>CM061558.1:140409725-141758475 GCA_030864225.1 Capsicum baccatum var. pendulum
CACTAGAAGAAGGTGAGGCGATAACTGAAGATCCAAGAAGAAGATCTGAAGCAAGAGAATCAAGACAATTAGAATAGATAGGATTTTGTATCTTTCATTTTTAGTTTCATTTTTCTTTTTTTTTCTGATGTAATAAAAAGAGCCACGAACCGAAAACGCGACGGGACCTCAAATCGACTCTCCAATTCATCCACTCATTCCTACACCTATTTGAACTACACGTGACCTGATTCTCTAATAACCCGAGATATGTAGGATGCCCAAAGCCAGGGCTCGGTCACACTTCTTTCCCACTTATTTACGTATTATTATTGAATTAAGGGTTGAGCCAAAAATTAGTCATGTTTACTTCTTTACTTGAAAATTCTTCATATTTCCAAGCAAAGAGGGGCATTCTGTAAAAACCTAATTTTTGACCCAAACCTAATATTTTTATACCATTTTAATGTTCAAATAATTTTTATTTTATTTTATTTTTATTTTTAGGCATTTTAAATTTATCTTACTTTGAGGTTCGTCAAAAATTTTGAAAACTACAAAATAGAGTCACATTTTTAATAAGTTTTATTTTTTGTTTATATATTTTAGGAAAAAGGAAATTTTCTAAATTACATTTGTTTTGTTTTTAACTTTTAATAAAAAATCTAGTGATATTAATATTTCTTAATCATATTTCTAAGACTAGTTGTTAACTTATTATGTATTTTGTCAATTTTAATAGATTTTATTATGTTTATTTTAATTTTATTTTTTATTATTTTATTTTATTTTTTTACTTATTTAAAATATTTTTTTTAAAACTAAAAAAAAATTACCCTACTTCCCATTACCTCCAACATTCCCCTAACTTTTCCATTAAAACTAAAAAAAAAATTACCCTACTTCCCATTACCTCCAACATTCCCCTAACTTTTCCATTAAAACTAAAAAAAAAATTACCCTACTTCCCATTACCTCCAACATTCCCCTAACTTTCCCATTACCTTCAACATACTACATACTTACACACTCCCTATATAAACACACACATAAGGAAAAAAAAAAAAACAAGGAAGATATATGGACTAATTTGAGAAAAACACACACATGCACACATAAGGAACACATAGGGGGAAATAAAAACCAAAAATTTCTCACATCAAAAGACTTTGAGTTTTGGTCACGGTTTAAATCGAGGCTTCTTCTTGTTGTTGTTAGGAATTATTTTCGAAAGAGGTAACCCTTAATCTTCCTTTATTATGTAGTTTAAACGATTGTATGAAACTTGATTCAATATTATGAAGTTTCTTAAACTCACATGTGTTGAACTTATTTTAATTTCGATGTTATTAATTTGAGGTTTGTTTAGATTTTAAAATCATAAAATTAAAGTAAAAGTATGAATAAGGTTATTTTCAATGATTTCTTATGTTATCTAGTGTGTATATTTCATTACTTTTACGTAGTTTGTGCTCTACATTTTAAAAAAAAAATACAATTTGTTTGTTGGTTTGAACTAATATTCATAAAAATGGTTTCGATTTTTGTGTAAGATAATGTTTAGAGTTGTTAATGTTAGAAGACATAGCGTTACATCTAATTAGTGCACGATTAGTGTAATTGTGTTTAAACTAGAATAAGAACATAGGATTCATGCATGCATGCATGCACGTAAAAATAGAAAAGAGGACACATGAAAAAAAAAATAATAGAACATAGGATGCATGCATGCATGCATGCACGTAAAAATAGAAAAGTGGACACATGAAAAAAAAAAAACAAGAAACTACCGTAAGTGAGAAAAAGTGAGAAGGGTAGAAAGAATAACATAAAACACGATAAAAGAACGGGGGAGGCTAGGGAGTAAAGAAAAATAACACACAACAAATAAGAGATATTTTTGAAGATTGTGGTTTGGAGTGCGAGTGTTAGCCCCGGTTTGAGTTTCAGCGACGTCGTTCTTGCTTCTATGTATTCAATCTATTTTATCACATAAGTTCTTATTTAGTTCTTTTCTACTCAATTTCATTAACATCATCGTGAAACAAAGTATGAATAAATTATATGAGTTTTCTTTTTTATGTATGGATTAGTATGTAGAGATGATAACTTACATGACATTATCGTCAGTTGCATGTTTTAATTATCCAAACAATTACATATTTACTCCAAATTTGGGAGTTGATAAAACTAATTATTGTTGGGCTAATAAACATTTTTATTCTTTTTAATTATTTGGATCATTCGTGAATACCATTGTTTCCATGTCGTTGTTAACTTCAATTAATGCACTAATAACGTGATTGGATATAGGATGTTTAAAATGGAAACAAAATGCCTTACTATTTAAGAATTTAATTAATATTCGGCTTAATGAAAATGAAAAGAATGTGGTTAAAAATCATCTTTATTTAATGCTCTATTTTTTATTATTATTATTTTTTTTTAACTTTGACTTTTAATGTGAACTTTCTTTTTCTTTTCTTTACAAATATTAGACTATAAACTTAATTTACTATCCTTGGCAGGAACACTTCAACCAATTCCCACTAACCTGTGATTCAATAAAATATCCCTTAAAAAGATTAACGTACAAGTGATAATTAACGATGAAGTTGGAAAGCCCTACTACCGACCATTCGTTATAATAAATTAACCTACCGTTTGAAGCCGATTGGATTGGGTTGGGTAGATTTTACCTATTAGGTACTTATTTAGATTTTGAAAATATGGGACGCTCCATAAGGGCCACGAAGGCGCGAGAAATATATTCAAAATTTGTGGTGAGGCCGAAAAGTATTACTATCGGTAAGCCACACATCAATGCAATTTTAAATAATTTGAAATAAATTAAAAGAGGGAGGCAAACAACTTTTAGGTTAACAAATATTATAATTCCAAAACAAAAAAAAAATAATTTAAGCCAGACGTAAGTCATTAAAGCGACCGTGCTAAAACCACGGGACTCGAGGGGTGCCTAACACCTTCCCCTCGGTCAACAGAATTCCTTATCCGGATTTCTAGTTCGCAGACCAAAAAAAAATAAAAAATTAAAGAGTCATTTCCTTTTGAATAGGGATTCAATAAGGTGACTTGGAACACCCAAACTCAATTCCAAGTGGCGACTCTGTAAATAAAATAATCCCTTTTTCAAAACGTCACTTTAATTGGAAAAACTCATTTTCTCTAAAACCAACTCCCTAGCGGGGGTCGGATGCGTTGAAAAAAATGGGGTGTGACAGAACATTATTTGATCTCCCCAGCAGAGTCGCCATCTGTCACACCCCATTTTTTTCACCGCATCCGACCCCTTGCTAGGGAGTTGGTTTTAGAGAAAATGAGTTTTTCCAATTAAAGTGACGTTTTAAAAAAGGATTATTTTATTTATAGAGTCGCCACTTGGAATTGAGTTTGGGTGTTCCAAGTCACCTTATTGAATCCCTATTCAAAAGGAAATGACTCTTTAATTTTTATTATTATTTTTTTTTTGGTCTGCGAACTAGAAATACGGATAAGGAATTCTGTTGACCGAGGGAAAGGTGTTAGGCACCCCTCGAGTCCCGTGGTTCTAGCACGGTCGCTTTAATGACTTACGTCTGGCTTAAATTATTTTTTTTTTGTTTTGGATTTATAATATTTGTTAACCTAAAAGTTGTTTGCCTCCCGCTTTTAATTTATTTCAAATTATTTAAAATTGCATTGATGTGTGGCTTACCGATAGTAGTACTTTTCGGCCTCACCACAAATTTTGAATATATTTCTCGCGCCTTCGTGGCCCTTATGGAGCGTCCCAT
The DNA here is from genome assembly GCA_030864225.1 of Capsicum baccatum var. pendulum. Lineage (NCBI taxonomy): Eukaryota > Viridiplantae > Streptophyta > Magnoliopsida > Solanales > Solanaceae > Capsicum > Capsicum baccatum. The sequence continues at coordinate 140,413,499 of CM061558.1, forward strand.
ATTTTCAAAATCTAATTAAGTACCTAATAGGTAAAATCTACCCAACCCAATCCAATCGGCTTCAAACGGTAGGTTAATTTATTATAACGAATGGTCGGTAGTAGGGCTTTCCAACTTCATCGTTAATTATCACTTGTACGTTAATCTTTTTAAGGGATATTTTATTGAATCACAGGTTAGTGGGAATTGGTTGAAGTGTTCCTGCCAAGGATAGTAAATTAAGTTTATAGTCTAATATTTGTAAAGAAAAGAAAAAGAAAGTTCACATAAAAAGCCAAAGTTAAAAAAAAATAAAAAAATAATAATAATAAAAAATAGAGCATTAAATAAAGATGATTTTTAACCACATTCTTTTCATTTTCATTAATTTATGATTGAAACATAGTAGCCGAATATTAATTAAATTCTTAAATAGTAAGGCATTTTGTTTCCAATTTAAACATCCTATATCCAATCACGTTATTAGTGCATTAATTGAAGTTAACAACGGCATGGAAACAATGGTATTCACGAATGACCCAAATAATTAAAAAGAATAAAAATGTTTATTAGCCCAACAATAATTAGTTTTATCAACTCCCAAATTTGGAGTAAATATGTAATTGTTTGGATAATTAAAACATGCAACTGACGATAATGTCATGTAAGTTATCATCTCTACATACTAATCCATACATAAAAAAGAAAACTCATATAATTTATTCATACTTTGTTTCACGATGATGTTAATGAAATTGAGTAGAAAAGAACTAAATAAGAACTTATGTGATAAAATAGATTGAATACATAGAAGCAAGAACGACGTCGCTGAAACTCAAACCGGGGCTAACACTCGCACTCCAAACCACAATCTTCAAAAATATCTCTTATTTGTTGTGTGTTATTTTTCTTTACTCCCTAGTCTCCCCCGTTCTTTTAGCGTGTTTTATGTTATTCTTTCTACCCTTCTCACTTTTTCTCACGGTTGTTTCTTGTTTTTGTTTTTTCATGTGTCCACTTTTCTATTTTTACGTGCATGCATCCTATGTTCTATTATTTTATTTTATTTTCATGTGTCCTCTTTTCTATTTTTACGTGCATGCATGCATGCATGCATGAATCCTATGTTCTTATTCTAGTTTAAACACAATTACACTAATCGTGCACTAATTAGATGTAACGCTATGTCTTCTAACATTAACAACTCTAAACATTATCTTACGTAAAAATCGAAACCATTTTTATGAATATTAGTTCAAACCAACAAACAAATTGTATTTTTTTTTTAAATGTAGAGCACAAACTACGTAAAAGTAATGAAATATACACACTAGATAACATAAGAAATCATTGAAAATAACCTTATTCATACTTTTACTTTAATTTTATGATTTTAAAATCTAAACAAACCTCAAATTAATAACATCGAAATTAAAATAGGTTCAACACATGTGAGTTTAAGAAACTTCATAATATTGAATCAAGTTTCGTACAATCGTTTAAACTACATAATAAAGGAAGATTAAGGGTTACCTCTTTCGAAAATAATTCCTAACAACAACAAGAAGAAGCCTCGATTTAAACCGTGACCAAAACTCAAAGTCTTTTGATGGGAGGAATTTTTGGTGTTTATTTCCCCCTATGTGTTCCTTACGTGTGCATGTGTGTGTTTTTCTCAAATTAGTCCATATATCCTTTCTTTCTTTTTTCCTTATGTGTGTGTTTATATAGGGAGTGTGTAAGTATGTAGTATGTTGAAGGTAATGGGAAAGTTAGGGGAATGTTGGAGGTAATGGGAAGTAGGGTAATTTTTTTTTTAGTTTTAATGGAAAAGTTAGGTGAATGTTGGAGGTAATGGGAAGTAGGGTAATTTTTTTTTTTAGTTTTAATGGAAAAGTTAGGGGAATGTTGGAGGTAATGGGAAGTAGGGTAATTTTTTTTAGTTTTAATGGGAAAGTTAGGGAAATGTTGGAGGTAATGGGAAGTAGGGTAATTTTTTTTTTTTAGTTTTAATGGAAAAGTAAGGGGAATGTTGGAGGTAATGGGAAGTAGGGTAATTTTTTTTTTAGTTTTAATGGGAAAGTTAGGGGAATGTTGGAGGTAATGGGAAGTAGGGTAATTTTTTTTTTTAGTTTTAATGGAAAAGTTAGGGGAATGTTGGAGGTAATGGGAAGTAGGGTAATTTTTTTTTTAGTTTTAATGGGAAAGTTAGGGGAATGTTGGAGGTAATGGGAAGTAGGGTAATTTTTTTTAGTTTTAATGGGAAAGTTAGGGGAATGTTGGAGGTAATGGGAAGTAGGGTAATTTTTTTTAGTTTTAATGGGAAAGTTAGGGGAATGTTGGAGGTAATGGGAAGTAGGGTAATTTTTTTTTAGTTTTAAAAAAAATATTTTAAATAAGTAAAAAAATAAAATAAAATAATAAAAAATAAAATTAAAATAAACATAATAAAATCTATTAAAATTGACAAAATACATAATAAGTTAACAACTAGTCTTAGAAATATGATTAAGAAATATTAATATCACTAGATTTTTTATTAAAAGTTAAAAACAAAACAAATGTAATTTAGAAAATTTCCTTTTTCCTAAAATATATAAACAAAAAATAAAACTTATTAAAAATGTGACTCTATTTTGTAGTTTTCAAAATTTTTGACGAACCTCAAAGTAAGATAAATTTAAAATGCCTAAAAATAAAAATAAAATAAAATAAAATTATTTGAACATTAAAATGGTATAAAAATATTAGGTTTGGGTCAAAAATTAGGTTTTTACAGAATGCTCCTCTTTGCTTGGAAATATGAAGAATTTTCAAGTAAAGAAGTAAACATGACTAATTTTTGGCTCAACCCTTAATTCAATAATAATACGTAAATAAGTGGGAAAGAAGTGTGACCGAGCCCTGGCTTTGGGCATCCTACATATCTCGGGTTATAAGAGAATCAGGTCACGTGTAGTTCAAATAGGTGTAGGAATGAGTGGATGAATTGGAGAGTCGATTTGAGGTCCCGTCGCGTTTTCGGTTCGTGGCTCTTTTTATTACATCAGAAAAAAAAAGAAAAATGAAACTAAAAATGAAAGATACAAAATCCTATCTATTCTAATTGTCTTGATTCTCTTGCTTCAGATCTTCTTCTTGGATCTTAAGTTATCGCCTCACCTTCTTCTAGTGGGTACCTCGATCTCAAGATTTGATCTTGAAGTTAGGACTTGAGATTTGAACCTGCAACTTGGATTGAGTCATTGACACTCTGTCAAAGAACAGTCCATAGAATACTTTGGATGCTTATTCTCCTTATCAGAAGCAAATAAGATGTCTCTTGAGATGTTAGGCCACTACAGATACAGAGCTGACTCTAACTATCTTCAACCTGATCATTCTTCTATATTCTGACCGGAGATGAAATTCCATTCTTGGATAATCCTGTGCTTCGCAGAAAACCTGCAAGCCATCAAAGAAGACGAAACAAAACAAACAAAATTTTCTGCCCCAGTTTACACTAGGAAAATTTTGTGAGTTATTAGAAAAACTATAATCTAAAAATAAATGAATGAATGGATAAAATTTTAAGCTAAGAGCGTGATAATATAAGGACCCTATTCTTAATGATGAAACCAAAGGAAGTTATCCTAATGAATGCATGGGAAAGAATTAGGATTTTCGCTTATAAAAATGTGATGCGGGATTGTCATGCCCTGTGAAGACATGAAGAAGAAAAATAGGAAGATTTATTTCCTAAAATGCCAACTAGGGGATGGCGCCCTATAAAGATGGATAAAATGTCAACTAGGGGATGGTGCCCGGTGAAGACGAAAAAGATGTCACCTAGGGAATGGTGCCCTATGAAGATGAGATAAGATGTCAACTAGGGGATGGTGCCCTATGAAGACGAAAAAGATGTCAACTAGGGGATGGTGCCCTATGAAGACGAAAAGGATGTCAACTAGGGGATGCTGCCCTATGAAAACAAAAAAGATGTCAACTAGGGGATGGTGCCCTATGAAGACGAAAAGGATGTCAACTAGGGGATGGCGCCCTATGAAGACGAAAAAGATGTCAACTATGGAATGGTACCCTATGAAGACGAGATAAGATCTAGGGGATGGTGCCCTATGAAGACGAAAAAGATGTCAACTAGGGGATGGTGCCCTATGAACACGAAAAGGATGTCAACTAGGGGATGGCGCCCTATGAAGACGAGATAAGATGTCAACTAGGAGATGGTGTCCTATGAAGATGAAAAAGATGTCAACTAGGGAATAGTACCCTATGAAGACGAGATAAGATCTAGGGGATGGTGCCCTATGAAGACGAAAAAGATGTCAACTAGGGGATGGTGCCCTATGAAGACGAAAAAGATGTCAACTAGGGGATGGCGCCCTATGAAGACGAGATAAGATGTCAACTAGGAGATGGTGTCCTATGAAGATGAGATAAGATGTCAACTAGGGGATGGTGCCCTATGAAGACGAAAAGGATGTCAACTAGGGGATGGCGCCCTATGAAGACGAGATAAGATGTCAACTAGGAGATGGTGTCCTATGAAGATGAGATAAGATATCAACTAGGGGATGGTGCTCTATGAAGACGAAAAGATGTCAACTAGGGGATGGAGCCCTATGAAGACGAGATAGATGTCAACTAGGGGATGGTGCCCTATGAAGACGAAAAGGATGTCAACTAGGGGATGGTGCCCTATGAAAACAAAAAAGATGTCAACTAGGGGATGGTGCCTTATGAAGACGAAAAGGATGTCAACTAGGGGATGGCGCCCTATGAAGACGAAAAAGATGTCAACTAGGGAATGGTACCCTATGAAGACGAGATAAGATCTAGGATTTTTTTTTTGTTAGAAAAGAAAAAAAAATGCCCCAGTCTTGAATATGCGGGGTTTTATTATTCTTATTATATTGATATGTACCTAGAATTATAGGAGTATAACAAAAAAAAAAAAATTCAAGAAAACTTAGCTTGCTATACTTGTTTTTTCCTCACTAAACTTCACAAGCTTGCTTTGCCCCTGTTCAAACAAAGAGAGGAAAAAAAATGTGAGTTTTAAAATTTATGGTTGGTTTGTGGCCTTGAGTTCCTTGGAGGTTTTCCTTATCTCTGCCCCAACTTGATATAGTTGATTCAACTAATTGGTTGGCGAGCTTGATTCTTTGTTTTTCAAATTCTGTTGCATCTTTGTTTGTTTCAGTACGATTTTGCTCTTCATTTCAAATGCTTCATTTTTAACACTTATCTTAACTGGCTCTCTGTCCTTGTCAAGGTGGTGAGTGCCCAACAATCTCTGCTCAACTTCTCTGGGAGACATGGTCAATTTTGCTCGTTTTTCTTTATTTTGCATTTGGTGTGAGACTTACCCATAAAAAAAAACAGAGCGTGTAAAAATGAAATAAGGAAAACAAAAAAAAAAGAATAAAAGCAACATGTTTGAATAGAAGGTATTTCTACCAGTAAAGTAGGAAAGCTTATTTGGAGGTGTATATTGACTTCAATAACGCATGCCATGCAACTTGGAGTAGACCTTCAAAACCGTCTAATCTCGAATTAGGCTGCACCTTTCAATCAAATCAAATCATTCTTGATCTTTGTTCTGTCATGAAAACTTTGTTTGACTAAAGTGATTCCTTCTAGGATTTTCTCAATTGACCCCTTTAATTTGGATTGTTTCGTTCATCATTGTCTTATGGCGCCTCTGAGGGTTTTCACCAATAAGATTTTTTTTTTTTTTTTTTGATATCTTGTGGTGCCTCCATGGGTTTTCACCAATAAGATTTTTTTTTTTTTTTTTTTGAATCTTGTGGTGCCTTTATGGGTTTTCACCTACAAGCCCTTTTATATATATATATATATATAGAACACACAAGGCTTGACATTCTCAAAAATTGATCGGAAGGTCTTTAATGGACAAAGGAAAGGATTTTTTTTTTATTTAGGATAAATTACAACTTGGGAGCCATGTAAAAGTGATAATAGGATATATATCTCTTTTTTTTTTTTAAATACCAAGATTTTTTTTTATTTTTATTTTGTCGGACCGAACCCCAAGATAGGGCTGCCTACGTATCCATTTAGGAATCAGGTCGAACGTAGTTCAATGGCAACACATTTTTTTTCGGTTCTAAAGAGGGTGAGCAAGGAAAGGTAAATAAGGCTCGAGGGGCTGACAAGGGATTAATGATGTTTAGTTAAGTAGAATGATGGTCTTTCGTCATCTCAACTTGAGAATGTTAAGCACAAGCGTGTCAGATATAATATCTTTTGACTGAATCGGCATTGATAGCTTTTTCTGTCATTTTTCCGTCCAGATCCGCAAGTTGCAGAGCTCCATTTGATAGTACTTGTTTGACTATGTATGGACCTTGCCAGTTTGGAGCAAACTTTCCTTTAGCCTCTTCTTGGTGTGGAAGGATGCGTTTTAAAACAAGTTGGCCGACCTCAAATTTTCTAGGACGTACCTTCTTATTGTAAGCTCGCGCCATCCTCTGCTGGTATAATTGACCAAAGCAAGCTGCCGTCAATCTTTTTTCATCTATTAACGATAACTGTTCTAGTCTAGATTTGACCCATTCAGTATCGTCAATTTCAGCTTCACTAATGATTCGAAGCGAGGGAATTTCGACTTCTGCGGGTATCACAGCTTCAGTCCCGTAGACTAGTAAATAAGGAGTTGCGCCTGTCGATGTACGGATAGTTGTACGATATCCTAAAAGAGCAAACGGTAATTTCTCATGCCACTGTCGAGATCCTTGGACCATTTTCCTAAGAATCTTTTTAATATTCTTGTTTGCTGCTTCAACGGCTCCATTTGCTTTAGGACGGTAAGGGGTAGAATGGTGATGCACAATCTTGAATTGGTCACAAACCTCCTTCATTAGATGACTATTGAGATTAGTTGCATTGTCTGTGATAATGGACTTTGGTATACCAAAACGACATATGATGTTCGAATGAACAAAATCCACTACTATTTTCTTCGTGACTGATTTGAAAGTAGCAGCTTCTACCCATTTGGTGAAATAGTCAATAGCGACCAGTATGAATCGATGCCCATTAGAAGCTTTTGGTTCTATTGAACCGATTACATCCATGCCCCAAGCAACGAATGGCCAAGGAGCAGACATAGGATGCAGCTCTGAAGGTGGTGAGTGAATCAAATCACCGTGAATTTGACACTGATGACATTTGCGAACAAAGCAAAAGCAATCTCGCTCCATAGTTAACCAATAATATCCTGCCCGCATAATCTTCTTCGCTAAAACATAGCCATTCATATGTGAACCACATACCCCCGAATGTACCTCATTCATGATTCTTTCAGCTTCCTGAATATTAACACATCTCAACAAGTTCAAGTCTGGGGTTCGTTTGTACAAAATCTCCCCACTTAAGAAGAAACCATTAGCAAGTCTCCTAATGGTCCTTTTTTGATCTACGTTGGCGTGTATTGGATATTCTTTTGACATTAGAAAACGTTTGATATCATAGTACCAAGGTTCATTATCTGGTTCTGCATCAATTATATTGCAATAACCATGTTGATCTCGTATCTGTATCTCTAATGGGTCGAGATACGTATTTCCTGGGTATGGGATCATGGAAGCTAGGGTAGCCAGAGCATCAGCCAGCTCATTATGAGATCTGGGAATATGTCTAAACTCGATAGACTTGAATCTTTTGCTAAGGTCCTCTAAAAATTGTTTGTACGGAATGAGCTTAATATCTCTTGTTTCCCATTTGCCTTGAATTTGTCGAATGAGTAATTCGGAATCTCCCAACACCACTAGGTTGTGTACATCCAGATTTATTGCCATATTTAACCCCATGATGCAAGCTTCATATTCTGATGTGTTATTAGTACAAAAGAAACGGAGTCGTGCTGTGGCGGGATGATGATGCCCAGTCGGTGAGATAAGAACCGCCCCAATTCCCACTCCTTTGATATTGACTGCCCCGTCAAAATATAATTTCCATGCATACATATCATCTTGAACTTCTTCCTCAATTGAATTTATCTCTTCATCAGGAAAGTAAGTTCGCAAAGGCTCATACTCATTGTCAACTGGGTTCTCTGCCAAATGATAGGCCAATGCTTGCGCTTTCATAGCAGTACGAGTAACATACACAATGTCGAATTCTGTAAGTAAAATCTGCCATTTTGCCAATCTGCCTGTGGGCATAGGTTTTTGAAAAATATACTTTAAAGGATCCATTCGAGATATGAGGTAGGTTGTGTAGGATGAAAGATAGTGCTTCAACTTCTGAGCAATCCAAGTTAGGGCGCAACATGTCTTTTCTAGAAGAGTATATTTTACCTCGTAACTTGTGAACTTTTTGCTCAAATAATAGATTGCTTGTTCCTTCTTGCCTGTGATATCATGCTGTCCAAAAACACCACCAAACGAATTGTTCATCACTGACAAATATAGAAATAAAGGCCTACCAGGTTCCGGTGGGACTAGTACTGGAGGATTTACCAAATATTCTTTAATCTTATCAAATGATTCTTGACATTCGTCCGTCCATTGGATAGCAGCATCTTTTTTTAGCAACTTAAATATCGGTTCACATGTAGTGCTGAGCTGAGCGATGAATCTGCTTATATAATTCAACCTTCCAAGAAAACTCATGACCTCAGTTTTATTCTTCGGAGGCGGCAATTCTCGAATGGATTTTACCTTGGCAGGGTCCAATTCAATGCCTCTGCGGCTAATTATGAAACCCAAAAGTTTTCCAGATGGAACTCCAAATGCACACTTGGCTGGATTGAGCTTAAGATTATACTTTCGTAACCTTTTGAAGAATTTCCTCAAGTCATCTACGTGATCAACTCGTGTCTTAGACTTGATAATGACATCATCAACATATACTTCTACTTCCTTATGCATCATGTCATGAAAAATAGTAGTCATAGCTCTCATGTACGTAGCTCCCGCATTCTTTAAACCAAATGGCATGACCCTGTAGCAATAAGTACCCCACGGGGTGGTGAAAGCAGTCTTATCTGCATCTGTTTCATCCATCAAGATCTGGTGATATCCGGCATAACAATCCACGAAAGATTGGATCTCATGTTTAGCACAATTATCAATAAGGATATGAATATTGGGCAGCGGAAAGTTATCTTTAGGGCTTGCTTTGTTCAAATCCCTATAATCAACACAGACTCTGATTTTGCCGTCTTTCTTTGGTACGGAAACCACATTAGCCAACCATGTGGTGTACTGGGCGACCCTGATCACGTTCGCACTCAATTGCTTCATTATTTCCTCTTTGATTTTATCGCTCATGTCAGTTTTAAACTTTCTTTGCTTTTGCTGGACCGGTGAAAAGTCAGGGTAGGTAGGCAGTTTGTGGACTACCAAATCCGTGCTTAAACCCGGCGTATCATCATAAGACCAAGCAAAAACATCCTTATACTCGATCAAAATCTGAACAATATCATTCCTGATATTCTGATCTGCATGGATACTTGTTTTTATTTCTCTAACCTCCTCATCAGTTCCCAAATTTATTATCTCAGTGTCATCTAAATTGGGTTTGGGCTTATCCTCAAATTGATCCAATCCTTTCTTGACTTCCTTATCAGCTTCACCTTCATCGTATTCATCTACCATCTGGCTTGCTGATTCGAGATTAGACAAATTTTTAGGATCTAAATGTGAACTCCACGTACATGCCATGTTATCGGAGCCAGTATTAACATAACTGAAATAAGATAAAAATAATAAAGATTAAAAGAGGGAAGAAAAGATAAATTTACTAGAAAGCTTGAATTTCATTGAATCGGAAAGGATAGGAGGGTTAACATAAAAGCAGAGCAACTAAACTATGTGGACTACAACCCTGAGAATAGTCCAAAATACAAAAGAAAGAAAAACGAAACAACAAAATAAACTACCAAGACTCCTTCCTTGTGGGGAGGGGAGTGGCTTCCCAGTTAGTGAGCTTGATATTTGGCCCGACGAACTGCACATCTGCATGCTAGGGCCTTCACCCATCTTCACCATGTTTACTTCATAAAACATTTCCTTGAGGCCTTGACATATTTCATCCACATCCTTGTTAGTATATGGGCATTGATTTTCTTGCTTTTGAGCTTTTGTGAAAGATTGGTTAATGTGTGGAACTGGACTTGTCAATTTCCAAGCCTTCTTTTTCCGCTCTTTTGCCCATTTTCTATCTGCTGCGGTAGGCTCAAATCCTAAGCCAAAGGAGTTGTGGCTACCACATAGATCTACAGGGCTTGTAATGCCTTGCAGCGAAGCCCCAAATCCTTTTCCCGGTTCATAACCATTTTGTAGCATTTGGCTAGCCACCATGATTGAAGTGGAAGAGAGATAAGGTCCTGGAATTGGCGTACCTTCCATGACTTGATCAGCTGTCACGATTTCAAAGGCTTGATAAATGGGAGATTCACAACCCTCTTTTGTTTCGATACAGGGTACAGAAGGATCTCGATGTATGGGAAGGTCATTCTCTCCATGTATAATGATTTCATGATTGTTGTGTTCAAACTTAACTACTTGATGCAAAGTAGAAGGTATGGCTCTGGCCATGTGGATCCATGGTCTTCCTAAAGGTAGGTTGTAGGAAGTATCCATGTCTATTACTTGAAAGGTGATCATAAACTCAACTGGTCCAATAACTAAAACAAGATCTATGTCACCAATTGTGTCTCGTTTCACACCGTCAAAAGCCCGAACACATACATTATTGGACCGAATCCTATCTGGGCTGATTTTCAACTTTTGCAAAGTAGAGAAAGGGCAGATATCTACTCCTGAATCTCCATCGATCATTACCCCTTTTATGTAATATCCTTCGCATTTGATAGTCAGGTGCAAAGCTTTGTTGTGACCAGAACCTTCTGCGGGTAACTCATCATCAGTGAAAGTGATTCTATTGGCTTCAAATATTCTATGAACCATCCTTTCTATTTGACATACCGTAGTGTCCTTTGGGACGTATGCTTCATTCAACAACTTAATCAATGCCTGACAATGTTCTTTAGAATGTAGCAGAAGGGATAATAATGAGATTTGAGCTGGAGTTTTTCTCAATTGATCGATAATGGAATAGTCTTGGGTTTTCATTTTCTTCAGAAATTCCTCAGCCTCTTCATTTGTGACAGGTTTTTTCATTGGCCCCTGACTATCTTTAAATTGTTTTGCTCTCCTTAATTCTTCTGGAACATAACATCTTCCTGATCGAGTCAAACCCCCTGTTTCATTGGTTTCTTCCATGACCTCATTTCCTTTGTACATCACCGTGGTTTTGTTGTAGTTCCATGGGATGGTTTTCAAGTTTGTCACTAGGAGTTGTGCTGCCTGTTTTATGACAATTGGTTCTGTTATTTTTTTCATGTTGTTGCGCTGTTGGTCGAACCCTACAGGACCACTTGAAACAAATAGTTTTGGCCCATCTTGTGCTATTTCCTTTAGCTTTGAAGGAACGTATAATACCATCTTTTCTGAATCTCGGGGTCTTATAATGGAACTCGCTCCTTTTACGATTAGTGGTTTTCTTTGCATATACTTCAGTGCTTCACGTGGCTTCTCCTTCAAGGCGCCTATTTCCATCACTGCTTGGCTTGTTGGCCTGTAGTCTTTATCATTAAAAATCATCCCCACAACGTTTGTGTTACTGTGATTAGGAAGTGGATTATCAGTGACATTCGGTGCTTCTTCTTTTTGTATTACGATTGCCTTGCTTTCGATTAACTTTTCAATGGCTCTCTTCAAACTCCAACAATTTTCGGTACTGTGCCCTTGGACGTTGGAATGGTACTCGCACCTTACATTAGGATCAAACCAACTTGCATTCGGATCAACTTTGAAAGGCAAAACAGGTTCAATCCATCCTAATTTGACCAATCTCCGCAACAGGCTCGTATATGATTCTCCAATTGGGGTGAAGTTTTTCTTTGGCCTCTGTTCTCTTGTATGGTCTGCCGGAACATACGGATTACGAGGGGCTTGTAAATTTGGCTGCCGCGGACGAAAACCTTGTGGCGCAGGTGCCCGCCATTGTGGACGCTGAGAAGGTCGGGCATACAGTTGAGCGTTAAGAACAGCAGGTTGAGGTGTATAATAATGTTGAGGAGGGTTGGTTTGTCCCTGTTGGACATGAAAGTAAGGGGAGTTTCGTCCCCTTTGGGCATTGCCTGGCCCTGATGCCATCATGGATCCTTCCTCCTTCTTTTTTCGATTTCCGAAACTACTTGATCCACTTTGAATGGCTTGCGTTGTGGCCCTGAGGGCGGTTTGGCTCATGATCTTTCCTGATTTGATTCCATTTTCTACCATTTCCCCAATTTTTATTGCTTCGGCGAAAGGTCTACCAACTGCGGCTAGTAAATGATGAAAATAATAGGGCTCTTGAGTTTGGAGAAAAACTTCAATCAATTCTTGGTCCTTCAGTGGCGGCTTGACTCTAGATGCCTGTTCTCTCCATTTTATAGCAAACTCTCGAAAACTTTCAGATGGTTTTTTCTTCATATTAGCGAGAGAAGTGCGGTCAGGGATAATATCGAGATTGTATTGAAATTGTTGTACAAAATCTTGAGCCATATCATCCCAAACGTGCCAATGGGAGATGTCTTGATCAATAAACCATTCGGAGGCTATTCCCGTTAGGCTTTCTCCGAAATAGGCCATGAGCAGCTCCTCTTTCCCTCCTGCTCCTCTGAGTTGGTTGAAATACCTTTTTAAGTGGGCCACTGGGTCACCATGACCACTATATTTGTCGAATTTTGGGGTCTTGAACCCTATTGGCAAATGAACATTAGGGAACATACACAGGTCTTTGAAAGAGACGCTTTTGTGTCCCCCCAATCCTTGCATGTTTCTCATACTCTGCTCCAGACTCCTCACTTTTCTAACTATCTCTTCTCGTTCTTCATTCATAATAGCCTTCTCAATCATGATACGAGAGTCAGGCTGATGAGTGGGCTGATATGAATTTACGGGTTTGAATGCCAATTCAGGAGGATAGACTTGATCATGATTTAGTTCGTTGATAGGCTTCTGCATCATTGATGGAGGATTTATATTAGTTGTCACGGCCGGAATAAAAAGTGGGTTGTTCGTGAATGATGGATTTGGAGGACGTATGGTGGATGTGCCAGCAGCGCTAGACACATTAGCGTATGGACCAAACCCAGGCGGATAAAGTGGATCGTCGACTTGGGCTTGAGTAGAACTGGGATGATTTGCATCTGAAAGGCCAGGAATCGAGGAAGGCGGGGCTTGTCCATTTGCCCAGGCCTGATACATTTCCGCAATTTGTTGCTTCAATAACCTGTTCTCTTCCAAAGATGCGAATTCTCGTGGAACTAACTGATCTCGACCTTCTTCATTATCAGATTCTGTTCCATCTTTCCGAGTCATCTTCCTTTTTCCCTTATATCTTGTGTTGTACGGGTGAGAGGCCAGCTTAACCACAACCAACTACCTTATTCTCTCTCTCTCCCCCTCTTTCTCTCTCTCTCTCTTTCTCTTTCTCTTTCTAAAATAGAAACAAATATGTTAGGGTTTAGAGCTTTTTTTAAAAATATTGACATATTCATAACTAACTCAAATGTCATTCACCTAAGTAATTCTCTTCCTGAAATGGACTTAGGAAAACCCTCTTGTTTCATCCCGGCTTTGGTGAATTAAATTTTTATTTATTTATTTAACGCCAACATCTTAAAATTATTACTTGAAACTTGAAAAAAAAAAGAAAAATATTTGATCGCACCCGCCGAGGGTTGCCTATGTATCATGTTTTACATGAATCAGATCATCACGTAGTTCATGGGTATGGCAAATATTTTCATACATTTTAAACTGTTCTTAAAAAAAAGCTTTAACGAAAGGAAAAAATATCTAAAACTAGAACAGACTCAGAATACTGTAGAAATACTAAAAAAACCTATAAAGAAACTAACTCTAAGAAAACAAGGAATTTAATAATTATCATCAAGATGCCTTCCAAAGATTCCTTGCAACTTAATCCTCTCTCAGACATGAGTAGATCCTGGATAATGCTTTCGGCAGATGTGGAGCGAGAGTACGTGCCTGACGGCCCAGATTTTCATCACCTTGGTGAAGATACTTAGCATAAACATTAATCAAGGTTTCATTGAGCTGAAGTACTTCTCCCCTGGCCTCGATCATACTCTCATGGCAGTTTTGCACCCAATGTTGCGTAGTGCGGACGGTATGCTTTAGGTCTCCTTCTCGTTCATGAAGGTCATCGATCTGATAGCGAAGCGCCTGTCGTTCGGCCATCCACTGTTTTTTCTCAACTTCAACTTCCTTCTGAAAAGCCGTGAAGCGTCTCGCTATTTCTCTTTCCCGTTCCATGGAAGCTTTTAGTTGAGCCTGAAGCTTCGACTGTGTACTTGTCAGAAAGGCCTTCTCTTTCTCAAAATCACTCGATTGCTGCTCCATAGCACCGGTGACTATATCCAGGTCTTCTTGTAGGGCCTGCATGGCGACACAATTCTCTCTTTCAATCTCCTTACGAACTGACCTAATTCTGGCCTCAAATTTCGCCTCATGGTGAACCAATTCTTCTCTGGCCCTTTTCAAATCGTTTTTTAAGATGTGCAGAGTTGATTGATAGTTCTCTTCTGCCTCTCGTCTAGCTTGCTTAATTCTGACTTCGATCTCCGCTTCTCGGTCCACTAGCTCTCTGGCTGACCTTTCTGGCATAGCTTTAGGAAGAGGCTGGTCGTGAAACCATGGCAGATACCAATAGTCTACCTCGCCCTTGACGCGGTCTTCCACCATATGATCGAAACCTGAAAGTATGCATCCTCCCCAAATCTTAAGTATCTCTGTCTTCCTTAGAGGGATGTCAGGGAGGAACTCGTACATAAACTCTTTCATATTCTCGACTGGCGGTATACGCTGACGCCGACCGAATTGTCGCATGACCCTTAGTGGCACGTAGGGCTGAACACCTCGGAGACCTATTAAGACGATGAAGGGTCGGAAAGTAGACATATATATCACCTCTTCGGTATCATGGGTTCTCCTCGGTGAAGGTTCTTTCCCTTTCCAATAAATGCTCCTATTTCCTCCAGTGTGGGAGTAAGCTCAAAGTCGGAGAATCGAAATACATTGTGTGAAGGATCCCAAAACTGTACCAAAGATTCTATCACATCTCTTCGTGGTTCCACATTCAACAGACTTCTTAAAAATCCCAAGTGTTTATACACTTCTCCTTGTCCATAGTCAGTCATATTGTTATACCATATCCGCAATAGCCATTTAGTTTATTTATATATATATATATTTTATTTTATTTTATTTTTTATTTTATTTTATTTTTTAATAATTAAAAAAAAAAACTACCCTACTTCCCATTACCTCCAACATTCCCCTAACTTTCCCATTAAAACTAAAAAAATTACCCTACTTCCCATTACCTCCACTACATCTTTCCCCCATTATTCCAACTACATAACCCATACACTCCACACTTACACACTCCCTATATAAACACACACATAAAACACTAAAAAAAAAAAAAAAAGGAAGACATATGGACTAATTTGAGAAAAACACACACATGCACACATAAGGAACACATAGGGGGAAATAAAAACCAAAAATTTCTCACATCAAAAGACTTTGAGTTTTGGTCACGGTTTAAATCGAGGCTTCTTTGTTGTTGTTAGGATTATTTTCGAAAGAGGGAACCCTTAATCTTCCTTTATTATGTAGTTTAAACGATTGTATGAAACTTGATTCAATATTATGAAGTTTCTTAAACTCACATGTGTTGAACCTATTTTAATTTCGATGTTATTAATTTGAGGTTTGTTTAGATTTTAAAATCATAAAATTAAAGTAAAAGTATGAATAAGGTTATTTTCAATGATTCTTATGTTATCTAGTGTGTATATTTCATTACTTTTACGTAGTTTGTGCTCTACATTTAAAAAAAAATACAATTTGTTTGTTGGTTTGAACTAATATTCATAAAAATGGTTTCGATTTTTGCGTAAGATAATGTTTAGAGTTGTTAATGTTAGAAGACATAGCGTTACATCTAATTAGTGCACGATTAGTGTAATTGTGTTTAAACTAGAATAAGAACATAGGATTCATGCATGCATGCATGCACGTAAAAATAGAAAAGAGGACACATGAAAAAAAAAATAATAGAACATAGGATGCATGCATGCACGTAAAAATAGAAAAGTGGACACATGAAAAAAAAAAAACAAGAAACAACCGTAAGTGAGAAAAAGTGAGAAGGGTAGAAAGAATAACATAAAACACGCTAAAAGAACGGGGGAGGCTAGGGAGTAAAGAAAAATAACACACAACAAATAAGAGATATTTTTGAAGATTGTGGTTTGGAGTGCGAGTGTTAGCCCCGGTTTGAGTTTCAGCGACGTCGTTCTTGCTTCTATGTATTCAATCTATTTTATCACATAAGTTCTTATTTAGTTCTTTTCTACTCAATTTCATTAACATCATCGTGAAACAAAGTATGAATAAATTATATGAGTTTTCTTTTTTATGTATGGATTAGTATGTAGAGATGATAACTTACATGACATTATCGTCAGTTGCATGTTTTAATTATCCAAACAATTACATATTTACTCCAAATTTGGGAGTTGATAAAACTAATTATTGTTGGGCTAATAAACATTTTTATTCTTTTTAATTATTTGGGTCATTCGTGAATACCATTGTTTCCATGTCGTTGTTAACTTCAATTAATGCACTAATAACGTGATTGGATATAGGATGTTTAAAATGGAAACAAAATGCCTTACTATTTAAGAATTTAATTAATATTCGGCTACTATGTTTCAATCATAAATTAATGAAAATGAAAAGAATGTGGTTAAAAATCATCTTTATTTAATGCTCTATTTTTTATTATTATTTTTTTTTTTTTAACTTTGGCTTTTAATGTGAACTTTCTTTTTCTTTTCTTTACAAATATTAGACTATAAACTTAATTTACTATCCTTGGCAGGAACACTTCAACCAATTCCCACTAACTTGTGATTCAATAAAATATCCCTTAAAAAGATTAACGTACAAGTGATAATTAACGATGAAGTTGGAAAGCCCTACTATCGACCATTCGTTATAATAAATTAACCTACCATTTGAAGCCGATTGGATTGGGTTGGGTAGATTTTACCTATTAGGTACTTATTTAGATTTTGAAAATATGGGACGCTCCATAAGGGCCACGAAGGCGCGAGAAATATATTCAAAATTTGTGGTGAGGCCGAAAAGTATTACTATCGGTAAGCCACACATCAATGCAGTTTTAAATAATT
The DNA here is from genome assembly GCA_030864225.1 of Capsicum baccatum var. pendulum. Classification (NCBI taxonomy): domain Eukaryota; kingdom Viridiplantae; phylum Streptophyta; class Magnoliopsida; order Solanales; family Solanaceae; genus Capsicum; species Capsicum baccatum. Next base: position 140,430,792 of record CM061558.1, read on the forward strand.
TGAAATAAATTAAAAGCGGGAGGCAAACAACTTTTAGGTTAACAAATATTATAAATCCAAAACAAAAAAAAAATAATTTAAGCCAGACGTAAGTCATTAAAGCGACCGTGCTAGAACCACGGGACTCGAGGGCTGCCTAACACCTTCCACTCAGTCAACAGAATTCCTTATCCGGATTTCTAGTTCGCAGACCAAAAAATAAATAAATTAAAGAGTCATTTTCTTTTGAATAGGGATTCAATAAGGTGACTTGGAACACCCAAACTCAATTCCAAGTGGCGACTCTGTAAATAAAATAATCCCTTTTTCAAAACGTCACTTTAATTGGAAAAACTCATTTTCTCTAAAACCAACTCCCTAGCGGGGGTCGGATGCGGTGAAAAAAATGGGGTGTGACATACAGAATGCCTCTCTTTGCTTGGAAATATGAAGAATTTTCAAGCAAAGAAGTAAACATGACTAATTTTTGGCTCAACCCTTTATTCTTATACCAAAAAAAAAAAAAAAAAAAAAATCTTATTGGTGAAAACCCATGGAGGCACCACAAGATATCAAAAAAAAAAAAAAAAATCTTATTGGTGAAAACCCATGGAGGCACCACAAGATATCAAAAAAAAAAAAAAAAAATCTTATTGGTGAAAACCCTCAGAGGCGCCATAAGACAATGATGAACGAAACAATCCAAATTAAAGGGGTCAATTGAGAAAATCCTAGAAGGAATCACTTTAGTCAAACAAAGTTTTCATGACAGAACAAAGATCAAGAATGATTTGATTTGATTGAAAGGTGCAGCCTAATTCGAGATTAGACGGTTTTGAAGGTCTACTCCAAGTTGCATGGCATGCGTTATTGAAGTCAATATACACCTCCAAATAAGCTTTCCTACTTTACTGGTAGAAATACCTTCTATTCAAACATGTTGCTTTTATTCTTTTTTTTTTGTTTTCCTTATTTCATTTTTACACGCTCTGTTTTTTTTTATGGGTAAGTCTCACACCAAATGCAAAATAAAGAAAAACGAGCAAAATTGACCATGTCTCCCAGAGAAGTTGAGCAGAGATTGTTGGGCACTCACCACCTTGACAAGGACAGAGAGCCAGTTAAGATAAGTGTTAAAAATGAAGCATTTGAAATGAAGAGCAGAATCGTACTGAAACAAACAGAGATGCAACAGAATTTGAAAAACAAAGAATCAAGCTCGCCAACCAATTAGTTGAATCAACTATATCAAGTTGGGGCAGAGATAAGGAAAACCTCCAAGGAACTCAAGGCCACAAACCAACCATAAATTTTAAAACTCACATTTTTTTTCCTCTCTTTGTTTGAACAGGGGCAAAGCAAGCTTGTGAAGTTTAGTGAGGAAAAAACAAGTATAGCAAGCTAAGTTTTCTTGAATTTTCTTTTTTTTTTTTGTTATACTCCTATAATTCTAGGTACATATCAATATAATAATAATAATAAAACCCCGCATATTCAAGACTGGGGCATTTTTTTTTCTTTTCTAACAAAAAAAAAATCCTAGATCTTATCTCGTCTTCATAGGGTACCATTCCCTAGTTGACATCTTTTTTGTCTTCATAGGGCGCCATCCCCTAGTTGACATTCTTTTCGTCTTCATAGGGCACCATCCCCTAGTTGACATCTTTTTTGTTTTCATAGGGCACCATCCCCTAGTTGACATCCTTTTCGTCTTCATAGGGCACCATCCCCTAGTTGACATCTATCTCGTCTTCATAGGGCTCCATCCCCTAGTTGACATCTTTTCGTCTTCATAGGGCACCATCCCCTAGTTGACATCTTATCTCATCTTCATAGGACACCATCTCCTAGTTGACATCTTATCTCGTCTTCATAGGACGCCATCCCCTAGTTGACATCCTTTTCGTCTTCATAGGGCACCATCCCCTAGTTGACATCTTATCTCATCTTCATAGGACACCATCTCCTAGTTGACATCTTATCTCGTCTTCATAGGGCGCCATCCCCTAGTTGACATCCTTTTCGTCTTCATAGGGCACCATCCCCTAGTTGACATCTTTTTCGTCTTCATAGGGCACCATCCCCTAGATCTTATCTCGTCTTCATAGGGCGCCATCCCCTAGTTGACATCCTTTTCGTCTTCATAGGGCACCATCCCCTAGTTGACATCTTATCTCATCTTCATAGGACACCATCTCCTAGTTGACATCTTATCTCGTCTTCATAGGGCGCCATCCCCTAGTTGACATCCTTTTCGTCTTCATAGGGTACAATCCCCTAGTTGACATCTTTTTCGTCTTCATAGGGCACCATCCCCTAGATCTTTTCTCGTCTTCATAGGGTACCATTCCCTAGTTGACATCTTTTTCATCTTCATAGGACACCATCTCCTAGTTGACATCTTATCTCGTCTTCATAGGGCGCCATCCCCTAGTTGACATCCTTTTCGTCTTCATAGGGCACCATCCCCTAGTTGACATCTTTTTCGTCTTCATAGGGCACCATCCCCTAGATCTTATCTCGTCTTCATAGGGTACCATTCCCTAGTTGACATCTTTTTCGTCTTCATAGGGCGTCATCCCCTAGTTGACATCCTTTTCGTCTTCATAGGGCACCATCCCCTAGTTGACATCCTTTTCATCTTCATAGGGCACCATCCCCTAGTTGACACCCTTTTCGTCTTCATAGGGCACCATCCCCTAGTTGACATCTTTTTCGTCTTCATAGGGCACCATCCCTAGTTGACATCTTATCTCATCTTCATAGGGCACCATTCCCTAGGTGACATCTTTTTCATCTTCACCGGGCACCATCCCCTTGCTGACATTTTATCCATCTTCATAGGGCGCCATCCCCTAGTTGGCATTTTAGAAAATAAATCTTCCTATTTTTCTTCTTCATGTCTTCACAGGGCATGACAATCCCGCATCACATTTTTATAAGCGAAAATCCTAATTCTTTCCCATGCATTCATTAGGATAACTTCCTTTGGTTTCATCATTAAGAATAGGGTCCTTATATTATCACGCTCCTAGCTTAAAATTTTATCCATTCATTCATTTATTTTTAGATTATAGTTTTTCTAATAACTCACAAAATTTTCCTAGTGTAAACTGGGGCAGAAAATTTTGTTTGTTTTGTTTCGTCTTCTTTGATGGCTTGCATGTTTTCTGCGAAGCACAGGATTATCCAAGAATGGAATTTCATCTCCGGTCAGAATATAGAAGAATGATCAGGTTGAAGATAGTTAGAGTCAGCTCTGTATCTGTAGTGGCCTAACATCTCAAGAGACATCTTATTTGCTTCTGATAAGGAGAATAAGCATCCAAAGTATTCTATGGACTGTTCTTTGACAGAGTGTCAATGACTCAATCCAAGTTGCAGGTTCAAATCTCAAGTCCTAACTTCAAGATCAAATCTTGAGATCGAGGTACCCACTAGAAGAAGGTGAGGCGATAACTGAAGATCCAAGAAGAAGATCTGAAGCAAGAGAATCAAGACAATTAGAATAGATAGGATTTTGTATCTTTCATTTTTAGTTTCATTTTTCTTTTTTTTCTGATGTAATAAAAAGAGCCACGAACCGAAAACGCGACGGGACCTCAAATTGACTCTCCAATTCATCCACTCATTCCTACACCTATTTGAACTACACGTGACCTGATTCTCTTATAACCCGAGATATGTAGGATGCCCAAAGCCAGGGCTCGGTCACACTTCTTTCCCACTTATTTACGTATTATTATTGAATTAAGGGTTGAGCCAAAAATTAGTCATGTTTACTTCTTTACTTGAAAATTCTTCATATTTCCAAGCAAAGAGGGGCATTCTGTATAAACCTAATTTTTGACCCAAACCTAATATTTTTATACCATTTTAATGTTCAAATAATTTTTATTTTATTTTATTTTTATTTTTAGGCATTTTAAATTTATCTTACTTTGAGGTTCGTCAAAAATTTTGAAAACTACAAAATAGAGTTACATTTTTAATAAGTTTTATTTTTTGTTTATATATTTTAGGAAAAAGGAAATTTTCTAAATTACATTTGTTTTGTTTTTAACTTTTAATAAAAAATCTAGTGATATTAATATTTCTTAATCATATTTCTAAGACTAGTTGTTAACTTATTATGTATTTTGTCAATTTTAATAGATTTTATTATGTTTATTTTAATTTTATTTTTTATTATTTTATTTTATTTTTTTACTTATTTAAAATATTTTTTTTAAAACTAAAAAATAATTACCCTACTTCCCATTACCTCCAACATTCCCCTAACTTTCCCATTAAAACTAAAAAAAATTACCCTACTTCCCATTACCTCCAACATTCCCCTAATTTTCCCATTAAAACTAAAAAAAAACTACCCTACTTCCCATTACCTCCAACATTCCCCTAACTTTCCCATTAAAACTAAAAAAATTACCCTACTTCCCATTACCTCCACTACATCTTTCCCCCATTATTCCAACTACATAACCCATACACTCCACACTTACACACTCCCTATATAAACACACACATAAAACACTAAAAAAAAAAAAACAAGGAAGACATATGGACTAATTTGAGAAAAACACACACATGCACACATAAGGAACACATAGGGGGAAATAAAAACCAAAAATTTCTCACATCAAAAGACTTTGAGTTTTGGTCACGGTTTAAATCGAGGCTTCTTCTTGTTGTTGTTAGGATTATTTTCGAAAGAGGTAACCCTTAATCTTCCTTTATTATGTAGTTTAAACGATTGTATGAAACTTGATTCAATATTATGAAGTTTCTTAAACTCACATGTGTTGAACCTATTTTAATTTCGATGTTATTAATTTGAGGTTTGTTTAGATTTTAAAATCATAAAATTAAAGTAAAAGTATGAATAAGGTTATTTTCAATGATTTCTTATGTTATCTAGTGTGTATATTTCATTACTTTTACGTAGTTTGTGCTCTACATTTAAAAAAAAAATACAATTTGTTTGTTGGTTTGAACTAATATTCATAAAAATGGTTTCGATTTTTGTGTAAGATAATGTTTAGAGTTGTTAATGTTAGAAGACATAGCGTTACATCTAATTAGTGCACGATTAGTGTAATTGTGTTTAAACTAGAATAAGAACATAGGATTCATGCATGCATGCATGCACGTAAAAATAGAAAAGAGGACACATGAAAAAAAAAATAATAGAACATAGGATGCATGCATGCATGCATGCACGTAAAAATAGAAAAGTGGACACATGAAAAAAAAAAAACAAGAAACAACCGTAAGTGAGAAAAAGTGAGAAGGGTAGAAAGAATAACATAAAACACGCTAAAAGAACGGGGGAGGCTAGGGAGTAAAGAAAAATAACACACAACAAATAAGAGATATTTTTGAAGATTGTGGTTTGGAGTGCGAGTGTTAGCCCCAGTTTGAGTTTCAGCGACGTTGTTCTTGCTTCTATGTATTCAATCTATTTTATCACATAAGTTCTTATTTAGTTCTTTTCTACTCAATTTCATTAACATCATCGTGAAACAAAGTATGAATAAATTATATGAGTTTTCTTTTTTATGTATGGATTAGTATGTAGAGATGATAACTTACATGACATTATCGTCAGTTGCATGTTTTAATTATCCAAACAATTACATATTTACTCCAAATTTGGGAGTTGATAAAACTAATTATTGTTGGGCTAATAAACATTTTTATTCTTTTTAATTATTTGGGTCATTCGTGAATACCATTGTTTCCATGTCGTTGTTAACTTCAATTAATGCACTAATAACGTGATTGGATATAGGATGTTTAAAATGGAAACAAAATGTCTTACTATTTAAGAATTTAATTAATATTCGGCTACTATGTTTCAATCATAAATTAATGAAAATGAAAAGAATGTGGTTAAAAATCATCTTTATTTAATGCTCTATTTTTTATTATTATTTTTTTTTTTTTAACTTTGGCTTTTAATGTGAACTTTCTTTTTCTTTTCTTTACAAATATTAGACTATAAACTTAATTTACTATCCTTGGCAGGAACACTTCAACCAATTCCCACTAACCTGTAATTCAATAAAATATCCCTTAAAAAGATTAACGTACAAGTGATAATTAACGATGAAGTTGGAAAGCCCTACTACCGACCATTCGTTATAATAAATTAACCTACCGTTTGAAGCCGATTGGATTGGGTTGGGTAGATTTTACCTATTAGGTACTTATTTAGATTTTGAAAATATGGGACGCTCCATAAGGGCCACGAAGGCGCGAGAAATATATTCAAAATTTGTGGTGAGGCCGAAAAGTATTACTATCGGTAAGCCACACATCAATGCAGTTTTAAATAATTTGAAATAAATTAAAAGCGGGAGGCAAACAACTTTTAGGTTAACAAATATTATAAATCCAAAACAAAAAAAAAATAATTTAAGCCAGACGTAAGTCATTAAAGCGACTGTGCTAGAACCACAGGACTCGAGGGGTGCCTAACACCTTCCCCTCGGTCAACAGAATTCCTTATCCGGATTTCTAGTTCGCAGACCAAAAAAAAAATAAAAAATTAAAGAGTCATTTCCTTTTGAATAGGGATTCAATAAGGTGACTTGGAACACCCAAACTCAATTCCAAGTGGCGACTCTGTAAATAAAATAATCCCTTTTTCAAAACGTCACTTTAATTGGAAAAACCCATTTTCTCTAAAACCAACTCCCTAGCGGGGGTCGGATGCGGTGAAAAAAATGGGGTGTGACAGATGGCGACTCTGCTGGGGAGATAAGGGAATGAGGTCCCACAATACGCACCAATTTCTTACCCGTCTGGGGGGAGGGTCCCAACAAGGGAGACCCGAGTTTAAGTTGTGGTTGGTGCCCGAACTTGCCCCCACTGAGTCAGTCTCAGATTTCGCAAGCCGTGCGGTGGGTAGGGCCTTGGCGTAATTTGTGTTTCTCCTGCCCTTATGCAATCCTGGGGAGATAAGGGAATGAGGTCCCACAATACACACCAATTTCTTACCCGGGGGGAGGGTCCCAACAAGGGAGACCCGAGTTTAAGTTGTGGTTGGTGCCCGAACTTGCCCCCACTGAGTCAGTCTCAGATTTCGCAAGCCGTGCGGTGGGTAAGGCCTTGGTGTAATTTGTGTTTCTCCTGCCCTTATGCAATCCTGGGGAGATAAGGGAATGAGGTCCCACAATACGCACCAATTTATTACCCGGGGGGGAGGGTCCCAACAAGGGTGACCCGAGTTTAAGTTGTGGTTGGTGCCCGAACTTGCCCCCACTGAGTCAGTCTCAGATTTCGCAAGCCGTGCGGTGGGTAAGGCCTTGGTGTAATTTGTGTTTCTCCTGCCCTTATGCAATCCCGCGGAGATAAGGGTATGAGGTGCCACAATATGCACCAATTTCTTACCCACGGGGGGAGGGTCCCAACAAGGGAGACCCGAGTTTAAGTTGTGGTTGGTGCCCGAACTTGCCCCCACTGAGTCAGTCTCAGATTTCGCAAGCCGTGCGGTGGGTAAGGCCTTGGTGTAATTTGTGTTTCTCCTGCCCTTATGCAATCCTGGGGAGATAAGAGAATGAGGTCACACAATACGCACCAATTTCTTACCCGGGGGGAGGGTCCCAACAAGGGAGACCCGAGTTTAAGTTGTGGTTGGTGCCCGAACTTGCCCCCACTGAGTCAGTCTCAGATTTCGCAAGCCGTGCGGTGGGTAAGGCCTTGGTGTAATTTGTGTTTCTCCTGCCCTTATGCAATCCTGGTAGTAGGGCTTTCCAACTTCATCGTTAATTATCACTTGTACGTTAATCTTTTTAAGGGATATTTTATTGAATCACAGGTTAGTGGGAATTGGTTGAAGTGTTCCTGCCAAGGATAGTAAATTAAGTTTATAGTCTAATATTTGTAAAGAAAAGAAAAAGAAAGTTCACATTAAAAGCCAAAGTTAAAAAAAAAATAATAATAATAAAAAATAGAGCATTAAATAAAGATGATTTTTAACCACATTCTTTTCATTTTCATTAATTTATGATTGAAACATAGTAGCCGAATATTAATTAAATTCTTAAATAGTAAGACATTTTGTTTCCATTTTAAACATCCTATATCCAATCACGTTATTAGTGCATTAATTGAAGTTAACAACGGCATGGAAACAATGGTATTCACGAATGACCCAAATAATTAAAAAGAATAAAAATGTTTATTAGCCCAACAATAATTAGTTTTATCAACTCCCAAATTTGGAGTAAATATGTAATTGTTTGGATAATTAAAACATGCAACTGACGATAATGTCATGTAAGTTATCATCTCTACATACTAATCCATACATAAAAAAGAAAACTCATATAATTTATTCATACTTTGTTTCACGATGATGTTAATGAAATTGAGTAGAAAAGAACTAAATAAGAACTTATGTGATAAAATAGATTGAATACATAGAAGCAAGAACGACGTCGCTGAAACTCAAACCGGGGCTAACACTCGCACTCCAAAACACAATCTTCAAAAATATCTCTTATTTGTTGTGTGTTATTTTTCTTTACTCCCTAGCCTCCCCCGTTCTTTTAGCGTGTTTTATGTTATTCTTTCTACCCTTCTCACTTTTTCTCACTTACGGTTGTTTCTTGTTTTTTTTTTTCATGTGTCCACTTTTCTATTTTTACGTGCATGCATGCATGCATGCATCCTATGTTCTATTATTTTTTTTTTCATGTGTCCTCTTTTCTATTTTTACGTGCATGCATGCATGCATGAATCCTATGTTCTTATTCTAGTTTAAACACAATTACACTAATCGTGCACTAATTAGATGTAACGCTATGTCTTCTAACATTAACAACTCTAAACATTATCTTACGCAAAAATCGAAACCATTTTTATGAATATTAGTTCAAACCAACAAACAAATTGTATTTTTTTTTAAATGTAGAGCACAAACTACGTAAAAGTAATGAAATATACACACTAGATAACATAAGAAATCATTGAAAATAACCTTATTCATACTTTTACTTTAATTTTATGATTTTAAAATCTAAACAAACCTCAAATTAATAACATCGAAATTAAAATAGGTTCAACACATGTGAGTTTAAGAAACTTCATAATATTGAATCAAGTTTCATACAATCGTTTAAACTACATAATAAAGGAAGATTAAGGGTTACCTCTTTCGAAAATAATCCTAACAACAACAAGAAGAAGCCTCGAACTTAAACCGTGACCAAAACTCAAAGTCTTTTGATGTGAGGAATTTTTGGTTTTTATTTCCCCCTATGTGTTCCTTACGTGTGCATGTGTGTGTTTTTCTCAAATTAGTCCATATATCCTTTCTTTCTTTTTTCCTTATGTGTGTGTTTATATAGGGAGTGTGTAAGTATGTAGTATGTTGAAGGTAATGGGAAAGTTAGGGGAATGTTGGAGGTAATGGGAAGTAGGGTAATTTTTTTTTTAGTTTTAATGGAAAAGTTAGGGGAATGTTGGAGGTAATGGGAAGTAGAGTAATTTTTTTTTTAGTTTTAATGGAAAAGTTAGGGGAATGTTGGAGGTAATGGGAAGTAGGGTAATTTTTTTTAGTTTTAATGGGAAAGTTAGGGGAATGTTGGAGGTAATGGGAAGTAGGGTAATTTTTTTTTTAGTTTTAATGGGAAAGTTAGGGGAATGTTAGAGGTAATGGGAAGTAGAATAATTTTTTTTTTAGTTTTAATGGGAAAGTTAGGGGAATGTTGGAGGTAATGGGAAGTAGGGTAATTTTTTTTTTAGTTTTAATGGGAAAGTTAGGGGAATGTTGGAGGTAATGGAAAGTAGGGTAATTTTTTTTAGTTTTAATGGCAAAGTTAGGGGAATGTTGGAGGTAATGGGAAGTAGGGTAATTTTTTTTAGTTTTAATGGGAAAGTTAGGGGAATGTTGGAGGTAATGGGAAGTAGGGTAATTTTTTTTTAGTTTTAAAAAAAATATTTTAAATAAGTAAAAAAATAAAATAAAATAATAAAAAATAAAATTAAAATAAACATAATAAAATCTATTAAAATTGACAAAATACATAATAAGTTAACAACTAGTCTTAGAAATATTATTAAGAAATATTAATATCACTAGATTTTTTATTAAAAGTTAAAAACAAAACAAATGTAATTTAGAAAATTTCCTTTTTCCTAAAATATATAAACAAAAAATAAAACTTATTAAAAATGTGACTCTATTTTGTAGTTTTCAAAATTTTTGACGAACCTCAAAGTAAGATAAATTTAAAATGCCTAAAAATAAAAATTATTTGAACATTAAAATGGTATAAAAATATTAGGTTTGGGTCAAAAATTAGGTTTTTACATAAATTAAAATTTGAATATATATGGTTTAAATTCTCTATACTCACTTTGAAGTTTGAACTTCTGAATTTTATCCAATAAAACAGCGAAGAATTGTTAGAAAAATATTTGTAGTAAAACATTTATATATCCGTATGATAATAAAGTTAAGAAATTAACCTTTTTTCACATTATTATGTGCGTCAAAAATAATACTTATGTAAAAAGAGAATCGACGAACAAAAACACAACTTCAATTATGGACATGAAAAAGAAAAATCAATTTTACTTTCTTATATTAATTAAAACGTAACCTGTCAACTCTCTCTTCCACATATGTAACAGGTCTAAATGGACTACATGTCTACATCCTAGCTAGAAATTAGTGGAGCTAGACTTTTCTGGTATAAGAATGTAATGAACAAGACATTTGACGCAAGGATATAGATCATATGATAACATATATAAGTTGAAAATTGACCATTGAAGCTGAAAATTGATTACACTCTTTTAAAATAAAATATCTTTCCAGAATATAATTAACGAGTTTTCTTGCATAATAATGTAATAATGATTTCATGTACGTGAGGATTTGACACACATATTAGAGCATCAATCTATATATCTCCTTGACAAATAATTCGATTTTGCATACATGACATCTAAAAGCACATACAGAAAAAGTATCGATCTATCTCTCCCTCAAACAACAGTCCTTATGAACACGAGGTAGCTAACCCTAGCCTTCATAGCACTCATTGCATGCATGCAATGAGAGGTCGACAAGATCGATCTCGTGTCTAAATCAAGAAGTAGTTAATCACAGTATTATTGACTGAACATGAATTGAAAATACAATTTGCAAGCACTATAATTTTATTTTTTTGCTAAGAAAGGAGATCATTTTTATTCGAAGCATTAAAAGGTTCATGACAGAGGTACCTACAACCATCAATGGACATGACAGATGAAGCAATGCAAAGTGTAACATGTTGAAAATCGAATCTAACAACCATAAGGCTATGCGCATATATACATAGCATCAAATAACATGTTAAATGATGATTGCATGTTTACTTATTATGATCGTAACAAATAGAAATGGGTTGGACTAAGTACTTAATGAAAGAAGCTACCTAATATAAGGTTCATTCGATTGATGGTTAAGAGTTGATGGCCTCTTGCCGCTCAAGTCATTTCCTGCAATCTAATATCAAAAAATTGATAGAGAAATGAAAGTTAATTGTAAGCCCATAGTAAATTTTGTCCTCTTAAAATTGTTTAAGGTTTAGATTTATTTCTCCCAAGATAATATAGAACACTATTTTGCAATACCGACAATGAAAATTACAAAACTTGAGGGAACTCAACAAACAAAGTAAATCACGCACTTACTTTGGTTTCCTTTGAAAGTAGAGAGTTTTTAACTTAGTAAAATAATATGTTTTGTATCATTCATCTGAGGAAAAAGACAAATATTTATAGCCCAAAAAGAAAAAGACAAATATCTATAGCCCAAAAGGTTCGAAATGCCGCCCGACCTACAAAACCATTTCCGGCTGCAGATGGGCCACAGGCACAAAATAGAAAGTTCTCCTCCAATCTGGAGGAACCAAGCGAATGACAAAAACAATAGCACGAGGCTTGTCTTCTTCTCGCATCATTATCCATGTGAAGGAACACTTCTATATCTATTTATACATAAAAATTCCTTTCTCCCACCAATGTGGAAGAATACTTCTTTCATAATATGAAAATTCATTGTCAATTTTCCTCCATTTCCCATTCGTATTTTATCAACCAAACTCAACAGCTCAGTCATGAGATCGTCACATGGGCCTTGCCTCATGTAGTTTACATCTCATGTGTGATTTATAAGCCATTACATAATAAATAGTTTACGATAAAATGTTCGTCACCCATAGAAGAGAGACTGTGGTTCCCATGAGGGTTTAAAAAAAGGTTGACGTCTATCATCATATCCCAACCTTACATGATATTGAAAATTGACATTGCAACTACGTTATGGAAAATCAACTGGTAATTTTTATTGCTTAATCAAGTCATTTAAGATTTATTTTTTGGTTGTTGTTGCAATTAGTGATTATTTTGTGACACTATAACATTATTTCTTTAGACATATGTCTAAGGATAAGAGAGAGTTGCTCAAATAATATACACACTCTATCTTTAATTTTGAGATTGTGATATCCAATTCAAATGTTCAAGAGAATAAAAAGGATGAAAGCTCCTACAGAATTAGGAATAATTTTTTTTTTTTGAAAAAAGGACAATATATCTTTATATATATCTTTGCAGCATATATGTGTATCGATGTACATACCACACCTATCGAGGCATCACAAAAAGGTCGAATATAATAATATATATTACCTATACCAACTCGATCACGTTATAAATCGTTCATGTTTCGAGTATTGAAATTATATCTTTTTTTAAGAGACATAGGTTGGAGATTTATTTGTTTTCACAAGATGACCTTTTTCCACTTAGTAAGCATCTCCTTAATTCATTAAAATTGACGATATCTAGCATGATTTTATAGAATTTCAAACTTATTTACATATAAAATTCGAGAAAATTACCACATTAGTTTGATCTACAAAACTTTTTTTTTCTACTCCTATTAGTAAAATTATTTTTTTTGATTTTTAAAAATATGTTTTTTCTTGGAGAAAATATGTTCAAACAAGCATGCAAAAAAAAAAAAAAAAAACATTTTCCTTCATACGTAACACCCCCTTAAATCTTAATATATAAAATAATTTGAGAAAACACATTTGCTCTTATCTAAAAAACGAGCCCCATTTGTTTTATCAATTTTGTGCTATGACCTAACCACATTAATGTTACCAAACTTTACCTCTCTCACCACTTTAAATTAAAGTAAATCAGCCATGCCGCTATGGCTTCAGCCTAAACCTTTAAATTCATTGTGATTTATTTGGATTAAATCTTGATGAAAGAATATATTAATGAGAAGTTAATTCGATGAGAGATAGAGGTTAGGCTCAACAAGCTAATTAAATAAAATTAAGATTGTTTTATCACTAAACTTAATCGTTAAACCAAATTAATTAATCTCTGACGTAAAATGATTTTTCCATGCTATTTAAGGCCAATATCAAAACACCCTTATGTTATTTAACCATGATTAATCAACGTGTATTTTACTTAATTTAATTACATAACCATGATAAAGAACACTAGTTTGGTGTATACACCGGGTGTGTGTAAGTTTTTACCGTTAACGAGCATATATATAATACATCACCAAATTAATCCCATAACATTATTTATTTTGTTTTAATCAAAGTCTATCCCACAACATTAACTTTTTCCAAAAAAGGAAATCTTAAACTTTCCCAAACGATCACATTACCCATAAGTTTGGTCACCTAAAATCTTTCAATCTTAAAGTTTCTATAAATAGGAGAAAAATATAGGAATTTTAATCAAACATCATTCAAACACATTCTAGAGTTCAGTGATATCGAAATGAGTTTCAAAACAAATGTTTTTTTGTTAACACTTTGTTTGTTGGTGCTTCTGACGATGATGTCTTCAGAGGTTGTTGCTAGGGACATGCCTTCTGGTTCACTAATTCCATCACTTAAATGTAAGTAATTTTCTACCTTATTTTTGCTTCTACGGACCTTCAGTAGTGGCAGACTGGCGTAGTCAAAAAAAATTCATTGATGAGAGTCAAAATAAAACAAAATAATAACAAATGATGGAGTTGAAAAAAAATAAAATCTTTTATCTTCTAAATAAAAACGACCAGCAAAAATAAGCTCTGTCCTTTTATATCTACTTCAAGAATTATATGCATATTTCATTTGGGTTAAAATTTATCCATGGCGGATGGTTTTATCAAATCAGTGAATACAAATTAAAAATAAAAAGAATAATATATGCATCACTCATTCATGGTTAAATGATGGAGTAACTACCTATATTACAAAATACAAATACATGTAATGTCTCGATTGTGTGCACAGTACAGATACGTATTTGCCATTTCATTTTCCACTATTATCTCTCTCTATATATATATATATAAAATAATTTTAGTCATGCACAAATAGTACAATTTTCATCGAAGGAGGTTTGGTTGAGTCCCCTGCCAAAGGATGGGTGTATATATGTGTGGGTGGGTAAAATGTTTTTGTACATATACATGATATAATTTTTTAATGAAAAGTGTTCGCTTGACCATCCTAAACTAAATGTGGCTACGCCACTGACTACTACTTGTATATTTGGGTGCAGCAAATGAAGCTGAAGGTACAACCGGGTCGTTGGATGGCCCAATTAAGCCCCAAGTGTTTCCTGCTATCGGATGGCCGATAGCAAAATTTGTCGGAGAAGTCGCATTTAGTTATTGCATGGAGTGCCAATTTAAATGTTGTTTGCCGGATCTTGATCATATTCCTCCTAATTAACATCAGTTTGGTGCACTAAATACTTACTCTATGTGAAATCTCCAAAAGAATCAGATTATAAAAATCTATATTATATATAATCTTACTTTGTAATAGACTACATATATAATTATTAAATACATCTGGGTTATTCTGTAATTAGTTATTCTTCAGCTCTCTATATATACAGCTGTAACCCCTTCAATATCAATAAGATCAATTATTATTAAATTATATCATGGTATCAGAGCTAGGGTTTCTTCTTCCGCCCAAACCCTAATCTCTCCTCTTTTCCAACGTGTGTGCGCCGCCGCCACCGTCTACACCACGCCGCACGGCCTCCCTCCTCCGCCGTAGGTCAGCGTCATGGACAAGGTTGTTGATCCTCTGTCAAATTTACCGTCTGGAGTAAAATTACTGCTCAGGAATCTCCACAATCTCATCCCCGAAAAATTATCTGACAACAACTACCCGGCCTGGGCATTTAACGTCCGCACCGCCCTCGCAGCCAACTTGCTGCTCGGATGGATTGATGGTGCGGAGAAGCCGCCGCCTGAGACAGCCGAGGAGGACGACGTCATGCTCCCAAATCCCGACTACCTTCCGTGGATGATCGTAGACACTCAGATCCGAGCCTGTCTTCTCGCCGTTATTAGCCCCTCTGTGCACAAACACGCCCGGGGTTTTATCACATCGGCTTCACTTTGGGACGCACTAGCCACAAGGTACAACTCTGTGTCCACGGCTCATATTTTTCAGTTGCGTGACAGATTGCATACTCTTCGGAAGGGAACGAAGACGATGACTCAATACCTTGATGATGTGGCCTCTATTCTGTCTGACCTAGATGCTGTAAACGAGATTATTCCTGAACGAGACGTGGTGAATGCCGTGATACGTGGTCTTCCGTCTGGCTATTCCTCTCTCAAACAGCATATTCGCCTCTCACCTGTCGAAATCACTCTGAATCAACTGTCTGGATGGCTTAATGCAGAAGAATTGAATCTAGACATGGAACACAAATTACTGCTCGGAGAAGCCAGTTCCACCCCTGGCGTCACGGCTCTTTACTCGGCTGGCAGCGGGGGCTCGGCCAGGGGTCGCGGTGACGATCGCCGTAACCAAGGGCGAGGCAGCGACGGCGGTGACCGTCGGAACGCCGGGCAGCAAGGCAGAGGCGGGCCTCCACCGCGGGACGGCTTCCAGTCAGGCCGCGGACAGGGACGAGGAAACCAGCGGGGGCCCACACGAGATCTTCCGACGTGCCAAATTTGTGCTAAACGGGGCCATTCTGCGGCTAATTGCTGGTATCGTTATGATGACTCGCAGAATGTAAATCGCTAGTCCGGCGGATCAAGGGCGATGCATGCGTCCACAAACGCTCAATCTGGCGATTGGTATCTAGACACAGGTGCTAACACCCATGTGACGTCGGATTATTCACAACTTCAAGCTCCTCATCCGTATCATGGCTCAGAAACTATTACAGTAGGCAATGGTCAATCCCTTCCCATCACAAACACCGGCTCTGGATATGTCTATACCCCAAATGGTAAATTTCATCTCTCAACCCTTCACCACGTCCCTTCCCTCACATCCAATCTTTAATCTGTTTATCGCTTTACTAAAGAAAATAACTGCACCCTCATTGTTAATGACACCAATTTCCAGATAGTGGACAATACCACGAACCGGGTGCGGTACACGGGCCGCTGTGAGCATGGGCTATACACTCTTCCATCCAGGTCTCCGTCTGTTGTGAGTCAAGCCATTCTCTCGTCCACCTGGCATCGCCGGCTTGGGCACCCATCATCCGCCATCACCAAATCCATTTTATCTTCCTTAGGTTTTAATTTTTCAGGGAAATTACATTGCGAGTCCTGTTCAGTGTCTAAATCTTGTCGTTTACCTTTTTCACTGTCTGAACACAAAGCCACTGCGCCATTTTAATTAATTCATTCTGATGTTTGGGGTCCAACCTCAGTTCCTTCTGTTCAAGGTTTTCGTTATTATATCTTTTTTGTTGATGATTACAGTAAATTCACTTGGCTTTATCCTCTGAAATTTAAATCCGAAGCTTATACTGTTTTTGTCAACTTTGACCGAATGGTTCAAAATCAATTTAATGCCAAAATCAAAATTTTTCGAAGTGACAATGGCAAAGAATTTGTCAACAATGCATTTGGTGTTTTTCTTCAAAGTCTAGGGGCTCTTCATCACACTTCATGTCCATATACCCCTGAACAAAATGGCGTTGCTGAGCGCAAACACCGTCACCTAATAGAAACAGTTGTTGCGCTCCTCCATGATTCCACCTTACCTGTTTCCTTTTGGGTTGATGCCCTTGCTACTGCCAACTACCTCATAAATCGCATGCCCACTCACACTCTCTCCAACTCCACTCCATATGCCCGTCTCTACAATCATCCACCCGACTACATCCATCTCCGCCCGTTTGGGTGTCTGGTTTATCCCTGGTTGCGTCCACACACTCAACATAAACTTCAACCTCGGTCCACCCCTTGTGTCTTTCTAGGCTATCATCCCACTATCAAAGGTTACAAATGTTTCGATCCTGTATCTCAGAAAACATATGTTTCCCGTCATGTTCGTTTTGTGGAGGAACAATTTCCTTACACAAGTCTTTCCTCTACTCCATACTCCCCCAATCCACTTGGCATTGTGCCATTATTTCCGTCCTTTTCACACGCTCATGCTCCGGCTCAATCGGCACCTAACTCGGTACCCCACTACGCCACTACCCACTCGAACCAACCAACCACCCACCCGAACCCCCAAACCCCCCACCCGAACACCCAGCCGACTGTCACACAACCCACCACTTCCCTACATCACACTCCTAACACACATACAGCCACCCCATCCACCGCTGCACATCCCAGCTCCCACGGCAGCCCCACCCAACCCCCGTCCACACATCATACAACTCCACCACCCCTTCCTACTCACCCTCCACTCAACACTCACCCTATGACAACCCGAGCCAAGGCCGGTATCTTCAAACCCAAAGTCTACCACACTCAAATACCCTTTGATGCACATCCCATAACTGAGCCTACTACCTACAACCAAGCCTCCAAAAATAGTTTCTGGTGCCAAGCTATGGATGAGGAATTTCAGGCTCTGAATGAACAACGTACATGGGATTTGGTACCTCTGCCTAGTAACCGAAAGTCTATTGGGTGCAAATGGGTGTTTCGAATCAAACGAAATTCAGATGGATCTCTTTCTCGCTATAAAGCACGTCTAGTTGCAAAAGGGTATCATCAGGAGTATGGTGTGGATTATAAGGAGACCTTCAGCCCTGTTGTTATGCAACAGACTATTCGTCTGGTCTTGTCTCTTGCTCTTCACTATGATTGGCCGCTTCATCAGTTAGACGTCAGCAATGCCTTTCTTCATGGTCATCTTGAGGAAGACATCTATATGGTTCAGCCACCGGGATATGTTAATCCCAACCGTCCTCACTATGTTTGCAAGCTTCGCAAATCACTGTATGGCCTGAAACAGGCCCCACGTGCCTGGTACACACGCCTCTCTACTTTTCTGCAGGGTCTTGGTTTTCGCACCTACCATCATGACAACAGCCTCTTCACCCTTCACTGTTCTCGAGGGACAGTCATCATTCTTATCTATGTGGATGATATTGTTATTACAGGCAGCTCGTCATCACTCATCACTGAAATTACTGAGGCTATGCATCGTGACTTCAAACTTAAGGACCTCGGTCCTCTGGAGTTCTTTCTTGGCCTCGAACTCATCCGCAAATCGAGAACCATATTGATGCATCAGACAAAATATACCCTTGAACTTTTAAATCGAGCTGGAATGACAGACTGCAAACCCGCGGTCACTCCCATGGCAGTCCGCCAATCCCCAGGGCTGAATACTCCCTTTGCCGATCCTACACTATATCGGAGCCTCGTCGGTGGACTTCATTATCTTGCTGTTACTCGTCCGGACATCCAACATGCAGTCAATCGAGTCTCCCAATCAATGCATGCTCCCACAGAACAACACTTTCAGGCCTTGAAACGCATTCTGCGCTATCTTAAAGGTACTCTTCAATGTGGAATTTTATTTCAAAAGGGCTCGTTTGATATATCTGTTTTTTCTGATTCGGATTGGGCTAACGACAAAGATGATCGGAAGTCCACTACTGGATATATTGTTATGATGGGACCGAATCTGATTTCCTGGTGCACCAAGAAGCAAACGCGAGTGTCCCGTTCCTCCACAGAAGCAGAATATCGTGCCATGGCTGCGGGTGTTGCTGAAGCCATGTGGTTACGATACCTTACAGATGCACTTGGCATTTCCCCGACGAAACCACAGATTTATTGTGACAATCAGTCCACTATTTGTGTTACCAAAAATCCAGTCCTTCATGATCGTATGAAGCATGTTGGGTCCGACTGTCACTTTGTTCGCGATGAGGTACTTGCAGGAACGATGGCCACGCACTATGTCCCATCTACTGACCAGCTTGCTGATATTCTCACCAAGCCTCTTCCGTTACAGCCTTTTCAGTATCTCTGCTCCAAGCTGCCCCTCGTTACCGCTGATCAGCTTGCGGGGGGATAATAGACTACATATATAATTATTAAATACATCTGGGTTATTCTGTAATTAATTATTCTTCAGCTCTCTATATATACAGCTGTAACCCCTTCAATATCAATAAGATCAATTATTATTAAATTATATCACTTTGCAATTGATGTGGAAAAGACTATTTCCTTGAAACTAGTGTACTAATACTAATATTAATATTATGACATTAGAATAAAGGAACGTTGCTTTCCACTAATCTCATAATAAATATAGTACTGAGTTATTAGAAATATAAAAATAAAATTGCAAAAGTTGCAGTGTTTACTCAACTCTTAAAAGAGTTTTTAAATATGAAATTGTGAATGTTGGTGTTAAATATTGTTCTTTTACCTCCATATTTTTGCGTATCCCAATAATCTAAACAACTAAGTGCTAGCTCTCACTTTTAATCTCATAGTTGAATGAACAAAATATTTAAAGGCATGCAGTAAATATTTATTATATAAAAAAATAATTTCATTTTTAGGATTTCAGTTTAAAACTTCTAATTCGAAATAAAGAATATTTATCTTCGTAAAATAATCTTTAATGATACTCCATAAGCACTAGTATTTCTCATTAATTACTAAGTTATTATGTAAACCTGCATGTACCTTAATGATCACACATTAAAATTCAAATAAGTCCTTAGGAAATATTAATGAAATTTCCTTTAGAGGATCCAAAGTAATTATTTCCACCTAACAAGTAAATATATTACAATATCGAGTATGAAAAGAACGTAACATGATGATGTGGGAGCACAAACTACCCCGTTCAAAACAGTGGCGGACCTCCATTATGGTTAGGGTTTCATCCAGTTCGACAGAAAATTATGTTATATATATACATAGTTAAAATTATTTTTTATGTATTACATATTAGATGTTGAACCCTCTTTGATTATTTTTATATTCACTTATGAACCCTTTAACGAAAATTCTGGCTCCGCCACTGATTCAGAACTGATCCTTCAAGAATGCAAACTAAGGAAGCGAAGGTTGGATAGAAAGATGCATAGCAAATTTTGCCTTTGTTTCTTCTCTCTATGAGGTTAGAATGTAAAGTTCTGTGTGGAGATTAATTAAAAAAAAAATTCTTCACCAAAAAAAAAAAGTAAATATATTTTAGATATAAACCAAAACCAATTCTAAACATCACATGCATGCCAAAATGCTGACAAGCATCAAATTTCTATCTAACAAGATGACAATATTTTGAATTGTTAGTTTTTTTTAATTAATATGAGTGAGCTTCTACTTAATTTCATTAGCATTGACGACATCTAGCACGATTTTAAACTTAGGGTCTATTTGATACGAAAGAATAATAATCTTTTTTTCTTAGAGAGATCGATGGTATAGTATTGTTCAAAGAATAGGAAAAAGAAATAACAAATTTAAAGAGTGGGCAGCTAAGTAGAAGGAAATTCATCATGTGAAGTTTCACTTTTTTAAAAAAGTTTGGTAAGCCAAATCTTTCTAAAGTGTCTATAAATCGGAGAGCAAATAATATTGCTTGATCATCCATGAATTAATTATCAACAAAGTTTTTTGTTCTTTTTTTTAAACAAATTTATTCATCCAAAATGGCGTTCAATGCTAATGTTTTGGTTATTTTTTCTTTGGTTCTTGTGATAATATCTTTAGAGGTTATTGCTGATCCTGCACTCCCAGTGGGTAAGTTTTTAAATTATATATATAGTTTTAAGTAATATAATTATTATTTTCATATGACAAATTTAATTAAGTACAATTTTAAATGGTTAAAAAAAATGTATATTTTAGTTTTACCGTTCTTATATATAAGAATATTATTCATATCCTTGTCATTAACATTTGTCTCGTATTATTCTTGATGTTTACCATAATTAAAAGTTAATTAAAAGTAGATGGATAAATTTGATTACTTTTCTCGAAGTAACGTAACATGTGAATCTCATATCTATGTTAACACTTATTCCAAATCAAATTCAAAATCAAATACGAGATAATTCGATAAAATAACTGTAGAATATAATAAGGATAAAATTAAAATATCTCATATAGTATAGTAGATGGGTAAATTTGATTCTAGCATTTGCGTTGTGTAAGCAATAATTGATCCCATATGAAAAAAGGTGGGATTATTTTACTATAGAAGAAAATAAAATAATAATAATTAAATTAAAACTTAAACACGGGAGAAGAGTAGGCTAGTATATATGTATTTGTTATATTTATTTTTTGAACATATTTTATATTCTTCATTATTTAATATAGTACTCAACATGAATTCTGGTATAGCGAATGATATTCAGTTGTTGAGATAAATAACAAAACGCTTCAAGGGAGAGGCAACGGTGGCGGTGGGGGTTGGCGTCCTGGGAAAGGTGGCGGTGGCGGTACTGTGAAAGGTGGTGGTGGCAGTGGCCGTGACAATAAGGGTCCTGGAAAATATAAAGGTGAAAAAAGTGAATCACTTATGTGTAGTTTTTGCAGTGGTTGTCCAGATGATGAAGACGACAGAACTGTCTGTCAACTCTTATGTTGTTCATAATAATAGAGTCATAAATATGGAACTATCATCTTCTTTTGATCCATACTAGCTACTCAAATACTATATATTTTGTGTAATAATATGAGATTGATTGAATAAAAAAATAAAAACTTTGAATTATCCGCATGTTACTTTTCATTTTGTTTGCGATAATAATAATAATACAAGTTCGAATATATATATATATATAATTTAACTAAGTGAAAGGGTTTCTAGCTTCAATTCACTTTTTACTTTGATTAATATGATTTGTAAAATTTACTTCTTCTATTAGTTTTGTTGTAACGATCAATGACAAATTTAGAATTTGAAAGGTATAAATTTTAAAGCGATTTACAGTTAATATTAAAATAATTATAGTTAAATTTACAATCAAATATATATATAGAAATGTATATAAAATGAATATATACATGATCTAAGTAATATATAAGTATTGAATTCATGTGAATACATAATCGACCCTCTAGATCCGTTCCTATTGGCAGTATTGGTATATTAGATATATCTTTTCCTAAACATAATTTATTAGTTTTTTTTTTCGAATCTTGCAAATCAAAGCTCCTAATTGTTGAAATAATCAAGGCAGTTAATTTTTCTATCACTAATCGTTGCTTATCCAATAAAATTTTTCTATCACTAATCGTTGCTAATTATCCAACAATTAAAGTTCATGTAAAATATACATCTATATAACATACCGAATAAAATGTTAAATCGGCAAAACTCATGAAATTTTGAAATTAGTTTGTCAACTCAAAGTTTATACAGTATTATTTTAAAAAAAGTTCACGTTTACACACAGAAAATGTAAACGTATTCCTAATTCAGTATTGTAAGTAACAATCATCATTGATTATTTATTTTAATGCAAACGATATATATATATATATATATATATATATATATATATATATATATATATATATATATATATATATATATATATATTTCAACGTCTATAAGGAAGAAACTTGTGGCTGAGTCGTTATACACACTGGCACCAACAGTAGTTGCCACCGTACTGCTAGTATTTACATCCTGATTAGTAGAACTATTGATATTATACAGCGTTGGCGTTTGAGTAGACGTAACTATCCTAACTTTCTTATGTGATAAGCCTCCATTCTTATCAGGCTGCAAACTATCTACAGCGGATGGTGGAGGTTCCCACGTTGTAATAGTAATAGTAGTAGCTAGAGATATCTAGTCTCGCCAGTGCATACACCAACTTATTTTGCTCTCTGTAGATGTGCTTTAGATGTTGTTTAGTCTGCTTCAGGCTCACTTAATTTTTAGTGTTCGATAAATACGCAAAAAAAAATAAAAAATCAAGAGTGTTTATATAGCGATGCGAATCCGAGATTTCAACTTCACAATTTTAAAATGGTAATTTTAAGTTCTAATAGCTGACTTCAGATTTTATATGTGTGTAGAGGTAATTAATTTTTAAACATAAATACATTATTTGAACAAAAAATAATGAATTCGATTATTTAAGCCCTTATCTTGGGGATCAACCAAATAATGTATCAACCATCTCCGCTCCTCCATTTGTACAAAATACTAATCATGAAAATAACCCAGACGCCTAGACTCCTATCTCTGCCCATATTTATATGTAATATAAAAAAAACACTATGGAGATGGAAATAAGGTGGCGGAAGGACCAAAGTGACTATCGAGGGTGGATAATCAAGGCGTTGCAAGGATTGAGTTGGGTGTCGATGCAGAGAGAACACAATAATAAGTTTGAAATGTCACTTCTAATTATTTTTTTTTCGTATTCTTATTAGAGAAATAATCATCAATCTGATTTTCAAACAACTTATATTTTACGCGAGAATTTTTTTTTTAAAATAATAATAATTCGAGAAAACCATATTTGACTTATCTCAAAATGAATATCATATGGTAGTTATTTTATCAATTTTGTGCTAAGACCTAACTACATAAATAAATGATGTCCAACTTTTACCTCACACAACTTTATATTAAAGTAAATCAGCCATGTTGCTTTGTGCCTTCATGTATTCTGCGTAAGTCTTAACTAATCCATACAAACAGTCCACTTCTAATTAGTGGAGAAATCAGAATTTTTATTAATGGAGTTTAAAATTAAAATAAGTAAGCACACGATCTAGTCAAAAAAGCTTCAACATTAACTATATATACATAAAAAAAAATATTTTTATTCATATATAAATAGTAAAAAAAATTATCGAAGAAGGTTCGTATAAACCCCTAATCATAAGATATCTTCGGCCCAGCTTCTAACTTAAGTTATCCAGTCACAGGCAACAAAGAGATGTAGTAGAGTTTCTAGGACCCCTTCAAAGCACACATAGCCAGTGGTATTCAAAATTTTGAGAGGATGTGCGCATTATTATGAAAATACTTTGAGTGTGAGATCATAGGGGCGGAGCTACCTTTAATGAAGGGTGGTCAGATGCATGCCATTTATCGAAAAATTATGTACAACATAGATATACACCTTAACTTATCATATTTATACAAATTCTTATAAAATAATTACAAAAATTTCAACTAATTATGTATCTTCGGTGAATGTATCGGGAGTAATTATGTATCTCGACAGACCCAAAGTCAAAAAAGATATATCGAAAGCTAATTATGTATTTTTACAAAGGAAAAAATGTATTTTCATTGGATGTATCGTGTATCTCGACAGATTCAAAATTGAGATTTTTAATAATTATACAAAAATATCAAAATTTTCTGTATTAAGCTCCAAACCGTTACGTTGTTTGCCTGATTTTCAAACAAGTCCTTGGGGAATATTATGTGTACCTAATGAAATTATTTTCTTTTGTAGTATTACTTCAGAGGATCCAAAGTAATTATTCCAAAATTATGTCTTTTTCAATCAAATCTTAATCCCAAATCAACAAAATCCCAACAAATTCAATGCACCTCTAGAGAAAAAACTAGTACTTTCCCAAAGCATGTAGAAAAAGCAATTTATTTATTACTTGGCAACACTACTACATAACTTACCTATATCCAAAGTAATTAAACCATGATCATGCCTTTTTAATCCAAATCTTAATCCAAAATCTACAAGATCCCAACAATTCAATGCACCTTCAAAAAAAATAAAATCGTATATTTCCATAGAATGACTAAAAGTCAAAAAGCAATTAACTCCTTTAATCTATTAAAGGTTGTAATAATAAAACTATAATTTTCTTACCTTTAATCTATATTTATTATGGATCATTTTACTCTTTAAAATGAATTTTCTCACAACCTTTGTCACAACTTCGGTTCTTCGTATGAATATTTTATGGTAACCTACTTATTATATAAATTGTTTATTTTGTGTAGTTCACAAATCACATTGAAGATGTAAACTGCAATAGGCAAACTTCATGCGATAAACTCATGATTGAGCGGCAGCAGAGGCTAAATTCGGTCTTAGTATTTGATTCAAAATTTAGAGGGTGTCATGTGGAAGCTAATAACTCACAAATCGCGATAATTTAGACAACAAATAAAATAATATTAAAAATATATTATTGGATATGATCTGACCAAATTGACATATATATTAAAAACTAACAATGAAAAAAATGTATAATCTATTGGGAGACATCTCATCTCAAATAAAATTCTCTAATGACTACATGATGAATGATATCGTGTTTTGGGCTTGAGAAGATAGATATACAAAATCCTTATTCAAAAGAAAACAAAAAGAAAAAGAGAATAGTTAGATATGAAACAACTTTATGTTTCTATTTTTATCAAAAATAAAATCAATTACCATATTTTATTTAAAAAATAAAATTTAAATTTGATAAAAAAATTAAGGCAAAAATCTTAACACTCGATCTCTCCTCCATCCCTCAACCATTCAACTATACCCTTGTGAACCCTTAATATGTATATTTATAATGTAACTTTTATTTAATCGAACTATAATAGAAATATTATATACGAAAAAAAATAAGGAAAAAACCTTCTTGATCTTCTTCACCAACCTAACTAACCAACCCATTCCAATCAAATTATTAATTCATTCTCACACGCAAAACTTTTTCCTATTTACGTGTCAACTAATTCATGGACTCTTTTATGGAAACACAGCTAGCTATAATCAATTACAACAGTGATATTGACCACTTTCCTATAATTGCCACGTGTCTCATTTAGGAAAAACACAAATATTGACCCTTCTAGAAAATATTTTGACACGTGTAACATGCTTATTGGATTAAGTGATGACGTATCTTGGTAAATTAAAATATAAAAATATGAAACGCGCAATTTGCTGCGAATTTGAATTTAATTAATTCTCAAGAAGTATCAAATTACATGGGTGAATCTAAATTGTTGGCTACAATACGACCTAATCAGATATATGAGTTTAAATTGTTGATTACAATATAATTTTATCAGATATATGAGCGAATCTAAATTGTTGACTACAACTTAATTAGATAATATAAACGAATTTAAATTGTTAATTACAGTCTAATCAAATAATATGGGTGGATCAAGTTATTGATTACATACAGCCTCGCCAGATAACATGGAGAGACCTACACCGTTGATTACAGTCTAACCAAATAACACGAATGGATTTAGATTGCCGATTAAACACCAAATAACATGAGTGAATCTAGATAGTTGATTACAACCAAATTGAAAAAATACGAGCAAATTTAAATTGTTGGTTACTATATCACGTGAACTCATTAATTTTTTTACATAAGCAGTCATATATATGTAGTAGTACTACATATTTATAAATATTTTCTTATCAACTCAATTATTATTATATTATCATGATGTTATGTGATATTCCTAAACTATTAAAAATGCTACGTAAATACTTTCTATTATATTTTTGGATAATTTGTACCCCTATCGTCTGATTTTGGGTACATATATATCCCGAACTATTGAAAATGATACGTAAATACACTTCAACTAGGTGACACGCCCCACATGTCTTCATCCGAAAGGAATTAACCCATTTTCCCTTAGCATTTTATCTCCTGACATGACTAGGAAATATTCTACGATCCCAGTTGGAAGAGAATTTTGATCACGCCTATTTCTTGGCGAACCAAAACTAATGCGGTCACAGAATATTTCTATTTCTGTAGAATGAGGACACACGAGTGAAACTCACTTTCAATTCTGATCGCAAAACATTTTTCCTGCAGATCAAGAGATAAATCGCTAAGGTGAAACAAATTAATTTATTTTGGATGAGGACACATAGCGCATGCCTTTTAATTGAAGGGTATATATGTACTATTTTCAATAGCTTAAGGATATATATATATATATATATATACTCAAAATTAAATGATTAGGATATAAATAACTCAAAAATATAACAAAAGATATTTACGTATCATTTTTAATAGTTCGGAAATATATATGACCTTTCTCTAAATTTTAAATTTGTCTCTCAAAGGAAATAAAATAAGAAAAATAAAAGGCTACGTGGCGCTTTACGATGGAGGGCAAAATAGTCATTAACACACAAAATTGTCATTACGCGAAGTGTCCTCTTTATTCATATTCGAGAAGTCGCTTTTTTGACAGTAACCGAAATTAGAACACATTATCAAACAAATAAAAAGCTGCCCCTTTTTTCACTTTATTCTACTATTTGTTGGTTTTAATTTATTTGATATATAATTTTTTTGTGTTAAAAGAAATAATGTTCTTCTCTATCTTTTTAATTTCAACTTTTTCTAATGGATAGCACGTTCAAGATTACAATCGGTAGATACATTTTAGTATGGTTGATATACCTTTTTTATTTATTATTTATTTTTAAAATAAATTTTTATTTTTACTTATTACTTTTTATCGATTTTTAGTATTAATTATTTAATTTTAAATTATTTTTAAGACATAATATTTTAAATGTCAATTGTTAACGATAGTATAGTAAAATAACTATATTAATACTCCCTTTATTCTTTCTTTTTTATATGTTTCCTTTTCATTTGTAAAGTTATATGATATAAAGTTTAGTTAATATTTTAAGATATATTTTGTAATTAAATTAAAAATATATTATAATTTATCATATTTTTTATAAATTTTTTCAATATATATATTTTTTAAATTAATTAATTAATTTAATTTAATTTTGAAACTAAATTTAAAAATTAAGAAAATATATAAAAAATGAAGAAAGTAATTATTTATTAATTGATATGTCAAGTTAAAACATGATAGGTGGAGTAAAGTACACTTTAGGAACTACTTTGATTATGGTTGTGTAAAAATCAAATCGATCAATAAAAATGTTATTGAATTATTGGTATTGCATTATCAGATTAATGGTTTTATAAAAAAAATTATTAGGTAAATGGATTGGTATTGATTTTAGCTTATTGGGTTATTGATTTAACCAACAACCCAATAAGAATACACTAAGTTATTATTTTATCTTTATTTATGTTATGTATTTAAATGTCTCTCTATAGAGAGAGATAAATAGATAGATAGATATAAATATAGATATGTGTATTTATATATATTATATGCACTACTAATTCTTTAGTGATTAAAAAAGTATTAATCTATTCAGGACAACAAAGGTACAATATAAAAGGACGACCTGGTTCAACAATGAGGATTAAATTTTTTTCCTAACTAATATTCAGTTTAAATTTGAAAATTCTTGTAAACTAAATTATTTTGCGTAATTTTTGACGGTAATTAAGATTTTATTTTTTTTATATTAGTTATTACTATTTATATTTTACAAGTATCTTCTTATTGGTTAAACTAAAAACTGAATCGTTAAAGATCAAAAACCACTAAATCGAAATAGATAAGAAAATATTTTATTGATTAGCTGTTGGTTTTATATATTTAAAAATCAAAAATCTATAAATCAAATCAATAATATGTAAAATTTAATCGAATGCACATTTTTGTGTTAAATTAAAATATCCAAACAAAAAAAAGAGGAAATATTTGTTTATTTAATATTACTATTCTCTTTCTCTTTCTCTCAACTTCCATGAAAATCTTCCATTAAAATTCTCTGTAACAATTCTCTTTCCATCTTCATTTCTCCTTTATTAAACTTTTTTCTCACCGGAATATTAAATTAAATTAACATAAAATATATAATCTGCTTTCGGAGCTCCGCCGATTTTGTTGTTTTTCCGGCGATTGTGATGTTGTCACTGCAAACCGATCCCCGGAAATATAATCAACAGCATCAGCAACAGCAGCTGTTGATTTCTAGGGTTCCGCCGTATGATGGAAGCGCTGCTATCGGGGATCAGCGGATCGATTCCGCATTATCTTCTGCCAATATCAATGAAGGTTAGCATTTTTTTTTTTTTTTTGATTTTTTGTTGCTGCGAATTTAGTTGAGCTGCACGAAATCTCGATCGAACACTAGTTATAAAGAAAAATGTGAATTAGTCAATAACACTCGGTATTTTTTTTGAAGTTTTGTGCAATTTTTTGTTGCCGTGGATTTAGTCGAGAAGCTGGCCCGAATTGTAGTTATAAAGAAAAATATGAATTAGTCAATAAAACTTAGTATTTTTTCATTTTTGTGCAATTTTTTGTTTTGTGGATTTAGTAGAGGTGCGCTGAAGATGGCTCCAACACCAGTTATAAAGAAAAATATGAATTAGTTATTATCAATAACACTTGGTATTTTTTTTTTTCATTTTTATGCTACTTTTTGTTGCCGTCGATTTAGTTGAGCTGCATGAAAGCTAGCTCGGACATCAGTTATCAAATTCTTTTTTTTTTTTTTTTTGCGTTTTATGTAATTTGTTGTTCTCGTGGATTTAGTCGAGATGCTTGTAAGTTAGCTCGGACACTAGTTATCAAAAAAAGAAAAGAAAAAATGAATTAATCAATAATCTATTTTTTGTTTATGTGTGTAATATTTTTATTTTTCTTTTGAAGAAATGAACTTAGTTAATAATTTATGTTTTGTGTTGTTTATATTTGTGTATGTAATTGATACTTACTTTAATATGAGAATGATTGATTTTTTTGTTTTTTGTGGTCCCCCTCCCCGACACCTACGGAGTAGGTATGAACCGGGTCGTCCCCTTTTTGGTTTTGGAGAATGAATTTTAGTCAGTGATTTATGTTTTGTGTTGTTTATATATGTGTATGTAATTGATACTTACTTTAATATGAGAAAGATTGAATAGTTGTAATTTTTTTTTGTTTTGAGGAAATGAATTTTAGTTCATAATTTATGTTTTGAGTTGTTTATGGAGTACGTATATTTTATTGATACTCACTTTAATATGAGGAAGATTGAATTTTGTTATTTTTTAAAATCATTAATGTTAATTTGGGGGGCATTTGACAATGAAAATGGCTGAGTGTCTGAAAAAAATAGTTTTTGTTTTCAAAGTGAAGAAGAATGATATTTGGAAATTGGAGTTTGTGTTTGGTCATGAATATCAATGGGAGTTGTTTTTGAATTTTTTCTGTGTAACTTGGAGTGAAAAAGTGAAGACAGTTGAATTCCGGAACTTTTATGGCCAAATGTGTTTTCCGGAGTTCGACTAATAAATTTTTTTATGGCCAACTGCCGCTAAATTGAGACAGATACATGTTTGATGTATATGTGTATGTATTTTATTGTCACTTTAATACGAGAAAGATCGAATTTTTGTCATATTTTTTTTCTTCAAAAACTTTAAGAGATTTTTAAACATGAGAATTCATCGCATTTGGCCATGAAAAATGTGAGTATTTGAAAAAAGTAGTTTTTTTTTTTCGAAAGTGACAAATGATGTTTGAAAATTGGAGTTCATGTTTGGCCGTGAATACCAATTGGAGTTGTTTTTGATTTGTGAGTAATTTGGGGTGCAAAAAGTGAACACTGTTGAATTCCGTAATTTTATGTCCAAATGTGTTTTCTTGAGTTCTGTTGAAAAACGTAAAAAATTTCATGGACGAAGGCCCTTAAATTGACACAGATACATGTTCTATGTATATGTGGATTTGTAAAGAAAGAAGCTATGAATTTGTTGGCAATTAGATGTTCTCTGTTTAAACTTACTAATTGGTTATTTTCCACCTAATTTGTCATGTTTATTAGTTGAATGTAGTGATTTTTGGTGTTGTCTAATTGAAGTTGCTAATGCTCTCATGGCTCTCTTATACATAGCTTAGTATCCCTTGGAATTAGTCGAGGTGCGTAAAAGCTGGCATGGACACCGCGTTTATCCAACAAAAAATATTGCCTTGTTCTTTCCTGTTTGGTTTTTGGTGGCCATTTTCAGTTAATTTTTTGGAGGAACAAATGAGAAGAATGGAATGGTTTATTAAAAAGAGCTTCTCCCTTTTATCAAATTGGTTTTTGACTGGCAGCAGAATTGTAGGTTAAAAAACTGATCCTGATCTGCTGAAACTTTATCAAATAAGAGATTTCTTTTTCACCCGGAAGCCGTGCGACTAACAACCTACCTCAAATTATTTCATCAATAGGTATACTCGTCATGTGTATATAAAATCTCTAGGAAGCTATGTAGGTTAAGAGAACAAAATAGAAGTTAAATGATCGGTCTAGAGGTGGTAATACATAATGCATGCCCAAGTGTGGATACGTATAAAGTCGAAGTGGTATAAATAAAGGTGAAGCTTCTGATTGATTGGTTGATACGCCACTTATTATCTATGATGATTTTGATAAATATCTAAGCACTTTGTCTAAGCTAGTACACTAGACTATTAAAAACTGTTAGTAATTCTAAGAGGTAAGCATTAATGGTTTACCCTTCTGTTTGAAGTGTATTACACCCGTTTAGCTTTGGCACTTCATAGATTGAAATACCGGTCTAGTAAATAGGGAAACAGAGTACATTTTGCAGTAGGATTGTATTATGTAAAATGCAATCTCTGCATCTTCGTAATACGTTATAATGACATTTCACTTCATAACAAAAGGATTATGTTTTGTTAAACCTTCTGAACTTCAAGTGCTGAATATTATAATCTATTACATGATAGATGATACCAAGAACCTAAAGGATGTGACACTTTATATGCTGCCAAAGAAAATGGAAATAGCATAATTCCGTTTAAGATAGGAAAAAGGATAGAGAAAAGTAAAGGGAGCTATTGATTTGTGGCCACATGAATTAAGAGACATTTAACCTAGCATCAATGGATGTATTCGAATAGCTAAGTATTGATGTATCTTACTGATTATATTTTCTTGAGGTCATGCAGTCAGCTGTCAGCCAAATATTAGTAATTTTTCTATGAGACTATCTACTGAGGATTGCTATTACGATCAATTTCTGACATCTCTATTTTAATATGTCACAGTTGATGAGGACGCTCTTTTAACTCTTGCTCATCAGAACTACAAAGCTGGGAACTATAAACAGGCACTAGAGCATAGCAAAGCAGTTTATGAGAGAAATCCAGGTCGCACTGATAATCTTCTTCTTTTTGGGGCTATATATTATCAGGTGGGCTTTCCTATGCTTACATATACCGTGATTTCTCTATCTTGCATTCTTTTATGAAATTTCTTTTTTGTTATTTATTTTCGATGTGATTTGTGGATCTGAAGTAAAGCATGTTACCATTTCTTTGTTTTAGTTGCATGATTTTGATATGTGCATCGCAAAAAATGAAGAAGCCCTAAGGATTGACCCACATTTTGCTGAGTGCTATGGAAATATGGCTAATGCTTGGAAGGTATGGTTGTACTAACTCATCTAGAAGCTGCTGCTTCTGGTTTTGAAATTGGGCCCTAAGGATTGACCTACTGGTGCAGGAAAAAGGCAATATTGATGTTGCAATTCGCTATTATTTAATTGCAATTGAGGTTTGTAAACTTATCATGCCTTACTGTAGCAAGAGCTTTTACTTCTGCTCTAGGTTTATCACAAAACCTTGGAGCTTATTGCATTCTCTTAATGTCCTTTTAGTCTGCAGTATCCGTATGTTCATTATCTTTGATTAACTAAAACCTTTTTAAGCGGTCAAGCTTTCTCCTATAAGATATTTATAGTTAACCAGGTCTATGCTGGGTAATATGACCTTAATTTTTGTAAAAGTAAAATATGACTTTAAATTTTCTGGTTGCAGCTCCGTCCCAATTTTGCGGATGCATGGTCAAATTTAGCTAGTGCATACATGAGGAAAGGAAGGATGAATGAGGCAGCCCAATGTTGCCGTCAGGCTCTAGCATTAAATCCACGTTTGGTACTAAAAAAGTTTTATCTTCCTAAATTTTAGCTATGCGCTTCTTTCAATTGTACTTTCTTTACTGATTTTATTCTTTTATTTTAGGTGGATGCGCACAGCAATCTCGGCAATCTGATGAAAGCACAAGGTTTAGTCCAAGAGGTACAGAAGAGACGATTCGGAACCACTTTGTGCTCTAATATATTGGTGACGTGAGATTGGCTATTCATGTTCATGTATGCCTTTGGGATGGTTAGGGGTAGGGGCAAATTCTTCAAGACGCACATATTGTGCCCATTGTACCTGTGTGCATCATATGTGGTCCCACCTTATTGTTTTATTCCAGACATCCACTCACTTTGTGCAGCTTGAAAATTCTCCGTGATTATTTATTGACTATTGAGGTATCTATG
Organism: Capsicum baccatum var. pendulum; assembly: GCA_030864225.1. NCBI lineage: Eukaryota > Viridiplantae > Streptophyta > Magnoliopsida > Solanales > Solanaceae > Capsicum > Capsicum baccatum. Next base: position 140,464,270 of record CM061558.1, read on the forward strand.
TTGATTCTCCCACGTCGGTTGTGGATGGGTGTTTGCTCACCTTATATGATTTTAGGCAATCCTCCCCTCATGAGTTAGTTTCTGGGGTTGAGTTAGGATCTTTAGTTTCTGGGGTTGAGTTAGGCCAAAGATCCATTTCTTATAAGTTATTATGCTTTTGAGTTTCTTTTTCCCCTTTTTTCTTAATAGCCGTTTCTTTTCACCTTTGATCATTTCTATTTTCCGTTTGGGTAGGCATACAATTGTTATGTTGAAGCACTGCGAATACAGCCTGCATTTGCCATAGCATGGTCCAATCTTGCTGGCCTTTTTATGGAGGCCGGTGATCTTAACAGGGCTTTGCAGTACTACAAGGTATGAGTGAGGTGTACTTGAAATTTACTGATCAAGTGTAGGATGTGTTTTGAATCTAAATGCAATCATGTTTGATGCCCTTTTTGTGGTTTAATCCCCTCCAGGAAGCGGTCAAGCTTAAACCGACCTTCTCAGATGCATATCTGAATCTAGGAAATGTATACAAGGTAAGCCGTCATGCATTGTGCTAATTGCGTCTGGTGGCTCCACATGCCTAGACGAGGATATGGAGAAATACAAGCATCTTCTTTGCATTTTCCAGGCTTTGGGAATGCCCCAGGAGGCCATAGCGTGTTATCAACGTGCACTCCAAGTACGACCAGACTATGCCATGGCTTTTGGTGAGGCCCGTTTTCTGTCATGCCTTAAATTCAGTGTGTGACGAAATATAAATATGCCTGTCTCTGGAAGAGTCTGTTTAATAGCATTTATATACTTAGAGATGTTTGTGTATGGGATTTATTACAATATGAAGACACCATTTTTCATCCTCAGCGTGACTTGGCCACCCTAATAACCCGAACACCTGAATCTCCTTTCTGCAGGCAACTTAGCTAGTGTGTACTATGAGCAAGGAAATATGGAAATGGCAATATTTCACTACAGGAGAGCTATTACATGTGATACTGAATTCTTAGAGGCATATAACAATCTGGTTGGCACTTTCTTTCATCTCGTAGTTCATAAATCTCCATCTTAAATATACATTTGTTTCCATAGTAATACTATATTTTCTCCCAAAAAATTCTTATAGGGTAATGCTCTGAAAGATGCTGGTAGAGTGGAGGAAGCAATTAGTTGCTATCGCGTAAGCTCTATTCTCTTGTTTGCTTGACGGTGTCCTTTCTTTGATGTTGCTTTTGTGCTGTTTTCTTAACTCTTCTGACAATGCATGCAGCAATGCCTCTCTCTTCAACCTAATCATCCGCAAGCACTTACTAATTTGGGAAACATTTATATGGAGTGGTAAGGTTTACTTAGTCACAAAGATTCTCTTCTTCACTCTTTCAATCAAGTGCTTTTCAAGCGTTGTTTTCCTTTTCTCTAGGAACATGATGAGTGCCGCTGCACAATGTTATAAAGCAACTTTAGCTGTGACATCAGGGCTCTCAGCTCCTTTTAACAATCTAGCCATAATATACAAGCAACAGGTAATAATTTTAACATTACTTCTGAAGAATGCTTAATTTTGGAGGCAGTAAAGTGTTTTCTGGACATTTATATACAACATTTAAGATAGCCCTCTGTCAGCTTTTTAACTAACATGAATGTTTTCTTCTTCTGTGATGTAATTTCAGGGTAATTATGCAGAAGCCATATCTTGCTATAATGAGGTACTACGTATTGATCCCATTGCAGCAGACGGGCTGGTCAACAGGGGTAACACATACAAAGAGATCGGTAGGGTTAATGAAGCTGTACAAGATTACATGCGAGCTATTGCCATTAGACCTACCATGGCAGAGGCTCATGCAAATTTGGCTTCAGCTTACAAGGACAGGTATGTCGTAGGTTTACAAGCTTCAAATGGCTGACAGTCCCATTTGTTTGTGTTCCTACATGTCCACTCTACTTGTTCATAATGGTTTGGTTAATTGTGTAGTGGCAATGTTGAAGCAGCTATAAAAAGCTATAGACAAGCTTTGATGCTACGTCCTGACTTCCCCGAAGCAACTTGTAATCTTCTCCACACGCTACAAGTACGTTCACCCCAATAATTTCCACTGTTTTTTTTTTAGGTCATAGGTTTATCAGAGCTCATGAACAATAGTGTCTAGCTACTGAGAATTTTATAAACTTGCTTATGTACTGTCTAGAAGCATGAGGTAAAATAACTTGCATAATGAACTGTACTTGTGCAGTTCATTAGTATTTGACTACTTTGCAAGTCATAGGCACACAATTCATGTTATGCTCAGTTTGCTTAATTTTGATCTTAAGCTTCTTATTAGTGCTACTGTATTTACCTTGCATTATTTACCGCTGTTGCCAATCACCTCTTTTGCAAAGAAATTTTAAATTTGTCAAGAAAGTAAAAAGGGCAGCCCGGTGCACTAAAGCTACCGCTATGCGCGGTGTCCGGGGAAGGGCACCACCACAAGGGTGTATTGTACGCAGTTGCATTTCTGCCAGAGGCTGTTCCCAAGGCTTGAACCCGTGATCTCCTGGTCACATGGCAACAACATGGCAACAACTTTACCAGTTACTCCAGGGCTCCCCTTCAAATTTGTCAAGAAAGTGAGACTGTAAAAAAGCATGTGCTTTACCTAGAACATATGATTGGTTTCATCAAATAATAAGTGCTTTCTAGGTTGGTGTGGGTCTTTTAGTCTTAAATTTGTAGCTTATCTCTTGCATACTTACTTTTCTCTTTAAATTTCATTATCTGCAGTGTGTGTGTGATTGGGATAACCGGGAGAAGATGTTTATTGAAGTTGAGGGGATACTTAGAAGACAAATTAAGGTATCACTGCTACGTTGTCGAACTGATACATGTTTGCTTTGTAGGATGTTTTTTCATCCTCTAATACTGATTCGTTTTCCTTGATTTTGTGCCCTGCCTCGTTAGATGTCCATTATCCCAAGCGTTCAGCCTTTCCATGCAATTGCTTACCCTCTTGATCCAATGCTCACTCTAGATATCAGGTGAGAAATTTTCTTTTGGATTAATCACAAAGATGATGTGAGGTTGAAACTGACCTTTTCTTTTGCTTGTACAGTCGCAAGTATGCCCTGCACTGCTCTGTGATAGCAGCTCGCTACTCTCTTCCTCCTTTCACCCATCCACCGGCGCTGCCAATAAAGGGAGGTGGCAGGATCAGCAGGCTGAGGGTTGGGTAAGTTCCATAAGCTGATAAATACTTCCATGATTTTCTCTGAGGTTCAAATATGCTGTAAGCTTTTTATAAATATTTCTACTTACTAGTAAGTTTTTTAAATGTGTAGATATGTGAGTAGTGATTTCGGCAACCACCCACTATCACATCTAATGGGTTCAGTATTTGGGATGCATGACAAAGAGAATGTTGAGGTTAATTTATTACTTTTCCTAATCTTTTGCACCGATCATGACTTCGTCTCTTAGTCATGCTAAATCTGCAAGTACTTCTTTCCCTAGGTGTTCTGCTATGCCTTAAGTCCAAATGATGGTACAGAGTGGAGGATTCGCACCCAGACAGAAGCTGAGCATTTTACTGACGTATCGTCCTTGACATCTGATGTGATAGCAAGGATGATTAATGAGGATCAAATACAGATACTTATCAATCTCAATGGTTATACCAAGGTACAAATTGGACTCGATCCAGATCAATCCTAATTGGATTTTATATTTGTTTTGTTAGTGTAATTTGTGTGCGCCAATCCATGCCGGGAGTCCAAATGCTAGGCCCATTAACATAAAGAAAAGAAATGGAAGGGCAAAAGTAGCTGTCTTTATTGGAAATAATCCGCAATAAACAAATACGTAAATCAATGATTTCTGTTCCATCTTAGTTTAGCTTAGTTGTGGCCGTGAATGCAAAATCGGATGCTACCAATGAGAATTTGGTTAGCCATGACCTTCCGTTTGATGATTTGAACAATTTGCTTCCAACGAATATTTTTTGGTGATTGCCAGCACTCCCTTATTGCTGAAGAATACAACTTTACCTATGTAAAAAAAAAAAAAAAAATTATAAGGAGATCGCCTAACTAAACTGCAAACCTGTGAACAGGTCTCTTGAGGTGCACATTCATTGGCGTATATTCTATATTTGTTGTATTAAGCAGAAAAATGTGCGTTACATCTTTCATCCTTTTGAAGATGCTGATTAATGTGCACATGTTTTTCTTTGCCTTCCATCCTAAGATATGTTTTTTGGATGACTTTGTTTATTTAGTGTTATCATCTTTGGCTTCGGAATTATGTGTTGCAGGGGGCAAGAAATGAGATATTTGCCATGCAGCCAGCTCCAATCCAGGTTTCGTACATGGGGTTCCCTGGAACCACGGGGGCAACGTACATAGATTATTTGGTCACGGATGAGGTAATTTGCTAGCTAGTGACACCTTTGATATTGTATTTGTCGTTAACCTTATCTTTTTATGTAATCCTTTTGAGTATAATTTTCCTGTATGCAGTTTGTTTCACCTATGAAGTACGCACATATTTACTCGGAGAAGCTTGTACATCTTCCTCATTGTTATTTTGTCAACGATTATAAGCAAGTAAGTTTCCCTTGATATTTCTGAGCTTTTTTGTGACTCTTATTTTGTTAAATCTATCAATCAATTGTGCCTCAATCCCAAATTTTAGTTGGAGGTGACTATATGTATTAATTCATTTTTCCACTCCATAGGTCATCTTTATCCAATATTAGATGATTTAGTTATTTATGTATTTGATCATGAATAACCATCTTATTGTTTCAAAGAGCTTACAGCTATGTTGTAATCTTCTGGATTTGTTATATTTTTCACTGCTGATGGGTCTCCTGCTGCTGTTTTTTGGTAGAAAAACTGTGATGTTCTAGATTCAAACAGTCAACCGAGGCGCTCAGATTATGGGCTGCCCGAGGATAAATTCATCTTTGCATGTTTTAATCAGCTTTACAAGATGGATCCTGAAATTTTTATTACATGGTAGTTACTTGGACTGATTTAAATTGGTCAATAAACTTCACAAGCACTTGCTATGGAATTTGATTAATTGGTATGTGCAGGTGCAATATCCTTAAGCGTGTACCAAACAGTGCTCTTTGGCTTCTCAGATTTCCAGCCTCAGGGGAGATGAGGCTCCGTGCACGTAAGTATTTTAGTCCACACCATGCATTTCTCTAGTCTTTTCTTGTGAGACTATTGAATTTTCACATAGAGGAGCATCTGTCTATTGGTTTATGAAAAGTCTCCCTAATTCAACTCACTTATTACAGATGCTGCTGCACAAGGCCTGCAACCAGATCAAATTATCTTCACGGATGTTGCAATGAAACAAGAGCACATCAGGCGCAGCTCCTTGGCTGATCTTTTCCTTGACACGTAAGAAGATTAAGAACATTTGACGTCTTGTCTTTTGAGATTCTAATTCCATTCATCTCATATTCTTGAATTCTTTTTTTCACTTGTAGGCCACTGTGCAATGCACATACCACAGGAACAGATATTCTTTGGGCTGGTCTACCAATGATAACCCTTCCGCTTGAGAAAATGGCTACTAGAGTTGCTGGTTCCCTTTGTCTGGCCACAGGACTTGGGGATGAGATGATTGTCAGCAGGTACGTGTTCCTGACTTGCTGTCATTTGTATGACCCAAACATATCCATGCAACGTGGGCAGATGATGAGCACCTAAATTTAGATGGTTAATGGCAGACTAAAGAATGACTGAACTGTGCAATAAGGTCACCTTAACACAATGTTCTCCCTGAAAAGTAGTCATATCTCCTTGATATTTATTTTTCTCAGAAGTGTGTGTTTCTCGAGGGATGGCTCTGGCTCAGCGGTAAGCTTGCTTACCGTGGTGTGCCAGGGTCGGGGGTTCGAAACGCTCCTCCAGCAAAGCTGGGGTGAGGGCACGTAGGTGAGGCCAGATGGTCCCCCCCTCCCCGACACCTACGGAATAGGTATGAACCGGGTCGTCCCTTTTTTTAGAAGTGTCTGTTTCTTGATAATTTTGAAGGATGACCCAATTTGGTGACCTTTTGGAACCTGCTTCCTCGTTCAGTTGATATTGTGCACTGAATCCATAGTGCTTCTTGTTTCTTTGTTTGAAATAAAGATGGGTCATATACCCAGGGGTGTGGCTTAGTGGTCAATGAGGTGTGTTAAGCACCATGAAGTCTCAGGTTCAAATTCTCAGCAGAGACGAAGCACTAGGTGATTTCTACCCATCTGTTCTAGCCTTGTTGGACAGAGATACCTGTTGTTGGTGGGAGGTGGTAGTTATCCCGTGGAATTTGTCGAGGCGCACACAAGCTGATGCAGACACCAAAGCTGTAAAAAAAGAAAGGAAAAGAAATAAAGATGGTCATGCAAGTTGAGAGTTCATAATTTTGTTGTGCTTGTGTAAAAATGCCATTCGAATATCATCTCCATATCCTAATTTTGAACCAGATAGAGTTACAGGCTTTTAAGGATACGTTCACTTTCATGTTGATTTGATCAGAGAAAAGGGTGGTCTTTTTTACTCTTCTTTCCCTTGATTCTATTCCTTTTAGGTTCACCGAATTTGGTTTACTTTACGTTTTGCAGTATGAAGGAATACGAGGAGAAAGCGGTGTCATTGGCACTAAATCGTCCAAAGCTTCAAGATCTCACTAATAGACTCAAGGCTGTGCGAATGAGCTGTCCTTTATTTGATACAACACGCTGGGTGAGTAATCAAACACACCAGATTTACTTAAACTGAATAACCTTGCTATGTTGCTCGGACTCTCCAAAAATTCAGCGTACGATCTGAAATGAGTAGAACATTGGATAACACAGCCTTCTTGATTCTAGTGCTTCGACTGAAACATGAAATACCCAATTCTTTCTTGCATTTTCAGGTGAGGAATCTGGAGCGTTCTTACTTTAAGATGTGGAATCTCTACTGCTCTGGCCAGCATCCTCAGCCCTTCAAAGTTACCGAGAATGACTCAGAATTTCCTTTTGACCGCTAAATGTAGGGAAGGAAGAGAACAGGATTGTACATAAAACCGAGAGGAACATAAATTCCTATTTATATAGAAGTATATAAAACACTGCATTTATGTGCTTGTTGAAATGTGATCTCGATTCATGGTACTGGAAACTCTCGATGAAAGTTTATTAACTCTGGTGCAGGCGATTGCCTCTCGTCCAATGTCTAGTTCAGTTTGAATGTGAAGATGCACAAGAGAGAAACTGGAGGGATAAGGGTGTTGGATTGCTGTAAAGTTAATGTAAGGATATGTGAATCATTGGAGGTTTGGCCAAATAGGTTATTTATTATTCACAGCAATGTTATAAGAGCTTGCACAGTGCTTCGACATGTTACATAAAAATAGTTGATCATCGAGGACTCATATCATATGGTGTCTTCCAAGGCCTTGCTGACAGTATAGCATTATTAATGGAACATTACTTGCAAATTCTTGAGTTTAATCAAGTCTACCAATTTTTTTTGAATATGAAAAATCAACTCAAGAGATATTTATTTACTTCTTGAAGATATTAGTATATTAATATTTTATAAAGTGCACAGATAATGGAAGAAGTAAATTAACAAAAATTGCACTAGCATTATTAGGAAAAAAAAAAAAACAGCTCTTCCAAAATCGTATATATAGTATGACTTATAGAAAGACAAAAATAGGATAATTCAAAAGCCACTACTACCTCCAAAATAGTTAGCCCTAAAGAGTATTTCGTATTTTATAAAGTGCACAGATAATGGAAGAAGTAAATTAACAAAAATTGCACTAGCATTATTAGGAAAAAAAAAACAGCTCTTCCAAAATCGTATATATAGTATGACTTATAGAAAGACAAAAATAGGATAATTCAAAACACACTACTACTACCTCCGTTTCAAAATAGTTAGTCCTAGAGTCTAGAGAGTATTTCGATGCACTTCGCTATGTGTAGGGTCCAGAAAAGGATTCCACCGCAAGGGCATATTGTACACAATTTTACCATACATTTTTGTCATAGGCTATTTCCAAGGCTTAAACCCGTGACCTCTGATCACATGGCAATAATTTTATCAGTTAATTTAAATTTATTTTAAAATATTTGTTTCAATTTAGTTTTCTCTTTTATGAAATCAACAAGACAATAACGTGTATATACTCAACAAATTTATATCTTCAAAACATGATTAATAAAGCTAATTTGGTACACTAAAACCCTAATAAATATTTTTCTTTTAAGGAAAGTATCAAGTTAGCAAGACCAACTATTAACTATTTTGGAACGAAGGGATTAATTCAAAAGACACTCTTTCATTAGGTATTCAGTTCTCATTTAATTGTCTATTGGTCTTTCTAGCTGCTCTGTCCTTTGAGTTTCTTTTTTTTTTTTGGAATAGGAATTAGTAAGTAGTATTATTTAATCTTGTTGATATTTGTCTTATAAAATTCATTCACTTAATATCTAAACATCCTACATTCACCATTGCATGCATGGTCTAATCGAAGTGATCTTGTCAAGGCCTTAAAGGTCTACAAAGTATGAATACTCATACGTACATTGCTTCTTTGTTATTGACATTATCTATATACACAAACCTCGACTGACAACTTTGAAAACACTCATTTACACAGATTGACTTGGTTTAACTTGGCCCCGTAAACGCATTTTTCTGGACGTGCATTCTCAAAGTTGGAGTGTTTACGTGGCCAACTTAAACCAAATTGAGGTGTCTATATGTGCATTCTTTAGTTGAGGCTATGCATTTTTGTCTTTGTTATTAGAGCAATCATGTTTGATATGCATTCTTTTTGGGGTTTAATCCTCTTTAGGAAACAATCAAATTAAAACCAAACTGCTCAGTTGCTTATCTTGGCATGGGAGATGTATTCAAGGTAAGTCCTCTTGCATTGTGCTAATAGCAGCGGGGATTTCAGTTTAAAAGCTCAAACATATAAAAATAGTAAGAATTTAAAGTAATTTAACTTTGTATACAGTAGTATTATCTTGTTGCTAGCGGTGTCTCATGTGTTTGTTATACAGTTATCGGTTCTAAGCCGGGGGCTTATTGGAAACAGCTTCTCTACTTCACCTAAGGTAGTGGTATGGTCTGCGTACACTCTACCCTCTCCAGACCCCACTATGTGGGAATACACTGGGTATGTTTTTGCTGTTGTAACTTAACTTTGTATACTATATGGTACACGGAAGGGGAGCCTTGGAGTAACTGGGTAGGTTGCTGCCATATGATCAGGAGGCCACGGGTTCAAGCCTTGGAAACAGTCTCCGACAGAAATGCAAGGTAAGGCTGTGTACAATACACCCTTGTGGTGGGGCCCTTCCTCGAACCCTTCGCATAGCGGGAGCTTTAGTGCAGCTGGCTGCCCTTTTATACTGTATGGTACACAATATGAGCATAATTTTAAAACGAAGGAAATTTGGATGAACCCCTTGCGCTGTCGTAGCTTGGTTCATGCCTGCAAGTACTTAAACGAGAATAGACATGTAAGAATATTCTTTGCATTTTCCAGGAATTGGGAATGCCGCAGAAGGCCATAGTGTGTTACCAGCGCGCAATCCAAGCACCACCAGACTATGCAATGGCTTTTGGTGAGTCCCATATGAAAATGAACTTTCTATATGGTCGTGGTCAATCCTCACCTTTTGAGCGATCTTTGCAGCCCATTTGGCTGATGTATACTACGAGCAAGGAAATCTGGAAATGACAATACGTAATTACAGGAGAGCTATTGCCTGTGATGCTGAATTCTTTCCGGAGAATTACAACCTGGTACTTAGTTCATAAACTTCCTATCTTATACTAACATTTTCTTTTCTATGTCGATTTCATATGCTCTCCGGAATTGTTGCTTACAGATAAATGCTCTAAAAGAAGCTGGCAAAGTGCAGGAAGCAATTGATTGCTGTCATGTAAGTTTGTATTGTCTGGTCATATTCTTTAATTTCTTTGTTGTTTATCCCTCTGTCCTTACTTTTATGACACTTTTCACCCTTAGAGAGTCAATTTGACTAATCGTTGAAGCTTCAACTGGACTAGATCAACTAAGTATTTTAAGACTAAAGTTAAGATGTTAAAAAATTCTATGATAATTTATGTAAGTTGCAATTCTTTTCATGTCAAATATGACGAGAAAGCACATTTTAAAATGTCGGCAACATAGTTTGAATCTCGAGAAGCAAAAAGTGACCACACAAATTGGCATGCAACAATGCCTTTTTGATGTTGCAATTCTTCTCATGTCAATATGACGAGAAAGTACATTTTAAAATGTCGGCCACATAGTTTGATTCTCGAGAAGCAAAAAGTGCAGCATAAATTGGCATGCAACAATGCCTTTATGATGTTGCAACTCTTCTCATGCCAATATGAGAAGCAAAAAGTGCAGCATAAATTGGCATGCAACAATGCCTTTATGGTGTTGCAACTCTTCTCATGCCAATATGATGAAAAGATACATTTCAAAATATCTGTCACATAGTTTGAATCTCGAGAAGTGAAAAGTGACCGCACAAATTGACATGCAACAATGCCTATCTAATGTTTTCTCAATCTTTCCGGTCGATGCATGCAGGCATTCCTCTCTCTTCAGCCAGACAATCCACAAATACTATCCAGTCTGGGATCCATTTATATGGAGCAGTAAGATTTTGATTCGTCGTAACAATTCTCTTCTTAACTATATATTTCAATCTAGAATTTTCAGAAGTTACTATTTGTATTGTCTAGGAACATGATGAGTACAGCTGCACAATGTTTTAAAGCGAGTTTATCTGTCGCAACAGATTTCTCATCTCCTTTTAGATATCTCGCTGTAATATACACGCAACAGGTAATGCTTAATTTGAAAATCAGAGCCATTTCTTGATCCGGCTTTTCACAACGACATGAATGTTTTCTTCTTTTGTGAATGTTACTTTCAGAGATGTTATGCACAAGCCATATCATGCTATAATGAGGTACTCAGAATTGACCCCGTGGATACTGATGCACTGGTCGAAAGGGGTAATGCATACATAGAGATTGATAGAGTTGATGAAGCTATGCAAGACTATACGCGAGCTATTGCCATTAGTCCAACCATGGCTGAGGCTCATATGTTTTTGGCAAATGCTTACATTATGAGGTATTGTCGTTAAGGTTTACAAGATTCATGTCTAATTAATGATCCATTTTATACGTAGCACAAATATCATCAAAAACATGAAAGATAGCTTGCCCGATATTGCCAATATTTTGTGTAGTGACGACGTTGAATCAGCTATAAAAAGCTATAGACAAGCTTTGATGATATGTCCTGACTTCCCTAAAGCAACTTATGATCTCTTCCACGCGTTACAGGTACGTTAACCCACCCCTTTATAGGAATCAGTGGCGGAGCTAGGTTTTTTGACAAGGGTGTTCAGAATTCATGTCATGCGCTTTTTGCTTAGATCTAATTTTAAGTTTCTTGGTAGTATTTTTCGTATTTTTGCTAGTCTTGCTTACCAGTCCGTTGCCAAGTGCATCTTGTGCGTGAGTACATGCGAGTGCGTAGTTAATTTTTCCGTTTCAATTTTGCTGTATGCAGAGTGTCTGTGATTGGGATAACCGAGAGGAGATGTTTATTGAAGTTGAAGGAATTCTAAGAAGAGAGGTTGAGGTATTACATCTATTATTAGACCATTACATGATGGCTTTTCAACAATGACCTAACAACTCGGGTCACGATCAAATATTTATAGATATTTTGTGGATTTCTTAATACATAGTTAAGGTCCCAGACTTATAGACATTTTGTGGATTTCTTAATACATAGTTAAGGTCCCAGACTTAAGCTACTGGTTTCATTTGAATTCGTAGGCGAGCCTCTTGATCCGCCCCCGCTTTGTTGGCTATATTTTCATCGCTATAATACTGATTGCTATATTTTCTTTGATATTGTGCCCAATCTCATCCATCTTTAGATGTCCTTTATCCCGAGTGTTGAGCCTCTCCAAGCACTTGCATACCCTCTTGATCCAATGCTTTCTCTATATATCAGGTGAGGAGACCGATCACAAGAATTTAATGATGTGAGGTCGAGATACTGACTGTTTCTTTTGCTTGTACAGTCTCAAGTATGCCGAGTACTTCTCTGTGATAGCGGCTCGCTACTCACTTTCTCCGTTCACCCATCCACCACCGCTGCCAATAAAGGGTGGTGATAGGAAAGACAGACTGAGGGTTGGGTTGTTGTAATTTGGTGGGCTCATTTTGTATTTGTATTTGTTGAGCCCAAATTGTTAAATAGAAGCCCAATCATAAATTAGCCCAAACCCAATTAAAAGGGGGTAGGTGGGGGGTTGGTGAAAGGGTTGGTGAGGGTAGCTTAGGACCGTCGGATTAGAATCGATCCACACCGTCCATTGGAAAACTTGAGGCCTATAAATACCCTCACCTCTCATTTGTAATTACACACCAAAAACACAATTCTTCTCTTCTTCCTTAGCTTCTCTCCATTTGTAATATTTCCTTAGTGAAATATAAATATAATAGTGTCCGAGGACGTAGGCACAATTTGCCGAACCTCATTAAATTCTGGTGTTCTTCTTATTGTCTTGTCTAACTGTTTTCAGTTAATATTTGTCGGGTATAGTTGTTGTGATCTATTTGTGCTACTAAATTACTAGTGATAATTCTGTCAAGGCTAGACTGGTATTTAAGTGGTCCGCTTGTGACCCTCCACTCTTACCTGGGAATTTATCTGGTGTGATTTTCTAGTAAAAATAATTTACACGCTATTTGAAATATCCCGAGCTTCCGCAACAATTGGTATCAGAGCCCAAGGTTTTATCTGAGTATGCTCTGTGGTTGCAGCACAGTCTGATCTTCCACATCAGAAAAGAATTACTTTGGTAATCTGGTTGTTAACTGAAAATAATATTTGTATTAAAAATGGAAGACAAGACTATTGAAACAGCCGCGTCGAGTGTCAACAATACGTCATCATTGGCATCTTCGCTTATGACAAGAATTGTGTCAAATGCGAAATTTGCAGTTGAAATTTTTGACGGATCAGGACATTTCGGGATGTGGCAAGGTGAAGTTCTTGATGTTCTTTTTCAGCAAGGGCTAGATATTGCAATAGAAGAAAAGAAACCAGACGGAATTGGAGAAGACGATTGGAAGGTTATCAATCGTGTTGCTTGTGGTACCATTAGATCCTACCTTGCAAGAGAGCAGAAGTATCCATACACAAAGGAAACTTCTGCAAACAAATTGTGGAATGCGTTGGAGGATAAATTCTTGAAGAAAAACAGTCAAAATAAACTATACATGAAGAAGAGACTGTTACGCTTCACATATGTTCCTGGTACCACAATGAATGATCATATCACCAGCTTTAACAAGTTGGCGACAGATTTGCAGAACATGGACGTGACCTTCAGCGATGGAGACATGGCCTTGATGTTGTTGAGTTCACTTCCCGATGAATACGAGCACCTTGAAACTACTCTACTTCATGGGAATGATGAAATTTCTCTAAAAGAAGTTTGCTCCGCATTGTATAGTTACGAGCAAAGAAAGAGAGAAAAACAAAAGGTCAACGATGGAGAAGCATTGTTCGTGAGAGGTCGTTCTCAAAACAATATGAGAACGAAGAAAGGAAGATCCAAGTCAAAATCCAGACCCAGCAAAGATGAATGTGCATTTTGCCGAGAAAAAGGACACTGGAAGAAAGATTGTCCAAAGTTAAAGGGAAAGGCCAAACCTAACAATGGTAAGGCTGTCATGGATTCAAATGTAGCTGACTGTGATGACTCTGATTTCTCACTAGTTATATCGGAGTCATCCACATCATCTGATGTATGGTTGATGGACTCAGCTTGTAGTTATCACATGACTTCTAATCGAGAATGGTTCATCGATCTGCAAGAAGAAAAATGTGGAACTGTTCACACTGCGGATAATAGCTCTCTTACCGCCCATGGTATTGGTTCAATTCGACTAAGAAACCATGACGGATTGAGCAGAACATTGACAGATGTTCGATATGTGCCAGATTTGAAGAAAAATCTCATTTCTGTGGGAGCCCTAGAATCAAAAGGGTTCAAAGTTCGTGCAGATAATGGGGTGATGAAAATATGCTCTGGTGCATTGGTGGTGATGAAGGCAATTCGGAAAAACAATAACATGTACCACTATCAAGGTAGTACAGTTATTGGGACAGCGGCAGTGACATCCACTAATAAGGAAGCAGAAATGACCAAGTTGTGGCACATGCGCTTGGGACATGCTGGAGGAAAATCCTTGAAAGCTTTATCAGATCAAGGATTGCTAAAAGGTGTAAAAATATGCGACTTGGAGTTTTGTGAGCATTGTGTCAAGGGAAAGCAGACAAGGGTTAAGTTTGGAACAGCTATCCATAATACTAAAAATATTTTGGATTATGTTCACTCTGATGTTTGGGGTCCTTCCAAAACACCTTCATTGGGTGGGAAGCACTATTTTGTAACCTTTGTTGATGACTTTTCCCGGAGAGTATGGGTGTATATGATGAAATCAAAAGATGAAGTGCTAGGAATATTTCTCAAATGGAAGTCAATGATTGAAACACAAACTGGCCGAAAGATCAAATGTCTTCGCACGGACAATGGCGGAGAGTACAAAAATGATTTTTTTCAGAAAGTTTGTGAGGAAAATGGTATTGTTAGACACTTCACTGTCAGACATACACCACAACAGAATGGAGTGGCAGAACGCATGAATCGAACTTTGCTGGAGAAGGTTCGATGTATGTTGTCCAATGCTGGCTTGGGCAAAGAATTTTGGGCTGAGGCTATAACATATGCGTGCCATCTCATTAATCGTCTACCATCTGCCGCTATTAATGGCAAAACACCATTGAAAAAATGGTATGGAAAGCCTGCTGAAGACTACAGTTCTTTGCATGTATTTGGCTCAATTGCATATTATCATGTAAGAGAGTCAAAGTTGGATCCGAGGGCAAAGAAAGCTGTATTTATGGGGATTACTTCTGGAGTCAAAGGATACCGCTTATGGTGTCCAGAGACTAGAAAAATTATATTCAGCAGAGATGTTACCTTCGATGAATCCTCCTTGACAAACAAGGTAGCAGTTGAGATTGCCAAACAAATTGAAGGTACTTCGAAGCAGGTGGAGTTTGAGGGAAAAATAATTTTTCCCTCACAAAGATCAGATGAGGAAACAACAGAAAATATTCCTCTGGAAGAAGAGCCAGTTGAAGAGGAGATTCCGTCCCACGAATCTCAACAACAACTTGAATCAATTGCAACGAGCAAGCCAAAAAGAACCATAAGGAAACCTGCTCGACTTATGGATACGGTGGCTTGTGCAGACTCAATTGTAGCTGATGGTATTCCTACCACTTATAAAGATGCAATCAAAAATTCGAAAGAAGATAAGTGGAGGATTGCCATGAATGAAGAAATGCAATCTCTTCATCAGAATAACACATGGAGATTGGCCAATCTCCCAGAAGGCAAGAAGGCAATTGGGTGCAAATGGGTATTTGCAAGGAAAGAAGGATTTCCTAACCAAGAAGATGTACGCTACAAAGCAAGATTGGTGGCTAAAGGATATGCTCAAAAGGAGGAAATTGATTATAATGAAGTGTTTTCTCCAGTCGTAAAACACTCCTCCATTAGAGTTTTGTTGGCTTTGGTAGCAAAGTTGAATTTGGAACTAGTTCAGTTGGATGTAAAAACAGCGTTTTTACATGGAGACTTGGAAGAGGAAATATACATGACTCAGCCAGAAGGATTCAAAGTTGCTGGAAAAGAAAATATGGTGTGCAAACTTGAAAAATCGTTGTATGGATTGAAACAATCTTCTAGACAATGGTACAAACGATTTGACGAGTTTATGTTGGGACAAAATTACAGAAGAAGCAAATACGATAATTGTGTGTATTTGCGTGAGCTTGAAGATGGATCCTTTATATATCTTCTCCTGTATGTTGATGATATGTTGATAACTTCGAAAAGTAAAGAAGAAATAGGGAAGTTAAAATCTCAACTCAAAGGGGAGTTCGAAATGAAGGATCTGGGTGAGGCAAAAAAAATTCTTGGCATGGAGATAAAAAGAGATAGACATTCAAAGAAGCTCTACTTATCTCAGGCAGAATACATGAAGAAGGTGCTAGATCGTTTTGGAATGAACGAAAAAACAAAGTCGGTTAGCACCCCACTCGCCCTTCACTTTAAGCTAAGTGATTCTTTGTCACCAAAAAATGATGTTGATCGAGAGTATATGTCAAGAGTACCATATGCGAATGCTGTTGGTAGCTTGATGTATGCAATGGTTTGCACAAGACCCGATATCTCACATGCTGTGGGAGTTGTGAGCAGATATATGCACAATCCTGGAAAGGAGCATTGGCAGGCTGTGAAATGGATTCTACGGTATATTTGCAATACTGTAGATATTGGTTTAGTCTTTGAAGATAGTCAATATCTGGTCGGATATTGTGACTCAGATTATGCTGGAGATTTGGACAAACGAAGATCAACTACTGGTTATGTTTTCACTCTTGCAAATGCACCAGTTAGTTGGAAGTCGACTTTACAGTCAACAATTGCCTTGTCTACCACTGAAGCAGAGTACATGGCTGTTACAGAGGCTATGAAGGAGGCAATTTGGCTTCAAGGATTGCTAAGAGAGCTTGGTATAAAACAAGAAGGCGTCACAATATTTTGTGATAGTCAAAGTGCTATTCATTTAGCGAAGAACCAAGTTTATCATGCAAGGACGAAGCACATTGATGTCCGATATCATTTTGTCCGAGAGATTATAGAAGAAGGTGGAGTCAAAGTACAGAAAATTCGAACGACAGATAATCCTGCTGATATGTTGACAAAGGTGGTAACGTCGATCAAGTTTCAACACTGTTTGAACTTGATTAATGTTATCAAAGATTGAAGATAGCATTTGGGGACACTACTATGTTCATGAGAGAATTGAAGAAAAAAAAAAAAAAAAGAAAAAAAAAAAATATCGCCCAAGGTGGAGATTTGTTGTAATTTGGTGGGCTCATTTTGTATTTGTATTTGTTGAGCCCAAATTGTTAAATAGAAGCCCAATAATAAATTAGCCCAAACCCAATTAAAAGGGGGTAGGTGGGGGGTTGGTGAAAGGGTTGGTGAGGGTAGCTTAGAACCGTCGGATTAGAATCGATCCACACCGTCCATTGGAAAACTTGAGGCCTATAAATACCCTCACCTCTCATTTGTAATTACACACCAAAAACACAATTCTTCTCTTCTTCCTTAGCTTCTCTCCATTTGTAATATTTCCTTAGTGAAATATAAATATAATAGTGTCCGAGGACGTAGGCACAATTTGCCGAACCTCATTAAATTCTGGTGTTCTTCTTATTGTCTTGTCTAACTGTTTTCAGTTAATATTTGTCGGGTATAGTTGTTGTGATCTATTTGTGCTACTAAATTACTAGTGATAATTCTGTCAAGGCTAGACTGGTATTTAAGTGGTCCGCTTGTGACCCTCCACTCTTACCTGGGAATTTATCTGGTGTGATTTTCTAGTAAAAATAATTTACACGCTATTTGAAATATCCCGAGCTTCCGCAACATGGGTAAGTTTCTCTATACTACCTTTGTCTCAATTTATTACATTCTTTCCCTTGTAGTCAGTCGCAAAGTGAATGACCTAGTAACAATTCAACATTAAACTTCTCTATGGCTTGTTTAGTCCACAAGTTTCAAAAGTCTTCCCGTTCATTCTTAAACACCATCACATAAATTGGGACAAAGTAAGTAATATTTATGGGCTACTTTGGTTGATATCTGGCGTAGGCTCTTCATGAAATTTTCCTGCTGATAGTATGTCTTAATGTCGCTAGATATGTGAGCAGTGATTTTAGAGACCACTCGCTATCTCATCTGATGGGTTCAGTTTTTGGGATGCATGACAGAAGGAATGTTGAGGTTTGGACATTTTGTTCCCTTTTCTCTTCGATCTTTGGTACCGCAGGTTGCTTTTGTTCTTGTTCAATGCTAAGTCTGCAAGTACTTCTCCTAGGTGTTCTGCTACGCTCTATGTCCAAATGACGGTTCAGAGTTTAGGATCTGCATCCAGTCTGAGGCGGAGCATTTTTTTGATGTGTCGTCCTTGACATTTGCTGCGACAGCAAGGAGGATTAATGAGGATCGAATGCAAGTTCTTGTAGATCTTAATGGTTATACTAAGGTACTGGTTGAACTTCATCCGTATCAATCCTAATTCGGTTACTTTGTGTTTTGCTTGTATTGTTGTTTGCCTATCCAAAGACGATCATGCTCGGAAATTATACCCTATTACTCTCTGTGAGGATTTGATTAGTATTACAAATAATTGCCTAACTATACTGCAAGCCTGTGAAAAGTTCTCATGAGGTGCACGTTTGTTTCTCTATATTCTGCATAATGTGGTTCTGCATTTATTGTTTTATATTATAAGAAGTATTGCACGTTTTACCTCTTCAAATTTTCTGTTTCATATCCACTTGCTCCAATTTTCCTTCTGTGCTCAAAGATTTTTGTGGATGACTTTGTTTATCTAGCATTAATCAGGGGTAGAGACCTGGTACATTTGCCATGCAGCCAACTCCAATCCAGGTTTCGTACTTGGGGTTCCCTGGAACCACGGGGGTACCGTACATACATTATTTGATTACGGATGAGGTAATTTTCTAGCAAGTGACACCTTCGATGTTATATTTGCTGTTAAACTTTGTCTCTATGGGGTCCTTTTGTGTGTAATTTCCCTGCTTGCAGCTTGTTTCGCCTTTGAAGGACACACATTTTTACTCAGAGAAGCTTGTGCATCTCCCTCATTGCTATTTTGTCAACGACTATAAGCAAGTTTGCTTATATCTATGCTGAACTATTCTAGATATTGTTCGATGCTGATGAGTCTGTTGCTGTTCTTTGTAGAAAAACCGTGATGTGCTATATCCGTACTGTCAGCGGAAGCGTTCTGATTATGGTCTGCCTGAGGATAAATTCTTATTTGCATGTTTTAATCATCTTAGCAAGATGGATCCCGAGATTTTTATGACATGGTAGTTACTAGGACTGATTTAAATTGGTCAACCGCACAAGTACTTGCTATAGAACTTGTTGAATTGGTGGTATGTTGCAGGTGCAATATCCTTAAGCGTGTACCAAATAGTGCGCTTTGGCTTCTCAGATTTCCACCTGCAGCGGAGAAGAGGCTCCGCGCATGTAAGTGTTTTATTACACTCCGTGCATTTCTCTGATCTTCTCGTGTGACTTGTTGGTTTATGAGAATCCTCGCTAAGTCACCTCGCTTATACAGAGGCTGCTGCACAAGGCGTGCGACCAGACCAGATTATTTTCACAGATTTGGCAATGAAACAAGAGCACATCTGGCGCAGCTCCTTGGCTGATCTTTTCCTGGACACGTAAGAAGATTAAGACGACCATTCATCATCTTGTCTTGTCAAGAATCTAGTTCCATTCACTTCCATGTTGTTGGATTTCGTTTAATTTTTCCACTTGTAGGCCACTGTACAATGCACATACCACAGGGACAGATGTTCTTTGGGCTGGTCTACCAATGATAACCCTTCCCCTTGAGAAAATGGCTACTAGAGTTGCTGGTTCCCTGTGTTTGGCCACCGGACTTGGGGATGACATGATTGTCAGCAGGTATGACCAACAACATACCCCGTATAATCCCACTAGTAGGCTTTGGGGTCGAGGACAAGTATTTTATGACCGATATCTTTATATCGTCCAGAATATTTGTTTACTTTACATTTTGCAGTATGAAGGAATATGATGAGAAGGCAGTGTCATTGGCACTAAATCGTCCAAAACTCCAACATCTCACCAATAGACTTAAGGCTGTGAGAATGAGCTGCCCTTTGTTCGATACAGCACGCTGGGTGAGTAATCAGATGCCTCAAATTTAATTTACTGAACGCGACCTTCTAGTTATGTTGCTCGGACTCATTTTCAAGGATGCTTAATTCTTGGGTGCGCGTCACGTCAGATCCTTCAAAAAGTAATGCATTCTTGGAGACACTAAGCAACACAACATTCTTGATTCTGGTGTGTTTCGAGTGTTACATGGAAAGCTCATTCTTTCTCCTATCGTTGCATTTTCAGGTGAGGAACCGGGAGCGCTCTTACTTTAAGATGTGGAATCTCCATTGCTCCGGCCAGCATCCTCAGCACTTCAAAGTTACTGAGAATGACTCTGAATTTCCTTTTGACCGTTAAATCGCTAACTATTTTTGTAGTATAGGTAACTGCATTTTGGTGTTTTCATGAATGACTTAAGAATTTCATCTCGATGAAAGTATGTTTAATTGCGTGCTATGATATTTTTAGCTGATTTATGCAGGCTTCAAGTGCCCCTAGTAATTCAACTCTATATGCTTGATCTTTTACTTTTGTTTAAATTTTTGATTTGTTCTTGAAGTACTCCTATTATTCGGGAGGACTCTTTGTTACATAGATCTTTTAAGTCTATTTTTCAATTAAATGGTCCATAAGTTTTTTATTTAGGGAGATGACCCATTTTTGAGACGGATCTATTATATGTCCGACGGATATATAAATAGATTGATTATCAATCTGATAGATCTATTATCTGTCCGACGAATATATAGACAGATCGATAATCAATCCGATAGATTTATTATCTGTCCGACAAATGAGAAAATAAAATTAGGTCATTTTGCTAACTGAAAACTTGAAGAGGGTAGACCAATTTGCTGATTGGAAACTTGCAGAGGCTTAATAGCCAGTTTTTCTCCTATTGTTCGGAAAGCTTATGTGGGCGTATATAGCCTTGGACTTTCGCATTCCAATAGTGGGAATTATCGGCGTTTGGAGTGTGATTTTCTTAAGGTTGTATCAATAGCATCATAGTCGCTCATCACCCTCTATGCCATCGTACCTTAGATGGAGATGCTGGTACGAAAGTGTTCGGTTGGGATTAGCAATGTCTAGGACAAAACCATACATATTGGCCTATATGGGAGTCTATTAGCTATGGCCTTAGGTCATCTTTCTACTCAAGCCAACTACGGGGCTTTTAATTTCGTTTTATCTAGTCTGTATGCAAAAAAAAAAAAAATATGAGCATAAAAAAGGACTGTGTTACGCCAAGGGTATCGAGGTTGACTGATTGTCTATCTAGGTGAGTATCGAACATGATCTCTTTCTATCGCTTGTGAAAGCATTCCTTCCAAATAAAATATTTCGAGGCCCAATTGTGTCCAGCTCCCACATTGGAAGAATCCGTCGGGTCTTCCGATATCAATAGGTTGATTGTTTCGCTCCAGAGCTAGTGTCTAATCAAATCAATCAAGCGATAGGGGTAAAGACTTTACTTTGTTAGGACGAAGTTGTTGTCGATTGAGGATTGGTCGAGGGTACCTTTTTTCTTTTATAAGGGAAAAGGTTGTAGCTGGGTACAAATGGAAGAATCCGTTGGATTTTCCAATATCAATAGATTTATTGTTTCTCTCCAGAGCAAGTGTCTGATCAAATCCCTAATTGATGTTTTTCTTAAAGGAGCGTACAAAATAAAACATGAAAAATAAAATAGACCAAAGTAAGTAGATATATAGTAACATTGAATTTCCTTGACTATTTCGTGTGTTTATTTCTGAACTCTGCTATATAAAGGGGAAAAATTGAAATCAAATGACTGTCGGGATCTACTAGAAATAGCCTCTCCGCCTCAAGGCCTACATACACTCTGCCACCGCCTCAAGATTTAGATACACTCGACCATCTTTAGAACCCATATGATGATGGAATTAAACTGAATATGTTGTTGTAAATAATAGCCGAACATAACATAAAACTAAATTGCCTTTTATGACAAAAAAAGAAATAGGTAGTAAGGGTCCCCTTGGGCCAAACAATTACACGGTTTTAATTTTTTTTTTTTTTTTTATGTATATAAAATATTGTTAAATCCTCTTTGAATTCTTCGTATGTTTACTTCTTCGTATTAAAATTTTTTTAGTAAAATTTCCAACTCTATCACTAATTAGTATATCTCAACAAAATAACTAAAAACATCAAAATACAACCATAATTTATCCATAATAAAAAACATATTAGATATGTCATTCATAGATTATTGCATTACATGGTACACAACAAGTGACTCAATAGGTTACAAATGAAAAAGGCTACAAAATAAAGGACATCAAAATTAGATTAACATAATGCTAACCATTAGCAACCAGTAGAACTTTTAACTTTTAGCCACTATTAATCAACTAACCACTAATATCACTTAGTAGCAGGAGAAGGAGATGGTGAAAAATTAAGCAATTCTTTTTTCTTCTCCCAAGATTTAACAACTATAACAGCATCAAACATTTTAGGTTTACTAGTTGATGTTGTAATAGCAGATATTTTAAGGTAATATTTAATACCAGAAACAACTTGTTTTTCAGCTTCAACAACTTGTGAAAAACTCAACAAACCATTACTATCCTTTTTTTTTTGCAAATTTCTATTGTGTTCTTCAACACAATATTTTCCCAATTCTTGAATTTCTTTATTGTTTTTCACATCTTTGATTTGTGTTATTCCACCAACTTTTTGGCCTAGTGAGTATGATGGGGTTGTGAAAAATAATGTGTATATGATGAGGAGAAAAAGGATTGATGAGAGGATTTTTGTGGATATTTTTGCCATTTTGAGAAATGTTTTCTTTTTATTGGTTGATGGGAAAGAAAGGAAGTAATGGGGGAGTTATATAGGAGGTAACAGAGTATTTTTTTCTTTTTCAAAATATATAAAAAAAAAGAAATTCTCAACTTTTTTGTGTATAGTTCAAGATGGTAATAGAGTATTTTTTTTCTTTTTCAAAATATAAAAAAGTTAGAGGAGTGCAACATGTATAAAAATAATAATTTTAATTATATATAAATAATATTTTTTAATTTAAAAGGATTCGAATAAATCCCTCGATCCTACATGATTCTGCCCATTGGGACACGTATTGTGGGTGGTGGCAACATTTACGTGATGCTGCGTATTTTATGAAGCAATGGGCAGAGAGAGACCAAATAGTCTGTTTCTAGTGTTTGTTTGTTTGTTAAATAATAAATATTACTGGATTTACATAAAATATATATTCATAAGTAATTGACAAAGTTTATACAATAAAAATGTTTTACACTGATTATTATGACTTTAGGTTGTCAAGACTTTGAAGAAGTGAAAATAACACTTCATGTGAATCCCATGAAAAAATGAATGAGGAAAATGAAGAGTTTGATAAGGTATAACACAAATTAATATGTACGTTTTGAAGCTTGATGGTAGCATGATCGAAAATAATGTACGTAAAATAAATTTGATCAAGATAACAGTGCTCGAATTTGTGACAATTATCCTAAGTATGTTGTTTGATACAATGATTTGAGAAAATATTTGATCAAGACAATAGTGCTCGAATTTGTAATAATTATACAAAGTATATATGTTGTTTGGTACGATAATTTGAGAAAATAGATGTAATATTACTAGTGTAATTGATCGTACTCTTTGATGAATAAGTATATAATACTTGAACTATATTCAGTGCATAACTATCGAACAATTCAATCACGTAAAATTTATTTGAGCGAGACAATAGTGCCTCAAATTTGTGACAATTATACTAAGTATGTTATTTGATACGATGATTTGAGAAAATATTTGATTAAGATAATATATAGTGCCTCGAATTTGTAACAATTATACTATGTATGTTGTTTGATACGACGATTTAAGAAAATAGGATGTAATATTACTACTATAATGGATCAAACTCTTTGATGAATAAGTATATAATATTTGAATTATATTCGGTGCATTATTATCGAACAACCCTTTTAAAAGAAATTTACTATGCAACCTTTTAAAAGAAATTTACTATGCAAATTTGA
Organism: Capsicum baccatum var. pendulum; assembly: GCA_030864225.1. NCBI lineage: Eukaryota > Viridiplantae > Streptophyta > Magnoliopsida > Solanales > Solanaceae > Capsicum > Capsicum baccatum. The sequence continues at coordinate 140,488,205 of CM061558.1, forward strand.
ATTAATCGAGTTAAATGCAAAGAAATTGTGCTAGTGGCTGTTTGGCACTTATTCTTGGCTTGTTATCCCTATGGTTACAAGTGATTAGACGTGACATGAAGCAGTTACAGCTCACTAAGGATATGATCTTGGATAGGAAGGTTTGGAGGAAGAACACTAGGATAGAGGGATTAGGTGGGTGTTTGAATCATAGTCAGTAGTTAGGTGGGTTTTGGTATCTTTTGTTTGGTAATGTACTTTATTTTTGTGGATGTCGTATCTATGTTATTTTTATCACGTTTCTTGCTTTAGAAGTGCTGGTTTATTGTCCTGTGTCTTGAACGGGAGTCTATTGGAAACAACTTCTCTACTTCTTTAAAGGTAGTGGTATGAATTGCGTATATTCTACCCTCCCCAAACCCCCACTAAGTGGAAATATACTAAGTTTGTTGTTGTTGTTATCCGTATGGTTTTGTGTGTGAAATATTGGTCATTTCTATAGTATGGATGGCTAAAAGTATACAAAAGGCAATTTGCAAATGTCATTTCTTCTTTTAATTAATTTTGGATGTTAGTATGAATTTGTTGTATCTCATTAAATCTTCTCTTAGCCTTAGGTCATTATATTGACTTTCATGACCACAATATTTAGGTACACATTACTAAATCATATTAGTACTTGTAAGTTTTAGTACTTTAATTTGTTAATGGCATTACTACCATATTAAATACGTATTAATTAAACAACTTGCAATATACAATCATGTTGTTCCTGATAAAAGAAAGCTTACTTTTAATTTGAAGATTACAAATTTAAATTATTAGAAAAGCGGAAAAAAAAAAAAAAAGTTCCTACGAAGAGGTAAAAAAAAGAAAAAAAAATCATGTTGCTCCCCTTCTTTTCCTCCGCAATTACGAAACATGTAAATTTTATCACGATAAAACACTAATTAAACATCGAAAACTCGTGGTATTGTAGTTCAAATATGATATCTAGATTGTTGATTTCACAGAAAATTTAACATCATTTACTTAGATGTATTATTACTCTTATATACCAAATTAATCAAAATTTTAATAAACTATCATGTGGAAGAAAAAAATGTCAAAATAATATGGGATTACAGGAAACAGATGAGGAATATTCGCAGGTCTTGGAAATCGTGATTTGCAAATTCAATACACGTACTTTTTTTCCCCTGTCGTTTTCATGCAAATATTTTATGCAACTCATCAATTTAAATTTTTCAATAACTCAATTAAAGAAGAAAGAATACTTATTATTCTACCAAAATTATTTTTGATATTTCTTTTTTAATCCTAAACTTTATTTAACTTGATCTTTTCTTTTGAGTAACTCGTAACATCCTTTTAATCGACACAATAATAATTACGATTAAACCATTAAGGGAGCGGATGGAGCAGCTCCCCTTAATCAGAGGTTTCGGATTCGAGTCATGAGTATGAAAAAATCCTTGGTGGGAGCACTTTCCCCCCAAATGAGGCCCTACGCAGCGAGAATCCGAATTAGTCGAACTCTAATACAGATATCGAACACCGAATTAGAAACAAAAAAAATAAATAAAAATTACGATTAGCTAGTCTGGTTCATTTAACAAGTTAGGATCGACTAATCAAGTTTTATTTAAACTCATTTAAAATAACGTCCAAAATTGGGAATGAGCCTAGAAATAATCTACTTTTGCACTTTATTTTGGTATCAACTATGCCCTCCTTGTTTCAAAATTGTCACATATTTAGCAAATTAGTCTAATTTTATTTGTTTCCAGAGGTATAATTAGTTTATTTTCTGTCAAAGAAGCATAGCTCACACAACCTATAAGCATGATTAAAGACGTTTTATTCACATCTAAATTAAATGTTGTACAAAGTCCGCAGCATATTACATTTCCAAATAAAAGCAAAATAATTTTAAATTTTTACCCTAGCTCACGTCTATATAAAGAGTAATACATTCTCTTGAAGATGATATCTCGATATTCCATAATCTCACATGGGATATTCACGAAGAGATCAAATATTATCCTACATTAGAGAAAATACGCTAATGTTCACATTGTTTATAAATAAAATTATAGTTTTTTTATAGGGAAAATGCTCTATTACAACCTTAAACTATACGCAAAAAACTTAGACACACCCGAATTTTAAAAAGGTCCTATTACCCCCAAGACTAATTAAAATCGTATTTTTGACAACTTTAGTGCCTACGTGGACCCTTCAGTATGTTGTGCCACGTAGGCACTAAGATTGTCAAAAATACGATTTTAATTAGTTCAAGGGGGTAATAGGACCCTTCTAAAGTTCTGGTATGTCTCAACCCTTTCACATATAGTTCAAGATGATAATAGAATATTTTCTCTTTTTTATATTATAATTATGATTGCAATTTATTTTGTGTTACATTAAAATTTGCAGCAAAGCGAATCAATTTGAAAATGTGAACTCTACTACTAGTATATTATCACCACAAATTTCAAAAATATCAGAGGTATGGGGAAAAAATTGAAGGATAACATAAAAGTTATCCAAGCAGACAAAATTAATAATGTTCCTTCTGGCTTAATAACACGTTTGAACAATTTAAAAAAGAATTAATTTCAAGAATAATATGAAAAAAAATTAATCAATGTTGTTTTAATTTAATAAGATAATCAACTAATATAAGACAATTATTTTTAATAAGAAGACCAATTAATATGAAACAATACTCTTCCAGTATTACTAGGGATGAGAATCGTTACCTTTTTTCAATGTGGCTACCAATAATACCATTATCCTTATTTTTGACTTTAGATATCTCGACTCTTGCATAGATGAATAACGTAACAAAATGAAACACTTTGACGTGAAAATTAGAATTCTCATAAGCTACTTGTTAGAATTGTGATCCAAATTCTGTTGATCCGGTTCCTGAAAAGTTCGTGGTGCGATCCAAGTTTGTGATTTTTTGTGGGGTCTGTGATGGAAGCGTATGGATCAGGACGATGTATGGACCTATATGTTTTTGGGCCTACGATTTATTTGCACGCAGGTATTATAAGTGTGATTTAGTGGGTCGGTTTTGAACATTTTAAATACGTCATCCTCCTCATTGTATTCTCCATTCATTCATAGTGAAATTCCTCTCTGTCTCTACCCGTTGTTTTTTCCGCAACATTTTTCACGTAAATCTGTATGTTATTCTTGTTTTTCTTTTACTTGTGATTTGCTTAATTCTGTTCGATTTATAACACTACTGAATCTTGAAATAGAAGTTGTTTCATGATGTAATTAGGTCGAGAGCATGTCTCTCTGAACTTAACACATCGTTTTCCTAAAAAAAAAAGTACTACATTTTATCAATTTAAGTAGAGCTAAGGTAAAAACATGGGCAATACTCAGGCTGTGTGTTTTAATTATCTTTTTAATTGTCACTTTTTAATGGTCTATTTCAGACTTTGCACATTTTTTTCAAGAAATAATAATTAATTGAGTAGTTTACCACACTATCTTTTTTGTTGGTCAAGAAGAGGAATTTTTGCATTAATATTAGTGGGGAGGGGGAGGGTTGACACTCCTTTCATCTGAAGAAGTAGCAAAAGAGTTAGTCAGGGCCACAACCCGACCCTGTGGGTATGATAAATTATTTTCATTGGTCATTAAGGGACCCAAAAAATAATGTTTAATTGGACGTGTAAAATTTTTTTCAGTGATATCATCTTGTACATAGCTTAATACAAAAGAAGGTGGCGTTGATGTAGAGATCAGCTTTTCTGTGAATTGTACAATTGAGCCTTCCTTAGCTAGTCGATCCACTACTCCATTTTGCTCTCTAAAAACCTGTGTGAGGAGCGCTGCTCCCAGGTCGAGCATCAATGTCCTGCACTCAGAAATAAGATTATGGTATAAAGGATGATCCTTTTGAAGGATTTCAACAACAGCGGTCGAGTCAGATTCAATTTCAAAGTTAAGAATGTTGTATTGTTTGGCTAGCCGGAGTCCCCAGTTAATGGCTTGGAGCTCAGCTATGACAGGGTTAGTGTGGGGGAGGTGCTGGTAGAAGCCCAGGATCCAACCCCCAGTATGGTCCCTAAAAACCCCACCCAATCCTCCAGGTCTAGGATCCCTTTCGCGAAACCATCAGTATTTAGCTTTATGGTTCCAGTTTGCCACACTATCAATACTGATTCTATAGACTTAGATTTTGAAAATGAGTTAAACGAATAAAAAAACTCAGATATTGAGGTTAAAACAGGAAAATAAATTATTCTCTTCTTTTGATATGTTAAATATAACAAATAAAAATGCAAAAATCTTATTTTTCGAAATATTACACAAGTGAACAGGAAAATTACTAGAGCCGTTTAATATGGGCCAGATCCATTGGGTCAGTCCAACCCGATCTGTAATTTGATAGAGTTGGACTTTAGTTTTTGTAGCCCATTTAAGAACAGGACTTTTTAGCCGGCCTGATTAATCCCGTGGCCCGTGGAACTTGAGCAATGTGCCGACCCGTAAGTCAAATACATGTAATTATTTAGATTACTTATTAGTATTTTTATTTGGTTCGAAGGATATCATGTCAAAAATTATTTAATTTCGCTATTAGGAGTATTTTTTGAGGTGGTAGAGACTTGATTAATAAGTATTAATAAGTATTAATACCATGTAATATTGTCTGATAATATTTATATTTATTAACATTCTAAAATCAAATTATAAAATATTATTTTAATTTTTAAAAAGTAAACTGGCCTGTGAGGTCCGCAGTCCACAAAGTCATGGTGTGGGTTTGATGTTTTTTGGCCCATCATTTTGATGGATCAGCCCAGCCTGACCCGTCAAACTCAAAGCCCTGATGGGTTTGGCCGACCCGTATTGACAGATCTAGAAATTATCGGCCATCAAAATCAAGATGTATACAAGAGCAAGTTCATTGCCATTATATGAGGAGATACAAACAAGCAGGGGCGGATCTATTCACAAGGTTTGGGATGCCACGACACCTGCACTTTTCTATTGGAACTCTGCATATTTATGTGTATATGTATTAGTTAATGTATGAATATTACTCTTGGCACCCGCAATATCAAAGGAATTGGTGGTGCAAGTGGTCGAAATGGCTGAGTTTAAACTCCAGTAGCGCGGGTTCGATCCCCGCTCAACACTCTATTTTTAGTTTTTTAGAATGATTTTTAGCACTATATGTCTTACAAAACACTTAACAATACCAACTAGGCAAACCTTCATGTAATACTAGTATTTGTTGATATATTTAATTATAGTTTATTCCTTGAATATTGACTCTACTCTCCTAAAATATCGTACGGAGTATACGTTATTATTCAAAATAAGGTGGCATCCGGAGCTTCCAAATCCTGGATCCGCCTTTGCAAACAAGGTAAGTTAATTACAATAATTATTTTTCGATTAATTGTCACACCCCCTTTTTACGTACTCCAAAAATATGTATATTTTAAAGTTCGAAAGGGCTTTATTATTTAAGTGACAAGAAATAAAAATTTATTTCGGAAAAGGATTATTTGTATTTTTTATTCAGAGTCGCCACTTGGCATAATCCGGTGTGCCAAGTCACCTTTGGAAAATCCTTTTCGAAAACCATTTGACTCTTAAACTGGTTTGCGAACAGAGATTCTGGTTAAGGAATTCTGTTGATCTAGGGGAAGGTGTTAGGCACCTCTCGATCCCGTGGTTCAACCACGGTCGCTTGACAGAGTGTATCGGCTAAATTGACGTTACAAATGCATAAACCACACAAAGCACACAAAAATAATCACTCAAGCAAACAAAAACAAAATAATCTAAAATATAAAGTCCAGTCCAATTATACAACCCGAAATAAAAATACTGAAATAACCTACACTAGTCCTAAACCATGCTTTACCCGATGCCTCGGGGCATTCTTCGGTGAGTAGATACAAATTACCTCGAGGCATTCCCCGGTTAAATAAATACACTTTCCAAATACGATAAACTAGACATTCAACAAATATTTCAATCATTCCAACACTACACCAATCCTAATCTTGCCTACCCGAGCTTACACTTCCCAACAGCTTTCCAGATGGAACTCCAAATACACATTTCGCTGGGTTGAGTTTGAGATTATACCTGCGAAGCCTTTCAAAGAACTTTCTTAAATCTTTAACATGGTCAGCCTGACTTTTTGACTTAATAATCACATCATCCACGTAGACCTCAATCTCCTTATGCATCATATCATGAAACATAGTGGTCATGGCTCTCATGTATGTTGCTCCAACATTCTTCAAACCGAACGGCATCACTCGATAACAATAAGTTCCCCATCGTGTGATAAAAGACGTCTTCTCTACTTCGTTGTCATCCATAATGATCTGGTGATATCCGGCATAGCAATCCACAAAAGAGGCAACCTCGTGTTTAGCACAGTTGTCTAGCAAAATGTGGATGTTGGGCAGTGGAAAATCATCTTTCAGACTTGCTCTATTTAAATCACGGTAATCAACACACACTCGAATTTTGCCATCTTTCTTTGGTACGGGAACAACATTGGATAATCACATGGGATAGCGAGCCACTCGAATTACTTTGGATTCAAGTTGTTTCATGATTTCCTCTTTAATTTTAATACTTACATCCGTTTTAAACTTCCTCCACTTTTGTTTGACAGGAGGGAACGCGGGATCAGTTGGCAATTTGTGAGCCACTAATTCAGTGCTTAAACCAGGCATATCATCATAAGACCATGCAAAAACATCCTTATAATCCATTAATGCTTGAATCATTTCATCTTTTAGCTGTGGCAAAACATGTACACTGATTTTAGTTTCCCTAACATCTTCTTGATCCCCTAGATTTATTGGCTCAGTCTCATTCAAATTAGAATTCGATTTGTCTTCAAAATATTCCCACTCTTTGCTTATTTATTCTAGTACTTCTTCTTCACCATATTCCCCATCCTGCTTCATTACATCTTGATTTATTTAGATTTTAAGATCAGGCTGAAAATTCCGCATGCATGTCATGTCATTAGAATCAGCATAAAGACAACTGTGTAAAAACAAAAAACAAAATATATTAGACACGAAACAAAAGGGACATTGCATTTCATTAAATAAAAAGATAGAAGGGTTTAAACACAGATGCCAACATAACATAAACAAGCTAAAATCCGAATTACAACCCTGAAATAACTCGGATAAATAGAAAGAAAAATAAAATAAACTACCCAAACTCCCTCCTAACGGGGAGAGGAGTGACTTCCCAATTATTGAGCCGGACAGCTGGACCTATGAATTGCACATCGGCCATACTGGTACCTTCTCCTGCTTCGACCATATCAACTTCAATAAAAAGGTTCTGGAAGTCATCAACCAATTCAACCTCAAATTCCACATGCTTCGTGACACCGATCTTAACAAATGATTCACTGAGTAGTGGCATTGGGCGAGGGAGTGACCATATTTCCTTTTTCCTTCCCCTGGCTTTCTTCAGATCTTCAGCTGTAGGATTAAATCTCAGACCAAACGTGCCCACATTCTCACTCGGACCTATGGGATGAACTATACCGTGCAGATATGGTCCCAAACCCTTTCCTGGCTCAAATCCGTATTTTCAAAGTTCACTCACCATCATGGTAGAAGCCGAAGACAATTGCGGTGTAACAACCCAGGCCACCGACGCATGCAAAATTGTCCGTTTTGGAGCCTCGACCCCTCACGGTTTTAAAACGCGTCACACATGTCAGAGTTACACAGCGGACTGGGCCCTGGCACATGAGATATTGTCCGCTTTGGCCAGGCGTTACGTATCGCCGTCCCCGACCTCACGGATTTGTTCCACGGGCGTTACGTATCGCCATCCCCGTGAACGCGTCACATACGTGGAAGGTATCCATGCACCTATAAGGCACACTTCGTTCCCCTTCACTACCGATGTGGGATTTGCCTAAGTGAATGCAGGCGTTACGTATCGCCGTCCCTACACTCACCCCCCGTAGGGACTCAGCGTCCTCGCTGAGGTTTGCCCAACCACCGGCACCGGCGCTGGCTCTGATACCAACTGTAACAGCCCAGGCCACCGGCGCATGCGAAATTGTCCGCTTTGGAGCCTCGACCCCTCACGGTTTTAAAACGCGTCACATATGTCAGAGTTACACAGCGGACTGGGCCCTGGCACATGAGATATTGTCCGCTTTGGCCAGGCGTTACGTATCACCGTCCCCGACCTCACGGATTTGTTCCACGGGCATTACGTATCGCCGTCCCCGTGAACGCGTCACATACGTGGAAGGTATCCATGCACCTATAAGGCACACTTCGTTCCCCTTCACTACCGATGTGGGATTTGCCTAAGTGAATGCAGGCGTTACGTATCGCCGTCCCTACACTAAAAGTGGTATCAGAGAGGTTCTTCCTAGTGAGTCTACAAAGCCATGTCTACGTAGAGTCTTGTTTATCGGTGTGTTGTGCACCACATCTATAAACAGGAGGCTATGGACATTTAGGAATTGTTTCTTTTCTTCATGTCTTAGATCGTGCGATAGAGCTTATATTGTATATGAAGTCATAGTTGACCACTAAATCAGTTGGTTTCTCTTATTATAGTAATGATGCCGGTTACCAGAAGCAAGAATACCGGTAAGCAAGTAGATGTGGCTGCCGGAGAGGGGACTAGTAAGTCACCCACTATACCAGCTAATCAAAGTGAGGCTCCAGCTGAGCATGCATCAGAAACTTCCCCCAGTCCAGAAGAAATAAGGGGGAGGAGAACTATATCCCCAGAGCCACCTATTAATGTTGTTGATCAAGATCTTAGAAATGCAGTGCAACTTTTGACTCGTATAGTTGCTGGTCAAGTACAAGGGCAAGCCATTCCTGTCGCGGGTTCTAGCGGTACTGATAGGGCGGCTAGTCTTCGGACGCAAGATTTTCTTAAGATGGATCCGCCTACTTTTACCGGATCCGATCTTAATGAAGATCCGCAGGACTTTATTGATCAGATCCAAAGGGCCCTAGAGGTGATGCATGTATCGGGCAGAGAGACAGTGGAGTTAGCCGCGTATAGATTCAAAGGTGAGGCTATATATTGGTATGAAGACTGGAAACGGTCGAGGGGAATTGATACACCCCTAGCTACTTGGAAAGAGTTCAAAGAGGCATTTATTGATCATTATCTTCCATATGAGACTCGTCAGGCCCGTGCGGATCAGTTCTTAAATCTTCGGCAGGGTAATACAAGTGTGAGAGAGTTAGTCTTCGATTTAATTCCTTGTCCAGATATGCTCCTAATGTTATAGCTACTATGGATGACAGAGTTCATCAGTATATGAACGGATTGGATCCGTATTTGGTTAGGGATTGTACTATTGCTGCACTGAATAAAGATATGGATATAGCTAGGATCCAAGCATTTGCACAGAAAATGGAAGATCAGAGGTAGAGAAGAAGAACGCAGGAATTTGAAAGCGGATCTTCTAAGAGGGCCAGATCTACAGGGCAGTTTATGGCGCCACAGGGAGGTTTTAGACCTCAATTTTCTGCTAGACCACCTAGGCTATTATTTTCTTATTCTGCAGCTAGTGCTCCATCACAGCATCAGGGGTTCAGAGGCAGTCAAATTGGGCAAAGAAGTGAGGGTCATAGTTCGCGATCAGTGGGTTATCATGGGCAAAGGAATATGATCCAACTGAGACCTCCACGAGAGCCATGCAATAAATGTGGAAGGCATCATATGGGCGCATGTCGAATGGGAACAAATGTTTGTTATTGGTGTGGTGTGACGGGGCATATGATGAGAGAATGCCCACGAAGGGGCGCAGGTGGTGTAGCACGACCTTTGGGATTAGTTGTTGCATCATCGTCATCGGTATCTTATTCTGGTAGAGGCGCACGACCCGTGGGTCACGCTAGGAACGAAACAAGAGTCGTCAGTTCCAGCGGGACTCAGAATCGCACTTATGCTTTAGCGGATCGACAAAATCTAGAGGCTTCCCCAGATGTGGTTACGGGTACGTTGTTCATATTTTCATTTGATGTATATGCTCTAATTGATCCCGGTTCTACATTATCATATGTTACTCCTTTGGTTGCTGGAAAGTTCAAAAGAACCCCCGAATAGTTAGATAAGCCGTTGGAAGTGTCTACCCCGGTTGGGGAATCTATTATTGCTAGAAGAGTTTATAAAGATTGTGTAGTAACTGTGTGTGGTCGAAACACGATGGCCAATCTCGTGGAACTAGAAATGGTAGACTTTGATGTTATAATGGGTATGGATTGGTTGGCGTCTTGTTATGCCAAAATTGACTGTTGTACAAAAAAGATGTATTTACATTTTCCGAATGAAGCAGTTATTGAATGGCAAGGTAAGATTGGCGCACCAAAAGGTAGATTTATTTCTTATTTCAAAGCAAGAAAAATGATTTTCAAGGGATACCTATATCATTTAGTTAGAGTAAGGGATACAGAAGCGGAGCCACCAACTCTTCACGTTGTTCCGGTGGTAAATGAATTTCCTGATGTATTTCCTGAAGATCTTCCAGGTTTGCCTCCTGAACGAGAAGTAGAGTTTGGTATTGATGTAATACCAGGAACCCAACCAATCTCCATTCCTCCATATAGAATGGCCCCAGCAGAATTGCGAGAATTGAAAGAGCAATTGAAAGATTTGCTAGAGAAGGGATTTATAAGGCCTAGTATGTCCCCCTGGTGAGCACCGGTGTTATTTGTGCGCAAAAAGGATGGCTCGCTGAGGATGTGTATTGATTATCGGCAATTGAATAAGGTGACTATTAAGAATAAATATCCTCTCCCAAGAATTGATGATTTATTTGATCAGTTACAGGGCGCCAAGTGCTTTTCTAAGATTGATTTGAGGTCAGGTTACCACCAAGTGAGGGTCAAAGAAAAGGATATACCCAAAACAGCTTTCCGAACAAGGTATGGTCATTATGAGTTTCTAGTTATGTCATTTGGGCTAACAAATGCACCTGCAACTTTTATGGATTTGATGAATAGGGTGTTTAAGCCATTCCTGGATGTATTTGTGATAGTTTTTATAGATGATATTCTAGTTTATTCTAGATCAGAAGAGGACCATGCCAATCACTTACGACAGACATTGCAGACTCTTAGTGATTGTAAGATTTATGCAAAGTTCTCTAAATGTGAGTTTTGGTTAAAGTCGGTGGCATTTTTGGGTCATATTGTATCTAGTGAAGGGATAAAGGTTGATGCTCAAAAGATAGAAGCTGTGAAGAACTGGCCAAGGCCCACAACGCCGACGGAGATTCGTAGTTTTCTCGGGTTGGCCGGTTATTATAGGAGATTTGTTACAGACTTTTCTTCCATTTCAGCACCCTTAACCAAGCTAACGCATAAAGCATCCAAATTCCAATGGAATGATACGTGTGAGGAGAGTTTCCAAGAATTGAAGAATAAGTTGACTTCTGCACCTGTGTTGGTACTTCCAGAAGGTACAGAAGGGTATACAGTGTATTGTGATGCTTCTAGAATTGGTTTAGGATGTGTATTGATGCAGCATGGTAAGGTAATAGCATATGCTTCTAGACAATTGCGGCCACATGAGAAAAATTATCCTACACACGATCTTGAGCTGGCAGCGGTTATCTTTACTTTAAAAATATGGCGCCACTATTTATATGGGGTTCATGTTGATATATATACTGATCACAAGAGCTTACAATATATTTTCAGTCAGAAGGATCTAAATCTGAGGCAGCGAAGGTGGATGGAACTATTAAAAGATTATGATGTCGATATTTTGTATCATCCAGGGAAAGCGAATATAGTAGATGATGCGTTAAGTCGTAAGGCTATGATGATGCCTATAGAAAGGCAAGGGATGGTTAAAGATCTTTACCAGTTAGCTAGTTTGGGAGTTCGCCTTCTTGAAACTCCGGACAAAGAGCTTATCGTACATAATGCTGCGGAATCTTCATTAGTAGCTGAAGTGAAAGAGAAGCAATATGCAGATCCTATTTTATTACAGCTTAAGGAGAACGTTCAGAGTGGTGCAACCAAGGCATTTGAGCTTACGCGAGAAGGAGTACTTCGGTGCCAAAACCGATTATGTGTGCCGGATGTAGACGGGCTAAGAAAGAAGATTATGACAGAGGCACATTTTTCAAGGTATTCCATTCATCCAGGATCAACCAAAATGTATCAAGATTTGAAAGATATGTATTGGTGGAATAACATGAAAAGGAACATCGCAGAATTTGTAGCTGGATGTCCAAATTGCCAACGAGTTAAAGTGGAATATCAAAAGCCCGGAGGCTATATGCAATGCATAGATCTTCCAACTTGGAAGTGGGACATGATCAACATGGATTTTGTTATAGGATTGCCTCGTACAGCTCGAAAATTTGATTCTATATGGGTGATTGTGGATAGGCTTACTAAACCCACACATTTCTTACCCGTTAAGACCACTTACACAGTTGAAGAATATTCGAAGTTGTATGTTAAAGAAATAGTCCGATTACATGGAGTGCCAACTTCTATTATATCAGATCGGGGAACTCAATTTACTGCAAACTTTTGGAAGTCTTTCCAACGGAGTTTGGGAACACAAGTGAATCTGAGTACAACTTTTCACCCTCAGACGGATGGACAAGCAGAGCGCACCATTCAAACACTTGAAGATATGCTACGAGCATGTGTTATAGATTTTAATGGCAGCTGGGATGATCATTTACCTCTTATTGAGTTTGCCTACAATAATAGCTATCATTCAAGTATCAAAATGGCACCATATGAAACTTTATATGGGAGGAAGTGTAGATCACCAATAGAATGGTTCGAAGCGGGTGAAACTCTTATGTTCGGATCGGATCTTGTGTATCAAGCCATAGAAAAAGTCAAGGTGATTCAGCAATGGTTGGAAACGGCCCAAAGTCGACACAAGTCATATGCGGATAGTAGAAGAAGAGGGCTAGAGTTTTCGTTAGGCGATTGGGTATTTTTTGAAGGTATCGCCAATGAGAGGGGTGATGAGATTTGGTAAGAAAGGAAAGTTGAGTCCACGATATATAGGCCCATATAAGATTATTCGAAGATGTGGGCAAGTTGCTTATGAATTAGAGCTACCCCAGGAACTCTCATCAGTGCATCCAGTATTTCATGTATCGATGCTTCGAAAGTGCATCGGAGATCCGACCCTTATTACTTCTACTGAAGATGTGCAAGTAATAGAAGATCTTACCTATGAGGAGATTCCTACTGCTATATTAGATCGTCTAGTTAAGAAGTTGAGAAAATAAAGAAGTAGCATCGGTGAAAGTACTTTGGAGAAATCAACAAAGGGAAGAGATTACATGGGAAGCGGAGGAAGCAATGAAATTGAAATACCCTTATTTGTTCAAAGATGAAAAAGAAGTGCAAGGAGTGGAACTGGAACACTAACAAGTAAGTTTCTACATATGCATAACATCTATATGATGACGTGAATATCAATTATGAATTCGAACTTGTTTCGGCTAAATAACTACATTCACATTTGAGGACGAATGTCCTTAAGGGGGGAAGGATGTAACACCCCGTACTTAATTACGTGCATTAGCCATTGTTATATGTGTTGGAGTATATGTATTGATCCTAAGTTAGGTATATATGAGTATTGATTATTTTGAGATGGTTTCAAGTGTATAGTTTGATTATATGTGTATAGGAATCGACCTTATTTATACCGGAATTTTCCCGTCGATGTTTTCATACGAAGGTTATTTAATAAGCTTTCCGACGATATAAAGATTTTCAAAAACGGATAAGTTTCGGATATAAGCGAGCACGCTCGAAACTATAAAACGGTGGCCGGGATGTGAACAGTAAAATTGCAGGAAAATTTCCAGTTTTTGGGTCAACTTTGAACGATCATAACTCCCTCAATATAATAAACTGGGCGAGCTACCATTTATCAAAAGAAAGATCTTTGAGTCTTCTTTCTAATGCAATTGGTTTCATCCAAATCCAACATCTGCGTAAGGATTTATACTCGTTTTACTTCAGCCTCTCAAAACAGATTTTTGTGAACAGTAAATTAGCAGGAAAATACTGAGGCCTGCCAGTTTTTTGAGTCAACTTTGAACGATCATAACTCCCTCAATATAATGAACTGGGAGAGCTATCATATATCAAAAGAAATATCTTTGCGTATTCTTTCCAATGAAATTGGTTTCATCCAAATTCAACATCTGTGTAAGGAGTTATACGCGTTTTACTTCAGCCTCACAAAACAGATTTTTTAGGGTCAACTTCAAACGATCATAACTCCTTGTACAGGACGAACTGGGTGGCCTAATTTATATGACATGAAAGAACTTTGAATTATCTTTATAATGATACCAATTTCACCCAAATCCGATATCGGAGCAAAGAGTTATGGTCTATCTACTTCAGCTTGTCAAAACGATCCACCGGAGGACATATTTGATATTATTTAAATTTTAAAGACACTTTGGTCATTTTCTATGATATTATGGACGGAAATATGTGTATATGTACATGTATATGAGTTCAAAAACTCATATCCATCATCAATCATAGGAGAGAACAAACCCTAGCCAAATTTGACCTTCAAATTACTTGTGATTCAACCGTGGAAAGTCCAAATTGATTCCGTAGTTGTGTTCATCGTCTCAAGGGCTTCGAGAAGCACCCCTTATTTGTGCCAACAGGACTTCAAAACCCAAAGGGCCATTCTATGGTAAGGATGTAAATTATGTTGGTGTTATTTAAATGGATATGTATGTATATATATATATATATGCATGTGAGCATAAGAAGTATGTTATTTGATTGTTATTGAAAGATGATTGGAAATGATATTGGATCATTCTTGTGCATGGTTGGATTATGTTGAATTGTGAAGGAATGATGTGGTATTGATGATGTGGTATTGAAATGATGATTATATATATATATATATATATATATATACACATAAACCTATTGTTCAAGTTGGTTTTTGGAATGCTTTGCAAATATTGGTTGTATGGAATTATGGAAGAGAATTGTGGTGTTGGGTTGCTAATACTAGATGCCAAATATTTCATTGTAGATAAGTGATTTGTAAAGGCGGGAAGTTGTGTTGAATTGGTATCCGAATCTACAACGAGGTATGTAAAGCATACTCTAACGATGTTCTTTGGCATGAAAACACCAATGTTCCATCAAGTACGATTCTGAGGTTATCCAAACACATGTATTGTTCTACATTACCAATGAAGTTGTTTCCATTCTATAAAGTGTCAAAATGCTTCATTGATATACCAAAAGGCTCCTATTTCATTGTTGTGATATTGATGATTCTGAAACATATTGTTGATGTACCAATGAGTCCTTATTACATCGTTATTGTATAGAAGGTCTATTACTTGATTCCTATTGATGTATCATTGTTCCAAAGGTACTATATTGACATGAACACTAATGTAATAATCTCAAAAGCTTTTGAACTAAGTTATTGGAAAAATCTCTTATGTGTTACTTGATATACGTGTGGGTGGTATCCCAGGGGCATAAGCCTAGCATGGGTCGATCCCAATTGATATGTACTGGGGGCAGCCTAATGGTCACAGTACGGTACAGTATTGATTATTGTTAGGTGGTTGGAGGTTCGGGAGGAGGAGGTAATGGCGAATAACAATTGTAAAGAATGAAATGAACGAATGTATACCGTTCCACAAATGTGTTTGTATTCAAGAACCCAATTCATATTAATAATAATGTACATGATCCTAAAAGTGTTTATGAAGTGTGGTTCACTTCTATTATGATTTATTCACATGTGTATGATTTTCTTGATCCCCCATATCACATATGATTATTTACAGCTTTACATACTCAGTACATATCTCGTACTGGCGTCCCTTACGGGGGACCTGCATTTCATGCTGCAGGCACAGGTACCTCAGCTCATACACCGCACCAGCAGGAGCCAGGTTATACAGCTACTGTTGGTGAGCTCCAGTTTACTTCGGAGCTTTCCGAGTCGGTTCCTTATATTTTGTTATTGTACAGGAGTTATGTGTGGGCGGGGGTTTGTCCCGACCCTGGTTATGTCATGTATATCCTAGAGGCTTTGTAGACATAAGGAAGGGTAAAGTCATGGAAGTTTATATAGTGATGTTATAGTCGTATATGGGGTGGCCCCGATGGTCAAGTATTATATATATATATATATATATATTTGTGCGTGTTATGCTGATACAGGTAATTAGACCCTTTTATATGCAGCGAAGTGCTGCCCAAATTTTTGGTGACATGTAAGTGAAAGTACAGGTATTTGAACAGGTTCTCTCGGGCCTTCTCGGCTTTGGGTGCCAGTCCGGCCCGATGGGATTTTGGGCCGTGACATGCGGTCCCGGTATAGCCTGCCATTCAAGGATACGATTCACTGGCACTGTATCAAAAATTTGATAGACGAATATCTCCTCTACGTTATTTGCTTCAATAAGAGACAAGGGAGAATCTTCGTAGGCTGACAAATCTCCTTCACCATGAATAACTACTTCTTGCCTGTCATGCTCAAACTTAATCATTTGGTGCAGTGTAGATGCAACCGCCTTGGCCTTGGGATCCACGGTCTTCCCAACAACAGATTGTAAGAGGATTCTACATTTAATACTTGAAACTCTATGGCGAACTCAACAGACCCTATGGTCAACATTAGTTCTATTTTGCAAATGAAATTTGATTTTGCACCATTGAAAGCCCTAACACATACATTGTTGGGCCTGATCCTGTCAGCACCAATATTCAACTTTTGCAAAGTAGAAATAGGGCAAATATTTGCACCTGAACCTCCATCAATCATAACATGAGTGACGTAGAAATCTTCACACTTCACTGTAATGTAAAGGCCCCGATTATGCCCTGTACCTTCAACAGGCAATTCATCGTCAGAAAAGTTGATCCGATTGACCTCAAAGATTTTTCCAACCATTTTCTCAAGTTGGTTGATTGTAATCTCCCTTGGAATATATGCTTCATTTAATACCTTCAGTAAAACATCACGATGCTCCTTGGAGTGCAATTGCAAAGCTAAAAGGGAAATTTGAGCAGGGGTTTTCTTCAACTGGTCTAATATTTAATACTCTGGCAATTTCATCTTTTTCAAAAATTCTTTGGCTTCTTCTTCGGTGATAGACTTTTTGATAGATGACGGTCCACTCACTGTTGGCTGGGACTTTCTTAAGCTTTCAGGCACGAAGCATCTTCCTGACCTAGTCAAACCCCTTACCTCATCTACATCTTCCACAACTTTTTTCCCATGATATGTCATCACAGTCCGTCCATAATTCTAGGGAATCCTTTTTGTATCAACTATCGGAGGTTGGGTCACCGATTTGAGGACAATAGGCGCTGCCAGTGCTCCTTTCACCGTCAAGATGGGCTGACTCAGAGCTCCCACCACTGTCAACTTAGGTTTATCCTGGCTTAAATCAACATGTCTTCTGGCGCCTTGTACTGTGATCAGGGGCTTCTTTGTGCTTTCTAGGGCTTTATCTTCTCTCATTCCTTCTCGGCTTAATGACATTGCTTTCAAAGATTCCATTATATTCACTGATTTCTCCTCAATAGTCTGTATCTTGACAATAGGCTTATAACCCCTCAAAGACTCTTTCCCTTCATATATCAATTCTAGCATATTGGCTTCAGCATGGGTTGGCAGCGGATTCTGTTTAATGTTTGGACCCTCCGGGGTCTGGACCAGCATCTGATTTGTGTCAATTAAATCTTGGACAACTCTCTTTAAATGCCAGTATTTCTCGATATCATGGCTTGGCATATCAGAACAGTACGTACACCTTAAAGAATAATCGAAATTCCTTGGCGGTGGATTTGAATGCCTTCATTGAATTGGGCTTAAAACCTTCAACTTTCTCAACCTATCAAACAAGCTATCATATGACTCCCCAAGAGGTGTGAATTGATTTTTGACTGCCTTCTCCTTCTTATACTTAGGCCTAGGCTGAAAACTGGGTCTGGAGGGGTTTTGGTAATTTGGTGGAGCGAATGGGCAATTTTGTGGAGCTTGCACGCCATTGCGGGTAAGAAGGGGTTTGGGCATATGGCTGCGTGCTATATACTGGGTACAGTGGTGGTGGAATGGAATATAAAGGGTTTTGTGAAGGGTAATAATGGTGGGGAGGAATATATGGAGCTTGGGTGTAGATTTGGGCTTGGGATTGGGGATAGGGGCGAGGTGGTCTTTTGGGATAGGAATGGGTTCCAGCTACGACAGTCGCTACATCCTCTTTCTTTTTTTACCTCCAAATGCACTAGATCCACCTTGAATCGCTTGTATGGTGGCTTTTAATGCGGCAAAACTCACTAATCGAAAGGTCTTAATTCCATCCTCTATCATCTCCCCCATTTTCAGGACTTTCATAAAAGACTTTTCCATTGTCGGAAGTAAATATTGAAAATAGGTCTCATCCTACGCCTGAATGAAAACTTCTACCAACTTACTTTCTTTCATTGGAGGCTTTACCCTGGCGGCCTATTCGCGCCACCTTATCGTGTATTCCCTAAAACCTTCAGTGCTCTTTTTCTTCATGTTGACCAAGGATTTTTTGTACGGAATTAGGTCGATGTTGTACTAAAAATGTTGAACAAATTCAGAAGCCAAATCATCCCAGTTGTGCCATTTATCGATGTCTCAATCGATAAACCATTCTGAGGCCAGATCTGAAAGACTCTCGCCAAAGAAGGCCATGAGTAGTTCTTCCTTTCCTCTTGTAGCCCTCAACTGGTTGCAATAATGTCTTAAGTGTGCCACGGGATCACCGTGTCCTGCATACTTCTCGAGCTTAGGCATCTTAAAACCCGGGGGAAGGTTGATGTCTGGGAACATGCAAAGATCTTTATAGGAAACACTCCTATAATCTCCGATTCCTTGCAAATTCCTCATAGCTTGTTCTAAATTTTTCAATTTTCGGGCTATGATATTCTGTTCCTCTGCTGCGACAGGTTTCTCCATATCAAATGGAAATGCAGGCGGCTGAGTGTACCCATATGGTTCATTCATTTGCAAAGTAGGCTCAGGGGCATAATGCTGACTATCAGGAACCTTCAGTACTGGATCACTGGCAGACCTAGGAAGAATCGTTGTGTGATGCACAGCATATATGAGAGTTTCATGTGGTGGTGAGGCACGAATAGCGGTGTGATCGGTGGTGCTGGCTGAGCCGCGGGTCTTGATTGAGGAGCTGCCAAAGGCACACTAGAACTACTAGGATAATAATGTCGTGAAGTGAATCCTGGCGCGTGCTCAGGTGACTCAGTAGGAGCAGAGAATTGTGCCTGAGAGAGAGGTGGGCAATTAGAGATATTCCCAAGACCTTCAGAGAGTGGAGGAGGAGGCATTCCGCTGGCCCATGCCTGGTGTAAATCTATCAATTGTTGCCTGAGCCTTACTACCTCATCATTGTGTTCAGAACTTTCTTCCCTATGATCCTGATCCGGGTCAATGAGCGAATTTTCAATCTCCCTGCTAGCCATGGCGAGCTTTGCTTTGGATCTAGTGAAGTATGGGTGACTAGCCAGAGTGCTGCAAACCTACCACTGTTATCTGAAAGAACATGCTCATCAAAGACGACATCCGTTAGGATTAGGGCACACAACAAGCATGGGAATCAGATTGGTAAAATTGTCCTAACTTCATGTTCATTTCTACCAGCTTTTGAGGGTAGCGAGGTCATTTTAACATCATCTTGATTTTTGTCTACACTTATTTTTTTTTATCTACACTCATTATTATTATCGTTATATTATTATATTTTTCCTATCCATCTCTGCTTTTTTCTTTTCTCTCGCTATCTACCTTTATTTTATCATTTTTTATGGCTTTTGTTTTTCTTTAAAAGAGGAAAAATAATGAAAAACAACAAAACAAAATGATTAGATCGAATCCAAAAGTAGGTTGCCTACGTATCATGTTGTACATGAAGAAAGAAAACAACAAAAACGGACAAAAGTTTGGGACCACTTTAAAACTAAATAACAAATACGAAACAACATTATAGACCCCTAAGACGACATAGGTGAAATTACTAATAAAGACTCTAATATCAAAAATAACTTGACTTCGACTTAAAGCAGACACCACCCTACAATGCCAGACACATAAAAGACTCAAACTGGATAAAGATAAGAAATGGTCTTTCAGACTGGTGCTCTGCGTGATGACCCTGACTGATATGGACCTGCCTCTGAAGTTCTCTTTATCCCATTCAAACTTTGTAGCATATCCTGTAAACACACCCTAATACCGGTGAAGAAGCTTCGGGCCCGTATTCCTGCTTCATGAGGAGTGCACTTGGAAAGATTATTCTGACACCTTTCTACCATCTTAAACAAATCTGCTAACTGAACTCTCAGTGTTTCCACTTTGAACCCTACACTTTCACCCTGATGGTCGTCTACTATGCATTCTTCCTGTATTCTCCCTTTAAGCTGCGCTGGTAAGGGTTGACTGATACCTCGAGGGATAGATTGAAGCCAGAATTTATATCCCTGAGTGTACCCCGTATTATCCAAACTTTGTTTGAGTGTGTCCACACCCAGCTTTGTTGCATGCTTCCACAACTGCTCATACTTGCTCTCACCTGAGGCTTGGTCCTTGAAGTACTCAACATCCTTCAGAAGATCCACTGCTGGTGGCACATCCTGCAGCCTACCTAACTGGTGCATTACCCTAAAAGGACTGTATGGTCTAGTGCAATTGATCCCTAACATAACTAAAGGGAGCTGCGTCTGACAACCCAACAAGATTATCTTTGGTCGAAGCCACAGACAAGTCCACAAAATGTTGTCCGTGGTTCTTGACTCAAGAAATTCAATCCAAGCGTCGACTCCCACGGGTAATGAGAATTTATCCAAACACAACCTGCAATTCATGGCTTTCACTCGATTGGGAATACAACGATCTACCACGTCTGGTCTAACTAAAGAAGGCGCATGCAAATGCTCCATCATCCATAACTGCAATATCAGGTTACTGCCCTAAAAAAATCTCCTTCCCCCCTTCACTTCGATTAAAGCCTTATATATTTCTGTTAAAATCATGGGTATGAGAGTGAACCTGCCCTTTTGATTAATGCCCTTGTCGTTTTGACCCTTATGAAATAGGGATATCACCACAGATTGCAAACGGGTATTAATACGTCTTTCTTCTAGTGGAAACACTAAAGTACCTAACAAAGCGAGGGTGAAGACTTCAAGACGCTTTCTCTCCCACTTCTCCTTAGTCACATGAAATTCATCCCAAAAGCAATCAAAACCTTCCGAGGGTCCGAATCTAGCGAACAAAAAATCTAGGGAAACCCACGAGTCACTTAAACAACCCAAACGGATACCCTTACTTGTTAAACCACAAGACTCCAAAAATCTCACACCAGTATGATTTCGTGCTCGGATCATATCCTTCTCGATATAGGGCAAATGCAACAAACCGGATATTTCTGTCAAAGTAGGAGTCATTTCACATTCCCCAAACCTGAATACCAAACCACTCGGATCCCAAAAGGTCGAAAAAGACCCTATTAAATCTGGACTAGGGGTAACATGCAGAAGTTCTGTGAGGTCACCTAATATGTTAACCAGTTCCTGCTGATCAACATAGTTAAACATTTCCCACCATTTGATTAACTTTTTGGGCACTTTGACAACCATCAGAACTCTAGACTTGGTGGACAAATCCATCATGTAATAACACACAAGACGTTATCTCAAAAATTCGACAGGAGTAGAAGATTCCCAATCCTTTGGGATTTTTTGATGCAAACATATGTCGATGGGACAGACCACATTCATGACTCCAATTTACCAGAAGTACTGAGCGAAATCAGTCTACTTGGCAAACAAATCTAGATTACGGGGCGAGAGACTTAGGCGAACTATTAACTAATAAATTGACTCTAACTTAGGAGACACTACCAAAAACAAACGAAAAAAAAACTTTTGGTTTTTCAGCTAAGACTGACACCACCAACTATGAAGGAAAAAAAAATCTTTTTGGTATTTTTTTGAGAAATAAGTAGAAAAGGCAAATAAAACTTTCTTTTTTTTCGCTTTTACGGTATTTTGAGAAGACAAATGCAAAACGTAAAAAAAAATCTTTTTGAGTTTTTGGATTGTGAAGCACAAAAGCCATAAAGAATTCTAAAATAAACTACGAAATTCCTCTTCTTCTTTTTTTCATTCTTTTCGACTCACTTTTTCTATTTTTTTTCTTTTTCGTTTTTGCCTACGCATCTAACTCCTAAGTTTTTTTTTCAAAAATCAGTCCGTCAAATGACCACGTTACCCTTAAAAATGCAACAGTTAGCACGTAGGGATGCTTTAGAGGTGAGTCTCCTACAAAGGGCCATGTGGGTCCCGCTAGGTCTCCGTATGATGCACATAAGCATGACCTAAAGGCTGACCTATGCTGTGATTTACTAACAAGGCTGTTCGGGGGAGCGTATGGTCGATAGTGGCTGTTTTGCTTTCCACCTACTCCATAACACCGACGGCTCCCCCCTAAAATAAGGGTGACTCAACTAGAGGTTGTGTACAACACGTGTACTACGGACTTGTTGCAAAAAGAAGGTCGTGGGGTGGACTCATGATGCCAGATATAAAGCTGTAACACATAAGATAAATACTATAAACAAAGAGCACGAAAAACACACAAAAGTGCAAACAATAACCCAAACAAAATCACAAACAAGCTTATACACTCGTAATGCCAAACAAAGCCGATACGACTCCAAAAATAGCTCGAATTCTGAAAATTTGTCATAATCCCCAGCAGAGTCGCAAGAAGCTATCACGCCCCTTTTTAACGTACTCCAAAAATATGTATATTTTAAAGTTCGAAAGGGCTTTATTATTTAAGTGACAAGAAATAAAAATTTATTTCGGAAAAGGATTATTTGCATTTTTTATTCAGAGTCGCCACTTGGCATAATCCGGTGTGCCAAGTCACCTTTGGAAAATCCTTTTCGAAAATCATTTGACTCTTAAACTGATTTGCGAACAGAGATTTCGGCTAAGGAATTCTGTTGACCGAGGGGAAGGTGTTAGGCACCCCTCGATCCCGTGGTTCAACCATGGTCGCTTGGCAGAGCGTATCGACTAAATTGACGTTACAAATGCATAAACCACACAAAGCACACAAAAATAATCACTCAAGCAAACAAAAATAAAATAATCCAAAATATAAAGTTCAGTCCAATTATACAACCCGAAATAAAAATACTGAAATAACCTACACTAGTCCTAAACCATGCTTTACCCGATGCCTCGGGCCTTGATCACGAACATCCTTAGCGTACAAAATTCTTCAGGGCATTCCCCGGTGAGTAAATACAAATTACCTCGGGGCATTCCCCGGTTAAATAGATACACTTTCCAAATACGATAAACAAGACATTCAACAAATATTCCAATCATTCTAACACTACACTAATCCTAATCTTGTCAAAAATATCATAATATTCACTTTTATCAATTTTCGATTCCCGTCTCCAAATTTTCTTTTAATCAATCGCACCATTAAAACTAATCAAATTCTTACATCATACTATCGGAGTCACATCACCAAGCACGTGATCATAACATCAACAACATCAAACAAATACAATCACCTAACACACAATCATAGCCATTTCAACAAAATAGAATAAAGAAGAAAGTACGGGAGTAAAGAGATGGACCTCAAGAGCTTTCGATTGATTTTAATAAGAGAAATAAGAGCCGCTCCAAGAACCTCGATAAACACCAATGAAATTTCGACTCTTCAAATCTATCGAAAACTTTCAAAATCGAATATTATTTGAATGAGAAGATGAAAACCGCATCTGAAGACCTCGAGTCGAAACCTCAACAACGAACCAACTTCGGTTTTTTCCACCCTTTTTCTTCACTAACCCGATCCAAAACAGTGACGACCCGAACCTGTTTTCATGCACGACGATTCTATCTAATCTGTTTTTCGATGGGGTTCGACAGAAATGGCAACAAAAGGGATAGGTCCGATCGAGTTTTAGGGATCAGTTTAAGGTGGGTGGGGTCGCTTTTCCGACGAAGAGACGACAATTTTGGGTCGAAAATTGACTGACCCAACTACTGGTTGATGCTTTCCGATGCGTTTTTGATAATTTGCAGGATGGTTCAACCGAAAACGGGACAGACGGCGATTGTTGGGTATTTCCCGGTGGGTCTCCGATTGGCTATTCCAGGGATGATTTCGCTGGAAGACTGGACTGAATCACGTTTTTCTCTTTTTCTCTCTCACATTCGATCTACTGTTTTTTTCTGTGCGTCCCTCTCTCAATTTCTCCTCTCTTTCGGTTCCCTCTCTCCCGTCACTGTGTGTATGCCCTTACCCTTTTGGGCTGTGAGAGTATATGTGTATATATTCTATTTCCCTTTTTGGTCCTTTCTTTTTTAACAAGAAAAAAAAAGAGAGGGGGTGTGACGTGGGGTAGGGGTAGGGAGGTGGTTTATTTTGATTGGGTAGGTTGTTAGGATAAGATAGAATTAGTTAGGATAGGTTTTGTTAGGGATTTTGTTATATATTTTTTTTATATTAGTGAGGGTATAATAACATGGGTGAGGGTACACGGTAGGATAAAAATAAAAATGGGTAAAAACGATATCGGGGAGAGACGAAATTAGGTGTCTACATTAATCTACTGAATGTAGTAGTATAAAGATATATAAAATTATAAATACAAGCATCTTGTAGAAAAATACCAAAGTTAGATTTTATTTTTCACTTAATATTCCGTATTCGCATTGAAAATTTGTCGATAAATTTGAATTGACATGGCTTGAACTGATAGAGACATTAAAATGAAAATGTTGAAAGTTGTATAGCTTAATGTACATGCAGTAAATTGAAAAAGGTGTGTAAACACAATCATCATGAAGAAAAATATCAAAGCTATATATTTTTTTTTAAGATAATGCTTTATTTTACTCTAGAACTATATTCAAAATGGTTGAAACATACCTCAATTTAAAGGGGGCCTATTACCTCTCCTGAACTAATTAAAAGTGTAATTTCATTTTGACACAAAAAAATACTATTAATTACGTAACTATAATATACTAATTTAATTTCTGCATGGAGCTGTTTAATTTCTTGAACGTGGAAATTTGAATCTTGCATGGAACTAGTAGGCCATACTTGTTTTGTCACATTAATTCTTTATTTTCTTTTTGCTAGTTTATTCTCAATAGTAATTAACTATATCTATAATTTATAATTTATCTATATCTATAATTTGTAATATATTAAAAGTGGGAAGATCCTTAAAAAAGTAATTTGAACTTTTTTCCTTTCAATAAAATTTTTTACAATAGACAAAATCGTCTTTTGACTATTTTTTTTTCAATTATTATATTATTTTTTACAATATTGATTCCTAAAATTATATGAAGAAAAACAATTATAGAGTTATAAAATATATCGTAAGAATATTTTTGTTATAATAAGAATTTATAGTCTTAAAATATACGACTAAGAATATTTTTTTTCATCATGAATATATTATTCATATGTTCTATCAAAATTGTAGGTTCTTGAAGTGATGAGTTTGTCTAGAAGTATGCTTTTTTAAAAAAAATTAGACTGATTTTAAAGTTTAAAATAATAAATAATATATTTTTGATAGACAATTCCAAATTGAGAAACTTTTTTGTTAATTTTGTTTATAATATTTCATATACAACTAATGATTTGAAATTGACTTATTTATCAATTTGGACAGATTATTTGGATCGTCGCATTTAGTTAAGAAAAATTGGTTGGTCATTCTGAATTCATAATAATAATTAATGAAATTGACATTTTTATAAGTTTGGATAAATTATTTGAATTATCGCATTCACCAAAAATTGATAGGCCATTCTAAATTCATAACAACTAGTAATCTTATTAATTTAAGGTAGAGGTGTCAAACGGGCCGAGCCGGGCCAACCCAGAACCGGCCCTTCCATTTTAACCAGGTTGCGGGCCGGTTAAGGGCCAAGTTTGACGTTAACGGGGCCGGGCCAAATAGTAAAAAAATTAAAATCCACCCTAACCTGGCCCACTTAACCCAACCCGGTCAAACCCACCAAAACCCAGTCAAACCCAGTTAAAAACTGGTCAAACCCGTTTAAAAAATAAATAAATAATCCAATATACACTATATACACTCCAATATACACTATATACACTCCAATATACAATAGATATTTTTAAAAAAATATATAAACAATTACACATATATACGTACCATTCAATATATAATTATATATGACTATACGTACTACTTTAAATAAAACATATCCTATAATAGTATAATATATATATATATATATATATATATATATATATATATATACTAATTTATATAATATATACACATGTATACGTTAAATATATACTACTTTAAAAGATATATACACATATATGTGCCATTCAATATATATGTACTGCTTTAAATAAAATATATACTACAATATACATATATATATACAACAATATGTATATATATATAGTTACATACTAATTTATAAAATATATACACTTGTATACTTTAAAGATATACGTCTATAGAAAAAATATACACATATATACGCACCATTCAATATATATGTACTACTTTAAAAAAAGTATATACTACAATATATATACTAATTTATAAAACATAAAGTAATGTATACGTTAAATATACACGTCTATAGAAGATCTATTCACATATATACACTCTATTTTATGTATATATAATACTTTAAATCAAATATACTATAATATATATACATTACAATATATATTTGTATAGTTATATACTAATTTATGAAATATATACACATGTATACATTAAATATACACTTCTATAGAAGATCTATTCACATATATACACTCTATTCTATGTATATGTAATACTTTAAATCAAATATACTATAATATATATACATTACAATTTATATTTGTATAGTTATATACTAATTTATAAAATATATACACATGTATACGTTAAATATACACGTCTATAGAAGATCTATTCACATATATACACTCTATTCTATGTATATGTAATACTTTAAATGAGATATACTACAATATCCTGTTCTGTGCGTTACTTTATATTTGTGTGGTGTCTCGTGTCTTGAGCCGGGGGTCTATCGGAAACAGCCTTTCTACTTCTTCAGAGGTAGAGGTATGGACTGCGTACATCTTACCCCCCCTAGACCCCACTAGGTGGGAATACACTGGGTTTGTTGTTGTTGTTGTTGTTGAGATATACTACAATATGTATACATTACGATATATATTTGTATAGTTACATACTAATTTATAAAATATATACACATGTATACGTTAAATGTACACGTCTATAGAAGATCCAGTCACATATATACACTCTATTCTATGTATATGTAATACTTTAAATGAAATATACTATAATGTATATACATTACAATATATATTTGTATAGTTATATACTAATTTATAAAACATATACACATGTATACGTTAAATATACATGTCTATAGAAGATCTATTCACATATATACACTCTATTCTATGTATACGCACCAGTCAATGTATATATACTACTACTTATAAAATATACTACATTATATATACATTACAATATATATAGATATACTTATATACTAATTTATAAAACATATACACATGTATATATTAAATATACACTTCTATAGAAGATATATACACGTGTATACGCACCATTCAATGTATATATACTACTACTTATAAAATATACTACATTATATATACATTACAATATATATAGATATACTTATATACTAATTTATAAAATATATACACATGTATACATTAAATATACACTTCTATAGAAGATATATGCACAAATATACAAAACATATGCTACTTAATATAATAAATTAATAATATTTGGTAGTAAATTAATAATATATTAGAAGTAAGTTTTTAATTTAAAGTAGAAAACTAGAAATTCAATTTAAAATTTTAAATCGTTAAATAAAATAAAATAAAAAACAAAGACTAAGGAGTGAATGAATTTGGGGAATTTTATTGATTGCAAAATGATCCAAAATTTATAATTTACATGAATGAAAAATCTATAAACTATGCATCATTTTTTCCAACTCATTCATGTTAATATTAATGGGAACTTGCATAGGATAGTCGAAGTCAACGGGGGCAAAACCATGTATTGGACTTGATTCTGCTGAGTTCTCCCGTGAAGTCATAATTTCTTCAAGTTTCAGCTCGTCGCTCGGCTCCGGTTCCATTCCTTGGCTCTCTTTGATGCAACGGTTGACATTGGAACATTCAAGATATCTCTAGCTAATTTTGAAAGCACAGGATATTGTGTTTCATTACTCCTCCACCAATCCAACGTGTTGATCCGTCGTCTGCGATCCTCTGGTGCCGTCCGAAGATAATATTTCAGCTCTTCCCGATAAGTTGATGTGTAAGTTCTCTCATCAACACTGTTCCAACAATTTAAATCATAAAACGAATCAGAAAAAACCACTATGTGCTGGCCTTTTAGAAGATGATGGCTCCTCGGGAGGATGAGGAGCGACAGTTGGAGTGATATTTGTAGGTACGGCTAAATCAAATAAATCAGCATAGTGATTATATAATTTTTCTATGTAATCCTTTGCATCAGCCGTAGCCGTCCACAAATCAGGTTGTATTTGTTCAGAATCATGGTTAGTATTTATTTCTAAGTTAATATAAATAAGAGTACTAAAGTGACACATATGATTATATTTCATGCACGGATTTAGCATAGCACCAACCAAGTAAATAGGGGGAATCGGAATAAAATATTTTTTAAACTTCGTAAACATGGCGCCAACAGCTTCTTTATAACCTTCTTTATTTTTATATTCTTTGAGCAAACCAGATTTATCGGCTATATATGCCAAAATATTATAAACAGTAGGATAATAAGCACCGAAAAATTCAACCGTAGCTACATAATTTTTTTCTAAAAACTTAACAAGATCATTAATTACAACCCAATCAGAATTATGTAGAATGCAATCAGCAGAATCATCAAATGAACTGCAATGTTGTTTAAAAGCTAGTGTAATAGGAATTCTATATTTATAACAAGTTTTTAAAAATTCATACGTAGAATTTCATCTAGTATCAATTTCCTCAGGCATCAAAATCGGTGTAAGTCCATTTTTTTGACATTTAACTTTAAATTCTCTAATTATCGATCTACGATTATTTCCTTGAATAAAACCAACGGCAAGACGATTTTTTTCAATATAAAGCTCAAAAAAGTCAAGACCATCTTTTACAATTAAATTATATATATGACATACACACTTAATATGAAAAATTTCAGGCAAGGGCGGAGATAGCGTAAATTTTATTTTTGTTATAGCAGTCTTGTTGTTAGAAGCATTATCAAAAGCAATACATAAAATTTTATTTTCGATACCATAATATCCGGTAATTTTAACAATAGAATCAGCAATAAATTGTCCAGTATGTTTACGATCTTCATCATATAAAAAAGCAAGAATACGTTTTTGCATCACGAAATTACTATCCATCCAATGACAAGTAACGGTTAAATAATCATTTTTATTTACAGCACGATCAAGATTAGAAGTTAGGGACAATCTACATTGAATATTTTTTAACAATGTTGATAAATAAAAACAATATTGTGAATGGAGTCTAAAAATATCAAACCGACAAGTAGTTCTAGGAATACCATTAAACATAGGATTATAAATTGCTTGTATATAACGAATAAAGACATCAGAAGAAGGAAAACTAAAAGGCAAACAACCCACAGCTACCATTTTAGCTATTTCTTCCCTGTCCCTTAATTTACTATACTTTTTCGCTACGTGACCGGTTGTTGGGTCCATTCTAGTTTGCGTTGACCCACCAACATCCCCACCACCTTTTGCAATATATAACTCTCTTTTGTGATCTTCAGCTACATGTCTCATTAACGTACCCGTACCCCCTTGCTTGCATCCACTTCTATGCTTAAATATTTGTTGACAAATATTGCATTGCACCTCAATATCTGATATATGTTCAAAAAATTGTCATGCAATACTAGTTCTTTTACGAGGTTTTGGGGCACTGGGAGGACGGGAAGGGAGATTAACTGATTCAGATCTAACGTTAGCATCTCCTTCTGCGGGTGTCTCAGTAATATTTTCATTATCTTCGTCTAAATTAACCGCATCTACTTCATTTTCTTCTTCTATACCGTAATTTTTCTGAGCTTCTACATAATTCATATCGTGAGCACCTACACCTATTTGTTCCTCAAAAGGTGTACCAAGCGGTACCGGAGGCGAAGGCACATGGGTATATTTACTACTTGAACTACCTCTACCGCTAGTAATTCGCTTTTTACTATCAATACCGCTTTCGGAACAAAAAATTTTAACACCTTTAGTAGCGAGGTTTCTTAATTTATCCATAATATAAATTAAATTAAACTAAAAATATTCAAAATACACAAATATAATAAAATTAAATATTAAACAATTAATACAATAAATAAAAATTAAACGTAAGAGATGGGACGACAATACCAATTTTTGAAAGTATCCGAAGATTGCGACTTTAGAAACTTCCGCTCGTACTTTGTAAATGAAAAATAAAAAAATTAAAGTGAACACTTTAAGAAATTAAATATATTGAATATTTGAGAATTGAGAATTGAGATTTGAGAGAGAAAGAGATTTGAGAGAGTGAAAAATTGTGTGAAAAATGATTTGAAGTTGTAGGGTATTTATAGATTTTTTTTTGGCATTAAAAAATATTTTTTAAAGTTTTTTTTTTCTTTTAATAAATGGGCCCAAACTAGCCGTTTGGACCCAAAAACGGCTATATAGCCGTTGGCCAACGGCTAGTTTGGCCCAAAATCCAAAATATCTTTAAAAAAAAAAAAAAAAATTGGGTCGGGCCGGGCCGGGCCGGTTAACCGACGGGCCTGGACCGGGCTTGGTTAATCGGTCCCATTTTAACAAATAACCGGGCTGGGTCAAACCGGGCCAGGTTAGATAGTCGGGCCGGATCGGGCCAGCCCACTTGACACCCCTAATTTAAGGTTGTCTTTATCTACGTGTATTACATTCTGAGGATTATTCGTGGAATTAGATATTTAGGAGATTTGAGCTTTATTTATTAGTTGTTTGGTGTTTGCTTAGGTATAAAGAGCCCATCAACAATTTCGAGAATTGCTCCTTGTGATTTGAGGTAAACTTGAGAAACTTTTCTTATTTTAATATAAATCTGTACATATGCCTTCTCTTTATTTATTTATTTATTTATTTATTTATATTATAATTTGAAGTGTTCAATATCTGCATTGGAGTCCGACTGAATCTGAATTCACATAAAAAAGTCTCATATTAGAGGTTAAGCGCTCTCGACCAAATTTGAGGGATCGCTTAGTAGAGTGTATAACTACAATGCAAAATATGATGTATTAGTAATGCTTGTGTTAGTTATGCTTTGTATTAGTTATACTTGTATTATTTTTATGTTGTGTTTGGTTTAATCTATTAAAAATTATATATTTTATATTATTTTTAAATAAAAAAATATTTGACAAAAATACCCTCTCCTCTTTCTTTTCAATAAAACACAAACCAACAAATTAAAGCATTGTGTATATTCTTCCTCCTTCTCCCCTCTTCACTGTTTTCTACTGTGCATATATATTTTTTCCTTTTGTGTAATCTTTAGTGTTCTCTGCGTATGAGTTTCTATATTTTTTTTTTCGTTTCTGTTTTTCTACTCTACATCAGATTTTGTGTGTGTATAAAATGTCTTATCCGTTCTTAGCCGAAAAAGAAATCTTGGGCAACAAAAAAAAAAAATCAGCGAACAACTAGAAAAAAGATTCAACAGATAAGCCGGAAAACGGCAAACTGTTTGCCGGGAAGATTTTTTGGAAAAATAAGAAAAATTAAACAGAAAGAAATTGAGCAAATTATGATATTCAATTTTCTTTGTCATAAAAGATTCAAAAGACAATTCTATTTTGCAATAATTTTATACTATTATTTACAAAAACTCAATTTTCAGAGTATATGAAACAAGAACGGAATGAAATTGGAAAAAATTGAGCGGTAAATTAGTCATTTAATAAATTAATGCATGTGTTGAAAACTTTATATTACTAATACACAGAAAAATGGTGGTATTAGTTATACATAGAATAACTATACATAGAATAATACACAATACAGTGTATAACTAATATTTGTATTAGTTATACATAGCTTTAAAAAGTATACCAAACAAGGTATTGACAATGCATAGAGCTAATGCATGCATTGATTTTTTTATCACACTCTACCAAACTAACCCTAATTATTGTTCAATTCTAAGATTGTCAAGAAATTGAGGCGTAATATAATAAAGTGATAGCAACATATATTGTGATCAAGAAACCTGGTGAAAATATCAAAGACACATAATATGCGACAAGATAGGAATAGATGCAATAATAAATTCATGTGTACCAACTCATTAATTATATGCGTGAATTTTTTTTACAAAGTAACCTGCATGTTTTATGTTTAAGTGACCTGCATGTTTTATGACATTTGAAACATAATTTTATATATTGGTTATTTTAATAAGTTGTCACAATCTAAATATCCATGAGTGACACCCACACTAATTTTCCTGTGGAAGAACCATCTAAAATGAACCATTATCAAAACACTTAGTCAATAGTAAGATGATATTATTATAAAATCAATATAATAATCATAATACAAGACTAATCGTTAAAAATGGGGAAGTCAAACAAACTACGTATAAAAATCCTCAAGACCCGAAAGTCATCGTACAAGAACTACTAACAAAGATAATGTTTAAAGAGATTTCCCAAAATAAAGTAAATAAAGAATATTTCATTGCCCGAAAGATGGACAAGAACAAATGAGATGACTCATGGAAGCCTGGAGATGGAGTGCTCACCCTTAGATCAAGATCTGCTATCAAACTCTAAAGGTGAGATCATGTATGAGCCTCTAGAACAATTTCTGCACTCAACAAAAGAAGAGTACAGGGTAGTATCAGTACAAACCACTATGTACTGGTAGGTATCATAGGTCAACTCAATTTAATAACATGTACACAACATAAATCAAATAACAAGTAGACAAGCATTCTCACATAACAAATATTCAACGAAATAATAATACAGCAATAGCAGGTCAACAGTGCTCACAAACAAGTCACATAACTATCAAGAGTATCAATCATATTGTAAACATCCACCAAATCAACACAAGTATGTACACACATGCTATGGGAGTTATTTTTGCCCAAATAGTCATGACCTGCAGGGAATAATCTATGTTCATGTACCGTACCGGCGTGGTACCCGATCCAACATAAATATAAACGAACCCAACATAAATATAAACGTACCGGCGTGGTACCCGATCCAACATAAATATAGACGTACCGGCGTGGTACCCGATCCAACATAAATATAGACGTACCGGCGTGATACCCGATCCAACATAAATATAAACGTACCGGCGTGGTACCCCATCCAACATAAATATAAACAAGTATTATCAATATTAATTTACACAACCTCACAGCATACAAAACAATATACCAAGTTTACAAGTACACTTAAAGTCATAAGAAAATTTCATCAAGTAAATTTTCAATAAACATTTATACACGAATGAACAATCCAAACATCAACAATTTCAAGCATGTCCGAGTACTAATTCACAAGTATCCAATTTAGGAGCATACACACAATTAAGTCGAGTCTAAACTTCAATTGAACGAACCTACCTCAACTGAAGAACCTGAATACAAATTAATTTGTAAAAATCTTTTCCTTCCGTAAAGCTCTCGAATGATCAAAATCTGTTCAAATAAATAGTCTCCTTAAAATACGAATCTAATGACACTCATTTACTCATCATTAATTCTTAAATAACTAGTCATTATTACCTAATCATTACTTTTGTCCACTAGTTAAAGAAAAATAAAAGACAATGACTAAATTGTTCCTTACCTTCACTGTAGTAATTAATATAACTGCAGTGCCAAACCGTCAAGCCCTATGTTATTTTCCACAATTACCAACTACCTACAATTACTATCTTAATTTCCTAATTGCTACCTTACAAATATAAATAGAATATTAATACTAGAGTGATGCAATACAAATCCATGGAGGAATTTAAAAGTGAATCCCCAGGGCTTAGTTGTATAAAGAACAAAATGGGATTTTGTAACAATCAATGAAGCTGTTTCTTGGTTTAGCATATCACCGGCTTATCAGTAACTCAATCGTTGATACAAAGTTTCTTACCTGACAACTTTGCTCTCTCTTAAAAAATTTCTCCCTCTTCCTTTCCATCTTTTGTTATCGTCCAAAACGGGTAAACCCTATTAACTGAAAGTTATGTGATTTAGAATAGAAAAAAAAAAAATTATGGTTTTGACTAATTAAATTACTAATTTAACTTATTTATTTAAAATACTCAAACTTTTAATATATCTTCAAATTTATTCGGAACCCATATAAATAAATTAAATATGTTAGTTAACTAAAAATACATCTCAAACCTATTAAAAAATATTAAAAAAACATATCGAGGTCGTCTTGATCAAATATAGACCGCGATCGAACTTACTTCATTAGACCTCAATAATTTTATGACTTATTAAATTACTTCTAAACACCTTGAGGGTTGGTACTATCTGCCCCTGTAAGTCATAATTCACGTATACAAACTACGGAGAGTGCTAAAATAGAGAACAGGTTACTATATTGCTGTCCAGTAACTTCATGTTTGACCTTACTAATTTTTAAAATTAAAAGTCCTAAAATATATGGTAAGAAAAACATACATAGACATATTAAGAGAAGTATTAATTAAATTGACAATAATTTCACTTTTAAAAAATCTTTTCTTATTTGAATATGTCAATTTCCAAAATTAAAAGAAAACTGAAAATTATAAAAGGACGGCAGTTTTTGTTTGGGGCTTCGGAGGATTTTTTGTTTTTGGTTATAAAAATAAAATTTTAAATAGAATTTATAGGTCAAACAGAATTTAAAAGGAAAAATTTCCATATCTACCAATATCAATTTACAATAAATTCTTTGCTCTTGGCATATAATTTAAAAATTTTAATAAGTAATAAATAATCTATATATATATAAAAGCAAAACTAAAAGTAAGGCAAGAAGTCATGTGGCATGATATTAAAAAGCTACGTAGCGATTTTTAGGACAAAGTTAAAAAATATTGTAAAAAAAATTTGAATTGAAAAATTAAGTACTTGAATTTGAAAATAATCTATATATATATATATATATATATAAAAACAAAACTAAAAGTAAGATAAGAAGCCACGTGGCATGATATTAAAAAGCCACGTAGCGATTTTTAGGACAAAGTTAAAAAATATTGTAATAAAAACTTTGAATTAAAAAATTACGTAGTAAGGAAAAAAAAAATTCTCCACAAACTATGCATTCCACTTCGGTTAAATTTCAAAACCTATTTTTTAAAACTATTTTCCCACAAAATTATCATAGGAGATAATTGTATATAAAATTATCAAGATGCCAAGTGGCAACATATTAAAATAGCTACATAGCAGTTTTTAGGAAAAAATTTAGAAATATCTTGAGACAAAGTTAGAAATATAGTAATAAAAATTTTGAATTGAAAGATACAGTATTTGAATTTGAAATACATATCTTAATTACTAAAATTCTGATAGACTATTACTATTTCAAACTTATCTCTTTTATAATTTAAATATTCAATAAATAATAGTAATAGTAATATACAAGTTGTATTGCTTTTAATTTGAAAAAAAAAAAAAAAAGTCGTCGTAGCAATAGTAGTAATAATAATAAGAATCTATTACAATATTGAATCTTATACTAGACAAATTGTACTTTGACTTTTGTAAATGTTGTCGAGTTAGTAGCTATAATAAAAATAATAAGTATAATAAATAAAAGAATCGTGGATTGATTTTAAAATTTTCTCTAATTAAAATTTATATATTATAGGATAAATATGAAATTTGTTTGAAAATAATTAAGGATAAGAAAATGAAATAATAAAATGATCTTCTTATAACAAATGATATGATATAATATTTAGGCTAATATTAAATTATAAAATAATTTATTTGAATTTTTGTTTGTAAAATAATACTTTTATCAATAATAAGAATAAAATTTTATTTTATCTTTGCGTGTTTTTTTATTTTTATCTTTATTAGAAAGGAGAAGAAAAAGGGACAAAAACATAAGGACAATAAACAAAAAACAAAAAATAAAGACTCCTATCTGAAAAAAAAAATACACGTTTTTTGGAAAAAAAAGTTACATGTTTTTTGAAAAAAAATAGTAAATACACGTTTTTGAAAAAAAAAAAAAAAAGATAAACTAACTTTCCTATTTTTAGCAATAAAATGCACGTTTTTACCTCTTTTTTGACTTCATTTGAAAGTTTGATGTTTCATTGTGATTGCTCCAAAATAATTGTTTCTTTTT
This sequence comes from Capsicum baccatum var. pendulum, assembly GCA_030864225.1. Classification (NCBI taxonomy): domain Eukaryota; kingdom Viridiplantae; phylum Streptophyta; class Magnoliopsida; order Solanales; family Solanaceae; genus Capsicum; species Capsicum baccatum. The sequence continues at coordinate 140,524,776 of CM061558.1, forward strand.
TATCTACTATTTAGTTATTCAACTTTAAATAAACTTATAAGTTTCGTAACAAAATTATTATGTGTCTATTCTATTAATTTTCAGGATCATAAAATAATTTATTTGAATTTTGTTTGTAAAATAACGCATTTATCAATAATAAGAATATAGGTTTATTTTATCTTTGAGTATTTTTTTATTTTTATCTTTATTAGAAAGGGGAAAAAAATACAAAAACATAAAAGCAGTAAATTAAAAAGGAAAAAATAAAGACTCCCATTTGAAAAAATATAAGTTTTTTGAAAAAAATAAAATAAATAGTAGGTGCACGTTTTTTGAAAAAAAAAAAGAAAGATAAACCAACTTTCCTATTTTTAGCAATAAAATACACGTTTTTTCCCCCTCTTTTTTGACTTCATTTCAAAGTTTGTTGTTTGATTGTGAGTGCTCATAAATTATTGTTCCTCTTTTATATGGTATTTAGTTATTCAACTTTAAATAAACTTAAAATTTTCAAAATAAAATTATTAGGTGTCTATTCTATGAATTTTCAGGATTTGTTGTTGCCAATATGAGGATTATTGGTGGAATTCTCAAATTTAAAATGCATTTTAGGAAAAGAGTTATTATTTTAATCAAACACAGAAGTAAAAATAATAATTGAAAGATAAAGATTTACATATAAATTTAAAATAGTAATCACAAAAGCAATAATAATAATAATAACAATTTTAATAATAATAGAGAAGAATTGGTTATTTTTTAATTTAAAAAAGATGATAACAGAGGAGGAAAAAAAAGGGAAACACCTAAGAAAAAAAGATAAAATAAGTCAATAAATTTTTTAATCGATATTGTAAATTTCAAATATCTTCTTCTATTTTGTATTTTTTATTATGAAAAACTCTTAATTGATATCATCAATTCTAGATATTTCAAACTCAACGTATAAATTATAAGATAATTATGAAATTTTAGAATCCTATCTTTTCTAACAAATTAATATCACATTCAATTTTGAATTTGAAAGAAAATTTAGTTTTCATGAAATTTTTAATTTTCTAATCTCTTATATATATATATATATATATATATATATATATATATATATATATATATATATATATATATATATATATATATATATATATATATATATATATATATATCTTTCAGTGACACATATACCAGTGTACCTTTCCTCTTCTTTTTCTATTGTTAATCATTTACAAATTTTTATTTATCTCAAATCTTTCAAATTTTCTATTATTTGTGTGCTTAACTATTTTTGTTTCTACATTCAGTGTAGTATAAATATTTAACTAATCAAATATAAATATTTTACGCTAGGAGGTGCAGTACTCGCGCTGTTTCTTCTCCACTTTATTAGTTTTCAAAAAAATTTCACCATTACAACCATATTAAAGATTCCAAATGATTCCATTGAGTCAATTTCAAATTTTAAGTCCATTCTTATCACTCCAAAAGTTTTCAAATTCAATTTCAAGTTTCAAACTTTGAATTCCATTGAGTCTATGAAGAAAGTTTTTTCAAATTATTGAATAGAATCTTCCATTAATTTTTCATTAAAACTCAGAAGATTCAATTAGTGAGTTCCATTAATGGAAGATTCAATGAAACTTCCTAATTGAATGGAACTTGCTAATTGAAAACTCAATGAAAGATTCAATTTCCATTAATGGAACTCGGAAGATTCGGAAAATTTAATTTCATGTATGAAGACAAAAATCCGAACTGTACAGGTATGAAACTATTCAATCTTCCGTTAATGGAACTAGAAAGATTCAATTTTCATTAATGGAACTCGGAAGATTCAATTAGCGAGTTTCCGAGTTTGAATCTTTCGAATCTTCCATTGAGTTTCAATTAGCGAGTTCGAAACGAAATCTTCAAGAATTCAATTTCAATTTCTTCCATTGTTGAAGAAAGAAGAAAGAAGAAAGAAAAAAGAAGAAAGAGAATGAAAAAATAAATAAAAATCTAAAAATTTAAATAATTATATAATTAAGGGGTTGTTTGGCAAAAAATAGAGTTTATAACATTTTTAACACTGTTCACGCGCTCAATGCGCGTGACTAACACGTAATGTGTCAAGTGGCAGATATATGCCATTACAAAAAAGTATGGGGGGTAATAGAACCCCCGCAAAGTTCAGTATGCTCAACTGGAAATTTGATTAAAGTTCGAGTATTTTCGTGGGTATTATCCCATTAAAAAACTATGGGTAATTCTCATCAGATTTCTTTGATTAGTTATAAATATATATTGTTCATGGTTAATTTATTTTTAAATTATTTTATTGTTATTTATGATTAGTATTATATTTATCTTTTGAAATAGATGTACCTACTATGAATGAAAAAATTACAGGTAATGCTCATCATATTTCTCCGAATAATTATAAAGGTATGTTCTCATACTTGATTTAATTTTATAGTGATTTAATTATTTTTTGTGATTAATATTATATTTATCTTTTATCACAGATGTACCTAAGGAAGCTGAAGTTTCCACAAATCTTATGCACATAAATTTTTCTAAATTGCGAAATAAATATTTAAGAAATTAGCAAGTACTATTGAGAATTGAAAGATACAAAAGAGATTTAACAGACCATCTGTATAAAGAATGAATTCAAATATATTTGTATGTGCACAAATATTGTTATATCATTTTTATTTGTCTTAATATATACTTCTATCACATTTACATATTTACTCTCTCCTAAAAAGGTTATAAAATAGATTTATATGCATCTAATTATTGCAATTAATTTATTCTTTTCATGATTTTATTTGCAAATATACGTTTATATATAAAAAATATTTATTGATTCGGTTTGTCATTTAAATTTTTAAAAATTATATAACTAAAATCTTGATAAACAACAAATTAAATGAATATTAAAAGTTAATATCAACAATCGAATAATTTTAGATAATGAACAATGCAATAAAGAAGTCAATTTTTTGATAATTATATGATTCATTATTTTTTTGCCATGTAATGAGAGTATGGGATTGTGTGGAAGTAGAGGTTGAGAGGGGTTTGGGGGGGTGGGGTGGGGTGGAGAGTACATAGTTCAAATAAATTAATTGAACTATGCAATTTTTAAAAATTATTTATTATAAATTATATTTAATATTTCTTAATTAATTTAAAATATATTAATGTGCTACAATAAAATTTAATTTATTTTTTAAAATTAATAAATGACATTTTTAATGATTTATTTTTAAAATATTTCGCGCATCGCACGGATACCTATACTAGTTAATAATTAAAGAAAATAAAAGAAAAAAATAATTAAAACATGTGAGCTATCGTGCTAATCTAAAGTAACTTTTATTAGATTGTATAATGTTTTAAAGGCGAAATTCGTCCGATTTATGAATCAAATTTTTGTAATGTCGTAATTTTTATATGTAATTTAGTTTTAATATTATTGCACGTACTTTTATTTGATTGTATAATGTTTTAAAGGCGAAATTCGTCCAATTTAGGAATCAAATTTTTGTAATGTCGTAATTTTTATATGTAATTTTGTTTTAATATTATTGCATGTCTGTGATATATATTTGTTTTCAGAAATTTATGATCTTTCTTATACATGTGCAATAGATGGGAGAGTATGGTGGTCAAGGATTAGTGTAGAAGGTTAAATGCTTTTAAATTTGTGAATCATAATTTTTGTAGTGTCGCAATTCTTATGTGCAATTTAGTCCAAATATTATTGCATGCCCATAGTATATTTGCGTATAAGAAATTTGTGATTCTTTTCTATACAGGTGCATTAGATAGGAGGGTATGGAGATCACGAATTAGGATAGAATGTTAAATTCTTTTTGATTTATGAATCATATTTTTGTAATGTCGTAGCTTATGTGTAATTTAGTTATAATGTTGCATGTCCGTAGTATATTTATTTTAGAAAATTTATTCCTTTTTTTTTATACATGTGTATTAGATATGAAGGTATGAAGTCACAAATTAAGGTATAAGATTAGCAGGTAGTTATGCTTTGACTTGCTTTTTGAGTAAGTTTAAGTTTGGTGGGAGTCTGGGAGTATTATGTATGTCGTTGTTTTAGCCTCATACATGTATTTTCTTGCTTTTGATGCATATTACCATCTATTATAGGGGGATTCTCAAATATAGACCCAAATTAGAGTGACTTTGTTAAAATAGCCCCAAATAAAAGGCTTTGTTAAAATAGCCTTAACTTGTTAAGTCATATTTTCTTAGGCGAAATTGCCCCTGATCAACAAAGTAAATTACATAAATTATTCCCATAATGGTTAACAACTCCATATTTATATCTTTCATCTTTTATATTTTTTCTCTTTTTAATTCTACTTTGATTTTTATTTTTTATTTTTTATTTTTCTTATTAATTTTCTCAACCCTTACTTTTTTCCTTTTTTTCCTCTCAACTTATTTCTTTAATTTATTTTTATATTTTTTTTAGGGTAAAATATCTAAAGTCATCCTTATTTGGGTCTATGACATGCAATTTCCTATCTATTGTATATTGTGTTTCAATTATCGCATTATTTCGTGCATTATTTCTCTAAACGTTATCTATTAGTATTTTTCTTACTAATTGACGTGTTTTCTTCCATATTTTCTTAATATAAGATACTAACGTTGAAATCTTCATGACGGTGATTTCATAAAGCAGAGAAAAAAATAGCTTCAATGTGAGAAATTCTAATAAATCCTCCACAACGTTGACACCTAGGTTTTCATGCATAATAGTTTCATCAATTTTATTTGTAAACTTAAAACATATGTATCTTTTTACTTCTAATTTATATCTAATAATGCTATCCGTTCTAGATTATGAATATTTTCTATGTATAAGCTTCAGTATTATTAGTTAGGATTTTTAAATAGTCCAATTCAAAATTTTATTTTGAATTGTATTAAGAGTCATGTCTTGATGATTAATTAGATTCTGAGTAAAACTGTTTGTAAAGATTAGGTTTAATTGCATAGTTTTTGATATCTCTACTATCATATTATTTTGTTATAGTTTATAGGTGGTAGATGAATGTTGATCGACTTTGAGAATTTTTTTTGTATAAAGATTAATATCTTGACTATCATATTATTTAATTGTAGTTTATGAGCTTCATTTTCTGGATAAGTTGGTTAGTTTATATATCTGTTGTATGGTATGTTTGTTTAGGGAAGCTTTAATCTTGGAGATCTGTTCTTTAAGAAAGCAACCAAAATCTGAAAAGGAATTTTAAGACTCTTCCTCCCTCAAAGTTGGTTGGCTTGGACGTGCAATGCAACGCCAAGGCGTGGGGTTCTAAGTCTTTCGGGTTTGTTTCATTTGGAGAGTCTAGCTAGCGCTAGCCGGGTGGAACCAATAAGTTCCACTCACTAATTGTTTTGATGGCCAATATCTAAAATCATAGTGCACTTATAATATTGTTCGAGCCACCATTTTTGGTGTTGATATCATTTGATTGGCGCAACACTATGTAATATCAAGCTTTTGAAACGATCTACCTCACCATCAAAAATAGTGTCACTATCCATGTTATATATAGCTTTTAACTAATAGGCAGAACTTTTGAATTCAGATCTGTGTTTATATACTAAAAACAAATAATTAAAAGATATGAATTCATCAGAGAAAATATTATATTCCTTTTGAAGGCTTTTGCCTCATTACATACAAGAGTTTTATCAGCACACATCATAATTAATTTCATCTTTCTAATCTATGTTTCATGAAACTATTGTTTTCATAGTCTCAAGGGCGAATGTATGTGGTAATTATGGGGCGCATGATCTCAATAACTAGGTAATTTATGCTATGTTTTTAAAAAATTGATATAATATTATATTGATATTCATGTTACAAGAAGGCTAAGTGATGTATTTAATTTACCGTGAAGAATATTATCAAAGTTACGCTTTATTATTATTATTATTATCTTCATGAACTAATTGTTATTTTGATTTATTTAAGAAAAAATCCTATAATGATGAGTTTTCTATCATAGGGTAAATTCTTGGTTGTGCAAACCATTAAAAACTTAGTATATTTAATGATGAGTTTTCTATGACGAAGAATAAAATAAAGTATTGTAAATGCTAATCTCCTCTATCTATTACATCTTTGGTGAATTTTTACAATAAATCTACAAGAAGGAGATCAATTTAGGAAACAAAGTTACAAACATAATAAGAGCAACCAAAGCAACAAACATCTAATTATTTCTTCTCACAAATAATAGAAAGAATCCACAATGTAATCATTAAAGAGTTTTGTTTAGAGAAAATTATTCTATTTTCAATCGTTAGAGTTTTAGGCATTTGAGTATTTTCGTTTTTTGTTATAAAACTTTGTGAGTTGGAGCGCAATATTGGATATTGCCATTTCAAAATATTTGGTGTGACAGTAAAATTTAGTTTATTCAAAAATAAAAATTACAGTAAATTTTACGCTCAAAACTAATATAAGCATATTATATGTTATTGATTCATAAAAGGCACAACTTATTATTGTGCAATGGATGACTATATTTGTAAGATTTTACTAACATACTACATAACTTTGATTATGCTACTACTAATTCTCACATCATATGCATCCCCATCTATCACTTTCTATATTCTACGTCTTTTAACGAATATTAAAGAAGATAATTACATGAATAAGTATTTTCGGTCATAATCACTGTCACATCCCTTTTTCACTTGAAGGATCAAGTCGAAGGGTTTTTTCAATTAAAGTGACAGTATTGAATATGGATTAATTAAATTACAGAGTCGCCACTTGAAATTGAGTTTTGACGTTTCAAGCCACCTTTTTGAATCTCTAGTAAAAAGGAAATGACTCTTTTATTTTGGTCTGCGAAAACTGAAGACCGGGTAAGGAATTCTGTTGACCGGGGGAAAGGTGTGAGGCACCCCTCGAGTCCCGTGGTTCTAGCACGGACGCTTATCAACTTATACTTGATTTTATCTATTTGAATAAATTGTGTTAATAAGCCTGGATTCGCTTATTTTATTAGATCAAAAACTTGTGTATTATCTTATATTAAATAAATCGTGTGAAAATTAATTTTATGAAAAAATATATGCCAAGGTACATTATAACATCCCTGAATTTTAATATGTCTCAAAAAGATGCGTACGCCTCATTCTTAATTGAGACGAAAATTTTAAATGTGGTTAAACACAAAAACAAAGGTCCGTAAATGATATTTTATGAAATAAAAATATAAGTAATAAACGTTAAGATTTTTCTTTTACATTTAAATTTCTATAATAAATTAGAATAAAATAAAACTAGACATAGTGAAATATATATAATACTATATCTTGACATTTATTTTAAGGAACTAACATATTCATTTTCGGATTAATAACAATTTGTTAAAACCACTTACTTTGTTTTATCCTTTATTTTCTCATTTTTGTATCAACGACAAGTTATGTTAATCTTATAATACTACACGCCTAAGGATTAAATAAAATCAAAGTAAGATGACTTAACACTAATTGAAAATAGAATAAATTTTATAATATTTGGAATATTTAAAATCTCATTAATAAATGAGCAAACATAAATCTCTTAAAATAAATTTAAATAATATTTCTTAGAACAATCCAGTAAAATAAAATTGGTATAATACAGATGAGAAAATGTGCTAAAGATGCCAATATTAATGCTATCTCTTATTTTAATTATATACATAGCACTACATCAAATAGAATTGAGAAAGTTTTCAAAAACTAATTTTTATTTATCATCAGAGTTACGCTAAAAAAAAGTTAGATCTTGAGAATTTCTGACGGGGATGGACGATTCACCGCGACTGACAGCGGTTTCACCCAAAAAATGAAATAGTAGTGTGTGGGAGTTGGTGGCCGGCGTTATGAATCTGGTTGGTGGAGGAAGAGAACCAACGGCGATGATGATGTTTTTCCGGCGATTTGATTCGCTGGAACCAACCATAAGAGTTGGATTTTAGTTATTTGATGATGGAGAAAAGGGAGAGGAATGTGGGATGGCGCGGCGGCGAGGATGGTTCGCCGGTGGATATGTTATCGCCGTTGTGGCATTAATTCTGGCCATATTTGGTGCCGGAGAGGGGAGAAGGGGACGACGGGATCTGGGAGAGGGGCGTGGATGACACCGGAACCATTTAGTCGCCGGTGAAGATGGTGATTCCGGCGAAAATTTTGCCGGAAAAGGTTGTTTTCCTCCGATTCCGTTCATCCCTCTTTTCCCGATCACACCTTTCCTTTTTTTCATTGTCTTTTCATGACTTTTCTGCTTGTTTTATTTTCTATCCTTGTGTCTTTCTCTGTTTCACCCTTTTTTCTATTGATTTTATTATTTCGATATATGCGTGTAAATTGTTGTGAATACAAGAAACATAAGAGTATGTGAATTTAGGGAATTAAAATAAACGAAAGATTATGTGCGTTTGTTGGTGTTTTTTAGTCTGTATAGTGTGTGCCAGTGCATGAAACTGTGATGGTGCATATATCAATGTAAATTGCTACATTTTTTTATTTAGTACAGTAAATAAACAACATCACACGTTAACCAATAAACTCATTAACATAAACTTGAACATATTTTGATTCACTAAGAAAAAAAAATCATACAAACATAAGATGAATAAGAACCTGTAATGAATAAATTGAGTGATGAAACAAAAGATTGCTACTGAAAACTTCAACAGAACTCCAACTTTCTTTTCTTCTCTCCTTTATTCGATGTTTTCCCCCTGATGATTTTCTTTGTTACACTGATTTTCTCACTTTTTCCTCTCTGATTTTCTTTTTTGTCTGATCTTATAGGAAAAATACGTCTATCCAATATTTGAAAGTGAAAGTCCTTAAATATAGGAAAATGGGGGGGGGGGGGGGGGGGGGGGGGGGGGGGAACAGTTAATATTTTTAGGGGGGAACAGTTATATTTAGGTAGATAAGGAGGAAGAGATTTTAAAATTTAAATTTTAAAATTTATTTATTTATTTATTTTCTTAAAATATGACATAACTAATTAATTTTATAGTTAAGAAAAATACAATAAAATTTACAAATAGTTAAAATAAAATAATATTAAACTACTACTTTATTTATTAAAATTGAGAAAAGACAAATATTTTAATTTTTTTATATTGTTTTTTTTAATTAGAATAAAAATATAAACAAAATTCTCAACAAATAAAAATAAAAATTTAAATAAAATTAGACCAAATATAAATATTTATTATCGAAAATAAATTAAAATTTGAGGAGGATCAAAAATCACGTGTCTACATTTTTGCCCCTCTTTGTGTGGAATCTCAAAGAGTTTTCATACAAAGAAGTAGACAAGATATGATTTTTGATCCTCCAATTATTTGAAAGGTAAGGAAGAAATAAAAATAAAAATAAAAATAAAAATGTGACTAAGTCCTGGATTTGGACTTTCTTTTTATCCCGGGTTATAAGGGAATCAGGTCACGAGTAGTTCAAAGGTGATATGGAGAGAGAAAGAGTTAAAAGTCGAATGAGATTCCGTCAAGTTTCCGGTTAACGACTTCTGCCTTTTACATTCAAATGACTATAAAAAATAAAGATGAGATAAAAATTGCAATCTCTAAAATTTTGATTCAAATCTTCATGACTTGAACTTGAAAATTCACCCTATTCTTCAGGCGGGCTCCTGAATTTCGATTTCTTCACGCTGTTTTTCAGGCGGGCTCCTGGACTTACAACTTTTTCACCCTGTTCTTCAGGCATCTGGGCTCACCCGAGGCGAGGACTGCTTTCTTTCTTGCTTTGTATCGAGGGTATGTGTATGCGGTTGTAGTACATCTTCTTTATTGTTAGAGGTTTCCTTCTCTTACTGTCTTTGTGGCGGGAAGTAAGATGAGGGGGGCTCCTGGACTTACAACTTCTTCACCCTATTCTTCAGGCGGGCTCCTGAATTTTCTTTTTCTTCACCTTGTTCTTCAGGAGGGCTCCTGGACTTGCAACTTCTTCACATTGTTCTTCAAGCGGGCTCCTGGACTTACAAATTCTTCACCCTATTCTTCAAGCAGGATCCAGAACTTGCAAATTCTTCACGCTGTTCTTTAGGTGGGCTCCTGGATTTCTTTTTTCTTCACCATGTTCTTCAGGTGGGCTCCTGGACTTTCTTTTCTTCACCCTGTTCTTCAGGCGGGCTCCTGGACTCAAAGCAAATAGTGAAACAGAAAAATAACATCCCATTCTTTAAGAGGGTCCTGAGCAAAAATAAATTTCCATTCTTCAGGAGGGTCTTGAGCAAAAAAATAAATTCTATACAACACACATAAAATTTTTGCCCCAGTTTGTACTGAAAAAATTTATGTGTCACTGGATCTTAATATATCTCGCAAAGAATAAAGTTTACCATGACCCAAATCCAGTATCGGATGTTGTAACCATGCTTCTTGCATTGAAAAAAGTGTGATATCGTATCCTTTATCTGAAAACAATTATTTCATCTCTGTTCCAAACAAAGAAAAATTGTGAGTTTTAAAATATGTGGTGGTTGGTTTGTGGCATTTGGCTTTTGAAGTGGCCGCTCTCGCACTTGCCATGCTCAACTCTTTTCCAATCCATGATAATATTCATTGAATTGTCATACTTCTGACTCAGAAATCTAACTACTGAGATCCTCAACTCAAATCATAGTTCTGTTGTATGATGCTTCTGAGTTTAGCTTTCAATACATCCCTTAGATTTTCATGAGTTTAAAATGGTCAAATCACAATTATCTTGAGTACCTTACTTTTACTTTGAAATGTTATCTCTGTACATCGACCCTTTGTCTTTCTTTGTACTCTTAAAGGAGTTGGTAGCGAGTTTGGAGTCCTTTCTCACTCAACCTGACGTGAATTTGACTCAAAAGATAACAAAATGTTTTCCTTTGATGACAAGGACACAAAAAATAAAAAAATAAATTAAAACAAAAAGAAAAAGACAATGGGCATCTCTTTTTCAAAACAAAGAGAAAACTTATCTGAATGTGGAAACCTATTCTGGTGATTATGACATGTATTTTGAATCAAACAATCAGATCTACCCACACCAATCATTACAACTTTTTTCCACTTATTGAGCTTGAAATTAAGTCAATCTTGAACTTTTTTTTTCTTGATAACAATCTTTCTTCGGCTAGTGGCACCTCAATGGGCTTTTGTCAACGAGCCTATCTCCTTTTCATTTTTGTCTCAGCTCACAGTCGGCTTATGGTGTCTGAAAGGGTTTTCACCAATAAGACTCTCTCATTTTCATTTTTTTATTTTTTTATTTTTTTTAGTAGATAAACACCCAAAATATGAAATATCATGCACTCATAACATGTTTGGTCTTGACATTCTCAAAGATTGATCCGAAGGTCTTTCTTTGGTTGTAACTTGGCTTTTGGATAGGTTTAGAAAGAAACATCGGCATGAGGCTCAAAAATTTATATAACATTGAGTGAAACATACAACTTTTGGAATCGATTCTTTTAAGAAAATAAATTTTTGCCCCAGTTTCATTTCATTCTGGTTAATTTGAATTTTCTTCTGGTTGGACCGAACTCCGGAGTAGGGCTGCCTACGTATCGTGTCATAGCAAGAATCAGGCCAAACGTAGTTCATAAAACATCATTCTTTTGTTTGATTTTGAATTTTTGATTGATTTCTTCTTTTTTTTTCAACATTTTTTTTTAATTTGATTCCAAAAGAGGGGTATGAAGAAAAATAAAAGCTCAAAGGGGTAAGCAAAGGTTGATATATTATTCAGATAGTAGAACAAAATGCCTTTATCATTTCAAATCTTTAAAAATGTAAGTACAAAACATACATAACATAATTGTACATGAATATCATACATAATATCTTTTAACTACATCAACATTGACCGGCATTCCTTCCATTTTTCCTTCTACATCAGTTAGATATAACGCGTCATTAGGTAACACTTTCTTCACCATGAATGGCACATGCCAATTAGGAGAAAATTTGCCTTTGGTTTCAATTTGATGAGGTAGAATACGTCTTAGTACCAACTGACCAACTTCAAAATGTCTGTGACGCACGTTTTTATTATATGCTCATGTCATTCTCTTCTGGTATAGTTGTCCATGACATACTGACGTCAATCTTTTTTCATCAACCAAGCTTAATTGCTCCAAACGAGTCTTGACCCATTGATCTTCATCAATTTCAGCTTCCACAACTACTCGAAGAGATAGAATCTCAATCTCTGCAGGTATAACTGCTTCAGTTCCATACACCAACAGGTAAGGAGTTGCACCAATTGAAGTCCGAATTGTAGTACGATAACCCAACAAAGCAAAAGGTAACTTTTCATGCCATTGTCAGGAACCCTGCACCATCTTACGGAGTATTTTCTTTAAGTTCTTATTGATAGCTTCTACGGCTCCATTCGCCTTTGGACGATAAGGAGCTGAATTCCGATGCATAAGCTTAAATTGTTGGCATACTTCTTGCATCAGATGGCTATTGAGATTCGCAGCATTATCTGTGACAATTATCTTTGGAATGTCGAAACGACAAATGATGTTGGAGTGAATAAAATTGACCACCACTTTCTTGGTCACTGACTTGAAAGTCGCAGCTTCCACCCACTTTGTGAAATAATCACTAGCTACCAAGATGAACCTATGTCCATTCGAAGCTTTTGGTTCAATTGGTCCAATTACGTCCATTCCCCAAGCCACAAAAGGCCATGGAGCAGTCATTGTATGCAACTCAGATGGAGGGGAATGTATCAAGTCTCCATGTACCTGGCATTCATGACATTTACGAATGAAATTGATAGAATCTCGCTTCATGGTAAGCCAATGATAACCTGCTCGAAGTATTTTTTTTACCAAAATATACCCACTCATGTGTGGTCCACAAATCCCAGAATGTACTTCAGTCATGATTTTTGAAGCTTCTTTAGCATCTACACACCTCAGAAGTCCCAAATCAGGAGTCCTCTTATACAAGATTCCACCACTTAAGAAAAATTCACTAGACAAACGTCGAATGGTTCTCTTTTGATTACCATCAGCATGTACAGGATATTTTCCAGTCTGATCTTTGATATCATAGAACCACGGCTCTCCATCAAATTCTTCTTCAACCACATTGCAATATGCATGTTGATCATGAATCTGTATATGCAAAGGGTCAATATAAGTTTTATCGGGATATTGAAGCATCAAAGATAAGGTCGCCAAAGCATCAAAAATTTTATTATGAGCTCTGGCAATGTGTTTGAACTTCACTAATACAAATTGTTGACAAAGATCTTGCAAACAACTTCTATATGGTAGGAGTTTCGAATCACGAATATCCCAATCTCCTTGGATTTGGTGGACTAATAAATCTGAATCTCCTAATACCAACAATTCTTGGACCCCCATGTCAATGGTTAATCTCAATCCCAGGATGAAAGCTTCATATTCTGCCATATTATTGGTACAGTAGAATCGAAGTTGAGCTATTATAGGATAATATTGTCCTGATTCAAAAATAAGAACCGTTTTTATCCCCACTCCTTTTATATTAGCAGCTCCATCAAAGAACAACTTCCAGCTCGAATGGCAATCGTCAGAAACAAACTCATCAACATACAATACCTCTTCATCTAAAAAATAAGTCTTCAATGGCTCATACTCCTCATCAATAGGATTTTCAGCCAAATGATCCTCCAAGGCTTGAGCTTTCATTGCAGTTTGTGTCACATAAATAATATCAAACTCTGTGAGCAATATCTGCCATTTCGCGAGTCTACTTGTGGGCATAGGCTTCTAAAAAATGTACTTTAAAGAATCCATACGAGAGATGAGGTAAGTAGTATAAGATGATAAGTAATGTTTCAGCTTTCGGGCTACCCAAGTTAAGGCGCAGCACGTCTTCTCAAGAAGAGTGTACTTAGCCTCATAAGTGGTAAACTTTTTGCTGAGGTAGTAGATGGCTTGTTCTTTTCTGCCTGTGACATCATGTTGACCCAATACACAGCCAAAAGAATTATCTAAAACAGACATGTATAATATCAAGGGTCGTTCTGACTCTGGAGGAACCAAAATAGGAGGATTCGACAAGTGTCTCTTAATTATATCAAATGTCTCTTGACATTCTTTAGTCTCAACAACTTGAATATAGGCTCGCAAGTTGTGGTAAGTTGGGCGATGAATCTACTGATATAATTCAACCTTCCAAGTAAACTCATCACCTCCGTTTTATTTTTTGGTAGAGGTAAATCTTGGATAGCTTTTATTTTTGAAGGATCTAACCAAGATTTTTCCTGACGGAACTCTAAATACACATTTTGCTGGGTTAAGTTTGAGATCATACCTTTGAAGTCTTTCAAAGAATTTTCTCAAATCATTGACATGATCGGATTGCTCTCTCGACTTAATGATTACGTCATCTACATAAACTTCAATATCTTTATGTATCATGTCATGAAACATTGTGGTCATTGCCCTCATGTAAGTTGCCCCAGCATTCTTTAGTCCAAAAGGCATGACTCGATAACAATATGTCCCCCATGGTGTAATAAATTATGTTTTTTCCGCATCTTCTGGATCTATAATGATCTGGTGATACCCCGTATAACAATTCACAAAAGACGCAAGATCATGTTTGGCACAATTGTCCAACAAAATATGGATATTGGGAAATGAAAAATTATCTTTCGGACTCACCTTATTTAGATCACGATAATCAACACACATTCAAACTTTGTCGTCCTTCTTTGGAATAGGGACAATATTCGCCAACCAAGTAGTATACTGGGTCACTCGAATGACTTTAGCGTCAAGTTGCTTCGTGATTTCTTCTTTAATTTTTACACTCATGTCAGTTTTGAGCTTTCTTAGCTTCTGCTTGACAAGAGGAAAAGCAGGATCAATTGGCAACTTGTGAACTACCAAATCAGTGCTCAAATTGAGTATATCATCATAAGACCACGCAAAGATGTCTTTATACTCATGCAAAGCTTCAATTATAGCTTTCTTTTGTTGTGGTTGAACATGTACACTCATCTTAGTCTCCCTAATATTTTTATGATCTCCTAAATTGATCGCCTCAGTTTCTTCCAAATTGGGATTTGTCTTATTCTCAAACTGTTTGAAATCTTTGCTTATATCCTCAAATGTTTCCTCTTCATCGTATTCAACCTCCTTATTCATTATTTCAAAATTAGATTGGGTTCTTAAATCTGATTGACAATACTTCATATATGTCATATCATTAGAATTGGCATAGAAAGAACTGTATGATAGAAAATAAATAAATAAACATCAGACCCAAAATAAAACAAAAAGAGACTGTACTTTATTAAAAACAAAGCTAGAAAGAGTTTTAACCTAAAATACTAAGGTAAAGGTATGAATTACAATCCTAAAATTATACAAATTACAGAAAGAAAAATAAGCTACTAAGATTGTAAGGAAAACAAACAAACTACCAAGACTCTTTCATAATAGGGAGAGGAGTGGCCTCCCAATTGTTAAGCTGGACATCAGGACCGACAAACTGCACATCTGCATTGCTGGTACCTTCCTCGATATCAACCATATCAGCTTCAATGAATATATTCTGAAAAAGGTCAATGAACTCTGTACCTTCATCATTCATTGATTCTGCAGCAGGTAACTTGGAGGATCCGACATCACTGAATTTTATAAAAGACTCGTGAAGTGGCGGTATCGGCTTGGTAAGTGACCATGACTCTTTCTTACACTTTTTAGCCTTTTTTATATCTTCAGCAGTAGGCTTATATCCCAAACCAAAAGTACCAAAGTTCTCATAGAGGTTTACCAGATGAACTATGCCTTATAAAAACATCCCTAGACCTTTTCCTGGTTCAAAACCATGTTTTAATATTTCATTTACTACCATAACAGATGCAGAGGACAATTGTGGTCTTGCGATGAGATTCCCCTCGAGGATATGCTCTACAACCACTACCTCAGAAGCTTGATAAATTAACACATTTGTAATATCTTCTTCGATGGAGAAAACAGAGTAGTCTTTATCCATGGATAAGTCTCCTTCACCATGAACAACTATCTCTTGCCTGTCGCATTCGAATTTCACCATTTAATGCAACGTTGATGTGACTGCTTTAGCCCTATGAATTTATGGCCTTCCTAATAACATATTATATGAAGCATCAATGTTCAGCAATTGGAAATCCATAGCAAAATCCATAGGCTCGATTGTCAATATGAGTTTTATTTCACCAATGGCATCAGTTTTTTATCCGTCAAAACCTTTGACGCACATATTGTTAGGTCGAATTCTCTCCACATTAACATTCAACTTTTGCAAAGTTGACATAGAACAAATATTAACACCTGATCCTCCATCATTTAACACTCGAGTGACGATGGAGTGCTCATATTTTACAGTAATGTAGAGACCCTTATTATGTCCAGTACCTTCCAAAGGCAATTCATCATCTGAGAAAGTAATCTTATTTGCTTCAAGGATCCTTTCAGCAACTTTTTCAGTTGATTCACGTTAATCTCACTGGGAACACATGCTTCATTAAGAATCTTCATTATAGCCTTGCGGTGTTCCTCTGAATGTATCAATAAAGACAATAAAGAAATCTGTGCTGGTGTCTTCTTCAACTGTTCTATAACAGAATATTCTGGTAATTTCATTTTCTTTAAAAATTCTTCAGCTTCTTTATCAGTAACAGGTTTCTTGAACGTCATTCGTTCTTCACCGCCTTGGTTATTCTTTCTTAACTCTACTGGAGCATAACATCTTCCAGATCGAGTTAATCCCCCCACTTCATCTACATCTTCAGTCACTTCTTTCCCCTTGTGCATTACCATAACGCGATCATAATTCTAAGGGACTGCCTTTGTATCAACCATAGGCAGCTGTGACTGGTTTAATAATAATAGGAGCTACGGGAGCTCCTTTTATGATTAAAAGAAGCTTATTGGATCTTCCGAGAATAATGAGTTTCGGCTTTATTTGTCTTGACCCAATATTTTTTGAAATATCTTTCCCCATCACCAAGGGATCATTCGATGATTCGGGTTTTGCTATCACCTCCTCTTCTACAAGCTTTTCTTTTATCAAATCAACAGTATTTGCTAATTTTTCCGAATCAGTTTTAATTTTAATGATCGGCTTAAAGAAAATCATAGCATCTTCACCACTGACTATCACTTTGAGCATGTTTGTTTCGTTATGATCTGGCAGCAGATTTTGATTGACATTTAGAGCGCCTGGACTTTCTACCATAATCTGTTGGGTATTAATCAACTCTTGAATGGCTCTTTTCAGATACCAAAATTTCTCTGTGTTGTGCCCTGGGGCATCAGAACAGTATTCACATCTTCTAAAATAGTCCAAATTCTTTGGAGTAGGGTTCGGGATCCTTCTCTCAATTGGGTTTAGAACATTCATTTTTCTCAGCCTATGAAAAAAATTGGTGTAAGATATTCCAATAGAAGTGAAATTATATTTTACCATGTTATCTCTTTTGAATTCTGCTCTAGGTCGAAAATTAGACTTCGGAGGGCCTCTTTGAACTCGCGGTCCATTGGATTTTTTTGGATTGCTGGTGCATGCCACTGCGGGTAAGAAGGAGCCCGAGCATATGGTTGTGTATTGTAAATAGGATGTTGGGGGGATGGAACGAAATATAATGGATTCTGTACGTATGGCTGACGCGCACCTCTCTAATTTTGTCGTGGACCTGGCACGACAGTTGCTACATCCTCTTTTCTTTTCTTTCCCCCAAAACTTTCTGTACCACTTTGAATTGCCTGTGTTGTTGCTTTCAAAGTGGCCTAGCTGATAATCTTTCCTGATTTGATTCCGTTTTCTACCATCTTTCCAACTTTGATAACTTCGACAAATGTGCTTCCAATAGTAGAGAGAAAATGATGGAAATAATCAGGTTCTTGTGCTTGTAGAAAAATATCAATCATTTCAGATTCTTTTATCGATGGTTTGACTCTTGAAGCTTGCTCTCTCTATTTTACGACATATTCTCAAAAACTTTCGATCATCTTTTTTCTCATGTTGGCAAGCGTAGTGCGATCTGGCACTATCTCAATGTTATACTGAAATTGTTGAACGAAATCTCGAGTCATGTCATCCCATATGTGCCAAAGGGAAATGTCTTGGTCAATGAACCATTCAGAAGCTATCCCTGTAAGGCTTTCTCCAATGTAAGCCATCGATAATTCTTCTTTTCCTCCTACTCCCCTTAATTGATTGCAAAACTTTTTCAAATGAGCTACAGGATTGTCGTGTCCTTCATATTTGTCAAATTTTGGCATTTTGAACCATATCGGCAAATGGACATCAGGAAACATACATAAATCCTTTTATGAAACACTTTTTGGTCCACCTAATCCTTGCATATTTCTCATACTCTATTCCAGGCTTCTAACTTTTCTAGCCATCTCCTCATGTTCCTCATTCTTAGCAATCTTCTCAATCACGATAGGTGTATCGTGTTGATAAACATGATAAGGTGGATTTTGGAATTTTAAATTCATTTCAGGAGGATATAATATATCATGATTTGGTTTTCCCATATTCTTCGGCACTGTCGGTTGAGTACCCGCAGTAGCTGGCACTACAGAAGTAAAAAGTGGGTTATTTGCGACAGATGGATTTGGTGGGTGCATGGTAGAAGTACCAGCAACTCCAGACATATTAGAAAATGGGCCAATTCCTGGTGGGTAAAATGGATCACTAGTTTGAGCTGGGTCAGAATTTGGATCATTTGAAGTTGAAAGTCCAGCGATTGAAGAAGGCGGGGCTTGTCTATTCATCCAAGCTTGGTACATCTCCGCCATCTGTTATTTTAATGACTTTATTTCTTCCATTGATGCCACTTCCTGTGAAATCAACTGATTCTGCTCTTCTTCACTATCAGACCCTATACCATCTCTGCGGTTCATTCTTCTTTTACCCTTGTATCTAGTGTTATACGGATGTGATGCCAGTTTAAACCACAAACCAACCACCAATTACTTTATCTTTCTGTGACCAAGTAGCAAACGGATTAGTATTATATATTTAACACATTATAATGCCACGTTATATGTCATAGTTCTATATGCATTTCCCAACCTATCATGAAAGCTTTATGTTTCATCCCGGCTTTTCTAGGCATATTTTCAAAAGTTATGATCAAACCTTTTGGTGGGTTGCCTACGTATCATGCCAGGACATGAATCAAATCTCGCGTAGTTCGGGAGGAATTTAACAAAATTGTTTTATCTTTTTTTTTTATTATAATTGAAGAAAATAAATAAAGTAAGTGAAGTAAAACATATGTAATATATATAGAAATAAACAGTTAACTTCATTACATTCTATAATATAAATACGACAAAATAACTGACTCAACTCCTAAAATAAAACCTACTAACTGAAATCTGAAAACTAAAAGACATAATATCTAAACAAGAAGTTTTAAAACTGAAAATGAAAAACTATGACAAAGAAAACAACGATCCATTCAAGGAGATTTCAGTTTAATATGTCCTCCCAAACTCAAATATATGTCCTCTAATGAAGTAGTGAGTCGTTGTGCGAAAGCTGGTACTTGTGCCACAAAGTCCTCGCAATCCAACTACTGATAATCCAAACCCATTCTGGCAGTATCCTGTGCTATACGGCGGACCTTCCCTCAAAGGGAACTGAAAGCCTAATCCCATTCCTGGGCCTTTCGATCTCGAAAATCAACCATCTCTCTCGATCAAATTCTTCTTGCATATTCTTTTCAACTTCTTGAAGTTGTTGTCGGCGAGATGCGGCAAGTTCTGCAACGTGTGACCCCCTAGTGGTAACAAACTTGATTTGTCCCCGAAGTGCAACCTCAATATCTGCTGACTTAGCTTTCTCTTCAGCAAATTCCCTTTGTTGTTCGTCTATTTTTGCCCTGGCATGCTTTAATTCTGCTCTCAAAACTTGGTTGGCTTCATGATGTTCTCGTATGGCTCTTTCAATTCCTATCCTGATTGCAGCTTCCTGATCTATAGGTCCCTTAACCGATTTTTCTAGTCTGACTGGTGGACTCGACTGTTCTTCAAACGATTCACGGTAATCTGGGTGCACTTCTCCTTTCTCACGCTCTATGACCATCGTTTCAATCCCCATAATAGGGCAACCCTCCCAAATCTGCTGGGCGAAGTGGAATCTCTGGTCTGACCTCAAATACGAACTTACTCATGTTTTCCGTTATGGGAATTATTTGACGCCTGCCTAGCTGACGTAGAACCCTCAATGGAAAATACGGTTGAACACCTCTAATACCCATTAATAACAAGAATGGATGAATGACAGAACTATATATGACTTGCCTCCAAGGGAACCAATGGAGATTCCAAGTGATTTTATCTGCTGTCAAAGAACGAGAAAGCTTAACCCAATCTCCAATTTCTTTTGGATATTTATATTTCTCCATCCTTTCCTCGTAATCGTTGATGCGATTAAATCGCTCAGGATCGAACTTTGTCAATGTAGAACGTTGATAAAGATGCTTCACAATCAACATCTGTAACAAGATATTACATCCTTCAAAAAAACTCTTTCCCTTCTGACAAACAGTCAGAGCACGATAAATATCAGCTAGGATCATTGGTACCATAGTGTAATTTTTGTTAATCAGTATCTGTACCACTCCTGCTAAACGAATATTAATTTTTTCTTCTCTTCTCGGGAAGACCATAGTGCCTAAAAAGGCTACCATGAATGCAAATTGTCTGTGAATTTTCCAAACCTCAAAACTCCCCTTATTACAAAGTTGTTTACCGTACTTTTCAAACCCCTCTTGCCTTCCGTATCTGTCATACAAAAATTGCAAGGAAACCCGACCTTTTTTCATTGATTCTTCTTTCGTATTCCGTATGTTCATGAGCTTGCAAAATCTGTTTATTGAATTAAGTCTTGGGGCCATAAGTTTCTTCCAATGCATATCCCCATATCCAACATAGCCCGCTATCTCTTCTAAAGTAGGTGTCAACTCAAAATTTGAAAAGCGGAATACATTATTCTTCAAGTCCCAGAAATTCAGTAATGCAACAATCACCTCCCTATCAGGGTTGATTCTCATGATACTCGTCAAAAAACCCAAATACTTATGTATCTCGTCATAATCGAATGTATCCATTTCGTTCCACCATAACCAAAGCTGCAAAGGGGTACAATCCACAACCTGAAGCGGTACACTCCCATCTCTCTTTCTCTTTGGACGCTTTCCACGAACAGGGGGGGGAGGGGGAGGGGGACATTATATACCTATTGACAGGGACATAAGATTAATAAATATCTAAACTTAGACAAAACTTCATTTATTAATTTTGAAAAGAATTTATAACTTAACTTGTAAAACCTAGTGCGACCATTATTTGGACTTAGTTCCAAAGACAATTTTATCAAAAATCAAAGCGAGAGAAACAAGATTGATAATATTTTTTAAGAAAAACACTTATTTAAATTGACTCTATCAAAAACTTTGTTATAACAAATTTCTAGACAATTTTATCTATATGTTTGAAGACAATATTCCCTAAGTACAAAAATAAAATAAAAGGACTCAAAAATAAAGAAAAATAGAATGACCGTTTTATGTATGAAGTTGTATAAAAATTTCAGTCTCACGACCCTAAAGGTTCAGGACTGTTAAAAATGATATATATATATATATATATATATATATATTGTAAAAACTTAGCCTCATGATCCCTAAAGATTTTGGGCTGTTAAAATACATATTTTATTTATTTTTATTTTGTAAAAACTTAGCCTCATGATCCCTAAATATTTCGGGCTATTGAAATATATTTTTATTTTATTATTATTATTATTTTATTTTATTTTTTGAAAACCTTAGCCTCATGATCCCTAAAGACTTAGAGCTGTTAAAAAATATATATAAATTGGACTTGAGAATTAGAAAAATAATTATGAAAGTAATTATATTTTCAAAATATTCCTCAATAAATCTATGAATAATTTTTTAAAAGATAGGGTCGTATCCTGGGAAGGACTTCCTACGTATCCAACTAAAGAGTGAGAATCAGACCCTCGTAGTTCATAAAAACCATAAAACTATGTTACTAAAAAATTTCTCTTTTAAAAATAAAGTTTTCTTTCAAAAATGATTAACTAAATGGGACGATAATTTAATCTCTTGCATTTTAATGTTGCCTAAAAGTCGGTCGACACACAAATAGCTTTCCAAACAAATGTCAAAGAGCACGTAGGATGCACATGTTGGTCTTTATAAAGTAGGTTACCTGTCCTAGACAGACCCGGCCCCTGTGCTGAGTCCAGCTAAGTCAAATGCAAATGATGCAAATAAAGCGATACCTCATAGGGATAACCATATTTTGAGTTTTCAGTTCTTCTAAGTTTATGCCTAATAGGGATAGGTGCCTAGAATGGCTTACCTGAGAGGACACTCGAGCCGGGGAGGGACAACTTGGTCGGTAGCAGGGCAACACCGCCTTCGTCGTCGATCCGAACCCCTCCTAACATGTGTGACTATATCCTTCACCAGGTGCCTTGACACTCCAGCTATCTCAAAAAGAAGGTGGGAAGCATATGCTGCATTCCCTCTATCCTATTTCAGAAACTCAGAGGGGGTACGTGAGAGAAGACAATATATAATACAGTTCAAATAATATCAAAGCAGTAAATAAGCGACAAGTAGCACATAAGGCCAACAAACACAACATAAAAAATAATTAAAGCAAGTATAAGTAAATATAAAAAGCTCGAATTCTTATTTATTCCCCAGCAGAGTTGCCAAAGATGTCACACCCCTTTTCCACTTGAAGGGATCAAGTCGAAGGGTTTTTCCAATTAAAGTGACAGTATTGAATAGAGATTAATTAAATTACAGAGTCGTCACTTGGAATTGAGTTTTGGTGTTCCAAGCCACCTTTTTGAATCCCTAGTAAAAAGGAAATGACTCTTTTATTTTGGTCTGCGAAAACTGAAGACCAGGTAAGGAATTCTGTTGACCGAGGGGAAGGTGTGAGGCACCCTCGAGTCCCGTGGTTCTAGCACGGTCGCTTTATCAACTTATACTTGATTTTAACTATTTGAATAAATTGTGTTAATAAGCCTGGATTCGCTTATTTTTATTAGATCAAAAACTTGTGTATTATCTTATATTAAATAAATCGTGTGAAAATTAATCTTTTGAAAAAATATATGCCAAGGTACATTATAGCATCCTTGAATTTTAAAATGTCTCAAAAAGATGCGTACGTCCCATTCTTAATTGAGACGAAAATTTTAAATGTGGTTAAACACAAAAACAAAGGTCCGTAAATGATATTTTATGAAATAAAAATATAAGTAATAAACGTTAAGATTTTTCTTTACATGCAAATTTCTATAATAAATTAGAATAAAATAAAACTAGACATAGTGAAATATATATAATACTATATCTTGACATTTATTTTAAGGAACTAACATATTCATTTTCGGATTAATAACAATTTGTTAAAAACACTTACTTTGTTTTATTCTTTATTTTCTCATTTTTGTATCAACGACAAGTTATGTTAATCTTATAATACTACACGCCTAAGGATTAAATAAAATCAAATTAAGATGAGTTAACACTAATTGAAAATAGAATAAATTTTATAATATTTGGAATATTTAAAATCTCATTAATAAATGAGCAAACATAAAATATCTTAAAATAAATTTAAATAATATTTCTTAGAACAATCCAGTAAAACAAAATTGGTATAATACAGATGGGAAAATGTGCTAAAGATGCCAATATTAATGCTATCTCTTATTTTAAGTATATACATAGCACTACATCAAATAGAATTGAGAAAGTTTTCAAAAACCAATTTTTATTTATCACCAGAGTTACGCTAAAAAGAGTTAGATCTTGAGAATTTCTGATGGGAATGGACGATTCACCACAACTGGCAGCGGTTTCACCCAAAAAAAGAAATAGTAGTGCGTGGGAGTTGGTGGCCGGCGTTCTGAATCTGGTTGGTAGAGAAGAGAACCAACGGCGATGATGATATTTTTTCGGCGATTTGATTCGCCGGAACCAACCATAAGAGTTGGATTTTAGTTATTTGATGATGGAGAAAAGGGAGACGGATATGGGATGGCGCGACGGAGAGGATGGTTCGTCGGTGGATATGTTGTCGCCATTATGGCATTAATTCTGGCCATATTTGGCGCCGGAGAGAGGAGAAGGGGACGACGGGATCTGGGAGAGGGGCGTGGGTGACACCGGAACCATTTAGTCGCCGATGAAGATGGTGATTCCGGCGAAAACTTTGCCAAAAAAAGTTGTTTTCCTCCGATTCCGTTCATCCCTCTTTTCCTGATCACACCTTTCCCTTTTTTCATTGTCTTTTCATGACTTTTCTGCTCGTTTTATTTTCTATCCTTGCGTCTTTCTCTGTTTCACCCTTTTTTCTATTGATTTTATTATTCCGATGTATGTGTGTAAATTGTTGTGAATACAAGAAACATAAGAGTATGTGAATTTAGTGAATTAAAATAAACGAAAGATTATGTGCGTTTGCTGGTGTTTTTTAGTCTGTGTAGTGTGTGCCAGTGCATGGAACTGTGATGGTGCATATATCAATGTATATTGCTATATTTTTTTTATTTAGTACAGTAAATAAACAACATCACACGTTAACCAATAAACTCATTAACATAAACTTGAACATATTTTGATTCACTAAGAGAAAAAAAAAATCATACAAACATAAGATGAATAAGAACCTGTAATGAATAAATTGAGTGATGAAACAAAAGATTACTACTGGAAACTTCAACAGAACTCCAACTTTCTTTTCTTCTCTCCTTTATTCGATGTTTTTCTCCTGATGATTTTCTTTGTTACACTGATTTTCTCACTTTTTCCTCTCTGGTTTTCTTTTTTGTCTGATCTTATAGGAAAAATACGTCTATCCAATATCTGAAAGTGAAAGTCTTTAAATATAGAAAAACATTGGGGAAAACATTTAATATTTTTAGGGGGGAACAGTTATATTTAGACAGATAAGGGGGAAGGGATTTTAAAATTTAAATTTTATAATTTATTTATTTATTTATTTTCTTAAAATATGACAATAATGATAATAAATAAAATGATAATAATAACTAATTAATTTTATATTTAAAAAAAATACAATAAAGTTTACAAATAGTTAAAATAAAATAATTAAAATAAAATAATATTAAAACTAAAAATTTATTTATTAAAATTTAGAAAAGATAAATATTTTTAATTTTTTTATATTATTTTTTTAATTAGAATAAAAATATAAACAAAATTCTCAACAAATAAAAATAAAAATTTAAATAAAATTAGACCAAATATAAATATTTACTATCGAAAATAAATTAAAATTTGAGGGGGATAAAAAATCACGTGTCTATAATCAGTCTCTATTTTTGTATAAAAATAATAATAATTACTGTACATAATTTTATTAATCGTCATAAGATACACGTGTAAAATACGAGCATTAAACTAGTATTATAATAAATGCACATGAAGTATATTTGAAATCTCAATATATATATATATATATATATATATATATATATATGGGTTTTGCTAACATACTACATGAAGGTAGTATGTTAACACCCTCCCCATTTTTTAATTTCCTAAAATGCCCTTGCCACCTTTTTAAATTAGGAATTATTAGGGGGGCTTTTGGTCTTTCCCCTTAATTTCCCAATTTCCCTTCAAAATTCATTTTTTGTCTTTCACTTTAATTTTTCAATTTCTCTCCAAAACCTATCTTCTTCAATCCCCCCCCCCCCCCCCCACATTTATGGGTATTATATTGAGTTTAAGTTCTAATTTATAGAATAAGGATTCGGGTCATTTGTAGGATAACGATTGAAATCGTGTTATTTAATTTTAGTCTCACATATTGATAAAAAATTAAAAAATTAAAATATTATAGGCATTATTAATATCACATACTCCTTGGAGAAGATGGGTCTAAGTATGTGGGGGGGGGGCGTGGGGGGGGAGGATTGAAGAAGATAGATTTTGGGGGGGAGTTGAAAAATTAAAGTGAAAAGACAAAAAATGAATTTTGGAGGGAAATTGGGAAATTAAGGGGAAAGACCAAAAGCCCCCCTACTAATTTCTAATTTAAAGAGGTTGCAAGGGCATTTTAGAAAAATAAAAAATGGGAAGGTGCTAACATACTATATCTATATATATATTTTGGTCAATGATTTCCTAAATTATGCAAATAGTTCTACCTACACACACTAGTTCCAATGTTAAAGAAAGATCAAGTAAGAAAATAGTAGTAGGGTAGCAATAAGCAAAATGACATGCTTCTGACTTCACCGTCACTCTCTATCTTGCACTCAGTCAAGTACTACTCTTCCTTTTTCTTTTTTTCATTAGTATTATATTTTTTGGGAAAAGGCTCAAATATGCTATTGAACTATCAGAAATAATTTATTTATGTGATTCGTTAAAAGTTGGGCTCATTTATGTCATCACCGTTACAAAACTGGCTCATCCATATCATTACTTTTTAACAGATGATTTTTAAAAACAGTCTTGCCACGTGGCAGCTTATTAGAGGGCCACGTCATTTTAAAAAAAAAAATAATTTTTTTTTTTTAAAAAATAATTTTTGTTTGATCCATTAAAAAGAATTCACACAACTTTTTGATTCATTGAAAATTAGTTTGATCTATGCTTTTAAAATTTGATTAATTTTTCATGAATATATTCTTAAAACATTCTCGTTCAATTCATTTTTTTGTCATTTTTGACATATTAAGATTATTTTCATATTTTACCTTTAATATTAATTATTTTTTTCTTCAAATTAATTTCAAATACAATAGTAAACATCATTTAATAAATATATTATAATAAAATAATTATTTTAATTGACAGGTTAATATTTGAGCTATATTATTAGACTCCACGCCCCCCAAATTTACTCTGATATGCGTCAATATTTGAGCTACACTATTAGCTAAAAAATTTCAATTTTCACCTCGATCTTTTCAAGTCTCCTCTTTCTCCATTCTCATCGAAGAGAGCTACTTTCGGCCATATGTAATATGGCATGAGACCGAAATACTTTTAACATACGTTTCAACATATAACTCATTAAGTTGTTCCAATATCTTCTTGTCATTTCTCCCCACTTGACGCATCTATTGAAAACATTTAATAATAGTAATCGAAATTGTTATTTGACCAAATTACACTTTGTGTGGCCCGCAGAAAAAAGGAGCAGGAGTTGTAGATCAACTTGTAAATTTTTTCATTGTAAGTTTCAAAATTGCGGCTTTTTCTCGACTAATTCTCATGCTTATAAGATGATCTTGCTTATCAAAGTACTAGTTTTGGAACATGTGCGTTGCACGAGTTATCTAGTGTTAATTACATCATGAAAAATATCTAAAATTAGAAAACATTTGTTTTTCTAGACTAATTCTCATGCATATAAGATGAATTTGCTTATCAAAATACTAGGTTTGCATGAGTTATCCAGTGTTAATTGCATCGTGCATAATATCTTCAATTGATTCTTAAATTCTTAACTTTGTTTCCTCGTCGATCATCAGGATAATTGAAACTACCAATAATCATTTAGCATCATGAGATCAACATGTATTTCATTGTACTATAGTTCCAAAACTGCATCTCTTTCTATGGATCAAAACATTGTTATAGCTAAGGGTGTCAAACGGGCTGGTTAAAATCGGCCCGGTAAGTCCAAGGGCTTTAGGGGTCCGGGTCCCGGTTCGGTTGGGTTTTTTATTTGGGCCCGGTTAATCCGACCCGAATACAACCCGGTTTGGGCCTGCCGGTTAACCGGCCTAGCCCAGCCCGGTTATGTTTTTTTTTTTTTGAAAATTCAGAATTTCACAAACTGAAATTAAAAACTTAGTTTTAATACATTATTAATTTACTATCAAGTATTACTAATTTATTATATTAAGTAGCATATGTTTTATACTTTTATTTAAGGTAGTGTATATATTGAATGGTATATATATATATGTGTGTGTGTATATCTCCTAAATATAAAGTAGTATATATTTAACGTATACATGTGTATATGTTTTATAAATTAGTATATAACTATATAACTATATATATATTGTAGTGTATGTTTTATTTAAAGTAGTGAATATATTGAATGGTATATATATGTGTATATATCTTCTATAGATGAGTATATTTAATGTATACGTTATGTATATGGTTTATAAATTAGTATATAACTATATATATATATATAAATATTGTAGTATATATATATGTATTGTAGTATATATTTTATTTAAACTAGTACATATATATTGAATGGTGTGTATATATCTTCTATGGGCGTATATATTTAACGTATCCAAGTGTATATGTTTTACAAATTAGTATATAACTATACAAATATATTATAGTATATTTCATTTAAAGTATTACATATACATAGAATAGAGTGTATATATGTGAATAGATCTTCTATAGACATGTATATTTAACGTATACATGTGTATATATTTTATAAATTAGTATATAACTATACAAATATTTATTGTAATGTATATATACTGTAGTATATCTCATTTAAAGTTTACATATACATAGAATAGAGTGTATATATGTGAATAGATCGTCTATAAATGTGTATATTTAACATATACATGTGTATATATATTTTATAAATTAGTATATAACTATACAAATATATATTTTAATGTATATATATTGTAGTATATCTCATTTAAAGTATTACATATACATAGAATAGAGTGTATATATGTGAATAGATCTTCTATAAATGTGTATATTTAACGTATACATGTGTATATATTTTATAAATTAGTATATAACTATACAAATATATATTGTAATGTATATATATTATAATATATTTGATTTAAAGCATTACATATACATAGAATAGAGTGTATATATGTGAATAGATCTTCTATAGACATGTATATTTAACGTATACATGTGTGTATGTTTTATAAATTAGTATATAACTATACAAATATATATTGTAACGTATATATATTATAATATATTTCATTTAAAGTATTACATATACCTAGATTAGAGTGATATATGTGAATAGATCTTCTATAGACGTGTATATATATATATATATATATATATATATATATATATATATATATATATATATATATATATATATATATATATTGTAGTATATTTTATTTAAACTTTAAAGTTTAAAGTAGTACATATATAATTGGATGGTGCGTATATATGTGTAATTGTGTATATGTGTATATATTTTTTAAATTCTAATGTAATATATACTATATATATAGTGTATATATATTGTTTAACGTATTTATAATGTATATAGGTGGGTATATATAATGTATATTGAAAAAAAGTTTTTTTTTTTTTTTATATTTTTGACCGGGTTTGACCGCTTTTTTAAACAGGTTTGACCGGATTTAGGTGGGTTTGAGTGGGTTGGGTTAAGTGGGTCGGGTTGGGGTGGTTTTTGATTTTTTTACTGTTGGACCCGAACCGGCCCGGCCCACTTAGACCCCAACCCGGCCCTCAACCTGGTTAAATAACACGGGCCGGTCCGGGTTGGCCCGGCCCGGCCCACTTGACAGCCATAGTTATAGCTTGTCTAACAAAAAAAAATATTTGAATATTTGTATCATCATGAAAAATTAATCAAATTTTAAAAGTATACATCAAATTAATTTTTAATGGATCAAAAAATTGGGTGGATTCTTTTTAATGGATCAAAAAAGAAATTTAAAAGAAAATTATTTAAAAAAATAATATTTTTTTTTTAAAATGACGTGACCCTCTAATAAGCTGTCACGTGGCAAGACTGTTTTTAAAACCGGCTGTTAAAAAGTAATGGCATGGATGAGTCAGTTTTGTAACGGCGATGACATAAATGAGCCCAACTTTTAACGGATGGCATAAATGAGTCATTTCTGATAGTTCAGTGACATATTTGAGACTTTTTCCTATTTTCAATATATATCAATTTTTTTTTTTTTGGTTTCAGATCATTTAGCTTCTCAAACTGCGTGTTAACGTAAAATCAGACAAACAAATTTGAATGAAATTATGAATATCAAATTCGCAATAAATTTTGAGTTTCCATATTACCATATCATTCACACACCTACTCACAAAATAATGGATCAAAAAAATTGAGTTTACATTTTACCAACTCGATCACAAAATCAGAATTTCCTTATTTGAGTATAGAAACAACCAACTGGTCACAAAAGTTTCACGATTTGTTGCTTCTACTTAATCACCAAAACAATATTGGGACATTCTTTTCTGGACAAACCATTTAATGTTCCTATAGCTTTCCTTTTTCAATAAAAATACCTACTACTACTTGTTACACTATTCTTAATTTAAATGAAAAAAAACACTATTTCCTTCTCAATTTATGTTACACTTTTTCATTTTGCGAGAGTCAAACAGTTTAAATTTCACTGTAAATTAGGTTAAAGATAGAATTGTTTGAATCTCGAAATTCAACAGGTACCTCGTAAATTGAGACGGAGGGAGTGAGTATGGATTATTTGAACTACTCCACACTGTTTTCAAAAGATTTTGTCTATATATCCTCTTTGTGTTAACTGCAAATTCTCAAATTTTGTTTATTTTTGTTGTTTTATAGTTTGACCATACCTTTGTAGTTTCTACTATGTAGGATATCACAATCTGAATACAGAAGGTGAACTGTTTCTTTATCTATAATTAAATTGGAGGATGTTTTTTTTTGTTTTGTTGTATAGTTGGTGTTGGACAAGAAGTTGCTTTCTCTCTTTGACTATATAAAAAAATTTGTACAAAGAAAAAGGGCTCTTGGTTTGATTTGAAAATTGATTCATCTCGTAAAATATTGGTTTATTGGCACCTAAAAAATATTTAAAAATCTATATCTTTTAAAAATTATTTCATTATATTACAAGCTTCGGAAGTATGTATTTATAAATATTTTATAATAATTTTTTTTTGCTAATTCTAATTTCATGAGGTCTATTTTTTAAAAATATAAAATAATTTAAGCCCATACCGACCTCCTAAGGTCAATAGGTATTATTTTATTATTTTTTTAAGTGTAAAACTAACTTCCTAAAATTAATTTTAATTTTTTCAAAATACGGTTGATTTGCTCAAAATTATGAAAAATAAAATTGTAAGAATTAACCTCATGAAAATTTTCATGTAATTTATTCTAGTCATTTTTTATTACTCAGGTCTATTTCTTTGGTAAGGAAGGGAGCAAGAAGTGGTCCCATAGTAACACGTGGCAGTCAATGAAAGCCTCATACAACCGACAAAAGTGTGTGTCACACACAATAAAATTTTTCCTCACTCAATATAAAGTTCTTCATAGTCCTCCTTTCAACCAGGAAGACCAACAGCACTGTCTTTCAACGGAATACTCAAACAGAGATTAAAGAATTCTCTCTAATGGCGACTAAACAGGAAGCACTGGATCGCTTCTTTTTTGCTCTTGATCTCTTGTATTATTCTCTCTGTTGTTGCTATTGTTGATGCCCATTCCAAATCCAAACACAAAAAACCCACCTCCAACTACACAATTCCTGCCACAAATCTCTTCATGCAACTTCCAAGAAAAAACATCATTCACTGGCATGTTATCTTCTTGCTAGTGTTGCTGGTTTCATCTGTATTGGGATCTCATTCACTCTCTCATAGTGCTTCTTCAATGCAGTGATTTCGCCTTCCTTTGTTTCAACTTCAACTTTCCAAATCACCTTTTAGATCACCAACTTCCTTAACCAAATCCTCCAAACGTGTCTTCTCGTGTTCATTCTCTAATATCAAATAGCGATAGTAAAACGTCCTAAATATCGCAATAACTAAGCATCTCAGAAGCCATTCTTTCTCTTTGGATCTTAGATCTTCATAAAAAAAATCCAACGACAAGTCCAATAATCCACTGCAAGATACCTAAATCTGTATTCATGGGGCTCAAAAGCACTTGCAATAGAAGACTCCGAAAGTAAAACAGCTTATGGCTGAGAGCAAGTGTTCGGAAACGTCAACTTGGCTGAACAACCAAGCAGAGCCCCGACCACAGTTGACTCTGCTTGGCTGTTGTTCAACAAAGTTGATGTTTCGGAACACTGTTTAGTATCAGAATTCTAGTGCATACACTTTATTATATAATTTGAGAGCTTCTTGTTAAACATACATGCATGCATACTATTTGTGTGTTTGTAGAATAACTTGGCATGTTAATTATACTATTATATTTTTTCATGTTTAGTTGCTTTATGTTCTTCACTGTCTCTCGAAGCTATGCTCTTCATCGTCTTTCGAAAATGACCACACTTATGGGATTTCACTAGTTATGTTGTTGTTGTAGAATAACTAGGCGAATTGAGCCTAAATCTCACTGCTTCTATGCTTGATTCTGCGTTATGTTTGCTCAATTATTCTTTTTTTTTTTTTTCTCTTGTCAACTAAAGCAAGGAAAAGTTCATCCTCTTGACAATGAGCCGTTCCTAATGCTTTTGGACCCAAAACAAAGAGGATATTTATTTGTTGTTGATGTTCTTTAACTTAAAGTTGTCCTGGTGAAAAATGCAAAAATTTCACTTATAGACAAGTGTAAAACAACCTTATCATACTTAACAAGGCATACCACAAGTTGTCTGCCCTGTCTTTCCCTTGTTGCTTATCGGTGCAACCTAGCCGAGGCGTCTATTGAAAACAACAACACAAAGAGCAGGACTTGAATTGGGTCTATTATAGTATGAGCTGTTTGGCATGATATAGGAAGAAACTCAAGTTGTTCGTTAATTTTAAAGATATGTAAATAAGCCCAAAGTAAGAGGGAGATACTAAGAGAAATAAAGATTCAACCTTGTATAATTGCAATCCGGAGAGAGAGTTCCCAGAAAATGCTGGCAGATGTAGTGGTACAGTCAGTTTCCATGCATCATTTCCCAAACCATTGGAGTTATTGGAGGATGATCGCCTGCATCAGTTTCCTGCCTTTGGCTTATTATAGTCACCAAATACAGGATTAGAAATTGCAGATGTACACGATAGACCACTTCAAATGTAGACGATTAGTTTTTCCTTAGTTGTAATCCACGAACGATTAATTAGCAGCAAGTGATTATTAATTAAAATGGTACTTAAGATCTGAGTTTTGACAGATCAACACTCCTAAAATTGTTAAAACATGAGTTTTTTTTTTTCTTAAAAAAAAAAAGTAACTGTAAATATAGTATTTTATTTTTGGCAACTCTAAATTTAGTTCTTGCATGGGTATCTTATAAGTACCTCGCGTGATCCTTTTCGGCCCACGGACCATAATGCATAAAACATGCACGTACACGTAAAAAAAATATTTACATGTCTCTCATGGTTAAATATCTTCAATGGAAAAATCAGATGGAGGACTATATATTAACTTTCAGTTGCAAAAATCAATGAAAAAAGTAACTTTCAATTTCGATTGTTGAATGTATTTGAATTTTGGGGCTTTGGGTTGTAGGCAATAGTGGGTTATAGCTAAAGTCTAATAGCTTATGGGCTTATATATTATACTAAAAATTACACAAATACACAACTTATGTTTTCAATATTACAAAAAAATTCAACTCCTTAAACATATTACAAAAATCCCACATATACACAGAATGCTATGTATATATCGACTATATTATGTATATTAATACGGAGAGAGAGTAAAGTAATTAAAATAACTATGTTATGTTTCCAACATATGTCGGCATATGTATGTCGAGATTATATTATTTTTAGAATGAGATTATTCTATATTTGGTATTTTGGTAGGATAATATACATCGGATTGCTCGGTTATCATGTGATCTAATTTTCCACCCACCCTCAAGGTGGGATAAACTTAATCACATATAAGGGATTATATCAAAAATATAATAATAATTTGATTTTGACATAAATTATATTTACGCAATAAAAATATATAGTATATCTGTACTTCCAACATAATAATTTTTAGTCCATAAATATTTATCCATATAAAATTATGGTTAATTCATTATATTAGAATTAAAAATACACGATAATGGAATAATACTAGATGATTGACATGAAACAAACCGAAACACACACGAGCAAATAGTGGAATACTTAATTTATTTAAAAATATTTGAATTTTGAGTATAAGAGAGAAATCTTTGAAAGTAGGGATTATATTTTCCACTTTTAATTTGAATATTGAAAAATATATCTCTTAAATTAAGGTGAATTGATAATTAGTCATAGCATTAAATTAGAAATTAGAATTATTTTTTCTGATTTTTTTAAATGGCTATATATGTAAAAAAAATATATTTTAATAATATTGAAAAAGTACTATTATTTATGTAATTAAATTTTAGGAAAAACTACACAAATCTCATATTTAAGACACCATATTACACAATATCCCTTCATATTTAAAAAAATTACATAAAATATTGGATTCATATTTACTAGTGATACATATGCTATATGTATCGCTACTGTATACATATGTATATACTAGTGATACATATACATATGTATCACTGCTTAACATATGTATCACAATTCGAAATTTTGGGATAAGATGTAATTAGCAAACTATCCGAGATTTTATGTAATATTGCTGAAACTATTCGGAATTTATGTAAGTTACTCTAAATTTTAATTATGACCTTTTCATGTAGTATGCCTAAATAAAAGGGCAAAATAGGCCCAATAGGCAGACGGAAAGGGTATTTTAGGCTCAAAGGTTGGTGAGAAGGATATTTTAGGCCCAATAGGTAGACGGGGGATATTTTTGCACCATTTTACATAATTGAAGGGTATTTTAGGCCCAATAGATAGACGTGAAGGACATTTTAGGCCCAATAGGTAGACGAAGAGCATTTTTGCACCATTTCACATGGTTAAAGAACATTTTACGCCTTTTTTCAAAAAAAAAAAACTATGTATAAAAAAGAAAGAAATCTTTTTACATAAAAAATCATAACTATGTGTTAAATCTGTATTCGGTAACTTTTACTTAATTTAATTAGAAAACTTAAATTTGGTTCTTAATTTTTTTTTCTTTCCATGGATAGTTTTTTGTTTTTTCTAAAAATATTATGCAGGTCTTCTAACCAAAAGTTTTACGCAATACATTTATTTCCTTTTAGATATGAGATTCTTTTTTTTTTCTTCTATCTTAAATATTTGAATAATAATTTAATGATAATTATTTTTAAAAAAATTTAAAAAAAAGAAAATTTTGTCTATTGCGAATTATTTTAATGAAGGGCAAAAAAGTTCAAATCACTTTTCTAAGGGTAAATCATTTTTCTAAGGGTTTTCTAGCTTTTAATATATTATAGATATAGATATAGATTATAGATTATAAATATAGATAGATTATAGATTATAAATTTAGATTATAGACTATAGATTATAGATACATTGTTGATTCATGATAAGTTATGCTGAAATAATCTTCATTTAGAAAGATTTGGTCACGAGAAAATATTTGAAGTACTTTAATTTTCCTTACTATAGATATATTAGTCACGAGACTATATTTGAAATTAAAATGTAAATTGTTAAGATTTATATGATTAATTAGTAGTATTAGTGGAAGTTTTCCTATTAGCATGTGTGTTGTCTAATCTCTTTATATATTTTTTTCTTTGAATTGGATCTACACAATTTTTTCGGATTGCTAACGGTAAATTACTCCATATTTGAATATTGTTAGTGTCTTTTACACATTTGGATGAAGCAGGCAAAAATTTGTACATATACTTTTGATAACGTTTTAAAGATCGTGATTGATCTTAAAAGAGAGTGAATTATAAAAATAACATGTTGTATCAAAAGAAAATTTTGAAATATTTCATTGTTCTTAGATGGTGCTCCTTTTGGAAATATAGATATTTCATAGTAAAATCTAATTATTAAAAGGAAAAATTAAACAAATCTCATATTTAAGATATCATATTATATAATATCCCATGATGTTTTAAAAAATTACATAAAATCTCGAATTCATATTTACTAGTGATACATATGCTATATGTATCACTACTGTATATAAATGTATATACTAGTGATACATACACTAGTCCATATGTATCACTGCTTAACATATGTATTACAATTCGAAATTTCGAGATAAGATGTAATTAGCAAACTATACATCCTTATTGGAATTGGGTTTAGCCAAAGCCCAAAAGTAGAAAACTGTCACCCAACAATATTGATTATTGGGAAAAAAAATCAAAATATACATCCTTAGATTGTATATTGCAAGTCATAGCAATACTCCTTAGATTGCAACTAATAGCAACTTTTAAATTAAAAAAAAATTAATAAGACTTTTAATACAAATAACATTCTTCAAAAACATGTTTTTTATTTTGTTAAAGAAAATATATACTTTAAAATAGATGTCAGTTGCTAAAAGTATGTCAATCACTCCATGTTTCTGTCAAAAATATTCTTTTCTCCAAAAACTGCTTCGTCTTCTCCAAAAATGATTTTTCCCTTCATTCACCCCTGATTTTTTAATCTTAATCGTTAGAATTTTTTTTATATAATAGAGTGATATTTTGAAATTTTGAATATCATGAAGATAATAATCTTCATAATTGAGTTTGATTTGCAAAATGAATCTACTAATTTAAATAACAGTAATTTATGAGAAATGAAAAAAATTGAAAGGGAAATTTAATAGATTTTAAACAATAAAAGGTAAAGTAAAAATCAGTTAAAGGAAAGAGAAAGAAAAGTGACATGAAAAAGGGAAACTTATATATGGTAACTTCTCAAAGACAGTAAATGAGGGAACACACTTAAATTAATGTTATATTTACTACACAATATAATTTCATTAAAATATTATTATTTTTCATAATTTAAGTCTTAAATATGTTACTTCTTATAATTTTTTCTTAAAAAAAATATTAGGGAAGCAAATAGGGAAGGTGAGACGAGGTCAAAAACAAATAAATTCTAGGTGACTTATTTTTAGTTTAATAATTTGGTATCTGCAATTCAATAATCCAACTTCACATATGAGATACAACCCCATATAAAGAGGTCTATGAGACATCTAGAGTGTGTTCGTAAGAAAAATATTTTTTGAAAAAAGATATTATTCGAAAAAGATTTGCATATAACTCGAATAAATAGTATGGGATGAGTGGGGGTATGGGTGCTGATAGTTTAGATGAAGGTTACGATGAGAATAGCGTTGCAGTATGAAAAGGATATAATAATGTGAAATGCTATTCATAGTACTCATTTTTTCTATTTTGATTGAGAAAATTATTTTTTTTTTTAATTTTGAGAAATTTATTTTTCTAAAGAAAGTACTTTCCAAAATCTTTGACCAACTAAACATGACATTGAACACATCTCTAATCCAATAAAAGTATATTACAATAAATAAATAAATAAATAAGAGCAAGGATGAAAACAATTAGTCAAATTATTAAAAAGTCAACTGAGAAGAAAATGGGAACCTAGATGAATCCCACTTATAAGTCATAACAAACACAAATAATTTCCACTTGCTATTTTTTTTTTTCAAAAAAATATATTTAAGTAGTTTTTTTTTTTTAATATATTAATTTACTTTACTAGTTTAACAAGGTGATTGATACATGTATGACTTTTTGTGGGTTTGATTAAAAATTGTTTTTTTCAGCCTTAAAAACTGGTGATTTGCATGTTAAAAGAGTAACATTCTTCCATGTATTCATGTCAACTTGATTGAAATCTCACTAATATCCCATCCATGCATACGTATATATCACATCAGGGGCGGAGCTAGCATACGGATTACGAATTTAATTGAATCCAGTAATTTATTTTATCAAAATTCTATATTTGTCTCGAAAGACTTTGAATAAGTATAAATTATTAATTTAGAACTCAGTGATTTAAATGAATTAAAATCTTGAATCCATAAATTTTAAATCCTACCTCCGTCTCTGGACAACATATATCTCAATATATCCCATTTGAGTTGGAGTTCGCTTTATATAGCTTCTCGATATTCATAATGTGTTGGTTTTTAAGTGAAATGTGAATGAAAAGTAAAATGTGTGTTACTTTATATAAGGAGGGTTCTTCCACATTCGTGGGAGAAAGGAAAATCCTTATGCTTAAGTATAGAAAGTTGGGGGCGGAGCCAGCCTTCTGTTCGGGGGTTCGGCTTTGATGAAAAAATATACTATCTATATATGATTAAATTTATTTTTTATGTGGTTCTAGTAGGTGTTGAACCCCCTTCGACTAAGTTTTCTTTAAATATGGAATCTCGTTAGTTGAAATCCTAAGTTTTCTTTGAATATGGAACCTCCTTCGTTGAAATCCTGGCTCCGCCTCTGTAGAAAGTACTCCTTTAATTGGATAGTGTGGCAGGAAGGAGACAAGCCTTGCGCTGTTATCATTGCTCGGCTCAACTTTGTCAAATAATCGAGAGATTATCTTTTTGAATAAAATTGAATTGAAACTTTGAGAGTTGATTTCTTTTGATCTATATATCATAATTTTAGGTCTATATTATGTAATTTTAACACATTGACATATCAACACTTATTATGTATAAATGATACTACATGATTAAACCATTTTAATCTTCAAGCTCATTTAAAGCCAAATATTATACGCATTGAGAATATCTTTTCTTATTTTTACTATAATACCAACCAAAATCTCAAATGATAATTGTTCTATTAACTCTACTGCGTTAGAAGTAATCTATAATATATTTAATTAATTACCCTCTTGTGATATATTAAAACAAAAGAAGTCGGTTATTAAATATTGAAATTAATTTCAATTCTAAATTAAATTATTTACAATAATAAATCGAATAATTTCTGTTTTCTGACACCCCTGTCGTTTGATCAATATTTAATTAATTATTTCTTAAAAAATAATTTAATCCTCCCTTAATCATTAACCTTCCTGACATATACAAATGATTCTTTCTAGGCTTTGATTGGAAGAGACTAATTCTTTGAAGTTTATTTTAAATTATTCTCAAAAATAGTTTATTTATCTTTTTTTCAAGTTCGAGGAGGATTTCTAGATAACTTACTGAAAATTCAAATGTATGATGTTTTAGTAAAAACTCATAAGTGATAATTATTTAGAAATAATTTTCATAAGTGAAAATAAAATGAGGTTGCGTAAAATCTGCAAGGGTATTATTGTTTCAATAAACTTAAAAACAAAATAAAAAATAGTAAATATTTATATTTAATCAGAAGTCTCAGATTAAATTCATAATAGAATCATCTTCAATAAAAAAAAGTCATCCTTAAAAGTGGACTTTTCACTTAATTTCGAATTAGTCGAGCTAGAAATATTAGACATTAAATGACAATCAATTAATAACCTTTTATTCTAGGCATAAATCTCGATTCGAATCATGAAAATAAAATTATATATAATATAAAGGGTCGGTCCAAAAATGAAATTTTCCCGTCAATTTTAGACTAATCAAACCTCAAGACGATTACTCGCCAATAGTTGGAAATAAAACAAACGAAAACAATCAATTAGTACGTACTAGTATAATAAGGAGAAAAAGGGTTTATTCTAAGGAAAACTGCAATGTTAGTAAATTAAAGTATTAAACCATTTTTAAATCCTACTTATAATTATGTAATAAACAAAGTTTTACCTCGATTATTGTGCCTTGTACCAATAAGAAAGCAACACTTGTCCCTAGACAAAGGATGCATAACATATTTATTTTGGTCAAAGGATGCTGCAAAAATATGTTTATATTTCTTTTGTTTTATTCTACTCGATCCTTATTGATAATTGATATAAATTTTAAAAAGATTTTTAGTTAAATATATATTTTATAATTAATTTTAGTAAACTCTAAATTAAATTATTACTATGTTGTGTAGCTATTCATATTATGGGTTGTTTTGACAAGAAATAATATCTTTTTTGATTTGTAAAAATAGATAAATAAAATAAATCGGAGGAAGAAATATGTGTTTAATGATTGAATGTCACGTTAGGACCAAAAGAGTTGTTCGAGTATCTATTGAGCCTTTCATTTTATACTTTGTAATATTATTACTATTATTTTATTTACCTTGTTTTTTTTATATTCGTTTTTATTGTGTTATTGTTTTATAATTTTTAACGTGGGTGCTAGTAATAAATTTTGTTCTTTGCCGACATCGAGGCATCTTTGAAGTTTGAAACTGAAATAAAATTAATGCAAGTTGTATGGAACAAGAGTGGCTAATAAATTTTACTAGACTATTTATACATAGTCAATAATTGTTAGTCAATTAAAAAAGTATATGGGTTGTGTGTGAAAACAAACACTAACGATTTATATATCAATATAAGTTGTAGTTGAATGACCTAAATTTCTTTACTCTTAGTCAGAATTTCTGAGTTCTACCTCTAATAATAGAAAAATAATACGGGAACGTCGCCTCAAAATGAATCTTACAATACGTAGATTTAGATAATTAGTTGAACTTCAATACAAATATCGAACATACAGTCTCATGGAAAACCAAAAATGAAATAGTTGCTATGCTTATAATGTAATTTCTAAGCTGTGATCAACTTTTATTGTCAAAAAACCAAAATAAGAGCACTTACTTTTAAAAAAAAATAAAATTAGAATAAGTATAATTAAGAAATTATACACAACTATTTTATGCTTTTTTTTTAATTGTTGTGATGAATATTATTATTAACTCCTTTTCATGATTCTGTAAACATATTTGAGCAGTAAAGATGAAACGAAATACTAGGTTAACCATATATCATACTAAAAGAAATTAATCAAAGGGTGGAAAAGAAGATCAATTAAAAGAAACATATATTAAAACCTCATCATTAAAGAAACAATATTTTTATTTTTAAAAGGTTCTAAATATAAGAGAAGAATTAGACCAATTAAAGGCACATAATATATCTTTATATTTGGGAGAATTTCTTATAATCGACTATTTATATGCTAGTTGTCAGCCTATCATAATTTTTTCACTTTATTTAAACTTTAAATCAGCAATATAAGCAAGATCCTATATCGACCATTATATCACCAAGTAAACTATAATGTGAACATGTGATAATATATATAGATATAGGTCACCTATAACCCTAGTAATATGTGGAGATTATATCCTAAAAAGTTTGGCAAATTCATGAACTTATTATAAATCAACACATATATATATAGTCGTATACTTCAAGTCACTCTCATCTTTATAGAGTTTGAAAGAAATATTAAAGTACAAATAATGTACACTAACTAATTTTTTCTCTTGTAGGTAAAAAAGACCTAACTCGATGGTAGGGATTAGGCTGCCTAGCTATTGCTATCACATGTTTATTATTCCTAAAATAAAGTTCAGATTCAGAGTTTCTAATCTGAATTTTGCACATCATGTCAACATTAAACTTTAAATGATGCCAATTTTGATTCCAGAGTCTGCCGAAAATAAATTTTTTATCTCCACAAGATAGAAATAAAGTATGTGTATATTCTATCTTTACAGATTTATTAGTGAAAATAAATTGAATATGTTATTTGCAGTAGACATTAAAGGATTTAGCCATGAAGGTCATACTAATACACTGAAGGGTCGTTTGGTAGAGAGTATAAGATAATACTGAATATATTGTATTAGTAATGCTGGAATTAGTAATACGGTAATTAGTAATACTGGAATTATTTTATGCAGTGTTTTGTTTGACGTATTAAAAACAATATGTATTGTTATATTTTAAAAAGAATATTGTTTGTTTACAAAAATACCCTTTGACATATTATAATTTTATGTATTTTCTTTGCAAAACTTTATTATTCTTTTTTAAAAATTAAAAAAAAAGTAAAAATATAAGTAATTATTTACTTTGGATTTTTTAGATTCAATCATTCACTTATAACCATGTATTAAGTCTTATTGGTCAAAGTATTTTTTAAGTTAATGGAGTAGTTTTTTATGACTAAAATTATTTGAAGAGATATTATTATCTTGATAAATTGAAAAGAAATAACTCAAATTGAATAAATTGAAAAGATTTAAAAAAAAAAAAATAAAGAAATTTGGGGGCATTTTTGTCTTGACACATATTTATCCATGGATTGTAATCCATGGATTACAATCCCCCTAAATTGGGTGTATTAGTTATACACTCTATAATACCATGTAGGGTGTATAACTAATCCATGTATTAGAGATACATAGCTT
This sequence comes from Capsicum baccatum var. pendulum, assembly GCA_030864225.1. NCBI lineage: Eukaryota > Viridiplantae > Streptophyta > Magnoliopsida > Solanales > Solanaceae > Capsicum > Capsicum baccatum. The sequence goes on from CM061558.1 coordinate 140,567,051, forward strand.
CAAAATTGCTATCAAACAATGTATTAACTAATCCCACTATTTAATCCATGGATTATAAAAATAGTTTATCCTACCAAACGGGTGGTTGTTTGGTAGAGTGTATTAGCAATGCTTGTGTTAGCTATGCCTACATTAGTTATGCTTGTATTTTTCTTATGCAGTGTTTGGTTTGATGTATTAAAAATAACATGAATTACATAATTTCTAAAAAAAAATTTTTTTTTTACGTAATACCCTCAATATATATGTTGGAAAGGATGCAGAATTTTTTTTGAGGGATAATAGTGTCTTTAAGTATGTTGATGCATGAATTACATCAATTGCAATACTAATGTCATGGATTTTGAGGTATTAGTAGCACACCTCAATACACAATAGAGTGTATAATTAATGCAAGCATTAGTTATACATTGCATAAAAAGATATACCAAATAAGGTATTATTAATACACATTCAACTAATGCATGCATTAACTTTCCAATACACTGTACCAAACGATCCTAGAGTAATATAACTTAGTAAAAAAAAAAAGTTATAATAAGGGCAAAACTACATTGTACAATATAGCTCGTTTATATATAAACTACACTATGCAATATAACTTGTACATCTATAAACTATCGAATCCCCTTGACGTAGCTAGGTTGATCATATCATCTTTAAGTGTGATTTTTTTATTTTTTTTTTGAATTCTTAATTAGTACTCAAATTCTTGATAGATTTTTACAATATTACTCTAGTTTAACTTGTTTTTCTTACTTTATGCTTATCTTATATAACTAATACCAAATTGTATAAAGATTCCTCATCGCCAATAGTACTCTTACTAACTTATTCTTCGATTTTAGTTTTACCTTTACTGTTGTTTGCTATTGTCTCTCCTCCATTTTGTCTTAGTATGAATATTATTAATTCACTAGTGTATTTGTTTTGCATGCTTGATTGTCGTCGATATACATGCATTATTTGAGCCGAAGGTTTGTATCACAAGATAGTGGTAAAGTTTACATAATGCACAGTACTCTTTCCAGACCACATCTTGCGATCGAGATTACCTGGGACGTGTTAATGTAGTTAAATTACATGTTTGTCATTTTTAAGAAACTATACCACCTAAACAAGAATGACTTTGTGAACCTTATAAATTGGACTATATATATGTCCCGTCATATATTTCTGTAACCAGCTCTTATGATGACTGGAGCCACATTAGGGATGGTTCGGTCCGTACTCTTTGTTGGAAAATTATGTGGTGTATAGAGATTAAATAAGTAGTTATTATAAATGTATATTTAATTTTGCACACAATTCATCGAATTCTGAACCCCGCCACTGACTCTTATCCCTTGCTACGTGTTAATGGTGAAGTCAGAAATTTGACGAAGAGTGTGCAAATTTTCTTTTCAATTGCGTTAAGGGTGTGCAAAATTAAACTAAATACACATTCATAATAGCTAACGTCTAGCTATATACATATAAAATAATTTCCCAACAAAGATTGTGATCACCCTTGATATAGATGGCTCCGCCCATGCTACGTGTATACTATTATCTATAGAATATATGCATTTAATAGAGTATATATGGAGTCCACACTAGCATTTATTGAATATGAAGAAAAAATGATTAACGTGTAAGATGAAAGAATAAGGGCGGTGGCTTGTTTGCTAGAGGAAAAATTGCTTTTGGTAAGCAAAAATTCAAATTTCTGTCCTATAATAAATAAATAAAACGTATATATAATCTTAAAATAACAGGGTTCAAGGTCGGCTAGTAAGACGATGGGAATACGTTTTATCGTCCAAAGAGAAACAATTCGGATCACCACTTAAGGTTTCTAAATGACCGCTCAATGATGAAGGAGGTAGGGGTGCAAAGCAGGGGCAGAGTCAGCCTTTACCTAGGGGTTTATTCGGATTCCTTCAGCGAAAAATTATACTATTAATATACGATTAAAGTGATTTTTATTTATATATTATAGATGTTGAATCTCTTCGATTACTTTTTCTTTAGATTTTGAAAACCCCCTCATCAGAAATTCTGGCTCCGCCTTTAGTGCAAAGCTAAGTTGTTCATACTCTTCAAAAATATCTATTAATGCATATCAAATTCTTTAAAATAGTATATTTTTAAAAAATTCAGTACAAATTAAATATGAATATTTTTAAAGAATTTGAGCAACTCACGAGACAATCAAGAGATTTGCCTAGAAGCAGCCTATCTTTCAAAGATGTGTGTAATAGCTACAACCTATAAGTGATTGATGGGATATACATAGGGTTTGTTACATCTTTGACCATTATATTAATTATTGACATCTTTCATACGTAGTTCTTTCTAACTTTCATGCAAATCGATGCATGCATTCACACATTTGCTCCTTTTTTTAATAAAATAAAATTCTCGACGTATGTATTAATAAAGATAAATTCAAAATTTAAAGAATAGATTTGGCGATGAGTAGTACTTAGGTCTTAGGTTTAGAACTAAGGTGTAAGAGAACGAAGTTGTGAGACATCTATGAATGAACTAAAGAGGATGTCATTTCAATATATTGAACTAATTATGCGTTCAGAATTTAATATTGGTCAAAACTTTAGTAATATTTTTACATGTATATATATAAATATAGATATATGCTCAATGTCAATGATATACTCGTGAGAGGTACGAGATCAAGGATCCAAAAGACAAGTGGGGACGGTAATTTCAAATAAAATTGTTTCGTTTTCGTTCTTGTTCATCAATCGAAAATCAAGACTGACTGAATACTGCGATAAATAATGTGGAGTTATAGGAGTGTACGTAGATTAGTCCGATTATTTTCTTGAACATTTATTGCACGTATAAGATCAAAATTTTTGTTCTTACATAAATAGTAGATACTATATATGGTGAATCTCTTAGATTTCTTACCGTATTTACTTTTATGTATTATGAATCTCTTTTAAAGTGATTTTTTTTTTTTTTTTTAAAGTGAAAGTTCGACTTTGACACTAACAATAAAATATGAAAACACCCATTACGTACCATTCTATTCCAACCATTGTATAAATCCGCTTTTGCTGGCGAAAAACTTACGTTAATTTTTTCTGTATCGTTTTAATTTTATCGAACGTTTCAAAGGGACACAATTACTGTTGTAACTGTTGGTAACAGTACTGAAAACTACAGATTCGAGGTTATGGGAATTGCCCTAAAAATTTATAACACGTGGTCAATCCAGAAGTTGGCAGAACTACCTTAAAGAAAAAAAATTATACAGAAAAAATAAATTATAATATCCACCAATAGAATTACGATTTCTATGGGCTGCTACTCCCAGTTTAATAACTGGAATAAAATTTTAATTATTAAATCACTTAAAGACACGTCTTTTATATTCGTCAAAATATTAGTAGTATTTTTTTTTGATGCGATGCATAACTCCCAGGCACAGACGTGCCCTCAACCTAATGGCTTTGGATATAACTTGCGTTCAAAAACTCAATGGTTCACGAGATTCTGCAATTCACACCAAGTATCGCATTTCGCTACGTTCTTCATCGATGCGAGAACTGAGATATCCGATGTCGACAGTCGTGTTAGTGTTTTTTTTTGTTACTGTTACTTGTTATTTTGAGTCAATAAGTCTACTCAATTTATGAAATTTGCTAAAAGGATAAATGTGTTTGCATGATATCATCAATAGTACCAAAATTATAATTCTATGACTAATGGGTGGTTTGGTTTGAGATTTGAGTATGGCAAGAAAATAATCGTAGCATAAAATCTCACATAAAATAATATAGTGTTGATTACAATATATGAATAATTAATCTTAGCATAAAATGTTACATAAAATAATTAATGTAGTATTTGATGGACACGATGCTAAACAATATATCCATATCATACTAGTGAAGAATTTATGCATTATTTTGTATAAAATAAAATATATGTTAATAATGAATGGATTAAGCTATTTCAAGACAAAAATATTTTTTTAAAATGATTAATTGAAGAACTTAACAAACAGTTCGACTAAACTTATTAATCGATATGATTGAAATAATAAAACGTATACCCTAATTATGTATAATATATGTAAATTATAGATATGATATGTGTATATTATGTTTAAAGATAAATTATATGTATTCATTGGTTATGTGATAATATTACAAGTGAGGTTTGAGAAAGACGATATGTATACAACCTTTTTCTTATATACTTTATACAGATAGAAATACTATTTTTGATAGCTCGTCAACTTATAAAATATAAAATGCCACCTATATTAAGAAAAACTTAGCTATATTTTTTTTCTTCTATTTTTTTCTCTTGCTCTAACTAAAAACATTTGTTCTTCAACTTGGTAATCGAGCTTCCACACTGCTAAAATTTATGGGAAAATGAGTATTTTATGCAATACATAAATAAATTAAATATATACAATTAACGTACACAACCTTCTTCAACCACCCTACTTCAAAAATAATTAAAAAAATAATATTTTTCCACTAGAGAGGGAAAATGAATATTTCCAAGTAGATGCATAAGTAAGATAAATAAATATTTGCCTAATTAATATCGTCTAAACATCATGTATGAATAATTTTTTATAGTAAAGTTACAATTAGAAGCCTGCTCGCAAATGAAATCATTTTAATCTTGTTTAATTATATATATATATGATCACACACATGAGCATTCGTATATTATTGTAATCGTAAATATATAGAAGGTTAATAATTCAATATTCACTCTCATATAGCATTCATATCCTCATAATTATTTTTTAAATAGAGAGAGCTTATGTTATAACCTTTTATTTTAGTAGGCATCTATCTAGAATTCTAGCTATCACATGACAGTCTTATTGCTTTTCTTTCAACCATCCGATTTTAATTAATACATATTCTATAGGTGATATTTCCATCTATTATTTCATTCAAGTAAAATAATAAATTTAAATACATGAATTTTCGTGTGTTTGTCTTGAGTTGTAACCTATCGAAAATGATCTCTTCACCTCACTTCTCAGGTCAAAATATGAACAGCATATGTAACACTCCAACTTAGGAAGGAGTCTCATATCGACAAAACACAGGAGGGATAATGCTTAGTATATAAGTAACAAGGTCTTATTCCATAGTGACACGTTTTAAAGTCGTGTGGGCCTAGGCCCAAAGTGAACAATATCACTAGTGGATTGGGGAGTTACTCTAGTAGAGTTGTGCGAAAATCGAACCGACCGATAAACCGAATCAATAAAAATGTTATTGGTTTATTGTCTTTAGGTTATTGGGTTAACGGTTTTTTAATGATTTTATAAAAAATTATTAGGTTATTGGTTCGATTTGATTTTTTCTTATTGGGTTAATGAATAAACCGATAACCCAATAAGAATATATATATATATATATATATATATATATATATATATATATATGTGTGTGTGTGTGTGTGTGTGACTTATTAGATATGTCTCTTAATTTCCTTTAATCTAAACAAATTAACAAACTTTATTATTTCAATTATACAAACTCTTAAATTCTCCTAACAACATTTAGTTCAAACTTGAAGATTCTTGTAAATTAAAACACATTATGTAGGATTTTTGTTTGCAACTAAGATTCGATTATTTTTCATGTTAGTTACTAGTATTTCTATTTTATGAGTATTTTCTTATCGGTTAAACCGAAAACCAAATCGTTAAGGACTAAAAAGTGATAAATCGAAAACCGATAAAAAATATCTTACTGATTTGGTTATTGGTTTACCATATTTAAAAATTAAAAACCGATAAATCGAATCGGTAATATATAAAATCGAATCGAACCGACCGATGCACACCCTTAGTATCTCGAGCCTTCGTGGTTCGGAATACCCGTCGCGGCTAGGCCCCAGACCGGGTCGTGACAGCGTATCCGCGTTTAGGCACTACAATTTCATTTTATTTCACTCTTTTTATTAATTGACTAAACTCATAATACATATATACATAATATTAGCTCTACATATTCTAAAATAAAAATCAAACTTTCTATTTTCTAGAATATTTCTCCATGCTTAACTGATTTGGTTGAGACCATTATTTCCACCGATTAACATTACATCTTCAGAAAAATAGCTTACACATTACACAGGAACCTCATTTTGTATTTTATTATTAAATCATACTGAATAGGTTAATCGTTATAAAATTAAAATGGAGGTAGGGGCAGACCTACATGCTATTTTGTGGTACTTCGACACTCATTAAATCTGATTCAAACTAGGTATGATTAATATAAGCATTATATAAAAATTGTCATAGGATTTAAAAATCAACCTTGAAACTAACCAAGAAGAAAAATTTTGAGCGTTAATATATGTTTGAATCTCCTAAACACTCACGACTTCTAAATCCTGAGTACGTCATCGAAAGGAGGAGACATTCTTTTCTCTTTCTCTCATTTCTCAAGATGAAAACAAGTAAAAAAAAAAAAAAAGAAATTCTAAGCATGTGACATAATCAATCAAACATTCAATCATCTCTCTGTACAAATTAAAATTAAAGATTTAAAAGATAAGTTTGTACATAACAAAGCAATAATTATTTTTTTTACATAATAGAAGCAAAACAACAGAGGGAATAACTCTTATTATCTTTTGTCTTCTATTATGTTATATCTACACCATTGTCCTCTTGTTCCCCCTTAGTAATTTAGTCACTAATTTCAACTAAACACAACTAATTACACTTAAATTTATCTTGGTTTATTGACTTACTTGCTACTTTCATTTAATCCTAATAATAAAATGTACTCCTAAAGAAGCTTTAGAAGATGCCTTTATTCACTTTATTTAACTTTATTATTTGAATAATAGTTGGATCAACAACTCTCTGCCACTATAATTGGATTCATTACAGCCTAGAAAGCATAAATCATGGTACAAAAAAAAAAATTCAATTATTAATTTTATAAACTTTACCTTGAGCTAAAATTTCTTTTTTCCTTCTCAAGAGCAGGTAATTAATCAATTTAGGAATAGAAAAATGGTGTATGTTATTTGCATAGTATATTTACGTTAATTGACAAAATTATGAAGGTCACTAAGTAATTTTATAGTGTGATATACATTTCAAAATTAAAATAGATGTGCAATCATATAAAGATAAGAAAAGTTACGCAGTTACATTAATAGGTACAACACTTATTGCATATGGTACACGTTCGATTCTCAACATGATGAAATAAGATTCTAAATTTTTTTTACTTCATCTATATTTTTAGTAGCATATACTTTTCTATAGTACTAATTAAATTAATTACTTTGTGAAGAAGTAACCCCAATTCATCTACCAAGTGCTATGAATGTTATAAAGATTTTTTTGAAAAATAGAGTTTTTTTTTTTAATTCTCCCTTTCTTCCAAAAGGTTTTTGCTTTTAAATATTTTTCATGTGGGTCCCATGAAACCCTTTAGATCTGTTTTCCTTATTACTCTTTAACAAAAAAAAATATAAAAAAATTAGGCCAACAAAGACTTTTTATGTACAAATAATTTAAATAAAGACCGCCACAAAGTGAGAAATAAAGAACAACTAAAATACTGTACAAATAATTGAAAAAGGTGCTTTTTTTATTTGTACTCTGCACTTTCTCCACGTTACATTTAATTAATTTTTACTTAGTATTTTTATTTCTTCATCGCGTTCGATATTTATTTTAAAATTCAATCAATTCAAATTTACACTGAGAAATTTCATTTTGAGGGTAAAATGCCTGTTATTAGAGCTGATTTTATAGTCAGAACTCGAACTCAAACTCAAAATTTTGATTAATAATAAAGAAATATTTATCCCTCGATTAATACTTAAACTAAATACAACTCTCTATGTCTCCCCTTTTTAAAATTTTTAAACCTTTAATATAAAATCAACGGTGTAAATAATTCTTTGTTTAACCCTTTCTCTTACTGACCATTAATCATTGATTCTATCTACCACATGACAAAAGATGCCAGTGCAACAGAGTTGTATTTATAATAACCAAATATAAACAAAGTTAATTAACCACCTTCTATCCACTGCCCAAAAATTCAAATTAAACTTTTCAAAAAAAAAATAAAAAAAATGCTACATGAGAAATGAAATATTATAATATGAAAATATTTCATACTTAATCAGAGGTCGAGTTCAGATTATTCTGCATATTTCACTAATGTATGACTTTTCAAGGTGAATTTAGATTTAGTCGAGCTCCAATGTAAATATGGAACACTGAGTGAAAATAAAATAATAATAAAAACTTTTGATTTTTTAATTATTGATAAGCTCTAATATTTTTTCTTTTTATATTTGAGAATTTAACTTTCAATTTTATTATTTTTAAATCTTAACGGAAAAATGTAAATGTTATCGTCATGCTAGCGGAAATAACTCTTGAATACGTATATACATTATCACTTATATCACAATAAAAAAAAGTTAGATTGATTCCAATTTCAAAATATGCATAGTGAAGACAGAAAACAAAGATAAAATATATTTTATTTAAAGAAAATAAAAAAAGAAGAAACTATAGTAGTGGGGAAAAATGCCAAAAAACACAAAGGCTTTCCTATCTCTTTCCTCTAAATACAACAAATAATGAAATAAATTACAAATAACAAGTTAAAAAAAAAAAAGAATAGAGACAGATGCAATTATTAATATTTTGAAAAGAGAAAAAGAAGTAAAAAAAAAAGAAGCAGTACGATAAATTAAAGCTTCCATTATACAAAAAAAAAAAAAAAAAAAAAAAAAAACATTGCGCGTTGAGTCGTTGACTCTCCTGAAGGTCTAACAAAGAATAATTTTAAGCTTATAGCTAAGAGTTAAAGTTATAAAAAATCGTTTAAATATCTGTTTCAACTTATCTTTAAATACAAGTTTTTCTTCAAATATATAAAATTTAATTAAATAGACTTTAGAGAAGTGAAATTCACCTATTTATGTTGGAGCTACTCTATGATAAGACGAATACTAGAAATTGCTAATGGTAAAGATATGACTAATGACGAAATTGATGTACATAGTAGTACTACATACCTAAATTTGGACATTTTTCGAAATACTATATAGTTTTTTCATTAATTCCCATAACAAAAAATAAACATCAGCTAGTTTGACGTTTAAGGCCCGGCACCCACCCCCTACTTCCCCATACCCCACCAACCCACCTCCTTTACCCTACCCCCTCACCCAAAACTCCTAACCCCAAGCTAATTCTTTCGTTTATTTTTACGTGTCTATTATTAATTTAATATATCTTACTTTTATCGAAATTAGTGGTATAATTTACGTACACTCTATCCTCCACAAATTTCAATAAACGGGAATACAGTGATTGTATGTTGTTGTTTTTATAAAAAAAAATAATAAGATAATTTTAATATACCACTTTTTGAATTATATTAGGTAATGAATTCGAGTAATATTTAATAAAAACAACAAAATGACACAAAATAATAAATTATACTCTCTCTTTTTCATTTTATGTATCGTTAATTTTTTTTCGTTCATTCCAAAAAAAAATACTTTTTTATATTAATAACTATTTAAAAATATAATTTTACTTTTACTTCACTTAATTAAAAATAATTATAATATATTTTTAATAAAAAATAATTTGATAAACTCCGCATCCGATCAAACTATAACAAATAAAATAAAAAAAAGGGAGTAATTATTTTGTGCCCCTATCCACAACTCACAACCCCAAGCTAATTCTTTTGTTTATTTTTAGGTGTTCATTATTAATTTAATATATTTTAAAAAAAATTAATATATCATTTTTTGTATTATATTAGGTGATGAATTCGAGTAATATTTAATAGAAATAACAAAATAATAAATTATACTCCTTTTTTTTCATTTTATTTATCGTTACTTTTTTTTTATTCGTCCCCCAAAAAATATCACTTTTTCATATTTGATAACTATTTAAAGATAGAATTTTACTTTTACTTCATTTAATTAAAAATAATTATAATATATTTTTTAATAAAGAATAATTTGATAAACTTTGTGTCCAATCAAATTCTGACAAATAAAAGAAAAAAGGGAGTAATTGTTTTTTGAACGGACAAGTATTATTAGACATTTATTTTTTTAACCACTCCAACTCATAACCCCGCACCCCCAACCCCAACCACCCCAACAAAAAGGTCAAACAAGACTTGTCCATTTTCTTTATCTGTCCTCTTTGCTACATCTTCACTTTCCTCCCTATATTTTTCCATCTCACTTTTCTCATTTCCTCTTCTAATTCACCTCTTTTTCCCCCACTCTATCATCATCATAATCTTCTAATTTTAAGTGAATTCAAACATCAAAAAAGTCACAAAATAGTGTGTCCATTTTTTTCTCCTAGCTAATCTTGTTTCTTCTAAATTTAGTACTTACAAATATATTGTGTGTCCATTTTTTTTTCCCAAGAAAATTCCTACCCTTTTTTCTTCTTGATTAGTTCTTGATATTTGTCTTTTTTTAAGAAAATGGAGAAGGGAAATTTGTTCATGAATGATGATAACACTACAATTGGTAGTAGTTATGAACAACTTCAAAATTGTTTCTTTAATCCAAATTTGGATTTGGATAATAGTAATAATAACAATTCTGATCCATTTGAGTCTGCATTAAGTTCAATGGTGTCTTCTCCAATTGTATCGATTCCTAATAATAATAGTAATAGTAATAGTAATAGTAGTCATGGTGGTGATAATTTTGTGTTAAGAGAATTAATTGGTAGACTAGGAAGTATTTGTAATTCAAGAGAAATGTCACCAAATTCTCATAACATGTATAACAACAAAAATAATTATAATAATAGTAGTACTAATAATTCTTGTTATAGTACCCCTTTAAATTCCCCACCAAAATTAAATCTTTCTATGATGGGGAATTTGCCACCAACACAATTTACTACTGATCCTGGATTTGTTGAAAGGGCAGCAAGATTTTCTTGTTTTGCAACAAACTTGGAAAGTGGACAACTTTCAAGAGTTTCAAGTAACCAAGAATTCAAAGATGTCAATTTGCTTCAAAGAAATTCAGATCAATTTGGAGATAATTCAAGAGAAAATTCATCTGTTTCTGAGCAAATCCCATCTGGTGAAATTGGCTCAAGGAAAAGAAAATCAATTTCCAAGGGAAAATCAACCAAGATTGCCAATGTAATGTACATTTTCTTCGAGTTAGATTTCTCATATGGTCACTCAATTAATTGTTATTATCTGAGAATGTCACATCTTTCTGATATAATAAATGTCTTTTGTGTTGCCACATGAGAAATTAATTTATTTATTTTTTGTTATGTTTCTTGTAATTCTAACTAAACCATAGTACTATTACTTTTTTTTGTTGAATTGTGTACCATTTCAGTTAATTTTTTAGATGGTCACTCAATTAATTGTTGTTATCTCAGAGTGTTACATTTTTTCTGATATAATAAATGTCATTTGAGTGACCACATGAGAAATCAAATTTTATTTTTTTTGTTATGTTCTTGTAATTCTGTTATGTTTTTTTGTGGAATCCTAACTAAACCAAAATTGGAAAAATTTGTAGTACTAACACTTTTTTTTTTGGGTGAATTTTGTACTTTATTGCAGGAGAAAAATGAATCAAATGCCAAAAGAAGTAAGTCTGAGGAAAATGATAATAATAATAATAACAAAGCAAAAGAAGAGGAAAAAGCTGTTGTAGAAGAAAATAAAGATAATCAAAAGCCACCAGAGCCACCAAAGGACTATATTCATGTGAGAGCCAGAAGGGGACAGGCCACAGATGCACATAGTCTAGCTGAAAGAGTATGTCACACTTCCATTTTACGTTCTTTAAAAATGTCGCTTTCTACATGTCAGATCCTTAAAAAATATAAAATATCGCGTCTTGCGTGTCAATTGAATGTTTGATATGGGGGTGATAATATTTTTGAAGGAATCGAGCAACATATAGTCAAATTCCTCTATTTGGTTCAAATTCTTTTGAAAAATATAAAATATCGCCTTTTGCGTGTCAGATCCTAAATGTGAAATGTGAAATGTCACATGTCAGATTGAATATTTGGTTCGGATATGACTACATTTTTGAAGGAATTGAGCAACATATGTTCATATTCCTCTATGTTATTCGGATTCTTTGAAAATATCGCCTTTTGCATGTTAGATACTCGAAAAATGTGAAATGTTACGTTTTGTGTGTCGATTGAATATTTGATATGGATATGACTATATTTTTGAAGGAATTGAGCAACATATATTCAAATTCCTCTATGTTGTTCGAATTCTTTGAAAATATCGCCTAAATGTGTAATGTCACATTTTGTGTATCAGATTGAATATTTGATATGGGTGTGATAATATTTTTTCGCTAACACGACTTATTATATTCAACTTGACAGGTGAGAAGAGAAAAAATAAGTGAAAGAATGAAGCTTTTACAAGATCTTGTACCAGGCTGCAATAAGGTAATTTTTTTATTGTTTTGGGAATTTTTTTATTTTCTTGTTTTACTAGTAAATTTAGAATTTTGATATGAAAAATTGATTTTTTTTTTTTACTATAGGTGACTGGAAAAGCTGTGATGCTTGATGAGATTATTAACTATGTACAATCACTTCAACGCCAAGTTGAGGTAAATCATTTTTTACCAAACTGTAGCTAAATTTACTGTAACACACCTAAATTTTATGGGCCTGTAAAACAATTTTACTGAGTTCTTATACTTGTTTAATGTCCTTTGTAGTTCCTTTCAATGAAGTTAGCTACTGTGAATCCAAGAATGGACTTTAACATGGAAGCTCTTCTTTCCAAGGATGTAAGTCAACTAAACTCTGTTGCTCGAACTCTCCAGAAATGTTGTTGCATTCGTGTCAAATTCTTTAAAAATGTAGTACTTTTGGAGGATCAATCTGACATGTACCTGATGTCATTAGTTGCTACTTGCTCGGGCTCTCTAAAAGTAATGTTGCATTCATATCGAATCCTCTAAAAATATAGTACTTCTGGAGGATTCGACCTGAACCTGATGACATTGGTTGCTACTTGCTTGGACTCTCCAGAAATGTTGTTGCATTCATGTCGAATCCTTTAAAAATGTAGTATTTTTGGAGGATTCAATATGTACCTGATGACATTAGTTGCTCGGACTCTCCAGAAATATTGTTGCATTCGTGTCGAATCCTCTAAAAATATACATGCTTTTGGAAGATCCGACATGTACCTGATGACACTAGTTGCTACTTGCTCAGACTCTCCAGAAATGTTGTTGCATTCATGTCGAATCCCTTAAAAATGTAGTATTTTTGGAGGATTCGATATGTACCTGATGACATTAGTTGCTTGGACTCTCCAGATTTATTGTTGCATTCGTGTCGAATCCTCTAGAAATATACATACTTTTGGAAGATCCAACATGTACCTGATGACATTAGTTGCTACTTGCTCAGACTCTCCAGAAATGTTGTTGCATTCATGTCGAATCCTTTAAAAATGTACATACTTCTGCAGGAGCCGACATGTACCTGATGACATTAGTTGCTACTCACTCTAACTCTCTAGAAATGTTGTTGCATTCATGTCTAATCCCTTAAGAATGTACATACTTTTGAAGGATCCGACACCATATTTTTGAAGAGTGCGGACGACATACTTCTATGTATCTTGAAAATTTATGATTTTTTTTTTCTTTTTGTATATTTTTTCAGATGTTCCAATCTAGGGGATCATTGGCACATAACATGATGTATCAATCAGAAAATTCAACACAAGCATTTCCATATGGATTTCAATCTCAACCAAACCAAAATTTTCAAAAAGGAACAGACTTTCCCTTCCCAATAAACTCATTGAATAACAATTTGATGAGAAATTCAAATATGCAATTGCCTCCTCCAGATGGTTTTGTTGAACCTACCCCTCAGGTAATAATAAATTTATTTAGTATCGCTTTGATTCTTCAAAAATATTATCGCAACCATGCTGGATCATCCAAATTGTTATAATGACATTTTTGGAGGATCCGAGCAGAATACAAAATTATTAAAAATTTGTAAAATTCTAAATGAAGCTTTAATTTTGTTTTTTCAGGTCCCTACATTTTTTGAGGATGATCTCAATAGTGTTGTTCAAATGGGATTTGGCCAAAATCAGAACCAGAGTTTTCCTGGTTAGTAAAATTAGTAATTTATATAATCAAATTATTTTAATCGATTGTAACAGATAACATGTCTTATTTTTTACGTATCTTATAAATGATTTGATAGTATGAATAATTTTTTATATTGTCAGTATGGAAAAGTTAAACTCGCTTAATAAAACACACCTGCGAAATATTTATACAAAGAGTTTTAATTATTTTTTTCTTTATTGAATGCAGGTAATATTCCTAATTCTCAAATGAAAGTTGAACTATGACCCCAAAAAAGCCCAGTAAAAATTGATGCATTTATTTGAGGCCCCAAATGAGAGGCTTCTGTACATAGAGAGCGAAAAATTCGCGATTAAAACTTATTCAGATCACATTTCGCTATTCGATTCATGAAGAAGAAAAAGAAAAAAGAGATATTTTTCTTTTTCAAATTCTTGATCCTATTTAGTGATTAATTTGGCTGATTCTGATTATTATTGTTATTATTATTATTATTAGTATTATTATTACCATTTTAATTTTTCTTTTCCTTTATGGAATTCTTAATCTTAATACAAGAATTGGAGAGGCACTTTGTAAAATATTTTGTAGTAGCATTTGGTTGATGATAGATGGATATGTACTTTTTCTACAGACATATTTTCTTACCATTCTAATTTTATCACTAATTCATTGAAGACAAATTGTTGTATTGTATTATATATATTTTTTTCTTTATATTTTAATTTAGTGATGTTGTGAAATATTTTTTTTTGAGTCGAGGATATATCAGAAACAATCATCGCTACCATTCAAGACAGGTAATGTTGGAGTAAATGCTATCTTTTTCCGACTTCGCTTATAAATTAAATATTATCTTTTTCTGACTCTACTTGTGGATTACACTCGATGTATTATTATTTATATTTATTTGGCATATTTTGAAAATTGTCTTCTACGCCTAAATTATGCGCCAATTGCGGGGAGTGTCTACTTGCACGTCTCTATTGTTTATTTTTCATTTTTTTTTCTAAATCTATTTTATAAATTTTTTATTAAAATAACAATTTTTCCTTCTCTGCGAAATTTTATATACACTCGATATTTATATCGAGTCAATAAATTGATACATGACATCTTCTTATAAATTTTAATAGCTTATCGTAATTAATTAACATATATTTTTATCTCCATCGTCCATATAATTATGAATATCTTAGCACGACTTAATGCAAATAAACGTCTAGATGCAATTTTTATCTCTATATTTACATAAATATCTCACATCTTTATTTGACTCGATAATTTAGCCCAAATATTAGAGCAACTAATTCTACAAAAAAAAAGTTAAATTAGAAAAATCAAACTACATATTTATTGCTTTCCCTTATATTATCTCTAAACTTTTTTGCGTAAATGTTTAGTGAAGGGTAATAATTGGTAAAGTTATTATAATGTGATCAGAAACTAGGTTACGGATTTAACCGTTTAAGTCATGGAAATAGTTTTTGTAAAAATATAAAGTAAGTCTACTTATTGTAAACCTTATGATCCAGCTCTTCTTCAAACGCATAACGTCAACTTTAGTACGATATTTTTTTTTTTTTTTTTAAGTTAATGTAAAAAGAAGTCATAATCATATAGTGGGGCCAAAAATGAATAGAAAAAAAGGATTAAAAACCTTTAAATAGCGTGAGTTGTGGAAAAGAGAGGATTATTATTATTATTAGAAAACAGCTGGTAAGTGGGGACAAAGACAAATAGTTGTCTGTTTAAATCCAGTTGTTTTGATTAAGAATTATATGTCTTGTTGGTGCAATTGAGCTGGAATCCAAAGTCTCTTACTAATTAATCTACTAAGTAATAATTTTACTCTCATTTAACTAAATTTGACAATAATCCATCACTTCTACTCCCATTACTACTAAAAATAATACATGCATACAACAAGAATAACTATAACTCAAAGTAATTTCAGAGGTGAAATCGAGAAAGATAGAGTGTATACAGATTTTACGTTTACTTTTAAGGTAGAAAGGTTTTTTTTTTCTTTTTTGAAACTTCAGAAAAATTTGCAGCCACTACAACTTCTTCCACAGCCTCTGTCTTTCGTGTTAGGTGTGGAGCCTGATTAATATATTCCTGTGTAACTGTACATACCCTAAATCATTAATATAAATGGCCCATCCGACGTGGATTTTACCCACGAGGTGTTACCACAAAATATTTCTCTCTTCATTCTCTCCTCAAAAAATCTCTCTCTATTTTCTTCATCTCTTTCGCTAGATCTAGTGTGTGTGAAGGTAATCGATCCTAACACTTCGGGTGAGCACTTTGTTCGCACTGGGTAAATCCTTCACTGTGCAATCGCTCGTAAACCACACAGGAAATGTAAACCGCACTAGGTAAACCTCGTACGACGAGTTAGATTGAAAAGGCATTAGGGAGGCTCAAAACCATGACCTCCTCTTTGGAAGTCTGCCCTCAAACCAACTCAATCACACCCGAAGGCGCAAGAAAAAAATTATTCACTAGCGGAGCTAGGTTTAGCCAAGGGGTCATTCGAATCCGTTTTAACTGAAAATTATATGATTATATATGACTAAAAATTATTTATCTTTTAATACATATGTAGTAGATATTGAAAATCTCTTTTAACTTCCTCGTGTGTTCACTTTTTTAGTATTTTTATCTTCTTAATAAAAATTTTGGCTCTGCTGTCCTATAAAGTTGGCAATGGTGAAGCTCTGACTTGGCTAACGAATCAAATGACTTTACTGAAAGTCCCTGCTTATTTAAATAAATAAACAATGAAAAAAATTAAGACAATTAATCAAAGAAAATAAAGAGTTAATATATAAAGTTGTAGTGGGATGAATACGATCTTTTCTATCATCAAATATAGAATCGGGTATAAGTTATTAGTAAATTCTGAATTTCAAATTTAATGATTTCTATCGTGACCTAAAATTAATATATAATAATAATTAAATTTTTAGTTAGATATTTATAAATATTTTAGTGATTCTTTTAATGTATATATATTTTCGGAATCTATCAATGTTCGATTCTTGAGTATGAAAAATATTACAATAGAAGTGTTTTAATTTCCTGAATCTTACGGGAGGCAAATTTTAACTTTATGTGATATTATTTGAATAAAAATTACTGAATATGATCGAGATATATCGTTTTTTGAGCTTTATATGAAGTGAATTGAATTAATCGGATCATAATATAGATAAAAAAAATAATAAAAAAAAAAGACGGGAAAATGGATTAGTAGAAAAAGTAAAAAAGAAGAAAATAAAAGTAGTGGATTTCAGATGTGTATAAATGCTTTAATAATTAATATTTTTTTCTCCATGAGAAGCTGTCAGCATATTCACTAACATTTTATAAACACCAACCAAAAAAATCTTTAGCCATATAACTTGTTTTTTGGAGGTTGTTCTATAAAATACTCTATTTTAAAAAAAAAATATCATTTGATATATATAAAATATTTGCTTCTCATTTCCTTTTGTTTTGTGGGGGAAATCTTTACATAAATAAGCAGATGAATTCATTATATATTTTCAATTGATATATATCGTGGAGGAGCCAGAATATTCATTGAGGGGTTTTGAAGTAAATATACGAATTAGTCGAATGGAGTTCAACATCTACTATATATACATAAAAATATTTTTGATCATATAAAAATAGTATAATTTTCCGACGAAGAGGATTTGAATTCAGAAGTAAATATAGAATATTTTGATCATGATATATATATATATATATCGACGACTTTTAATTTAAGTAGATGGACTATCACTTAGATTAATTCTTTTTTTTTTTTAAAAAAAAAAACACTCGAAAGATACTTCAGCTGGAAAAGAAGATACATGAATCTTCCTTTATAACTAGTCCTCAATAAAGTCAAATTGGTTGGTGAAAAAAAGATTTCAGTTATTTGTTAAATCACTTTTGATCATACCAAACCTGTTAAGATCATGAACAATTAAAAAAATTTGAGTGGTTGGGACATGCCTCTTTTATTTGGGAGATTCAGGATTAAATTCAGTCTTTGTTTGTCATTCAAAAGTTAGCTCGTTGAATAAGGCTTACCAATTATGATCTACATTTCTTGTGTTGCTTGCGAATTACACAGTGAATAAAATATCATAAAATGCTCAACCGAAGAAAAGAGTTTGTGACAGATATTGTGAATTCCTCCAACATTAAGAAAAAAAGAAAAAAGAATATATGATGGATATTGACTGCATGAATTGATTTTTAATAATAACATTTTCCATAATTAACTCCGGACATAACGAAAAATTAGGGTCCACAATGAAAGAGAAAAGTTTGAGGGAGATTGATTGATATAATATGTTGTTTAATTAAATTTTGTTATAAAGTTAGAAGATTAATTGATCAACCAATTGTTTTTTGAGATAAGGTGTGGTAGGGTTTGGTGGGGATTAAGAATGTGCGACATTAGCATACTAGTCTCATGCTACAAATATTGTACATTAAAAGACAAACTCAATGCATTAAATATTGTATGTTATGCTGTTATATTTGTACGTTAAGTCGTTAACTGGTTAAGTGAGCAATGCAAGGTAAGAATTATGAAACTTCTCATTTATTGTGAGGAAATGAGATTGTTTGCTAATGAAAGACAAGTCAATGTAAGTGATTTATCATAAACATCAGAAGTATTGCTCGATAAGAATTATAAAACTTTTCATCTATTGCGAGAAAATGAGATTGCTTGCCAGTGAGAGACGAGTCAGTATAAGTGATTTATCAGAAACGTCATACCGAGATATTGCTAGATAAGAATTATGGAACTTTTCATCTACTGCGAGAAAATTAGATTGCTTGCCAGTGAGAGACGAATCAATGTAAGTGATTTATCAGAAACGTCATACTGAGATATTGCTAGGTAAAAATCATGAAACTTTTCATCTATTGTGGGATAACGAGATCGTTTGTTAGTGAGAGATGAGTCAGTATCAGTGATTTATCAAAAGCGTCGAGATTTTTATAGGTCGAAAATCGAAATCGCATTGAAAAAAAGTGCACTATGAGACATTATTTAATCATCGTTTAGTCATGATCAAAGCTAATTAGAAAGCCATGTGTCATTTAAATGTGATTTCGAAATGAATAGACTTTGACATAAAATTGAAGAGCGAATCACAAATGATTTTTTTTTAAAATCATAAAATCGAGTGATATATAGGAGGGTAGAACCAAATAATATTTGCAAAATAGTGTTTTTATTGTCCGAAATAGTATATAATAATAATAATAATAATAATAATAATAATAATAATAATAATAATAATAATAATAATGTAATAATAGTAATTTTTCCCTCGCAGAAATATTTCAATAATCAAAAGGTCACAATTCAAATCATAGTATCATAAGTTTGAACCTAATAACCTCTTCACGATAAACGCCTAGCTAGTATAGTATACTAATTAAACAACTCGAAGTACACGTACGTTTGGCGATATATCAACAATAGTTATGATAGGGTAGAAAATACTCCTCATCCTTTGTGGGGGATTCAAAATCGAAAAAAATAAGCACACGGAACTAGTCGAAGGAGCTTCAGCATCAACTTTATATACGTAAAAGATAATTTTAACTATGTATATATAATATAAGTTTTCGTCGAAGAGAGTTCGGATGAACTCCAAGGTGGCTCCGCCCCTGCTCATCTTTGATTAGACATTATCGTGAGTTTAAGTCCTGAGTATAAAGTTATCTCTGTTAGAAAGTGTTTTACATCAAATTATGAAGTTTTTGGTGTAAATTCGAATTTAATCGAATCATAATATAGATATCGAATATCGAGTGAAAAAACAAAAAAGAGAAATATATGTGCTCTATATTTTGGATTATCAAGTCTTTGTTGTGTGGTTGGAAGAGGGGGTCCAATTACCAGGCTGTCAATATAATTTTCCCTATCATGCTGTTTATATCACACCTTCCATTCACTTCATGTCTCTTTCTTTCAACTTAAGGAGAAAAATTTCTCTATTATCTGTTTTGTATGATAAATAATAATAATAATAATAATAGTATTAATAATAATTGACAAAAAAAAAATAGTACTCTGATTTACAAAAGTTCTAGCTATGCATGAAATTTAAGGAAGGATCGGACAAAAAAAGTTTAATATATGCAGTTTTATCTTGTATTTCTGCTTGCTTCACGAATTTGATAGCTATACATGAAATTCAGGGAAGGATTGGACCACAAAAGTCTAATATAGGCAGTCTTATTTTATATTTCTGCTTGCTTCGCGAATTCGACAAAAGTTCTAGCTATGCATGAAATTCAGGGAAGGATCGGACCACAAAAGTCTAATATATGCAATCTTATCTTGTATTTCTGCTTGCTTCCACAACTTGAATCCATGAACTCCTAATCACGTGGCAACAATCTTATCCATTACTTCAAAAATAAATAAATAAATAATATATATATATATATATATATATATATATATATATATATATATATATATATATATATATATATATATATTAAAAAAGGCAGGCTGTGATTGTGAAGATTGAAAAAACAACTTTCATCATTTTGCTTTCACCAAATCTATTGTAATCTCTAAGAATATCTCAAGATTTCAACTTGAATATCTAAATCAAGTACATAGATTTGGATTATAGCAAAGTGATATGCTTATTGTCAAAGTAATCTTGCTTAAGCTTATTTTATCAAAGCACATTGTACTATTTTCTAAAGCACATTTTACTCTAACAAGACATTAGTACTACTTCTACCATTATCATTATTGGATTTGATTTGGCAAATCATGTTATAATCAAAGATCAAATAAGGTAGGGGAATCTCAATAAATATTCCCATAACTACACATCTTTTTCCTTTTTTATATAATTGAGAAATCTCAAGGATTGCTGACACACATTTCGAAATTGGGAGAATAATGAAATTAAAGATAATGGACAGACTCTTTTACCCTCCTCTACTTAAATATAAGAATTTTATCGTAGAAATAACCTTCACCGCCCACTTTTCGCCATGTAATTAAAAAATAATCACTATCGTTATGAATTTTATCATTGAATTTTGCTTATGGAACATGAAACTTCATGATAATGACTATTTTTTTTTAGCGGTGCATCCATATTCTACAAATTTTAGTTGCCTTTGCATGCAGTGGTGGATTCAGGATTTAAAGACCGCATATGCTTAAATAATTAAAAAGCTGAAAAAATGAAAAATCATCTCAAGGAGGTTCAAACTCGGGGCGCCCCATCCAGCGGAGAATCTTAAGATCAAATTAAATGCAAGTGCACCAACCAACTTTTTATTTTAGTGGGTGTTTTTATATGTTTTATACCCAATTTCGTATATTTTTTATGTAATTGTATCCATTCCGAATCAAGTTTAATAGATGTTGGAGCATTCCAAAAGTGAACATAGGTCCATCCCTGCATACATCACACGTTACACAACAACAACAACAACAACAAAATACCCGGTGAAATTCCGCAAGTAGGAGTATGAGAAAAGTAGAGTGTTCGCAGATCACACCACTAGTTTATAAAGGCAGAGAGACTATTTTTTAAAGATCCTCGGATCAAGCGCAACATCACAAACTACTCTCTTACTACTAAACCAAATTCTTGAGGGCAAGTAGACAGTATTTTATTTTTCCATTTTGGATAAATTGGAAATAAGAAAAATATTAGAGCCACAGAAAAAAGTGTCACTTTCTTTTGTAATTTATATTTTCTTTTTTGCAAAGAGTTTTCTTTCCATGGGCCAAAATCAGGTATAGTAATTAATTAACAAACAGTATTTATCTATATTGGACCACAAAGAGAAACCAAGACTTGCCCCATGATACTGTTTCATTTCCCTTTCCTGTTTAAAATGGTAGGTTTTAACAACATACGTCATTTTCATCACCAATAACGTATATCCCTTGCTATAATAAATGGAGAAAAATTGGTCATATACATACATATATACCGGTAAAGTTGTCGGCATGTGATCAAGAAGTCACGAGTTTGAATTTTAAAATAATGCAAGGTAAACCTGCGTACAACTTGTAGTCCGGCCCTTCTTTGAATCCCGTGCATAGCAGAAGCTTTAGCACCCTAGACTGGTAGATTGTTTTGAGTCTATAATCTCATTATGGTTTAGGATAACATATGCTTTATTAGATATGATAAGTGGTGTTTCTTAATCACATATAAGCTAAAAATATATATATCAATTTTGTAATTAGATATGCGTTGATTGGCCGAACTTGTGTAGACATACGACTACTGTATTCAAGTACAAAAGTAGACGCTTGATAAGAGCTTTAGTACACTGAACTGATAGATTGTTCAAGTCTATAATCTCATTATGCTTTAGGATAACATATACTTTAATAGATATGATAAGTGGTGTTTCTTAATCACACAAATAGGCTAAAAAAATATATCAACTTTGTAATTAGATATACGTTGATTGGCCGGACTTATGTAGAAGAAAATGTAGAGGTAGAAGAATTATACATATTTTTCTAACAAAATTTAATCAAATAAATAATTAAATAGAATTGTAGACTTTCCTTCTTTTATGTATGGTAAACTTCTAAGCGATTTAAAAGTGTTAAATGTTATGATTTTTTTTACCTAAATAATTTTTTTTTTCTACTTTGGTTGAACAAACTTTAAGAAAAAGGAAATCTTTTAACCTGATAAATCGTATTACACGTACTTACCGTTATTGCCGCCAACTTTGATTTAAAAAAAAAAACTATGTATAAAAAAGAAAGAAATCTTTTTACATAAAAAACAGTAAATATGTGCTAAATTTGTATTCGATAATTTTTACTTAATTTAATTAGAAAACTTAAAACTTAAATTTGGTTCTTAATTTTTTTTTTCTTTCCATGGAGAGGTTTTTTCCCCAAAATATTGTGTAGGATTTCTAACCAAAAATTTTACACACTACATTTAGTTACTTTTAGATATGGGATTCTTTTTTTTTTTCCTCTATCGTAAATATTTGAATAATAATTTAATGATAATTATTTTTTAGAAAAAAGTGAAAAGACAATTTTTTCTATTGCGAAGTATTTTAATAAAGGGCAAAAAGTTCAAATCATTTTTCTAAGCATCTTCACACTTTTTAATATATGATAGATTATAATTTTTATTTTTATTTTTTTTGGGGGGGGGATATTGTTGTATAGAGGGGTACAGGGGTTAGGGGGAGATGGGGGTTGGGGTAAGATTTTTTTTTATAAAAAAATTATTTCTTTATTTTAAAACAATATTTCTAAAAAAATATCTTGTTTAGGAGGGTAGGGGATGCGGTGAAGGGGGAGGGTAGAATTTTAATTGTGAGGTAAGAAAAGATTCTTAATCTTCTTTTTAAAAAAAATTAAAGAAGTAAGTTTTGTGGTTGAGGTGGGGTGGGGGTTCGGGGTAAGGAGGGGGATGGAAATAAGGTGCGGTGGGAGCAAAAAAAAATTTATAATTTTTTTAAAAAAGATAAAAATAATATATTTAATGGAGTCGGGGTGGGGGTGAGGTAAGGTGGATCATTTTGAGAGTGTGAAGACATTATCACGTTTTTTTCTTAATCTCATTAAGAAAATTATTTTTCTATTAAATGAGTTGAAGTGGAGATTGAATTGAGCTCATTTAAACCCAATTTAAAAAGGAGAAAGGATAGAAACAAAACTTTAAATTAAATTATTTCCACGAAAACGACCATGAAATTTAAATTTCACTTTCTAGCAATTTCAATTTGTTGACTTGTTCTATACCATTTTTACGCACTTTCTATACAGTTTTTATACATATCTTATACATATAAATATTCCATACGAAAATTATACAGTTTTGATACACAATTTATACAATAATCGTATTTTTTTTTTTTTTACATATTTTGTACAATAATTATATAATTTTTATACACTTTCTATAGATTTTTTATGTATATTCTATACATATACATATTTGATACATATATCTTCTATAGATACATATATTATATAACAATTATATCGTTTATAGATAATTATATTTAATTATTATTTCTAAAAAAGCAGAATATTTTTTCAGTTAAAAAATTTAAAGCAAAAAGAAAAACTGAAATATTCTTAAAAGAGCCGAATTACCCAAGTTGAAAACTGTATCAGTATTGTATATAGACTGTATCCGAACTGTGTGGGCCAAAATAACTCAAATTAGGAAATGACTATAAAGTGAAAATAGTAAACCCAACTGATCACTTTTTGAAAAGATATCAAACTTGGACTATTTATTTTAAAAAGTGTTATAGAGTGTTCTTTTCCAATTTAAAAATGGGTTGAGACTTAACAGATTGAGATTTTATCCAATAGTAAATTATCTTGAATCCAACCCATTAAATATTGGATGGGTTAGACGGTTTAGCTCAATTTGGGTTTATTTTGACACCTTTATATATGAGTGTTTAAGAAGCAATATCGAGTTGGTTCAGGCTGGTTTACTAAAAATTAAACCCTGACCAGACCAGCAATCAGGTTGGGATTTTTGGGTTTAACCATATTTGGGCTAAAAGGTGCTTTGAATGACCCGTGCGGGAATCAACCTTACCGAATCAAGTCAGTTTGAAAAAATAATTTTTTTAAAAGAAAATAAAAGAATTATAAGAATATATTTTATTAAACATACTCCCTCCATCTCATTTTATGTGTCACCAATTTCTTTTTGGTTTATTCCAAAAATAATGTGATCTTTTCTTATTTGGTAACTATTTAATGACATCATTTCCATTTTGTCCTTAGTAATAAGAAAACACAATTAAAAAGTAAACTTTAAGAGGGACAATTTTATAAACTTTACAAAGTCATCATTTATTTCTTAAACTCCGTGCCCGATCAAATAACGACACATTAAACGTCACAAGCCTTAGTTGAGCAGTCTAAGTGAATTTTCGAAATAAGTTTGAGTGTCTGTCGATGACTTTGACCATGCAAATAAGAAATAAAATGAAGATCAAATCAAAGCTTACTACACTACAAGACTTACAATATTTAGTGTTATAACACCTCAATAAAGATAAATTTTAAAATTTGAGTCAAGATATAAGGTCAAAGACACATCATTTTGAACAATATAAATCCAGATATAAATAAACTTTTTGCCTCATTCTGATTGATTTAGGTGTGTCATCAAGCATATAAAATTATTTGTGACTGATCAAAAATTTTTATTTAAATATTTAGCAGCTTTTGATTGGTCACTACTTTTACCAAGGGTTAACGCCTCATTTGAAGACAATTTTTTAAAATATATGCCAAATATCAGCTTCTATATAAATTCATTGATAAAGTTGTAAAATTTACAAAACGTTTTTCCCTTTCTTGTCAATAAATTTTTTTTTTGTACTATGAATTCTCAAAAATCACCATCCACACCCCACTCACAATGACAATATCACCCTCAACCTCCACCCCAACCCCACCACTTCAATCTCTACAACAATCTCCACTATCGTATGATCATAAAACAGTGACAAAACCCCCAACCTCAACCCATCTCCCACCCCAACACCATCTCTAATTTGTGCTGTCCCACCACCATCATCTCAACCCCACGAACTAAAATAATCTGACATTGATATGATATGTGTAAAAGTCACTTTAACTAACTCCAATTAACGAACCTTCAACTATTATATTTCAATTTAATTTCATCTCAAAGCCCAAAGTCAGATCTTGAAGAAACAATTATTGCGCAGCATAAAAAGAGAGGTAGTTTGTGATTGGAAAAAGTAGATTAAGACAGCGATTTGGGATTCACCTCAACCTTTTAGTCCCCGTCATCTCAAGTAATCACTAGATCCCAAAAGGTGATAGTGAACTGAGGTAAACGATGCCCCGAGAATTAACCGGTAAAAGGTGAGATTTATCTTCGCACTTATAAGGCGATTGATAATACTTATCTTGTAGACTTTAAATGCAGAACAACAGAATAGTTGGGTAGATCACAAGAAATTTACGAATTTGAGAAGACAGGGGAACACAAGCCTAGTGTTCAAAAGCACTCAAGATTCGGTTACTACTTAATTCCCCACATTTACTTTCCTGTACTGCTCGCGGATTCCATCAAAGTCGAGCAACTGTTCACGTTTTTCCTGTGGGATCGATCCCAATCTAGTTAAATTATTATATTTGCAATCCACCATATTATACTTCTCATTGGAGTGTAATTTTGGGCGACATCAATCTCCACGAAGCAAAAACAGCAGTGCATTACCAAGTTAATATGAGCAACAATTTCACGAGGAGTAAAGCTAAAGAATGGGGAAAATGGATGAAAAAGATATATTTTGATAGATGATCAAGTTTGTTAGATTTTGGGAAAGAGGAAAGGTCATTTGTCTGGATAATTCTTTTTCTCTTTTTTAATTTGTGAAATGTGAATAATGAGAATTTAAAACAAAATAAATAAACATATTAAACTCTTTTTTTTTTTAAAAAATTAAATGGCATGTGTAAATCACCTTGTTTCAATGGACTGAATAAGTGGTCCAATCAGACAAATATATGCTAATGAAATACGGTAACAAATAGTTGGGGAAGGGGTGGGGGTGGGGGTGGAGAGTCATAGAAATCCCACAAAATTAAAGCGTGTTACGACTTTTGCAAAAGTTGAGATATATTTCGAACCTTCTTCCCCTTTATCAATCATCAATCCCTTTTGCTTTCACGTATCGTTTACGGAAAGAGGAAGCATATATCTTCTTATGTACTAATAAAGGGAGAAGCATATCACTATTTCTTCCACGATAAAGTTCTTAAGATTCTTCTTTTACTAGGACTACTACAAATTTGCTAATCTGATTGGCTCCATTACATCATGGGCTATCCGTAATATAATACATATGCACATTGAGTTATTTCAATATAATTTATACATTACAAATAGCTTACGTATAACAAGCAATGGTTAGCCATAGTTTAAACCCATTTGAGAAATTTGAAAATGAAACTAACAATTGGTTACTCAAAACGTGCTAAATTAAAATATGCAACTTTAGTTATTCCTTAAGTGAAAAAAATATTTCATTTCAAGGGAAAGGATACAAGACTAGATGCTCACAAAGGGAGCAGCATCCTGGTGAAGAACTATACCATCTAATTTTAGCCTGTGTGTTTGTTCACCACTGAGAAGCTGGTACTCCTTTCTCTAGGACTGCACTAACTGGGAAAATGGGCACACCAGATATGCGGTGTTTTAGTTCTTTGTATACCTCTTTAGCCCCATCTTCATCGACTTTGTTGGCCACCACTAAGGATGGTCGATTAGATAAACCTTCACTATAGTACTCGAGTTCCAATATCAAGTCATTTAGCTGCTGCCATGGTGGTATTCCCTTGTTATCACCCAGTGCTGCAGCCAAGTCTACCACATATGCTAGAACTTTTGTACGTTCTATGTGCCGAAGGAAAGCATGTCCAAGCCCACGATTTTCATGGGCTCCTCTTTATGAGTCCTGGGATGTCAGCTACAGTTAAAGAAAAATCATAATAATTGACTTTACCTAAGTTAGGCCTCAATGTTGTGAATGCATAATCACCTACAACAGGTTTAGCCTTTGATAACGCCCCAAGAAGGGTGCTTTTGCCGGCATTTGGCATCCCAATAAGACCCACATCAGCAATGCTTTTCAATTCTAGCACAAGTACCACCTCTGAGCCAGGCAAGCCAACATTTGGTGATGCATGATCATAATCATCAGATACTTCATCATCAGAATCGGCTCTCTTTTGTGTCATCTTAGACGCTTTCCTCTGGGACAGATTGCCTAAGCCACCCTCCCCTCCACGAGCAACCACTATTCGTTGGCCTTGTTCAGTTAACTCAAGTTCAGTTTCTTCCAACGCATCTTCACATTCTGTTCCCATGATATCATCACCATCTTTATCTTCCAATTGTCCACAGTTTTCTTCCTCGTAATCAGAAAAATCATCAACATCATATTTGAATTTGTCTCTAGCAATTGAGCACAGTGTACTGGAATAGGTCGGCAAACCAAAAGTTCTTCTCCTAGATGTAGTGGATTCTTCATCATCACGAGCTTGATGCCCACTTGATTTGACTTTCTTCTCAACTTTTGACCTGGTTTGATCCACCAAATTTGATTGTGTAGAAAACTCTGGCAAATCAATATCAACTGTACCTGGAATCTCCCAAAGGTCCAACTTAGAACTTGAACTCTTCTCAACTGCCGATGGAAGTTCACCCTCTACTAGATGAATTACGGTACCAACAGGAACATGGACCACCTATCACACAAGCGAGCCGTCCTTAGTTTAGGTTTTATTAAAAGAAAAACAATATACATATGCCAAAGACTGAAGATCCACAGAGAGACAAATACTAACCTTGTCAACTCCTCTGGTTCCTATCATATTTTTGGATGACCCATTCCCCCCTCTCTTTGCATTCTGAAACATGTCACAAACAATTAGGCAACCAGAATACAAAGTGTCACACATATATCAATCAATAACTAGACAAATTAAATTAATAATTAATTGTGCATCAGATATCATACAGTAACGAAGAAAACATACAATGTGATGCTGCAGAGCACTCAAATCCCACATTGTAGGAGAACATTCTAATATCACGTCACCACCCCGTCCACCATTCCCACCTGCATTTACTCCAAAAAGGAGGTAAAGAAAAGAGGAATCGTACAACTGGTCGCCATAGCTAATCAAGCTTGACTGCATTACATTGGTAAAACAAAATGTATGAAGAAAAAAAGAAAAGAATAAACAAAAAAACTATAAAGGTAAAAAGAAAAGGACAGACTAGGAAGTTATTTAGATACTAAACCTTTTCCAGGAAGTTCTCAGGGGAAAACAGTGACTCTAACTAGGAGGTCAAGAATGTAAAGCCGTTCTTCAGGTCAGAGTAATTAACAGTCATTGTCTCGTCACTCAAAGGGATGTTACCAATGTAAAGTGGGGGAAACCATTTCAAGTGCGATTCAGTCCAAAAAGGAGGTAAAGAAAAAAGGAATCCGTACAACTGGTCGCCATAGCTAATCAAGATTGACTGCATTATATTGGTAAAACAAAATGTATGAAGAAAAAAAGAAAAAAAGAAACAAAAATTATAAAGGTAAAAAGAAAAGGACAGACTAGGAAGTTATATGGCTACTAAACCTTTTCCGGGAAGTTCTCTGGGGGAAAAACAGTGACTATAACTAGGAGGTCAAGAATGTAAAGCCGTTCTTCAGGTCAGAGTAATTAACAGCCATTGTCTTGTCACTCAAAGGGGTGTTACCAATGTAAAGTGGGGGAAACCATTTCAAGTGCGAAGCATGTGCTTTGAAGACATGCACGGTAAAAACAATGACGAATAAAGTGATCCCAACAAGAAGTGGTAGTGTTTTAAATCTCAAACTTGAAGAGGTGGATTAGTATCAGTATTACAGTATATCAAATGTTGGAATAAGTACTTCAATTGCAATTTAATATTATGATACTAAGTTCATATTTGTTTGGAGTTTTAAATGTGTTAATTGTACGATTCACTTCGCTGGAAATCCATGGACCTCGTCATTCTTTTTGTTTTCCTTCTGTTCTATTTTTTCAAATTTTTATCATACATATGGGGAAGAGGAGGAGAATGGGAGACAAGATTAAAACGTGGGGAATTGAACCCCAGCAACAAGGTATAAGTTTAGGTTCTACTGTACATCTGCCTTTTCTGATATTTGGGATTCAATAACAATGATACTAAAGGATTCAAATTTCTTGATTAGCATCTTTTAGTTTCCGCAAAACTGCAACTTCAGTATGCAGAAGGCCTTCAAAAATAAAGAAAAAGAAATTCTCAACACATATAGTATCAAACTATCAAAGTTGAACAGCACAAATACAACAAAAACAACAAAAACAACAACAAACCTAGTGTATTCCCACATAGTGGGGTCTGGGGAGGGTAAGATGTACGCAGTCCATACCACTACCTCCGAAGAAGTAGCAAGGCTATTTCCGATAGACCCCCGACTCAAGACACGAGATAATAATCAAATCCGTAATAAAGCATGGAACAAGATGAGAAGACATAAATACGCCACCCACAAAGAATAATAAACAAAGAATAGAAAACAAATTCGTAATAAAGCATGCAACAAGGTGACATAACAAGAATAATACACCCACCAAGTAATGCCCTACCCCAACGATCCAAACTGGCACTAGCCTTCTATCCTAATTCGCGTCCTCAAGATCTTCCTATCTAGGGTTATGTCCTCAGTGAGCTGTAATTGCTTCATGTTCCTTAATTACCTCTCTCCAGTATTTCTACGGCCTACCTCTACCCCGCCTGAAGCCATCCAACACTAGCCTCACACCTACTAATCGGGGCATCCGTGCCCCTCATCATCACGTGCCCGAACCATCTCAATCGAACTTCCCGTATCTTGTCCTCCACCGAAGCCACTCCAACTTTTTCCCAAATGGTCTCATTCCGAACTCTATCACCCCTAGTAAGCCCACACATCCAACGCAATATCCGCATTTTCGCCACCTTTAATTTTTGAATGCGAGAGCTTTTGATTGGTCAACACTCCGCTCCATGCAACATGGCCTGACGAATTGCCACGTTGTAGAATTTGCCTTTAAGCTTGGGCGGCACCTTATCACACAACACCCCCGAGGCGAGCTTCCACTTCATCCATCCCACCCCAATACGGTGGGAGACATCCTTGTCAATCTCACCATTCCCTTGAATCAAGGATCCGAGATACTTGAAACTCTCTCTCTTAGACATCACCTGGAATCCAACATTACAACCACCTCGTTCTCCTGCCTCAAGTCATCAAACTTGCATTCCAAATACTCTGTCCTGCTCCTACTCAACCTGAACCCTTTAGACTCAAGGGTCTGTCTCCACACCTCTAATTTATCATTCACACACACATACAAACACACACACACACACACCGTCTCATCAATCAAAACTACATCATCTAGAAAAAGCGTACACCAAGGTACCTCTCCTTTACTATGCCGCATCAACACATCCATCACCAAAGCAAACAAAAACGGGAAAAGAGTAGAGCCCTGATGCAACCCTATCAAGACAGGGAAATGCTCTGAACCACATAGATTTGTTGCTAAGACATAAACATGCAATTTTCAGCTCATTATAAACTCACAGCTTTCTCAATCAGTGTCCTCATAAAAGCTGAATTATAATAACTTGCTTAAAGCAGACCAAACTAAATTATATTTCTCCTTTCCTCTCAGGTTTAACAATCCTCTCTCAAGGCAAGTGAACAAAGTACAACTATCTTTTCCATTGTGGTGTATGAATTTCTTGTTTATTTTCTTTCAATCTTGTATTTCTCTTTCTGTAATTGAGGTTTTGGAGAATTCTAGACTACAAATAATTGTTTTTTTTTTTATGGGATTTCACTCCAAACAAGCACTTCGTCCAGCCAACTAATGATGTAGTTAGTCTTGGGGTAAAAGCCTCAGGAATAGTTGGTTAATGGTCTAAACTTTACTAGTAAACAGTTGATATGTTAAATTCAGGAGAAATATATGACATATTTGGTGATCTAACTTTTATAATTTAATATGGGTTGGTAACTTGGTGTGTCCCTTGTTTTGTTGACAGTATCTTAATTGTTTATTCAGTAAGTGAGCTGGTTGTCTTGTATTTTATGTAAAGTAAACCAAAAGATCTTCTGGGAACCAAGAGATGGAAACGAGCCAACCAACGTTTTAACAGAAACAAACTTAGGAGAAAAAGAGCAATGTAATAGAAGAACAAGAATAAAACCTGAGGGGTAGCTCAGCTAGTAAAGGGGAAGTGCCTAAGGACAAAGTCCTTCAGGTCACCAGTTCGAGTCCCAGCAGGGCCACTGATGCGTTACCCGGTCGTGTGTCAGGGCCCCGTGGAATAATAGTCGGCCCCGCAAAGCGGGCACCGGACACCACGGTTATCAAAAAAAAAAAATAGACGAACAAGAATAAGATTAAAGAAAGGGTAAAACTTTTGTTTGTTTGTTTGTATGTTGTAAACTGGTAACTGTGGAACGGGTAAAACTTCAATTGGAAAAGAAAAGAAACCAAAGATGGAAGTCAACTAGTTAATATTTCCTCCCTATCACCACTGAGGTACAAAGTGATTAGAGAACATACCATCAGGTCTGCCACGGCGATCTTGTCGACTACGACGAATACTGGTACAACCGTTGCCACCGTCACCTCCTTTGGCCCATATGCGAAAGCGGTCAATCATTCTACGTTCCTACATGTAAACTTGTATAAACAGACAAATACATACAGTGGTACTGGAGAATGAACGTGTGTATACTAAAAGCAGAACTTGTAGAGGGCGAGAAGTGAAAGCATCGCAAACCTGTAGAGGAGCAAGCTTCGTTTTCTTGTGGACAATGTTTGAGAAAGAATAGGTTTGGATTAGCCATGGAGACCGCAAACGTCTTTGCGACGCCTTCAAGTAGAGGACTTTCTGTCTAAATGACATATCCCTGTTCCACTCTGTAATCTTCCAAGTCTCCGGGATTCTACACAATAAAAAATCAGTTTTGTTCTTAGATTTCATCACCTGCTTGCATGAGTGACAGCAAAAGGCAAGAACTATTCAAAATTTGTGCAAGTGATACATTTAACTTTCAAGCATAGATAATAAGGATAAACTAAGGCAACTCCGTGCAGGTATTCAAAGAGACCAAATAATCCATCCAAAAATTATTTTTTTCAAAAAAGAAAAAAAAAGACTGGGGGAATGCAACTCGGACGTACTTTGGCAAAAAGAGTGTCTTCAATGAATCAACTATTGCTATATTTTTTTCAGGAAGATGAATCGACACGAGATAATTAGCAGATGAGAAACACCCTGATACTTTGGCATGAGATCTGTTAAATATGCAATTCCTAATGAATGTATGACAGCAAATAATTGCATCACAATGTAGATGTTCGAGCCAGAACAGAGAAGAGGAGCATCTAAACCATTCTAGAGCTAAGTGCTACATCTATCATAAATTTATAAAAAATTTATGCCATTGTTATATAGTTAAAAGTAGTTTACTCAATCACATGAATAGATCAACAATAACAAAATTATTTTGTTTTTAGTTTTAGATAGAAGTATCTGTTTTGTTTCTACTCCTAATCAGTATCGTTATTATTACTCTCCTACTATCTTATCCTTTGATTTTGGCATTACATATTGTCTCCTTGGCTTCGATTATCATATTATTTATTGTTGCTACGATTCTCATCTTTTTTTGTTTTCAGTATGGCTTCTTCATTACTGGATTAGCTTTACATACTTGATTTGTGTTATGTCAGAGGATGTATTGGAAACAACTCTATATACCCTCTTCATACTGGCATGTCATTTCTTATTGTTGTAATCTGCTTTGTTTCTAAAACCACACCGACATAAAACATTGAAACACTTCAAATATCAACTTTTTTCCTAAATTCTATGCCTTCCAGCAAAAGGGGGACCTAGAAGATTAAGGGGTCGTTTGTATTCCGGGAGAATAGTCTTAGGACTACTACTTATGATCTATTGTACGCAGTCTTCCCGTATATTTCTGCAAGAGACTATTTCCGTGGCTTGAACACTTGATGACCATGGAGGTAACTTTACCAAACTTTACCGGTTACTCCAATCCTGGAATAAAATTTATATTGTGTTTAATTGGCATACATTTGACCTAAGACGGTATAAATTTTATCCCAAGAATAAGCTTCGGAATCCCACGTTATCCCGTGTACCAAACACACCTAAGATTAGAGAACAATGTAGTTTTAAGCGTTAACCACAGAATAGGCCACATTTAGTGGGAACAAACTAGTATTACCTTTACTTGAGAGCAGGTCCAGTGAGGTCAGCGAGAGTAGGAATAACAGGTACAAGAAAATTCCGAAATGGAGAATCAAAAACCCTAAAATTGCCAGTGGCCTTGTCTAGTTTTGCTTGAGTTAATGCAACATCCCTTTCCTTTATCAGACTGCTCGTTTGTGTCGTTGCAATCACGGAAGTTGTATCTGTTGTTCTCTTTTTTGGTGGTTGAATGAATTCCCTGCGTCCAGGACAAGGAGGTTGATGTTCATCTTCATCACCATCAATTCTCTTTCGTTTCTCTTCAAAAGACATGCTACACTAATAGCATTTCGCCCTACCCAAGTTTCCCGTATATAGGATATATTAGTACAGCGGCTGAAAATATTAAACGATAAATTACATTAATACTTTTTATTTTTTTAACTTTACTTTGATACATATCAAAAAAATCACATGTTACTTTTACTCCACTATTAACTCATTAAAAATTTTCTTTCCTAAAATATCTCTATAATTATCAACAATTAAATAATCTTCTTTCCTGATTTTTTTCTTTCATTAATATCAAATATTCATTTTTTATATAGATCGAATTTACTTTTTTAAAATAGCGAATCAACTACTCCTCTCTAGCAGGTTGATTTGATTAAAAAAAAATGACCCAGGGAAGAATTGTTCAAAACTATATAAAAAGACTAAGAACCCTTTAATACATCGATATGGGATTCCAACCCCCCTCCCCTCTACCCCAAGCACATTTAGAATTAGACATTTGGAGCGAGCGTGGACAATATAAGATAGGGAATCAACATTGAAAATATTGAATTTGGTAGGCCTGACTCTGACACCATGATAAAGAAATGAACTTTGAGCCTAACTCAATCTCAAAAATTAGCTCATGAGAGGAGAATTGTCCAAGATTATATTAGGAGACCAATGATCCTTTAACCCACCGATGTAGGATTCCAATACTCAGGTGATATATCCTTACATTGTATCCGAATCAGGTCTATCCAAATCCTTTGTTCACCGATGTTGGGCCCACAAATTATATAGTTCACACTCCATCTAACAAAGGTTTGGGCATACGGGGAAGTGTTAAGAGTCCCGCATCGAAAAACAGAATGGGTACTTGGTCTCCTTATATGGGCTTGGGAAATTCTCCACTCATGAGCTAACTTTTGAAGTTGAGTTAGACCCAAAATTCATTCTTAACATGGTATTAGAATAGACAGAGGTCCTGAGATCGAGTCTCACCGCCAACCATTATTAAAAAGAATTTTCACATGCTTGGCCCATGAAAAAAATCAGGCTCAGCGTGTTGAGAATATAATCAAATAATAAAAGTATGTCCTCTCTAAATGCTTAAGCTTTTAAATAAGATGGTCACACACTTTAACATGATTGACATTAACCCTAGACCCTTGTTCCGAGAAATAAATTTATATTTTCTACTGGAATTTCATCATGCACTATTTACATTTCAAGACAATAAAAAATAAGGGTTCTAGCAAAAAAGTACCAATGAAGTCGAGTCAAAAGCACCTTCATTTCTACATAAAATGATGGGTGTATAAATTCACAACGGATCGTATCCTTCAAGCCGCGGGAGACATTTGATTCTCTAAAAATAAGGATTTCTTATCGTTGTATGCACGATTTCTTTTTGTATAAAACATACTGATAGTCTTGTAACTGTTTTATATATAGAGCTTATAACCTTTATTTCAGTATGCATCTTTCTAGAATTTTCTAAGTCGGGTCGGAGGTCTATTGAAAACAGCGAGAGATATATTGTCGTTGATCTTTCTAGAATTCCAGCTATCACATGACATTTTTGTTGCACTTCTCCTTTCAATCATCCTATTTGATTATACATGGTCTATAAGTAATGTTACATCCATTATTTCATTCAAGTTAGTATAAAACTAGTTAAAATATATGTTTTTTTCTACATTTGGGCACTACAATATCATTTTACTTAACTCTTTTTAAGTTGACTAAACTCCTTGTGTATACATATAATCAGTGTATACAACATACAACAGACATTATTATTAATTCATTAATTCGTAATTAGACTATAGAATTATGAAATTAATATTAATTCCGAGTCTAAATCCACGATTATAGGAAACTCCTTTGCTACTTCTTTTATGATTGATACACTTCATCTTTGCTAGTCTCATTTGTGATATTATACCGAATATATTATCGTTATAAAATTAAAAAGGAGCTAAGGGCGAACAATATGTGTTATTTTGTGGTGCTTCGACACCTATTAAACCCAACAAAAATTAGGTTTGATCATATAAGCAATGTATAAATGTTGACATAGAATTTTGAAAAAAAATACCATTAAAACTAACCAACAAGATAGCCGAGTCTTTTAATTTTAGTCGAAACCTTAAAATTTTAAGAGTTACTATGTGTACTATTCAAACTTCCTAAACATTAACCCATAAATTCTGAATTCGTCATCGAAAGAAGGAGACATTCTTTTCTCTTTCTCTCATTTCTCAAGATGAAAACAAGTAAAAAAAATAAAAAATAAAAAGAAACTCAAAGCATGTGACATAATCAATCAAACATTCAATCATCTCTCTGTACAGATTAAAATTAAAGATTTAAAAGAAAAGCTTGTACATAACAAAGCAATAATTAATTTTTTACATAATAGAAGCAAAACAACAGAGGGAATTAATAACTCTATCTTTTGTCTTCTAGTATGTTATATCTACACCTTTGTCCTATTGTTCCCCTTAGTAATTTAACTAGTCACTAATTTCAACTAAACACAACTAATTGTATATATTTAAATTTATATTTTTAAAACATAATTAATAAAGCTAATTTAATAAAATAGGCCCCTAATAAATATTTTTCTTAATGAATGTGTCAAATCTATCGGGGCCAACTAATATAAAAAGTATATCTTTACAAAAATAAATAATTAGATATTTTTAATATATCACTTTTTGAATTATATTAGGTAGTGAATTTGAGTAATATTTAATAAAAACAACAAAATAAAAAAAAATTATAAATTATATTCTCTTTTTTATGTGTCATCATTTTTTTTATCCGTTTTAAAAAAATTACTTTTTTATATTTGATAACCATTAAAGATACAATTTTACTTTTATTTCACTTAATTAAAGATAATTATAATACATTTTTTAATAAAGAATAATTCGATAAAAATTATCAAGCATTTTCTTATTTTTTTTAATTTTATATTCGATTAAATCATGATACATAAAATAAAACGAAGGTAGTATTTATTATTTCAACGGACAAGTATTATTACACAATTGTTTTTTTTTAACCACTCTTACTCATACCTCACCACCCCAACTATTAACAAAAGGTCAAACAAGACTTGTCCATTTTCTTTATCTATCCTCTTTGCTACATCTTCACTTTCCTCTCTGTATTTTTCCATCTCACTTTCCTCATTTCCTCTTCCAATTCAACTCTTCCCCCCCCCCCCCCCCCCCCCCCTCCTCCCGCCCCCCCCAACTCTATCATCATAATAATCTTCTCATTTTAATTAAGTGAATTCAAACATCAAAAAAGTTACAAAATAGTTTGTCCATTTTTTTTCTACTAGCTAGTCTTGATTCTTCCAAATTTAGTACTTACAAACATATTGTGTCCTGTCCACTTTTTTTTCCAAGAAAATTCCTACCCTTTTTTCTTCTTGATTAGTTCTTGATTTTTATTCTCTCTTCTTTTTTTTTACAAAAATGGATAAGGGAAATTTGTTCATGAATGATGATAACACTACAATTGGTAGTAGTTATGAACAACTTCAAAATCGTTTCTATAATCCAAATTTGGATTTGGATAATAGTAACAATAACAATTCTGATCCATTTGAGTCTGCATTAAGTTCAATGGTGTCTTCTCCAATTGCATCAATTCCTAATAATAATAATAATAATAATAATAGTAATAGTAGTCATGGTGGTGAAAATTTTGTGTTAAGAGAATTAATTGGTAGGCTAGGAAGTATTTGCAATTCAAGAGAAATGTCACCAAATTCTCATAACATGTATAACAACAACAATAATAATTATAATAATAGTAGTAGTACTAATAATTCTTGTTATAGTACCCCTTTAAATTCTCCACCAAAATTAAATCTTTCTATGATGGGGAATTTGCCACCAACACAATTTACTACTGATCCTGGATTTGTTGAGAGGGCAGCAAGATTTTCTTGTTTTGCAACAAATTTGGAAAGTGGACAACTTTCAATAGTTCCAAGTAACCAATCCATCAAGATTCTTAGAAAGGCAATTTCCA
Source organism: Capsicum baccatum var. pendulum (assembly GCA_030864225.1). NCBI lineage: Eukaryota > Viridiplantae > Streptophyta > Magnoliopsida > Solanales > Solanaceae > Capsicum > Capsicum baccatum. The sequence continues at coordinate 140,605,405 of CM061558.1, forward strand.
AGGGAAAATCAACCAAGATTGCCAATGTAATGTACATTTTCTTCGAGTTGATTTCTCATATAATCACTAAATTAACACTTACTATCTCAAAGTGTCATATTTTTTGTCTGAAAAGTGATTTTCTAAGATAATAAATATCAATTGAGTAGTCACATGAGAAATCAAATTCTGTCATTTTGTTATGTTTCTTGAAATTCTAGTTGTGTATTTTTTTAGAGTCGATTTTTCAGATTGTACTCAATTAACGGTTATTATCTCAGAATGTTAGATCTTTCTGATATAATAAATGTCAATTGAGTGGGCATATGAGAAATCAAATTTTATTTTTTTTCAGTTATGTTTCTTGCAATTCTAACTAAACCATAGTACTAATACTTTTTTTTTTCGGTAAATTCTATACTTTTTGAGAGTCGAATTTCTAGATGGTCATTCAATTAATTGCTATTATCTCAGAATGTCATATTTCTCGTTGAAGAAAGTGATTTTTTGAGATAATAGCATCAACTGTCTTTCTATTAGGTTTTTTGAGAATCTAACTAAACCATAATTGGAAAAATTTGTAGTACTAACACCTTTTTTTGGTCAATTTTGTACTTTATTGCAGGAGAAAAATGAATCAAATGCTAAAAGAAGTAAGTCCGAGGAAAATGAAAATAATAATAATAAAGCAAAAGAAGATGAAAAAGCTGTTGTAGAAGAAAATAAAGATAACCAAAAGCTACCAGAGCCACCAAAGGACTATATTCACGTGAGAGCCAGAAGGGGACAGGCCACTGATGGCACATACAGCATATCCATAGATTCGGTTTGGTTTTAAAGTTTATCGTTTTGACATATTAATTATCGATTTGTAATAAAGCTAAATCATTAAGAACTATTAAGATATTGACTTATCGATTATCGATTTATCGATTATTGATTGTTATTGGTTCGGTTATCGAGTTAAACTATTAACATTCAAAATATTTTTCAAACATAAGCAAATCATAAGTATAACTGGGCACTGGGCAGTACAAACAGAAGCATATAAGTATAAATATGCCGAACAAACAAAAGCAAATAAGTATAAACATGCCTTACAAACAAAAGCACATAAGTATAAACATGATTTGGCAGTACAAAACTGAGCAAATAATTTCACTTTGAATATTTATATCTTACTAATTGTAACTACTTTGTATTAAAGAGAATTGCATGAAACGGAAAGAAACACAATACATAATAATGGAACTCAAAACACCATTCAAGATATTAACAAAGCAAAAGACTAAAAAATAAAACATACTCCCTCCGAAATAGTAAGAAAATATTTATTAGAGGTTTATTTTATCAAATTAGTCTTATTTAATTAATGTTGAGGATAGAATTGGAAGAACATAATAAAATACACATTCCATCAAAAGGGACAACTAAATTGAAATAAATATTTTATATTTTTAGAAAACTAAAAAAAAACCTGAAAAGGGGGGCAAGTGCAGTACCAATATGTTTGTCAATGTTTTAAAATTACTCAATTAATGAAAAATCATGGCCAAAATTACCAATATGTTTGTCAACCCAAGAGCTTCACCGTTCACACAGCATTTCAAAACTTCCCAAGAGAGAGACAGATAGACACCTAAAATGCCTACCCCAAAATCCATGTGATGCAGTTGATATTTACCAGAATTACTTAAATAGGCACATTGAACAGCAGAGACTCTCTTGCACACCAAAAGTCTGATGTAGCTCACTCTCTTGCTTAAATAGGCATATTGAACAACAATTGATATTTACCAGAATCTGAATTTTCTCTTGCATACCAAAGTTCACATCCATCTTCCTTTTTTTTTGTCTATTCTCAAATTTTATTATACAATTAAAACACAATCAAAACTGCATAATTCAAGCTTCAATTGTTAATGTAAGAGTTTTGTTGACTGTGGTCTTTTTCACTTTTGTAATTTTGTCAGGCGACGCAACTTTCCACAAACGGTGAAAAAATTCCAACCTGAAAGGCAATTCAGACTACTAGTTACAAAATAAAGAAGACAACCAAGATTAATTACTCAAAATGCAAGACAAAAGTGAATGATTGTGAGCAGTCGAGCAAAAATTGAGCAGTTAATCTGAGATAGTGAGATGAGACGAGAGAGAGGCGCTAACAGCTATGTGAGGGACATCGTTAAAAGTGAAAACCCTATTACCTTCACGATAACTGGGTATTGAAAAATTTAAGTGGGCCTATTTCTTAGTGGGAAATCGGGTAGCCCGATAATAAAAGAGACCCGAACCGATAAACCAATCACATAAATACTAAACCCGAAAAATCTAGAAACCGACCCATTAACCCGAACCAAAAAATGCACAGCCTTTAATGAAGCTTTAAATTTTGTTTTTTCAGGTTTAGGATGATCTCAATAGTGTTGTTCAAATGGGATTTGGCCAAAATCAGAACTAGACTTTTCCCGGTTAGTAAAATTATTAATTTATATAATCAAATTATTTTATAATATTCCTAATTCTCAAATGAAAGTTGAACTATGACCCCAAAAAAGCCCAGTAAAAATTGATGAATTTATTTGAGTCCCCAACTAAGAGAGGCTTCTGTATATAGAGAGCTAAAATTTGTGATTAAGACTTATTCAGATCAAATTTTGCGATTCGATTCATGAAGAAGAAAGAGATTTTTTTTTTCCTTTTCTAATTCTTGATCCTATTTAGTGATTAATTTGGCTGATTCTGATTATTGTTTTTTGAGATAAGGCTAGTAGGGCTTTGTGGGGGTGGGGGTGGGGATTAAGGATGTGACATTAGCATACTAGTCTCATGCTACAGATATTGTACATTTAAAGACAACTCGATACATTCAATATTATACGTTATGCTGATATATTTATACGTTAAGTAGCAATGCAAGGTCAGAATTATGAAACTCTTCATCTATTGCGAGAAAATTGGATTGTTTGCTAGTGAGAAATGAGTCAGTGTAAGTAATTTATCAAAAACATCGTACTGAGATATTGTTAGATAAGAATTATGAAACTTTTCATCTAATATGAGAAAACGAGATTGTTTGTCAGTGAGAGACGAGTCAGTGTAAGTGATTTATTTGAAACGTCATACCGAGATATTGCTAGATAAGAATTATGAAACTTTTCATCTATTGCGAGAAAATGAGATTGTTTGCTGGTGAGATCGAGACGAGTCAGTGTAAGTGATTTATCAGAAAAGTCAAACCGAGATATTGCTAGGTCAGAATTATGAAAATTTCCATCTATTGTGAGAAAACGAGATTGTTTGCTAGTGAGAGACGAGTAAGTGTAAGTGATTTATCAGAAATGTCATACCGAGATATTGCTAGATAAGAATTATGAAACCTTTCATCTATTGCGAGAAAATGAGATTCCTTGCTGGTGAGAGACGAGTCATTGTAAGTGATTTATCAGAAACGTCATACCGAGATATTGCTAGGTCAGAATTATGAAACTCTTCATCTATTGTGAGAAAACGAGATTGTTTGCTAGTGAGAGACGAGTCAGTATCAGTGATTTATCAAAATCGTCGAGATTTTTATAGGTCAAAATCGTATTGAAAAAAAAGTGCAATATGAGAAATTATTTAATCTTGGTTTAGTCATGATCAAAGCTAATTAGAAAGCCATGTGCCATTTAAATGTGATTTCGAAATGAATAGACTTTGACATAAAATTGAAGAGTGAATCACAAATGATCTTTTTTTTTAAATCATAAAATCGAGTGATATATAGGTTGGTAGAACCAAATAATATTTGCAAAATAGTGTTTCTACTTTCTATTGTCCGAAATAGTACATAATAATAATAATTTTTTCCTCGCAAAAATATTTCTAACAATCAAGAGGTCACAATTCAAATCATGGTATCACAAGTTTAAACCTAATAACCTCTTCACGATAAACGCCTAGCTAGTATACTAATTTAAAAACTTGAAATACACGTACGTTTGGCGATATATCAACAAGGGTTGTGATAGGGTGGAAGATATCTCTAATTCTCAGTGGTTGAGCTAGAATTTTCATTAAGTGAGTTTAAAATAAAAAATGAAAATATACGAAACTAGCCGAAGTGGGTCCAACATCAACTATATATACGTAAAAGAGAATTTTAACCATATATAAATAATATAATTTTTCATCGAAGGGGATTCAGATGAACTCCTAGGTGGCTTCGCCCCTGCTCATCTTTGATTAGATATTATCGTGAGTTTAAGTCTCGAGCATAAAGTCATCTTCGTTAGGAAGTGTTTTAAATTTATATATTAAGTTTTTGATGTGAATTCAAATTTAGTTGGATCATAATGTAGATATGTGAAAAATAAAATAAAATAAAAAAAAGAGTGAAATTATGTTGTCTATATTTTGGATAATCAAGTCTTTGTTGTGTGGTTGGAATAGGGGTCCAATTACCAGGCTGTCATTATAATTTTCCCTATCATGCTGTTTATATCATACCTACCATTCACTTTATGTCTCTTTCTTTCAACTTCAGCAGCATATTTTCTCTGATATCTGTTTTGTATGATAAATAATAATAATAATTGAAAAAAATACTCCTTTCGTTTAAAAAAAAGAGTGGTCTAATTTGATTTAATACAAAGTTTAAGAAAGTAAAAAAGATATTTAATTGTTAAATGTATTAAAATGCTTTTCAATATTGTGGTTTTAAGCATGCCACGTGTAAAATTAAAATTAAAGTAATATTAAAAACGAAAAGGGGTCATTCACTTTGAAACAAACTAAAAAGGAAAGGAGGTGATTCTTTTTTAAATGGAGAGAGTAGTACTCTGATTTATAGAAGTGCTAGCTATGCATGAAATTCTGGGAAGGATCGGATCACAAAAGTCTAATATACGCAGCTTTATCTTGTATTTCTGCTTGCTCCACGACTTAAATTCATGACCTCCTCGTCACGTGACAATCTTTTAAATAATATATATATATATATATATATATATATATATATATATATATATATATATATATATATATATATATTCTTTTTTTCCTTTTTTTTTCTTTTTTTTAAAAGTCAGGCTATGATTGTGAAGATTGAATAACCAACTTTCATCATTTTACTTTCACCAAATCTATTGTAATCTCTAAGAATATCTCAAGATTTCAACTTGAATGTCTAAATCAAGTACATAGATTTGGATTATAGCAAAGTGATATGCTTATTGTCAAAGTAATCTTGCTTAAGCTTATTTTATCAAAGCATATGGTACTATTTTCTAAAGCACATTTTGCTCTAACAAGACATTAGTACTACTTTTAAATAATATCATTACTGAATTTGATTTGATAAATCATGTTATAATCAAAGATCAAATAAGGTAGGGGAATCTAAATAAATATTCCCATAACTACATCCTTTTCCTTTTTTTTTTTTTTTTTTTTTTATATAATTGACAAATCTCTACTGTCACTAATTCGAAATTAGGTGAATAATGAGATCAAGGATAATGGACCGGCCCTTTTACCCTCCTCTACTTAAATATAAGGATTTTGTCTAGAAATAACCCCACCACCCACTTTTGGCCATGTAATTGAGAAATGACCACTATCGTTATGAATTTTATCATTGAATTTCACTGGTAGAATATGAAACTTCACGATAATGATTATTTTTCTTTTTTCTTTTTTGCGGTGTGTCCATGGTCTACAAATTCTAGTTGCCTTTGCATACATCCCACGCTACACATCAACAACAAATTTCAAGTGAAATTCTACAAGTAGGGTATGGAGAAGCAGGGGCGAACCTCGGTTTAAAAATATGGTTTTCCGACACCCGTTAAATTCGATGCAGAATGGGTATAATTATATAAGAAATGTATAAAAATTGGTATAAAATGGAAAAAAGCACACATGAAACCAAGAGGATAGCTGGTGCTTTGATTTCGGGGCAAAATCTTAAAGCTTTGGGTGTAAATATTTGTGTTTGAACCTCTCGAACATCCACGACTCTTAAATCCTGAATCCGCCACTGTGGAGAAGGTAGCATATTCGCAGAACATACTATCATTTAGTGGAGATAGAGGGACTATTTTTGAAAGACCCTCGACTCCTGACATTACATGCTACACTATTACTATTAAACCAAATTCTTGAGGGCAAATGTCATACCTACATCTATTTTGACTTGATTTGGATACATATTTTTTCCATTTTGGTAAATTGGAAATAAGAAAAATATTATAGCCACAGAAAAAGTGTCACTTTCTTTTGTAATTTATATTTTCTTTTTTGCATAGAGTTGTTCCTCTCCATGGGCCAAAATGAGACAGTATTATCTATATTGAACCACAAAGAGAACCAAGACTTGCCCCATGATACTGTTTCATTTACCTTTCCTGTTTAAGATGGTAGGTTTTAACTACGTATGTCATTTTCATCACCATTAAAGTATATCCCTTCCTATAATAAATGGAGAAAAATTGGTTGTACACACATACATATATACTGGTAAAGTTGTTGTCATGTGACCTCTCGTCACGAGTTCAAGTCTTGGAAACAGCCTCTGCAATAATGCAAGCAAGGGCTGCGTACGATTGAACCTTATGGTCCGGCCCTTTTTTGAACCCCGCACATAGCAAGAGCTTAAGCACACTAGGATGGTAGATTGTTTGAGTCTATAATCTCACTATGGTTTAGGATAAAATTTACTTTATTAGATATGATAAGTGGTGTTTCTTAATCACACAAATGGGCTAGAAAAATATATCAACTTTGTAATTAGATATTCAAGTATACCAAAGCAGACACATGACAAGAGCTTTAGTACACTGAATTGGTAGATTGTTTGAGTCTATAATCTCATTATGGTTTAGGATAACATATACTTTATTAGATATGATAAGTGGTGTTTCTTAGTCATACAAACGGGCTAAAATATATATATATATATCAACTTTGTAATTAGATATACGCTGATTGGCCGGACTTGTGTAGACATACGATTACTGTATTCAAGTACTAAAGCGGACATGTTGGCAAATGATTTTGTTAGGTGATTTCATCCTATCTGCCTTATTGGTTGAGGTGAAACACAACATATGTTCATTAAAATATTCGAGATGCATACACGCTGATCTGAACATGAGTGTTGTGAAAGCAATTATGAGATCCACAACAGTTCCATGGCTAATATATGGCAAGGGAATGGTCGAGGCGAAACACAACATATACTTGTTCAAATATTCGAGATGCACACAAACTGATCTGAGAACATGTGTTATGAAAGCAATTATGGGATCCACAACAATTCCATGGCTAATCCATGGCTAGGGAATATGGGTCTACATGGTATCTTTACAATCTTATGTATTTGAGTGAAAAAGAAGTGTTTGTACAAAAAAGAGAGAAAAAAATGGTCCACAAGTAGGGGAGAGAGAGCTACATGTCAGAGAAGACAATCCCACAAGCTACTTGTTTAATGGTCTCCATGATATGATATGATAGACTACAATATCAACAAAGCTGCCAAAGTTTTCCAAAGTACTAATGGACTGTCTGTTCTTGGCTTCCAAATATTATACAAATAAAATGCAATGGTATACTTAAAGAGTCTGAGCCACTTGAAGATTGCCCCCTATCCTCTTGACACCGAAACCAAGCAAATAAATGATCTAAGCTACTAGTAAACATCCATGTTCATTCTTGGGATCTTTCTACTCTTACCTATATTGTCTCTACTTCTTGGTCCCACCCTATCCAAATAATGCCATTCACAATTTTTCAAAAAAAAAAATTTGATACCTTCCACACCCCTACACATCAGCATATTGTTAAGTATCCCAAATCGAAAAAGAGATGGGTAATTGGTCTCCTTATATGGAATTGGGCAATCCTCCTGAGCTAACTTTTGAGGTTGAGTTAGATCCAAGATCCATTTTTTACATGGTAGCAGAGGTAGGCCCATCTCAAATCTTTGTTCACCAATGTTGGGCCCCCATATTATATTGTTCACGCTCCCATTAACAAGGCCTGGGCGTGCAGGGGAGTGTTAAATATCCTACATCGATATGTCCATGCTTCAGTTAACGAGGCCTGGGCGTGCAAGGGAGTGACCCAATATCCATTCTTTACACATATGATTTTCAATATCTGAAATATGGCCTTGCCAAAGATAAACGAATGGAATAAGATTGACAGCATACAATTTACTACACTAATTGACAATATGAAATGGAAGTTTTATAGAATAGGAAATGTACCTTTGTAGGATGACTCTTGAATCCAACACTTGTATTAAGCCAACAGATAGTTCTTCATAATGGGAATCGTACCATCTTAATGAATAACTTATGAGCCTCCGAGATTAATAATGATGATTTAGAAATTTGACCGAGATATGGGATTTCATACAAAAAACTCCCATTCAAATGTCACCATATTAGTTGGTCTTCGTCAAGGCATGAATTTGCCGGTGGATCTTGAACACAAGGCATGGCACATAAGAATAAGTGGATCCCGGATCAAATAAAGTAAAAGCCGACCGATGGCACACCATGATCGTACCTGTAATAAAAGCAGCCGAAGACTCAGCCTCGGGCGGATCAGTATGCAAGATCATGTTGATATCTATGACTAAGAGTAAGAAAACACATAAATTTTGAACCATTGGACAAAAAAAAAACAATCACTCTTTTCATCATGCCTATTGATCAACAACAACAACAAACCCAGTGTATTCCTACCTAGTGGGGTCGGGGGGAGGTAAGATGTATGCAGTCCATACCTCTACCTCTAAAGAAGTAGAAAAGCTGTTTTCGATAGACCCCCGGCTCAAGACACGAGACACCACACAAATACATAGTAAAGCACAGAACAAGATTTCATAACATAAATACGGCACCCATAAGTAATAGAAAACAGAGGAAAGCACCCAGATTCGTAATAAAACATGGAACACGGAATCATAACAAGAATAATACCCCCACCAAGTAATTCCCTACACTAGCGACCCAAACTGGCCCTAGTCTTCTGCCCTAATTCGCGTCCTCCAGACCTTCCTATCTAGGGTCATGTCCTCGGTGAGCTGTAACTGCTCCATGTCCCGCCTAATCACCTCACCCCAGTACTTCTTCGGCCTACTCCTACCCCGCTTAAAACCATCCAACGCTAGCCTCTCACACCTACGAACCGGAGGATCCATGCCCCTCCTCTTCACGTGTCCGAACCATCTCAATCGGACTTCCCGCATCTTGCACTCCACTGGAGTCACACTAACCTTTTCCCTGATAGTCTCATTCTGAACTCTATCCTCTCTAGTCAGCCCACACATCCAGCGCAACATCCGCATTTCCGCCACCTTCATTTTTTGGATGTAGGAGTTCTTAACTGGCCAACACTCCGCTCCATACAACATGGCCGGACAGACTACCATCCTGTAGAATTTGCCTTTAAGCTTGGGCGACACCTTCTTATAACACAACACCCCCGACGCGAGCTTCCACTTCATCCATCCCGCCCCAATACGGTGCGAGACATCCTCGTCAATCTCACCGTTACCCTGGATCACGGACCCGAGATACTTGAAACTATCCCTCTTACATACCTCCTGTGATTCCAGCTTCACTACCACCTCATTCTCCAGCCTCACGTCATTAAACTTGCATTCCAAATACTCTGTCTTGCTTCTGCTCAACCTGAACCCTTTAGACTCAAGAGTTTGTCTCCACACCTCTAATTTGTCATTCACACCCCCTCGAGTCTCGTCAATCAGAACTACATCGTCTGCAAAAAACATACACCAAGGCACCTCCCCTTGAATGCGCCGCGTCAACACATCCATCACCAAAGCAAACAAAAAGGGACTAAGAGTAGATCCCTGATGCATTCCTGTCAAGACAGTGAAATGCTCTGAGTCTCCTCCCGCCGTCCTCACTTGAGTTTTCGCTCCATCATACATATCCTTAATTGCTCTGATATATGCCAGCGGGACTCCACTAGCCTCCAAGCATCTCCAAAGCACCTCCCTGGGGACTTTGTCGTATGCCTTCTTCAGGTCGATAAACACCATGTGCAGGTCCTTCTTCCTTTCCCTATACTATTCCACCATCCTCCGTACCAGGTTAATTGCCTCCGTCGTCGAGCGGCCAGGCATAAATCCAAACTGGATTTCCGAAATAGACACTATCTGTCTCAGCCTCATCTCGACCACTCTCTCCCTAATCTTCATAGAGTGACTCAATAACTTAATCCCCCTACAGTTATTGCAACTCTGGATGTCACCCTTATTCTTATAGAGAGGGATCATGGTACTCCACCTCCATGCCTCGGGCATCTTTGCCGTCTTGAAGATTTCGTTAAACAATCTAGTCAACCACCTTACACCAGCCTCTCCAACGAACTTCCAAAACTCCATCGGTATCTCATCCGGCCCCGTCTCCCTACCCCTCCGCATCCTGCGAACAACCTCTCTAACCTCTTCTACCTTAAAACGTCTACAATAACTAAAATCCCGACACTCCTCTGAGTGCTCCAGTTCCCCTAACACAATAGCTCTATCCCCTTCGTTATTCAAGAACCTATGAAAGTACGACTGTCATCTATTCTTAATGTGGCTGTCCTCCACCAACACTCTACCGTCCTCCCCCTTAATGCACCTCACCTGGTCGAGGTCATGACTCTTCCTCTCCCTAGCCTTAGCGAGTCTAAACAACTTTTTCTCCCCTCCTTTCCCCTGTAACCCTGCATACAAGCTCTCAAAAACGGCCGTCTTAGCTGCTGTGACTGCTAACTTAACCTCCTTCCTAGCTAGCTTGTACTCTTTCTTGTTTACCCGCTTCTTCGTCCTTACTCTCAACCAACTTAGCATACGCCCCTTTCTTGGTCCCCACTTTCTTCTCCACCTCTTCATTCCACCACCAATCCCCCCGATGATGCTCGGCCCGACCCCTAGAAACACCCAACACCTCACTTGATGCACCTAGCCGCCCTATCCCACATACTATCCACGTCCCCCCTACACTTCCACACCCCCATTCCCGCCAACTTCTCCCCTATCTCCCATGCATTCACTGGCGTCAAGCCGCCCACTTAATTCTAGGTCTACACTCCTTACTCCTCCTCCTCTTTCTATTCTTCTTTATACCCAAATCCATAACCAAGAGCCTATGCTGGGTCGAAAGATTCTCACTCGGGATGACCTTACAGTCCTTACACAACCCCCTATCCCCTTTCCTAAGCAACAAAAAGTCAATCTGGATCCTGGCTACCGCGCTTCGAAAGGTGATCAGGTGGTCGTCCTTCTTCGAGAAGCCCGAGTTCACCACCACTAGCCCAAAGGACCTCGCAAACTCCAATAGAGTAGCCCCCTCTTCATTTCTCTCCCCAAAACCAAAACCACCATGCACATCACCAAAGCCTCCCGGTAACGCCCCGATGTGCCCGTTGAAATCTCCTGCTACAACAATCTTCTCCGAGCTAGGCACGCCTCTCACCACCTCCTCCAAAGCCTCCCGAAACCGCATCTTCTCCTCCACCTCTGAGCCCACTTGCGGCGCATAAGCACTACACACATTTAGGGTAAACCCCCGAATGACCAACTTAATAGTCATCAACCTATCGTTGATCCTCTTCACCTCTACTACCTGGTCTCTAAGCTCTTCATCTACTAAGATGCCAACTCCATTCCTACGCCTCTCGCTCCCAGAGTACCACAACTTGTAGCCATCCACATCCCTAGCCTTAGACCCTACCCACTTGGTCTCTTGAACACACGCGATATTGATCCTCCTCTTCCTAAGAATCTTCACAAGCTCTATGGACTTACCCTGAAGGGTCCTATATTCCAAGACCCAACCCTCAGCCTACCATCACTATCCACACGCCCTCTTCTACCACCCCCGTGGCCAAACCTTGGCCTCCCTCCCACTCCCGCCCTTCCCTCATCCCCCGCCCCCACAACGGCCCCATGCCCCAACCCCCTCGAACATGACCCTATCCAACCATTACCGCCCACAGCCACTACTACAAGAAAATATAAGACAATATAATCAAAGGCAAGAAACGACCACAACAACAGCAACAACAGACAACAGCAACAGCAGCAACAGACAACAGCAACAACAACAACAGACAACAGACAATATCAACAAATCAAAAGCAGATAACCCAATCAAAAGTAGTGCAAGAAACGACCATAGCAACAGCAACAACAGACAACAGACAATATCAACAAATCAAACGCAAGTCAAGGTACAGGGGATAATACTAGCATAATACGAAGAATGAAATAACAAAGGTTAGAAGTCACCGGGTTACGCTTGTAGACCAAGCCGGAAAACCAAAACCCAGCGTAAACCGGGTTCCGGGGAGTTCCGGTGCTGAGATAGAGCTGCGACTGCTGGAGACCGAGGGAACTGGTCGTCGTCTGGGTGCTGCGGCTGCTGGCGACCGAGCGGCGGGTGTAGACGGAGCTGCGGCTGGAGACCGAGCTGCGGCTGTTGGAGACCGAGGGAATTGGTCGTCGTCTGGGTGCTGCGGCTGCTGGCGACCGAGCGGCGGGTGTAGACCGAGTTGCGGCTGCTGCTGGGGACCGGGCGGCGGCGGCTGGAGACCGAGGGGGGGTTGGATCTCGCCGGAGCCGGCGCGGAGGGGGGGTATGAACGAGGGGGGGGGGAAGCGAATTGAAACCGGAGGTCGGCGACGAAGGGCGGCGAGGAGTGGCACCGAGGGCCGGAGATCGGGTCGGGTCGACGCCGAAGGTTGGCGACGGCGACGGGGGCCGGGGACCGAGGAAATAGAGAAGGTAGGGAGAGAGAGAGAGAGCCGTTAGGGAGGAGTACTCTGTTTCAGACTGTATCAAATTTTCATGGAATTACTCTAGTTTGTCTTAACAGGGTGCGTGGACTACAATTGGTGTGGGACATTCGTTCATCATGCCTATTGATCAATTGTAGGAATTGAATACAAAGAACTTGATGGATTGATTAAGTTGTTCCTTCCACAATTGGTGAAAAGCTACACCTTACCAAAACTATGTAAACACAGTATTATTATAGGTACATACAACAAACACCACCACCTTTTTACATCACACATTTCCTAGTCTATATGTTGCACCTATCGTATCCCGAAAACCAAGAGGGCTCTACTAAGTTTGACAAGTCCTCCTCCTCTTCTTCTTTGTTGTAAAATGACTCGAACTCTTCTCTGCGCTGTGTGTGCTGCGGATCACCTTCATTATTAATCTCTCTTACATCATACGTTGTTGTCTCGGATCTTTCTTCAGGATGGAGGGATTCTTCGAGTAACTGATTCAACTTGTTGATCTCCTTTTCATGTTTTTTCTTCAGTTTATCAATCTGTTTGTAAGCCTTGTTAGCTTCTTGTTCTGCCTCAATCGCTCGTTTCTGCATAAGATTAGAACTTATTAGAGAACTCCGCGGAACAAAACATATCAAAAGATGAGTAATGTGCTTGCTTCACGATATATCATGAAAATCAAGGTTCAAAATGTTCGGCACCAAGAGTACATCCACAACACAATCAAATGTCTTAACACTAATAGCTCAAGCCAACATAGCCATATGTGAAACAGTCAATCAGTAGAGACATTCTTCTGGAGGACCAAGTAATCAAACATAAAACAGATCCAAATGTTTATCCGACATAGCCATAATAATTTCATAAAGAACATGAAAGATACACAACACCATAAAGTAGGAGATCAAAACAATTGAAAATAATATCTATATTCAGATGAAAATTTCAGGTTGTATATTGATTGCAAATACTTGTTTGAGGTGAGCTAGCACAAGAGGTGAGCGAGCCACTAGAGGGATGATGTCACACTTCTCCTAAGGAAAGCGGAAGACAATAAGAATATTTCCTCGTTAAGAGACAACAGCAGGACGTCTCTGTATCTAACCCTCGTTTGCAATGAGGTCACGTTCAAACACTCCTCACAGCACTTCGTAAATATTTTTATTGTGTTAACTCATCTAGATGACAAACCTAGAAATTACAGGATATATTCACACAAAAGCATTTATGTAGGATTGGAATTAGAAGTAAAAGAAGATGGGATCATAGGTGGAATTGGAGACGTAAAGGAATAATATAATGATCAAGGAGTAGCATCATAATGAGTAGTCGACTGTAAACAAATCGGTTAAAGCAAGCTTTAGTGTTGCAATGACAAGAAGATACACACGGATAGAATAAAGCGAAACTAGGAAAAGATTTATTCTAAAAACTCACCTCAGCAGCTGTGGTAGCTTCTTCAGCCTCTTTAAGCCGCACAAGCAATTCACCAGCTGCTTGTACAGCTTCAGCAGTATCTCTCAGTTGCGCCTGAAGCCCCTTATTCTCATCCCTATAATAGCGCCTCTCCTTTTCCCTTTCTACTTTTAGAGCTGAAATTTCTGCAGCAAGAGCATTGATAAATTTAGATTCAGCACCCCTCACACCTGCCTTTGCAGCTGCATTTTTTACATCCTCTATACCATCTTGGATCTTCCTATGCCTTATAAGCAATTGCATATGCTTCTCTTCAAGTTCAGCATATTGTTCAAGCATGCGTGCATGTCCCTGCATTGCCATCTGCATTGCTTCTTTCAGCTCTTCCGAGCACTCCTTCTCCAAATCTAGTTCTTGTCTATGCTTTTTGGCCATGCCGCGGCTAGCTTCTAAGTCTAACCTCAATTCTTCTACAAGAGAAATCCATTTGCTCTCTGTTTGTGTCCATTGAATCCTCTCCTTTTCAAGTCGCTGTTCAGCACTCTCCTCTGTTGACTCTGGAATAGTAGATAAAGGCGAAGGCTCACTTGACTCGCAGGGATAAGCTAATTGCATACGAGAACTTCCTTTCTTGAATGCCTTCGGTGAAGAATCTACATAAAACTGGAGCTGGCTTCTCAAATCCCGAATCTCCTCCATCAAAACATCCCTCTCACCAAAGTTAAAGAAGTTTCGATACTGTTCCAGCTCATCTTGAACTCTCCTTAATGCAATCTTCGCACTTAAGATTTCTGGATTATTCTCATATTTCTCCTTCAGAAGCTGAAAATCATGAATTAGACATGCACAGTGAGAGGAAGATTATGCATATCAATAAACTAAGTTCGAGTCAGAGGCATACCTTATGCTCATGAGCGAGTGATAATAATTCATCCTCCATGAACTCCTCTGTCGGTAGGATTCCATCCATTAAGCTCTCAAGACGAACAATCTTATCCTCGCGTGTTTGGCCAATAATGGCATTGCATTCTCGCTCATGTTTGTATTGTTGAATCTGCCATCAGTTGCAACAAGTCAAATAGATGAAGGGAATAATGAACGTCGCAAGTTGCTCAATTGACAAACCAAAACCTACCAAGCGGTTGAGTTGCATGATCTCCAAAGTTTGCTTGGCACATACTTCTTCCAGTGCCATCTCCCTCCGTATCGCTCCGGCCAATACCTTTTCTACTGCCTGCAAAATATTGCACAGAAATAAGTACGACAGAGTACAGAAGTACAAAAGCCAAACACAATTCATAAAATCTTCGAACTTACTTTGGGTACTTGAACCTTGGACTTCTCGCAGGACTGTGATCCATCAGCAGGTACCAACTGTGATTCCTCGACACAAACCAATTGCATGTTTGAGCCATCATTGGCATCTATAACCTCTTGCTGGGAATTCCTTAACTTACATTTACTACACAAGAAATTTGACCGTCCTTCAAATGACTGATCATCTTTAATAGTCGTTTGGACCCCAACGTCTGCTTTAGTAACTGGAATAATTGCTCGAAGATCAGCAGGTTTGCAAGAAAACCTGAATGAGGACCGCCTCAAAGATGTATGCTGACGATTACTTATAGTTTCAAGTCCCCTATGTAGACTAGCAGCTATATGTTCTGTTGATGTAAAACAATGTTTACTTCTCTTATTAGTTTGAGAGTCCAAACACATACTGATCGAAGGCTTTGCAAAGGACAAATCCGGTACATCCAGCTTACTCTCTCTAAGATCCTTCTGAGAAGCACTCAGCATCGATGATGTCCTTAGACTTTTTCTACTGCTATTTACTGTTGGTGAAACACTTGGAGTGGGAGATTTCAAAATAGATGTATCATTTGTACAGGCTGCACCACCCTCCGGATATTTAGACGAGCCTTCAGGAGTTTTGTCATTATAGCATTCACATTGCTCTGAGGCTGTTTCTTCTACCAGTTCCACTTTTACTCCATGATTGAGCAAATTAATGGCCAGCGATGGAAGGCACTCAATTTCAATGGGCTCTGGAGAAGAATCACTATCAAGCTTCAACATGGATTTCTTCAAACCAGCCATGACATTTTCTTTATCACAACTTTGGTGAATTGATTCTTCAGCCATCGAGCAATTATCTTCAGGTTGGACAACTTGTTCGGATACCGTTTCCTCCATAGTAACGTCTGCATCCTCAGAACCTTCCTCTCCCTTGCATGTGTTGTGCGTTTCCTCGTTACGTCCTTCAGAAGGACCAACAACCAAGGAATTCTTGGAAAGATTTTTTCGCAAGATTCCAACCTCTTTACTTCCTCCTTCTGGCAGGAGACCTAATAGTTCAGCTTCCTCAACAATCTCCATTTCCGTGTCACCATCGTCGTCTAGAAGAGGTAATGTCATTGGGCGGTTGAGGCTTAATTTCAAAAGGTTTAAGCTTCTACGCGCATTCCAACCAGAAGAATAATTTCCATTTTGATCTCCTTGAGAGCCATTGGCCTTCACTCTTATCAGCTCATCCTGTAAAGAGGACAAGACAAGAAGACGTTCATTCCACCAAGACTCGTAAAGCAAGAAATATGCCAATCGTGAAAGAAGATATTTACGAGAAAAGGATTTAAGTGTTTGCCTTTAACTGTCGTATATATTCCCTCAAGACATTTACATCATCTTGCATTTCCTCATTGATAACAGCCTTATTCTTTATTGCCTTTGCGCGCTGGGCAAATCTCAGGGTACTGAGTGTCTCGCTCTTACAACTGCATTATCAAGAGGAGCAAAAGACTCTAAAATTATCAACAATTACATATCGTGAAAGAAATCGAAATGTAAACTTTACAAGAATGAAAGACGATTGAGGAAAGTATGGTTCTAACTCTACCTCTGTGCTGGAGAAATGGCACATATCATTGCAAGTTTTGCATTCCCGCCAAGAGATTCCTGTAACAAAAATGTCAACTTGGAATCTCTATAGGGAATGTGCCGATGCTTTCCTGTTTGGGAAACTTCTGCCAGAATGTTTATCAAGTTCCTGCAAATCTCAAAAAGCAATCAGAAACAGAGGTGAAAAATATAAGTTCAAGCAAAAAGAAAAGAAGTTAAAAATGTGACACTCTATGGTAGGGAAGAACAGAAATTCCGCAAAAATCTTACAGAAAAAGGAAGCCTAAGCTTCACTATATTGCTATTTTGTGTTCCTTTAAGTACACAAAATGATCAACCTAATGTCAGGCCTTCTAAATGACTTCTAGTTATAGGAGAAAAATAAGTAATAACCAGTTAGGTACACACTAGTACACACAATTTGCGATTTAACAAGATTTATGACATTACTGGCAACCTTCTGGCATTAGGGGGAAGACCGGTGCACTAAAGCTACCGCTATGCGCAGTGTCCGGGGAAGGGCCCCACACCACAAGGGTGTATTGTACGCAGCCTTACCTTGCATTTCTGCCAGAGGCTGTTTCCAAGGCTTGAACTCGTGACCTCCTAGTCACATGGCAGCAACTTTACCAGTTACTCCAAGGCTCCCCTTCAACCTTCCGACATTCATGTCAAGGAAATAAAATTCCCATGCAATCGCCCTAGAGGATCCCACCCACATCCACTGATAACATTAAGGTAGATCTGACGCATTCATTCAGTAGACGGTACTATTAGCAGGTCTCAAATGCACATATTCCAGGAAGCTCCCATTGGAGGCTTACTTTCCTTTAATCAATACCATGTGAAGCAGTCTTTTCAAGCAAGCCTTTCATGTACATTTGGTAAAAACATTCTCATTGTTTGATACAAATAATAATCGTACACTATGAAGAATGTCTTTAACTTGCAGACAGAAACACACTCTTTTGACTGTCACAAAATGTGTATAATCATACCAGGAAAGCAAAAAAGGATCACTAGATGGATTAATTCAACGGTGCTGGCCTGCAGGGACCTATTTTAACCAAAAACTAAAGAAATTTTCCTATGGTGCCAAGGCCAAGATTGCTGAAATTCATTACATCTTAAAACGAACCAAGTTCCTCTTTTCTTCATCCTAAGTTGCGCGGACTCTTCACTTTTGATGCCGCACCCGTGTCGAATTCTCCAAAAATACATTAGTTTTGGCGAATCTGACACGCACCCGTTGACATTGTTGAAGAGTCTGAGTAACATAGTCTTCATCCATATAGCTAATAAGAAATATGAAATGCATGTCTATGAATAGATAAAGTAGTTAGCTTTCTGATACTAAACCACAGAGAATTCATCCAACTTAAGAACATACCCCAGCTGTGACAAGGAGCGATTGATGTTCCCAGCTTCCTTCAGGCGTTCTCCAGCTGCACCAGTTAGCTTTTGCCTTTCCGATCCAGCAAGATCAACAAAATTTATCCTACTCGCTTTTACGCAGCTTAAGCCATCGACCATTCTCTGGAAATTAAAGTTTTATGTGAGATCAACAGCAAACGTTTTCAAATCTCAAATACAACAACAAACAGCTGGGAAGGTAGCAAAAGTCTTTCCATGCACCCTCACAGCCACCAGAAAAAAAATGATAAAGAACAGACCATGCATTAACTTGGTAGTTAGCATTTTTGATAAAGAACAGATTATTGTAAAATAAAGGAATGTAAAAGGTCTATAGGATTGTTATAGATCAGATGATAGTCGTAAGGACATGAGAAGTTATTACCTTGCAATGCGATTCGACAACGCAAGTAAATACACTGTGAGAACGTGAACTCTCAGCATTTATGCTAGTAGCACCAATTCTCCTGTTTGACAAGCCCTGTAATATTCATTGAGCAAGTTCTATTAGCTTTTCTAAGTACATCAGGCCATTTTCACTAGGCAGCTCAAAAAATACAAGTAAAAGAAGCACTGATCTCAGATATTACTTGCTAAATCACTGGCTTATTGTAGTAACTGGACAGGAACTTTAAAAGATGATGAAAAATTAAAATATGTCATCCTCTCTACTTCATGTGAAGCACAAAATTAGAAATAAAAAAAGACACCAACAAACTGCAGCAAGGGGTTTAAGTTTTCGGAAAACTCAAAGCACTTCTTCCTTTAGGAAATCGCACCAGTGAGAAAGAGTGCACAAAAGAAGTCCTAAGGCTGGTCCATGTTCCAAAATAGAAGATCAGATCAAGTTTCAACATGTCAAAGGCAGTGACTAATAAATCTACAATGGTGGGACAGAGACCTCATCAAACACAGAACATTTACTGCACAACAGTTATCGTTTCTTGGTCCTTTTATCGCAATTAACCTAAATGTAAATGGCATTATTCTTCTGTCTTAATAAGAAAAGGTTGCAGTATGAACCTTCATCAAAAGCTTTACTACATCCTTCATGGTAGAAACACATTCCTCGGTCAAATTATCAACATAGACACCAGTTCTCACATCCTCTCTGATCTGAAAAGTGAAGCCAATCAAAAATTGTTAATATAAAATTTCTCAGATATTCGATAAGGAATCGGTGTCGCTACATATTAGTTTCCTTCTACCTGAAGGTTTCGTTGACTAGGATCCAACAGATCGGTGATTTGTTCATTGTATATCTGCAAGTTATATTTATGAGTACTAAAGAGCCTAGAAGAGTTTATATAACGACTTTTATCACTATGCAAAGGAATCAGTTGAGTTGCCTAACCTCAAGAAACGAGCATCGACATTGATATACAAGCTGCTTATCAGAATGCTTGACTTGTTCCTGCAAAGAAAATGAATTCACTACGACCTTAAATTTTTATACAACCAACAGCACAACTAGGAAACATAGATATAAAAAGAGATTCAACAGAATTCACCTCCTTAATTCGTTCAAAAAGTCGTTGAAAAACACGTGGTGTTAAGCCTTGTTGATCACTTGTCAAGTTTTCATCCAACAAGGCGTTGGCTGGTCCCCATATTGTATATGTCTTTCCACTACCAGTCTGATTAATCCAAGTAATAAGAATCATTATTGGGACATCATGTCAGCAAAATAATTTACAATAGAACATCTGCCATTCTGCAGTTTATATTTAGTATATTGAAAAACAATAAGAGTAACATTACCTGCCCATAAGCAAATACTGAGCTGTTAAACCCAGCGAGGCAATTTTCAACAAGAGGTGCTCCCACAAGCTGAAATATATCTAGCTGAAAAATCAAAACAAAGCAGAATCAATCACATCAGTTATTATCTTACTTCTAGGCGTACCTATCAAATTCAAATTACATTAAGTGCAAACATCCAACAACAAACCCAGTGTATTCCCACCAAGTGGGTCTGGGGAGGGTAAAATGTACGCAGTCCATACCACTACCTCTGAAGAAGTACAGAGGCTGTTTCCGATAGACCCCCGGCTCAAGATAAAGAATAGTTAACAAGGTCGTAGTAATACATGAAACAAGATAGGTGGCATAAGTGCAAACATCCAATGAAAAAAAAATCATTTCTCTTTTCAATCATTATGTTTTACTTAATCAAATGATCTCCCCTACAAGTAAAACATTCCTTTTTACCTGTGTTGATTGGACATCAGCGATAGAGTCAAATGTAAAACTGTGTCTGGATATTGACAAAGAATCATTAGAGACCTTCTGGGCAACAATTTCACCTTCTTCCTCGTCCTTGGTTGGTGGCCTCATCCTCACTATAACCTAAATAATCATTGCAGGATCATAAGCTCACAAATTATACTGCTTCGCACAAACAGAATAAGTTATAGACTGAAAAACACATACTGTAGTAAACGGCAAGCAAAATCATGAATCCAGAAGACATGTATGTCAATAAAAACAACTACCAAGCGTGAAATAGACCTTCCATTTTGTTAATCATTTCATCTTTGTTGCATATTCGAAGTAAACTGATCTTACAGTTCAAATGAGTTAGTTCCTTTTGTACTTCAACCATCATTTAGAAAATCAGATTTAGTGATAAAGCAACAACAATATACCCATTATAGCCCCCACAAGTAGGGTCCGGGGAGGGTAGAGTGTACGCCAACCTTAACCCTACCTTGCTAGACCCTTAGCTCAAAGAAAGAAATATTGCAACATTTTTTTATGACCATGGTGTTCTGGCCAGCTTCTGTGCACCTCGGCTAATTCCATGGGATATCTACCACTTCCCACCAACAACAATTCCACGGGATACTTTCCACCTCCCTCCAGCAACTTAGCCATGGCTCTCCACCAAGGCTACGAACGGCGGGAAGAAATCATCTAGTGCTTTTTGCCTCTGCTGGGATTCAAACCTAAGACCTCATGGAACTCCACACAGTTCATTGATTACTAAGTCAACACAACATTTATGTATACATAAGAAGCAATATCATGACAGTAAGAAATACATCCAAATACGTATAAAGTAAAGTAATAAAAATGCCGAAAATAATACTAACAACATACCCAGTGTATTCCCACGAACTGGGGTTTGGGGAGGGTAAGTGTATTCAGTGCATAACACAACTTCTGACGAAGTAGAGAGACTGTTTCCAATAGACCTCAGCTCAAGACAAATAACATCATAAGAAACATAAAAACAAAAAACAAAATGGGATAACACACCAATAGATTATAAAAGAAACAAGACACCCACAAAGTAATACTATATACAATCTATCCGAAAATCACAAACATCACCAAAACCCCACGAACAAAAAACTACAAGAAACATGCATAACACTACAACTAGAGGCACAACTACAAACAAAGCACTCCTTCCTACTAACAAGGATTCACTCCTACCCACTAACCCTCAATCCTAATTCGCATTCTCTACGCCTTCCTATTTAGAGTCATGTCCTCAGTTAGCTATAACTGCTACATGTGTTGTGTAATCACCTCCCTCCAATATTTCTTAGGCCTACCTCTACTACGAACAAGAAACTACAAGACTATAAACAAATCAATCCTTCCTACTAACAAGAATGAGATCCTATACACTAACCCTCCATCCTAATCCGCGTTCTCCACACTTTCCTATCCAGGGTCATGTCCTTAGTAAGCTATTACTGCTCCATGTCCTATCTAATCATCTCCCTCCAATATTTCTTAGGCCTACCTCTACCCCTTCTGAAGTCATCCATAACCAACATCTCACACCTCCGTACTGGACATTCGTGCACTTCCTCCTCAAATGCTCGAACCATCTCAACCTCACTTCCCGCATCTGTCTTCCACCGAAGCCACTCTGTTACACTAACACTGAAAAACTATGAATTCAACAATAGGTACCACTAATACTAACCGGAGAGACAATATTTACTGATAAAACAGTTCAATCGTATTAAATTTCTCTTCAACAAATTCAAATTCAAATTCAGAAACACTAGAATGGTCAACGATAAATAAAACAACAATTCATACATATTTCAACTGAAAATAAGGTGAATTTAACGAAAATTACTTTGACTCCGGAGTCAGAAGATCCAGCAACACCAGCACCGTTCTCAGAACCAATGCTATCAACACTGAGCTTCCTTTTCAACGGATTAGAATTCGGATGCCTCGGCGGCAACGGACTCTTCATAATCATTTTCGTAGTAGTAGTACCGGTAACAGCCACAGCCGGTGAACAATTCAGATCTGAAGAAGTAAGAGGAGGAGCATTCTCTTTCGATGCCGATGACTTATTCTTCCGGTAAGGCGGTGGCGTTAGCCATTTTTGTTTGTTCATAGGACTCGGCGTTATTGCTTCGGAATTCTCTCGTAAGATTGTGCTTCGTGGTTGTACTGCATGCTTCATTGTTTGTACAAAGGGAAGAAAGAAGAAAGGAACAGAGAAAAATAGCCGTTAGAGGGAAAATGATGAGATTTGAATTGAAATAGCGGAAAGGAGAAGAGTAAAAAGGGAACGAAAAGGTAAATTATGTGAGCCGTTGATTTTGATCTGACGGTTCAAGATGCAAATGAATATTTGGATCTACTAGTGGAAAAGGACAAATTGAGAGAGCGTTTTGCAAATTGTATTATTACTTTTAGAAAGGGAAGTTTTAGAAAAAGGTGTTGCTTGGATGATCATTAAGTATCATATCTTGTAGTGTGTTTTAATTTTGGAAAAATTATATAAATATATATTTTAATTATTTATATTTATATAATTTGTCATTTTTACAAAGTAACTATAAGAAATTCAATTAATTATGTTTCTTTGTTTATGTATCGGGAGCTAATTATAAATCTCGATAAATTCAAACAAAAAAAAATCTACCAAGAGTTAATTATGTATCTTTACAAAGAAAAAAATATATTTTCGTTGAATATATTATATATCTTAATAGACCCAAAAACAAAAGAAAAATTAGAGTTCCGTTACATTTTCTTTGTAAAGATATATAATTAGCTCTTCATTAGTGCACAATCCATTAAAAAAAAAAGAATAAGTGCACAATTCATAAAAAAATGAATTGTGCACTTATTTAGTGCACTATCTGATTTACACCTTTTTTGATGTCGTTGGTAAGGCTTCCGTTAAAGTCTAAAAGTATTGTGGACTTATTAAGTACACAAAGCATATTTTGATATTTTTTTTTTATATGACATAGATTAGTACTTTTTTTAGTTTGGTAGCATATTTTGGTTTCGGACTCGTTAGATATATAGGAAGTTAATTATGTATTTCAACAGACCCAAAATTTAGATTTTCAGTAATTATACAAAATATTAATTTTTTTTTGTAATTAAACTCACTATCAAGATTGATGTTATTTGTCCTTTAATTTTAGAAATAATGTTTCTATCTTTGTTTTAAGGTAATAATTAATGCGGGATTGAGTACACTCTATCCTTTGAGAGTTGGAGACTCCACTTTGTGCAATTACTTGTTATTATTGTAATTGTATTTGAATTATATTTTAATGTATATAATATTTAAATAGATTGAATTTCTTTTTGTTAGTAGTAATATTATGCACAACAATCTAAAGAATGAAGATTTAAAAGAAAAGTAGGGTATGTGATACTTGATATAGTTCGTACAAAATAAAAAAGAAAAGATAAAAGGATAAAATAATATTATTAAATCATAAGCAAAGTTAAAATGAAAAATTGGTGCAGAAAAAAAGTGGAATAGCTTTTTATCTCAATGCATTAAGCTTTTTCAATATTGAGGGCTTCACTTGGATAATGATAGAGGAGCAAAAGAAAAGACAATGATGTCATCATATCAAATTCATCGTCAGGTAATATTGTGACATGACTCTAAATAAAAAAATATGGGAGACATGTATTAGAATAGAAGGTTAGCCGTTAGTAGAATGGGGCTAGTAGTTATAACATTTCACAGGTAGTATCTTGTTCTCGGAGTTTTTGGGTATTATTTGTGATTTTCGATAGATTGTTGGTGGTATTATTTGGTGATAATCTTACTTCTATTACTGGCTATTATTTTATTACTACCTTGTGTCTCTTGTATGTCTTTTCCTACGTTGTTTGATCTCGAGCCGGGTGTCTATCGAAAATAGTCTCTCTATCACTTCTGAGGTAGCAGTATAAATTGTGTTTATTCTATCCTTTCCAAACTCCATAATATAAGTAATATACTGGATATATTCTTGTTATAACAATCAAACTAAATGCTTGTTACATTTAAAATTGACATAAAATACAATAAAATAAGTAACAATCATACGAACAAGTAGCAAACAGCAAATTGCAAACTCTATTCTGGGGTTGATATTATATAAAAATGAATAAGATAAAGTGTAAATCACAAAAGAGTACACATGTCAAGGCCTAAGGGTGCAAAATGCAAAATCACTAGTAATTTGTGTTTAATTACTTAATTTAAAAATTACTCTTAATAATTATATTAAGAACAGCAATTTATATTTATTACTGAAGGTTGAGGAGAGAATTACCTTTATTTCCCCTCAAAAAGTTGAGTGTTGCAGGTCAATTAACCGATCACCGGCTAATTAATTTTATAGTATTAGTAGTTTAGATGGATTAATATTATTTTTATGGAAAAGGGCCTAAAATGTTCTTATGTGAAATAGTGTAAAAATATTTTCGGTCTACCTATTGGGCCTAAAATGTTCTTTATGTGTACCTATTAGATCTAAAATGTCCTTTCCGTCTAGGGGTGTGCATCGGTCGGTTCGGTTAACTTTTACATATTATCGGTTTAGTTTATTGGTTTTTCGATTTTTAAATATGCTAAACCAATAACCAAATTAATAAGATATTTTTTATCGGTTTTTGATTTATTAATTTTTAATTCTTAACGGTTGATTTTTGGTTTAGCCAATAAAAAAATATTCATAAAATAGAAATAGTAGTAACTAGCATGAAAAAAAAAGTGAAGCTTAGTTGCAAACAAAAATCCTACATAATTTATTTTAATTTATAAGAATCTTAAAGCTTGAACTCTCTCTCTCTCTCTCTCTCTCTCTCTCAAGGTTTTTACTTAGACTTTTGTCATCTGAACCTCTCAACTCAATAAAACACAATATTTTAAATCTTATTTTGGTGTGTGTAACACAATGACTGTCACGCCAGCTTCCACATCAATTTCTAGTCATTTTTAAATGCTGCATTAAATTCTACGTCATTTTTAAAATGTCACATAAGAAATTAAATATTTAAAAAATTAATTAAATAAACACCTTTTACAAATTATATAAAAAAATTAATTTCATTTCAAATAGTTAAAATTCCTCTCCAATTAACTATAAATTCAAATACACAAATATAATAAATTCAAAAACTCACATTTGTAAAAGTTATTTATTTGTAAAAATTGTAAAATTAATCCTTAAAAAAAATAAAAAATTTAAATTGAGAAAGTGAATTTTCTTTTAAAAAAAAGGTGAAAGGGTGAGAGTTGTATTGGGGGTGGGGATGGGGTAAGGTAGCGTGGGGGGCTGATTCTTTGTTTGTGGGGGGTGGGAGGGGGGTTGGTTCTTTGTTTGTGGAGATGCGTCTTTAAAAAATGTCCCTCACTCGCACACATGCGCGTGCAGTCATGCGTTTTGTCCAACTCAACTGATTTTGTCACGTAAGTTTGGTCAACGATCAGAGGAGTTTAAAATATTATGTTTTGATGATTCCAGAGTTCAGGTGACAAAAGACTAATTAGAGGTATTCACTTTACAAACTCAGACAAGTACAGGAGTCAACCGAGCTATTTTGCCTCACTAGTATTAGCATGACTTGTTCGTTGCTGTAGTTGTATAGTATACTTGTCATTATATGCTTTATTTGAACCGAGTGTCAATTGAAAATAACCACGTGCACACCACCCTTCTCCGACTCTACTTGGGGGGCCAGGTTATAGTGGATATGTCGTCGTTGCTAATATTACGATCATTTGAGTCAGATATTGTCTTCATCAAATGTCATTATCTTGAAGAAAGGAGATAAAGTTTTGATTTTGATGGATTCTTAACTATACATACATTGGGATTACTATTGATTTTTAGCCTAGTAATCTTGCTACACACATACAAGTCTTCTATTCTATTTATTTTTATAAACCTGGAGGTAGGTAAATGGATATATATAGATCTACAGGAATATATTATGTGAATCCTCATAACAATAAATTTGACAATGTGTAAATTGTAATAGTCTGGTCATTGACATACATTGCCACAAACTTATTAGAGGGGAGTTAATAATAGTGTGTATCAGAAGTTTGGCATCCAATTACGTGACAATGAAGTAGGTTGAGGTCTCATGTTCAATACATGAATACAACCGAGTTAAAAAGACTCGGCTGAATTTTTATCATGTTTTCAAGCCTTGTTGGATAGAATTATTTCGGTAACTCTGCTAATGGGAGGTAGCAGTTGTTTCATAAAATTAGCTGATGTGTATGCAAGCTAGCTCAAATATCATAATTATGAAAGGAAAAGAAAAAGTGTATCAAGTTTGTGCGTGCTCCCATTTGGTCTAATCAGTATTAAGATGCAGCTTATTCACATAAAAAAAAAATGGCCCATAGATTTGTTTTGATATTTTGTTCCTCGTAAAAAATAAGTCTTACAAAAATGACCTTAAGAGGTGATCTTGATTTTTGACCTTACTTAATGACTTTTGCTCATAAGACACACGTTCTAAAATCAGCACAAATTAACAAAAGTTTTAATTTGTCGTACAGGCAAATGCTAGAACTTAGATATGTTGCTCATAAAATATATGTTCTAGACATTTTAAGATAATGAAGGTACTCAATTAACCAAAGTTTTGTTTTATATGCAAACATTGAAACTTATTAGGAGGGACAAAAATTCACGATTACACACTTTAATGGAGAAAATTCACGACCGGAAAATTTAGGAATACTGAATGTAATTTTCACGTTTAACTAGACAGATTTTTAATGGATAAACACACCCTAAAGAGTTTGTATGCAAGTAATTAGTCCAGTTAGCTTTTAGATGTGTTTCTCAAATTAATACTTTCTCCGTCTCCAATTACCCGTCCTAAATTGAGATGACACATTGATTAAGAACAATACTCCATTCGTCCCATTTTACTCGTCCCAAATTGGAATGACACAACTATTAAGAAAAATAATTAATAACATGGCTAGTTTACCATAATACCCCTATTAAATGATGTTTACATTTAAATTTAAAGAAAAAGTAATTAATGCAAATGGTAAAATATGGAGAGAAAAATTGTCTTATCTTAATAAGTAAAAAAGGACAAGTAAAATGGGACATCAAATTAAGAAATTTGGGACGGAAGGAGTAATTAATAACATGACTAGCTTACCATAGTACCCCTATTAAATGATGTTTACATTTTATTTAAAGAAAAAATAATTAATGCAAAGGGTACGTTAAAAAAAATTGTCTCTTCTTGATTAATGAAAAAAGATAAGTAAAATGAAAAATTAAATTAGAAAATTTGGGACGAGTAATTTGGGGCAGAGGGAGTAAGTCATAATTTAGATGTGTTTCTTACTTATTCATTAGTTTAAATGCTAAACTCAATTAAATAAGTATAAATAACACAAATACCAACCCTTTTGGAAGTAATTGCACTCTCTCCCACATTTTTAATTTCTTTACTCTCTCTCCCTATTAATATACATAACATAGCCGACATATACATAACATTTTGTGTATATATTAAGATTTTTGTAATATGTTTAGGGAGTTGAGATTTTTTGTAATATCGAAAACATAAATTGTGTATTTATGTAATTTCTAGATTAAATAAAGGGATAATTAGGTTTATTTGGACATAATCCATCTTCACTATGACAAGCCAATCACTAAATTGAATTGGAAATGTTATTTGTTTACAATTATTGGAACAAATAGAGGTCGATCTAATCAACATTGACTAACTAAATTATTACTTGATGCAATATCCATCTTTGTCCAAATTGTTGCATGTGTTAATTTTGAACGATGATCAATGTGAGTATTAAAAAAAATTATTTTAAAGTAAATAATTAGTTATACTATTTTTTTTTAATTTTAAAAAAAGAATAATAAAGTTTTGCAAAGAAAATATACCAAGTTATAATATGTTGAGAGTACTTTTGTAAATAAACAAATATTCTTTTTAAAATATTATAATACATATTGTTTTCAATACATCAAACCAAACACTGCATAAAATATAATTGCAATATTACTAATCCTAGCATTACTAATACAACCTATTCAGTATTATCTTATACACTCTACCAAACGACCCCTTAGGGTGTGTTTGTTATGATGAAAAATATTTTCCGATTTTTCCTTGTTTGGTTGCAACAAAAGTTTAGAAGAATATTTTTTAAGACAACTTATTTTCCACCATTTAATGGAAAATGACTTCCCTCGTGGGTCAAGGAAAGTCATTTTCCAGAAAATGACAAATGTGACTTATGATCCCACCTCCACCCCTCTTCCCACCCCAACAACATTTATATTCACATGACTCAAAAAATTCACATTTCTCAAAAATTTACATTACTCCGAAATATTTTTCACTGTGCTTTGTTTCAATTTTTTACTGCTTGAAATAAAAAATAGTGAAGCCCGACTTTTTTTTCATTTTCAATTCATTGAATATATTGTTATTTTCATATGCATAAAGAAAGATTTACTTATGTTACTTTTGTTAATTGCATATTTCATTTTGTTATCGATGTAACTTGTTTCACGAGGTTGAATAAGTTTGTCGTTCTATTATATTTCTATTAATTGTAGTATCTTGAGATTGTCCTAACAAAATGTTGAAAAGTGTCTCCTATATTTGCTAATTAATAGTTGCTTAAATTTAGTGATTATAATATTTTAGTATTCGATATTGATATTATTTGTTATGCTTAAATTAGTTCTTACAAATTGTTGAGTTGCTAGAGGCACTGATATACTAGTTAACAGATAGTAGTATTTTTTAAAAAATATTTTTTCACTCACCAATCGAACACTAGAAAATACTTTTCTAAAAAATATTCTCTATTCACCAACCAAACACCATAAAATATTTTTCGGAAAATATTTTCTATTCACCAACCAAACATGAGAAAATAAATAGAAAACCAACTTATTTTCCTATCATACCAAACACACCCTTAAGCAGCCAAGAAATCAGACAATACACACGAGTCACAACTAATTAAGAGCACATAAAACTTAGTTGAACTTCACTTCATTGACGAGACCTAGTACATACCAACTTCAAAATAGAATTGCAAAGAGTCTTTGGTAGTTAGTCAACAAATAAAAACCACAAGAAGAGGAAATTACAACCACCACCCCAACAATAAAATCTCGTTTATTTTAATATTTGTTTCATTTTAGTTGTTCTAGTTCTAAAATCAAGATAAATTTATTTTGTTTTTTCTAAGATGAACTCTATCATTAAATGACTATATAAAGTGTATATAATTAAATTTATATTTTCAAATTTAGTAGGGGTTTAGCCAGGAGAACTTTTTCTGAAAAATTATTTATCTTTAGTGAAAATAATGATGTTTGATCACAAACATTATTTTATTTTCAATAAAAATTATTTTTGACATTCTCTTACAAAAATTTAAAAAACAATCCAGTTATATTCATGATCAAAGACAACTTCAGTTCTCAAAAAAGATATTATTTTTATGGCCAAACAGGGTTTAAGGTAGAACAACAACCCAAAGCTAATACAATATACCAAGATTATCCCCCCGAACTAAGGAAGATGTAATATAAGGGAAAAAGGGATTAATTTACCCCTTAATTAACTATTAAAAACGAATCATTAATGCCCTCCGTTTAAAAATGATACTAAATATGCCTTCGAGCCACATATACACTTATACTAAGAAAAATATTAATATGCACGGTGTATGTGTATCTCTCGTGTCGTACCGGGGGTGTCAAAATTAGTTTAAATCCATTTAATTCGTTCAACCGTTCAAGTTTTAATGGATTTAGGCTCGATTATTCATTCAACTGTCTAAGTTTTAATGAGTTTAGGCTAGATTGATTATGAAGATAGACTGATTTGAACTAACCTATTACAAATCATTGCCCCAAATGAACCCATTACGATGCCCAATTTTGACCCATGAAAAGACTTAATTTTACTCCATAAAATTTTCCTTTATTTATTTATTTATTTAATTCTTATTTTGGATTAACTATTAATTTAATACTAGTTGTAAAGACGTGTAGGACGTGTCTATTTATGTGTAAAGACTACCTATATATTTTATATTATTCTTCATATACACTGTATAATTTTTGGACGAAAGTGGTTTGATTGATCACCCTAAACTATATGGGGCTACGCTAGTAACTATCAAATTCCCTCATCGAGGAATTGAAGGAACCAGAAATCCACCACGTACAACTCCGAGAGGCAAATATTGTGACGGATAATAAGCTTACATCTTTTGAAAAGCTCCAACTCAACGGGATGGAGATCGTACCTCTACGTTTTTGTGATTCTCTCCCATCCTTTATTTAGCAAGAACTTAATAGAGACTTTCATAAATTGTTCGTTTCTAAGTCAAAAGAAAAAAATGAAGCTGAAGGTGCTCAATAATGTTTTTCTTCGAATTCATTTTATTTCGAACGTAAAGCGTTTAGTATTTGTAGGTGACTTTTAAGGCTTATTCTAAAAGTCATAAAGAGATAGACTTCGGAGGGCTTATTCTAGAAGCCATCAAGAAGAGATATACTTGGTAAAACATACTCTAGAAGTCATCAGGAATATATAGACAACTATAAAAAGTGATATAGAAAATTTACTATAAAAAGAGATAACTAATTTTGAACGAAAAGAGTATTAAGAATTATCCGTATAGTTTTTAATAAAAACAATAATTTCAAACGAAAAGAATATTAAGAATTATCCGTATATTTTTTAAAAAAACAATAACTAATTAAGAACAAAGGAAGTAATAATATGGAAAGAAGAGAATAATTAATATGAATAGTAATTTACCACACTACCAAGGTATCAAAGCTCAAATAATGCTCCCATGCATTTCCCACATGCAAGTATATACTTATGTCCCACTTTCATGCAATTAATGTTCTAATTTTCACGTTCATGAAGCATGCATAACTTACACGTTACAATCTTTAATAGCATGCAAGACATAATTTTCTACAACTCAACATAAAAGAAAACAGTTAAATTTTGAATTAATTTTAAATTTAGTTGGATAAATAGATATTTTGTACTGTCACTATCATTTCTTTATGACTCGTCATATTTTGTATAACATATTAAATAGTCAATGCAATTGTTCAAATTTACTAAAATGGATGAGGTCTTCATGTGAGAGCTACCAAAATGAAATATATATTCTCCCTAGCAATAATAATTTGATTCTTCACTTCGTAATTTCCTCCATAGTTTTTATTTTTCTTTTTTAAAAAATTAAAACAATTAAAATTCAAGAAAAAACTCAATTATTTCTCACGCACCACATATAAAGTCCCATTCGACAAACAAATAAATAAATTAAGCAGCTTTGTCTTTATCAACTACATGCCATAATTTTAATGGATTAATAAATTAATTAAAATTACTAAAGTATCCTTGTGAAGACTACCAACATTATCAATCCACTTGTAGTCCAGGTTATTTATTTCCTTAATTGTCATGTGACGAATTTTCCTCGTGTAAACGTCTCACTTTTATCTAGGCTTCCAAATGAAAATGAGATATTGTATGATAATTTTTTCTAAAAAACGTTAAAGTTGAGTTGATTATATATGTAAAAAAATACGTATGTATTATAATTAAAACTCAAAATTGTGTTATATGTAAAGAGGAACATTTTTAACTAGAGATTAGAATTTTATGACTACACACACGCATAAGATATAACTAGATGTATGCATTCGAATTGTGCCATGTGTCATTTGTCTGCTATAAATAGAGAGGGGCTTGGTGCTTTGAGTGTTCATTATAAAATACTATATATCAACAGAAAATTAATTAGAGTCCAGCTTTTACTGTGTCCGGAAGATCAGATCATCAAGTGTCCGATCGAGAAGATGGCCGAGCCTCTGGACAATTGTGCAGTAATAATATTTGTCATCCTCATCTGCATATTTCTCATTGGAGCGTTCATTATATGGGTGGTCATGCCCAATATTTGGATCATTATGGTTATCTTACTTTTGGTGTTTTTCTTTATTATTGTCTTTCTTAATTCAGGTCATTAGTCCTGATTTTATATCTATATCTCTATATATCAAAAAAATAACTAGATATAATATATAGGCTCTCCTAAGTCTTCTAGGAGTAGGACTATATATTTATAAATCATTAGGGCTATGTTGTTGTCTTCTTTCTTCTTTTTTTTTTTTTATTAATTTACGCCGAACTTAATGGCAGTGTAAAGATCCATATATATACGTGTGTGTGTGTGTGTGATTCTATTATAAATGAAAAATTCTATTCATATATAATTTAACAGTGTAAATGATAATTCATAGCAAACAGAGATTGATATAGTATAGTATGTTGTTTGTGGCCATTATCCCTGCTTTATAAGTACTAAAAAGGATCATCGTATTATAGCTCAGTCCATGCTGTTATGCCCCCTATAAGTTGGGACTCGATTAATTTGGGTTCGTACCGAAAAGTCTAACTTTGAGGGTAAAATATTTTCTATTAAAAGTGACTTCATATTTAGAACGTAAAATTGAGACTTATATATATTAAATATGGAGGATTACTAGTTAGTACATCATCGGTATTACGCTATAATTTAGTTTACTTGTTGCAAAAATTATACAACTTTATAACGAAAGCGAATTACTAGGAGTGCACTGTTTATTTAATGTCAAAATTAAATAGGCATTTGCCCTCAAATAAGGAGTAATATTTGTACGAACGAGTTTAACATAACATTTTCGCTGTTCAAGTAATAGAATACTCTATTAGTTCCTATTTACTAATTGTCTCTATTTTTTTAAATTTAATTTTTAGTGTCTTATTCTCCAAATTATATTATTCCAAGTTATTATATCAAACGTTTTTTTTTTTAAGGCGACGAGGTATATCAAATAATCAAATGTGATAAATAAACTGAAGAAAAGGGGTTACGAAATTACACATTGCTCACATGGGCAAAGAATTGATTGATGGGTATGATGGGTTCACGCGGATAATGTTTGACCTAATGTCGTCATCTTTATCTTATTATAGTATTAATTAATGTTGATATATATATATATATATATATATATATATATATATATATATATATATATATATATATATAAATGGTTTATTTGTGTAAGTTATGCATGCTTCATACACGTGAGAAATTGGTTCTGTACATTTCATTGCATGGAAGTGGGACATAAATATATATATACTTGCATGTATTCTTGGGAATGGGAGTGTTATTTAAGCTTTCTTTTCCTTAGCTCAACTTCTTCAATTAATATTAAATATTGAGTGAGTGATAGTGTGGTAAAATAGTACTACGACTCATATTAATTATTCTCTTCTTTTGATAATTATTATTATAAATAAAATATTATTATAGAAAAGTAAGATATAATATAAAAATTCTATTTTAAAGAAAATTAGGTTAATATAATAAGATATTGCTATAGAAAATTTGACTGCGTATTTATTAGCTATTTTTAATTAAAAAATTAGTACGAATAAAGATGTGCATAATTGGTAAAGAAGATTACATGCAACTAACCAACAAATTAATTAGGGCCCTCTGGCCTGTTGTGTTCTTCTCTCTCTTTATTTTTTTTACTGTCAGAAATTCAAAGGGCAAAAGTTTTGTTGCCCATGGACCATGGTACCTAAATTAGTTTTGGCTATAAGATAGGGATCATGATATTTTAAGATAGTGAATATGTTTCATTGAATTCAAATTTCATTTTATTGATAAAATCTAGTATGTAGGTACATTATATTAAGTTAGGCATTAATTTTAATTTTTGTTTATATAACAGACATTCTAAAAGTAAACATGTTCAGCTTATCACAAATTATGTCTTATGTTCTCTTTATTTACTTTTACTTGTCAATTTTTGCTATGGCACATTTATTAAGAAAATTAGTGTTGATACGACTATTTTATCATACTACCTCTATTAATTATTTTTAGAGTAACATGTTTTGAAAATAATTTGAAGAATAAATAATTAATGTTTAAGGTGAAATAGCAAAAAAAATATTGTCTTTTCTTGATATATATATATATATATATATATGTGTGTGTGTGTGTGTGTGTGTGAATTTGTGAATTTGAAATTTCAAATAAAAATTTAAGGTAATAAGGTGAAAGTTATCCATTGTGATGGTCAAATACAATCCTCATGAATATTTTGCGTACAACCCAAGAAACACGTAAGTACCCAATCCTCAACTTTAAGCAGGACAAAAGTCATTGTTTGCTTATAAGAAAGTCTGATCAAAACTATATATAAAATAAGAAGGAGAAAAATATACTAATTTCATTAAAGGAGATACAAAATATTGATCTATTAATTATAGTGATTTATAGTTTTTTTTTATGTAATTTTAAATATTTTTTTTAAAAGAAAAAACTTAAAGAGACCTTGATCAAATGCATGATCAAAATTAATTAATTTAACTTTCAAAATTAAAACGTGCCACATAAACCGAATCAGAAGAAAATATTACTCCATCAATTTAGTTTAAAAATTACTGAACAAAAAAACAATACTTGGCCAATAATCTATATATCCATGATGATGTAGAATGAAATTAATTGATGGCTTGATGCATGCATGAATAGTTTATATACTTTTATACTATTCTTAAGGATCTGTTTGGCTATTGAAATTTGAACGATGCCACATATATAAAAATCAGGACTAGTTGGACAATTCCCTTGATCGAAAACATTCACGTTGGTCAAAAATAATATATAGATAGATAGATATAAAATAGGTACTTTAAAAAATCAAATTAAAAAAAGGAGAATAATTATTACTCAAATTTACTGAGAATGACTTTGAATTTCTTTTTGACCGCTAAATTGCTATTTATTTTGTACTAGTATGTTAGAGTACTGCATTTTGGTGGATGACTCAGAATTTCATCTCGATGAAAGTATGTTAATTGACTATTAGTGAATGTCAAGATTGAGTCGGCGGAAATCAGGTGCTACACTAAACTAGGCATTATCAGGAGAATAATTGGCGAAAAAGAAATTTTGCAAAGCTATTTTGTCAAATACTCACTTAATTTTTTTTTGGATTTATTTTTTAGGTTTAGGGTGTAAAAAGTAGAAAAAGTGGGGTCCACACGTGGTCCAAGGGACCAATTCATCATTTATACAACTTTACAAATTTAATTTAATACACCTAACCCCCTCCACTTATTCCAATATTTAAAAAAAAACCCTCTCTCTCTTCTTTAATTCCCAACTCCCGCTTTCAAACAACTTCTTCCAAAAACGTCATTTTCGTACGTTCTTCGTTTGCAGCTGCTAAGGGGGTGTTGTTGCTTTGCAAGGTTAGTTAAAATCGAGTTCCGATCATTTCTAGATCCATTTAAATGGTTTTTCTTTTTGCTAATCAATTGGTAGT
Organism: Capsicum baccatum var. pendulum; assembly: GCA_030864225.1. NCBI lineage: Eukaryota > Viridiplantae > Streptophyta > Magnoliopsida > Solanales > Solanaceae > Capsicum > Capsicum baccatum. The sequence continues at coordinate 140,641,602 of CM061558.1, forward strand.
GATGTAGGATTTTTTTTTTCGAATTTGATGTTTTGATTTAATCGTGTTTTTTTTAGCAAAGAAGTTTTGAACGATGGTATAATTGTTGTTTGAAGAGTTATTTTGGCATTTTGATTTGAACATCGTCTTGTTTCTTTCCGTAGACCCGCAGTCTATTCGTAGACCCGTGGTCTATGAAATGAGAATGCCCAAGATATATTTCAATTTTCAGACGTATGAAATTTTTTTAAAATATGATTGCTGAAATAGTGAAAATTGAAATATTAATAGCTAATTAGTTTGATTAGGTGCACTAATTTGATTTTTAGCTATTGTTGTGTTTTGATATTTTCAAGTTCGATTTATGTTCAATTATTGTATGTTTGTGTAGTGAACTGTTTAATGGTGGGGTGTTTGTTATTTTTTTTTGGGGGGGGGGGGGTTCATTTTATCATTGAGTTATTTCTGTTGATAGACTTGTGGTCTATGAACTGAAAATAGGAGATTTGTTCTTTAGGTGTAGACTGTGTTGAAAATGGGTAGAAAAGTTATTAATCTTAAACAGAAAGACGATACCGCAGGTAGTAGTAGAAAAAGAAGAACTGCGGCAGTTGAAAAAGTGTCAAAAAGAAAGAAAAATTGAAGAGTCGATGTTCGAATCAGATTTGGAGTTAAAGGAGATACGTAACTACGTCGATTCTAATGAAGATATTGTCAAGCGGAGTGTCAATTGTGATAGTAAAGAGTGCGAAAGAAGTGGGATTAATAGTGATGATGGGGATAATGATTCGTTGTCTGTGCCATATCTTTCAAGGTGTATTTCCGTGGAGCGGTATGACCTTCGAACGATAATTGACGAGGTCGAATCTTTCCCGACAAAGATATCGATCAGATTAAGAATAACTGCTTATCGAGAATTTAAGCAAATTCTTATCGACCAAGAATTGAAGAAAAGATTCAAGCGGTCCTGTTTTGGACACCTGAGGAACCTGCTGGAATCAAGTTCAATGGGCAGTTGGTCCATTAGTTGCTGTTGCGACGTGGTAAGAACGATTAGATGAGCCATGAGATGTAGTTCTACGTTAACAACAAGCCTGTCTATTTTGGCTTGAAAAAGTTTTATTTGATCACGGGGCTGAACTGCTCATCATACCCAGTGAATAAAAAATGAAGAAGGTGTTAAAAAAGGGGGTCAATTTTGTTTTAAGGTGACAAAAAAATAAAAACATCACGGTTGCCAACTTATTACACCTGATCAGAGGGAATAAGCTGAACGAGGACCAGAAGTTGAAGTGTTTTCTACTGTGGTTCTTGTACACCATGTTGCTTGCGAAAGATTCGATGAAGGTTGTCGACACAAAACTGATTCGAATGGTCGACTCTTTGAGTTTCTTCGAGAAGTATCCATGGGGGAAAGAGACGTTTCAACTGACCATGGATTATCTGAAGAAGAAAAGTGACCTGAAGAAGCAGAAGGAAGTATTTGATGAGAAGCAGAAGGCATCCTATGCTCTATTCGGATTTTCCCTGGGCATTCATGGTATCTATCATAAACCATTTAGTGAGTTTATCGTAGATTATCTTTTTATTTATACTATGTCATAGACTCATAATTATTTTTTTCACTGTTGTACTGCTTACATATTTGGATCTATGAGGACTTTCCTCATCTTTGATAATTTGTTGGAAAATCAATGGATGAGCCCTTACCCATCCCCCGCATCCTCAGATGACACACTTCAAAAAGTGACAAGATAATCAAAGGCGACCCATTCAAGTATAAAGGAAAAGTTACCGAGGTATGAACTTATTTTCTATAATTCAATAAGAGTACCATTTTATCGAATGTTATTTAATTATTAATTGATAGTTGGTAGAACGTGCACCCATTTATCATCCCTACTGTTCGTGAGACGAAGATGGATTACATTATTATGTTTGAGCCATATACGGACGAGGTAAAGAATAACATCCTCGATGGCTTGAAGAAAGAGTTAGAAGGGGTGACTGTCCTCACTTCAAATGAGGACAGTGATGATGACGGAGATTTGGGTGGTAACCTCGTTGGAGTACGCGTTCGTGATGATTCTCCAAGCACCTCAAAAGATGCAGCGGGAACCTTATCTTCGGGGATCTTTATAAGCGTGTGGCTGCGCTCGAGGAAGTGGTGTTGGGTATTGCTGCCTATATCAAAGAGAAAAGAATGAAGAAAAAGGAAAATGATGAGCGACAACATGAGTGAGGTGACAACATGAGCGAGGTAACTTCATTCATTAATTGATGTTGTTAATGAATATTCAGCTTTAAATATCAGTAATACTTTGTAATATTATGACATAGTGCATGTGCATGTATCGGAGAGGAATGAAGAAGGAGAAAAAAGAGCAAAATGGATGAGTTGGCCACTATTGTGGCAGAAGAGGAAAAAGAAGAAGAAAAGAAGGATGGTGAAGAAGATAAAAGCCAAGAAGAAGGTGGAAAAGTAGCAGAAGCGGCAACAGATGAATAAGGAGGCGCGAAAAAAGAAAAAAACTGTTGTTCAAGAAGCTGACAAAGCTGACAAAGAAGAAGTTGAGTAAGAAGTAGGTGAACGAAAAGAAGAAGCTTGGGACGAAACAGCTGCTGAAGCTGAGGAAAAAACAGCTGCTGCAGGTGAAGTAAGAAAAGAAGATGTGGAAGAAAAGGAAACTGAAGAAGCAGCAGCTGATGCACATATTGAAAAAGAAGAGAAGAAGGTGAGAATGAAGAAGCAGCTGCAGTTATTGAGAAAAAAGAAATTGAAGATGTCTAAACAGATGTGATCATGGATATTGTTGATGAAATCAACAGTAACACTTGTGTTGATGAGGAACTTAGGGAAAGAAACATTTAAATGCTAAGATGTTTAATTTGTTGTTAAATGATGAGTTGTTAGGATATGACAATTTTTTTTTATTTCACAAATATGAAGTTTGAAGAATCTGGTGGTAGGATATGACAATGATTCTTTTATTTTATGAAATTTGTTATGATTCTGAGCTGAATCTGTTTCTATCAAACTGATTTGTTAAATTTGAATATGCAGGGTGTGGTCATAGTTGGTAAATTGTATGCTTGATTTCATAGAATGCATACTTAATATTCCATATACCGTATGCATAGTCTATCATTACCCTGTTGGTCGAATTTAAGTTGACGAGTTGTTTAATCGACTATGGTTCTCTAAAAAATAGTATTTAACATTATACAAAAGTAGAACTATTATTATTTATTCAATATCACTACATACATGTTACACTTTTCCAAAGAACGAATACTAGCATTATAGCACATAACATCATTTTAGGACATTCTCTCTTTCTTCGGCCAAAATCAATTTTTGGTTTAGTTGATCCGTCTCTATTTGTGTGTCATGTAGCAATAGTTTAAAGTGATCCCTCTATTCTTCGACTTTTTTGAACAAAGTCATGAGAAAATCTTTATTTTCTTCGCATTGTTGGAGGCTTTGTAGTAGATTAAATTTTGTCAAGCCTTGAAAATTTGATGTCTCGAGTCCCGAAATAAACGTTGATGGACTGGATGGAGGTGATAGTTCATCAAGCCATTTGAAAAACGAGCATGTGCCATTATTCTAGAAAAAAATAATAATTATATAACCGTTAACTTAACTTTTTAAAAAAAACATGCACACCTCACCTTTGCAATTGCACAATTATAACATTTGCGACCTGGATTTGAATCCGTGCGTGACGTCCTCAAGACAGCTGCATTTCCACAATGACAAATTAGAGTATTTTTAGAATTGGATGATTGAGATGTTTACGACATTGTAGAATTTTTAAAAACAAAATAAAGTTGATGAAATAAAATAAGGAGGGATGTACACCTTATATATGAAGTAAAAACAAAGTGTTCACACTGATGGCTTACAAAAGTAGCTGTTTTATACCGTTGGAAAAGTAATTTTTCTCTTTTGAACTGGTGGTGACACTAAATAAACTGTCGTAGATCATGACCTATGTCAGCCATTGATTTGTATGGTTTACCAAAGACTTACACCTTTACTGGTGCATCGATTGATATCCTGATTATGTGTCGACTACTGTGATCTATGTACACATCTATAGACCATCACGTGGAAGTAGTTAAAAAATGAAATATTAAATTAAAAAAAAATAAATAGATAATTGTAACATGTTTTGGGGCTGGTGGAAGAAAATAATTAATTATAATATGATTTAAATGGATAATCACATATTTTGGGCCAGTGGAAGAAAACAATTACATTAAAAATGATTTAAATAGATGATCTTGGACTGGTGATGACACTTAATAGACCGTCGTAGATCATGAACTATGTCATCCATCGATCAGTATAGTCTATCGTAGACTTACACATTTATTATCGCATCGACTGATATCATGATTAAGCATAGACCAGGATGATCTGTGTACAAGGTTATAGACCATCACTTGGATGTAGTTAAAAAATAATTAAATAAATTATAAATAAATGTGGTGTGGATTTCTACACATGTGAAGGAGTGTAAACAAGTCACATAATCATGTTAGAGCTTATACAAATTAGGGAGGGTGAATTAAGAAGTGTGTGGATGGGTAGCGGTTGAATGCTCAATACCGTAAGAGTAATGTTTAAACAAAGCATAAGTATGTATATAGGATGTGTATTGTATCTGGTGCCTACACATTCCACATATTACTTTCATCACCACCCTAAATCAAAAGAGTGTGTGCAATTGATAGTGGTAAAACATTTATCATCCTCAATACATACTTGTGCTTTGAGAAACATTACTCTTACGATATTGAGCATTCAACCACTACCCGTATACACACTTCTTAATTCACCCTCCCTAATTTGTCTAAGCTCTAATATGATTATGTGACTTGTTTACACTCCTTCACATGTGTAGAAATCCACATCGTATTTATTTATAATTTCCTTAATCATTTTTTAACCACATTCAAGTGATGGTCTATAATCTTGTACATAGATCATCGTGGTCTACGCCTAATCATGATATCAGTCGATGCGATAATAAATTTGTAAGTCTACGATAGACTATGTTGATCGATGGATGACATAGTTCATGATCTACGATGGTCTATTAATTGTCATCAACAGTCCAAGATCATCTATTTAAATCATTTTTAATGTAATTGTTTTTTTCCACAGCCACAAAACATGTGATTATCCATTTAAATCATATTATATTTAATTAGTTTCTTCCACCAGCCCAAAAATATGTTACTATTATTTATTTAAATTTTTGTTTAATTTAATAATTGTCTTTCATAATTCCCAAAACGTGTGATTATCTATTTAAATCATTTTTTAGCCACATAACATGTGATAATCTGTTTAAATTTTTTAAAATTAAATTATTTTTTAAAAATTTGTTATTATTTGTTTTAATTTATCCGATGATCCATCGATTCATGTGGTCTACGATCGACTAATATGTACAGTCGATGAAATACTTTGTATAAAATCTTAACATTAGATTTTACTCTTCAGGAAATTAGTCAAGCTACAATACTGTAACTTGAAAAGACAGACATATTTGATTCGAGTTTTCAAAAAACGGATCAGAACAAAGATGGCAAACACACAATGTTAAAAGAAACTGAAATATAGTTGTATTAAAATTGTTCATTGCATTACATAATAAAATTTACATTAAAAAGGGGAAAATGAAAGAAGCTTTCTTCTAACAAGATTCTACAAATAAAGCGTCTTCAACAATGAACAAATCAAAAAAACTTAAAAACATATACTAAAATAAAACATTTAAACGAAATTATGGGGATGGGGGGGGGGGGGGGGGTGATCTAGTGAGGGCCTTCCATTCCGAGCTTTCCCAGAATTGTCCTCAAGAAACGAGCAATTCGACTGAGGTCCCGCTCTAGGTAGATGCGGTCTTGACCCAGCCCATAGAAAAGCCGGTCCAAATCATTCCTTAGGAGGAGGAGGTCGTAGTACCTCTGAGGAACACGTCTGATGGGGCGCAGGGGTATCCTTCTTGGAGGCATTTTTTTGATTTGGGTGAAGAAGAAGAAGAGACGATTTCTGATATTTTTGGTTTAGGGAAAACTGAATTGTTGCGTAGAAAGAGGGTCTGTACTTATAAACCTATAGATTGCGTCCGTTCATATATCCACCCAATGGTAGGTCGACGTGTCTGACAAGAGAAAACGTTTCGTATGCGTATACACACGGTTTTTCCTCGTGAAGAGACATTTTGTGCAACTTTAAATAAATGGGAGGGAAACAAGGGAAATAATGATTCATTGCATCGAGTAGAGAGATAAGCTGGAAAAATGACCAACATAACATGTTAGATCATCAATACATATTATCTTATAGACCATATATTATATATACCGTAGACTATAGATAGTCTATCGTAGACAAAGCTTTAGGTCGATAACAACTGAACGTTAAAATCTACAGAAATGCACATTCGTCCCCCAAAATAGTAGCTTTATAACTGAAGCTAAAAAAAAGCCTACTTATGATTTGATGCCCATTACACACGTGGTTCTTTTGTGTCCGAATTTCTTGCATATTGAACACCTATTCCTCCTTTTGGACTTGAATGTCTCACCAATGCCCTTAGTGCGTTTGACTTTTTTCCTTCCGAGTTTAGAATCGTACGGGGGTAGAGAAATTTTTGGGTCTACCAATTCCTGTGGCAGAGTCTATTCAGCCTCTGGAGGTACCACATTAATTGCTTCCGAGTATGCGAGGAGGTGACTTTCAGCTTTATAAATTGGCGAAGAGTAGTCGTAGATGGAGTTACCATAATATTCTCCATCGTCGTACTTTTCTCGCAAAGCTTCCATCGCATGTTCGCACGGTATTTTCATCAATTCAAATTTTCGATAAGAACAGGTCCTCTCCAAGAGATTGACCTTGGCATTAATGTTGTTGCCGAACACCATATATTCGTCGAGAACCCCGTTTGGATTACCAACATACAAGGAATCACTCGCACTCTTATTATCCCTTAGGATCCTTTCCGCATAAGGCACAAATATGTTCTCTTTACCACCGACAAATGCATGCCGCTCCCTAAACTTTTCACCAATTTTTTTAGAAATTGAATTGAATATTTAGGACACGGGGTACTCCAGTTCATCCATCAAAATTGAGTTGAGCGATTCGGCGATGTTTGTGGTCATCATATCGTACCTATTGCCTGAAAAGTTTGCTCTACTCCATTTTTCAAAACCAAGCACATTTTCAAGGACATGAGCTGCCTCGGGGCATTTACTCTTCAATTCCACAAAATTATCACTAAACTCATCAAAGGAATAAGCCTTTGCCGCGGTGTAGAATAGATATAGATGTTCTCCGCAGTGTTGATTTACGCAAAGATTTTCAGCGAGGTGCCTCATGCAAAGTCTGTGATGTGCACGACTGTATACACGGGAGAAGGCATTGGAGATGCTAATGTGCGTGTCGGAGATAACGCATAGATCTGGTTCATTTTCTATGATAGACTTCAGCTTCTGGAAGAAGAAGGTCCAAGAAGCATCGTTCTCTTTATCGACAACACAAAAGTTCTTCTGTCTAAACCCCTACTAAATTTGAAAACAAAAAAAAAAAACAGAAAAGAGAACTAAATTTGAAAACACAAAAGCATCGTTCTCTTTAACTTTTTTTTGTTCCATATTCATGATTGAAAATAAATAAAAACAGAGAACAAAAAATAAAATTAAAACTAGACAGGTTCGTTTGAGATGAGGGATAAGTGATAATTAATTTTAGGATGAGTTTATTTCATGTTTGATTGAAATAAAACTTTCTATCTTGAACAAGATTTTATTGCAGCTTGAGGTCATTTGGTAATAATTAGTGATAGAAGCAGATATATCTTTCCATATCCCGTACATGTATAGACAAAGTAATAAGCCTTCCCCGGTGAAATCTATTGCTTGATGCCTTCCCCTGTGAAATCTATTGCTTGATCTGTATGTATTTTGCTTTGATGAAATTACTATTTATGAAAAGTTTTCATGAAGGAAACAATCTTCCAGTTTTCCTTTACTGGGAAATAATCTTCCAGTGCACCGAGCTACCCTTCTCTTTTATTTGTTGTTACAAGTGTTAGATGTATATAGTTAAATGAAGCAAACAATTGGTTGTCGGGGTGATGAAAACATTTGACTGTGTGTTATGATTGACTTAACTCTTATTTTTTTTTCTCTTGTTTACTTTTGTAGCTAATATGGAATTTTTGAGACCTCCATCGATAGAGGGTTTGGATGCTTTATTGTCCTTAAGAGCTTCGAAAATTTAATCTTATTTTCTTAAGGGGAAGTATAATCCCTTGGTTGTTAAGAAGCAGTATGCTGAAAAGGCCCAGATGAAGAAAACGTAAGTTGTTAATTTTTTATTCACTTTGATTCCTTATATGATTGTGAGCTTCAATCATTTGTGTTACTGGTTTCTTTAGTCTACCTTTAGTTGTTACGTGGTGATCAGTTTCCATTCTATGGCATAGGAGGTTTCTGCTCCTTTTTGTTCTAAATTTTTTATGCCTTCATGCAGATTGGTAATCACTTAGCAGATGAAATTACTCTTATTTCAGTTCTTTTCAGTTCATCCTTGTAATCAGTAATCGTGCCAATATGTGTGATATTCATGTCAATAGTCTGAAATATTATCTGCATTTTATTGGAATACTATAGTTGTTCAGTTTATTCATTGTAGTTTTCTTTATGGGCTTCAAGACAGAAGCCACTATGTCTCAACCAAGACTGGTATTTCTGTTTAAGAATTTAAGCTAGATTAGCTTTTGGTGCCACTCAAAGTGTTTTATTCTTTTAGTTTTCTAGTGGAAGGTAACAATAGTATTCCATGGATATACAGGAACTATACAAGTGCAGCCACAACCATCGATCAACTTGTTTTCTAGGAAATCTAGAAAGAAGGTGCATTTTAATTTCTTTGGAATGTTAATGTGAAATCTAGTATACATACTCCATATTGAGCTTTGTGTTATTTTTTTTTAAATTTGTCTTGTAATTTTGTCTCTTTGCTTTGTAACTCGACTAACTCAGAGTACCAAAAGTTCCACAAACCCTTGTCCCTGATTGTAGTAGTAGTAGTAGTGTCTTTACCACAAATTGGCCATGGGTATTTTTCTTAATTTTTATTTTTGACATTGTTTCGTTTCGATTTTGCTTCAGATCCAGCCTTGTCTCACTACTGTTACATCAGTAAGTGATGGTTAGAAGGGACTCTACAATGAAAAATTGAAGCCACTGGAACAAACTTATCGCTTTAATGATTTTGCATCTCCGACTCTGGTGAGTGGATGAAGAAGCATACAGATTATGTATTAATAGTAGTACTTTCAACAACCTTATAGATGTTAAACTTGTGTTTGTGAATGCTTCTTTTTGTTTGTTGTCACAGACGGAGAGCGATTTTGATGCCAAGCCTATGGTTATGCTTTTGGGTCAATACTCGACAGGAAAAATCAATTTTATCAAACACTTGCTAAAGTGAAATTATCCAGGTTAGTACTGATGGCTGGTTGGAATTCTTTATTTAGTTCCAGGTTATCTTTTGAATTGCTAGATGAGCTTAGATGATGCATCCTTTTGCCAATGAATAAAGTATACTTGGTGCTTAGATTTATGGATGCTTTTCGTGTGTAGTTTATTAGGACAACTATCTAATCATCTCATTATATTTCTTAAGTTTTTTTGATAAGGAGCTATATAATTATCTCATTTAGGGGTATTTGTGTAGGATATTAGTAAGTATAGATAGACATAAGTTATTGTTCGAACAATGTTTCACATGGATATTTGTACTTGGAGTAGAGAGAAAGTACCTTTTCAGTTGAACTTATATCAGATGAGTGCTGGCCTTTCTGTAGTCTTCAACTTTTGAACTACTTTTATCTACCCGTGTGGTTAGTTTAAAGCTGTCTGAGCAGGGATTATTGATAAAACATAAAGATGATCTCTTCTATTTCTTGTCCTCTTATCTCTGTGGAATTAACAAAGGTATCTGTGATATCCTGATTATTTTGAATCAAATGTAACTGATAGGAAGCAGTTTCATGCATATTAATATCAGTGATAGACCGAAACTAGTTTCAACATTAGCTTCATTTTTCTGGATTCTTTTGCAGGTTTCCTGCACATCGATGAGTATCCTCCGGTGCTAACCAGGGTTTTAACATTCCGTCATCTTTAGTCAGGTTTCCCGAGATCAAAACAAAGATACATTTATTTGAGGATAAATCTGTGTACAAGTCACCTATCTTATTTAAGCTGTAGGTACCAATTTTTAAACAAGTGAAGCTCTGATGTAGTATGTTATTGTATTGAATATGCATTATGTTAAGCATCCGCTTCTTTTTCAGGAAGAAAGCCCTATTCAATGGTACTCCTGATTTTAGCATGTCATACAATGTCATCACAATTACATGCACTGTATTCGCTCTATATTTTGGATCCCTACTTAATGCACTACATAAACGTACTGAAGAGGAGGAGAGGCTTCTGAAAAGTAAAGGTAAATTTTTCTCCGGTAATGACTAAGGCTTTAATTCTGAAAATTTAAGTGAACATTTAGCTGGGATTCTACAGGATGGTGAAAGTAGTCTTTCTCAATTGGATTTGCATGGATATATAATTATCTCTATGCAGTTGACTTATTATCTTTCTGTTCGAAAATGGAAGCACAATATCTGTTACCAACTTGGAGTGTGATGGTGTTCCCAAGCTTCTGCTTAGCCTGATTGATATTTATTTCAGTGTAAGGTTCATTTTCCTTGAACAAAAAATTATGTAGATTAGAATGAAACGGATGCAAATAGAACCAAATGAATAAAGAGAATCCGTATAGCTTAAAGTCTTGCACAACTAATTTGTTGTAGCATTGTAGTTGATATAGGTTAAGTTCGTGTTTCCGATTTGATCTTGATATTATTTAGTTCTAACAGTTGAATGAAATTGACAAGGATAGAGACAGTATTGTTATAGCTAACACCAACTAGTTTGAATGAAGTTAATTATATGATTTGTGTAATTAAATGTGTGTTTCAGTTTCAGATATTGATCTTCATATTTGTTTCCTTCCTGCCTAAAGATACCAAGGCAAGTGGTCTGATAGGCGTGCTACTGTCCACCTTTTTATTGTTCCCTTCGTAGCCTTGCTGGCTCAGATTGCATTCTTGCTTACATCTTTTGTTATTTTGCGTTGCCAGAATTTGGTTGAGGACACAAGAATGGCAAATGGCATGTACTCCACACTCTTTGTGCTAATTACTAGTCTAATGATAGACAGAGGAGATACATAATGATGGAGAAGATGGGATGCAACAAAAATATTGTAGCGGAGTTAAAACTGCCACCAATTATTATTTTTTAAGTACTAACTTCATATTGTAGTGGTTCAAAACTCCCACATAATTTTCTAAGAAAACAAACTAGTATTTTATTGTGGAATTTATAGAACACCACAGTATTTTTTTTTGTGACATTGTGATCATATTGCGGGGGTTTATAAACTCCCGCAATAATTTTTTTTGAAACGTTGATATCATATTGCGAGGGTTCTAAGCTGTCACTTATTAACTTAAAAAAATTCCTCAAATTCAAATTTCATTTTGTGGTGGACGTCAGGGAGGTGTTGGAAAACCGCCACAATATTGCTCGTGGCATGGGTTATTGTGGCACTTTTTGAAACCACCACAATTCTTTTTGTTGCGGTCAAAAGCCGTCTCAAATTGACAAAAAGCCTGTCATAATTTACCAGCTTTTTTGTAGTGTTTGTGTATTATTCTTATTTTTTTTACCTGTGATTTGCTTAATTCTGTTGGATTCATAACAATCTTGAAATAGAAGTTGTGTGATGATGTAATTAGGTTGAGAGCATGTCTCTCTGAACATAACACATCGTTTTCCTGAAAAAAAAATACATTTTATCTATTTAAGTAGAGCTAAGGTAAAGACATGGGCAATCCTCAGACTATGTGTTATTATTATTATTTTTTTATTGTCTATTTTCATACTTTTTTTGCACGATTTTTTTAAGAAACAATAATTAATTGAGTAGTTTACGACACTATCAATATTGATTGATACCTAGACTTAGATTTTGAAAATGAGTTAAGGGAATAAAAATTTCAGTTCTTGAGGTTAAAACAGAAAAATAAATTATCCTCTTTGATATATTAAATATAACAAATATAAATGAAAAATCTTATTTTTCGAAATATTAGCTGCCATCAAAATCAAGTTATATACAAGAGCTAGTTCATTACCATTATATTATCTGAGGAGATACAAACAAGCTAAGGTAAGTTAATTACAATAATTATTTTTGGATTAATCTATTGAAAGTAGTATATATAAAATTAAATACAAGCATCAAGTAGAAAAAAAATACCAAAGTTAGATTTTATTTTTCACTTAATATTTCATATTCGCATTGAAAATTTGTAGATAAATTTGAGTAAAAATGGCATGTACTGATCGAGACATTAAAATAAAAATGCAGAAAGTTTTATAGCTTAATGTGCATGCACTAAATTGAAAAGGTGTGTAAACACAATCATCGCCAAGAAAAATATCAAAGTTAGATTTTATTTGACTTTCTTTTAGCATTTGATATTCACACGGAAAATCTATAGTTAAAATTGAATTAATTGGCTTGGAATTTTTACTTCAAATTGTGGCCTTACACGTTTCAGATTTGTATTTTTTACTCTCTTCGGACTATTTTATTCATTATCCTTATTAAAAATAGATAATTCATAATATTTTTGACGAATATAAAGAAGACAAAATTAAAAAACAGTAATTCATACTTATGAATACATATTTAATCTTCAATTAATTAACATATGCATAATTATAGTCTTTTGCTAGTGAACATTCACAAGTTTATCAAAAATTTTAATTATCTCAATGTTCGAATTTACTTTATCACATTTTGACTTGATATATCTATTACGAAAACAATAATTAATATTATAATTTTATCATATTATCTCTATTAATTAGTATTTAATAATGCGCATTGAAAAATCATTTGGAGAATAAGACAATAAGTAATTAACACTAAGACTAAAACGTAAAAAGAGAACAATTCCTATTAATTAGTATAAATAACATAAATATCAATCTTTAAGAAGTAATTATACTCACTCCCACTTTTCTAATTACTTTATTCTCTCTCCCTATTAATATACATAACATAACCGACATATACATAACATTCTGTGTATATGTGAAATTTTTATAATATGTTTAGGAAGTTGAGATTTTTTGTAATATTGAAAACATAAGTTGTGAATTTGTGTAATTTTTAGTATTAATTAACGAGCGAATTCTTCTTATGCTATTTGGGTCGGTGTCGGGTTGGGCCAAACCAACCCGATTGATGGGTTTAAGTCGGGTTTCTGAAAATACATATTTCTTCTATTTTTCTTTATTTTGAGATTCCACTTGGAATCTTATACTTATATAATTTTTTTTTAATACAGTCATAATTACTATAATAATTTATTACTTTATGCTTTGCCAAAGCCTTCTAAGACAGAGAAAGTTTTCTTAGAGAATTTTGGTTATAATAATTACTATAATACTTTTGTTCTGGCTTTATGCTTTGCCAAAATGAGTTGGTAAAATGTTCTCGATTTGCATGATAACATTATTGCACAACTTGTATTTCAAGATTGAATAGTTTATGAGACTCTAATTTCCACATCAAGTATCTCATTTAACTAAAAGGCTAAATACTTCTGGGTTATAGCGAAGTTGTACCGTGAGGATAAAGAACTCCCGGGAGTGAAAAGAACATGAAAGCATAAGCTCCCAAGCAGTGGGAGAAGTCAGGGCTCTAACCACGTGCCTGTTGAAGAATGAGTCGACGACTCATAGGTATTGACTTGGTTAAGTGAACCCACCCGAACCGTAGAGAAAGTGAGTCTTTATAGGTACTGTAATTGTCACTGCTATGGACTCGAACCTGGGTGATCTATTTATGATCAGGATGAAGCATGGGTGAAACTAAGTGGAGGTCTGACCGACTGATGTTGAAGAATCAACCAGCGAGTGAGTTGTGGTTAGGGGTGAAAGGCCACTCGCACCCAGAACTAGCTGGTTCTCCCCAAAATGCGTCTAGGCGAAGAGTCAAGATCTCTAAAGTCCAAAGTTATGATAATGGTATTATTGATATGCACAAATTGCAAACGCTAACGGTTCTCCTCATCGATGGTAATATTGCGGAAAAAAAAGAGAGAGTATATTTCACGTGTTAGCTAGCTGCAATTCTTACGCCCGAAGGAATAATATTAATTTTGTCTTCTTGGCTAACTTTTATGTTATCCTTCATATTTTTCCAAATTGATTCGGTTTGTGTAAATTTTAATGTGCCAGAAAATAAATTGCAATCACAATGTTACCCAAATAGCTTGAATCACTAACGATTCAAGGATTTTGAATAAGCTATTGCAGAACAGCACCACAAGTTAAGAACGGAGAATAAGAGAATAAGAAGAGAAGAGAGATTTTAGAGAAGAAAACAATGAATTGTATTATTCTAATAGTCTTGTACACTTCACTAGTTTATATACAATTATAGAATTGACTCACTCCCTGTAATTCTCAACTAACTATCAGCTCAACTACCTTTCTTGAACAATATCTCAATGTAACAGTAATGAACAGTGGCTAGTTTAACTAACTGTCTGTTATATCAGATTTTGCTGACATGGCAATTTCCTTAGCTAATTGTTGACGTGGCAATTTCCAATTCTAATTAGCTAATTAGTGTAACACACAACTAGCATATGAACATAAGCGTAATTTTATTGATAAATAATATAGATATTATTTTGTTCCTGTCTTAATCTCCATTGATTTTCTGTCTTGATTATCCATGATTCGAGAATCATTAGTAATATATTTCTTAAATCGAAAAACTATTCAAAGAAATATGTGACCTTTATATTGGTGTGAGCTAAAGTTTAGAGTAAAGTTAGCCTCTACAAACCCTAATAAGTTACAGGATTAAGCTTGTCTTGTAAAGTCCCACAATCATCTTTATAATTTTTATTTATTTATTTTCTTATTTTTTGACAAGCTTTCCTACTTCTCTATTATTTTTTAACTAGAGAAATTAACCGTGCTTCACGCGGTGTTCAATAAATAATTATTTTATTTGATCAATTTTATATTCACTTTAGATATATTATCTAATCGTAATATTATAACTTGTTATAATTATATTATGAAGAATGTTTTGTTCCATAAAAGAAAAAAAATAAAGTTTAACATTTATTAAATGATGGATAATATATTCTTTATCAATAAATTAAAATATATTCTCTAATAGCAATTTTATTTCATTTCTATTGCGTATTGAATGAAGTTGAGATTTTAATTTGAAATAAGATATTTATGTGTGCTTATAAATGCAATAAGATGGTAAGATAATTTCTTTCTCATTATATATATAAAATAATTTCAATAGCATAAATCTCTTTAAGTCATCAACACTATATACTGATTAACTCCATATTACAACTACCTTAATGTGCATATTGCAATTCAGATCATTAAAAAATCATGAAAGTTCATATTGTAAAAGTTACATATAAAGAACATACACATGAACACTCACACACATACACCTATTTTTTCACGTTAATTATGAGAAAATAGATGAAAAAAAAATGCAAAATTAGTATACAATTTTTTAAGCTCTTATTCGATAGCTTCTTTGACAAACGATCAACCTTCAAAAGCCTATAAAATTTACAATGATAAAAAAATCATGAAAATTCATATTATAGAAGTTACAATAGAGAACATAGCCATGAACACTCACACACGCACATACCTATTGCTTTTATGTTAACCATAAGAAAATGGACGAAAAAAGGAATACAACATTAGTTTATAATTTTTTAAGCTATTGTTCGATAGCCTTTTTGACAAACAGTTCATATTATAGAAGTTCCATATAGAGAATATACTCATGAACACTGACACACACACACCCCTATTTTTTTTTTTTACATTAACCATAAGAAAATATACGAAAAAGAAATACCAAATTAATGTATAGTTTTTTTAAGCTCTTGTATGATAGCCTCTTTGACGAACAATCAACCTTCAAATGTCTTCTTAATAAGCTTGAATTTAATACTATAAATAATAATATAAAGAACACTATTTCAGATATAAAACGAAAAGGATATTCTTGAGTATGGGTCTCATAAAACAAAATATTATGACTTTATATCGATGAAAATGGAGGAACATCATAAGTTATCTTAAATTTTATAATTAAATAATTGGAGGTTATGAATATGAAAATAAAAGTCATGAAGTTAATGATATTATTAAAAGTAGAAATTTATTTATTTTTAATTATATATAGATATAAATTTTACTTAATACAAATTAATTACATTAATTATAAAAGAAGATAAAAACAATTAACAAAATATTTAGAGTTTGAAAAAAAAATGGTATTCTTGAACATTAACTAATTGAGGGTTATGAATATGAAAGGCTTAAGAGTTACGGATATTACTAATACTTAAGAGTAAAATTTATGTAATTGAATATATACACTCTTAAGTATATAAATATATTTTTATGTGAATTTTCATCAATTACGTATTTTTAGTCTTCTAAAAGTTTAATTTTTATCTAATATATTCTATAAGTGAAGCAAGAATTTATTTTTTCTTAAAAGAAAGTAGAGAAAAAAAAAAAGATTCCATGAAATTGAATTTATTTTCATGCCTAGTTTTAGTAAGTTTTACACTTGTTTAT
This sequence comes from Capsicum baccatum var. pendulum, assembly GCA_030864225.1. Classification (NCBI taxonomy): domain Eukaryota; kingdom Viridiplantae; phylum Streptophyta; class Magnoliopsida; order Solanales; family Solanaceae; genus Capsicum; species Capsicum baccatum. The sequence goes on from CM061558.1 coordinate 140,658,402, forward strand.
AATATATATATATATATATATATATATATATATATATATATATATATATATATATATATATATATATATATATATATATATATATATATATATATATATATATATCACAAATCTAATTATATGAATCTCATATTTTTTTATCTTATTTTATCCTTTTCATTTCTCTTTAAACTATCAAATATGAAAAATCAAAAACTACAATTTAACGAATCAATAAACAACTTTCTTATGAATTAAAATGTCATTTAAAAATTATAAACTAATGTTACATTCTTATATTTTACCAAAAAATTTACTAAAATTGATGTACATAATTGCATAAGGATTCTTAGATACTTTCTTAAGTAGCACACGTATACGTTTGCCTCCTTCCTTTGCTTTTACTTTTGAAAATAAACACTCTGATCTAGACACACACATAATAAGTTGACATCACCAACGAAAAAAAAGTCAGAAAAATAGTTAACTAAATTAATATAAACTTTTGAAAAAAATGTTATATTATGAATTGAAGAGGAAAGAAGAAATATCACACATATAAATATAATTTCTCTAAAAAGAATTTTTAACAATAATAGTTAGATTCTTGTCATCTCAATATCCTACTTTATTTGTATGTCAATCGAGCCTTAAAAGAGTAAAAAAAAAAAAAAAAAACTAAGTGTTGCATGAAACGAGAAAAAAGGACAACTAAATTGTTAACTAAAAGTGCTAAGAGCAGTTGGATATGAAATTTAGTAAATCGAAAATATCAAAAATATTGCCTTTTGTACTATATCTTGGCCGGGGAGACTTTTTTTTGTTGCTATATGCTATGTCTCACACCCACAGTAAGATGAAGACAAAAAAAACTGTCATGATATTAATCTTCTTTTCATCTACAATAAAAAAATTAATGAGATTAAGATAAAGAGAAATATAATATTGCCAAAAATTAATTAATGGACACATAACATAAAAGAAAATTGTTCAAATAAAGTAATACATAACTCTTTAAAAAATATATAAAAATGTACCACGATTATTAATAGACTATGCATAACATAAAAGAAATCTACTCTAAATAAATAAATAAAGCTTAAAGGAGTGATTTGCACATACCTTGGAAGAAATAATTGTCATTAGACTTTTTCAAGAAACAATTGCCATTGTTTCACACTATTTAAAGAAACAATTGTCATTATATTTTTTACTGCAAAATTAAATAATTGAAAGTCATGATTATAAAAGATTTTAGAGTTATGAATTTTATTAATATTAATTAAGAGTGTAATTTATTATGAACATAAAGAGATGTGAGTTATGAAAATGATTTTAAAAATACAATAATTGAAAAAAATGAAAGAAAAACTAAAAAAAAGGAGAAAAAAATAAATAAAATCCTTAGCCAAAGAGAGGTGCCACATAAATAAAATAATTGAAAAAAATGAAAGAAAAACTAAAAAAAAGGAGAAAAAAATAAATAAAATCCTTAGCCAAAGAGAGGTGCCACATAAGCATATCTATAAACCTCCTTCATATATATATATATATATATATATTGATTGATTGATTGATTGTAATTAAGAGAAAGTCATAGCCTTTCAAATTCTAGAAACGGTGATGACTATTAATATGTAATTAATTTTGCACATAAATGAATAAAATAAGAAAGAGAATTTTTTTAAAGGAAATAATAGTAAAAAAAGTTCAGAAAAATGAGAAAAAAGATAAATAGAATTCTAGACTTTAGAGTGCGTCACGTCAATGATTCTATAATTCCCTCTCTCTCTATATATATGTTGATTGATTTATAAATGTGAAAAAAAAAATTAGAATAGAAGAAAAAAGATAAGTATAATTGGAGGCAATTGGGAGGTGCTACATCATCATTCTTACAATCTTTCTTTATTATATATATAGATATTAGTTGATTGATTATTTTTTAAAATAAATGAGAAATTATTTTTAAAGAAAATAATTTTTTTATGGGAATATGAAAAGAGATAAAAGATGAAGAGTAATAACTAATGTGTAATTATGTGATGTTTAAGAAAGTTAGTCAAATTAAAGAAAAATTATTTGTGTGTCTTTTGGAGGCATTTTATATAACATATAAATGGAAAAAATATGATAAAAATAGCCAAAAAAATCACAAAAAAGATAAATAGAATTAGAGGCTTTTCAAGCATGCCACATAGGATTGATATATATATATATATATATATATATATATATATATATATATATATATATATATATATATATATATATATATATATATATATTGATTGTAGAACATAAATATGTCAATTAATTTCATATGTTTTAATGTAAAATTTAATGATCTCTATTTTCATTACTCTCATAAATTTGTACTATTATAACCCCTAAAATAATTAGTAATTACATTCACAACATTATTTGATTATTTATATTGTAGTCCTATGAAAGTGACACTGTAAGATTTTGTGGAAGTTACCACATTTGCCTTTTAAGTTGTTAAGTATTCAATATTTATGATATTCATCTTTTAGTTTGACTTAAAGGATAAGGTGGAAGCTATTGAATTATAATTAGCTTGAGCGTATGGATGTCGAAAAAAATTGTGCATTAATTTTATATATTTTTTTCTTCTATTTAATATTCAGATGATAAGAATTAGTGAAAGGACAGAAACGATACTTCAAATTAAACTATTTCTATGAAAATGACCATGGAATTTGAATTCCACTTTCTAGTCATTTCAATTTACTGACTTGTTCTATACTATTTTTATACACCTTCTACACAGTTTCTATACATATCTTATACATATAAATATTCTATACAAAAATTATATAATTTTGATACACAATTTAATCAATAGCTATACTTTTTTTTACACGTTTTGTTACAACAATTATATAATTTTCATACACTTTCTATATATTTTTATATATATTTTTTACATGAACACACACACACACACACACACACATATATATATAATAGAACAATACAATTTCTATACATATATTTAACAATTATATCGTTTTTATATAATTTAATTATTATTTCTAAACAATAAAAAAGTAGAATGTTTAATCAGTTAAAAAAATTATAACAAAAAAAAAATTGAAACATTTTTAAAAGTCGAATTACCCAAGTTGAATATTGTATCAGTATTGTATATAGACTGTATATGAACCACGTAGGCCAAAATGTCTCAAATTAAGAAATGACTATAAAACGAAAATAGTATATTCAACTGACCACTTTTTAAAATATTTTTAAATTTGAATTATTTATTTTAAAAAGTTGCTATAGAGTGTCATTTTCTCGTATATTTATATAAAGAAGTCCCAAAATCATAGAGAAACTCCTCTTTATATGGTAGGACAATGCGAAGCCCAATAAACTTGTAAAGGCCCAATCAATGGAGTGATCAATAGTAAGTACTTTATAATTAGAGCAACTTACATAAATCCCGGATAGTTTCAGCAATATTATATAAAATCTCGGATAGTTTGCTAATTACATCTTATCCCAGAATTTCAAATTGTGATACATATGTTAAACAATGATACATATGGTCTAGTGATACATATGTATATGTATCACTAGTATATACATATATATACAGTAGTATACATATAACATATGTATCACTAGTAAATATGAATTTGAAATTTTATGTAATTTTTTAAAACATTAAGGGATATTGTGTAATATGGTGTTTTAAATATGAGATTTGTGTAATTTTTTCTTATAATTAGGGAAGCAAATGGGGAAGGTGAGACGTGGTCAAAAATAAATAAATTCTAGGTGACTTATTTTTAGTGTAATTTGATATCCAATTCGCTGATCCAACTTCATATATGAGATACAACCCCATATAGACAAGTCTATGGGATATCTAGGGTGTGTTTGTAAGAAAAATTTTTTTTTTTTAAAAAGCTATTATTCGAAAAATATTTATATATAATTTGAATAAATACCATAGAATGGGGTGGGAGTATGAGTGTGGATGGTACAAATGGAGGTTACAGTGAGAATAGCATTGAATGATGAAAAAAATATAATAATGTGAAATGCTATTTGTAGAACTCATTTTTTCTATTTTGATTGAGATTTTTTTTTTTAATTTTGAGAAATTTATTTTTTTAAAGAAAGTACTCTCCAAAATCTTTGACCAACTAAACACGACACTGAACACATCTCTAATCCAATAAAAGCATATTACAATAAATAAATAAATAAATAAATAAATAAATAAATAATTATGAGCAAGGATGAAAACAATTAGTCAAATTATTAAAAAGTCGACTTAGAAGAAAATGGAACCTAGATGAATCCCACTTATAAGTCATAACAAACACAAATAATACACTAGGGTTCAAGTTAACTTTTCCACTTGTTTTTTTTTTTTTTTCAAAAAAATATATTCAAGTAGTTTTTTTTTTTTTAATCTATTAATTTACTTTACTAGTTTAACAAGGTACCCTCTTGTGATATATTAAAAGATAAATTACTTATAACTACACCTTAAGTTTCTATTATTACTTAAAATCTCATTCAATCAAATTAATTACAAAAATTCCTTTTTACTCAAAATAGTTGTCTCTTTTCTGATACATCTAAAAAAACTCATCCACAACCTCCTATTGTGCCACAAATCAAGCCTAAAAATCAGAAAATATATCCCATAATTTTCTCAACTCACTCATTTTGAATTTCCACCATGTTCTCATCTTCATCTCCGACTTCAATATTCAAGTTACAATTTCCATTAACTTTCTTTTGAATTTCCACCATATTCTCATCTACTAAATTAAATCTAACAACTCCATCATTTTACCATTAACATTCTTTTTTAATCTTCACAATTTCATTATCATGTTGAGTGAAGTAGTTGTTGCAAATGGTAACACCAGTAGTCCATGAATAACATCAATAAGTCCATCAGTGCAACATGCAAGATAGCAATGGTCGATCCAAATATTTGACGATGCAAATATATCAACCATTAACTTTCTTTTTTAATTTCCACCATTTCATTATGATATGAAAGACATTAATTTAAGTGAAAATCGATTGAACCATCAAAATGATCCGACTATGATGAAGAAGTTATCGATCATTGCATCTGTAAAGAGAAAGAAGTAAGTTACAAAAAATCAATTTTCGTGGCAATGTATGCATACTGATACATCATAAATTTTTACATTTGATTTTTGTTTCTTTATAGATATGATACATTTATTATACTGCATCTGATATATTTAATATACCACATTTGATACATAGATTCAAGGCTAATGCTTTATGATACATAATACAACATATATGTGATTATGGTTCAGTTTTATGTAATATACTTATTATGATACATAGAGCTAATTTTGTCGAGATTTTAGATTTATATGATACATTCTGAAAATTGTATGTGAGTTTTAGTTTGTTTTACACCTGATACATTAAACATTATGAGTATGATATATAAGTATGAGATATATCATTACTTCTGATACATAGTAAATGTTGAAGTTGATTTGTATTGTCTTTTTCATCCGATACATTCAACTTTATTTGAACTTTTATGTCCATAAATAATTTCAGATGTTTTAACTGAAGTTTCTGTCATGGATGACATCTCCAACAAATTAACAAAGCTCAATCTATTTATTGTTGCTTTAGAAGAAGAACTCAGAAAAAATCGAAGCTTTTAAACGTGAAGTGCCCTTTTGTATGGTTCTCCTAAAGGTTGGTCAGTTTTTTTCTTCTGTTTTTTCAATTCTCTGAATTATTTTAGGAATTTGATTATTTATTTATTTATTATTTTTAATTATTGTTACAACTATTGAACGATTAAAGGAGGAAGCTTTGCGGTATAAAGAGAAAGATAAAAGGCTTGTGATGGAAGAATTAAAAAGATATAATTGCTCAACTAGAGTCGCATTAATTGCTCCATTATTTACTCTTTTTTTTTTATTTTCCTTTTTTATAGTCAATTAGAAGTGATTTGAAGGCCTTAGAAAGTGAAGGTCCTTAGAAAAGTAATTTAAACTTTTTGTCTTTTATTAAAACACTCTGTAATAGATAAAATCATCTTTTCACTTATAAAAAAATTATTATTTTAATTATATTTATTATAATTTAAAGTAAAGAGTCTTAAATTATATGATAACAAATTAAGAAACACTAAAAGATATGGTAAGAATTATTAAGAAAATTAATAGTACACTTATTTTTGGCAAAAAAAAAAAAAGACATTAAACGTGAAGTTAAAAAAGGCAAAAAAATAATAAAATAGCTAAAAGATTTGTTACTATATAAATAAGTCAAAATCAACTATATATGTCACGTGACTTTTAAATTTGGTAAAATTTTTTTATCCTAATTTACTTATTTCCCTAGAGGATTTGAAATTAACTAAAATAATTTATTAATTTTTCCTTATTTGAATTATGAAATTTAGAATTTTCAAATCAATTAATATTATATATTAATTTCTCCTTATTTAGAACTCTCTTAAATAGAGAGAGAGAGAAAAATACCAACATTACAAAATCTTTAAGGTATGCTTCTAATCTCAAGCATTTTTTTTTATTTGGTGAATTTTACTCTTATTTTCTTCAAGATTTAAGATATTTATTTTTCCTTCAAAATTTAATTGCATAACATGAAAATTTAAATATTTATTTTTCCTTCAACATCTTTATTGGTTCTTCTTCTACTTTATTGTTTTTTCTTCGTCATCGATATTCGTTCTGCTTCTACTTTATTATATTTTTCTTTGTTAGTATTTTTATTATAACTAGTTGTGTTATATTATTACACTCATATATAACTTTATTATTTAGAATATGTTTTCGTGCCTGAAGACCAATATAATTTTAACTTTTGATATTACTAGCGAAAGTTTGTTCATTATATTTAATTTGCTCCTTAATTGTTAATGTGATGATGAATTATTATTATATTAATTTGAGATTTTTGTTTGAGCCTGTAAATTTCAAAATCTACTCTATATTTATATAAACATATCCATGTTTATATAGATAATTATAATTGTGACTACTTAAATATATTAAGTAGGAACTGATAATTGTAGAGGCTCCAAATCTCAAAAGATATTGTTAATCGACAAAAAAACTTTATAAAGAAAGGGATATAAAACCTTAGATCCAAGGGAAACATGTCATAATTACACATTCAATCATTAGATCTGTATAATAATATTAATTTTCACTTTTAAACAAATATTGCATTTCGTGTAACATTAATAAGTTTTTTTTTAAATAAATTGTTATTCTTATTATATATATAATTTCAAAAGTGTGAAGTATCTTAGAAATGATGTTTGAACTTTTTACCTTCATTAAAAGTGTTTAGTTTAGACAAAATGGTCTTTTCACTATTTTGTTTTAATGTTTAAGTGATGAAAACTAATTAAATATATTTTTGGTAAAACATTTCCTTTAGAAGTCATCAGAATTTCACTATTTTTTTTTAATTTAAAAGTTAAAAATTAATTAAATATATTTATGGTAAAATCCTTACTTTTTAGAAGTCATCAAAATTAATGACACCTAATATTTTTACATTAATTTAAAAATTTTAAATTAACTAAATTTAATTTTAAGAAGATTTGAAAAATTTAAAAATAAATATAAAATTTGTAAAATAAGAAAAATTCAAAAGTATCAGACTTTAAAAAGTTTTAAGTATGTAAATCAATGATTATATAAAAATTTGACTTTAAATGTAAGAAAAGCTTTTTAAATATAAAAAAATAATTGTAATATTAATATGATGTAAATTGATGTGTAATATATATGTATTTATGTTTATGTTTGCATTATTATATTAAAGTGTGAAAGATTTTTGAAAAGTAATTTAAACTTTTATACTTTATTAAAAATTTCTACAAAAAATAAAATAATCTAATTTTAAATAATTAAATATTACATGTGTGAGTAACTGGTTAAACTAGTATATACTCCCTCCGTCCTATTTTACACATCCTAAATTGGGATGACACAACTATTAAGAAAAATAATAAATAACATGGCTAGTTTACCATAATACCCCTATTAAATAATATTTATATTTTCATTTTAAAAAAAGTAATTAATGTAAAGGGTAAAATATGAAAAAAATGTTGTTTGGTCTTGATAAGTGAAAAAAATAAGTAAAATGAGATATCAAATTAGAAAATTTGAAATGGGTAAAATGGGACGAAGGAATATATATTGCGCCCGATCACATGATAAATTTTGTCTATAAAGGGAAACATAGTAATTCCTTTAAAGCAAACATTTAGGCCATTAATTACTGATGCCGTAATTTAGGAAGGAAATTGCAAAAAAGGGAAAACTTTGTTGGGTGGACTTCACAATTCACAAGTTACAAAACTTTTAAAGAAAGATTTTATTTCTTCATAAATTCTACTTCGTCCATCTCAAATTACTAGTTTCAAATTTTCTAATTTGATTTTAGACAAAAAAAATAAAAAATTCTATGTTTTACTTTTGTATAATTACTTTTACTTTAAATTAAAATATAAATATTATTTACTAGTTTAATATAATAAATTAATCATATTATTAATTATTTTTCTTAATCCATATCCATCTTAATTTGGGACTGCTAATTTGGAATGGGATTCCTTATAAGAACAAATAAAATATATTACGCTTCTTATTCTTATTTTCCCATTCCCGTGTTTTAGACGGAGACAATTTGTCTTCTAATATTCTCCAATCTCCAAGTGTTGCAGGTATTTAGTTCAATATTCTAATATTCTCCAATCTCCAAGATCCAAGTGTCTGATTTGTAATCTAGTGACATATATTTTTCAATTTGTAATAAGCATGTTGTGCCGATCAGCTTTGACGCACCAGCTCTGGATGACTATTTTTTTTGAAACTTTTTATTTCTGTCACTTTTATTTATTTATTTATTATGGGAATTGACTTTGGTTTACTAGTGGTTCATTCATGAAGTTGTTTGGTGCCGTTTTCATTTAATTTACTCATTGGAATATGTCTTCATCATCCAATATTAACAACATAGTTAGATATTGTCTTCATAATAATGCTATCATCTTGAAGATGTGTGATTTGATTTGATTCTTTGAATAAGGTGGGAAAATTGATAAAAGTTATGATTTTGATGGATGAGTACTTTTATCGTTTGCTTTAGTTTCTTTTTTTTGTTTTATTTTTTTTTGTTTCTCGTCCAGTGTTTGGTATCCACATTGGAGTTCATCTAATCCGGATTCGCTCCGGGTAGGGTTCCATTCGGGGTAGTGCTCCCAATCGAGTTTTCTCCATTCCCAGGTCAAACCTTCGACCTCTGATTAAGAATAGAGCAGCCCCATCCACTGCACCACAACCCATGTTGGTTTCTTTGTTTTGTTTATTGAAGCACAAAATGTAGATATACATCTAAGGTCATCTTTCAACTTTCGTTACATAATTATATGCATAAACAACATAATTCCCAGAATTGTTTGACATTTTGCATGATTATTGTAAATTCTAATTTTTTATCTACAGAGATACGTAATTGATACATTCAACGAAAATACATTTTTTTCTTTGTAAAGATACATAATTAGCACCCAATACATTTTTTTTTTTATTTTAGATTTGTCGAGATACATAATACATCCAACAAAAAATACATTTTTTCCTTTGTAAAGAAACATAATTAGTTCCTGATATACTTTCTCCAATTTTGAGTCTGTCGAAATATATAATTAGCTCCTGATATATCCAACAAAAATACATAATTAATTGGGATTTTTTTAATTACTTATAAGGGTAGGCTTTGTATAAATATGATAAATTAAGGTGAATGTTTATGTTACTTTTCGTAATTATATCTATGTATGAGCAGCCAGCCAGATGGGTGATGTGCTTCCTCTATGTGCTGTCTCTCCCGAGAGGAATTTCAATCAGAAAGGAATGCAGAATTTGAAGGTTGTGGTTTCCTTTTTGAAGAACTTTAGGTGGGCATGGCCAGCTAAACATGGTGGTCGAACAACTGGTCGAAGTAAGTCTTGTTAACTAAACAGTCGAATTATTGTTTGACAATGTAGTAATTAAGTGTGTTATAGGAAGGGGAAGTGTGGCATCCAAGGGCGTGATCTACTACTGATCAATCCGGTGGGGTTGAGAATTGATCATGAGATCTCATGTTCAATATGTACCCACCTTTCCAAGCTTTGTTGGATATATACTTACCCATTTGATTGCAAAGGATTTACTTTGACGATGTTCTTTCTTCATGAAATACATTATCTATCAGGTGTTACAAATCTATTCTTAACTCTCTTATGAAGAGTTTCTTCGATTAGTTCTAGCTAGGCTACATAGGCTTTCTACACTTTTGATGGGATGACGAGCTTTTTGTGGGAGTTTTTGTAACAAGAAGTGGCAGCTATTTGGAGTGGTGATTTTTGTTCAAAGTTTACCTCTCCAATTGTGCTTGTTCAAAGTTTCTTTCAGCAGCAGTTGACTTTTTATGGTGGTGTCATGGGAGCTTCCCCATAATTTTCTTGCTTTGTGCGTCTATTGAAATATTGAGTGTTCTGCCAATTCCCATCTCTGTAATTGTTGTCATGGCTGACTTTATATTTCACACGGTAGTACTCTTATTGTTTATCGATATTAAATATTTATATTTATATTTAATCATATATTATTTTGACTATTATTTTATTTTTAATTTATAAAAATAATTAAATGAAGTTAATTTTAGGATGTTATTTTATTTTATTTCTATTTAAGAAAAAAATAATACAAAAATTAAAAAATATATATATTTTTATTTTTAAATAAATAAATTAGTAGTTTTTGTACTATCTTAATTATATAATTTAGTTTTGACTATTTTTAAACTTTTATTGTATTTTTTGAAATATAAAAATTAATTATTATTATTATTATTATATTATTATTATTTTATTTGTTACTATTTTATTATTTATTTATTTATTATTTTTTTTGTTATTATTATTATTTTAAATATATATATATATATAAATAAATAAATAAATAAAAAAATTTTAATCCTATCCTATCCTAAAAAAACTACCCCATCCAATCCCTAATTTCCCTCAACCCCCCTCAACTCCCTTAACTTTCCCTCCTATATTTCTATATAAAAAACAACAACACACACGGACAGGAACATAGAAGGAGAGGAACAAAAAGACTAAAAAAAACAAAAGAAAGAAGTTCTGACAAAAGGAGAAAAACCCAAGAACACTTAGAAAATTTGACGAAAAAAAAAAAAGAAAAAAAAAGAAAAAAATTTAGAGTTTGAATTTGGAGTCTTGTTCGAGTTTCCAGTGACAGTAGTTCTATTCTTACATTCGTTTAAATCATCGCACAGGTTTTTATTTAATTCATGAATTATTATTTTTATAAGTCTTGTAGTGAATTAACATATGTATGAAATTATTACAATGACTTCTTATATTATTTACTATGTTTAATTTATTATTTTTATATAATTTATGCTTTATATCTTTATATGTAGTTCATTAGTTGTTTATGAAATAATGTTAATTAGATTGATTTTGAATTTTAAATGAGATAATTATTAAAATTATTAGTGTTTTAATATGTAAAAAAATTGTGTTAGTTCAGAATATGTGAACCATGCATGCATGCAAAAAGATTTTTAAAAAAGGTGTTAAAAAAAAAAAACATGTACATGCATATGCATGCACAACATTTCTATATATATTTTGTATGCTAAAACAGAAAAAACCTACGGAACTAAAATGGGTGGTTGAAAAGATAAAAAATGTTTAGTAGTAGTATCCATAGTGTATTTTCCATTAATTTATATTTATTTTTGTTCTATTGGTTAATCTTAATAAATGTTTTATAAATTTAATTTAAGAGGTTTTAAGTTTGCTCATTTATTAATGAAATTTTAAATATTATAAATTTACTTTAATTTCAATTAATGTTAAGTCATCTCATTTGATTTCGTTTAATTCCTAAACGTATAGTATTATAAGATTAGCATAATATGAGTAATTTTATATATTATTTACTTCTTATTTCATCATTTTTTTTCTTTTATGGTCATTAATAAAATTTAGAAAATTTTTTGTTAAATTAAATAATTGCTTAAACGAATTTTGCATAAGGTTATTGGTAAAATTAAGAAATCTTTTAAATAAATAAAACTGTTATGAGTTTATAAGTGACAACCCAAAGTTTTAACGTTAAGTAAATTTTAGGCATGTCCAAAATATTAATCTCGATTAAGAATGCGGCATACGCATCTTTCTGAGATACTTTAAAATTCAAGGATGCAATAATGCACCTTAAAAAAAAATATTTTTTTCTAAAATTTATTTTCACTGATTTATTTAATATAAGATAATAGACAAGTTTTCAGTATATTAAAAAATGAATGAATTTTGGCCTTAACACAATTTATCGAAATAATTTTAGTTAAGTATAAATCAATAAAAGCGACCGTGCTAGAAACACGGGATTCGAGGGGTGCTTCACACCTTCCCCTCGATCAACAGAATTCCTTACCCATTTTCTGTTTTTGCAGACCAAATAAGAGTCATTTCTTTTTGATTAGGGATTCAAAAAAGGGTGATTTGGAACACCAAAACTCAATTCCAAGTGACGACTCTATAAATAATTTAATCCCTATTCAATATCGTCACTTTAATTGGAAAAACCCTTCGACTCAGCTCTCGAGCGAAAAAAGGGGTGTGACATCTCTGGCGACTCTGCTGGGGAATAACAAGAATTCGAGCTTTACATAATTGACTTATACTTACTTTAATCATTGTTGATATTTTGTTTGTTCGCCTTATGTGCTACATGTCACTTATTTACTGCTTTGATATTATTTGAATTGTATTATATACTGTCTTCTCTCGCGTACCCCCTCTGAGTCTCTGAAATAGGATAGAGGGAATGCAACATATGCATCCCACTTTCTTTTTGAGATAACCGGAGTGTCAAGGCACCTGGTGAAGGATATAATCACACATGCTAGGCAGGGTTCGGATCGACAACGAAGGCGGTGTTGCCCTGCTACCGACCAAGTTGTCCCTCCCCGGCTAGAGTGTCCGCTCGGGTAAACTAGTCTAGATACCTATCCCTATTAGGCATAAACTTAGAAAAACTGAAAACTCAGAATGTGGTTATCCCTATTAGGTACCGCTTTATTTGCATCATATGCATTTGATTTAGCGGGACTCGGCACAAGGGTCGGGTCTGTCTAGGACAGGTGACCTAATTTATAAAGACCAATATGTGTATCCTACATACTCTTTGACATTTGCTTGGAAGACTATTTATTTGTTGACCGGCTTTAGGTAATTTTAAAATACTAGAGATTAATTTATTCTCAAGTTTAGTTGATCATTTTTGAAAGAAAAATTTATTTTTAAAATAATTTTTTTTTTAAATATACAGCAACACAATTTTTACAATCTTTATGAACTACGAGGGTCTGATTCTCACATCTTAGTGAGATACGTAGGAAGTCCTTTCCAGGATACGACCTTATCTTTTAAAAAAAAAATTGTTCATAGATTTATTGGAAAATATTTTAAAAATATGATTATTTTCATACTTATTTTTCTAATTTTCAAGTCCAATTTTTATATATATTTTAACAGCCCTGAATCTGTAGGGATCATGAGGTTATGATTAAAATAATAATAATAATAATAATAATAATAATAATAATAATAATAATAACAATAAAATAAAAATATATTTCAACAGCCCAGAATTTTAGGGATCATGAGGCTAAGTTTTTATAAAAAATATATATATATCAATTTTAACAAGTGCTGAACCTTTAGGGTCGTGAGACTGAAAATTTTATACAACTTCATACATAAAACGGTCATTCTATTTTTTTTTTTTAATTTTTGAGTCCTTTTATTTTATTTTTGCATTTAGGGAATATTGTCTTCAAACATATAGATGATATTGTCTAGAAGTCTGTTATAGCAAAGTTTTTGATAGAGTCAATTTTAAAAAAAAAATTTTTGTTAAATTCCTCCCGAACTACGCAAGATCTGATTCATGTCCTGACATGATACGTAGGCAACCCTCCAAAGGGTTCGATCATAACTTTTGAAAATATGCCTAGAAAAGTCGGGATGAAACACAAAGCTTCCATGATAGGTTGGGAAATGCATATAGAAACATGACATATAACGTGGCATTATAATGTGTTAAATATATAACACTTACCCGTTTGCTACTTGATTACAGAAAGATAAAATAATTGGTGGTTGGTTTGTGGTTTAAACTGGCATCACATCCGTATAACACCAGATACAAGGGTAAAAGAAGATTGACTCACAGAGAAGATATAGGGTCTGATAGTGAAGAAGAGAAGAATCAGTTGATTTCGCAGGAAGTAACATCAATGGAAGAAATAAAATCATTAAAACAACAGATGACGGAGATGTACCAAGCTTGGTTGAACGGACAAGCCCCACCTTCTTCAATCCCTGGACTTTCAACTTCAAATGATCCAAATTCTGACCCAGCTCAAACTAGAGATCCATTTTACCCACCAGGATTTGGCCCATTTGCTAATATGTCTGGAGTTGCTGGTACTTCTACCGCGCACCCACCAAATCCATCTGTCGCAAATAACCCACTTTTTACTTCTGTAGCGCCAGCTACTGCGGGTATTCAACCGACAATACCAAAGAATATGGGAAAACCAAATCATGATATGTTATATCCTCCTGAAATGACTTTCAAATCACAAAATCCACATTATCATGTTCATCAACACGATACTCCTATCGTGATTGAGAAGATTGCTAAGAATGAGGAACAGGAGGAGATGGCTAGAAAAGTTAGAATCCTGGAACAAAGTATGAGAAATATGCAAGGAGTAGGTGGACCAAAAAGTGTTTCATACAAGGATTTATGTATGTTTCCTGATGTCCATTTGCCGATAGGGTTCAAAATGCCAAAATTTGACAAATATGAATGACACGACGATCCTGTAGCTCATTTGAAAAAGTTTTGCAATCAATTAAGGGGAGCAGGAGGAAAAGAAGAATTATTGATGGCATACTTTGGAGAAAGCCTTACAAGGATAGCTTCTGAATGGTTCATTGACCAGGATATTTCCCGTTGGCACATGTGGGACGACATGGCTCGAGATTTCGTTCAACAATTTCAGTATAACATTGAGATAGTGATAGATCGCACTGCGCTTGCCAATATGAGAAAAAAAAATGACTGAAAGTTTTCGAGAATATGCCGTCAGATGGAGAGAGCAGGCTTCGAGAGTTAGACCATTGATAAAAGAATCTGAAATGATTGATATTTTTCTGCAAGCACAAGAACATGATTATTTCCATCATTTGCTCTCTACTATCGGAAGCATATTTGCAAAAGTTATCAAAGTTGGAGAGATGGTAGAATACGGAATCAAATTAGGAAAGATCATCAGCCAGGCGGCTTTGAAAGCAACAACACAGGCAATTCAAAGTGGTACAGGAAGTTTTGGGGGGAAGAAAAGAAAAGAGGATGTAGCAACTATCATGGCAGGTCCACGACAAAATTGGAGAACTGCGCGTCAACCATACGCGCAGAATCCATTATATTTTGTTCTATCTCCCCAATATCCTATTTACAATACACAACCATATGCTCGAGGTCCTTCTTACCCGCAGTGGCGTACACCAGCAATCCAAAATCATCTAATAGCCCCGTAAGTTCAAAGAGGCCCTCCGAGGTCTAATTTTCGGCCTAGAGCAGAATTCAAAAGGGATAACATGGTAAAAGATAATTTCACTCCTATTGGAATATCTTAGACCAGTTTATTTCATAGACTGAGAAAAATGAATATTCTAAACCCAATTGAGAGAAGGATCCTGAATCCTCCTCTGAAGAATTTGGACTATTCTAGAAGATATGAATACTGTTCTGATGCCCCAGGGCACGACACAGAGAAATGTTGGTATCTGAAAAGAGTCATTCAAGAGTTGATTAATACCGAACAAATTATGGTAGAAAGTCTAGGCACTCCAAATGTCAATCAAAATCCACTTCCAGATCATAATGAAACAAACATGCTCGATGTGATACTCAGTGGTGAAGATACTATGATTCCCTTTAAGCCGGTCATTAAAATTAAAACTAATTCGGAAAAATCAGCAAATGCTGTAGATTTAACGAAAGAAAAGCCTGCAGAAGCGGAGGTGGTGATAGCAAAACCCAAATCATCGAATGATCCTTTGGTGATGGGGAAAGAGATTTCAGAAAATATTGGTTCAAATAAAATAAAGCCGAAACTCATTATTCCCAGAAGATCCAATAAGCCTCTTTTAATCATAAAAGGAGCTTCTGTAGCTCCTATTGTTATTAAACCAGTGTCACAGCTGCCTATGGTTGATGCCAAGGCAGTCCTTTAGAATTATAATCGCGTTGTGGTGATGCACAAGGGGAAAGAAGTGACTGAAGATGTAGATGAAGTAAGGGGATTAACTCGATCTGGAAGATGTTATGCTCCAGTAGAGTTAAGAAAGAATAAACAAGGTGGTGAAGAGCAAATGATAGTCAAGAAGCCTGTCACTGAAGAAGAAGCTGAAGAATTCTTAAAGAAAATGAAATTGCTAGAATATTCTGTTATAGAACAGTTGAAGAAGACACCAACATAGATTTCTTTGTTGTCTTTATTGATATATTCAGAGGAACACCGCAAGGCTATAATGAAGATTCTTAATGAAGCATGTGTTCCTAGTGATATTAGAGTAAATCAGCTGGAAAAAGTTGTTGGAAGGATCGTTGAAGCAAATAAAATTACTTTTTCAGACGATGAATTGCCTATAGAAGGTACGGAGCATAACAAAGGTCTGTATATTTCTGTGAAATGTGAACATTCTATCATCACTCGAGTGCTAATTGATGGAGGATCAGGCGCTAACATTTGTCCTATGTCAACTTTACAAAAGTTGAATGTTAATGTGGAAAGAATCCGACCTAACAATGTGTCGTCAAAGGTTTTGATGGATCAAAAACTGATGCCATTGGTGAAATAGAACTCATATTGACAATTGGGCCTGTGGATTTTGCTATGGATTTTCAAGTACTGAACATTGATGCTTCATATAATATGTTATTGGGAAGGCCATGGATTCATAGGGCTAAAGCAGTCGCATCAACGTTGCATCAAATGGTCAAATTCAAATGTGACAGGCAAGAGATAATGGTTCATGGTGAAGGAGACTTATCAATGTATAAAGACTACTCTGTTTCTTCCATCGAAGCAGATACTGCCAATGTGTTAATTTATCAAGCTTCTAAGGTAGTGGCTGTTGAGTATATCCTCGAGGGGAATCTCATCGCAAGACCACAATTGTCCTCTGCATCTGTTATGGTAGTGAATGAAATGTTGAAACATGGCCTCGAACCAGGAAAAGATCTAAGGATGTTTTTGCAAGGTATAGTTCATCCAGTAAACCTCTATGAGAACTTTGGTACTTTTGGTCTGGGATACGAGCCTACTGCTGAAGATATAAAGAAGGCTAAAAAGTGTAAGAAAGAGTCGTGGTCACTTGCCAAGCCTATACCTCCACTTTATGAGTCTTTCATCAAATTCAGTGTTGTTGGATCCTCCAAGTTACCTGTTGTAAAATCAATGAATGATGATGATACAGAGTTGATTGACCTTTTTCAGAATATGTTCATTGAAGCTGATATGGTTGAAATTGGGGAAGGTACCAGTAATGCAGATGTGCAGTTTGTCGGCCCTGATGTCCAGCTTAACAATTGGAAGGCCACTCCTTTCCCTATTATAAAAGAGTCTTGGTAGTTTGTTTGTTTTCTTACAGTCTTGGTAGTTTGTTTTTTTTTACTCCTGTGATTTAAATCATTCTAGGATTATAATTCAGAACTTTAAATCTAGTATGTTAGGTTAAAACTCTTTCTATCTATGTTTCTAATAAAGCGCAGTTTCCCTTCGTTTTATTTTAAGCCTGACTTTTATTTATTTATTTTCTATCATACAGTTCTTTCTATGCCGATTCTAATGATATGACATGCATGAAGAATTGTTCACCAGAGTTAAAAAACCAATCTAATTTTGAAATAATGAATAAAGAGGTTGAATACGATGAAGAGGAAACATTTGAGGATGTAAGCAAAGACTTCAAACATTTTGAGAATAAGACAAATCCCAATTTGGAAGAAACTGAGGCGATCAATTTAGGAGATCTTGAAAATATTAGGGAGACCAAGATAAGTGTACATGTTCAACCACAACAAAAGAAAGCTATAATTGAAGCTTTGCATGAGTATAAAGACATCTTTGCGTGGTCCTATGATGATATGCCCGGTTTAAGCACTGATTTGGTAGTTCACAAGTTGCCAATTGATCCTGCTTTTCCTCCTGTCAAGCAAAAGTTAAGAAAACTCAAAACTGACATGAGTGTAAGAATTAAAGAGAAAATCACGAAGCAACTTGAGGCTAAAGTCATTCGAGTGGCCCAGTATCCTATTTGGTTGGCAAATATTGTCCCTGTTCCAAAGAAGGACGACAAAGTTCAGATGTGTGTTGATTATCGCGATTTAAATAAAGTAAGTTCGAAAGATAATTTTCCACTTCCCAATATTTATATTTTGTTGGACAATCGTGCCAAACATGATCTTGCTTATTTTATGGATTGTTATGCGGGGTATCACCAGATCATTATGGATCCAGAAGATGCGGAAAAGACATTATTTATTACTCCATGGGGAACATATTGTTATAGAGTTATGCCTTTTGGATTAAAGAATGCTGGGGAAACTTACATGAGGGCAATGACCACAATGTTTCATGACATGATGCACAAAGAAATTGAAGTTTATGTGGATGACGTGATCATTAAGTCGAGAGAGCAATCTGATCATATCAAAGATTTGAGAAAATTCTTTGAAAGGCTTCGGAGGTATGATCTTAAACTTAATCCAGCAAAATGTGTATTTGGAGTTCCGTCAGGAAAACGTTTGGGTTTTATAGTCAGTCGACGTGGTATTGAGTTAGATCCTTCAAAAATAAAAGCTATCCAAGATTTACCTCCACCGAAAAATAAAACGGAGGTGATGAGTTTACTTGGAAGGTTGAATTATATCAGTAGATTCATTGCTCAGCTTACGATAACTTGCGAGCCAATATTCAAGTTGTTGAAGAAGAATGTTAAAGTTGAATGGACTGAAGAATGTCAAGAGGCATTTGACAGAATTAAGAGACACTTGTCGAATCCGCCTATTTTGGTTTCTCCAGAGCCAGGCCGACCCTTGATATTGTACATGTCTGTTTTAGATAATTCTTTTGGCTGTGTATTGGGTCAACATGATGTCACAGGAAGAAAAGAACAAGTCATCTACTACCTCAGCAAAAAGTTTACCACTTATGAGGCTAAGTACACTCTGCTTGAGAAAACGTGTTGCGCCTTAACTTGGGTAGCCCAAAAGCTGAAACATTACTTATCATCTTATACTACTTACCTCATCTCTCGTATAGATCCTTTAAAGTACATTTTTCAGAAGCCTATGCCCATAGGCAGACTCGCAAAATGGCAGATGTTGCTTACAGAGTTTGATATTGTTTATGTGACACGAACTGCAATGAAAGCTCAAGCCTTGGCGGATCATTTGGCTGAAAATCCTATTGATGAAGAGTATGAGCCATTGAAGACTTATTTTCCAGATGAAGAGGTATTGTATGTTGGTGATTTTGTTTCAGAAGATTGCCATTCAGGCTGGAAGTTGTTCTTTGATGGAGCTGCTAATATAAAAAGAGTGGGGATAGGAGCAGTTCTTATTTCTGAATCAGGACAATATTATCCCATAACAGCCCAACTTCGATTCTACTGTACCAATAATATGGCAGAATACGAAGCTTGCATTCTAGGATTGAGATTAGTCATTGACATGGGGGTCCAAGAATTGTTGGTATTTGGAGATTCAGATTTATTAGTCCACTAAATCCAAGGAGATTGAGAGACTCGTGATTCGAAACTCCTACCATATAGAAGTTGTTTGCAAGATCTTTATCAACGATTTGTATTAGTAAAGTTCAAACACATTCCCAGAACTCATAATGAGATTACTGATGCTTTGGCGACCTTATCTTCGATGCTTCAACATCCCGATAAAACTTATATTGACCCTTTGCATATACAGATTCATGATCAACATGCATATTGTAATGTGTTTGAAGAGGAATTTGATGGGGAGCCTTGGTTCTATGATATCAAAGAATATATTCAGACTGGGAAGTATCCTTTACATGCTGATGGTAATCAAAAGAAAACCATTCGACGTTTGTCTAGTGGATTTTTCTTAAGTGGAGGAATCTTGTATAAGA
Source organism: Capsicum baccatum var. pendulum (assembly GCA_030864225.1). Classification (NCBI taxonomy): domain Eukaryota; kingdom Viridiplantae; phylum Streptophyta; class Magnoliopsida; order Solanales; family Solanaceae; genus Capsicum; species Capsicum baccatum. The sequence goes on from CM061558.1 coordinate 140,678,754, forward strand.
GGACTCCTGATTTGGGACTTCTGAGGTGTGTAGATGCTAAAGAAGCTTCAAAAATCATGACTAAAGTACATTCTAGGATTTGTGGACCACACATGAGTGGGTATGTTTTGGCAAAGAAAATACTCCGAGCAGGTTATTATTGGCTCACCATGGAGCGAGATTCCATTAATTTCATTCGTAAATGTCATGAATGCCAGGTACATGGAGACTTGATGCATTCCCCTTCATCTGAATTACATACAATGACTGCTCCATGGCCTTTTATGGCTTAGGGAATGGACGTAATTGGCCCAATTGAACCAAAGGCTTCGAATGGACATAGGTTCATCTTGGTAGCCATTGATTATTTCACGAAATGGGTAGAAGCAGCGACTTTTAAGTCAGTGACCAAGAAAGTTGTGGTTGATTTTATTCACTCCAACATCATTTGTCGTTTCGGCATTCTAAAGATAATTGACACAGATAATGCTGCGAATCTCAATAGCCATCTGATGTAAGAAGTGTGCCAACAATTTAAGATTATGCATCGAAATTCAACTCCTTATCGTCCAAAGACGAATGGAGCTGTAGACGCTGCCAACAAAAACTTAAAGAAAATACTCTGTAAGATGGTGCAAGGTTCCCAACAATGGCATGAAAAGTTACCTTTTGCTTTGTTGGGTTATCGTACTACAGTTCGGACTTCAATTGATGCAACTCCTTACTTGTTAGTGTATGGAACTGAAACAGTTATACCTGCAGAGATTGAGATTCCATCTCTTCGAGTAGTTGTGGAAGCTGAAATTGATGAAGACCAATGGGTCAAGACTCGTTTGGAGCAATTAAGATTGATTGATGAAAAAGATTGGCGTCAGTATGTCACAGACAACTATATCAGAAGAGAATGGCATGAGCATATAATAAAAAGGTGCGTCACAGACATTTTGAAGTTGGTCAGTTAGTACTAAGACGCATCCTTCCTCATCAGATTGAAGCTAAAGGCAAATTTTCTCCTAATTGGCATGGTCCATTCATGGTAAAAAAAGTGTTACCTAATGGCGCGTTATATCTGACTGATGTAGAAGGAAAAATGGAAGGAATGTCGGTCAATGCTGATGCAGTTAAAAGATATTATGTATGATATTCATGTACAATTATGTTATGTATGTTTTGTACTTTTATTTTTAAAGATTGAAATGATGAAGGCATCTTGTTCTACTATCTGAATAATATATAAACCTTTGCTTACCCCTTTGAGCTTTTATTTTTCTTCGAACCCCTCTTTTGGAATCAAATTAAAATAATAATAATAAAAAAATATTCAAAATCAAACAAATGAATGATGTTTCATGAACTACGTTTGACCTGATTCTTGCTATGACAAGATACGTAGGCAGTCCTACTCCGGGGTTCGGTCTAACCAGAAGAAAATTTAAATTACCCAGAATGAAATGAAACTGGGGCAAAAATTTATTTTCTTAAAAGAATCGATTTCAAAAGTTGTATGTTTCACCCAATGTTATATAAATTTTTGAGCCCCACGCCTACCTTTCTTTCTAACCCTATCTGAAAGCCAAGTTACAACCAAAGAAAGACCTTCGGATTAATCTTCGAGAATGCCAAGGCTAAATATATTATGAGTGCATGATATTTCATATTTTGGGTGTTTATTAAAAAAAGTAATGAAAAAATGAAAATGAGAGAGTCTTATTGGTGAAAACCCTTCCGGGCATCATAAGACGACTGTGAGCTGAGACGAAAATGAAAAGGAGATAGGCTCATTGGTAAAAACCCATTGAGGTGCCACTAGCTTAAGAAAGGTTGTTATCAAGAAGGAACAAATTCAAGATTGGCTTAATTTCAAACTCAATATGTGGACAAAAGTTGTAATGATTGGTGTGGGTAAATCTGGTTGTTTTACTCAAAATGCATGTCATAATCATCAGAATCGATTTTCACATTCAGATAAGTTTTCTCTTTGTTTTGAAAAAGAGATATCTATTGTCTTTTTATTTTGTTTTATTTTTATTTTGTGATTTTTGTGTTTTTGCCATCAAACAAAAATCTTTGTTGTCTTTTGAGTCAAATTCACATCAGGTCGAGTCAGAAAAGACTCCAAACTCGCTACCAACTTCTTTAAGGGTACAAAGCAAGACAAAGAGTTGATATACAGAGACAACATTTCAAAGTAAAAGTAAGGTACTCAAGATGATTGTGATTTGACAAATTTAAACTCGTGAAAATCTAAGGGATGTATTGGAAGCTAAACTCAGAAACATCATACAACAGAAATATAATTTGAGTTTAGGATCTCAGTAGTCAGAATTCTGAGTCAGAAATATGGCAATTCAAAGAAGATTATCATGGATTGGAAAATAGTTGAGCATGGCAAGTGTGAGAGCGGCTACTTCAAAAGCCAAATGCCACAAACTAACCACCACATGTTTTAAAACTCACAATTTTTCTTTGTTTGAAATAGAGATGAAATAATGTTTTCAGATAAAGGATGCAATTTCACACTTCATTCAATGCAAGAAGCATGATTACAACATCCGATACTGAATCTCGGTCATGATAAATTTTATTCTTTGCGAGATATATTAAGATCCAGTGACACATAAATTTTTTCAGTACAAACTGGGGCAAAAATTTTATGTATGTTGTATGAAATTTATTTTATGGGACAGGACCCTCCTGAATAATGGAAATATGTTTTATGCTCAGGACCCTCCTGAAGAATGAGAATTTATTTTATGCTCAGGACCCTCTTGAAGAATGGGACGTTATTTTTCTGTTTCACTATTTACTTTGAGTCCAGGAGCCCGCCTGAAGAACAGGGTGCAGAAATTGCAAATCCAGGAGCCCACCTGAAGAATAGGGTGAAGAAGAAAGAAGTCCAGGAGCCCGCCTGAAGAACAGGGTGAAGAAATTAGAAGTCCAGGAGGCCGCCTGAAGAACAGGGTGAAGAAAAGAAAGTTCAGGAGCTCGCCTGAAGAACAGGGTGAAGAATTGTAAGTCCAGGAGCCCGCCTGAAGAACAGGGTGAAGAAAAAGAAAGTTCAGGAGCCCGCCTGAAGAACAGGGTGAAGAAATTATAAATTCAGGAGCCCGCCTGAAGAACGGGGTGAAGAAATTGTGAGACCAGGAGCCCACCTGAAAAATAGGGTGAAGAAAAAGAAAGTTCAGGAGCCCGCCTAAAGAATAGGGTAAATTTTCAAGTTCAAGTCATGAAGATTTGAATCAAGATTCTAGAGATTGCAATTTTTACTTGTATTTTTTCATTTTTGATTTTTACTAGTCAATTGAATGTAAAAGCAGAAGTCGTCAATCGAAAACTCGACGGAATCTGACTCGACTTTAACTTTTTCTCTCACTAAATTACCTTTTGAACTACTTATGACCTGATTCCCTTATAACCCGAGATAGGTAGGATGTCCAAAAACAGGACTCGGTCATATTTTTATTTTTATTTTTATTTTTATTTTTACCTTTCAAATAATTGGAGGGTCAAAAATCATATCTTGTCTACTTCTTTGTATGAAAACTCTTCGAGATTTCACACAAAGACGGGCAAAAATGTAGACACGTGATTTTTGATCCTCCCTAGATTTTAACTTGTTTATCGATATTAAATATTTATATTTATATTTAATCATATATTATTTTGAGTATTATTTTATTTTTAATTTATAAAAATAATTAAATGAAGTTAATTTTAGGATGTTATTATATTTTATTCCTATTTAAAAAAAATAATACAAAAATTAAAAAAAATATATTTTTCTTTTAAAATAAATAAGTTAGTAGTTTTTGTACTATCTTAATTATATAATTTATTTTTGACTATTTTTAGACTTTTATTGTATTTTTTGAAATATAAAAATTAATTATTATTATTATTATATTATTATTATTATTATTATTATTATTTTATTTGTTAATATTTTCATATTTATTTATTTATTATTTTTTTTGTTATTATTATTATTTTAAAAAAATATATAAATAAATAAAAAAAATAAAATAAAATTTAATTCCTATCCTATCCTAAAAAAATTACCCCATCCAATCCCTAATTTCCCTCAACCCCCCTCAACTCCCTTAACTTTCCCTCCTATATTTCTATATAAAAAAACAACAACACACACGGATAGGAACATAGAAGGAGAGGAACAAAAAGACTAAAAAAAAAAAACAAAAGAAAGAAGTTCTGACAAAAGGAGAAAAACCCAAGAACACTTAGAAAATTTGACGAAAAAAAAAAGACGCAGAGAAGACTCAGAAAAGAAAAAAAAAGAAAAAAATTTAGAGTTTGAGTTTGGAGTCTTGTTCGAGTTTCCGGTGACGGTAGTTCTATACTTACATTCGTTTAAATCATCGCACAGATTTTTATTTAATTCATGAATTATTATTTTTATAAGTCTTGTGGTGAATTAAAATATGTATGAAATTATTACAATGACTTCTTATATTATTTACTATGTTTAGTTTATTATTTTTATATAATTTATGCTTTATATCTTTATTTGTAATTCATTAGTTGTTTATGAAATAATGTTAATTAGATTGATTTTGAATTTTAAATGAGATAATTATTAAAATTATTAGTGTTTTAATATGTAAAAAAATTGTGTTAGTTCAGAATATGTGAACCATGCATGCATGCAAAAAGATTTAAAAAAAAAGGGTTAAAAAAAAATTAACATGCACATGCATATGCATGCACAACATTTCTATATATATTTTGTATGCTAAAACAGAAAAAACCTACGGAACTAAAATGGGTGGTTGAAAAGATAAAAAATGTTTAGTAGTAGTATCCATAGTGTATTTTCCATTAATTTATATTTATTTTTGTTCTATTGGTTAATCTTAATAAATGTTTTATAAATTTAATTTAAGAGGTTTTAAGTTTGCTCATTTATTAATGAAATTTTAAATATTCTGAATATTATAAATTTACTTTAAGTTCAATTAATGTTAAGTCATCTCATTTGATTCGTTTAATTCCTAAACGTATAGTATTATAAGATTAGCATAATATGAGTAATTTTATATATTATTTCCTTCTTATTTCATCATTTTTTTTTTCTTTTATGGTCATTAATAAAATTTAAAAAATTATTTGTTAAATTAAATAATTAATTAAACGAATTTTGCATAAGGTTATTGGTAAAATTAAGAAATCTTTTAAATAAATAAAATTGTTATGAGTATATAAGTGACAACCCAAAGTTTTAACGTTAAGTAAATTTTAGGCATGTTCAAAATATTAATCTCGATTAAGAATGCGGCAGACACATCTTTCTGAGATAGTTTAAAATTCAAGGATGCAATAATGCACCTTAAAAAAAATAAAAAAATTCTAAAACTTATTTTCACCGATTTATTTAATATAAGATAATAGACAAGTTTTCAGTATATTAAAAAATGAACGAATTTTGGCCTTAACACAATTTATCGAAATAATTTTAGTTAAGTATAAATCAATAAAAGCAACCGTGCTAGAACCACGGGATTCGAGGGGTGCTTCACACCTTCCCCTCGATCAACAGAATTCCTTACCCATTTTCTGTTTTCGCAGACCAAATAAGAGTCATTTCCTTTTGATTAGGGATTCAAAACTGGGTGATTTGGAACACCAAAACTCAATTTCAAATGACGACTCAATAAATAATTTAATCCCTATTCAATGTGGTCACTTTAATTGGAAAAACCCTTCGACTCAGCTCTCGAGCGAAAAAAGGGGTGTGACAATGATCGAGATCATTCCTGTGATAACTGCTGCTGCTTTGCGTCGCCTTTTTGGGTTCAACCCTGTGCATATCTCTCTACTGCTAAGTTGTAGCTCATATTTCTCTGTCTGCACGCACTTGTTCCACGTAGCATACAACATTAGGTTAATAGACGTATTGCTGGGATTGGTTATGCAGCTTCTTGTTTACAAGCTTAATGTAGTAGAATCATTAGTTGTGAGCTTCTACTTGGGTTTATGTCTCTATAAATACGTGACGTATTGCGCTCCTGAAATACCCGCTCGGAGTCACAATTAGAGTTGGAGCAGCTGCCTTGCTGATGTGAAGGTGTTTTTCACAACAAACAATTTCTGTCTCCTTTTATGCTATCTTATAAGTTATGACTGAATCATTATTTCTCCTTTTATGACATTAGTATATTTTTCTCGTTATTTTATTTTTAACACAATGACTTTTGCTGATTTTTTTTTTTTAATGGGTCAAACACATGGTTTTTATTGTTGTTATTGTCTTGTGGTAGCTGGTGAGACTCAAATTTATGATCACTGTATCAAAATGCTTTAGCTATTAAATAGAGTATATTTTTAATTATTTGATTATATTATGTCGATAATGGGCATCATCTACCTTGTGCGCACTCAAAATAGAGCCCGATCTTTTTGGACGTTTGATTAAGCATAAGTTGCGGATTGGGCATTTACTAGTTTATTGGGCCTCTGTGATTTAAGGCCTTATTATTACAAATTTCAGAAATAGCAACTCTTTAGTCTTAATTATAACTTTTATAGCAGCAGTTTCGTAATTACGAAAAGTAGCAAATTGTATTTTGTATTTATGTAAAATGTTGCTATATAAATACCTATACAAATATATATGTATTACTCATAAATACATATACACAGCTGAAAAATACATATTCTTCCATTATTATGAAGTGGGTAAAATATAGCTACTTTTACTATAAGCTGTAATTTTTAAAAAATATTGATATTTATTGTAATTATAGTCTTAAGGATGCTAGTTTCTGTAATTTTTGTGAAAATTATCCTAAATAGTCTTATTAGATTGTTAGTTATAAATTATTGTAAATTCTTTTAATAATTACTAGGTTAAAGAAATAATTACAAGCTATAGTAACTTATTAGAAAAATCTATTTTAATTAAATATTCAAAAATAAATTTCCTAATATTTATTATTTATATTATTTCCTTATTTTTAGCATTTAATATTTATCACTCTTAATTACAGCTTTAGATAATTATGACAAGTTATATTGTTGGCATCAATTTTTTTTATTTTAATAATTAAGTGTTAAAATTTGTTCCTAATTTAAGGAGTCATATATGGTAAATATATTTTTTAAAGTTAAGAATTGGTTTTTTCTTTTTACTTTTTATTAACTTTAATAAATAACTTCTACACTTTTTTTTTTTTTTACCTTTTATGGTCTTTTATTGTCAATCGAAGTATTAAATTTTCAACTTATTTTTCTCTTCTTTTAATTTTCTTCTACAATTTTTCACCTTTTTCGGTATGTCATTAGCAATATTCATACGCAAGACATCTTTACTCTTTAACTTTCTTCTACAATTTTTTGCGTTTTTCTTGTATGCACGTATTATATAAGCGCGACTTAGAGAGTTGGTTTTAATTCAAATTGATTTTTCAAAAAATTCACCATCCTTGAAGCAGTCGCAACTCAACATGCAATGCTATTTAGCGTAAAAAAGATTGTTGTTCCAGAATATAAGATGGTTGATAAGAGAAAAAAAGGTTGTTGTTGAACAGGATTCTATTAATAGAACTTTATTGAAAGAAAGAAAGGCTAAGGTTTACAATTTAATCTGAAAAGCATAAAAACTGACTAAACCAAAAGTAGGCTATATATACATAGCCAATAACCTAAAGGTCCATAAACTAAAGGCCCAATAACATATGGGCTAACATCCCCCCTCAAACTCACAATGCAACAGCAATAAGCATTGAGAGTTTGTCACACAAAAAACGAAATCGAGACGCCGACTGAGCCTTCGTAAAAAGGTCAGCAATCTGCAAAGACGATGGAACAAAAGGAAGCGATATGGTCCCGAGCTGCAAATGATGACGGGTGAAGTGACAATCAATCTCAATGTGCTTCGTACGCTCATGGAAGACAGAATTCTTTGCAATTTGTACCGCACTTTTGTTATCACAATGCAGGGGAGTAGGCATAGAAATGTGAACCCCCATATCTGCAAGAAGCCAACGTAACCAAATAATCTCACATGTAGTCACAGCCATGGCACGATACTCCGCCTCCGTGGAAGATCTAGAGACAACATCTTGTTTCTTGCTCTTCCACGAGATTAAAGAGTCTCCAAGAAACACACAAAAACCAGTGGTGGATTTACGATCATTGCGATCTCCATCCCAATCAGCATCACTATAGGCTCGCAACTCGAGAGATGACGTCGAGGGAAACAAGAGATTCTGAAACTGAGTGCCACGAAGATACCTTAGAATACGAAGTACAGCTCCCCAGTGCACAGAAGTAGGAGCAGTAACAAACTGGCTAACAACATGAACTGCATGTGCTATATCTGGACGAGTAACCGTAAGATAAACCAAACTACCCACAATAGTCCGATAAAGACTCGGATCTGATAATGGAACACCATCACTAGGAGAGTAACGTGCATTGGTTTCAAGGGGAGTATCTACAGTCCTGTTGTCAGAAAGACGCGCCCGTGTAAACAAGTCAGATATATACTTAGTCTGAGAAAGAAGATACCCTTTCTTAGACTGAGCCACCTCAATACCCAGAAAATAACGCAGCAAGCCCAAGTCCTTCATTGCAAATCGATGAGCCAAATCATGCTTCAATAACTCAATACCACTATGATCATCACCAGTAATAATCATATCATCTACATACAAGGACAATAGAATTCGCCCTGCACTTGTATATCTAACAAACAATGCTGAATCATGGTTACTCGGGACAAATCCAAGGGAAGTAATAACAGTGGAGAATTTCTCAAACCAAGCACGAGGGGCTTGTTTGAGACCATATAAAGCTTTTCGAAGCCGACAAACTTCACCTGGCTGGTGGTCAATACCTGGGGGAGGAGTCATATAAACTTCCTCGTGGAGATCACCGTTCAGAAAAGCATTCTTGACATCCATCTGAAATATCTTCCACTGTCGAACGGATGCAACAGCAATCATAGTGCGAACAGTCGTCATCTTTGCTACGGGGGAAAAAGTCTCCTCATAATCCATACCATATTGTTGTGAGTACCCTTTTGCCACAAGTCTCGCCTTGTATCGCTCAACAGACCCATCAGATTTTGTTTTTATCTTATACACCCATCGACAACCAACCGCATGCTTACCAGGTGGGAGAGTAACCAAATCCCATGTATGTGTATGATGAAGAGCAGCAAGTTCCTCAGCCATAGCATTCTGCCAAAGAGGATCAGACAAAGCCTCTCTATACGACTCAGGTTCAGACAAATGATGTATGTTTGCAATAAAGGAAGCAAATGAGGCTGAATATGTAGAATAGGAAAAATCTGGCAGTTTGGTGGACTTACAAGGTCGAGTAGACCGCCTCAGAGGTGGTGGGTCTCCAGTCTCAACAGTCGAAGGAGCAGACTCAGGCACAGGCGAGGCTGAAGCACTATCAGGTGGCACACCAGATGGCATGGATGAATCCGGAACTGGCACCTCTATGTCAATCCCAAAGGGATCAATAAGCCGAATATCTGACTTTGTCACATCATGGGTTTTAGCTGGAATGGAATAAAAAGGAATATGTTCCAAAAAAGTGACATGTCGTGAAACATATAATTTCTGACTTACAGGATCATAGCAACGATATCCTTTTTGTCCAATACCATACCCCAAAAACACACATATAGCTGATTTTGACCCTAACTTATTTCGTTCAACATGAGGACGAAGAACAAAGCAAGTACATCCAAAAACTCGTAATGCAGAATAATTCGGCGGGTGACCATATAGTTTCTCAAACGGAGACATCCCTGAAGTCAATGCAGTAGGAATACGATTAATCACATATACAGCAGTTAGGACTGCTTCTCCCCAAAAAATACTAGGAACCTCTGCAGACAAAAGTAAAGAGCGTGCTGTCTCAACAATATGACGATGTTTTCTTTCTGCCAGACCGTTCTGCTCAGGAGTGTCGGTACAAGATGACTGGTGTATGGTACCATCAGAGGCAAGTAACTGAGTGAAGTCATTAGAGGTATATTCACCCCCTAAGTCACACCTGAAACACTTTATCACAGCCGAATGTTGTGTTTTAACAAGGGCTCTAAAGTTGTTGTAAATGCCAAAGAAATCAGATCTGCGTTTCATAAGATACACCCAGGTATAACGAGTATAGTCATCTATAAACGAAACATAATAGGTCGATCCACCCTTAGTGGAAACTGGCGCTGGTCCCCATACATCAGAATGAATAATATCAAAAGGAGCAACAGAATAAGACACACTTTTATTAAACGGTAAGGCAGAAAATTTTGCCAGTTTACAACCACTACAATCTGAAATATCACTAGTGTTCACATGACCCAAAGCACCACTAGAGACCAAAAAACGTAAACGTGAAACTGACACATGTCCTAATCTGGAATGCCAAAGATAAAACGGAGAAGACAAAGGACTCAAACGAAAAGAAGATAAATCTATGCTAGAGGCAGCAACTGCAGACACTTTGAGATTCTCCAAGACATAGAGTTCCCCCAACCTACGGCCGGTCCCAATCACCCTCTGAGTGTGTTGGTCCTGTATAACACAAACAGATTCAGAAAAAAACACCCAATTACCAGCCTTACACAACTGACTGACCGAAACAAGATTTAAAGCAAGTTTGGGAATGTAATAAACATCAGAGAGGACAATGTGAGGGGTAGTAACAGAACCAACACCCTCGACTGACATAGGTACAGCACTCGCGGACATAACAGAAATTGGTGAAATGGGTGACAAAAAACCAAACGATGACAAATGAGGGGACATGTGATGAGACGCACCAGAATCCAATATCCACAAGGAGGAAGGAATACCTGAGGTACTAGAAGAAACTGAACCCGAATGAGACATAGATGCTGACATGGCCGTAGGATTAGAAACGAAGAACTGTCTGAACTGTTCGAAAACCTGGGGATCCAACGCAGAAGGTGGCATAGTGCTAACAGACTCAACATCTACAGATGGTGCAGCAGCAGCGAACTGTGGAGGACGAGATGACCATGGAGGAGCACCAGAGGAGCGTGACGGAGACTTTTGCTGCCCATATTTCTGTTGCTGCCCAGATTGAGGCTGTTTGACCTTGTTAAGTAACAACGGACACTGAGCCTTCCAATGATTTTTCTGTTTGCAGAATGCACACTCATCAAATGCAACTTTAGGAGATTGTCGAGTCTGAGTACGTGGTGGCCTAGACTGATCAGTTGAAGCAGCAAACACGACAGGAGTAGTAGTTACTTTAGACCCTTGAACCACTTGAGACTTGATACGAGTCTCCTCTGCAATCAGTTCATGAACCACAGAATCAACAGTAGGGAGGGGAGATCGATGAAGGATTGTTCCACGTAGGCCCTCAAAGTCAGAACGTAGTGCCATCAAAAACTGAACCAAGCGTTGCTCTTCCCGTCTAGCAATGTACGGCCCAAAACCTTTTAACTCTGCAGATTCAGTAAGTGCCAATTGATCCCACAAATCCGACATGGCAGCATAAAAATCTTGAATACCGAGGTCATGCTGTTGAAGAGCACGGATATCATACTCCAACTGGTACTGTTTAGCAAAATTAGACTGAGTGTACAGTCTTTCCAAATGATCCCAGACCTCCTTTGCTGTGTCATACTTAGCCAATTGCATACCAATTGACTGAGTTACAGAATTGTTGATCCAAGTGATAATCTTGGAGTTATTAGTTTCCCATAAGTCCACCAACAAATCAAAATTTTCAGTTGTATCATCGATAGGTCTTGGTTTTACTCCAGTGATATAACCCCACATATTCTTCCCACGAAGAAAATTCTTCATGACATAACTCCAATAGGCATAGTTCTTACCATCTAATTGAGTACTAATGGACTGGAGAGAATCATCCTTTCCAGTCATTGTAAACACAGCAACACACAAATAATTCAAAAAAAAATAAAAAGATGCAAAACCCTAGGTTGAACAATTCCGAACGAACAACAATGGCAGCAAGCAAAAGAACGAAAGACGAACAATACCAGACAGCAAACGAAGACAGCAACGAATCAATCCAACGAAAACAGCAAACGAATACAGCAGCACCTCAAAAAATAAAATTCGGGGCTCCGCCCCGAACCCCGGACGGGGGCGCGCTGCCCCCCGTACCCCCCAGCGAACTCACCGCGGAGTTCGATCCGCGCAGTAGGTGCCTGCTACAAAATCTTCAACCAACAAATCAAATGGACATGGATCGAACTAGCTTTGATACCATATTAATAGAACTTTATTGAAAGAAAGAAAGGCTAAGGTTTACAATTTAATCTGAAAAGCATAAAAACTGACTAAACCAAAAGTAGGCTATATATACATAGCCAATAACCTAAAGGTCCATAAACTAAAGGCCCAATAACATATGGGCTAACAGATTCATATTCTGATTTTTAAGATGAAATTTCCGCTCATAAAACGAAGAAATAAAAAATGGAAAATCATGAAAATGCTAAAATTACACGGTCCAAAGTCAATGTGAGTGTTGACAAAGTTGGTGATAAGAAGGTTGATACGAAGAAATCAAAAAAAGTTTGTAAAGTTAATATAATTTGATTTTGATTTTGATTTTTTCTATATTAAATTGGTATAAAATTGATATTGAATCATTTTTTTCTATTTACTGTTTGTTTCTCTAAGATAGTTAATAATTTGACTTAATTATTTGGTTTTTATTATTATTAATTTTTCTAAGATTGTTGGTACGAACAAAGTTTATTTTTTATATTTAAGTAATCTGCACGTAGTAATTATATTACATAAAATTTTACTGAGGACTACCAATCTTATAATCTTAGTCTCTCTTATATATATAAGTATAATATTTTATGAGACACACTAATACTCTCTCCGTTCGTTTTTACTTATTACTATTTTTCTATTTGTAATTTTTATTTTTATCTGTTACTTTTAAAATATTAAGAAAAGATAAAGGAACTTTTGTTATACTTATCTTTAACAAAATTGCTTATTAACGAATCATTTTCAGACATATTACTCAAAACATCTGAGCCGGGGGTTTATCGAAAACAACCTCTCTACTTCTTCGGATGTAGTGATATGGACTGTGTACATTCTACCCTCCCCAGACCCCACTATGTGGGAATATACTGAGTTTGTTGTTGTTGTTGTTGTATTACTCAAAACATCAATTAATAGGAATAATGTCGTAAAAAAAAAATCATATCAATAATTATTTTCTTAATTAGTGTGTCATGTCAAAAAGTGACAAATAAAAGTGAAGAAAGAGAATATAGATAAAAATTTATACGCACCAAACTAATATTATTTATTATGATTTAGTAATTAAATTAAGTAAAATATATGTTAATTAATTATGATTAAATAATTACTAAATTTAAACACATGACATGTAATAAAGTAGTAATAAGCTTAGCACCATATGTAAAACTCAAATTCTGGTCTCACAAACTATGCTGGATAGAGAGGGGGATGAAATAAAGTAGTAATAACCAAACGCAACATATAAACTAGTTGCTCAATGCTTATTATGACAAAAACAGAAATAGGTAGTTAACGCCATCGGGACAAAATATTACACTATTTACCCATGATTATTTGGCTTATTACCATGTTTACTTTCTTCGTATTAGGAAAAAAGTTTGTTGAAATTCTGACTCTACACAAAGCAACTAAAACATCACAATATAACCATAATTTATCTACGGAAAAGGGTCAAAAGTATTCCTGAACCATCTGAAATGGATCAAAAATACTTCTTGTTAGTTTTTTGGCTTAAAAATATTCCTCCGTTATATATTTGGCTCAAAAATATTCCTCCCCTTAATGGAATTCGGAAAAGAATAAAAAATACGCCTGAACTGTCTGAAATGGATCAAAATATCCCTTGTTAGTTTTTTTTTTTTTTGTCTAAAAAGAAAAATTAAATCAAAAAATTTGAGACAGAAGCAGTATGATAATAGAGATATACCATATTATATCAACATATGCAAATTATAATAGAAGAAACTGCTAACCCTTCTTTGCCTTCTGCAATATGAAGTAATATAATTTGTGACTTGAATCATTATGCACAAATCAACAAATCTAGCAAAAAAAAAAAAAAAGAATTATATTCGTTAATCAAATTACAGATATTTTTTCAAAATCATCAAAATTAAATAAAACCCATGAAGAAGGACTGAGGAGAAGAAAAGAAAGAAAAACGTAGAATAAAAAACAAACAGTGAAGTAGTGGTTCTCTATATATATTTTAGGGTCTTACTTCCCAGGTGTATTAAGATTCATATATTTATTTATTTTCATATTCATATATTTAATTTTTTAAAGTTTCTTCCCATATATTTTAGGAGTATTTAATTTAATAAAATAATAATCTATATTTATAATCTATATCTATATAATCTATATCTATATCTATATCTATATCTATATCTATATCTATATCTATAATATATTAAAAGTGTGAAGACCTTAGAAAAAATGTGAAGACCATTAGAAAAGTGATTTGAACTTTTTGTCCTTCATTAAAAGACACTGTAATAGACAAAATCGTTTTTTCATACTTTTTCTTCAATTTATACTATTAAATATTAGCTATAATAAATATATAAAAGAATTAAATGGAGAAAATTTTCTATTTTTACTTGAAATTCTAAACTTATGGCATTATTTTATTAAAGAAAATTCAATTTCAAAGAAATTATTATATAAAAAAGTTCTATATAAGGTAAAGTTTTAAATAGTTTCGAAATTTTGGTGAAACTATTTTACATAAAATTGGTGAAGATTCCCAAAAGAAGAAGCAAAAAAAAAATTTATTGTAAAAATTAAATGAGTACGTGAGTTTTTTCAATTTGAAAAGGGTAGGTGAAACTTTTCCAAGAATTAAAAAAGGTTTTATTTTTTTAAGTTTTTCCAATTTGAAAAGGGTGGGTGAACTTTTCCAAGAATAAAAAAGGTTTTTTATTTTTGGTAAGGACTGTTATTCTTTTATTATAGTACTATTTTAATTTAGGAATATACAAATATTTTATTAGGATAATAAATTTTTTTGATCGTAGCTTTGTTATAGGATGACTTTATGGTTTTTGGATTTTAAATTTTTATTTATATTACGTTTGATTTTATTGATCATAATTAGTAAATCATTTTTTTATTTTTGTAAATAAGTTAGTTATTGGATCTCTTATCTAATGTATTGATTTAATTTTTAGATTTTGAATTTTATTTATATTACGTTGTTTTTATTAATTAATAACGAAACATATTTTCATGTTTGTATGTAATTTTCATTATTAAATCTACAATATTACTTTGTTGTTTCTAGGTTTTAAATCTTCCTTTTTATGACATTGGGTTTATTGATCATGAATAACAAAATTTCGTTATTGAGAAACTCTGTGGTTTCTACTAAAATAATAAGTTTATGAATTTTTGTGTAAATCCACCTAGTGCGGAGATTGGTGGAACAGTACAGGAAAAGGAAGAAGGACCTACACATGATGTTTATCGACTTGGAAAAGGCATATGACAAAGTCACTAGGGAAGTTCTGTGGATATGCTTCGAGGTGAGTGGGTTCCAGTGGCGCATATCCGAGCCATCAAGGACATGTACGATGGAGCTAAGACTCAGGTGAGGATGGTGGGAGGCGATTTAGAACATTTTCCTGTCCTTACAGGGTTGCATCACGGATCTACTCTTAGCCCGTTTTTGTTTGATTTGGTGATGGATGTGTTGATGCGGCGTATCAACAAGGAGGTTTCTTGGTGTATGCTTTTTGCAGATGATGTGATTTTGATTGATGAGACTCGGGGGTGGGGGGGTGGGGGGGTGGGGGGTGTAAATAATAGATTACAGGTGTGGAGACAGAACCTTGAGTCTAAAGGGTTTAGGTTGAGTAGGAGCAACACTGAATACTTGGAATGTAAGTTTAATGGCCTTAGTCAGGAGGACGAGGTAGTGGTAAGGTTGGATTCTCAGGTGGTATGTAAAAGGGAAAGCTTTAAGTATCTCGGGTCCACGATCCAGGGTAATGGTGAGATTGACGAGGATGTCTCTCACCGTATTGGTGCAGGATGGATAAAGTGGAATCTCGCCTCAGAGGTATTGTGTGATAAGAAGGTGCCACCCAAGCTTAAATGCAAATTCTACAGAGTGACAGTACGTCCGGCCATGTTGGATGGAGCGGAGTGTTGGCCAGTCAAGAACTCTCACGTTCAAAAATTGAAGGTAGTAGAAATACGGATGTTGCGTTGGATGTGTGGGCTTACTAAAGGTGATAGAGTTCGGAACAATACTATTCGGGAGAATATTGGAGTGGCTTCGGTGGAGGACAAGATGCGGGAAGTTCATTTGAGATGGTTTGGACATGTGATGAGAAGGGGCGTGGATGCACCAGTTCGTAGGTGTGAGAAGCTTGCTTTGGATGGTTTCAAGCGAGGTAGGGGTAGGCCGAAGAAATACTGGAGAGAAGTGATTAGGCGGGACATGGAACAGTTACAGTTTTCTGAGGACATGACCCTAGATAGGAAGATCTAGAGGAATCGTATTAGGATTGAAGGCGAGTGCTAGTTTGGGTCGGTAGGGTAGGACACTACTTGGTGGGTGTTATATTCTTGTTATACTACCTTGCTGCATGCTGTAATGCGACGACTTACATTTCGTTGTTTACTATTCCTTGTAGGTGGCGTATTTCTGCTCTGTCATCTTGTTCCATGCTTTTTATACAGATTTGATTACTATTCCTTATCTTGAGCCGGGGGTCTATCGAAAACAACCTTGCTACTTCTTCGGAGGTAGTGGTATGGACTGCGTACATCTTACCCTCCCAAGACCCCACCATGTGGGAATAAACTGGTTGTTGTTGTTGTTGTTGTATGAATTTGTGTAAAGATTAGCTTTAGTTATATTATTTTGATATTTTTATTATCGTATTATTTTGTTGTAATTTACAGGTGGTAGATAAATATCGGTCGGCTTTGAAAAAAAATTTAGGTAAAGATTAGGTTTAATTGTATTGTTTTGATATCTCTACTTTAATTTTTTTTTTTGTATGTATAAAGATTAGATTTTATTGTATTGTTATGATATCTCTATTATCGTATTATTTTGTTATATTTTACTGGTGGTAGATGAATGTCGATCGAGTTTGAGGAAATTTCTTTTGCAAAGGTTACATTTAATTGTATTGTTTTGATATCTCTATCATCGTATTGTTTTGTTGTAGTTTACACGTCGTAGATAAATTTCGATCGACTTTGAGATTTTTTTTTTGTTAAACGTTAGGTTTAATCAAATAATTGTTTTTGCATGTTCAAAAGATGTTAAATCTAATTATTATATTCTTCTTTGTCATTTAAAAAATATCCTATTTAGTTAACGTTTGAATTCATTAAAATGAGATACACGCGCGAGGTGCGTACACCTAAACTAGTTGAAAAAAAAATTAGTTTCATATTCATATATTTAATTTTTTAAAGTTTCTTCTAATATATTTTAGGAGTACCTAATTTAATAAAATAATAATTGAAAAAAAAAGTAGAAAGACGATAGTATAATTATTTTTTTGATTTCTAAATATTCTATTTGGGATTTTTGGGTTGTGTTCTTTTAGTTAGGAATGACAAGTTTTATTTAGATGGTGGAAATTTTTTTTTATTTTTGTGTGGGAAATTTCTTTTTTGTAATATAGGTGGCATGCCTCAAAAGTGAGGATTGACATTTATCTTTTTTGTCAATTTTTGACCTTTTTTTTTTTCAGCTTATAAAATTACTTATAATTAAATAAACACTTTCTATTAATTATTTCTTAAAGGTAGTGATATGGACTGCGTACATTTTATCATCCCCAAATTTACTATGTGGGAATATACTGAGTTTGTTATTGTTGTATTAATTATCCCTTATTTTTTAGTTTGGATTACCAAAAGTCATTTTTAATTCAGTCATTTGTGAATCATTTATGCCATCAAAATAATAAGACTATATAAAACGTCACTTTTAACGTTGGACACAACAAAAAAAATGACAATATGGATTTTAATTGGATGCTAAATGCTACTGTTTCTGTAGAATTTTTATGCTTCCTCTTCTCATTCGTTCTCCTATTTAATCCTCATTTCATGTGATGAATATTTAAGTATTCCTAATTGGAGATTGTTGTGATTTTTATGGATGATAACAGGTATTACATTTTGCTATCAGTAGCGTTAAAATTTTATCCATTTGCTTGCTTATTAGATGTTATTTCTTATATACTTTTACCTTTATCGTCTTGATATAACAGATGATCCAGTCTCTAAATTTATTTATGTGAAATATTTATAACTAAAAAAATAAAATCATAATTTGAAATTGTTGACTGTGGTTTGATGAATACCAAAAGCGTGTAATTCTCTCGAGAAAAGTTGCCCTACGCATTGGTGGTTGAAATTTATCATAAGTTGAAACCTGATGAGTACTCGAATTAAATTTTGCTTAATCAAATATCAAAAGATTTCTTCTTTCTTCTCTTATGATATCTATTTATTTATATTTCCCTCTTTATCATCTTGATATAACATGTTATCCATCATTTCTAAATTAATTTATAAAATATTTGTATATTATTGTTATTGTTAACAACGATTTGATGAATACCAAGAGCATTCTATTCTCGTGGAGAAAGTTGTCCAAGTAATTGAGAACATGAATTGTATTTTGCTCTTAAAAAAAATGGAAAGGTCACTTCTTTCTTTCCTTATGCTATATATCTCCATATATACTGTCTTAAAAGCATGAACTTTAAAATTTTAAAGTAAAATTATTAAAATGTCCTAAACCTTAAAATTATTAAAATGCCCTAAACCTAAATAATACGATACTTTCAATTATATAAACTAAATTTTAATTAAAAATAATATATACAACAAATATATAGCATGATTTAAACATATTATCTATAGTTTCTTAATTATATACAAGAAACATTTATTGTTGAAAAAAATAAAATCACAATTTTATTTTGAAAAGTTATTATTTGTTGTTTGCTTCCATAGAAGTCGAGAAGAGTTATAGCCAAAGGTTCATTCGAAGTCAGAGAAGTTAGAACATGGTTTTTCTCCCTTTAAATTTCATCCAAACATTGCTTTCTAAAAAATTGGTGTTATTTCATCCAAACATTGCTTTCTTAAAAATAATTAAATTAGATTTATTTAAATTTGTGTTATTCTCATAATTCTATTGGAAATTGGTCTGCTTAAAAGTACTTTATAAATTGGACCCTTTTAATTTTTGGACCTTGAATTCTTATTTTATTCGTATTTTTTTCCCTCTATTTTTCTTTAATTAAAAAAAACTTGGATGTATATTTAGATCAATTGTCAAAAAACATAAATGTTCTTTAATGTATAGAGAATAGACAATTTTAATGGATATACTTGAGAAGACTTACTCTAGAAGTCATCTCTTGATTGCTTCCAGAGTAAGCCTTCTCAAATATACCTCTTGATGGCTTTTAGAGTAAGCCTTCTCAAAGTATATATCTTGATGACTTCTAAAATATATTTAAATACATGACTTTTTTTAATACACTTCAAATGTAAATTATTTTAAAATAACTAAATAATTTTTCTACACGTAGTGGGTGTTAGCCGATGGTTCAAGGCGTGGGCTCGAGCTCCTAAAAATATTTTGGGCGAAACTCCTCGGGCGGTCCCCCAATGGTATATTTAATGAGTCGGGTAAGTTTTGCGGGGCCGACGGAGCTATTTTCCAAGTCAAATAGGCAAAAGGACAAGAAATGCAAGTTTTTTGCGACTTTCGGTGGGTGTTCGCCCATGGTTTAGGAGTGACGCGGGATCTGAAAAAACTTTTGGATGAAACTTATTGGGCGGTCCTCCAATGGTCTGTTAAATGGATTGGGTTGATTTGGCGAGGCCGAAGGAGCCATTTTCAAGTCAAATAGGCAAAATAACAGAAATTGTGGGTTTTTGCAACTTTCAGTGAGTGTTAACCCACGGTTTGAGAGGTGTGCTCAAGCTCCAAAAAAATTCAAGATGAAACTTCTCAGGCAGTCCCGCTATGACACTATTAAACGGATCAGGTTGCTTTGGCGGGTTCGGAGAGCCATTTTTCAAGTCAAACAAGTGAACCGACAAGAATTGCGATATTTTTATGACTTCCAGTGTGTGTTAGCCCATCGTTCGAGGGGTGGGATCGGGCTTCAAAATTTTTTTGAATTAGACTTCTCGTGTGGTCCTCCGGTGGCTTATTAAATGGATCGGGTTGCTAATTTAACGGGGCTGGAGGAGCTATTTTCCAAGTCAAACGAACAAAGGAGGAGTTGAGGATTTTTGCGACTTTCGATATGTGTTAGCCCATGGTTCGAGTGGTGGGTACGGTTTCAGAAAAAACACCCTATCAGCGGGTATAAGCAACCAGGTAGCGGATATAAAGGAAATGATGAATATAAACCCTCACATGACGAGTCTAACTATGAATATATATCTCCTGGTGACGTATATAAATATTCACATGACAAATGTAGGCAATGGATATATGCTAATAGCTGGATTTACTGGAATGCTTCAACACTGGTGGGACAATTATCTCTCCGAAGAAGAAAAGAATAAGATTCTTGAGGCGGTAACCTACAAAGAAGTCATAAAGACTGAAAATGAAGTTCATACTACTGCAATAGAGCCTGTACAGGATGCTACTGCAACTTTACTCTATTGCATAGCCAAACATTTTATTGGCGAACCTAAACTTTTTCAAGATATGAGTCTTGAAATCCTCAATAATCTCAATTGTAAAAAGTTAAGAGATTTCAAATGGTACAAAGATATGTTCATTCAAAAGGTCATGATTAGGGTAGATTGCAATAATGATAGAAGGATTTATTAGTGGACTCCCTCCTCTGTTTGCTGAAAAGGTTCGAACTAAAATTAGAGATAGGTGCGAAGGGAAGATACCCTATGAACACTAACTTATGGCGACCTTGCTAGTATTACTACCGTTGTCGCATTTGAACTTTGTACCGACTTAAAGTTAAAGGAACAGCTCAAGATAGAGCAAAAATTATCTTCTTCAGAATTTGAAAGTTTCTGTCAAGACTTTGATTTTCCAAACTTACCCCACCTTCTTCTAAAAGAAAAGAAAAGAAGGTCTCAAGAAAATTATCCTCCTCTACGAAAAGGAGACAAGGCAAAGAGAGAAAAGAAAGAGGATCCAAGAGAAGATTTAAAAGAAAAAAATCTTCATCCAAGGATTCTTCTGAGGATGAATGTTGGACTTGTGGAAAAAAGGGTCACAGATCCAACCAATGTCCTCGGAACAAGAAAAAGAAGAAGATAAATCTTCTAGGAATTGACGAAGAAACTAAACAAAAGTTATGTTCTATCCTCGAGGAAGAAGAATCTGAGTCTGAGGATTCTTCGGAAGAAGGAGAATGCAGCGATGAAGAATTCATCAATGTTGCAAATAATTTTGAATCTGAGTCTGAAAATAGTGAAACAGAATGCAACTGTAAAGGATCATTTTGCTAATGTGATAGCAAATCTGTAAGCACTCTTTCAGAAAATACTATTGAAACATTATTTGCCACCATCGAACATATTAAAGATGATGAAGCAAAACGAAAGTATCTTTTAGAATTAAAAAGGCTAGTCGCTCAACAAAAACATGAGGATAAACCCAAGGTTACCCCTTTCAGCATGAAAGATGTTATGCAGAGGTTTGACACTAGGAGAGAACCTTCTATTAGTGATCTTCAAAGAGAAGTCAAGCTTCTCAAGGAAGAGGTTAGAGAAGTCAAAGCTAGACTTCACAAAATCGAGATTGATGCCCTAACTGAACAAGTTCTCAAAAGGGTAAATCCACCTGAACAAGGAACTTCAGGTAGCAAAAACTTTTCTACTGAAGATATAGAAGATAACGACGAGAGTGATCGATGTTATCTCTCAGGTTAAACCTCCTAGTAATCATATTTTGATCAAACTTGTTATTAATGATGATCTAATCCTTAAAAAAGTCGCTCTATTTGATAGTGGTGCAGACAGAGACTTCATTATCGAAGGACTTCTCCCCACTAAATATCTCCAGAAAGGAACTGCAAAACTCTATGGAGCTATAGGTGAAAGGATCGGTATTGACTGTACCCTGCCTAAAGCAATTTGTCCTTTTATGTCACGAGTGTCGGCCACTTCGAAGGTGGAGTGTGGGTCTCACTGGTCCCATTATATGTTTAATCAAGAATAATTTCGACTCTTTGAGTCTCTATTCTTACCCTGTTGATAATTCCAACTTTTTGAGTCTCTATCTAAGGGACTAATTATTTCGGTTTTAATAACCTTAATTAGGATTAATCATAGAATGGATCCAGATAAGATTGTGCTAAACCACGTGGTTTTAGCATATCTCCATTGTCTTCATTCTGAGATGAAGCTTCATCCAACAAGTTCATGATGGCATCTTCGTTAGGATCATCATCAATTTCTGAAAGAGCTTTGTGGAGTCTCTTTTTTAAATCACTCTTTGATGGAGATTTCTTGGTTGAAGTGCTTGGTGAGGATTTCAGAGGGTCCCTTGGTGCATCTTTTGGTGCAGGAGTCCATCCACAAATGAAAATTTCTTTAGACAAGTATTTGATCCTGTCAAATTCATGAACTGCAAAGGTTCAGCTGATAATATAAGAAATCCTTGTTTGGATAAAATATTTACACATTTTTATGTGTTCAGGTAAAGATGAAATGCCTTGTTCAATTTGAAATTGACTGAATTTTTCTAAAAATATTTTGGGTAAAACATCCTGATTACCTCCAAAACAATTTCACCATTCGTAGAACCATCTTGGGATAACATATTTTGCTAACTCTGGACTATACTTTACAAACCAAGTGTGAGTAGTTGGCCGTAAGTATAAAAAACTAAACCATGCATTTTTATAATCATGTCAGTTATAAGTTTGAGGCCTATGTTCCTCAGAAAGGACTATAGGAGTGAGTAAATGGTCCACCCGCCATTCACGAAGTTAAAATTTTTTTAATGGTAAACTTTGAATAAGTTATACTTTTAGGGTCATGTTCATCCCTCAGCTGATGCTCTATTTCAATAGAGCCAGTGTCAATCAAAATGAATTCATAATATTTTTTGCCTTTAAGAGGGTTATCGAAATCCACATAGTTCTGTTTGCAATACAGAGGTCGCACCGGCTGTCCGATATCATAATTCTCATACTCCTTATCCAAAGCTAGGATTGGAGCTACCTGCATAGAAATGTTTGTAAAGGTTTCTTTAACCTTCTGGGCTGGGGAGGCTGAAGGTGCCACTGCTTCAGAATAACTTTCAGGAGTCTTCATTGAATAACTTTCAGGAGTCTTCATTGCATAACTTTCTTTAGTTTGTTTTGCAGAAAATCTTGGTTTTCCAAATGGAGAAAGCGAACATGGTTTGGATTCTTTTGCGAAGGGTTTCTTCATAGGATTTGAGGAAGAGAAGCTTGATAAAGCTGGGAAAGGCTTTATAGTAAGGGTAGGATTTATGGGTGGCAGTTGCCCTAAGACTGAAAACTTGTTTTGGTCATTCCATGATGGCCTGATGTTGAATAGGCTGGTGGATAGGCTTTTGCTCTCCACCTCTTTATTTTTGACAAGGTTCTTGTTTGGCCTAACTCCGGTTGGCCTCAGTTTTTCCCTGCAAAAATTTACGGGTTAGAAAATCTGGAAGAGAGTTATTTTCTCCTTTTAAGAATTCTATTTGGAAATCAAAACTAGATAATAGCGCTTGTCATCTAGCAAATATTTGTTTAGAAACTAAATTCTTAACATCTTTTTGAAGAATATCTTTAGAGGATTTGCAATACACTCTAAGCAGGAATTCTTTGTTAATTAAATCATCCTGAAATTTAGTAATACACAATACAATAGAGAGAATTTCTTTTTTAACAGTGCTATAATTTTTTTGAGCAGAGTTCTAGACTCCAGAAGTATAACGAACTAATTTTTCTACTGAGGTAGGAGTTTCTCTTTGCTTAAGAATTCCTCCATAACCGATGTCAGAGGCATCTGTTTCGACAATCATAAAATAGTTCGGGTGAGGGATCCCGAGGCAGGGTAAATCCTTAACCATATCCTTTACCTTTATAACAACATTACTATGTTCTTCCTTCCAAGGAAGAGGATTCTTTTTCAACCTATCAAAAAGAGGTTTACAGACTTGTCTTACCTTGGGAATGAAATCTGCAATATAATTAAGGCTTCCTAGAAATCTTTGGAGTTGAGTCTTGTCAGTAATGACATCAGGGAATTTTTCTTCAAACTCAATGACTCTACAAATTGGTTTATAAGAACCTTGATACAAATCATGCCCAAGAAATCTTATTTTTGTTTGAAAGAGCTTCATTTTTTTAGCACTAATGACAAGGCCATTGTGCTGGACAATTTTAAAGAAAATGTTTAGGTGTTTAGAATGAGAATCAATGTCCTCGGAAAAGATTAAAACATCATCAATATACTAAATCGATATATGACTAATGTGGTTGAAAATACTATTCATGATAGTTTGAAATTCTGAAGGGCATTCTTTGAGTTCAAATTGTTGGAACACATGATTCTAAATTAGTGAAAGGTTAGTGATTACTAGGATGGTAATCTTGAGTTGATAGCTATGGATTATTCCAAAGATTTTTTCCACCTTCTCCACAACATTGGAAGATGCTATCAAACAATTGACTACACTCCCAAGATTTTCCATCACGAAACATCTGAAATCTTTGACGCGCTTAGAACAATGGCGTATTTTACACTAATTCAACTGTACCTTGAGAAGATTAGAGTACAATGCCACTTTTGGATTTCGCTGATCATTATTCAACACAACGGAGCTGAAGCTTACCGCTTATGTCTTAAACTCTCAATATACATCAGAATTTCAATGTGACTTCCTTTTAGTGAACAATAGGATCTCTAGAACCCGTATTTTGCATAGAGGCTCGCGATAATTGTTGTCAAATATCCTCCCATCCCCATCCCTCCAAAGCTTTTCTTCCAGTATTTTACCCTATCAAATCTTCCAAAATCTGAAAGTTTCCCCTAACCACGGCCACGTCTAATATCCTTGCTCTGCCATGACTTATGTGGATATATTATGCATTATAGGCTCTTGAATTTTTATTATATGCTTTTGAAAAATCTCTCGATATAATCCTTTAAGAGCTCTGTTCAATTCTTATTTTCTTTTCACTACAATGTCAAACTATCTAACTCGGCCTAGTCTTTAGTTCCATCTCTAAAACATTTGGTGCTCGACAGAAATTGGAACGTATATGATATTTGTCAAATAACTTACAAGTTAGCATTCTTGGGCAGTGCAGGTTTTGTGGTCCTACGGTTGGGCGCTTCCACCAATTGTACTAGCATTGCTAGTAACAGGAGGACCTAAAGCTTTTCTTGTGGCGTTAGCCATTCCTCTTGGACAATCCACGTTTTCTTTTGCAATCCAAAAGATGCTGGATACGACACAAAACAAACCAACACGCAAGAGTAAAACTAAGAAAAGACGGCGTGCTGCTCCCACGTCAAGCAAGGCAAACTTCTGGAGAAGAGCAGGAAGTTCCAAGACGCGAAAGAGAAAAACAGGTTATCAATCATGGGTGCCCAACAATGACGTCTCAGCTAGTAAGGATGACCGAGAGGTATCTACCTCTAAATATGGAGGGTGGGATGAACTCGATCAAGAGACGGAATCTAAAAGTTCAGCTCAATCATCAGCCGAAGCATCAAAGATACCTATGGAAAAGGGTAAGTTAAGTAGTGCAGAAGCGAAAAGCGATACACCCCTATTGTTAAGATTATTGATTTCCATGTTCCCATTCTTGGCTTCATGGACTAAGTTGCTATAATGGTCATCTTTTATTGCCCGAGTTACTCCACAGACGTAGCTAGGACTTTTGAGTTTATGGGTTCCGGATTTTTGAGCCAAAATAACAGTTGTTGTTAGTCGATTCTTGTAGAGATAAGATTTGAGTACTGCCCAAAAGATGGAATTCTGGGTAAAGGATATCTATAGAATAAACATGAACAATTTTTCTTTGTATAAAGTTCCCCTTTTCTCTTTCTCTTCATGGAAAAATTTCATATCTAAGTAGTGATCATCACATTCTAAGCAAGTCTTAAGTACACCTAAGAAGCATTGAATAGTTTTTTTATCAAATCTCTGGTTACTTATCTCAACGTGATTTAGTAGTGTTTGTGTCCCACTTCAAACTTTGTATTTTTGCAAATAATAACAATATACTCAATAATTCACCGCAAAAAGTGGCAGTTTAATTGGAGCAGCCCATCAGGTGTTACTGGACTTGCCCATTATCCTTCAGTTTAATTGGAGCAGCCCATCAGGTGTTACTGGACTTGGCAAGCACTAGCCCTGCTCCAATCAGGTGTTACTGGACTTGCCCATTATCCTTCAGTTTAATTGGAGCAGCCCATCAGGTGTTACTGGACTTGCCCATTATCCTTCAGTTTAATTGGAGCAGCCCATCAGGTGTTACTGGACTTGGCAAGCACTAGCCCATTATCCTTCCACTGCACAGAGCGGGAGCTATTCGTTGCTCTGTGAAACCAGCCTCACGCAGTCCACCCCACTTTAGGAATCAAGAAGCCCATTCTTTCAACTAGGCCCCGTGATCCAACTCTATGCTTGGAGAGGGCAGACTAGAAACTAGCCCACCAAGTCCAACCATCTGAGATGGCCCAACATTCCACCACATTAACGCCCCCATTTGGGTTACAAGCCCACATTACTGAGCTCAGCATGCAGAGTACCTTTGCATTCTATTTTAAAGTACTAAAAGTTTCTGTCTTAAAGTAATGTGGGACAATTCCCAAAATACTTATGTAAATCTAATACGATAATACAAAATTAATATAACTAGCATACATTTCGAGCTGAAAAAACTGAGCTTAATTACATTTTGAGATCATCTTCCATGGCCAGTCCTCCTCCTGAGATCCTTGTATTGTGAGCTGACTGAGAATTTAACTGCACTATCCTTCCGCGACTCTATTCTATCTGCTTCCTCTACTCAATGACGAATAAGTAAAGGGTATCCGTCCTATATAAATTCTCACTAACCATGTTTTTTTCATTTAAATTCAGTCTCAAACCAGCATTGTATGATAACAACTACACTTTGGTTCGAGATGAGTTGTGACCGGCTTTATGAATCACCAAAGATCATGTTTCTCCATTTAAGCTCAAGTCATGTTGCGTGTATTATAATAGGATTCTAAAAATCGGCCCTAAAACTAACCACCTGGTGGCATTTTACTTTCTATCACATTTGTCGAATAATTGAGACACATACAAAATCTAATCTAACATCCACAACGACACCAAAATTTGTTTATCTTTATCAGCTGCATATGTAGTACCAAAATCCTCATTAATTATATTTTTTCATTAAATTCAATCTCAAACAAGCATTGTACGATAACAACTTTGTCTCGTTCATAAATGACTTGAAATCAACTATATGAATCATCAATGACCACGTTTCTCTATTTAAGCTCAACTATTTAAGCTCAAGTCCATCATAACATATGTACAAAATGAGGTTCTTCCCCAATCGAGAAATTTACCAGTCTGCCAACTCCTACCACAACTGTCTTCTTTATTTAGATTTGAGATTGATTATGGAAATTTACCAGTCTGCCAACTCCTACCACAACTGTCTTCTTTATTTAGATTTGAGATTGATTATGTGAGCAAGATCACACTATTGGAACTAATCTCAGCCAACATTATACTAGTTAAAAATTGAAATAGTCAAATAACTTATAACAAACCCCAAACAGAGAGGGAGAGGGAGCTGTTCGTTGCGCCTCACGCAGTCCACCCCATTTAGGGATATATCAAGAAGTCCATTCTTTCAAATAGGCCCCGTGTTCCAACTCTGTGTTTGGAGAGGGCAGGCCAAAAACTCGTCCACCAAGCCCAACAATCAACTACCTTAATGCCCCATTTGGATTAGAAGCCCACATTACTGGGCTCGGCGTTTCATGCTCTTTTGCATTCTATTATAAAGTACAAAGAGTTTCTATTCTATAGTAATGTGGGACAAATTGCTGCATTTCTGTGAGTATTTACATTTTCTCTGCTAAAGGGATTCTTGAATATTGCAGGGCATATCATCAAATTCATTGCATCCATGAAAATGGGACAGTAACATTAATGGTTGTAAGTCAACATTCGTGAAAAAGAGATGTGACAAAACAAACTAACGGGCAACAGTAACACTAAGAAGAGAGTGTGCTGCTGCCACTCTAAGCAAGACAAACTTTTGGAGAAGAGGAGGAAGTTATATTTAGAATATTTAATGCAATTTGAATGAAATGAGCCTAAATGAGAAAAAATAATGTGATATAGAATTTCATCTAAAAAGTGAAACTTTCAGCAAAATAAGAACTGCTTGATTACGCACTTTGAAGCACGATCAATATTCTTGTGATCATTATATTTTGCGTTAAACATACATTTCAGAAATTTTCTTATTTTTCCTAAAAAAAGATATTACTTTATTTCGCCTATGTTAATTATAATAAATTGAGGAAACATTTTCCTTCGTAAAATTTATTAATCAAGCACAAACTACTTTTTATCAAAAGTATCTTTCAAATACCTTTTTTGCGAAAAAAATTGAAATTAGAAATTTAGCAAAACAAACTAGTGTTAACATAGTTTCTAGCCAATACATATATAATATAAATTTTTTCTTCCCTTCGTAATGACATTTTCATGTTCAAAAGTTTTCTCTCAAAAATAAAATATTAACAAAGTAAGGAACGATTGATATAGTATATTGTTTGTGGTTTTCCCAGCTTTATAATTACTAAAAAGGATCATTGTATTATAGCTCAATTCATGTTGTTGCTTTATTCATGGCATCGTTTGGGACTCGATTAATTTGCATTCGTGTCGAAAATTTTAACTTTGAGAGTAAAATACTTTCTATTAAAAGTGACTTCATTTTTAAAACACAAATTTGAGACTCATATTAAATTTATGAAGGAGTACTAGTATATCATCGACATTAAGCTATAGTTTAGTTTACTTGCTGCAAATCTTAATAACGAAAGCGAATTACTAGGAGTGCACTGTTTATTTAATGTCAAAATAGGCATTTTCCCTCAAATAGGGAGTAATATTTGTAAGACAACTTTAACGTAACATTTTGGCTGTTAAGTAATAGAATACTCTATTAGTTTAGTAATAGAATACTCTATTAGTTCGTACTTACTAATTGTCTCTATTTTTTTAATTTAGTTTTTAGTGTCTCTATTTACTAGTTTTTAGTACTTACTAATATTTTGATTGAATAATAGCACATTTGTCTAAATATATGATAAAATTATTATATCAAAAAATAATATGATAAAATTATTTACATCGATGAAGACACCACATCTGTCAAAAGCCTTTATCCAACCCATCTAATAACTGAAGCTTTTTTAAGAGCTTCACAAACCCATCTCAGATTCACCTCATCAATTTTAAGGCTGGAAGTGAATCTTCTACCTCTTTCAATTAATAAGACCCATCTTGTGTAATCCTCACTAATATCAACTAACTCAAAAGATTTATTGCCAGAAATAAAGAAAACCTTATCCCCATTGCTCAAAAAGTTAAAAGTACACAGGAAAAGAGGTTGCCATGACAGAAAAGCTAAAAGATAAAAGCAACCTTTCTAGATAGAAGGGCAAAAGAAAAATCGTGCAAAATTTGAAAGAGAGGCACAGGTGTACCAACAACAGAGAGATATGAGTTGGTGAACAAAATTTTAGAACAATTCTTGTTGAACGATAGGAGAGGATAACAAAAGGCCCGTTGAAGTCTGGAGAATACAACAAATAGCGTCTTTTGGGTTGTTGTACAAGTAAAAGACGGATACAGTTTATTTCCTCTAGGTTTAATACGACTATCTATTTACTCTCAAGGTTCATTTCACGTAACACTTTATTTGTGTTGCTGATCTTCCATTGCAAAGCAGATTCATGTCATTTGCAAAAACCTTGGACACATTCTATTCTTATGAACTGAAACAACTTCAATCCCATGATCACAAAGGGTAAAGGGAACCAACATTACCACAGAACTAGGGAGAGTGAAGTGCAATAAAAAACTTCAACAAAAGACTAAAAATTTGATATTCTGCAAGAAGATTTAAAATTCATACAAATTGGAAAACTGAAATTTGGAAAAGAATATATGGAAACAAAGGACTAGCAACATCACAATTATATATAACTAGATAAATCATTCACAAGGGATTTATGGTCAATCTCAGGAGGAGCAGGGGGGAAAAGGCACCAACTTTACCCTATAACTAGAAAGAGTATGCACCACCACGACAATAGCAAGCAATTTCACATGCAAAAAAATCAAACTTTAAAGCATATCTTGTTCAAATCGTATTTACCTAGGAGGCTATATATAACTTCATCAACAAGAAAGAATTCAACAACAATTATGGTCGCTACAAATCCACTCAAAATCATAGACTATTATTAAAACAAAATAAAAACCTTACCTGACAAATTACACTGCGTGGGGGTGCGACTGCCGGTAGGGGGTTGCGAATTAGACACTTGACTGCCCGTAGTGTTTGAAAACTAGTCTTTCTGTTTTTAAGTATTGTAAAAATATAATTTTACCCCTTTATACCTCAAATATATTTTTAAATTTTTCATAATCATTTATCTCTTAAATTTAATTTTGTATTATTTGTTTTTTAAATGTTATTTTCATATTTAATTTATTTGTCTCAACCTTTATTCCGCGTTCGAGAATCCCCCCCTTCTTCCACTCCGCCCCGAAGAGTAACTAATTTCTCTCTTTTATTCATTTGTCTCAACATTTTTTTTTTCTCAAGCATTATCTATTTCTTATTTTTTTTAATTTCTTTATCTTTAACCTTTATTTTTGGTTTTTATGATTTCTCTTTTTTTCTTAATTTTTATCAAATACCCCCTCTACGCGTCAAATATTTTTAAACTTTTCATATTCATTTGTCTCACATATATTGCAACATCACACCAAGGTAGAACACTAGCATCTATTATATCACATATAAGAAAAACAAGGGAGAACATGCATATACAAGATCATCAAATACAAGTAAAAAAAGATACGATAAATAAATAGATGATAAGTCAATATGGCAATACAATACAATATAACACAATAAAGTAAGTGCAATGTATATGATGATGATGATGATGATGATGATGATGATGATGATGATGCACTAGGTCACCGCACAACCTCCGGGATGGTCATACAATCCCCATTTACACCTACGGAGGCAAGCCTCTCAACGCAGGACCCATAGGGGGTCGTCAACCTGTATACAATCCACATATATCATATCTCCTTTCTGGCACATCCCTCGTAAAGGGTTTCATAAGGTATTACAATATCTCCTCTCCAACACATCCCTCGGGAAGGTTTTTAAAAAGGTCTTGTCAGTGTTACTCGGGTGTTGCCACGGTGGTACCAATGTTTCATGAATGAGTATGATATGAGGGTGTAATGGTCACAACCAATAACAATGAGTATTTCCACAATCCACAATGATATATTTCAACAACCAACCACAATTATACATTTCCACAACCGCATGAGCCAATATTCACTCATTATTTTCGTTTCATCCATGAATTTCCACATGTCTCAAATAACAAGTATGAATATATCACAATACCAATGGTACCACATTAGGCATTTCAACAACACAATACAATTATTCACATATATTCAAGGCTATCAATATCACATAGGATCCCACACGGTCACACATATTACATAATATCTCAATTTCAAAAATTACATCACATATAGGCCCCACACGGACACAACACATAGATAGTCATTTTTCATGATTAATTCACACCCTTAACATGCATTTTGTACCATCATTTACTACCCATCCTCGAGTCAAAAACGAGGTTCAAATCGAAGAAAAATCAATTTTGAGCTTTATTGGGTAAAATTTTTAAAATTTGGATTAAAATCAAGAATCGAAATTGTTTTAATGGTTAAATTGATGAAAAACTAGGAATCTTTAATAGTATCTATAACCTATAATATATTAAAAGTGTGAAGCTACTAAAAGTGATTTGAAACTTTTTGCCCTTCATTAAAAATCCTACACTAGACAAAATCGTCTTTTCATTTTTTTCTTATTTTATAATATTAAATATTAACTATAATAAATATATGAACATTTTTATATATAAATTTTTTTATTTTACTAGAAGACTCCTAAATATATAAGAAGTAAAAGTCCTAAATGTATAAAAAATTATTTTAGAAAAAACTATTAGTTAATTAATATCTTACTATTTAGGCATTTGAAATTTTAACAAACTAAGTATTCTATTTCTTGGAAAAACAAAAACTACCATAAAAGTTTGTTTTATATTGCACCGTAGATTTTTGGTTTATTTATATTAATATTTTTTGTAAAATAATAATATCCTTCCTTTATGAAAAACTAGCATTATTTTTGGAACAAAAGTTTCCTACTAGGCTACTACTATATAAACTATTGTGCGTGGGATTGTAGGAGTAAAATATCATTTTTCTTAATTTATGAATATTTTTTTTAAGCGTGAGGCCCTTTTCTTTTAAATTTAATTACATGAAGTATTTTTGTGGTTAGCTTGCTTTGTATGACTGTTTGGTTATGTTTAATTTATGTTTATGTAACACCCCATATTCAAGTACATATATTGGCGTATTCAAGTACATGTATTGGTCTTATTTATATGGAATTAATTTTTTTATTTTATTTATACCGGAATTTGCTCGTCAATGGTTTCATGCGAAGGTTATTGAATAAGATTTCCAACGATATAAAGATTTCCAACAATGGATAGGTTTCAGATATAATCGAGCACGTTCGAAACTATAAAACGGTGGCCGGGATATTGGGAATAGTAAATGTGTAGGAAAATTTCCTGCACACAAACTACTGAGGCCAGCCTATTTTTTGGGTCAACTTTGAACGATCATAACTCCCTTAATATAATAAACTGGGAGATCTGAAACCTATGAAAAGAAAGATCTTTGAGTATTCTTTCCAATTCAATTGGTTTAATCCAAATCCAACGTCTGAGTGAGGAGTTATACTCGTTTTACTTCAGCCTCTCAAAATAGATTTTTAGGGTCAACTTCAAACGATCATAACTCCTTGTACAGGACGAACTGGGTGGCCTACTTTATATAAAATTAAATCCCTTTGAATTATCTTTCCAACGATACCAGTTTCACCCAAATCCGATATCGGAGCAAAGAGTTATGGTCGATCTACTTTAGCTTATCAAAATAATCCACCAAAGGACAGATTTGACATTATTTAAATTTTAAAGGCACTTTGGTCATTCCCTATGATATTATGGACGGGAATATGTGTACATATACATGTATATGAGTTCAAAAACTCATTTTCATCATCAATCATTGAGAAACAACAAACCCTAGCCAAATTTGACCTTTAAATTACTTTTGATTCAACCGTAGAAATTTCAAAGTAATCCAATAACTGCGTTTGTTATCTAGAGAGCTTCGAACGACACCTATTATTTGTGCAAACAGGATTGCATAATCAAGAGGTTAATTCTAAGGTATGAATATTGTTTGCCTTTGTTCTCTTCCATATGTATATGTGTGATAGAAGATTATATGTATTGATTGTTATTGAAAGGTGATGAAAATAGGGTTATGGGACTATTTTGCATGGTTTGGTTGTATTGAATTGTGGAGGGTGGCTATGGTAATTGAGTTATGGAAGGTGGATATGGTGATATACTATTGAATTGATGATTATTTATGTCTATGGCTCAATTTGGTTTAATGGATTGGTTGGAAGGATAAATGAATCCAAACTTGATATTGGAGGATGTTGTATGAATATGCATGGCATGTGAATGTAATTAGAGTATAAGAGGGTTAAAGTGACACCCTTTATGGTGTAATTAAGGCTTACTACTTAACCACTAGTTTGGTGAATTCAAATAATTGAATTGTGATGTTTGGTCGTTAATACTAGATTGCTATATATGTTCATTGTAGATAAGTAATCCGAAAAGACGAGAAGTCCATTTGGGACTAGTATTGAAGGTTGACAGTCAGGTATGTAAAGCATACTCTATACCATATCTTTGGCATGAAAGTGAACAATTTTTCTAATAAGAAAGTTTCCAAAGTTATTTAATAACACGTGATCCATAATGGTTTTGTATGATGTCCTACGTTACCAATGAACTTGTTTCCACCCTACAAGATATCAAGACATTCCAATACTTACTTATTTTCCAAATCTTACATGTTTATTGCACTAATGAATGTCAGAAGGTATTCGGTTACTCAAACAAGATCCATGTGCTATTAATGACTCCAAATGTTTCATTGATATACCAATAAGTTCCTACTTCATTGTTATGGCATTGATGACTCCAAAACACTTCATTGATGTGCCAATGAGTTCTTACTTCATTGTTGTTGCATTGATGGTCTATTTATATGTCTCTTATTGATGTATCATTGTTTCAAAGTATCAAAAAATGCGGTGGCAACTGAAATAACAACCTCAAAGATTAATTGAACTAAGTGATGGAAGTTCTCTCATATCGAGTGGTATCCTAGGGGCATAAGCCTATCATGGATCGATCTCTATTTATGTGTTTATGGGTGGTATCCCAGGAGCATAAGCCTATCATGGGTCGATCCCAATTGATATGTACTGGAGGCAACCTAATGGTCACAGTACAGTACAATAATGATTACAAAGATGATAAGAACGAAGGTAAAGTGATTGAATAAATACAATGTACAGGTTGTCACAAGTTCTAGTAAGTGTGGTCCATTCCTATTATGATTTATTCACTTGTTTCTGATTTCTGTTGAGCTAGTATATCATATGTGATTATCTACAGCTTTACATACTCAGTACATATTTCGTACTGACGTCCCCCACGGGGTACATGCATTTCATGCTGCAAGCACAAGTACCTCAGCTCATACACGCACAAGTAGGAGCCAGGATATCCAGCTGCTTTTGGTGAGCTCCAGTTTGCTTCGGGGATTTCCGTGTCATATCTAGTCACTTTTGGTATTGTATAAAAGTTAGTTATATGGCGGGGTATATCCCGACCTTAGTTAAACTCTGTGTATTGTCTAGAGTCTTTGTAGACCTCATGTACAGTTAAGACGGTGTTTTGTTAATAGACGTGATGGCTCCAACAACCAAGTATTATATATACATATATATGTGTGCTCGAGCTTATACAGGTGATTATTTCCTTTGATATGCGACATGATGCTGTCCAAAATTCGGGTTGTCATAGAGGTATGGATGGGAAGTATGAGGTTATGAGCTGGTTCTCCCGGGCCTCCTCGGTTACGGGTGACAGTCCACCCCAATAGGATTTGAGGCGTAGCAAAAGTGGTATTAGAGAAGTTCGTCCTAGTGAGTCTACAAAGCCGTTTCTATGTAGAGTCTTGTTTTTCGGTGTGTCGTGCACCACATCTATAAACAAGAGGCTATGGACATTTAGGAATTGTTTCTTTTCTTCATGTCTTAGATCGTGCGATAAAGTCTATATTGTATATGAAGTCATAGTTGACCGCTGAATCCGTTTGTTTCTCTTATTATAGTAATGATTCCAGTTACCAGAAGCAAGAATACCGGTAAGCAAGTAGATGTGGCTGCCGGAGAGGAGACTAGTAAGTCACCCACTATACCAACTAATCAAAGTGAGGCTCCAGCTGAGCATGGATCAAAAACTTCCTCCAGTCCGGAAGAAATAAGGGGGAGGAGAACTATATCCCCAGAGCCACCTATTAATGTTGTTGATCAAGATCTTAGAAATGTAGTGCAACTTTTGACTCGTATAGTTACTGGGCAAGCTCAAGGGCAAGTCATTCCTACCACGGGTTCTAATGGTACAGATAGGGAGGCTAGCCTTCGAACAGAGGATTTTCTTAAGATGGGTCCTCCTAGTTTTAATGGATTAGATCTTAACGAGAACCCACAGGACTTTATTGATCAAATTCAAAGGGCCTTAGATATTATGCATGTAACGGGTAGAGAGACAGTGGAGTTAGTGGCATATAGATTTAAAGGAGAGTCTATATATTGGTATGAAGACTGGAAACGATCTAGGGGTATTGATGCACCCCCAGCTACTTGGAAAGAGTTCAAAGAGGCATTTCTTGATCATTATTTTTCTTTCGTGATTCGTCAGGCCCATGCAGATCAGTTTTTAAATCTTCGTCAGGGTAATATGAGCGTGAGGGAGGACAGTCTCCGATTTAATTCCTTGTCGAGATATGCTCCTAATGTTGTAGCTACTATGGATGACAGAGTTCATCAATATGTGGTTAGGATAGATCCATATCTGGTTAGAGATTGTACTATTGCCGCTTTGAACAAAGATATGGACATAGCGAGTATCCAAGCTTTTGCACATAAAATGGAAGATCAGAGGTAGAAAAAAAGAACACAGGAATCAGAAAGAGGATATTCCAAGAGGGCCAGATCTACAGGGCAGTTCATTGCATCCCAAGGAGGGTTCAGACCACAGTTTTCTGCTAGACCACCTAGGCCATTATCTTCTTATTCTGCAGCTAGTGCCTCACCACAGTTCCAAGGGTCCAGAGGAAATTACTTTGGGCACAGAAGTGAGAGTCAGAGTTCGCGGAACAGTGGGGTACCAAGGGCAAGGGAATATAGCCAATCGAGACCTCCTCGAGAGCCATCCAATAAATATGGAATGTATCATTTGGGCGCATGTCGGCTGGGGACCAATGTTTGCTTTTGGTGTGGTATGTCCGGGCATATGATGAGGGAATACCCACGAAGGGACATAAGGGGTATGGCACGACCTACGGGGTCATTTATTGCATTATCATCATCGATGCCTTATTCAGGAAGGGGTGCACAACCAATGGGTTGTGTTAGAGGTGATAGAGGAGCCACGAGTTCTAGGGGGGCGCAAAATCGTACGTATGCTCTAGCGGATCGACAGAATTTAGAGGCTTCCCCAGATATGGTTACTGGTACGTTGTCTATCTTTTCATTTGATTTATATGCCTTAATTGATCCCGGTTCTACATTATCTTATGTTACTCCATTGGTTGTTGGAAAGTTCAAAAGAATACCCGAACTGTTAGTTAAACCATTTGAAGTGTACACACTGATAGGGGAATCTATTATAGCTAGAAGGGTTTATCGAAACTGCATAGTAACTGTTTATGGTCGTGATACGATGGCTGATCTTGTGGAGTTAGAAATGGTAGATTTTGATGTTATAATGGGTATGGACTGGTTGGCTTCTTATTATGCCACAATTGATTGTTGCATGAAAAAGATATATTTC
Organism: Capsicum baccatum var. pendulum; assembly: GCA_030864225.1. Taxonomy (NCBI): domain Eukaryota; kingdom Viridiplantae; phylum Streptophyta; class Magnoliopsida; order Solanales; family Solanaceae; genus Capsicum; species Capsicum baccatum. Next base: position 140,716,154 of record CM061558.1, read on the forward strand.
CATTTTCCAAATGAATCAGTCCTTGAATGGAAAGGTGAAATTAGCGCGCCAAGAGGTAGATTTATTTCTTATTTTAAGGCAAGAAGAATGATTTCCAAGGAATACATATATCATTTAGTTAGAGTAAGGGATACAGAAGCGGAGCCACCAACTCTTCACGCTGTTCCAGTGGTAAATGAATTTTCTGATGTATTTCCTGAAGATCTTCCAGGTTTGCCTCCTGAACGAGAAGTAGAGTTTGGTATTGGTGTAATACCAGACACCCAACCAATCTCCATTCCTCCGTATAGAATGGCCCCAGCAGAATTGTGAGAATTGAAAGAGCAATTGAAAGATTTGCTAGAGAAGGGATTCATAAGGCCTAGTATGTCCCCCTGGGGAGTACCAGTGTTATTTGTGCGCAAAAAGGATGGCTCGCTGAGGATGTGTATTGATTATTGGCAATTGAATAAGGTGGCTATTAAGAATAAATATCCTCTCCCAAGAATTGATGATTTATTTGATCAATTACAGTGCGCCAAGTGCTTTTCTAAGATTTATTTGAGGTCAGGTTACCACCAAGTGAGGGTCAAAGAGAAGGATATACCTAAGATAGCTTTCTAAACACGGTATGATTACTATGAGTTTCTAGTTATGTCATTTGGGCTAACAAATGCACCCAAAACTTTTATGGATTTGATGAATAGGGTTTTTAAGCCATTCCTGGATGTATTTGTGATAGTTTTTATAGATGATATTCTAGTTTATTCTAGATCAGAAGAGGACCATGACAATCACTTATGACAGGCATTGCAGACTCTTCGTGATTGTAAGCTTTATGAAAAGTTCTCTAAATGTGAGTTTTGGTTAAAGTCGGTGGCATTTTTGGGTCATATTGTATCTAGTGAAGGGATAAAGGTTGATGCTCAAAAGATAGAAGCTGTGAAGAACTAGACAAGGTCCACAACGCCTACGGAGATTCATAGTTTTCTTGGGTTGGCCGGTTATTATAGAAGGTTTGTTAAAGTCTTTTCTTCCATTTCAGCACCCTTAACCAAGCTAATCCATAAAGCATCCAAATTCCAATGGAAATGATGCCTGTGAGAAGAGTTTTCAAGATTTAAAGAACAAGTTGATTTCTACACCCGTGTTGGAACTTCCAGAAGGCACCGAAGGGTATACAGTGTATTGTGATGCTTCCAGAATTGGTTTAGGATGTGTATTGATGCAGCATGGTAAGGTAATAGCATATTCTTCTAGACAATTGCGGCCACATGAGAAAAATTATCCTACACACGATCTTGGGCTGGCAGCAGTTATTTTTGCTTTAAAGATATGGCGCCACTACTTATATGGGGTTCATGTTGATATATATACTGACCATAAGAGCTTGCAATATATTTTTAATCAGAAGGATCTAAATTTAAGGCAGCGGAGATGGCTTGAACTATTAAAGGACTACGATGTTGATATCTTGTACCATCCAGGGAAAGAAAATGTGGTAGCTGATGCGTTAAGTCGTAAGGCTATGATGGCTCCTATAGAAAGGCAAGGGATGGTTAAAGATCTTCACCAGTTAGCTAGTTTGGGAGTTCGCCTTCTTGAAACTCCGAATAAAGAGCTTATCGTACATAATGCTGCGGAATCTTCATTAATAGCTGAAGTGAAAGAGAAGCAATATGCAAATCCTATTTTATTACAGCTTAAGGAGAACGTTAAGAGTGGTGCGACCAAGGGATTTGAGCTTACGCGAGAAGGAGTTCTTCAGTGCCAAAACCAATTGTGTGTGCTAGATTTAGACAGGCTAAGAAAGAAGATTATGACAGAGGCACATTTTTTAAGGTATTCCATTCATCCAGGATCAACCAAAATGTATCAAGATTTGAAAGATATGTATTGGTGGAATGACATGAAGAAGAGCATTGCAGAATTTGTAACTGAATGTCCAAATTGTGAAAGAGTTAAAGTTGAGCACCAAAAACCCGGAGGTTATATGCAATGCATTGATCTTCCAAGATGGAAGTGGGACATGATCAACATGGATTTCATTATTGGTTTACCTCGTACATCCCGGAAGTTTGATTCTATATGGGTGATTATTGATAGTCTTACCAAATCCGCACATTTCCTACCAGTTAGGACCACTTACACAGTTGAAGAGTATGCGAAGCTGTACATTAAAGAGATAGTCCGATTACATGGAGTGCCAATCTCTATTATATGAGATCGGGGAACCCAATTTACCGCAAACTTTTGGAAGTCTTTTCAGAGGTATTTGGAAACACAAATGAAGTTAAGTATAGCTTTTCACCCTCAAACAGATGGACTAGCAGAACGTACCATCCAAACACTTGAAGATATGCTACGAGCTTGTGTAATAGATTTTAAGGGCAACTGGATGATCATTTACCTCTTATTGAGTTTGCCTACAATAATAGCTATCATTCAAGTAGCAAAATGGCACCATATGAAGCTTTATATGGAAGAAAGTTTAGATCACCAATAGGATGGTTCGAAGTGGGTGAAACTTTTTGTTTGGACCGGATCTTGTTTATCAAGCCATAGAGAAGGTTAAAGTAATTCAGTAACAACTGAAAACAGCCCAAAGTCGACACAAGTAATATGCGGATAGTAGAAGGAGAGGGCTAGAGTTTTCTATAGGTGATTGGGTATTTTTGAAGGTATCACTAATAAAAGGGGTAATGAGATTTGGCAAGAAAGGAAAGTTGAGTCCACGTTATATAGGCCCATATAAGATAACTCGAAGGTTTGGACAAGTTGCATATGAATTAGAGCTACCCCAAGAGCTCTCATCAGTACATCCGGTATTTCATGTGTCAATGCTTCGAAAGTGCATCGGAGATCCATAACATATTACTTCTACTGAGGATGTGCAAGTTACAGAATATCTTACCTATGAGGAAGTGCCTATTGCTATTCTAGATCACCAAGTTACGAAGATGAGAAATAAAGGATAGCATCGGTGAAAGTACGTTGGAGAAATCATCAAAGGGAAGAGATTACATGGGAAGCTGAGGAAGAAATGAAATATAAGTACCCTCATTTGTTCAAATATGAAGAGGAAGTTCTAGAAACGGAGTTAGAACATTAACAAGTAAGTTTTTTTTTTTTTACATATGCATAGTATTTATGTGATGATGTGAATGTTAATGATGGACTTGAACTTGTTTCGGTTGAATAAAAACGCTAATATTTGAGGACGAATGTCCTAAAGGGGGGAAGGATGTAACACCCTGTATTCAAGTACATATATTGGCGTATTCAAGTACGTGTATTGGTCTTATTTATATAGAATTAATTTTTTTATTTTATTTATACCGGAATTTGCCCGTCGATGGTTCCATGTGAAGGTTATTGAATAAGCTTTCCAATGATATAAAGATTTCCAAAAACGGATAGGTTTCGGATATAATCGAGCATGTTCAAAACTATAAAACGGTGGCCGGGATATTGGGAATAGTAAATGTGCAGGAAAATTTCCTGCACACAAACTACTGAGGCTAGCCAATTTTTTGGGTCAACTTTGAACGATCATAACTCCCTTAATATAATAAACTGGGAGATCTGAAACCTATGAAAAGAAAGATCTTTGAGTATTCTTTCCAATTCAATTGGTTTAATCCAAATCCAACGTCTGAGTGAGGAGTTATACTCGTTTTACTTCAGCCTCTCAAAATAGATTTTTAGGGTCAACTTCAAACGATCATAACTCCTTGTAAAGGACGAACTGGGTGGCCTACTTTATATAAAATGAAAGCCCTTTGAATTATCTTTCTAACGATACCAATTTCACCCAAATCCAATATCGAAGCAAAGAGTTATGGTCAATCTACTTTAGCTTATCAAAACAGTCCACCAAAGGACAGATTTGACATTATTTAAATTTTAAAGGCACTTTGGTCATTCCCTACGATATTATGGACGGGAATATGTGTACATATACATGTATATGAGTTCCAAAACTCATTTTCATCATCAATCATTGAGAAACAACAAAACCTAGCCAAATTTGACCTTTAAATTACTTTTGATTCAACCGTAGAAATTTCAAAGTAATTCGATAACTGCGTTTGTCATCTCGAGAGCTTCGAACGGCACCTATTATTTGTGCAAACAGGATTGCATAATCAAGAGGTTAATTCTAAGGTATGAATATTGTTTGCCTTTGTTCTCTTCCATATGTATATGTGTGATAGAAGATTATATGTATTGGTTGTTATTGAAAGGTGATGAAAATAGGGTTATGGACTATTTTGCATGGTTTGGTTGTATTGAATTGTGGAGGGTGGATATGGTAATTGAGTTATGGAAGGTGGATATGGTGATATACTATTGAATTGATGATTATTTATGTCTATGGCTCAATTTGGTTTAATGGATTGGTTGGAAGGATAAATGAATCCAAACTTGATATTGGAGGATGTTGTATGGATATGCATGGCATGTGAATATAATTGGAGTATAAGAGGGTTAAAGTGACACCCTTTATGGTGTAATTAAGGCTTACTACTTAAGCACTAGTTTGGTGAATTCAAATAATTGAATTGTGACGTTGGTCGCTAATACTAGATTGCTATATATGTTTATTGTAGATAAGAAATCCGAAAAGACGAGAAGTCCATTTGGGACTAGTATTGAAGGTTGACAGTCAGGTATGTAAAGCATACTCTATACCATATCTTTGGCATGAAAGTGAACAATTGTTCTAATAAGAAAGTTTCCAAAGTTATTTAATAACATGTGATCCATAATGGTTTTGTATGATGTCCTACGTTACCAATGAACTTGTTTCCACCCAACAAGATATCAATACATTCCAATACTTACTTGTTTTTCCAAATCTTACATGTTTATTACACTAATGAATGTCAGAAGGTATCCGGTTACTCAAACAAGACCCGTGTGCTATTAATGACTCCAAAATGTTTCATTGATATACCAATAAGTTCCTACTTCATTGTTATGGCATTGATGACTCCAAAACACTTCATTGATGTGCCAATGAGTTCTTACTTCATTGTTGTTGCATTGATGGTCTATTTATATGTCTCTTATTGATGTATCATTGTTTCAAAGTATCAAAAAATGCGGTGGCAATCGAAATAACAACCTCAAAGATTAATTGAACTAAGTGATGGAAGTTCTCTCATATCGGGTGGTATCCCAGGGGCATAATCCTATCATGAGCCGATCCCTATTTATGTGTTTATGGGTGGTATCCCAGGGGCATAAGCCTATTATGGGTCGATCCCAATTGATATGTACTGGAGGCAGCCTAATAGTCACAGTACAGTACAGTAATGATTACAAAGATGATAAGAACGAAGGTAAAGTGATTGAATAAATACAATGTACAGGTTGTCACAAGTTCTAGTAAGTGTGGTCCACTCCTATTACGATTTATTCACTTGTTTCTGATTTCTATGGAGCTCCTATATCATATGTGATTATCTACAACTTTACATATTCAGTACATATTTCGTACTGACGTCCCCCACGGGGGACCTGCATTTCATGCTGCAGGCACAGGTACCTCAGCTCATACACCGCACAAGTAGGAGCCAGGATATCCAACTGCTTTTGGTGAGCTCCAATTTGCTTCGGGGCTTTCCGTGTCATATCCAGTCACTTTTGCTATTGTATAAAAGTTAGTTATATGGCGGGGTGTGTCCCGACCTTAGTTAAACTCTGTGTATTGTCTAGAGGCTTTGTAGACCTAATGTACAGTCAAAGTGGTGTTTTGTTAATAGACGTGATGGCTCCAACGGCCAAGTATTGTATATATATATGTGTGTGTGTGTGTGTGTGTGTGCTCGAGCTTATACAGGTGATTATTTCCTTTTATATACGACATAATGTTGTCCGAATTTCGGGTTGTCATAGAGGTATGGATGGGAAGTATGAGGTTATGAGCTGGTTCTTCCGGGCCTCCTCGGTTACGGGTGCCAGTCTGCCCCAATAGGATTTGAGGCGTGACAGTTTATAATTAAATTTTTATGAAAAAAAGTATGTATAATGTAACTCTTGATCACGTTAAAAAAGTGTGTAAACATAATTCTTGATTACGTTGAATGTTGTAGATGTATCTGTTGTCTTAAATTCTTGTATTCATTTTTATTAATATGTATCTCATGGCATAATTGATTGTATTAGTATGTGTCTCTTGCTTTCTTATAGGTATATCTCTTTCTGATAATATGTATTACATACATGTATCTGTTATACTACTATATTAAACTAATGTATGTTATTCAGAGTTTTAACGTAAAAAGAGATACAAGATGAGAAATGTTAACGATGTTAGTAAATATGTATCTATCACATATATTTATTCACAATAAATTTGTATCTCATAGATATGACCATTTACTTGTAGAACACTTGCAACAATAAACTTCAATTGAAATATGAATTACAGATAAGTAATATGTACAACTCTTGAAATACTTATTGAAATAACATTGGAATACTCAATTGGTATACTTCAACTGGAATATTTCTTATCAATATGTACTACAATTGAAGTACTTCTAAAATGAACGTATATGCTGCTAAAAAAAAACACTTCAACCAGATATGTATCTCTCACATTAATAATATGTATCTTTTATATACATGTTACAGTTGAATATATCTAACAAGAGATACGTAAAAGATGGTTGATACATACACAGAGATGCAAAAATAAAAAAAGAAAAGCAGATATATTCAAACATGTATCTCAGACTAGATTATTGACTACTAACAAACATCCAATACGTTTTGAAGGTTTTCTCTAGCTGTAACTTCAATAACTCGTCTTTTTTTTTTTTACGAACTACGCCTCCTGAACTGCATTTTTTTCTTAGCCTCTTTTTTTCTGGCCCTAAAAAAATATTGTTGATGGAGGAGCAAATTGCTCCTTTCAATCCGCTTAGTTAAATCCTAAACAAATGGACCACTTTTAAGATGTATCTGTAACTTAAGTTAAAATAGTAAAAAAAGAATTTTAGTAATTTTTAAAAATTGAAGAATTTTTTAATATTTTTTATAACTTAAGTTGTGCATTTATAAAAATTTTGCACAATTTTTTCCATTTGCCCAAGTCAGGATCAAAAAAGATATTATCCTAGAGAATATTTTATTGAGTATTAACTTTTCCCTATATTCGATGTTTACGCCATATCACATTATCTTACCGTGCGGTTAAATAAAAAAAGTTACAGTTAGAATGTATATTAAACTTGTGATTTAGCAATAATGATAGTAATGTGTGCCATCGTGTATTTATTGAATCAGTGTAAATATTGTGTGCACATCATTTTTTAGGCAAATAAACCTAATAATTTTATCAGGATATTAATAAATAATAATTCAGGCTGAAGCTCAACACACCAACTAACAATTCCCCGTTCAACATGCGAACACGTACCACCATTGCTAACCCAAGAAATACATCTATAAATCCAATATCATATGCGGGTATAAAATATATGGTGCAGGCTAGCAGTAGGAAAAAGTAGGCATCATTGCACTCCAAAAGTTTTGGATGAGGCAAGGCTGCTGCAACTATCATAGGAATGACCTCGATCATAAATTTTCACTTGGCACCAATTAACCGGAATGGCGAATCCCGATGCCAATCATTCCGATTCCATATAACAAATCCTGAAAGATAAGAAAAATAAGACGAGAAAGGTAAAACCAAAGAATCGTACAGACCATGGAAGTGAAACTAAAAGCAAACCACCACCAATCATTACCCACTATGAGATCATCATCATCTGCAAGAAAACACGAGAAGAACATATTTAGCATCTCGAAGAAAGTTAGGAAATCACAAATTCGAGGGAAGTTTGAAGATATAGGATCAATATTCTTGGACCCAGCTAGTATTAAGACCACAAAATTAATTACCTGATAGTCTGTTATTCGGAACAGTTTCACGGGGAAGAGGCTTGTAGATGTCATATAGCAAATCATATAGGAATATTGGGATCCTAGTCATTTTCACTTATAGGGAGAACATCACCCATCTGGCTGAAGACAGATACAAGTTTCGTGAGAGGATTTCTTAAGCTTCAAAATCTCAACCTTAAATAGTTATTGTGAGAGAAAAATATTATTGAATTGTTGTCGATTGAGACCCTATTTATAGGTACTATGTTCTAGTCTTATTCCTAATAGGACACTACATTACTGTTCCTTTCCATTTTTTATGAACTGAAACGGCTTCAATCCCATGTCAAAGGGAAAATGGAACCAACATTACCCTAATACTAGAGAGAGTAAGTGCAGTAGAAAGCTTAAACCAAAAGACTGAAAATTTGATAATCTGCAACAAGATTTAAAATTCATACAAACTGGAAAACTGTGATTTGGAAAAGAATATATGGAAACAAAAGTTGAGTAAGGACTAGCAACATCACAAATATATAACTAGATAAAACATTCACAAGTCAGTCAGACAGAAGAGATTTATGATCTGAAAGAAGCTCACTCTCAGGAACAAAAAGGCACCAAATTTACCCTAATGCACCTTCATCAACAGAACCGAGTAAGTAATTACCTAGGAGGCTATAACTTCATCAACAAGAAATAATTCAACAACAATTATGGTGGTTCCATAAGTAAAATGGATTTCTTTTAAGATACACATGTATATGTAACTTGAGTTAAAATAGTAAAAATAGGAATAATTTGTGTAATTTTTAAAAATTGAAGGAATTTTTAGTATTTTTAATAACTTTAATTGTGCTTTGATAAAAATTTTCCATAATTTTTTTCATTCATTGGCCCAAGTCGGGATAAAAAAAGATATTATCCTAGAGAATATATTAAATTATTCAGTATTAACTTAAAGAGATTTTACCGTATAGCCAATTTTTACGTCATATCGCATTATCTTACCGTGTGGTTATATAAAAAAATTACAATTAAAATGTGTATTAAATCTTAATTACAATTAAATTTAAATATCTAAATAATTTTAATTGTGTATAAACAGTGTAATTTTAATTAGAAAAATGATGAGGCAACCTTAATTAGTTCTTAATTTTAATTTAAGTGAATATATAATATACTAGTTTAGGTGTACGTTCCTCGCGCGTGTACCTCACTTTATTGAGTTTAAACGGTATACTAAATAGGATATTTGTTTAAATAATAAAGATGAATACAATAATTAAATTCAACGTGCTTTGGAGAATTTATTCGATTAAACCTACCCTTACCAAAAAAACTTGCCAAAGCCTATCAACATTCATCTACCACCTGTAAACTGTAACAAAACAATACGATGACAGAGACATCAAAATAATATAATTAAATCTAACCTTTACACAAAAAAAAATTCCTTAATGTCGTCTAACACTTATCTACCACCTGTAAACTATGACAAAATAATACCATAATAGAGATATCAAAATAATACAATTAAACATAACTTTTACATAAAAAAATTTCAAAATAGAGATATAAATACAATACAAGTAAACCTAACCATTATCAAAAAAAAATTTCAAAGCCGACCGACATTCATTACCACATGTAAATTTATCTACGACCTATAAACTACAACAAAATAATATAATAGTGATCACAAAGCTTTAGTTTTGTTGAAAATAATTCTTATCTGGGCAAAAATTTTGACCCTAAAGAATGATTTAAATGAAAATAAAGAAGAATATATATATATATATATATATATATATATATATATATATATATATATGGCAAAAATAGTGAACAAGTTGAGGGTTAGAAAATTAAGCATCCACCAATCTAGACATGCGACCGAATTAAGTTAGATGAACATCAATCATATTTTTCAATACGTAGATCGGTTTCTTTTCTAGTTTAACGCGCATTTCAATATTTATAGAAGTATTTTTTTTTAATAGAATCCTATTTTAAGAGTATTTTTCTAATTGATCAGTATAAAAAAAATATTAATTGATTCTCTTTTCATATATTTTAGGAATCTAGTTAATATAATAAAAGTAATTAAATAATAAATTAAAGAAAATAGTAAAAAGACAGTTTTGTTTAGTCTTTTTAAAAAAAAAAGATAGGCGTCATAAGGGAAAACACACAAGAAGAAAGTCTCTAATACAGCAAGAGATTAGCAATCACCAAAAAAGTCTCTAATACAGCAATAGATTAGCAATCACAAATAAAGGTCCAACAACATTACTATGTACCAGAGGCAATTTGATCTACAATCACAAATAAAGGTCCAGCAACATTACTATGTAACAGAGGCAATTTTTATTAACATTACAACAAAGTAAATCCCATCTCCACGCATACTAAGCGATTGAGAGTTAGGATATTCATGTCCCCCACCAGACTGATTAATAGTGATAGATAATATTTGTTCAACGACAATTCCTGTAACCCTTTAGGTGATTGATGCCACTTCTTACATTTTAATATATTTGACACCAGATACTATGGAGATCTCTTTGAAAGCTTAATGTCTAACAAAAGTATAAGAAATAACGAATAATAACAAATAATAACAGACCATAAACTATAACAAAGCAATACTATAATTGAGATCAGAACAATACAATTACACCTAATCTTTTGCACAAAAGTTCCTTAAAGCCCGATCGGACACGCACTCATCTATCACATGTAAAGTATAATAAACAATACAATAATCAAGATATCAGAACAATATGATTACACCTAACATTTACGTAATAATTTCTTAAAGTCCGACTGAATATTCATCCATCACCTGTAAACTACGACAAAACAATACTATCATAATAATACGATCAAAATTAACCTTTAAGGGCATAGACTAATTTGAAAGAACGCATGGTGCAAGAACGCAATTCTACATATAATATATGAAGCAAAAATAAAGAAAAACTTTACTCTCTCCGTCTAATTTGTGAGGTACCTTTGGAATTTTAAGATTCAAAAGATTAAGTTCCACCTTTACACAAAAATTTTCTCAAAACCCGATCAAACATTGTGCCTACCATATGTATTGTGTGGAAAAAACACTAAATGATAACATAACAAAAATTATAATAAAATAATATAATCACATCATCAGAATAATACAACTAAACATAATTTTTATAACACAATTAAATTACAAAATTATATGCAAAATACATACATTAAGAACCAAAAACCAACACAAATAAAGCCCAGGCAATATATATTACAAGAAAATGTGAAACGAACATAAACAAATTGTATGATAGAATCAACTGCAAATTAAAATATCATAATTGAGAGTTAATTGCTAAAATAAAGGAGCATATTCATAGTAAAAAAGGTAATAATTAAATAAGTAAAAAACACAACCCCAAAAAACTTAACTAATGTCACGTACTGAAGAAAAAAACAAACGGCAAGCCTCCCACTTGCCTTTTTTTGAAACAAATAACGACCGCACATCCTTATTAAAATATGGGAGGAAAATTAATTTACCTTGATTGAAAAATATTACACATTTTTAAACCTATCCTATTCCTAATGAGTCCTATATTTAAAAGGATTTCACGTTTAAAATATGAAACGAAAATTAAATTAATTAATCTAATAAAATTAAATAATAATTTGACAAAAATAGTGAAAAGACGATTTTATTTATTAAGTAGACTTTTAATGAAGGATAAAAAATTCAAATTTTTTTAAGGGTATTCACTCTTTTAATAAATTATAGATTATAGAATATAGATAGATAGATTATAGATATAGATATAGATTATAGATTATAGAATATAGATAGATAGATTATAGATATAGATATAGATTATAGATTACTCATATATTTTTCTTTTTTATATGTGCACAACCTAATTTCCTTATGGACTATTTAATGGAAGAATACCAATTCTTTAACATATTAGATTACCTAATGAAGACTATTTTCATAAAAAATTTGGTTGATATTTGTATGAAATAAAATTATACTTATATATATTCTTAAAATGCCCTAAAGTTGAGACATGTGTTGGTAAAATATTTTTTTCCTCTAATAATATGGTATGTAGTTGATAAAATTATTTTTCTTTCTCTAAAATTGTGACATATAGTTGATAAAATTATTTTTTTCATACATTCTTTTTCTTGTCACATGAGTCTTTTCATTCGGTATATCATAATAATATGATAAACTACTCTATTTATTGAGTTTGTCTTTGTATTTTTAATTGTTTGATAAATCAATTAATTCTCTTAAAATTTTTTATATAATATTTAATTTCTGATAAATTACATATTTTTTAATTAATTTCATTGATAATTATAACAATTAGATATCCTATTATTTCTTTATCTATTAAAGTACTTATATTTTATAATTTTTATTAACAAAACTGTATGTTAATATAACATTTTTGTACAAATTTTGGCAATACTTATTCAATGACAAAATTAAAAAGGTTTTATTTTAAAACTATCTAGAGCATTTTCATTTATCTTCAAAGAATTAAAATATATATTTTTTTAAATTAATATCATACATGCATTTCTATTTTATGTGTTTTGAAGAATTTGTCTTATTTATCACTCTTTTTTTATGCTCTTTTTTAACAGATAAATGCAATATTATGAAATGTTTCATAAAAATATCAACCAATTTTTTTTTATGAAAATAGTCTTCATTAGGTAATCTAATCTATTAAGAAATTGATATTCTTTCATTAAATAATCCATAGGGGAAATTGAGTTGTGCACATATAAAAAATGGTGAAAATATGAGTAATATATTATATATTTACTTAAATTAAAATTAAGAACTATTTCAGGTTGCCACATTATTTTTTCGATGGAATTATTGTAAAAATTCAGTCATAGTGAATTTTGTGATGGTCGGAGTAAAGTTAAATGAACATGGATGAAATGAATGAAAGAAAAATGACTTTTGCATAATAGATACAAAGTTAAGTGACCATGGATGGAATGAATGAATGAAAAGTGATTTTTGCGTAATAGATACAAAGTTAAATGACCATGGATGAAATTTATCCTCAATTTAGTGCAAGCGGTCGTCATCAATATATTTATTCAATTTTGGAGTCGGGGTCGAATCCACGAGGAACAAAGTGAGTGGCGATTAAACTAATTTGAAACTATAGCTACAAGTTCAATTCAAACAAATGATACTAAAAGATAAAATGGGGTTTTTTTCAATGTTGAACAAAAGTTACTAATTAACACTTCAATTTAACAATCTTATGGAAAACTAGAGTTATGGTTACCAAGATGCTTGAGCAGTTAGCGTTGTGAACCACTTTAGAGTTCCAATTGACAACTTCAATTGCAAGAGTAGATGAATCCTATTATTTACCCATTCGTTTCTCAACCTCAGTGGATAACTTATCCTTTAATTCTCTCAAACTTAAAGAATGTATTGATTATTCAACTATTTTCTCATGTAGGTTAATCCGGTTAAGGCATTTGTCATTAATCTAAAGATTAAAGTCTTTTGAGTCCATGTAAACTCTTTCTTTTCCTAACAAGCATTTTCCTCTTGGACAAGTGATGTTCTTGGGCTCACTTTTCAAATTTGCGATCAAGGAAAGTCATTAAAATGAAGAAAGGTTTGTACAACATCAATTTTGCATAGAACTCAATCAGATTCACAAACCGAATTAGTTATTCACATTAAGATTCCCTCAACTCAAGTAAAGAAAATTAGCTACTCATGATAGAAAAATCAACAATATGTATTGAATTCATAATCAAGAATAAGTAATAAATCCTACTCATAATCAACCTTCAAATGGAAGATGTTTACAAAAATGTTAAGAACCCTACAAAAAAAAAATCAGAACATTAAATTAAATAATGATGCTACAGAGCGTCACTTGAATGTAGAAGCATTCACTAAGCATATCATTGAAGTTTTTCCTTACCTCCATTAATGTATTAGATTTACAACTTCATCTTCAATATTAAACATTGATCGTTACCCTATCTCCTGCTGACATTTAAATATAGGCACAAGCAAATATATTTACCATGTCTTCTTAAAGAAGAGGCTTGTAAGATGATCCTAAATAAATTATTTGCTATATTAATTAACTTCATCACTTTGATGTATCTATGTTATATTAATATTATTAACTTGAAAAAAATTTCTGAATATTGTTGTAAGCCTACATAAATTTTTGAGTTTTTCTATCTGATGTCTAAAACTATATTAGAACATCTATTTGCACCGAATAAAGCTCATTCAGGGATGATACTCCCCAGTTCCTATCAAGAATTATTTTCATACCAGTCAGCTCAATTCTAAGTAGAACAATAAAATATATTATAAAAAATTAATTATACTTCCATTGATTTTATTCTGAATTAAAATCATCATATTTTTTTTAAACATGTAAATTTGTCAAATTATAATTTTTTTTTTGAAATATATTTTTGTGACCGTTCTTCAAAAACATGTCAGGCACTTTAATATTTTAAAAATATGAGAACGAAAAGATTATTCTTGCTCAACTTCTATAAAAACAATAGTTATTGTTCAAGTGTTGTGAAATAGAAGTATCTTTTTATCAAATTGTAAAAACGCCAATTATAAAGAACTGAATTGCTTTGTTAAGACCAAAAGATTTAAAAGTATCAAATTAAAAGCAAATAAATAAATCAAAATAGGAGTAGCGACATCTATTAATCTTGAGTGATTAATTTAAATAGTTGTCATTCAATACTTCGACCATTATGCACAAGTTTGATGGACAAGTATATAAATAGTAAGCAAGAATATATTCAATAATGTGCCCTTTTTCTAACCTAGTCTTTACCTCGTAGAGAAGAGACTTTTAAGATTATCGCCACGAGTAAATTATTACAGTGCATTGCCAACAGAGGCAGATCTAGGATTCGGAAGCTCCGGGTGCCACCTTGTTTTGAACCGTACAATATTTTAGGATAGTGGATTCAATATTCAAAGAGTAAACTATAATTATATATATCAACAAAAGTTGTTATGTCATTAAGATTTGTCTAGTTGGTATTGCCAAGTGCTTTGTAAGAAGAGGTCAAGGGTTCAATTCTTCATAGCCACAATATTTTTTTTTTAAGAGAAAATAGACAGCATAGTGCTAAAAATCATTATAAAAAACTAAAAATACAATGTACATCAGGGAACGAACCCGCGATGCTGGAATAAAACTCTATCATTTCGACCACTTGCACCACCATCTCCTTTAATATTGTGGATGCCAAGCGAATATTTATACATTAACTGATACATATACACATACGTATATAGAGTTTCAACCGAGAAGTGCGGGTGCCGTGGCACCCCAAACTCACTACATAGATCCGCCCCTAATTGCCAATTGAAAAGGCCTACCTTCTCATACATATATGGCTCATTTCATCATGAGAATTTTTCACTATTTTTTCGATTCTTTTTTTTTTCACTTGATTCAAAAAATGATGCTTGAGCATAAAAGCACCAAATACTATTTCAAGTTGTATTTCAAAAAGTGAGATCACTCCTATTTTTCTCACAAAAATTCAAAAACAACTTCAATACATCTTCATGACCATACACACTCCAACTCCAACTCCAACTCCAACTCCAACTCCAACTCCAACTCCAAACATAGATTTTCATGGCCCAAACACCTACCTAGACCATAAAATCTACATCTTGTTTGTCCTGAAAACTATACCTGCTACGACTTACAATCCAAATTATAAAAACTAATAATTTAGAAAACATTTGCATTGCACTTTTACTTTTGGCTTAGAAACTCCAATTTTATTGACTATGTAATTAAAGGCTTGATCGCATATCGAGACATGGCAAGTCTTCATTTTTTATCACCTTTAATTTATGCCAATTAAATTCCTTATGAAAATAACTAAATATCAATTATTTTAAGAGTTCTTAAAACTTACAAATAAGTGAACATTTAATAATTATAATGAGACATGGAGAGTACCTTTTTACTCGTAGGCATAAATGTAAAACGATATCTAGCACTGCATAAAACTTTTATGTTGTTCTGCTTCTTACTTTGCCCTCTCGCAATACTACCATCATCCTCTAAAGCCCCTCATTGACAGACATAGCAGTAAAGCCAGCCAGCAACCACATGCGTGGTTTCCTTAGCTTGTTTTTAATTGTTTACACCAATTTTTCGTTGTGCTTTCTCTATCTTTGGATTTTACTATTCATAACAACGACAACAACAACTTCCCACATAGTGGGGTATAGAGAGGGTAAGATGTACGCAACTCATATCACTACTTCAGGTAAAGTAGAGATCGAGGCTGTTTCTGATAGACCCAACCGATAACAGTATAACAAACACACAAGATAACTGCAAAATAAACTAACACCTCGATAATACTACAACCACAAGATAATAATAAGAACTATCTAACCGAAATTACTAACTTTTCATAACAAATCCAAGAAAATGTCTGTTGAGCCATTAATTATTAGTAATGAATGATTGATACATTATATATAGACTATATATCTCATTCCTAATGCACGTTTGAACATACTCCTATTAGCATTTCTCAATCCAATAAAAAAAAAATTCGTAGACTTACAATAATTACACCACAATCTAAACTATATATATATATAAATTACCATGTATCCTAAAGGGATTACAACATAAATAAACACCTCTTTGATGAGGAGAGAGCACGCATGCAGACATCTAATACATACATACAGGGTCGTCGATAAGAGATATAAAGTTTTATCTATCCATGGAGAGATGCAAAATCTAAAGCAAAAATACTAACTTCTATCAAAATTCCACTTCCAACCTATAAGAAAACTAATTCTCCCAAAATCAAATCCCAGAACTCGCAAACAAGGCAAAATATTTTCGAAACAAAGAAATCTTAATTGTTTTTCAACTTCGCGGCACAATTTAGCGTTCCAACTATATGTTTTCCTAATACTTCTTACCATTTATGAAAAATCACTTTGAAACATACGAAGCACTCTCTCTCTCTCTCTCTCGATCATTCTCCCCTTAATGACTCCTAAATTCGTCTCTTTCTCCCATCATTGATCATATTCTGATGTTTAACAAATTATACCTTTTAATTTTCCACCTCGAGCAAGTTTGTACGGATCCTTTGCCTCATGTACATGATGAGGAACACCCAAAAGGTTATCCAACTCAATCAGCTAATAGTATATACCAAACAACAATCGTTTCCTAACCCTCTAGGATAATGAAGTTAGTGCTTTGAAAAAAATCAAAATTGTGTAATACTTTTTTATACACGGATAGAAAGTCAAAATGGATAGACATTATTAGATCACAAAGCTGAGACCCATTAACGAAAGCAATGATCTAGTGTTGGTAAATATTACAAAAAGCTTGAAATAAAATTACAATAATTGTTACAGCAGATTACAACTGAATAAAGAAAAATATGTATTTCTTCTTCTTTGACTGAGGCGCGGATATATAAATGTTTCTCCGATCCAGCAGTAACACACATTGACTTGTCCCATCCAGGATACAACAGCCTACACAATATAACTCAATACTCTGGACTAGAATTGAGTTCCAAGCTCCACACAATTAACACCTCCCTTATTTCTGATTAGGGAAACAGAGAAATAAACTTTTTAAATAATATATGATGATTAGAAATACTCGATAAAAAGGACAAACACCACCATACTGTTATAATGGACTGTTCAAATTCTTTTAAAATGACATCAGAGTTGTTATAGAATGATAGCATAGAAGAAATATAGACAAAGCAAATAAAGAGATAATGAGCATAAAGGTGTTCTTATACTCTTTCAAGTATGTTTTTCAAGTGTATTAAAGTGTATCATACATCACATTTCATGCCCATTTTATTATTACATAAAGAGTGAATATAAAGTTATCTTAAACATGATATTAATAATAGAGATCATGAAGAGGTTAGGGAGGTCTTTTATTTATCCATTTTATTACTTTAACTGTCGTAGAATTTATATTTTGAATTATTTTTTCTTAAACTGATATTTATCGAAACAATCTCTCCACCTTTCAAGACATAGGTAAAGTTTACAATCACAATATTGGTTGTATGATAGAATGGTCAGTTTTCTGGAAAGTTTTTTGAAAAGTTTTTAGAAAAAACCTACCACATGTGGTCGGTTTTCTAATAATTTTGTAAAGAAAATATTGCAAAATTGTTGGAGCTTCCAAGGTAGCGGTTGGACATTCATACGTCCAAGGTTCACCTCTATATTTCTATACTAGTTATGTCTTTATTAGTATTCAGAGACAGTTATTATTCCTTTGTGGTTATTTTTTTGATGTATTTGACTCTTGGATTGTATTAGTAATTCTTACACTATTGACACCTGGTTTTGGGCATGATTGGTGTGTTGGATAAGTTCTTTCCGCATTGTTATGATTATTTATATGGTTCGGCTTCATTCTAGAAGCCTTACCTTGGGTATTCGTATCTATCTTCGAGAGGCTATAAGATGTCTTTAGGAAATTTCTCTTTTTTCATTCTTTATCGTGCAAAATTCTTTCATACCCTGTATTCTGAGTTGTGTTTCACTCTTTCTACACGAATGGAGTTGTTATACCTCTTATCAGTTGAGAGATGCAACAAGAGATTATTGGATATCATTTGTGGGTTGTAGGCTTGTTAATGCTCCTGAGTTGTCATGGGATCAGTTTGTTGATGCCTTTTTGGAGAGGTTTTTGCCTTTTAGTTTGAGAGATCATATACGGGATGAGTTTGATCATATGGATCAGGGCTCCATGACAGTTTTTGAGTATAAGGCATGCTTCCACGCCCTGTCCAGATATGAGTTTGAGAAGATTCAAAAGTTTGTGAAAGGTTTGGTTGTCTCCCTTCAGTTGGATACATATCATATGGTTGTGTTTAATGGTTCTTTTCAGAGTATTATGGATTATGTTAATGTGACACAGGATATTCTTAGTGCATCTCAGGGAGGCGCAACGTTTTGATGAGTTCTGGAGTCAGCCTATTGAGGTAGACATTTTAGAAGTTCTTGTGGATACCATGGTAGGCTAGTGCAGGTGATTTTATAGAGTGCAAGTGATCTTATAGAGTTCAGTTGGTGGATCTTCTTGTTCAGCTATTTAGGATGGTTGCTAGAGCTTAGTTGTACTTTCTCTTATTGAGACTGGTCGTAGAGGTTATTATGTGTGTGATGAGATTGGCCATGTGTCCTAGGATTGTTCTTGCCATGTGTTTAGAGCTATTTCTATTTCAACTGTGAAAGGTAGGTGTTCTACCAAATATGCAAAAGGTAGAGATGGTAGAGCCCGTGTTAGTGGTTGTAGGGCTACTCAGCCAGTTTGTAGTCGTGGTTTGTGTTATGCTATACCATCCAGACTTGGGGCAGAGGCTTCTGATGTTATGATTACATGTAACTTCCTCATTTATTTCAGACCTGCATCTGAATTATTTGATCCTGAATCGACTTTCTCCTATGTTAGTGTATTTTGTTTTGGGTTTTGATTCTATTAGTGAGCCTTCTGCCATGCCTATCTGTGTATCTACCCCGATAGGTAAATCTTTAGTGGTGGATCGGACGTGCTGATCTTGTGTTGTGACTTTTGCCGGGAATGAGACTTGGTAGACTTGCTTGTGTTAGATATGATCAATTTTTGTGTTATTTTGGGTATGGATTGGTTGACTCCTTATCATGCTGTCTTAGATTGTTTTGCTAAGACTATGACTTTAGCTTTAGCGGGTGTGCCAAGAATGGATTGGGAAAGTACACTCTATTGGGGTCCTAAAAGGATTATATCTTATGTTCAGGCTCGTAAATTAGTTGAAAAGGGGTGTTTATCTTAGTTGGCTTATATTCGTAACACCAGTGTTATTTTGCCTCTTTCCTTGGATTCTGTTCGTGTTGTCCATGAGTTTATGGAGGTGTTCCCTACGAATTTTCCTAGTATTTCTTTGGATCGAGATATTAATTTTATTATTGATGTTGAGTCGGGCACCAAGCCCATTTCTATTCCTTCTCATAGGATGGCCCCAACAGAGTTGAAGGAACTGAAGGATCAGCTGTAGGTGTTATTGGACAAGGGATTTATTTGACCTAGTTTTCACCTTAGGGTGCGTCTGTCTTGTTTGTAAAGAAAGAGAATGGGTCTATACGGATGTGTATTGATTATCGATAGTTGAATAAGGTAACGGTTAAGAATAAGTATCCTTTTTCTCACATTGATGATTTGTTTGATCAACTTCAGGATGTTGCGGTGTTTTTGAAGATTGATTTGCGGTTTGGTTACCACAAGTTGAGGATTAGGGATTTAGAATACCTTTTCAGACTCGATATGGTCATTATGAGTTCTTGGTCATGTCTTTTGGGTTGATCAATTCACTGCCGTGTTTGTGGAGTTGATGAATTGGGTGTTTCGACTGTATCTCGACTCCTTGAGGATCGTATTTATAGATGATATCTTGGTTTATTCCAAGAGTGAGGCCGGGAAGAAGGAGCATTTGTGGATTGTGTTTTAGGGATTGAGGGATGAGAAGTTGTATGTAAAGTTCTCTAAATGCGAGTTTTGGTTGGAGTCTATTTCTTTCTTCGGTCATGTGGTGACTAAGGAAGGTATTATGGTTGATCCAACTAAGGTTGCAGCGGTTCGTAATTGGGCTATACCTACTTTGCCCGCCGAGATTCTGAGTTTTAGTAGCTTGGCCAGATATTATTAGTGTTTTGTTAAGGTTTTCTCTTTCATTGCAGCTCCATTGACCAAGTTGATCCATAAGAAGATTTCTTTTCAGTGGTCCAATGTTTGTGAGGCGGACTTTTAAAAGCTTAAGGATTTATTGACTTCAGCTCCTATTTTGGCGTGAAAATATGTAGAAAAGTTATTATTCTTAAACAGAAAGATGATACCGCTGGTAGTAGTAGAAAAACAAGAACTGCGACAGTTGAAAAAGTTCAAAAAGAAAGAACAATTAAAGAGTCGATGTTCGAATCAGATTTGGAGTTAAAGGAGATAAGCAACTACGTCGATTCTAATGAAGATGTTGCCAAGTGGAGTGTCAATTGTGATAGTAAAGAGTGCGAAAGAAGTGGGAGAAATAGTGATGATGGGGATAATGATTCGTTGTCCGTGCCATATCTTTCAAGGTGTATTTCCGTAGAGCAGTATGACCTTCGAATGATAATTGACGAGATCGGATCTTTCCCGACAAAGATATCGATCGGATCAAGAATAGCTGCTTATTGAGAATTTAAGCAAATTCTTGTCGACCAAGAATTGAAGAAAATATTCAAGCGGTCCTATTTTGGACACCTGAAGAACCTGCCGGAACATCTCAAGTTCAATAGGCAATTGGTCCATTATTTGTTGTTGCGATGCGGTAAGAACGATAAGATGCGTCATGAGATGTGGTTCTGCGTTAACAACAAGCCTGTCTGTTTTGGCTTGAAAACGTTTATTTGATCACGGGGCTGAACTACTCATCATACCCCAGTGAATAAATGTAACACCCCGTAAAAGTCGTGCATGGATTAGCCTTTAATAGAGTGCTCTTAGACTTAAAAACTTGAAATTTTTTTCTAAGTGTAACTTCGAGTCATTTTAGCTGGCAACCTTCGGGATACAACTTCTCGACCTTCCCGACCTTCATTTTTAGATTTTCAAGTTGCGTTACGATCGGTCAATCTCATAGTACATCTCGGATAAGTTTTGGAATTTTTCGGAATGCATAAGGCTGCGTTTGGATTTCAAAACAGTAGCAAAACGCAAAGCCTGTTGCCCAGTTTTTTTTTTCAGCATTTCAGGGTCAACTTCAAACTATCATAACTCCCTGTATATAATGAACTGTGTGAGCTACAATATATCAAACGAAATATCTTTGAGTCTTCTTTCCAATGAAACTGGTTTCATCCAAATACAACATCTAAGTAAGGAGTTATATCCGTTTTACTTCAGCCTGTCAGTTTGTCAACTGAGGGATAGTTTCGACTTTTCTTGTTTTCTTAGGGGCATTTTAGTCATTTCACCTCACCCCTAATTCGTCTATAACATCTGATTCAGCTCCAAATTCAGCAAAATATACCCCTTTTCTCTAATTTTCTCTCAAGAATACCCTTTAGGGTTTCAAACAAAATCCCAAATAACTCAAGATTCAACCGTAGAAAATTCAAATTGGTTCCGTAGTTGTGTTCACCATCTCTAAAGCTTCGAGAAGCACCCCATGGTTATGTAAGGACGATTCTAAATACAAGAGTCCATTGTTAAGGTATGAATATTGTTTATTCTTGATTCTTATCCATGAATAAGTATTGATAAAGAATTATGAGTATTGTCTTGATGTTGGAAGATAACTAGAAACATAGTTAAGAATTGTTGTGTATAAATTGTTAGTAGTAAGTTATGGAAGTTGCTGTATTGGATTATGAAGAATGAATTGTGGTGATATATCATTATATTAGTGGTTATGTATGCCTAGTGATCATGTTGGTATTGGATGGTGATTAAGAAGGGAAATAAAGGCTAAGAGTGATGTTGAGGGATATTTCATGAAAATGCATGATATGTGAATGTAATAAGAGTATAAGAGGATGTATGTAGTACTCTTATTGATGAGCTAAGGGATTACTTCCTAGACATTAATTGGTGAAGTTAATACCTAAATGGTAAGGTTTGGTTGCTAATACTAGTTTGCCACAAATGACTTATTGTAGATAAGTGTTCAAAGAGTACGGGAAGTCACTTGTATTGAAGTGGTTATATCAAGGTATGTAAGACATACTCTATCTATTCTTTGGCATGAATAATGACCCATGGCACTCTCAAGTAAGCTTCCAACATTGTCCTACGACACATGACACATAATAACATCATATGATCTTCGACACTACCAATTGAACTTGTTTTCACTTTTAAGATGTCCGGCTAGTCAAAAAAATATATCCATATACTATTGTTGACTCCGAAATGGTTTAATGAGGTATCCATGATTCTCTACTTCATTTTCATGATAATGATTACCTATTTACATGTTTTTCCTATTGAGGTATCATGGTTTCAAGTTTCATAAAGTGTGACCACAAAGTAACCAATCTCAAAGATTAATTGAATTAAGAAATGGAATGTCTATATTTTAAATTGATGATATGATGTATTATATTAGTACCACTGATCAGTTGACCATTGTATTATAAAGATTATATATATATATGCTAAAAAATGGAATGTCTATATTTTAAATTGATGATATGATGTATTATATTAGTACCACTGATCAGTTGGCCATTGTATTATAAAGATTATATATATATATGCTAAAAAATGGAATGTCTATATTTTAAATTGATGATATGATGTATTATATTAGTACCACTGATCAGTTGGCCATTGTATTATAAAGATTATGTATATATATGCTAATCCAGGGGTAGTCCCTGATGTATTGTATTAGTACCACTGATCAGTTGGCCATTGTATGACATATGTTATGTATTGATAAGGATTACGGGAAGTAATGATATGAAAGTAATGTGCAGGTATCCCATCAGTTCTTTTAAGTGTGGTCTACTCATACTATTTATTCACTGGTATCTGGGTTCTGTTGATCTTTTGTATCTCATGTTGATACTCCCTGCCTTACATACTCAGTACATATTTCCGTACTGACGTCCCTCACGGGGGACCTGCATTCATGCCTGCAGGAACAGGTACTTCAGGTCGTACACCTCCGCAGTAAGAGCCAGGACATTCTATTGTTAGTGGTGAGCTCCAGTTGTTTCGGGGCATCCCAAGTCGTCTTTATATGTACCTTTGGTATTTGTATAAAAGTCTTTTGTGGGCGGGAGTTCGTCCCGACCCCAACTCAGTTGTGTATCTATGTAGAGGCTTTTGTAGACATATTGTACAGCCATAGGAGTGTTTGGTTGATAGACGTGATGGCTCTGACGGCCAATTACTGTTCATATATATATTTATGCGTGTCTGCTGGGTTGATACAGGTACTGTTTTCTTCTATTTACAATGAAGTGTTGCCCAAATTTCTAATTTTCATAAGTAATGTAAATGTGAAAGTATAGGTTATGAACGGGTTCTCCCGGGCCTCCTCGGCTACGGGTGCCAGTCCGCTCCAATGGGATTTGGGGTATGACAGAAGTGGTATCAGAGAAGTTCGTCCTAGTGAGTCTACAAAGCCGTGTCTACGTAGAATCTCATTTATTGGTGTGTTGTGCACCACATCTATAAACAGGAGGCTATTGGACATTTAGGGATTATTTCCACTCTCCATTTCTTAGTTCGTGCAATAGAGTCAGAATGTTCCTCTTTCATACTCTTATTCGCGCTTTGATGTCGCCCATATGAAAGTAAAAAGTCATCCCAAATTCTTTCCTTACTCTAACGTCCTCCGATATGTCTCATTATTGAGGTGATTCAAGTGTAGAAGTTTAGAATCTAATGGTATGGTCCTTTCTGATTGAACCATATAAGAGTTTAAATTGTGCAAGGACTTGAGAAGAGTCCGTTAGTGCTTCAATGTGTATTGATTCCGATGTAGACATTGATCTTGATGGAGTCGTGCTTTTTAGCTTCAGGTATTAATTACATTTAGTCCCTTTCAAATTTATGTTACAAATGTCTTGCTTAAGGGAGGATGATGTGTAGTAGAATGTTGGAACTGTATTTCCACCCGAATAGTAGTATGCGTTAAAAGTGTTGTTGTCATGACTTATTGGTAGTGAAATTAGACCAAGAAGTTGGTGATGTGAAGTCACAAAGTTAGAAGTCAGAGTGAGGGTGACTATTGTGTAAATGAATATTTTAGTTGAATAACCGATGTTCGAGAACGATTTACCCCCCCCCCCCCCCCCCCCCCCCGCATGGTGATAGACTAATGTGGTAACGCGTAGCATGTGTGGATGGTATAGTAGTCCGTGGAGGAAGTGTTTGACTCCGATTTTATTTATACAGAGTAATACGTGTATTCTTAGTTCATTGGATGTTGCGTATTAAATTTCTATCTCATGTAATCTTGTCATCAAGGTGTTGTTGAAAATAAAATAAAATAAAATAAAGTCTAGTGAAGCCGTGTGGGGCTCTTTCGATTCACTAGCATAGTTGACTTGTCATTCATTTCATTTTCTTGTTCAAAATACAAAATCAAAGTCTAGTGAAGCCGTGTGAGGCCTATTTCGATTCACTAGCAACTTGTTGTCCAACTTGTTGTTCTTGTGTTGGTTTAATAGATGTATTGCTGAATTTGTTTGCATGAGATTGAGTTGGTAAAGAGGTTATTCGTCCTTGTGTGTTGTTTAGTAGATTGTAGAGAAGGAGTTGTTAGTTAGAGTGATTTGTAGGTTGCTTGAAGTGTGAAAATGGCTATATTAGCCAGTAAGTTGTAAGTATAGACTCATGGTTGTTTGTGGAATTTGAAGGCAGACTAAATGTATGCTTAAGTAAGTAAGCGTGATGTGAGAGGCCGTATAAGTAGATAAGATTGTATGGGGTTACAATATAAGATTAATGTCGATCATGTCTATTATGTGACTTTACCCCTTGACCTTCTTTTCCTTGGTAGTAGTAATGTTATAAAGGTGCTTTGGTCGTGGATAGTATCTAGATAAAATCAAGTATTTGGGGTAAAATGTCCCAATTTGATGGACTAGTAAATTATGTTGTATTCTTCATGGGTGGTATTTACTGAATAAAACAAGTATGAGCTGATGCCTATGATGCCTTACACCATGTATTTATAGTACCTAAAAGTCCCTAAGTCAACAAGGTACAAAAATGCAAGCTATACAATTATCAACTACAAGCTGAAAATCTGAAAATCCTGCACATGCTTGCTGAAATTTCTGCACATGCTTGCCAACCTTTGTGGACCTTTTAAAGTGGAAAATTTGCAGTTTGATACCAGCCCGCGTGAACTTCCTAAAGTCTAATAAATGTGCTGCCAGACTATTTTGACCATCTAGAAGGTGCTGGAACGTTGGCAGCAATGCGGGGCATTTATCGAAGCCCCGTCAAGCTCGAAAACGCGCCCGAATAGTTCTAAACATGCCCAAAACATGAGGAATTTAATCTGTTGTGACGTTGAGCGTCAAAATGTGGTTGTAAAAATAGTGATTTAAGATTTATGATGTATGTTTTGTAAGAATTATGTATAAGGTTGGATTGTAAATCATGTTAAGCACTAGACATTAAGTTTGAACAATTGATGCCCATGAAGGTGGATGTGATGACTTCTTGGTTAATGATACTAGTTTTATAGAAGTAATCTAATAGGATTGAGTGGTGTATGCAAGAGCCTAAGTTTATTTGATTTATAGTGTTGAGCCTTTTTATATGATCTTGATTCTCATAGTATAGAGATGTAAGTTTGGACTCGCGATATTGATAGGCTATGTCGGAAGTAGTATGTTTCATTGAAGGCTTGGTGATATCCATGTTGAGTGCTAGATTCTAAGTTTGAGTTTTTGAAGGTTGAACTAATAGAAATAAGAGTTAAAGCACTAGAGGGTGTGCTGTCCGACTATGGGGATACTCATGAAGAACCGAAGTTAGTAAGTACAAGTATTATATGATGACTGCTGGGTCTATAGAATGATAAAGTGTATCTCAGAAGGTAGTATTAACAGTATGTTTTCCACTTTCAGGTGTAGTCATTTGGGTTAAGTGCCATGATATGCGTGTACAGTAGTTTTTCAGACCCCAGAGTGCAGTGAGTGTACTTCAGTTTAAAGTCTAGTAAGGGATCTCCCAAACTTAATATCAGAGCTTGAAGCTAAGGGGGAGATGTTAGAGCGAATAACCAAGTTAGGCCTTCAGATTCTAGTCGTGATGTCATGATGATATAGAACGTCAGAAAGTGAGGTTGAGACTCAACCCATTCTTGTCTCAGTATATTTTTTTTCAGTTATCCCAATATCTACTCATGCCTTACGTTTCAGTCCAATGATCAAAATTGATGTTCATGCTTATGATAGAGAATCATGTACTCTTCAAGTTCTAAAATGAGAAGTTTCAGTTCATTCAGTAGTCGGAAATCCCATTCCATAAGTTATGAACTCCAAATTGAGGTCATGTAGCTCATGACTCATGTACTCACGCTTTATAGTATGCTTGTTTTAAATAAGACCATAAGTGTGAAGTAAGATCTGGGGCCAAGTTTTTGATATATGTGAGTTTTAGTGGAAATTTGTATGTGTATGTTCTTGGGGTAGCGCGTGGGAGTTATATTAATAGTGGTTTAGAGAATATGTGAAGTGTTTCTTCATGGGTGTTTGGGTTGAAGTTCATATGAGGTTATAAAGATTGGCTTGAACGACATGTTGGGATTTTAGTAAAGGGACGCAATATGCGCTAGTGAATCTATGGTAAGAGTTCAGAGTTAGTCATTAATGTGGGAAGGCATGATATGCTTAGGGTGTGAACTTTAAAAGGATATGGAAGATTGAATCATATTGTTTAGACTAGTATCATGGTATGACATGTTGTATTTTTGGGACTTGGAGTTAGGCTTGATCACAGTGAAAGGATTTAAGCTACTATAGACATTGTAGAAAGAGCTATCAATGCCCATATGAGAATTATAAGTTGAATCGAATGAATGTGGTATCTAAGGGAAATAGTACAGTTAAGGGAGTATTCGAGGAGTGTGCTAATCTTGGAAGTAAGAAGTCGGATTGACTAAGGACTGACAATTCTATCATGATTTATGAGTTATATGTCTATATTCCAGGCTGCAGAGTAATGTCAATGTTGGGATCCTATAGTCGGATGTATTGTGTGACTCATGCCCAAGATCTTTTGCTGCCTAATGCTACTAGAATTTTTTTTACGAAGAGTGTTGATAAGATACTCTAGATTGGGTATAAGTTTCCTGTGTAGTTCAGTCTGTTCAGCCAGAAAATCAGTTCAATAGTCAGAAAGTCAAATTCTCATGATTTGTTTGCTTGTCTTTTCAATTAATCACGCTACCCGAAATCTCAGATATGTTACTATTCCAAGATTGAGTATACTAGTAGTTGCGAGTATAATTCAGTTCATGCGTCATGTACTAGATTCAGATTCCAGAGGTTCAGTTATGAATCAAAATCATAGGTGCCGTGTGCATTTCCTCCATTTTCCAAGTATCTTAGTGAATTGAACACTCATTGAGGGATGTAGGATCCCAAGGGGGAGATACCCCATTTGGTTGCGTGCATAGATTCTTATTACAAGCTTCGCCTCAATTGATATTGCGTATTCAGTCATACGTTCTTGTGTCAGCTCAGTCAGATATGCCTGCATTAGAAATGCACGTTCAATAGAAAAAGTTCAGCTTATCTATGTATTCAGTTCTGCGTTCATGAGATCAACTCAATAACAAATCCATACATTAGGTTTGCATGTTCATTATGAGAACTCAGCTTATGAGTGGCTCGAGTCGTGTATTCCATGCATCAGATATGCATGTCCGATATAAGAATTCAGAATATCAGTAGTTATATCCATATGGTCATGTTTCAGATCAGTGTATTCTTTATTAGAAGGCATGTCGTGCCTGCGTTATTCCATACCTTTAAGGCTTCAACATTTCCAATCCATCATTCGGGGACGAATGATCCCAAGGGGGAGATAATGTAACACCCCGTAAAAGTCGTGCATGGATTAGCCTTTAATAGAGTGCTCTTAGACTTAAAAACTTGAAAATTTTTTCTAAGTGTAACTTCGAGTCATTTTAGCTGGCAACCTTCGGGATACAACTTCTCGACCTTCCCGACCTTCATTTTTAGATTTTCAAGTTGCGTTACGATCGTTCAATCTCATAGTACATCTCGGATAAGTTTTGGAATTTTTCGGAATGCATAAGGCTGCGTTTGGATTTCAAAACAGTAGCAAAACGCAAAGCCTGTTGCCCAGTTTTTTTTTTCAGCATTTCAGGGTCAACTTCAAACTATCATAACTCCCTGTATATAATGAACTGTGTGAGCTATAATATATCAAACGAAATATCTTTGAGTCTTCTTTCCAATGAAACTGGTTTCATCCAAATACAACATCTAAGTAAGGAGTTATATCCGTTTTACTTCAGCCTGTCAGTTTGTCAACTGAGGGATAGTTTCGACTTTTCTTGTTTTCTTAGGGGCATTTTAGTCATTTCACCTCACCCCTAATTCGTCTATAACATCTGATTCAGCTCCAAATTCAGCAAAATATACCCCTTTTCTCTAATTTTCTCTCAAGAATACCCTTTAGGGTTTCAAACAAAATCCCAAATAACTCAAGATTCAACCGTAGAAAATTCAAATTGGTTCCGTAGTTGTGTTCACCATCTCTAAAGCTTCGAGAAGCACCCCATGGTTATGTAAGGACGATTCTAAATACAAGAGTCCATTGTTAAGGTATGAATATTGTTTATTCTTGATTCTTATCCATGAATAAGTATTGATAAAGAATTATGAGTATTGTCTTGATGTTGGAAGATAACTAGAAACATAGTTAAGAATTGTTGTGTATAAATTGTTAGTAGTAAGTTATGGAAGTTGCTGTATTGGATTATGAAGAATGAATTGTGGTGATATATCATTATATTAGTGGTTATGTATGCCTAGTGATCATGTTGGTATTGGATGGTGATTAAGAAGGGAAATAAAGGCTAAGAGTGATGTTGAGGGATATTTCATGAAAATGCATGATATGTGAATGTAATAAGAGTATAAGAGGATGTATGTAGTACTCTTATTGATGAGCTAAGGGATTACTTCCTAGACATTAATTGGTGAAGTTAATACCTAAATGGTAAGGTTTGGTTGCTAATACTAGTTTGCCACAAATGACTTATTGTAGATAAGTGTTCAAAGAGTACGGGAAGTCACTTGTATTGAAGTGGTTATATCAAGGTATGTAAGACATACTCTATCTATTCTTTGGCATGAATAATGACCCATGGCACTCTCAAGTAAGCTTCCAACATTGTCCTACGACACATGACACATAATAACATCATATGATCTTCGACACTACCAATTGAACTTGTTTTCACTTTTAAGATGTCCGGCTAGTCAAAAAAATATATCCATATACTATTGTTGACTCCGAAATGGTTTAATGAGGTATCCATGATTCTCTACTTCATTTTCATGATAATGATTACCTATTTACATGTTTTTCCTATTGAGGTATCATGGTTTCAAGTTTCATAAAGTGTGACCACAAAGTAACCAATCTCAAAGATTAATTGAATTAAGAAATGGAATGTCTATATTTTAAATTGATGATATGATGTATTATATTAGTACCACTGATCAGTTGACCATTGTATTATAAAGATTATATATATATATGCTAAAAAATGGAATGTCTATATTTTAAATTGATGATATGATGTATTATATTAGTACCACTGATCAGTTGGCCATTGTATTATAAAGATTATATATATATATGCTAAAAAATGGAATGTCTATATTTTAAATTGATGATATGATGTATTATATTAGTACCACTGATCAGTTGGCCATTGTATTATAAAGATTATGTATATATATGCTAATCCAGGGGTAGTCCCTGATGTATTGTATTAGTACCACTGATCAGTTGGCCATTGTATGACATATGTTATGTATTGATAAGGATTACGGGAAGTAATGATATGAAAGTAATGTGCAGGTATCCCATCAGTTCTTTTAAGTGTGGTCTACTCATACTATTTATTCACTGGTATCTGGGTTCTGTTGATCTTTTGTATCTCATGTTGATACTCCCTGCCTTACATACTCAGTACATATTTCCGTACTGACGTCCCTCACGGGGGACCTGCATTCATGCCTGCAGGAACAGGTACTTCAGGTCGTACACCTCCGCAGTAAGAGCCAGGACATTCTATTGTTAGTGGTGAGCTCCAGTTGTTTCGGGGCATCCCAAGTCGTCTTTATATGTACCTTTGGTATTTGTATAAAAGTCTTTTGTGGGCGGGAGTTCGTCCCGACCCCAACTCAGTTGTGTATCTATGTAGAGGCTTTTGTAGACATATTGTACAGCCATAGGAGTGTTTGGTTGATAGACGTGATGGCTCTGACGGCCAATTACTGTTCATATATATATTTATGCGTGTCTGCTGGGTTGATACAGGTACTGTTTTCTTCTATTTACAATGAAGTGTTGCCCAAATTTCTAATTTTCATAAGTAATGTAAATGTGAAAGTATAGGTTATGAACGGGTTCTCCCGGGCCTCCTCGGCTACGGGTGCCAGTCCGCTCCAATGGGATTTGGGGTATGACAATAAAAAATGAAGAAGGTGTTAGAAAAGGGGGACAATTTTTTTTTAAGGTAAATAAAAACATCACGACGACCAACTTATTACACCTGATCAGAGGGAATAAGCTGAACGAGGACCAGAGGTTGAAGTGTTGTCTACTGTGGTTCTTGCACACCATGTTACTTGCGAAAGATTCGACGAAGGTTGTCGACACAAAACTGATTCGAATGGTCGACTCTTTGAGTTTCTTCGAGAAGTATCCGTGGGGGAAAGAGACATTTCAATTGACCATGGACTATCTGAAGAAGAAAAGTGACCTGAAGAAGCAGAAGTATTTGATGAGAAGCAGAAGGCATCGTATGCTCTATTCGGATTTCCCTGGGCATTCATGGTATCTATCATAAACCCTTTAGTGAGTTTATCGTAAATTATCATTTTATTTATACTATGTCATAGACTCATAGTTATTTTTTTTCACCGCTGTACTGCTTACAGATTTGGATCTATGAGGCCTTTCCTCATCTTGGATAATTTGTTGGAAAATCAATGGATGAGCCCTTACCCATCCCCCGCATCCTCAGATGACACACTTCAAAAAGCGACAAGATAATCGAAGGCGATCCATTCAAGTATAAAGGAAAATTTACCAAGGTATGAACTTATTTTCTATAATGCAATAAGAGTACCGTTTTATCGAATGTTATATAATTGTTAATTGATAGTTGGTAAAACGTGCACCCGTACATTATCCCTACTGTCCGTGAGACGTAGATGGATTACATTATTACGTTTGAGCCATATACGGACGAGGTGAAGAATAACGTCCTTGATGGCTTGAAGAAAGAGTTAGAAGGGGTGACTGTCCTCACTTCAAATGAGGACAGTGATGATGATGGAGATTTGGGTGGTAACCTCATTGGAGTACGCGTTGGTGATGATGATTCTTCGAGCACCTCCAAAGATGCAGCGGGAACCTCATCCCCGGGGATCTTCATAAGCGTGTGGTTGCGCTCGAGGAAGCGGTGTTGGGTATTGCTTCCTATATCAAAGAGAAAAGAATGAAGAAAAAGGAAATTGATGAGCGACAACATGAGCGAGGTAATTTCATTCATTAATTGATGTTGTTAATGGCTTTAAATATCAGTAACACTTTGTAATATTATGAAATAGTGCATGTGCATGTATCGGAGAGGAATGAAGAAGGAGAAAAAAAGAGCAAAATGGATGAGTTAGCCACTGTTGTGGCTGAAGAGGAAGAAGAAGAAGAAGAAGAAGAAAAGAAGGATGGTGAAGAAGATAAGAGACAAAAATAAGGTGGAAAAGTAGCAGAAGCGGCAGCAGATGAACAAGGAGGCGCGGAAAAAGAAAAAACTGTTATTGAAGAAACTGACAAAGCTGACAAAGAAGAAGTTGAGCAAGAAGATGAACGAAAAGAAGAAGTTTGGGACGAACCAGCTGCTGAAGCTGAGGAAAAAACAGCTGCTGCAGGTGAAGTAAGAAAAGAAGATGTGGAAGAAAAGGAAACTGAAGAAGCAGCAGCTGATGCACATGCTGAAAAAGAAGAGAAGAAGGTGAGAATGAAGAAGCAGCTGCAATTGTTGAGAAAAAAGAAATTGAAGATGTCCAAGCAGATGTGGTCATGGACATTGTTGACGAAATCAACAGTAACACTTGTGTTGATGAGGAACTTAGGGAAAGAGACATTTGAATATTAAGATGTTTAATTTGTTGTTAAATGATGAGTTGTTAGGATATGACAATTTTTTTTTTACTTCACAAATATGAAGTTTGAAGAATCTGGTGGTAGGATATGACAATTATTCTTTTATTTTATGAAACTTGTTATGATTCTGAGCTGAATCTGTTTCTATCAAACTGATTTGTGGAATTTGAATATGCAGGGTGTGGTCATAGTTGGTACATTGTATGCTTGATATCATAGAATGCATACTTAATATTCTATATACCGTATGCATTGTCTATCATTACCCTGTTGGTCGAATTTAAGTTGACGTGTTGTTTAATCGACTATGGTTCTATAAAAAATAGTATTTAACATTATACAAAAGTAGAATTATTATTATTTATTCAATATCACTACATCCACGTTACACTTTTTCAAAGAACGAATACTAGTATTATAGCACATAACATCATTTTTAGGACATTCTCTCTTTCTTCGGCCAAAATCAATTTTTGGTTTAGTTGATCCCTCTCTATTTGGGTGTAATGTAGCAATAGTTTAAAGTGATCCCTCTGTTCTTCGATTTCTTTGAACAGAGTCATGAGAAAATCTTTATTTTCTTCGCATTTTTGGAGGCTTTGTAGTAGATTAAATTTTGTCAAGCTTTGAAAATTTGATGTCTCGAGTCCCGAAATAAACGTTGATCCTGCATAATAAAATTTACATCAAAAAGGGGAAAATGAAAGAAGCTTTCTTCTAACAAAATCCTACAAAGAAAGCTTCTTCTGCAATGAACAAATCAAAAAAACTTAAAAACATATACTAAAATAAAACATTTAAATGAAATTATGGGGATGGTGGGGGGTGATGTAGTCAGGGCCTTCCATTCCGAGCCTTTCCATAATTGCCCTCAATAAACGAGTAATTCGACGGAGCTCCCACTCTAGGTAGATGTGGTCTTGACCCAACCCATAGAAAAGCCGGTCCAAATCATTCCTTAGGAGGAGGAGGTCGTAGTGCCTCTGAGGAACACATCTGATAGGGCGTAGAGGTATCCTTCTTGGAGGCATTTTTTTGATTTGGATGAAGAAGATGAGACGATTTCTGATATTTTTGGTTTAGGGAAATCTGAATTGTTGCGTAGAAAGAGGGCCTGTACTTATAAACATGTAGATTGCGTCCGTTCATATATCCACCCAATGGTAGGTCGACGTGTCTGACAAGAGAAAACGTTTCGTATGCGTAGCGGTTTTTCCCCGTGAAGAGACGTTTTGTGCAACTTTAAATAAATGGGAGGGAAACAAGGGAAATAATGATTCATTGCATCGATTGGAGAGATAGGCCAGAAAAATGACCAAAATAACGTGTTAGATTATCAATACATATTATCTTATAGACCATATATTATATATACCGTAGACTATAGATAGTCTATCATATACAAAGTTTTAGGTCGATAACAACTGAACGTTAAAATCTACAAAAATGCACATTCATCCCCCAAAACAGTAGCTTTACAACTGTAGCTAAAAAAAAAGCCTATTTATGATTTGATGCTGCCCATTCTAAACGTGGTTCTTTTGTGTCCGGATTTCTTGCATATTGAACACCTATTCCTCCTTTTGGACTTGAATGTCTCACCGACGCCCTTAGTACGTTTGACTTTTTTCTTTCTGAGTTTAGAATCGTACGGGGGTGGAGAAATTTTGGTGTCTACCAATTCCTGTGGCACAGTCTATTCAGCTTCCGGAGAGACCACGTTAATTGCTTCCGAGTATGCGAGGAGGTAACTTTCAGCTTTATAAATTGGAGAAGATTAGTCGTAGATGGAGTTACCATAATATTCGCCATCGCCGTACTTTGCTCGCAAAGCTTCCATCGCATGTTCGCACGGTATTTTCATCAAGTCAAATTTCCGATAAGAACAAGTCCTCTCCAAGAGATTGACCTTGGCAGTAATGTTGTTGCCAAACACCGTATACTCGTCGAGAAACCCGTTTGGATTACCCACATACAAGGAATCGCTCGCACTCTTATTATCCCTTAGGATCCTTTCCGCATAAGGCACAAATATGTTCTCTTTACCACCGACAAATGTATGCAGTTCCCTAAACTTTTCACCAATTTTTTTAGCAATTGAATTGAATATGTAGGACACGGGGTACTCCAGTTCATCCATCAAAATCGAGTTAAGCGACTCGGCGATTTTTATGGTCATCACGTCGTACCTATTGCCCGAAAAGTGTGCTCTACTCCATTTTTTAAAACCAAGCACATTTTTAAGGACATGAGATGCCTCGGGGCATTTACTCTCCAATTTCACAAAATTATCGCTAAACTCATCAAAGGAATAAGACTTTGTCGTGGTGTAGAATAGATATAGATGTTCTCCGCAGTGTTGATTTACGCAAAGATTTTCAGCGAGGTGCCTCATGCAAAGTCCGTGATATGCACGACTGTATACACGGGAGAAGGAATTGGCGATGCTAATGTGCCTTTCGGAGATGACGCATAGATATGATTCATTTTCTATGATAGACTTCAGCTTCTGGAAGAAGAAGGTCCAAGAAGCATTGTTCTATTTATCGACGACACAAAAGTTCTCCTGGCTAAACCCCTACTAAATTTGAAAACAGAAAACAAAAAAAAATAAAAACAGAAAAGATAACTAAATTTGAAAACACAAAATCATCGTTCTCTTTAACTTCTTTTTGTTCCATATTCATAATCGAAAATAAATAAAAACAGAAAACAAAAAAAAAATTTAAAACTAGACGGGTTCGTTTGGGATGAGGGATAAGTGATAATTAATTTTAGGATGAGTTTATTTTATATTTGATTGAAATAAAACTTTCTATCTTGAACAAGATTTTACTGCAGCTTGAGGTCATTTGGTAATAATCAGTGATAGAAGCAAATATATCTTTCCATATCCCGTACATGTATAGATAAAGTAATAAGCCTTCCCCTGTGAAATCTATTGCTTGATGCCTTCCCCTGCGAAATCTATTGCTTGATCTGTATGTATTTTGCTTTGATGAAATTACTATTTGTGAAAAGTTTTCATAAAGGAAACAATCTTTGAGTTTTCCTTTACTGGGAAATAATCTTCCAGTGCACTGGGCTACCCTTCTCTTTTATTTGTTGTTACAAGTTTTAGATGTATATAGTTAAATGAAGCAAACAATTGGTTGTCGGGGTGATGAAAAGATTTGACTGCGTGTTATGATTGACTTAAATCTTATTTTTTTTTCTCTTGTTTACTTTTGTAGCTAATATGGCGTTTTTGAGGCCTCCATCGATAGAGGGTTTGGATGCTTTATTGTCCTTAAGAGCTTCGACAATTTCATCTCATTTTCTTAAGGGTAAGTATAATCCCTTGGTTGTTAAGAAGCGGTGTGCTGAAAAGGCCCAGATGAAGAAAACGTAAGTTGTTAATTTTGTACGGAGTTATTCACTTTGATTCCTTATATGATTGTGAGATTCAATCATTTGTGTTACTGGTTTCTTTATTCTCCCTTTAGTTGTTACGTGGTGATCAGTTTCCATTCTATGGCATAGGAGGTTTCTCTTCCTTTTTGTTCTAAATTTTTATGCCTTCATGCAGATTGGTAATCACTTAGCAGATGAAATTACTCTTATTTCAGTTCTTTTCAGTTCATCCTTGTAATCAGTAATCGTTCCAATATGTGTGATATTCATGTCAATAGTCTGAAATATTATTTGCATTTTATTGGAATACTATAGCTGTTCTGTTTATTCATTGTAGTTTTCTTTACGGGCTTCAAGACAAAAGCCACTATGTCTCAACCAAGACTGATATTTCTGTTTAAGAATTTAAGCTAGATAAGCTTTTGGTGCCACTCAAAGTGTTTTATTCTTTTAGTTTTCTAGTGGAAGGTAACAATAGTATTCCATGGATATACAGGAACTATACAAGTGCAGCCACAACCATCGATCAACTTGTTTTCAAGGAAATCTAGAAAGAAGGTGCATTTTCATTTCTTTGGGATGTTAATGTGAAATCGAGTAGTATACATACTCCATATTGAGCTTTGTGTTACTTTTTTTAAAATTTGTCTTGTAATTTTGTCTCTTTGCTTAGTAACTCGACTAACTCAGAGTACCAAAAGCTCCACAAAGCCTTGTCCCTGATTGTAGTAGTAGTGTCTTTACCACAAATTGGCCATGGGTATTTTTCTTAATTTTTATTTTTGACATTGTTTCGTTTCGATTTTGCTTCAGATCCAGCCTTGTCTCACTGCTGTTATCGTTTGAAGGGACTCTACAATGAAAAATTGAAGCCACTGGAACGAACTTACCGCTTTAATGATTTTGCATCTCTGAATCTGGTGAGTGTATGAAGAAACATACAGATTATGTATTAATAGTAGTACTTTCAACAACCTTATAGATGTTAAACTTGTGTTTGTGAATGCTTCTTTTTGTTTGTTGTCACAGACGGAGAGCGATTTTGATGCCAAGCCTATGGTCGTGCTTTTGGGTCAATACTCGACGGGAAAAATCAATTTTATCGAACACTTGCTAAAGTGCAATTATCCAGGCTCGTTGGAATTCTTTATTTAGTTCCAGGTTATCTTTTGAATTGCTAGATGAGCTTAGATGATGCATCCTTTTGCCAATGAAAAAAGTATACTTGGTGCTTAGATTTATGGATGCTTTTCGTGTGTAGTTTATTAGGACAACTATCTAATCATCTCATTATATTTCTTAAGTTTTTTTTGATAAGGAGCTATATAATTATCTCATTTAGGGGTATTTGTGTAGGATATTGGTAAGTATAGATAGACATAAGTTATTGTTCGAAGAATGTTTCACATGGATATTTGTACTTGGAGTAGAGAGAAAGTACCTTTTCAGTTGAACTGATATCAGATGAGTGCAGGCCATTCTGTAGTCTTCAACTTTTGAACTACTTTTATCTACCCGTGTGGTTAGTTTAAAGTTGTCTGAGCAGGGATTATTGCAACAACAACAACAAACCCAGTGTATTCCCACCTGGTGGGGTCTGGGGGGGGTAAGATGTACGCAGTCCATACCTCTACCTCTAACGAAGTAGAAAGGCTGTTTCCGATAGACCCCCGGCTCATGAGCAGGGATTATTGATAAAACATAAATATGATCTCTTCTATTTCTTGTCCTCTTATCTCTGTGGAATTAACAAAGGTATCTGTGATATCCTGATTATTTTGAATCAAATGTAACTGATAGGAAGCAGTTTCATGCATATTAACATCAGTGATAGACCGAAACTAGTTCAACATTAGCTTCAATATATGGAGACTTACAGTGCATAGAATAGTTGGTATTCTATCAATCAAAAGGTTCTACTAGATAAAGGTTTTTTGGTGCCAAGATAAGATTTAGTGGAAAGACAAGCATGACACTTACTAACGATAATATTTTAAAAATGTCACTACATCTTGCTCAAAGAATGCTTGCAAATCTAAAAATGTTGGTGACACAAAGTGCGTTTTGGGGTGGTTAGAGTGTAGACAGTCCATATTATTACATCAAAAGAAATAAAAAGGTTGTTTTTGATAGATAATCCACTATCAAAATAATATGATATCACGCTAAAACAAATAAGTGCAAACATTGACGACAAGCTAAGAGTCTTCATATGATTTACGTGTTAAAATTCCTTAATCCAACATATTTTATCAGCCTTGTAAATTTTAATAAAGAGATTTTACATGCAAGTATAATTAATATTCTTAAATTAGTTATTAACTTTTTTCTCAAAGTCGACTGACATTCATCTACTATCTATAAATTAAAATAAGACAATAAGATTATAAAGGTATCAAAACAATACAATTAAACCTAACCTTTACACAAGAAATTCTTCAAAGCCAACTGACATTCATCTACGACCTGTAAACTAAAATAAAACAATACAATAGTGATCACAAAATTTTGATTTTGATGAAAATAATTCTCGTCTTAGCGAAAACTTTGACCGTAAAGAATGACTTGAATGAAAACAAAGAATATACACATATACACATGCCTTGAATTCTATTATATTGACAAGAACGGTGAAGAAGTTGAGGGTTAGAAAATCAAGCATCCATCAATCTAGACCTACAACCAAATTAAATTAGATGGGCATCAATCATATTTTTTCAATAGGCAAGAAAAATTGACCTTAATTGATCAAAGTAAAACCATAAAGTTAAAAAATCGAGAGCGCATCAAAATGACAAAATACTCCATAAAAACATACATAATTCAATGGATATAAATATTAACATGACATACCTACGACAACATCCAGATGCATATAAGAAAGTATCAACCTCAACTTTCGTGACAATCTTATGTCTGAAATGTAAGAGTTAGGATTACAACCACAATATAGTCCCACGACTGAGGTCTGTAGGATAGTGCAGAATTACAACAGCAATATAGTCCCACGACTGAGATCCGCAGGATAGTGCATACTCAACCTTGCCCTAGCTTGTTACACAAATTAAGACTATGAAACAGAATCATACAAAGTTGTGCCTTGGCTGCAGTACATATCTCAAACAGAACCACAATAGAAACTTTCCAATAAAAACATACGATTCTAATATATTTACAGATGCACAAAAAGAGTGGGCTAGTCAAAATTGTAAAATTCGTTGAGCACACACATAATTCACACGTCAATCACAAAACCATATTTATATAAATATTTTTTAATAGAGTGTTATTTTAGGAGTATTTTCTAGTTAAACAGTAGAAAAAAATATTAATTAATACTTAGGAGTTCCATATATTTTAGGAGACCGACTTACAAATTTAAGAGTACCTATATTTATAGAAATATTCTTTTTAATAGAGTCATATTTTAGGAGTATTTTTCAAGTTGAACAGTAAAAAATAAAACATTAATTAATATTTAGGAGGTTTAGTTAATGTAATAAAAATATTTAAACAATAATTAAAAAAATAATAAAAAAACAGTTTTTTCTAAAGAATAATCTTTTAATGAAGGACAAAAAGTTCAAATCACTTTTCTAAAGGTCTTCACACTTTTAATATATTATAGATATACACACGTTCTTCAATTCACTACTTTTTCCATATTCTTCTATATGAAATTTTTTTGATAGTTAAATGTTCTAAATTTTGATTAATATTTTAAGAAGTATTTTCTAATTAAATTAAATTTTTTTAATAATTTGTATTACTTATTTTATAATTTTTGACTATCTTAATTTTAATTTAAAAAACTAAATTAATCTAATATAATTTAGCTTTGAAACTTAATCAAATTGACTCATGAAAAATGGAGGAAACATATAAAAGAGAATGAAAATAGTACAAACTACAAAGTAAAGTTAAGGGTGAGAAGGTGATAGTTATCAATTGTGATGCTCAAATACAAGCTTTATGAATATTTTGCGTACAATTACGTAGCTTGACCATGTAAAGTTTGTTGGCTATGTTATTCAAATTAACAATTAACAACAAACTCAGTGTATCCCCACCTAGTGGGGTTTGGGGGGGGGGGGGTAAGATGTACGCAGTCCATACCTCTGCCTCTAAAGAAGATATGTTATTCAAATTATTATTAATAATTATAAGTATTTTAATAAAGAGGTGTTTTTAATAAAAAGAGGTATATTTTGAATGAAGAAATGTGTTTTTTTTTATAAAAAGATGTTTTTTAGTAAAAGTTTGTGGCCTTAGTTTCATCCTCCTTTAGTTATCTTAGTTCATCGAATCTTTTCAAAGAGTTATTTTATTTCCAAGATCAACTTGTTGATTTCTTGCTTTCCGGAGAATCTCTTCACTATTTACTTAGTGTGAGACTCAATATGCTTATCATATCCACTAAAATAATTTATATACAATTTCATAGCAATCTCGCAAAGGAGGGGAAGCAAATATTATTTTTACGAAAACGCTTTATGCGTGTTTCAAGTCTTTAAATTTGTGTTTATTGTTCAAATTATTAAACACTCATCTTCAAGTTCTTCTTTGTATATTTTTATGTGTTCATGAAACATAATTTTTCAATAAAATTGAGAATGTGAAACCACAGTAAATTACGCCTAATTTAACACTCCCTTCGTTTGTTTTTATTAGTCATTTATTATAGAATCATACAAGTATATATATACTTATGTCCCACTTCCATGCAACAAAATGTACAGTACCAATTTCTCACGTGTATGAAGCATGCGTAACTTACACAAATAAACCATATATATATATCAACGTTAATTAATACTATAATAAGATAAAGATGACGACCTTAGGTCAAACATTATCCGCGTGAACCCATCAATCAATTCCTTGCCCATGTGAGCAATGTGTAATTTCGTAACCCCTTTTCTTCAGTTTATTTATCATATTTGATTATTTGATATACGTCGTCGGCGTAAAAAAAAATAACGTTTGATATAATAACTTGGAATAGTATAATTTGCAGAATAAGACACCAAAAATTAAATTTAAAAAATAGAGACAATTAGTAAATGGGAACTAATAGAGTATTCTATTACTTGAACAACCTGTCACGGCCCAAAATCCCATCGGGCTGGACTGGCACCCGAAGCCGAGAAGGCCCGGGAGAACCCGTTCAAATACCTGTACTTTCACTTACATGTCACCAAAAATTTGGGCAGCACTTCGCTGCATATAAAAGAGTCTAATTACCTGTATCAGCACAACACACACAAATATATATATATAAATATATAATACTTGGCCGTCGGGGCCACCCCATATACGAATATAACATTACTATATAAACTTCCATGACTTTACCCTTCCTTATGTCTACAAAGCCTCTAGGATATACATGACATAACTAGGGTCGGGACAAATCCCCGCCCACATATGACTCCTGTACAATAACAAAATATAAGGAACCGACTCGGAAAGCTCCGAAGTAAACTGGAGCTCACCAACAGTAGCTGTATGACCTGGCTCCTACTGGTGCGGTGTATGAGCTGAGGTACCTGTGCCTGCAGCATGAATGCAGGTCCCCCGTAAGGGACGTCAGTACGAGATATGTACTGAGTATGTAAAGCTGTAAATAATCATATGTGATAAGGGGGATCAAGAAAATCATACACATGTGAATAAATCATAATAGAAGTGAACCACACTTCATAAACACTTTTAGGATCATGAACATTATCATTAATCTGAATTGGGTTCTTGAATTCAAACACATTTGTGGAACGGTATACATTCGTTCATTTCATTCTTTACAATTGTTATTCGCCATTACCTCCTCCTCCCGAACCTCCAACCACCTAACAATAATCAATACTGTACCGTACTGTGACCATTAGGCTGCCCCCAGTACATATCAATTGGGATCGACCCATGCTAGGCTTATGCCCCTGGGATACCACCCACACGTATATCAAGTAACAAATAAGAGATTTTTCCAATAACTTAGTTCAAAAGCTTTTGAGATTATTAAATTAGTGTTCATGCCAATATAGTACCTTTGGAACAATGATACATCAATAGGAATCAAGTAATAGACCTTCTATACAATAACGATGTAATAAGGACTCATTGGTACATCAACAATATGTTTCAGAATCATCAATATCACAACAATGAAATAGGAGCCTCTTGGTATATCAATGAAACATTTTGACACTTTATAGAATGGAAACAACTTCATTGGTAATGTAGAACAATACATGTGTTTGGATAACCATCGGAATCTTACTTGATGGAACA
Source organism: Capsicum baccatum var. pendulum (assembly GCA_030864225.1). NCBI lineage: Eukaryota > Viridiplantae > Streptophyta > Magnoliopsida > Solanales > Solanaceae > Capsicum > Capsicum baccatum. The sequence goes on from CM061558.1 coordinate 140,758,735, forward strand.
TTGGTGTTTTCATGCCAAAGAACATCGTTAGAGTATGCTTTACATACCTCGTTGTAGATTCGGATACCAATTCAACACAACTTCCCGCCTTTACAAATCACTTATCTACAATGAAATATTTGGCATCTAGTATTAGCAACCCAACACCACAATTCTCTTCCATAATTCCATACAACCAATATTTGCAAAGCATTCCAAAAACCAACTTGAACAATAGGTTTATGTGTATATATATATATATATATATATATATATATATATATATATATATATAATCATCATTTCAATACCATATCATCAATACCACATCATCCCTTCACAATTCAACATAATCCAACCATGCACAAGAATGATCCAACATCATTTCCAATCATCTTTCAACAACAATCAAATAACATACTTCTTATGCTCACATGCATATATATATATATATATATATATATATATATATATATATATATACATATACATATAAATAACACCAACATAATTTACATCCTTACCATATAATGGCCCTTTGGGTTTTGAAGTCCTGTTGGCACAAATAAGGGGTGCTTCTCGAAGCCCTTGAGATGATGAACACAACTACGGAATCAATTTGGACTTTCCACGGTTGAATCACAAGATAATTAGAGTTGAAATTAGGCTAGGGTTTGTTCTTTCCTATAATTGATGATGAATCTGATTTTTGAGCTCATATACATGTATATATAAACATATTCCCGTCCATAATACCATAGAAAATGACCAAAGTTCCCTTAAAATTTAAATAATGTCAAATATGTCCTCCGGTGGACTGTTTTGACAAGCTGAAGTAGATAGACCATAACTCTTTGCTCCGATATCGGATTTGGGTGAAATTGGTATCATTGTAAAGATAATTCAAAGTTCTTTCATTTAATATAAATTAGGCCACCCAGTTCGTCCTGTACAAGGAGTTATAATCGTTTGAAGTTGACCCTAAAAATCTGTTTTGAGAGGCTGAAGTAAAACGCGTATACCTCCTTACGAAGATGTTTAATTTGGATGAAACAAATTTCATTGGAAAGAAGACTCAAATATCTTTCTTTTGATATATGGTATCTCTCCCAGTTCAGTATATTGAGGGAGTTATGATCGTTCAAAGTTGACCCAAAAAACTGGCAGGCCTCAGTATTTTTCTGCTAATATACTGTTCACAAAAATCTGTTTTGAGAGGCTGAAATAGAACGAGTATAACTCCTTACTCAGATGTTGGATTTGGGTGAAACCAATTTCATTAGAAAGAATACGCAAAGATCTTTCTTTTGATATGTGGTATCCCGCCCAGTTCATTATATTGAGGGAGTTATGATCGTTCAAAGTTGACCCAAAAACTGGAAATTTTCCTGCAATTTTACTGTTCACATCCCGGCCACCGTTTTATAGTTTCGAACGTGCTCGCTTATATCCGAAACTTATCCGTTTTTGAAAATCTTTATATCGTCGGAAAGCTTGTTCAATAACCTTCGTATGGAAACATCGACGGGCAAATTCCGGTATAAATAAGGTCGATTCCTATACACATATAATCAAACTATACACTTGAAACCATCTCAAAATAATCAATACTCATATATACCTAACTTAGGATCAATACATATACTCCAACACATATAACAATGGCTAATGCACGTAATTAAGTACGGGGTGTTACATCCTTCCCCCCTTAAGGACATTCGTCCTCGAATGTGAATGTAGTTATTTAGCCGAAACAAGTTCGAATTCATAATTGATATTCACGTCATCATATAGATGTTATGCATATGTAAAAACTTACTTGTTAGTGTCCCAGTTCCACTCCTTGCACTTCTTTTTCATCTTTGAACAAATAAGGGTATTTCAATTTCATTGCTTCCTCCGCTTCCCATGTAATCTCTTCCCTTTGTTGATTTCTCCAAAGTACTTTCACCGATGCTACTTCTTTATTTCTCATCTTCTTAACTTGACGATCTAATATAGCAACATGCATCTCCTCGTAGGTAAGATCTTCTGTTACTTGCACATCTTCAGTAGAAGTAATAAGGGACGGATCTCCGATGCACTTTCGAAGCATCGATACATGAAATACTGGATGCACTGATGAGAGTTCCTGGGGTAGCTCTAATTCATAAGCAACTTTCCCACATCTTCGAATAATCCTATACGGGCCTATATATCGTGGACTCAACTTTCCTTTCTTGCCAAATCTCATTACCCCTTTCATTGGCGATACCTTCAAAAATACCCAATCGCCTAACGAAAACTCTAGCCCTCTTCTTCTACTATCCGCATATGACTTGTGTCGACTTTGGGCTGTTTTCAACCGTTGCTAAATCACCTTGACTTTTTCTATGGCTTGATACACAAGATCCGGTCCGAACATAAGAGTTTCACCCGCTTCGAACCATCCTATTGGTGATCTACACTTCCTCCCATATAAAGCTTCATATGGTGCCATTTTGATACTTGAATGATAGCTATTATTGTAGGCAAACTCAATAAGAGGTAAATGATCATCCCAGCTGCTTTTAAAATCTATAACACATGCTCGTAGCATATCTTCAAGTGTTTGAATGGTGCGCTCTGCTTGTCCATCCGTCTGAGGGTGAAAAGCTGTACTCAGATTCACTTGTGTTCCCAAACTCCGTTGGAAAGACTTCCAAAAGTTTGCAGTAAATTGAGTTCCCCGATCTGATATAATAGAAGTTGGCACTCCATGTAATCGGACTATTTCTTTAACATACAGCTTCGAATATTCTTCAACTGTGTAAGTGGTCTTAACGGGTAAGAAATGTGCGGATTTAGTAAGCCTATCCACAATCACCCATATAGAATCAAATTTCCGAGCTGTACGAGGCAAACCTGTAACAAAATCCATGTTGATCATGTCCCACTTCCAAGTTGGAAGATCTATGCATTGCATATAGCCTCCGGGCTTTTGATGTTCCACTTTAACTCGTTGACAATTTGGACATTCAGCTACAAATTCTGCGATGTTCCTTTTCATGTCATTCCACCAATACATATCTTTCAAATCTTGATACATTTTAGTTGATCCTGGATGAATGGAATACCTTGAAAAATGTGCCTCGGTCATAATCTTCTTTCTTAGCCCGTCTACATCCGACACACACAATCGGTTTTGGCACTGAAGTACTCCTTCTCGCGTAAGCTCAAATGCCTTGGTTGCACCACTCTGAACGTTCTCCTTAAGCTGTAATAAAATAGGATCTGCATATTGCTTCTCTTTCACTTCAGCTACTAATGAAGATTCCGCAGCATTATGTACGATAAGCTCTTTGTCCGGAGTTTCAAGAAGGCGAACTCCCACACTAGCTAACTGGTGAAGATCTTTAACCATCCCTTGCCTTTCTATAGGCATCATCATAGCCTTACGACTTAACGCATCAGCTACTATATTCGCTTTCCCTGGATGATACAAAATATCGACATCATAATCTTTTAATAGTTCCATCCACCTTCGCTGCCTCAGATTTAGATCCTTCTAACTGAAAATATATTGTAAGCTCTTGTGATCAGTATATATATCAACATGAACCCCATATAAATAGTGGCGCCATATTTTTAAAGCAAAGATAACCGCTTCCAGCTCAAGATCGTGTGTAGGATAATTTTTCTCATGTGGCCGCAATTGTCTAGAAGCATATGCTATTACTTTACCATGCTGCATCAATACACATCCTAAACCAATTCTAGAAGCATCACAATACACTGTATACCCTTTTGTACCTTCTGGAAGTACCAACACAGGTGTAGAAGTCAAGTTATTCTTCAATTCTTGGAAACTCTCCTCACACGTATCATTCCATTGGAACTTGGATGCTTTATGCGTTAGCTTGGTTAAAGGTGCTGAAATAGAAGAAAAGTCTTTAACAAAACTCCTATAATAACCGGCCAACCCGAGAAAACTACGAATCTCCGTCGGCGTTGTGGGCCTTGGCCAGTTCTTCACAGCTTCTATCTTTTGAGCATCAACCTTTATCCCTTCACTAGATACAATATGACCCAAAAATGCCACCGACTTTAACCAAAACTCACATTTAGAGAACTTTGCATAAAGCTTACAATCACGAAGAGTCTGTAATGTCTGTCGTAAGTGATTGGCATGGTCCTCTTCTGATCTAGAATAAACTAGAATATCATCTATAAAAACTATCACAAATACATCCAGGAATGGCTTAAACACCCTATTCATCAAATCCATACAAGCTGCAGGTGCATTTGTTAGCCCAAATGACATAACTAGAAACTCATAATGACCATACCTTGTTCGGAAAGCTGTTTTGGGTATATCTTTTTCTTTGACCCTCACTTGGTGGTAACCTGACCTCAAATCAATCTTAGAAAAGCACTTGGCGCCCTGTAACTGATCAAATAAATCATCAATTCTTGGGAGAGGATATTTATTCTTAATAGTCACCTTATTCAATTGCCGATAATCAATACACATCCTCAGCGAGCCATCTTTTTTGCGCACAAATAACACCGGTGCTCCCCAGGGGGACATACTAGGCCTTATAAATCCCTTCTCTAGCAAATCTTTCAATTGCTCTTTCAATTCTCGCAATTCTGCTGGGGCCATTCTATATGGAGGAATGGAGATTGGTTGGGTTCCTGGTATTACATCAATACCAAACTCTACTTCTCGTTCAGGAGGCAAACCTGGAAGATCTTCAGGAAATACATCAGGAAATTCATTTACCACTGGAACAACGTGAAGAGTTGGTGGCTCCACTTCTGTATCCCTTACTCTAACTAAATGATATAGGTATCCCTTGGAAATCATTTTTCTTGCTTTTAAATAAGAAATAAATCTACCTTTTGGTGCGCCAATCTTACCTTGCCATTCAATAACTACTTCATTCGGAAAATGTAAATACATCTTTTTTGTACAACAGTCAATTTTGGCATAACAAGACGCCAACCAATCCATACCCATTATAACATCAAAGTCTACCATTTCTAGTTCCACGAGATTGGCCATCGTGTCTCGACCACACACAGTTACTACACAATCTTTATAAACTCTTCTAGCAATAATAGATTCCCCAACCGGGGTAGACACTTCCAACGACTTATCTAACAATTCGGGGGTTCTTTTGAACTTTCCAGCAACCAAAGGAGTAACATATGATAATGTAGAACCGGGATCAATTAGAGCATACACATCAAATGAAAATATGGACAACGTACCCGTAACCACATCTGGGGAAGCCTCTAGATTCTATCGATCCGCTAAAGCATAAGTGCGATTCTGAGTCCCGCTGGAACTGGCGACTCTTGTTTTGTTTCTAGCGTGACCCACGGGTTGTGCACCTCTACTAGAATAAGATACCGGTGACGATGATGCAACAGCTGATCTCGAAGGTCGTGCTACACCACCTGCGCCCCTTCGTGGGCATTCTCTCATCATATGCCCCGTCATACCGCACCAATAACAAACATTTGTTCCCATTCGACATGCGCCCATATGATTCCTTCCACATGTATTGCATGGCTCTCGAGGATGTCTCAGTTGGATCATATTCCCTTGCCCATGATAGCCCACTGATCGCGAACTATGACCCTCACTTCTTTGCCCAATTTGACTGCCTCTGAACCCCTGATGCTGTGGTGGAGCACTAGCTGCAGAATAAGAAAATAATGGCCTAGGTGGTCTAGCAGAAAATTGAGGTCTAAAACCTCCCTGTGGAGCCATAAACTGCCCTGTAGATCTAGACCTCTTAGAAGATCCGCTTTCAAATTCCTGCGTTCTTCTTCTCTGCCTCTGATCTTCCATTTTCTGTGCAAATGCTTGGATCCTAGCTATATCCATATCTTTATTCAGTGCAGCAATAGTACAATCCCTAACCAAATACGGATCCAATCCGTTCACATACCGATGAACTCTGTCATCCATAGTAGCTATAACATTAGGAGCATATCTGGACAAGGAATTAAATCGAAGACTATAATCCCTCACACTTGTATTACCCTGCCGAAGATTTAAGAATTGATCCGCACGGGCCTGACGAGTCTCATATGGAAGATAATGATTAATAAATGCCTCTTTGAACTCTTTCCAAGTAGATGGGGGTGCATCAATGCCCCTCGACCGTTTCCAGTCTTCATACCAATATATAGCCTCACCTTTGAATCTATACGTGGCTAACTCCACTATCTCTCTGCCCGATACATGCATCACCTCTAGGGCCCTTTGGATTTGATCAATAAAGTCCTGCGGATCTTCGTTAAGATTGGATCCGGTAAAAGTAGGCGGATCCATCTTAAGAAAATCTTGCGTCCGAAGACTAGCCGCCCTATCAGTACTGCTAGAACCCGCGACAGGAATGACTTGCCCTTGGACTTTCCCAGCAACTATACGAGTCAAAAGTTGCACTGCATTTCTAAGATCTTGATCAACAACATTAATAGGTGGCTCTGGGGATATAGTTCTCCTCCCCCTTATTTCTTCTGGACTGGGGGAAGTTTCTGATGCATGCTCAGCTGGAGCCTCACTTTGATTAGCTGGTATAGTGGGTGACTTACTAGTCCCCTCTCCGGCAGCCACATCTACTTGCTTACCGGTATTCTTGCTTCTGGTAACCGGCATCATTACTATAATAAGAGAAACAAACTGATTCAGTGGTCAACTATGACTTCATATACAATATAAGCTCTATCGCACGATCTAAGACATGAAGAAAAGAAACAATTCCTAAATGTCCATAGCCTCCTATTTATAGATGTGGTGCACAACACACCGATAAACAAGACTCTACGTAGACACGGCTTTGTAGACTCACTAGGACGAACCTCTCTGATACCACTTTTGTCATGGCCCAAAATCCCATCGGGCCGGACTGGCACCCGAAGCCGAGAAGGCCCGGGAGAACCCGTTCAAATACCTGTACTTTCACTTACATGTCACCAAAAATTTGGGCAGCACTTCGCTGCATATAAAAGAGTCTAATTACCTGTATCAGCACAACACACACAAATATATATATATAAATATATAATACTTGGCCATCGGGGCCACCCCATATACGAATATAACATTACTATATAAACTTCCATGACTTTACCCTTCCTTATGTCTACAAAGCCTCTAGGATATACATGACATAACTAGGGTCGGGACAAATCCCCGCCCACATATGACTCCTGTACAATAACAAAATATAAGGAACCGACTCGGAAAGCTCCGAAGTAAACTGGAGCTCACCAACAGTAGCTGTATGACCTGGCTCCTACTGGTGCGGTGTATGAGCTGAGGTACCTGTGCCTGCAGTATGAATGCAGGTCCCCCGTAAGGGACTTCAGTACGAGATATGTACTGAGTATGTAAAGCTGTAAATAATCATATGTGATATGGGGGATCAAGAAAATCATACACATGTGAATAAATCATAATAGAAGTGAACCACACTTCATAAACACTTTTAGGATCATGAACATTATCATTAATCTGAATTGGGTTCTTGAATTCAAACACATTTGTGGAACGGTATACATTCGTTCATTTCATTCTTTACAATTGTTATTCGCCATTACCTCCTTCTCCCGAACCTCCAACCACCTAACAATAATCAATACTGTACCGTACTGTGACCATTAGGCTGCCCCCAGTACATATCAATTGGGATCGACCCATGCTAGGCTAATGCCCCTGGGATACCACCCACACGTATATCAAGTAACACATAAGAGATTTTTCTAGTAACTTAGTTCAAAAGCTTTTGAGATTATTACATTAGTGTTCATGCTAATATAGTACCTTTGGAACAATGATACATCAATAGGAATCAAGTAATAGACCTTCTATACAATAACGATGTAATAAGGACTCATTGGTACATCAACAATATGTTTCAGAATCATCAATATCACAACAATGAAATAGGAGCCTCTTGGTATATCAATGAAACATTTTGACACTTTATAGAATGGAAACAACTTCATTGGTAATGTAGAACAATACATGTGTTTGGATAACCATCGGAATCTTACTTGATGGAACATTGGTGTTTTCATGCCAAAGAACATCGTTAGAGTATGCTTTACATACCTCGTTGTAGATTCGGATACCAATTCAACACAACTTCCCGCCTTTACAAATCACTTATCTACAATGAAATATTTGGCATCTAGTATTAGCAACCCAACACCACAATTCTCTTCCATAATTCCATACAACCAATATTTGCAAAGCATTCCAAAAACCAACTTGAACAATAGGTTTATGTGTATATATATATATAATCATCATTTCAATACCATATCATCAATACCACATCATCCCTTCACAATTCAACATAATCCAACCTTGCACAAGAATGATCCAACATCATTTCCAATCATCTTTCAACAACAATCAAATAACATACTTCTTATGCTCACATGCATATATATATATATATACATATCCATATAAATAACACCAACATAATTTACATCCTTACCATATAATGGCCCTTTGGGTTCTGAAGTCCTGTTGGCACAAATAAGGGGTGCTTCTCGAAGCCCTTGAGACGATGAACACAACTACGGAATCAATTTGGACTTTCCACGGTTGAATCACAAGATAATTAGAGTTGAAATTAGGCTAGGGTTTGTTCTTTCCTATAATTGATGATGAATCTGATTTTTGAGCTCATATACATGTATATATACACATATTCCCGTCCATAATACCATAGAAAATGACCAAAGTGCCCTTAAAATTTAAATAATGTCAAATATGTCCTCCGGTGGACTGTTTTGACAAGCTGAAGTAGATAGACCATAACTCTTTGATCCGATATCGGATTTGGGTGAAATGGGTATCATTGTAAAGATAATTCAAAGTTCTTTCATTTCATATAAATTAGGCCACCCAGTTCATCCTGTACAAGGAGTTATAATCGTTTGAAGTTGACCCTAAAAATCTGTTTTGAGAGGCTGAAGTAAAACGCGTATAACTCCTTACGCAGATGTTGAATTTGGATGAAACCAATTGCATTGGAAAGAAGACTCAAGGATCTTTCTTTTGATATATGTTATCTCTCCCAGTTCAGTATATTGAGGGAGTTATGATCGTTCAAAGTTGACCCAAAAAACTGGCAGGCATCAGTATTTTCCTGCTAATTTACTGTTCACAAAAATCTGTTTTGAGAGGCTGAAATAGAACGAGTATAACTCCTTACTCAGATGTTGGATTTGGATGAAACCAATTTCATTAGAAAGAATATCAAAGATCTTTCTTTTGATATGTGGTAGCTCTCCCAGTTCATTATATTGAGGGATTTATGATCGTTCAAAGTTGACCCAAAAACTGGAAATTTTCCTGCAATTTTACTGTTCACATCCCGGCCACCGTTTTATATTTTCGAACGTGCTCGCTTATATCCGAAACTTATCCGTTTTTGAAAATCTTTATATCGTTGGAAAGCTTATTCAATAACCTTCGTATGGAAACATCGACGGGAAAATTCCGGTATAAATAAGGTCGATTCCTATACACATATAATCAAACTATACACTTGAAACCATCTCAAAATAATCAATACTCATATATACCTTACTTAGGATCAATACATATACTCCAACACATATAACAATGGCTAATGCACGTAATTAAGTACGGGGTGTTACACAACCAAAATGTTATGTTAAACTCGTTCGTACAAATATTACTCCTTGTTTGAGGGCAAATAACTATTTAATTTTGACATTAAATAAACAGTGCACTTCTAGTAATTCACTTTCGTTATAAAGCTGTTTAATTTTTGCAACAAGTAAACTAAACTATAGCGTAATACTAACGATGTACTAACTAGTAATCCTCCATATTTAATATATAAGTCTCGAATTTACGTTCTAAATATGAAGTTATTTTTAATAGAAAATATTTTACCCTCAAAGTTAGACTTTTTGGTATGAACCCAAATTAATCGAGTCTCAACTTGTAGGGGGCATAACAGCATGGACTGAGCTATAATACGATGATCCTTTTTAGTACTTATAAAGCGAGGATAAAGGCCACAAACAACATACTATACTATATCAATCTCTGTTCGCCATGAATTATCATTTACACTGTTAAATTATATATATGAACAGAATTTTTCATTTATAATAGGATCACACACACACACACACACACACACATATATATAGATCATTACACTGCCATTAAGTTCGACGTAAATTAATAAAGAAAAAAAGAAGAAAGAATAGCAACATAGCCCTAATGATGTATAAATATATAGTCCTACTCCCAGAAGACTTAGGAGAGTCTATATATATATATATATATATATATATATATATATATATATATATATATATATATAAAATCAGGACTAATGACCTGAATTAAGAAAGACAATAATAAAGAAAAGAACCTCAAGTAAGATAACCATAATGATCCAAATATTGGGCATGACCACCCATATAATGAACGCTCCAATGAGAAATATGCTGATGAAGATGACAAATATTATTACTGCACAATTGTCCCGAGGCTCGGCCATATTCTCGATTGGACACTTGATGATCTGATCTTCCAGACACAATAAAAGCTAGACTCTAATTAATTTTCTGTTGATATGTAGTATTTTGTAATGAACACTCAAAGCACCAAACCCCTCTCTATTTATAGCAGGCAAATGGAACATGGCACAATTCGAATGCATGCATCTAGAGGAAAATGCATGATCATAGTGTAAAAATTCTTTGCATATTACAACTTAAATCCATATATAAATAGTAAATGACTTCAACAGTTAATTATATTCCGTATACATTCACATACAATATCAACAAATAATAATAATTTGAGTCTTTGATCCTCTAGATGCATGCATTCGAATTGTTCCATGTGTCATTTGCCTGCTATAAATAGAGAGGGGCTTGGCTGCTTTGAGTATTCGTTACAAAATACTACATATCAATAGAAAATTAATTAGATTCTAGCTTTTATTGTGTTCGGAAGATCAGATCATCAAGTGTCCGATCGAGAAGATGGCGAAGCCTCTGGACAATTGTGTAGTAATAATATTTGTCATCCTAATCGTCATATTTCTCATTGGAGCATTCATTATATGGGTGGTCATGCCCAATATTTGGATCATTATGGTTATCTTACTTTTGGTGCTTTTCTTTATTATTGCCTTTCTTAATTCAGGTCATTAGGGCTCTCTGGCCTGTTGTGTTCTTCTCTCTCTTTATTTTTTTTACTGTCAGAAATTCAAAGGGCAAAAGTTTTTTTGCCCATGGACCATGGTACCTAAATTAGTTTTGACTATCAGATAGGGATCATGGTATTTTAAGATAGTGAATATGTTTCATTAAATTCAAATTTCATTTTATTGATAAAATCTAGTATGTAGGTACGTTATATTAAGTTAGGCATTAATTTTAATTTTGTTTATATAACAAACGTTATAAAAGAAAACATGTTCAGCTTATCATAAATTATGTCTTATGTTCTCTTTTTGATTACTTTTACTTGTCAATTTTTGCTATGGCACATTTATTAGGAAAATTAGTGTTGATACGACTATTTTATCATACTACCTCTATTAATTATATTTAGAGTAACATGTTTTGAAAATAATTTGAAGAATAAATAATTAATGTTTAAGGTGAAATAGCAAAAAAAATATTGTCTTTTCTTGATATATATATATATATATATATATATATATATATATGTGTGTGTGTGTGTGTGTGTGTGTGTGTGAATTTGAAACTTCAAATAAAAATTTAAGGTAATAAGGTGAAAGTTATCCACTGTGATGGTCAAATACAATCCTCATGAATATTTTGCGTACAACCCAAGAAACACCTAAGTACCCAATCCTCAACTTTAAGCAGGACAAAAGTCATTGTTTGCTTATAAGAAAGTCTGATCAAAACTATATATAAAATAAGAACGAGAAAAATATACTAATTTCATAAAAGGAGATACAAAATTTTGATCTATTAATTATAGTGATTTATATTTTTTTAAAAAAAAAAAAAATTAAAAAGACCTTGATCAAATGCATTATAAAAATTAAATAATTTAACTTTCAAAATTAGAACGTGCCACATAAACTGAATCAGAAGAAAATATTACTTCATCAATTTAGTTTAAAAATTACTGAACAAAAAAACAATACTTGGCCAATAATTTATATATCCATAATGATGTAGAATGAAATTAATTGATGGCTTGATGCATGCATGAATAGTTTATATACTTTTATACTACTTTTAAGGATCTGTTTGGCTATTGAAATTTGAACGATGCCACATATATAAAAATTGGGACTAGTTGGACAATTCCCTTGATCGAACACATTCACGTTGGTCAAAAATAATATATAGATAGATAGATATAAAATAGGTATTTTAAAAAATCAAATTAAAAAAAAGAGAATAATTATTATTCAAATTTACTGAGAATGACTCTGAATTTCGTTTTGACCGCTAAATCACTATTTATTTTGTACTAGTATGTTAGAGTACTGCATTTTGGTGGATGACTCAGAATTTCATCTCGATGAAAGTATGTTAATTGACTGTTAGTGAATGTCAAGATTGAGTCGGCGGAAATCAGGTGCTACACTAAACTAGGCATTATCAGGAGAATAATTGGCAAAAAAGAAATTTTGCAAAACTATTTTTCCAAATACTCACTTAATTTTTTTGATTTATTTGTTAGGTTTAGGGTGCAAAAAGTGGAAAAAGTGGGGTACACACGTCGTCCAAGGGACCAATTCATCATTTATACAACTTTACAAATTTAATATAATACACCTAACCCCCTCCACTTATTCCAATATTTAAAAAAAAAAACCTCTCTCTCCTCTTCAATTCCCAACTCCCACTTTCAAACAAATTCTCCCAAAAATGCCATTTTCGTACGTTCTTCGTCTGCAACTGCTAAGGGGGTGTTGTTGCTTTGCAAGGTTAGTTAAAATCGAGTTCCGATAATTTCTAGATCCATTTAAATGGTTTTTCTTTTTGCTAATCGATTGGTAGTGATGTAGGATTTTTTTTTTCGAATTCGGTGTTTTGATATAATCGTGTTTTTTTAGCAACGAAGTGTTGAATGGTGGTATAATTGTTGTTTGAAGAGTTATTTTGGCATTTTGATTTGAACAACGTCTTGTTTCTTTCCGTAGACCCGCAGTCTATTCGTAGACCCGTGGTCTATGAAATGAGAATGCCCAAGATATATTTCAATTTTCGGACGTATGAAATTCTTTTAAAACATGATTGCTGAAATAGTGAAAATTGAAATATTAATAGCTAATTAGTTTGATTAGGTGCACTAGTTTAATTTTTAGTTATTGGTGTGTTTTGATATTTTCATATTCGATTTATGTTCAATTATTGTATGTTTGTGTAGTGAATTGTTTAATTGGGGGGGGGGGGTATTTGTTAATTTTTTTTTTTGGGGGGGGGGTGTTTCATTTGATCATTGAGTTATTTCTGTTGATATACTTGTGGTCTATGAACTGAAAATAGGAGATTTGTTCTTTAGGTGTAGACTGGTTGAAAATATGTAGAAAAGTTATTATTCTTAAACAGAAAGACGATACCGCTGGTAGTAGTAGAGAAAGAAGAACTGCGGCAGTTGAAAAAGTGTCAAAAAGAAAGAACAATTGAAGAGTCGATGTTTGAATCAGATTCGGAGTTAAAGGAGATAAGCAACTACGTCAATTCTAATGAAGATGTTGCCAAGCGGAGTGTCAATTGTGCTAGTAAAGAGTGGGAAAGAAGTGGGAGTAATAGTGATGATGGGGATAATGATTCGTTGTCCGTGCCATGTCTTTCAAGTTGTATTTCCGTGGAGCAGTATGACCTTCGAATGATAATTGATGAGTTCGGATCTTTCCCGACAAAGATATCGATCCAATCAAGAATAGCTGCTTATTGAGAATTTAAGCAAATTCTTGTCGACCAAGAATTGAAGAAAAGATTCAAGCGGTCCTGTTTTGGACACCTGAGGAAACTGCCGGAACATTTCAAGTTCAATGGGCAGTTGGTCCATTATTTGCTGTTGCGATGCGGTAAGAACGATAAGATGTGTCATGAGATGTGGTTTTGCGTTAACAACAAGCCTATCTGTTTTGGCTTGAAAAAGTTTTATTTGATCACGGGGCTGAACTGCTCATCATACCCCAGTGAATAAAAAATGAAGAAGGTGTTAGAAAAGGGGGACAATTTTGTTTTAAGGTAAATAAAAACATCACGGCGGCCAACTTATTACACCTGATCAGAGGGAATAAGCTGAACGAGGATCAGAAGTTGAAGTGTTGTCTACTGTGGTTCTTACACACCATGTTGCTTGGGAAAGATTCGACGAAGGTTGTCGACACAAAACTGATTCGAATGGTCGTCTCTTTGAGTTTCTTCGAGAAGTATCCGTGGGGGAAAGAGACATTTCAACTGACCATGGACTATCTGAAGAAGAAAAGTGACCTGAAGAAGCAGAAGGAAGTATTTGATGAGAAGCAGAAGGCATCGTATGCTCTATTTGGATTTCCATGGGCATTCATGGTATCTATCATAACCCTTTAGTGAGTTTATCATAAATTATCATTTTATTTATACTATGTCATAGACTCAAAGTTATTTTTTTTCACTGTTGTACTGCTTACAGATTTGTATCTATGAGGCCTTTCCTCATCTTGGATAATTTGTTGGAAAATCAATGGATGAGCCCTTACCCATCCCCCGCATCCTCAGATGACACACTTCAAAAAGCGACAAGATAATCGAAGGCGACCCATTCAAGTATAAAGGAAAAGTTACCAAGGTATGAACTTATTTTCTATAATGCAATAAGAGTACCGTTTTATCGAATGTTATGTAATTGTTAATTGATAGTTGGTAGAACGTGCACCCGTACATCATCCCTACTGTCCGTGAGACGAAGATGGATTACATTATTACGTTTGAGCCATATACGGACGAGGTGAAGAATAACGTCCTCGATGGCTTTAAGAAAGAGTTAGAAGGGTGACTGTCCTCACTTCAAATGAGGACAGTGATGATGATGGGGATTTGGGTGGTAACATCATTGGAGTACGCGTTGGTGATGATGATTCTCCGAGTACCTCCAAAGATGCAGCGGGAACCTCATCCCCGAGGATCTTCATAAGCGTGTGGTTGTGCTCGAGGAAGCGGTGTTGGGTATTGATGCCTATATCAAAGAGAAAAGAATGAAGAAAAAGGAAAATGATGAGCGACAACATGAGCGAGGTAATTTCATTCATTAATTGATGTTGTTAATGGATATTCAGCTTTAAATATCAGTAACACTTTGTAATATTGTGAAACAGTGCATGCGCATGTATCGGAGAGGAATGAAGAAGGAGAAAAAAAGAGCAAAATGGATGAGTTGGCCACTGTTGTGGCAGAAGAGGAAGAAGAAGAAGAAGAAGAAAAGAAGGATGGTGAAGAAGATAAGAGACAAAAATAAGGTGGAAAAGTAGCAGAAGCGGCAGCAGATGAACAAAGAGGCGCGGAAAAAGAAAAAACTGTTTTTGAAGAAGCTGACAAAGCTAACAAAGAAGAAGTTGAGCAAGAAGGTGAACAAGAAGAAGCTTGGGACGAAACAGCTGCTGAAGCTGAGCAAAAAAACAGCTGCTGCAGGTGAAGTAAGAAAAGAAGATGTGGAAGAAAAGGAAATTGAAGAAGCAACGGCTGATGCACATGCTGAAAAAGAAGAGAAGAAGGTGAGAATGAAGAAACAGCTGCAACTGTTGAGAAAAAGGAAATTGAAGATGTCCAAACAGATGTGGTCATGGACATTGTTGTCGAAATCAACAGTAACACTTGTGTTGATGAGGAACTTAGGGAAAGAGACATTTAAATACTAAGATGTTTAATTTGTTGTTAAATGATGAGTTGTTAGGATATGACAATTTTTTTTATTTCACAAATATGAGGTTTGAAGAATCTGGTGGTAGGATATGATAATTATTCTTTTATTTTAGGAAACTTGGTATGATTCTGAGCTGAATCTGTTTCTATCAAACTGATTTGTGGAATTTGAATATGCAGGGTGTGGTCATAGTCGGTACATTGTATGCTTGATATCATAGAATGCATACTTAATATTCCATATACCGTATGCATAGTCTATCATTACCCTGTTGGTCGAATTTAAGTTGACGTGTTGTTTAATTGACTATGGTTCTATAAAAAATAGTATTTAACATTATACAAAAGTAGAATTATTATTATTTATTCAATATCAATACATCCACGTTACACTTTTTCAAAGAACGAATACTAGCATTATAGCACATAACATCATTTTTAGGACATTCTCTCTTTCTTCGGCCAAAATCAATTTTTAGTTTAGTTGATCCATCTCTATTTGGGTGTCATGTAGCAATAGTTTAAAGTGATCCCTCTATTTTTCGGCTTCTTTGAACAAAGTCATGAGAAAATCTTTATTTTCTTCGCATTTTTGGAGGCTTTGTAGTAGATTAAATTTTGTCAAGCCTTAAAAATTTGATGTCTCGAGTCCCGAAATAAACGTTGATCCTACATAATAAAATTTACATCAAAAAGGGGAAAATGAAAGAAACTTTCTTCTAACAAAATCCTACAAAGAAAGCTTCTTCAGCAATGAACAAATCAAAAAAATTTAAAAACATATACTAAAATAAAACATTTTAACGAAATTATGGGGATGGTGGGGGGGTGATGTAGTCAGGGCCTTCCATTTCGAGCCTTTCCAGAATTGCCCTCAAGAAACGAGCAATTCGACGGAGCTCCCGCTCCAGGTAGATGCGGTCTTGACACAGCCCATAGAAAAGCCGGTCTAAATCATTCCTTAGGAGGAGGAGGTCGTAGTGCCTCTGAGGAACACATCTGATGGGGCGCAGGGGTATCCTTCTTGGAGGCATTTTTTTTATTTGGGTGAAGAATAAGAAGAGACGATTTCTGATATTTTCGGTGTAGGAAAAACTGAATTGTTGCGTAGAAAGAGGGTCGGTACTTACAAACTTGTAGATTGCATCCGTTCATATATTTACCCAATGGTAGGTTGACGTGTCTGACAAAAGAAAATGTTTCGCATGCATATACCAGTGGTTTTTCCTCGTGAAGAGACGTTTTGTGCAACTTTAAATAAATGGGAGGGAAACAAGGGAAATAATGATTCATTGCATCGATTGGAGAGATAAGCCGGAAAAATAACCAACATAACGTGTTAGATCATCAATACATATTATCTTATAGACCATATATTATATATACCGTAGACTATAGATAGTCTATCATAGATAGTCTATCGTAGACAAAGCTTTAGGTCGATAACAACTGAATGTTAAAATCTATAGAAATGCACATTAATCCCCCAAAACAGTAGCTTTACAATTGAAGCTAAAAAAAAGCGTATTTATGATTTGATGCTTCCCATTCTACACGTGGTTCTTTTGTGTCCAGATTTCTTGCATATTGAACACCTATTCCTCCTTTTGGACTTGAATGTCTCACCGACGCCCTTAGTGCGTTTGACTTTTTTCCTTCCGAGTTTAGAATCGTGCGGGGATGGAGAAATTTTGTTATCTACCAATTCCTGTGGCACAGTCTATTCAGCCTCCGGAGGGACCATGTTAATTGCTTTCAAGTATGCGAGGAGGTAACTTTCAGCTTTATAAATTGGCGAAGAGTAGTCGTAGATGGAGTTACCATAATATTCGCCATCGCCGTACTTTGCTCACAAAGCTGCCATCGCATGTTCGCACGGTATTTTCATCAAGTCAAATTTCCCATAAGAACAGGTCCTATCCAAGAGATTGACCTTGGCAGTAATATTGTTGCCGAACACCGTATACTCGTTGAGAACCCCGTTTGGATTACCCATATACAAGGAATCACTCGTACTCTTATTATCCCTTAGGATCCTTTCCGCATAAGGCACAAATATGTTCTATTTACCACCGACAAATGCATGCCACTCCCTAAACTTTTCACCAATTTTTTTAGCAATTGAATTGAATATGTAGGACACGGGGTACTCCAGTTCATCCATCAAAATCGAGTTGAGCGACTCGGTGATCTTTGTGGTCATCACATCGTACCTATTTCCCGAAAAGTGTGCTCTACTCCATTTTTCATAACCAAGCACATTTTCAAGCACATGAGCTGCCTCGGGGCATTTACTCTTCAATTCCACAAAATTATTGCTAAACTCATCAAAGGAATAAGCCTTTGCCGCGGCGTAGAATAGATATAGATGTTCTCCACAATGTTGATTTACGTGAAGATTTTCAGCGAAGTGCCTCATGCAAAGTCCGTGATGTGCGCGACTGTATACACGGGAGAAGGCATTGGCGATGCTAATGTGCCTGTCGGAGATGACTCATAGATATGATTCATTTCCTATGATAGACTTCAGCTTCTGGAAGTAGAGGGTCCAAGAAGCATTGTTCTTTTTATCGATGACACAAAAGTTCTCCTGGCTAAACCCCTACTAAATTTGAAAACAAAAAACAAAAAAAAAATAAAAACAGAAAAGAGAACTAAATTTGAAAACACAAAAGCATCGTTCTCGTTAACTTCTTTTTGTTCCATATTCATGATCTAAAATAAATAAAAACAGAAAACAAAAAAACAAAAATTAAAACTAGACGAGTTCGTTTGGGATGAGGGATAAGTGATAATTAATTTTAGGATGAGTTTATTTCATATTTGATTGAAATAAAACTTTCTATCTTGAACAAAATTTTACTGCAGTTTGAGGTCATTGGTAATAATCAGTGATAGAAGCAGATATATCTTTTCATATCCCGTACATGTATAGATAAAGTAATAAGCCTTCCGCTGTGAAACCTATTGCTTGATGCCTTCCCCTGTGAAATTTATTGCTTGATCTGTATGTATTTTGCTTTGATGAAATTACTATTTGTGAAAAGTTTTCATAAAGGAAACAATCTTCCACTTTTCCTTTACTGGGAAATAATCTTCCCGTGCACTGGGCTACCCTTCTCTTTTATTTTTTGTTACAAGTTTTAGATGTATATAGTTAAATGAAGCAAACAATTGGTTGTCGGGGTGATGAAAACATTTGACTGTGTGTTATGATTGACTTAACTCTTTTTTTTTTTTCTGTTGTTTACTTTTGTAGCTAATATGGCATTTTTTAGACCTCCATTTATAGAGGGTTTCGATGCTTTATTGTCCTTAAGATCTTCGACAATTTCATCTTATTTTCTAAAGGGGAAGTATAATCCCTTGGTTGTTAAGAAGTGGTGTGCTCAAAAGGCCCAGATGAAGAATACGTAAGTTGTTAATTTTGTACGGAGTCATTCACTTTGATTCCTTATATGATTGTGAGCTTCAATCATTTGTGTTACTGGTTTCTTTAGTCTACCTTTAGTTGCTACGTGGTGATCAGTTTCCATTCTATGGCATAGGAGGTTTCTGCTCCTTTTTGTTCTAAATTTTTTATGCCTTCATGCAGATTGGTAATCACTTAGCAGATGAAATTACTCTTATTTCAGTTCTTTTCAGTTCATCCTTGTAATCAGTAATCGTGCCAATATGTGTGATATTCATGTCAATAGTCTGAAATATTATCTGCATTTTATTGGAATACTATAGCTGTTCAGTTTATTCATTGTAGTTTTCTTTATGGGCTTCAAGACAGAAGCCACTATGTCTCAACCAAGACTGATATTTATGTTTAAGAATTTAAGCTAGATTAGCTTTTGGTGCCACTCAAAGTGTTTTATTCTTTTAGTTTTACAGTGGAAGGTAACAATAGTATTCCATGGATATACAGGAACTATACAAGTGCAGCCACAACCATCGATCAACTTGTTTTCTAGGAAATCTAGAAAGAAGGTGCATTTTAATTTCTTTGGGATGTTATGTGAAATCGAGTAGTATACATACTCCACATTGAGCTTTGTGTTACTTTTTTTAAAATTTGTCTTGTAATTTTGTCTCTTTGCTTAGTAACTCGACTAACTCAGAGTACCAAAAGTTCCACAAAGCCTTGTCCTTGATTGTAGTAGTAGTGTCTTTACTACAAATTGGCCATGGGTTTTTTTCTTAATTTTTTTCTTAAACTTGTGTTTGTGAATGCTTCTTTTTGTTTGTTGTCACAGACGGAGAGCGATTTTGATGCCAAGCCTATGGTCGTGCCTTTGGGTCAATACTCGACAGGAAAAATCAATTTTATCAAACACTTGCTAAAGTGCAATTATCCAGGTTAGTACTGATGGCTGGTTGGAATTCTTTATTTAGTTCCAGGTTATCTTTTGAATTGCTAGATGAGCTTAGATGATGCATCCTTTTGCCAATGAATAAAGTATACTTGGTGCTTAGATTTATGGATGCTTTTCGTGTGTAATTATTACGACAACTATCTAATCATCTCATTATATTTATTAAGTTTTTTTGATAAGGAGCTATATAATTATCTCATTTAGGGGTATTTGTGTAGGATATTGGTAAGTATAGATAGACATAAGTTATTGTTTGAAGAATGTTCCACATGGATATTTGTACTTGGAGTAGTGATAAAGTACCTTTTCAGTTGAACTGATATCAGATGAGTGAAGGCCTTTCTGTAGTCTTCAACTTTTGAACTACTTTTATCTACCCGTGTGGTTAGTTTAAAGCTGTCTTAGCAGGGATTATTGATAAAACATAAAGATGATCTCTTCTATTTCTTGTCCTCTTATATCTGTGGAATTAACAAAGGTATCTGTGATATCCTGATTATTTTGAATCAAATGTAACTGATAGGAAGCAGTTTCATGCATATTAACATCAGTGATAGACCTAAACTAGTTTCAACATTAGCTTCAATATATGGAGACTTACAGTGCATAGAATAATTGGTATTCTATCAATCAAAAGGTTCTACTAGATAAGGGTTTTTTGGTGCCAAGATAAGATTTAGTGGAAAGACAAGCATGACACTTAATAAGGATAATATTTTTAAAATGTCACTACATCTTGCTCAAAGAATACTTGTAAATCTAAAAATGCTGGTGACACAGAGTGCGTTTTGGGGTGGTTAGAGTGTAGACAGTCCATATTATTACATCAAAAGAAATAAAGAGGTTGTTTTTGATAGATCATCCGATATCAAAATAATATGATATCACGCTAAAACAAGTAAGTGCAAACATTGACGACAAGCTAAGAGTCTTCATATGATTTACGCGTTAAAATTCCTTAATCCAACATATTTTATCAGTCTTGTAAATTTTAATAAAGAGATTTTACATGCAAGTATAATTAATGTTCTTAAATTAGTTATTAACTTTTTTCTCAAAGTCGACTGACATTCATCTACTTTCTATAAATTAAAATAAGACAATAAGATAATAAAGGTATCAAAACAATACAATTAAACCTAACCTTTACACAAGAAATTCTTCAAAGCCAATTGACATTCATCTACGACCTGTAAACTAAAATAAAACAATAAAATAGTGATCACAAAATTTTGATTTTGATGAAAATAATTCTCGTCTTAGCGAAAAATTTGATCGTAAAGAATGACTTGAATGAAAACAAAGAATATACATATATACACACACCTTGAATTCTATTATGTTGACAAGAACAGTGAAGAAGTTGAGGGTTAGAAAATCAAGAATCAATCAATCTAGACCTACAACCGAATTAAATTCGATGAGCATCAATCATATTTTTAAATAGGCAAGAAAAATTGACCTTAATTGATCAAAGTAAAACCGTAAAGTTAAAAAATCGAGAGCGCATCAAAATGACAAAATACTCCACAAAAACATACATAATTCAATGGATATAAATATTAACATGACATACCTACGACAACATCCAGATGCATATAAGAAAGTATCAACCTCAACTTTCGTGACAATCTTATGTCCAAAATGTAAGAGTTAGGATTACAACCACAATATAGTCCCACGACTGAGGTCTGTAGGATAGTGCAGAATTACAACAGCAATATAATCCCACGACTGAGATCCGCAGGATAGTGCATACTCAACCTTGCCCTAGCTTGTTACACAAATTAATACTATGAAACAGAATCATACAAAGTTGTGCCTTGGCTGCAGTACATATCTCAAACAGAACCACAATAAAAACTTTTCAATAAAAACATACGATTCTAATATATTTACAGATGCACAAAAAGAGTGGGCTAGTTAAAATTGTAAAATTCGTTGAGCACACACATAATTCACACGTCAATCACAAAACCATATTTATAGAAATATATTTTAATAGTGTTATTTTAGGAGTATTTTTCTAGTTAAACAATAGAAAAAAAATATTAATTAATATTTAGGAGTTCCATATATTTTAGGAGACCGACTTACAAATTTAAGAGTACCTATATTTATAGAAATATTTTTTTTTTAATTTAGTTATATTTTAGGAGTATTTTTCTAGTTGAACAATAAAAAGAAAACATTAATTAATATTTAGGAGGTTTAGTTAATGTAATTAAAATAATTAAATAATAATTAAAAAAATAATAAAAAAACAGTTTTCTCTATAGAATAATCTTTTAATGAAGGACAAAAAGTTCAAATCACTTTTCTAAAGATTTTCACACTTTTAATATATTATAGATATACACTCATTCTTCAATTCACTACTTTTTCCATATTCTTCTGTATGAAATTTTTTTGATAGTTAAATGATATAAATTTTGTTAATGTTTTAAGATATATTTTCTAATTAAATTGATTTTTTTTAATAATTTGTATTACTTATTTTATAATTTTTGACTATCTTAATTATAACTTAAAAAATTAAATTAATCTAGTATAATTTAACTGTTAAACTTAATCAAATTGACTCATGAAAAATGGAGGAATTATATAAAAGAGAATGAAAATAGTACAAACTACAAAGTAAAGTTAAGGGTGAGAAGGTGATAGTTATCAATTGTGATGCTCAAATACAAGCTTTATGAATATTTTGCGTACAATTATGTAGCTTGACCATGTAAAGTTTGTTGGATATGTTATTCAAATTAAATTAATAATTATAAGTATTTTAATAAAGAGGTATTTTTAATAAAAAGAGGTATATTTTGAATGAAGAAATGTGTTTTTTTATAAAAAGATGTTTTTTAGTAAAAGGTTGTGGCCTTAGTTTCATCCTCCTTTAGTTATCTTAGTTCATCGAATCTTTTCAAAGAGTTATTTTATTTCCAAGATCAAGTTGTTGATTTCTTGCTTTCCGGAGAATCTCTTCACTATTTACTTAGTGTGAGACTCAATATGCTTATCATATCCACTAAAATAATTTATATACAATTTCATAGCAATCTCGCAAAGGAGGGGAAGCAAATATTATTTTTACGAAAACGCTTTATGCGTGTTTCAAGTCTTTAACTTTGTGTTTATTGTTCAAATTATTAAACGCTCATCTTCATGTTCTTCTTTGTATATTTTTATGTGTTCATGAAACATAATTTTTCAATAAAATTGAGAATGTGAAACCACAGTAAATTATGCCTAATTTAACACTCCCTTCGTTTGTTTTTACTAGTCATTTATAATAGAATCATGCAGTATATATATACTTATGTCCCACTTCCATGCAATGGAATGTACAGTACCAATTTCTCACATGTATGAAGCATGCATAACTATAATAAGATAAAGATGACGACATTAGGTCAAACATTATCCGCGTGAACCCATCAATCAATTCCTTGCCCATGTGAGCAATGTGTAATTTCGTAACCCCTTTTCTTCAGTTTATTTATCACATTTGATTATTTGATATACGTCGTCGGCGTAAAAAAAAATAACATTTGACATAATAACTTGGAATAATATAATTTGCAGTATAAGAACCAAAAATTAAATTTAAAAAATAGAGACAATTAGTAAATGGGAACTAATAGAGTATTCTATTACTTGAACAACCAAAATGTTATGTTAAACTCATTCGTACAAATATTACTCCTTATTTGAGGGCAAATATCTATTTAATTTTGACATTAAATAAACAGTGCACTTCTAGTAATTCACTTTCGTTATAAAGCTGTTTAATTTTTGCAAAAGTAAACTAAACTATAGCGTAATGCTGACGATGTACTAACTAGTAATCCTCCATATTTAATATATAAGTCTCGAATTTACATTCTAAATATGAAGTTATTTTTAATAGAAAATATTTTATCCTCAAAGTTAGACTTTTCGGTATGAACCCAAATTAATAGAGTCCCAACTTGTAGGGGGCATAACAGCATGGGCTGAGCTATAATACGATGATCCTTTTTAGTACTTATAATGCAGGGATAAAGGCCACAAACAACATACTATACTATATCAATCTCTGTTTGCCATGAATTATTATTTACACTGTTAAACTATATATGAACAGAATTTTTCATTTATAATAGGATCACACACACACACACACACACACACACACACATATATATATATATATATATATCATTACACTGCCATTAAGTTCGACGTAAATTAATAAAGAAAAAAAAAGAAGAAAGAAGACAACAACATAGCCCTAATGATGTATAAATATATAGTCCTACTCCCAGAAGACTTAGGAGAGTCTATATATTATATCTAGTTATTTTTTTGATATATAGAGATATAGATATAAAATCAGGACTAATGACCTGAATTAAGAAAGACAATAATAAAGAAAAGCACCACAAGTAAGATAACCATACTGATCCAAATACTGGGCATGACCACCCATATAATGAACGCTCCAATGAGAAATATGCAGATGAGGATGACAAATATTATTACTGCACAATTGTCCAGAGGCTCGGCCATCTTCTCGATCGGACACTTGATGATTTGATCTTCCAGACACAATAAAGGCTTGACTCTAATTAATTTTCTGTTTATATGTAGTATTTTGTAATGAACACTCAAAGCACCAAGCCCCTCTCTATTTATAGCAGGCAAATGACACATGGCACAATTCGAATGCATGCATCTAGAGGCAAATGCATGATCATAGTGTAAAAATTCTTTGCATATTACAACTTAAATCCATATATATATATATATATATATATATATATATATATAGTAAATGACTTCAGCAGTTAATTATATTCCGTATACATTCACATACAATATCAATAAATAATAATAATTTGAGTCTTTGATCCTCTAGATGCATGTATTCGAATTGTGCCATGTGTCATTTGCCTGCTATAAATAGAGAGGGGCTTGGTGCTTTGAGTGTTCATTACAAAATACTACATATCAACAGAAAATTAATTAGAGTCTAGCTTTTATTGTTTCCGGAAGATCAGATCATCAAGTGTCCGATCGAGATGATGGCCGAGCCTCTAGACAATTGTGCAGTAATAATATTTGTCATCCTCATCGTCATATTTCTCATTGGAGTTTTCATTATATGGGTGGTCATGCCCAATATTTGGATCATTATGGTTATCTTACTTTTGGTGCTTTTCTTTATTATTGTCTTTCTTAATTCAGGTCATTAGGGCTCTCTGGCCTGTTGTGTTCTTCTCTCTCTTTATTTTTTTTACTGTCAGAAATTCAAAGGGCAAAAGTTTTGTTGCCCATGGACCATGGTACCTAAATTAGTTTTGACTATAAGATAAGGATCATGGTATTTTAAGATAGTGAATATGTTTCATTGAATTCAAATTTCATTTTATTGATAAAATCAAGTATGTAGGTACGTTATATTAAGTTAGGCATTAATTTTAATTTTTGTTTATATAACAAACGTTCTAAAAGAAAACATGTTCAGCTTATCACAAATTATGTCTTATGTTCTCTTTGTTTACTTTTACTTGTCAATTTTTGCTATGGCACATTTATTAAGAAAATTAGTGTTGATACGACTATTTTATCATACTACCTCTATTAATTATATCTAGAGTAACATGTTTTGAAAATAATTTGAAGAATAAATAATTAATGTTTAAGGTGAAATAGCAAAAAAAAATATTGTCTTTTCTTGATATATATATATTTATATTTATATATATATATGTGTGTGTGTGTGTGTGTGTGAATTTGAAATTTCAAATAAAAATTTAAGGTAATAAGGTGAAAGTTATCCACTGTGATGCTCAAATACAATCCTCATGAATATTTTGCGTACAGCCCAAGAAACACCTAAGTACCCAATCCTCAACTTTTAGCAGGACAAAACTCATTGTTTGCTTATAAGAAAGTCTGATCAAAACTATATATAAAATAAGAACGAGAAAAATATACTAATTTCATAAAAGGAGATACAAAATTTTGATCTATTAATTATAGTGATTTATAGTTTTTTTTTTATGTAATTTTGAATATTTTTTTTTTTTTTTTAAAAAACTTAAAGAGACCTTGATCAAATGCATGATCAAAATTAAATAATTTAACTTTCAAAATTAGAACGCGCCACATAAACCGAATCAGAAGAAAATATTACTCCATCAATTTAGTTTAAAAATTACTGAACAAAAAAACAATACTTGGCCAATAATCTATATATCCATGATGATGTAGAATGAAATTAATTGATGGTTTGATGCATGCATGAATAGTTTATATACTTTTATACTACTTTTAAGGATCTATTTGGCTATTGAAATTTGAATGATGCCACATATATAAAAATCGGGACTAGTTGGACAATTCCCTTGATCGAACACATTCACGTTGGTAAAAAATAATATATAGATAGATAGATATAAAATAGGTATTTTAAAAAATCAAATAAAAAAAAGGAGAATAATTATTATTCAAATTTACTGAGAATGACTCTGAATTTCCTTTTGACCGCTAAATCACTATTCATTTTGTACTAGTATGTTAGAGTATTGCATTTTGGTGGATGACTCAGAATTTCATCTTGATGAAAGTATGTTAATTGACTGTTAGTGAATGTCAAGATTCAGTCGGTGGAAATCAGGTGCTACACTAAACTAGGCATTATCAGGAGAATAATTGGCAAAAAAGAAATTTTGCAAAACTATTTTGCCAAATACTCACTTAATTTTTTTTTGATTTAGTTTTTAGGTTTAGGGTGTAAAAGGTGGAAAAAGTGGGGTCCACACGTGGTCCAAGGGACCAATTCATCATTTATACAACTTTACAAATTTAATATAATACACCTAACCCCCTCCACTTATTCCAATATTTTAAAAAAAAAACTCTCTCTCCTCTTCAATTCCCAACTCCCACTTTCAAACAACTTCTCCCAAAAACGCCATTTTCGTACGTTCTTCGTCTGCAGCTGCTAAGGGGGCGTTGTTGCTTTGCAAGGTTAGTTAAAATCGAGTTCCGATCATTTCTAGATCCATTTAAATGGTTTTTCTTTTTGCTAATCAATTGGTAGTGATGTAGGATTTTTTTTTTCGAATTCGGTGTTTTGACATAATCGTGTTTTTTTTAGCAACGAAGTGTTGAATGGTGGTATAATTGTTGCTTGAAGAGTTATTTTGGCATTTTGATCTGAACAACGTCGTGTTTCTTTCCGTAGACCCGCAGTCTATTCGTAGACTCGTGGTCTATGAAATGAGAATGCCCAAGATATATTTCAATTTTCGAACGTATGAAATTCTTTTAAAACATGATTGCTGAAATAGTGAAAATTGAAATATTAATAGCTAATTAGTTTGATTAGGTACACTAGTTTGAGTTTTAGTTATTGTTGTGTTTTGATATTTTCATGTTCGATTTATGTTCAATTATTGTATGTTTGTGTAGTGAATTGTTTAAGGTAGGGTGTTTGTTAATTTTTTTTTTCTTTGGGGGGGGGGGGGTTCATTTGATCATTAAGTTATTTCTGTTGATAGACTTGTGGTCTATGAACTGAAAATAGGAGATTTGTTCTTTAGGTGTAGACTGTGTTGAAAATATGTAGAAAAGTTATGATTCTTAAACAGAAAGACGATACCGCTGGTAGTAGTAGAAAAAGAAGAACTGCGGCAGTTGAAAAAGTGTCAAAAAGAAAGAACAATTAAAGAGTCGATGTTCGAATCAGATTTGGAGTTAAAGGAGATAAGCAACTATGTCGATTCTAATGAAGATATTGCCAAGCGGAGTGTCAATTGTGATAGGAAAGAGTGCGAAAGAAGTGGGAGTAATAGTGATGATGGGGATAATGATTCGTTGTACATGCCATATCTTTCAAGGTGTATTTCCATGGAGCAGTATGACCTTCAAATGATAATTGATGAGGTTGTATCTTTCCCGACAAAGATATCGATCCGATCAAGAATAGCTGCTTATTGAGAATTTAAGCAAATTCTTGTCGACCAAGAATTGAAGAAAAGATTCAAGCGGTCCTGTTTTGGACACCTGAGGAACCTACCGGAACATCTCAAGTTCAATGGGCAGTTGGTCCATTATTTGCTGTTGCGATGCGGTAAGAACGATAAGATGCGTCATGAGATATGGTTCTGCGTTAACAACAAGCCTGTCTGTTTTGGCTTGAAAAAATTTTATTTGATCACGGAGTTGAACTGCTCATCATACCCCAGTGAATAAAAAATGAAGAAGGTGTTTGAAAATGGGGACAATTTTGTTTTAAGGTAAATAAAAACATCACGGCGGCCAACTTATTACACCTGATCAGAGGGAATAAGCTGAACAAGGACCAGAAGTTGAAGTGTTGTCTACTGTGGTTCTTACACACCATGTTTCTTGCGAAAGATTCAACGAAGGTTGTCGACACAAAACTGATTCGAATGGTCGACTCTTTGAGTTTCTTCGAGAAGTATCCGTGGGGGAAAGAAACATTACAACTGACCATGGGCTATCTGAAGAAGAAAAGTGACCTGAAGAAGCAGAAGGAAGTATTTGATGAGAAGCAGAACGCATCGTATGCTCTATTCAGATTTCCCTGGGCATTCATGCTATCTATCATAAACCCTTTAGTGAGTTTATTGTAGATTATCATTTTATTTATACTATGTCATAGACTCAAAGTTATTTTTTTTCACTGTTGTACTGCTTACAGATTTGGATCTATGAGGCCTTTCCTCATCTTGGATAATTTGTTGGAAAATCAATGGATGAGCCCTTACCCATCCCCCGCATCCTCAAATGACACACTTCAAAAAGCGACAAGATAATTGAAGGCGACCCATTGAAGTATAAAGGAAAAGTTACCGAGGTATGAACTTATTTTCTATAATGCAATAAGAGTACCGTTTTATCGAATATTATGTAATTGGTAATTGATAGTTGGTAGAACGTGCACCCGTACATCATCCCTACTGTCCGTGAGACGAAGATGGATTACATTATTACGTTTGAGCCATATACGGACGAGGTGAAGAATAACGTTCTCGATGGCTTGAAGAAAGAGTTAGAAGGGGTGACTGTCCTCACTTCAAATAAGGACAGTGATGATGATGGGGATTTGGTTGGTAACCTCGTTGGAGTACGCGTAGGTGATGATGATTCTCTGAGCACCTCCAAAGATGCAGCGGGAACCTCATCCCCAGGGATCCTCATAAGCGTGTGGCTGCGCTCGAGGAAGCGGTGTTTGGTATTGCTGCCTATATCAAAGAGAAATGAATGAAGAAAAAGGAAAATAATGAGCGACAACATGAGCGAGGTAATTTCATTCATTAATTGATGTTGTTAATGAATATTCAGCTTTAAATATCAGTAACACTTTGTAATATTATGAAATAGTGCATGTGCATGTATCAGAGAGAAATGAAGAAGGAGAAAAAAAGAGCAAAATGGATGAGTTGGCCACTGTTGTGGCAGAAGAGGAAGAAGAAGAAGAAAAGAAGGATGGTGAAAAAGATAAGAGCCAAGAATAAGGTGGAAAAGTAGTAGAAGCGACAACAGATGAACAAGGAGTCGCGGAAAAAGAAAAAACTATTGTTGAAGAAGCTGACGAAGCTGACAAAGAAGAAGTTGAGCAAAAAAAAGAAGCTTGGGACGAAACAGCTGCTAAAGCTGAGGAAAAAATAGCTGCTGCAGGTGAAGTAAGAAAAGAAGATGTGGAAGAAAAGGAAACTGAAGAAGCAACAGCTGATGCAAATGCTGAAAAAGAAGAGAAGAAGGTGAGAATGAAGAAGCAGCTGCAATTGTTGAGAAAAAAAGAAATTGAAGATGTCCAAACAGATGTGGTCATGGACATTGTTGACGAAATCAACAGTAACACTTGTGTTGATGAGGAACTTAGGGAATGAGACATTTAAATACTAAGATGTTTAATTTGTTGTTAAATGATGAGTTGTTAGGATATGACAACTTTTTTTTATTTCACAAAGATGAAGTTTGAAGAATCTGGTGGTAGGATATGACAGTTATTCTTTTATTTTATGAAACTTGTTATGATTCTGAGCTGAATTTGTTTCTATCAAACTGATTTGTGGAATTTGAATATGCAGGGTGTGGTCATAGTTGGTACATTGTATGCTTGATATCATAGAATGCATACTTAGTATTCCATATACCGTATGCATAGTCTATCATTACCCTGTTGGTCGAATTTAAGTTGACGTGTTGTTTAATCGACTATGGTTCTATAAAAAATAGTATTTAACATTATACAAAAGTAGAATTATTATTATTTATTCAATATCAGTACATCCACGTTACACTTTTTCAAAGAACGAATACTAGCATTATAACACATAACATCATTTTTAGGACATTCTCTCTTTCTTCAGCCAAAATCAACTTTTGGTTTAGTTGATCCCTCTCTATTTGGGTGTCATGTAGCAATAGTTTAAAGTGATCCCTCTGTTCTTTGGCTACTTTGAACAAAGTCATGAGAAAATCTTTATTTTCTTTGCATTTTTGGAGGCTTTGTAGTAGATTAAATTTTGTCAAGCCTTGAAAATTTGATGTCTCGAGTCCCGAAATAAACGTTGATGCTACATAATAAAATTTACATCAAAAAGGGGAAAATGAAAGAAGCTTTCTTCTAAAAAAATCCTACAAAGAAAACTTCTTCAGCAATGAACAAATCAAAAAAACTTAAAAACATATACTAAAATAAAACATTTAAACGAAATTATGGGGATGGTGGGGGGGTGATGTAGTCAGGGCCTTCCATTCCGAGCCTTTCCAGAATTGCCCTCAAGAAACGAGCAATTCGACGGAGATCCCGCTCCAGGTAGATGCGGTCTTCACCCAGCCCATAGAAAAGCCGATCCAAATCATTCCTTAGGAGGAGGAGGTCGTAATGCCTCTGAGGAACACATCTGATGGGGCGCAGGGGTATCCTTCTTGGAGGCATTATTTTGATTTGGGTGAAGAAGAAGAAGAGACGATTTCTGATATTTTCGGTTTAGGAAAAACTGAATTGTTGCGTAGAAAGAGGGCCTGTACTTATAAACCTGTAGATTATGTCCGTTCATATATCCACCCAATGGTAGGTCGACGTGTCTGACAAGAAAAAATGTTTCGTATGCGTATACCAACGGTTTTTCCTCGTGAAGAGACATTTGTGCAACTTTAAATAAATGGGAGGGAAACAAGGGAAATAATGATTCATTTCATAGATTGAAGAGATAAGCCGGAAAAATGACCAACATAACGTGTTAGATCATCAATACATATTATCTTATAGACCATATATTATATATACGTTAGACTATAGATAGTCTATCATAGACAAAGCTTTAGGTCGATAACAACTGAACGTTAAAATCTACAGAAATGCACATTCATCCCCCAAAACTGTAGCTTTACAACTGAAGCTAAAAAAAAGCCTATTTATGATTTGATGCTGCCCATTCTACACGTGGTTCTTTTGTGTCCGGATTTCTCGAATATTGAACACTTATTCCTCCTTTTTGGAATTGAATGTCTCACCGACGCCCTTAGTGCATTTGACTTTTTTCCTTCCGAGTTTAGAATCGTATAGGGGTGGAGAAATTTTGGCATCTACCAATTCCTGTGGCACAGTCTATTCAGCCTCCGGAGGGACCACGTTAATTGCTTCCGAGTATGCGAGGAGGTAACTTTCAGCTTTATAAATTGGCGAAGAGTAGTCATAGATGGAGTTACCATAATATTCGCCATCACCGTACTTTGCTCGCAAAGCTGCCATCGCATGTTCGCACGGTAGTTTCATCAAGTCAAATTTTCGATAAGAACAGGTCCTCTCCAAGAGATTGACCTTGGCAGTAATGTTTTTGCCGAACACCGTATACTCGTCGAGAACCCCTTTTGGATTACCCACATACAAGGAATCGCTCACACTCTTTTTATCCCTTAGGATCCTTTCCGCATAAGGCACAAATATGTTCTCTTTACCACCGACAAATGCATACCGCTCCCTAAACTTTTCACTAATTTTTTTAGCAATTGAATTGAATATGTAGGACATGGGGTACTCCAGTTCATCCATCAAAAATCAAGTTGAGCGACTCGGCGATGTTCGTGGTCATCACATCGTACCTATTGCTCGGAAAGTGTGCTCTACTCCATTTTCAAAACCAAGCACATTTTCAAGGACATGAGCTGCCTCAGGGCATTTACTCTCCAATTCCACAAAATTATTGCTAAACTCATCAAAGGAATAAGCCTTTGTCACGACGTAGAATAGATATAAATGTTCTCTGCAGTGTTGATTTACGCGAAGATTTTAAGCGAGGTGCCTCAAGTAAAGTCCGTGATGTGCATGACTGTATACACGGGAGAAGGCATTGGCGATGCTAATGTGCCTGTCGGAGATGACTCATAGATATGATTCATTTCCTATGATAGACTTCAGCTTCTGGAAGTAGAGGGTCCAAGAAGCATTGTTCTTTTTATCGATGACACAAAGTTCTCCTGGCTAAACCCCTACTAAATTTGAAAACAAAAAACAAAAAAAAAAAAAAAACAGAAAAGAGAACTAAATTTGAAAACACAAAAGCATCGTTCTCGTTAACTTCTTTTTGTTCCATATTCATGATCTAAAATAAATAAAAACAGAAAACAAAAAAACAAAAATTAAAACTAGACGAGTTCGTTTGGGATGAGGGATAAGTGATAATTAATTTTAGGATGAGTTTATTTCATGTTTGATTGAAATAAAACTTTCTATCTTGAACAAGATTTTACTGCAGTTTGAGGTCATTTGGTAATAATCAGTGATAGAAGCAGATATATCTTTCCATATCCCGTACATGTATAGATAAAGTAATAAGCCTTCCCCTTTGAAATCTATTGCTTGATGCCTTCCCCTGTGAAATCTATTGCTTGATCTGTATGCATTTTGCTTTGATGAAATTACTATTTGTGAAAAGATTTCATAAAGGAAACAATCTTCCAGTTTTCCTTTACTGGGAAATAATCTTCCAGTGCACCGGGCTACCCTTCTCTTTTATTTATGGTTACAAGTTTTAGATGTATATAGTTAAATGAAGCAAACAATTGGTTGTCGGGGTGATGAAAACATTTGACTCTGTGTTATGATTGACTTAACTCTTATTTTTTTTTTCTCTTGTTTACTTTTGTAGCTAATATGGCGTTTTTGAGACCTCCATCGATAGAGGGTTTGGATGCTTTATTGTCCTTAAGAGCTTCGACAATTTCATCTCATTTTCTTAAGGGGAAGTATAATCCCTTGGATGTTAAGAAGTGGTGTGCTGAAAAGGCCCAGATGAAGAAAACGTAAGTTGTTAATTTTGTACGGAGTTATTCACTTTGATTCCTTATATGATTGTGAGCTTCAATCATTTGTGTTACTGGTTTCTTTAGTACCTTTAGTTGTTACGTGGTGATCAGTTTCCATTCTATGGCATAGGAAGTTTCTGCTCCTATTTGTTCTAAAATTTTTATGCCTTCATGCAGATTGGTAATCACTTAGCAGATGAAATTACTCTTATTTCAGTTCTTTTCAGTTCTTCCTTGTAATCCGTAATCGTGCCAATATGTGTGATATTCATATCAATAGTCTGAAATATTATCTGGATTTTATTGGAATACTATAGCTGTTCAGTTTATTCTTTGTAGTTTTCTTTACGGGCTTCAAGACAGAAGCCACTATGTCTCAACCAAGACTGATATTTCTGTTTAAGAATTTAAGCTAGATTAGCTTTTGGAGCCACTCAAAGTGTTTTATTCTTATAGTTTTCTAGTGGAAGGTAACAATAGTATTCCATGGATATACAGGAACTATACAAGTGCAGCCACAACCATCGATCAACTTGTTTTCTAGGAAATCTAGAAAGAAGGTGTATTTTAATTTCTTTGGGATGTTAATGTGAAATCGAGTAGTATACATACTCCATATTGAGCATTGTGTTACTTTTTTTAAAATTTGTCTTGTAATTTTGTCTCTTTGCTTAGTAACTCGACTAACTCAGAGTACCAAAAGTTCCACAAAGCCTTGTCCCTGATTGTAGTAGTAGTCTTTACCACAAATTGGCCATGGATATTTTTCTTAATTTTTATTTTTGACATTGTTTCGTTTCGATTTTGCTTCAGATCCAGCCTTGTCTCACTGCTATTACATCAGTAAGTGATGGTTTGAAGGGACTCTACAATGAAAAATTGAAGCCACTGGAACAAACTTACCGCTTTAATGAATTTGCATCTCCGACTCTGGTGAGTGGATGAAGAAACATACAGATTATGTATTAATAGTAGTACTTTCAACAACCTTATAGATGTTAAACTTGTGTTTGTGAATGCTTCTTTTTGTTTGTTGTCACAGACGGAGAGCTATTTTGATGCCAAGCCTATGGTCGTGCTTTTGGGTTAATACTCGACAGGAAAAATCAATTTTATCAAACACTTGCTAAAGTGCAATTATCCAGGTTAGTACCGATGGCTGGTTGGAATTCTTTATTTAGTTCCAGGTTATCTTTTGAATTGCTAGATGGGCGTAGATGATGCATCCATTTGCCAATGAATAATGTATACTTGGTGCTTAGATTTATGGATGCTTTTCGTGTGTAGTTTATTAGAACAACTATCTAATCATCTCATTATATTTCTTAAGTTTTTCTGATAAGGAGCTATATAATTATCTCATTTAGGGGTATTTGTGTAGGATATTGGTAAGTATAGATAGACATAAGTTATTGTTCGAAGAATGTTTTACATGGATATTTGTACTTGGAGTAGAGAGAAAGTACCTTTTCAGTTGAGTGTAGGCCTTTCTGTAGTCTTCAACTTTTGAACTACTTTTATCTACCCGTGTGGTTAGTTTAAAGCTGTCTGAGCAGGGATTATTGATAAAACATAAAGATGATCTCTTCTATTTCTTGTCCTCTTATCTCTGTGGAATTAACAAAGGTATCTGTGATATCCTGATTATTTTGAATCAAATGTAACTGAAAGGAAGCAGTTTCATGCATATTAACATCAGTGATAGACCAAAACTAGTTTCAACATTAGCTTCAATATATGGAGACTTACAGTGCATAGAATAATTGGTATTCTATCAATCAAAAGGTTCTACTAGATAAAGGTTTTTTGGTGACAAGATAAGATTTAGTGGAAAGACAAGCATGACACTTAATAAGGATAATATTTTTAAAATGTCACTACATCTTGCTCAAAGAATACTTGTAAATCTAAAAATGCTGGTGACACAGAGTACGTTTTGGGGTGGTTAGAGTGTAGACAGTCCATATTATTACATCAAAAGAAATAAAGAGGTTATTTTTGATAGATCATCCGATATCAAAATAATATGATATCACGCTAAAACAAATAAGTGCAAACATTCACGACAAGCTAAGAGTCTTCATATGATTTACGCGTTAAAATTCCTTAATCCAACATATTTTATAAGTCTTGTAAATTGTAATAAAGAGATTTTACATGAAAGTATAATTACTGTTCTTAAATTAGTTATTAACTTTTTTCTCAAAGTCGACTGACATTCATCTACTATCTATAAATTAAAATAAGACAATAAGATAATAAAGGTATCAAAACAATACAATTAAACCTATCCTTTACACAAGAAATTCTTCAAAGCCAACTGACATTCATCTACGACCTGTAAACTAAAATAAAACAATACAATAGTGATCACAAAATTTTGATTTTGATGAAAATAATTCTCATCTGAGCAAAAACTTTGACCGTAAAGAATGACTTGAATGAAAACAAAGAATATACATATATACATACACCTTGAATTCTATTATGTTGACAAGAACGGTGAAGAAGTTGAGGGTTAGAAAATCAAGCATCCATCAATCTAGACCTACAACCGAATTAAATTAGACGAGCATCAATCATATTTTTTCAGTAGGCAAGAAAAATTGACCTTAATTGATCAAAGTAAAATCGTAAATTTAAAAAATCGAGAGCGCATCAAAATGACAAAATACTCCATAAAAACATACATAATTCAATGGATATAAATATTAACATGACATACCTACGACAACATCCAGATGCATATAAGAAAGTATCAACCTCAACTTTCGTGACAATCTTATGTCCGAAATGTAAGAGTTAGGATTACAACCACAATGTAGTCCCACGACTGAGGTCTGTAGGATAGTGCAGAATTACAACAGCAATATAGTCCCACTACTGAGATCCGCAGGATAGTGCATACTCAACCTTGCCCTACCTTGTTACAAAAATTAAGACTATGAAACAGAATCATACAAACTTGTGCCTTGGCTGCAGTACATATCTCAAACAGAACCACAATAGAAACTTTTCAATAAAAACATACGATTCTAATATATTTACAGATGCACAAAAATAGTGGGCTAGTCAAAATTGTAAAATTCGTTGAGCACACACATAATTCACACGTCAATCACAAAACCATATTTATAGAAATATTTTTTAATAGAGTCTTATTTTAGGAGTATTTTTCTAGTTAAACAGTAGAAAAAAAATATTAATTAATATTTAGGAGTTCCACATATTTTAGGAGAACGACTTACAAATTTAAGAGTACCTATATTTATAGAAATATTCTTTTTAATAGAGTCATATTTTAGGAGTATTTTTCTAGTTGAACAGTAAAAAAGAAAACATTAATTAATATTTAGGAGTTTAAGTTAATGTAATAAAAATAATTAAATAATAATTAAAAAAATAATAAAAAACAGTTTTCTCTAAAGAATATTCTTTTAATGAAGGACAAAAAGTTCAAATCACTTTTCTAAAGGTTTTCACACTTTTAATATATTATAGATATACACATGTTCTTCAATTCACTACTCTTTCCACATTCTTCTATATGAAATTTTTTTTATAGTTAAATTATATAAATTTTGATTAATATTTTAAGATGTATTTTCTAATTAAATTGAATTTTTTAAATAATTTGTATTACTTTTTTTATAATTTTTGACTATCTTAATTTTAATTTAAAAAATTAAATTAATCTAATATAATTTAACTTTGAAACTTAATCAAATTGACTCATGAAAAATGGAGGAAACATATAAAAGAGAATGAAAATAGTACAAACTACAAAGTAAAGTTAAGGGTGAGAAGGTGATAGTTATCAATTGTGATGCTCAAATACAAGCTTTATGAATATTTTGCGTACAATTACGTAGCTTGACCATGTAAAGTTTGTTGTATATGTTATTCAAATTAAATTAATAATTATAAGTATTTTAATAAAGAGGTGTTTTTAATAAAAAGAGGTATATTTTTAATGAAGAAATGTGTTTTAATATAAAAAGATGTTTTTAGTAAAAGGTTGTGGCCTTAGTTTCATCCTCCTTTAGTTATCTTAGTTCATCGAATCTTTTCAAAGAGTTATTTTATTTCCAAGATCAAGTTGTTGATTTCTTGCTTTCCGGAGAATCTCTTCACTATTTACGTAGTGTGAGACTCAATATGCTTATCATATCCACTAAAATAATTTATATACAATTTCATAGCAATATCGCAAAGGAGTGGAAGCAAATATTATTTTTACGAAAACGCTTTATGCGTGTTTCAAGTCTTTAACTTTGTGTTTATTGTTCAATTTATTAAACACTCATCTTCATGTTCTTTTTCGTATATTTTTATGTGTTCATGAAACATAATTTTTCAATAAAATTGAGAATGTGAAACCACAGTAAATTACGCCTAATTTAACACTCCCTTCGTTAGTTTTTACTAGTCATTTATAATAGAATCATACAAGTATATATATACTTATGTCCCACTTCCATGCAATGGAATGTACAGTACCAATTTCTCACGTGTATGAAGCATGCGTAACTTACACAAATAAACCATATATATATATATATCAACGTTAATTAATACTATAATAAGATAAAGATGACGACATTAGGTCAAACATTATCCGCGTGAACCCATCAATCAATTCCTTGCCCATGTGAGCAATGTGTAATTTCGTAACCCCTTTTCTTCAGTTTATTTATCACATTTGATTATTTGATATACGTCGTCGGCGTAAAAAAAAAATAACGTTTGATATACTAACTTGGAATAATATAATTTGCAGAATAAGACACCAAAAATTAAATTTAAAAAAATAGAGACAATTAGTAAATGGGAACTAATAGAGTATTCTATTATTTGAACAGCCAAAATGTTATGTTAAACTCGTTTGTACAAATATTACTCCTTATTTAAGGGCGAATACCTATTTAATTTTGACATTAAATAAACAGTGCACTTCTAGTAATTCACTTTCGTTATAAAGTTGTTTAATTTTTGCATGAATTAAACTAAACTATAGCGTAATACCGACGATGTACTAACTAGTAATCCTCCATATTTAATATATAAGTCTCGAATTTACGTTCTAAATATGAAGTTATTTGTAATAGAAAATATTTTACCCTCAAAGTTAGACTTTTCAGTATGAACCCAAATTAATCGAGTCCCAACTTGTAGGGGGCATAACAGCATGGACTGAGTTATAATACGATGATCCTTTTTAGTACTTATAAAGCAGGGATAAAGACCACAAACAACATACTATACTATATCTCTATGTTTGCCATAAATTATCATTTACACTGTTAAATTATATATGAACAAAATTTATCATTTATAATAAGATCACATATATATATATAGAGAGAGAGAGATCATTACACTGCCATTAAGTTCGACGTAAATTAATAAAGAAAAAGAAGAAGAAAGAAGACAGCAACATAGCCCTAATGATGTATAAATATATAGTCCTACTCCTAGAAGACTTAGGAGAGTCTATATATTATATCTAGTTATTTTTTTGATATATAGAGATATAGATATAAAATCAGGACTAATGACCTGAATTAAGAAATACAATAATAAAGAAAAGCACCAAAAGTAAGATAACCATAATGATCCAAATATTGGGCATGATCACCCATATAATGAACGCTCCAATGAGAAATATGCAGATGAGGATGACAAATATTATTACTGCACAATTGTCCAGAGGCTCGGCCATCTTCTCGATCAGACACTTGATGATCTGATCTTCCGGACACAATAAAAGCTAGACTCTAATTAATTTTCTGTTGATATGTAGTATTTTGTAATGAACACTCAAAGCACCAAGCCCCTCTCTATTTATAGCAGGCAAACGCCATTTTCGTACGTTCTTCGTCGCCACTTCATCTACTATCTATAAATTAAAATAAGACAATAAGATAATAAAGGTATCAAAACAATACAATTAAACCTAACCTTTACACAAGAAATTCTTCAAAGCCAACTGACATTCATCTACGACCTGTAAATTAAAATAAAACAATACAATAGTGATCACAAAATTTTGATTTTGATGAAAATAATTCTCGTCTGAGCAAAAACTTTGACCGTAAAGAATGACTTGAATGAAAATAAAGAATATACATATATACACACACCTTGAATTCTATTATGTTGACAAGAACGGTGAAGAAGTTGAGGGTTAGAAAATCAAGCATCCATCAATCTAGACCTACAACCGAATTAAATTAGATGAGCATCAATCATATTTTTTCAATAGGCAAGAAAAATTGACCTTAATTGATCAAAGTAAAACCGTAAAGTTAAAAAATCGAGAGCGCATCAAAATGATAAAATACTCCATAAAAACATACATAATTCAATGGATATATATATTAACATGACATACCTACGACAACATCCAGATGCATATAAGAAAGTATCAACCTCAACTTTCGTGACAATCTTATGTCTGAAATGTAAGAGTTAGGATTACAACCATAATATAGTCCCACGACTGAGGCCTGTAGGATAGTGCAGAATTACAACAGCAATATAGTCCCACTACTGAGATCTGCAGGATAGTGCATACTAAACCTTGCCCTACCTTGTTACACAAATTAAGACTAAGAAAGAGAATCATACAAAGTTGTGCCTTGGCTGCAGTACATATCTCAAACAGAACCACAATAGAAACTTTTCAATAAAAACATGCGATTCTAATATATTTACAGATGCACAAAAAGTGTGGGCTAGTCAAAATTGTAAAATTCGTTCAGCACACACATAATTCACACTTCAATCACAAAACCATATTTATAGAAATATTTTTTAATAGAGTCTTCTTTTAAGAGTATTTTTCTAGTTAAACAGTAGAAAAAAATATTAATTAATATTTAGGAGTTCCATATATTTTAGGAGACCGACTTACAAATTTAAGAGTACCTATATTTATAGAAATATTCTTTTTAATAGAGTCATATTTTAGGAGTATTTTTCTATCTGAACAGTAAAAAAGAAAGCATTAATTAATATTTAGGAGGTTTAGTTAATGTAATAAAAATAATTAAAAAAATAATAGAAAATAGTTTTCTCTAAAGAATAATCTTTTAATGAAGGACAAAAAGTTCAAATCACTTTTCTAAAGGTCTTCACACTTTTAATATATTATAGATATACACACGTTCTTCAATTCACTACTTTTTCCCTATTCTTCTACATGAAATTTTTTTGATAGTTAAATGAAATAAATTTTGATTAATATTTTAAGAAGTATTTTCTAATTAAATTGAATTTTTTTAATAATTTGTATTACTTTTTTTTATAATTTTTGACTATCTTAATTTTAATTTTAAAAATTAAATTAATCTAATTTAATTTAACTTTGAAACTTGATCAAATTGACTCATGAAAATTGGAGGAAACATATAAAAGAGAATGAAAATAGTACAAACTACAAAGTAAAGTTAAGGGTGAGAAGGTGATAGTTATCAATTGTGATGCTCAAATACAAGCTTTATGAATATTTTGCGTACAATTACGTAGCTTGACCATGTAAAGTTTGTTGGATATGTTATTCAAATTAAATTAATAATTATAAGTATCTTCTTCCTTTCTTCTTCTTCTTCTCCAAACCCATCCATGGCAATTTTTTATTTCTTCTTCTTCTTCTTCTTGGCAACCAAGAACCCATCAATGACAATTAATTTATTTTTCGTCTTCATTCATTCTTCTTCTTCTCCAATTCCATTTCTTC
This sequence comes from Capsicum baccatum var. pendulum, assembly GCA_030864225.1. Lineage (NCBI taxonomy): Eukaryota > Viridiplantae > Streptophyta > Magnoliopsida > Solanales > Solanaceae > Capsicum > Capsicum baccatum. The sequence goes on from CM061558.1 coordinate 140,800,036, forward strand.
TTCAATGGCCAAGAACCCATTAATGGCAATTAATTTTTTTTTCTTGTTCTTCTTCAATGTAATGATTTCTCAAATAATAAAGTTGTGATTTCGTGGTTTTCTCAAAACAAAAAATTCCAAGAACTCGTTTCTCATTGTCCATGTACTATCCGAAGAAGAAGAAGAAAAAAGAAAATAAATAAAGAAGAAGAAGAATTAAAAAATTCTTGAAGAAGCCATTAATGAGTTCTTTAGTTCTTGAAGAAGAAGAAGATGGAAAAAAAAAAAGATGATGATGATGACGTGGAATTAATTTTTTTAGTAAAAAAATGGTATTTGACGTGGAATTATGTGGCATGACACGTGGCAGCGCATGTAGACCACGAGTTAAAATCAAACAGGCTATGAGCGATTAGAGGTGTATATATTCCACTTTAAATAGTTCGGAGGGGTTATAAATTCGGTAAAAATAAGTTTAGGGGGTAATAGGTCCTTTAAAAGGTTGAGTGTGTAGTTGGGATTCGGGGTAAAGGTTGGGGGGGGGGGGGGGTATTTGACTATTATCTTCCATAAAAATAATATCTTTTTTGAGAATTGAAGTTGTCTTTGATCATGAATATAACTAGATTGTTTTTAAAAAATTTGTAAGGGAATGTCAAAAATCATATTTATTGAAAAAAAAAATATTTGTGATCAAACACCATTATTTTCACTAATTAAGATAAAAAAAAAATTCAGAAAAAGTTCTCCTAGCTAAACCCCTACTAAATTTGAAAATATAAATTTAATTATATACACTTTATATAGTCATTTAATTATAGAGTTAATTTTAGAAAAACAAAATAAATTTTTCTTGATTTTTGAAGCTAAACAGACTATCAGCTAAGAGAGAAGATAGAGAGTAAGAGAGAGAAAGAGAGGTAATTGATTCCCTAACTCATACTGAGCAAAATAATAATTGTCTCTATATTGAACCTTCTAGAATGAATACATTCTTTTCCCTTATATACATGCCACATTCCCACACTATTGACAGTTGTACATCACTAACTAATCAACTAGATTACTAATTAATCATCAATTATTCAAATCTATATTAACTAACTCTTGTGCCAGTTGTACAATACAATCAAGTTACAACTCCTGTTCCATTACTCCCCCTCAAGCTGGAAGGTATGAACACATCCAAAACACACAGCTTGGAAACCAAATATTCATGTTGTGATCTAATCAACCCTTTTGTTAAAATATCTGCTTGCAGCTCATGTGTTCTTAAGAACAATGGTTTAATCAATCGCATTTGAATCTTCTCCCTAATGAAGTGACAATCTATTTCGATGTACTTTGTCCTCTCATGATATACCGGGTTTGCTGTTATTTGTAAGGATTCCTTACTTTCGTAATAGAGTTCTACTGGCAACTCCAGGTTTTCTCCTAGTTCTTTGTACAATCCTTTGATCCACACTATCTTTGAGACTGCGGAAGTCATGCTCCTGTATTCTGACTCCACTGAGCTTCTTGAAATGGTTATTTGTTTATTGGACTTCTAAGATATCAGAGAATCACCATGTTTAACTAGGAAACCTATCATGGATCTCCTAGTGTTTGGGCATACTGCCCAGTCAGCATCATAATATGTTGTCAGCCTGTTCTATTTTCTGCTACTCATCAATATTCCCATTGCAGGTTGTCTTCTTATGTATCTTACCACCCTTAGTGTTGCTTCCATGTGAGATTTCTTTGGTACTTGGAAAAACTGACTTAGTGTTTGCACGGAAAAACATATGTCTGGTCTTGTTAAAGTCAGGTAAAGCAAACTACCAATCAATCTCTGATATGATCCCATATCTTCCAATACTGGATCATTTTCTACCCCTGCTATTTCATCTGATTCTCTAGTAGTTAGTCTCATGTTGTTGTCCAATGGTGTCCAAGAGGGCTTTGCTCCAGTAAGACCATCTTCGTCTATCATTTCTAGGGCATATTTTCGTTGATTCATCAATATTCCTTTATTAGTCCTGCTAAACTCTATTCCAAGAAAGTACTTTAGAGTTCCTAGGTCTTTAATCTTTAACTTGGCATGCGGATCCTGCTTGGTCTGCTCAATTAACTTCAAGTCATTCCCTGCTATCATCATGTCATCAACATAAACCAAAATGACCACAATTTTCTCATTATGTATTCTTATAAACAATGAGTGGTCTAGTTTTCTTTGTATGAATCTTGAAGCAGCCAGTGCATCTATAAGTTTCACATTCCATTGTCTGCTGGCCTGTTTAAGACCATACAGGGATTTAACTAGCCTGCAAACCAATTCTTGAGACTCCCTCTAACTAGAAAATTCATCAGGCAAAGTCATGTAAACCTCATCAAAGAGATCTCCTTGAAGGAAGGCACTATATACATACATTTGATGGATATGCCATCCCGAAGCTGCGGCAATAGATAATACACTTCTGAAAGTAATAATTTTCACCACAGGTGAAAAAGTATCTTGAAAATCAATACCCTCTCTTTGGTTATAACCCTTAGCAACCAACCTGGCTTTGTATCTTTCTACTTCGCCATTAGCTTTAAATTTCAACTTGTAAACCCATTTACATCCAATAGGATGCTTCCCTGGAGGCAGAGGAACTAACTTCCAAGTATGATTGTTTTCAAGTTTAAGAATTTCTTCTTGCAATGCCTTAATCCACTTAGGATTAGAACAAGCTTCCTTCTATGACTTGGGCTCAGTAAGACAAGAAATGGCAGTCAAATAGTGTTGATAAGTAGGTGAAAGATGAGTATGACTTAACACCTGAGAGAGTGCTTCCTTCTATACACACACGTTCTTGAATTCACTACATTTTCCATTTTCTTCTATATGAAATTTGTTTTATAGTTAAATGATACAAATATTGATTAATATTTTAAGTTGTATTTTTTAATTAATTTAATTTTTTTTAATAATTGGTATTACTTTTTATATAATTTTTTAATATCTTAATTTTAATTTAAAAATTAAATTAATTTAATATAATTTAACTTTAAAATTTAATCAAATTGACTCATGGAAAATGGAGGAAACATATAAAAGAGAATGAAGATAGTACAAAGTAAAGTTAAGGTTGAGAAGGTGATAGTTATCAATTGTGATGCTCAAATACAAGCTTTATGAATATTTTGCGTACAATTACATAGCTTGACCATGTAAAGTATGTTGGATATGTTATTTAAATTAAATTAATAATTATAACTATTTTAATAAAGAGGTGTTGTTTTTAATAAAAAGAGGTATATTTTGAATGAAGAAATGTGTTTTTTTATAAAAAGATGTCTTTTAGTAAAAGGTTGTGGCCTTAGTCTCATACTCTCATACTCCTTTAGTTATCTTAGTTCATTGAATCTTTTCAAAGAGTTATTTTCTTTCCAAGATCAAGTTGTTGATTTCTTACTTTCCAAGGAATCTTTTCTGTATTTACATAGTGTGAGACTCAATATGCTTATCATATCCACTAAAATAATTTATATACAATTTCATAGCAATCTCGCAAAGGAGAGGGAGCAAATATTATTTTTACGAAAATGCTTTGTGCGTGTTTCAAGCTTTTAACTTTGTGTTTATTATTCAAATTATTAAGCATTCATCATCTTCATGTTCTTCTTCGTATATGTTTATGTGTTCATGGAACATAATTTTCCAATAAAGTTGAGAATGTGAAACCACAGTAAATTACGCCTAATTTAACACTCCCTTCGTTTGTTTTTACTAGTCACTATTTTTCTAATTGGATTTCTAATTTTATTTATCACTTTTGATATATCAAGAAAGACAATATTTTTTTCTACTTCACCCTTAACATTAATTATTTATTCTCCAAATGTTTTTCAAAAAATGTTACTCTAAATATAATTAATAGAGACAATATGATAAAATAGTAGTATCAACCATAATTTTTTTTTATTGAATATGCCATAGCAAAAACTGACAAATAAAAATTAACAAAGAGAATATATAAGACATAATTTGTGCTCAGCTAAACATATTTTTGCTTAGAACATCTGTTAGGCATATATTTTGATTTTTTTCTATATAACAAAAAAAATGCTCAATATTTAATATTAATTGAAGAAGTTGAACTAAGGTACGAAAGCTTAAATAACACTTCCAATTCCCAAGAATACATGCAAGTATATATATACTTATGTCCCACTTCCATGCAATGGAATGTACAGTACCAATTTTAACGTGTGCATATATATATATATATATATATATATATATATATATATATATATATATATATATATATATATATATAATAAATTAATACTACTCCATAATAAGATAAAGATAACGACATTAGGTCAAACATTATCCGCGTGAAGCCATTTTCATACCTACGTTGGCAATGCGTAATTTCTTAACTCCTTTTCTTCAGTTTATTTATCACATTTGATTATTTGATATACGTCGTCGTCGTAAAAAAAAATAATGTTTGATATAATGACTTGAAATAATATAATTTGGAGAATAAGACACTAAAAATTAAATTTAAAAACTAGAGACAATTAGTAAATACGAACTAATAGATCAGTATTCTATTACTTGAACAGCCAAAATGTTATGTTAAACTCGTACAAATGTTACTCCCTATTTGAGGGCAAATGCCTATTTTGACATTAAATAAACAGTACACTCCTAGTAATTCGCTTTCGTTATAAAGTTGTATAATTTTTGCAACAAGTAAACTAAATAATAGCGTAATGTCGATGATGTACTAACCAGTACTCCTCCATATTTAACATAAATCTCGAATTTAAATTTTGAATATGAAGTTATTTTGTGATGAGCTGAACATGTTTTCGTTTAGAACATCCGTTATATAAACAAAAATTAAAATATATGCCTAACGTGAAATAATGTACCTACATACTAGATTGTATCAATAAAATGAAATTTGAATTCAATAAAACAATAAAATGAAATTTGAATTCAATAAAATAATAAAATGAAATTTGAATTCAATGAAACATGTTGACCATCTTAAAATACCATGATCCCTATCTTATAACCAAAACTAATTTATGTACCATGGCCGCCACAAAATTTTGCCCTATGAATTTCTGACACACAAAAATAAAAAAGAGAGAGAGAGAATCTTCCTTACCAATTATGCACATCTTTATTTCTATTAATTTTTTTAATTTAAAATAGCAAATAAATACGTAGTCATATTTATCCATAGAAATTTCTTATTATAATAATATTTTATTATATTAACCTAATTTTCTTCAAAATGGAATTTTTATATTATGTTTTATTTTTCTATAATAATATTTTATTTATATTACATTTTACTTTTTTATAATAATATTTTATTTATAATAACAATAACGTTTATTATAGCCGTATCAAAAGAAGAGAATAATTAATATGAGTAGTAGTACTATTTTACAACACTATCACTCACTCAATATTTAATATTAATTGAAGAAGTTAAGCTAAGGTATGAAAGCTTAAATAACACTCCCATATCTCAAGAATACATGCAAGTATATATATACTTACGTCCCACTTCCATGCAACGGAATATATAGTATCAACTTCTCACGTGTATGAAGCATGCATAACTTACACAAATAAACCATATATATATATATCAAAATCAATTAATAATATAATAAGATAAAGATGACGACATTAGGCCAAACATTATCCGTGTAAACCCATCATACCCATCAATCAATTCCTTGCCCACGGTGGCAATGCGTAATTTCGTAACCCCTTTTCTTCAGTTTATTTATCACATTTGATTATTTGATATACCTCCTAAAAAAAATATGATGGATATAATAATTTTATCATATTATTTTTATTAATTAATGTTTAGTAATATACTGGAATAATAAAATTTGAAGAATAAGACACTAAAATCTAAATTTAAAAAAGTAGAGACAATTAGTAAATACGAACTAATAGAGTATTCTATTACTTAACAACCAAAATGTTACGTTAAAGTAGTCTTACAAATATTACTCCCTATTTGAGGGTAAATCCCTATTTAATTTTGACATTAAATAAACAGTGCACTCCTAGTAATTCACTTTCGTTATTAAGGTTTGCAGCAAGTAAACTAAACTCTAGCGTAATGTCGACGATATACTGATACTCCTTCATATATTTAATATAAGTCTCGAATTTGTGTTTTAAAAATGAAGTCATTTTTAATAGAAAGTATTTTACTCTCAAAGTTAAAATTTTCGACACGAATCCAAATTAATCGAGTCCCAAACGATGCCATGAATAAAGCAAGGATACAACTTGTAGGGGGCATAATAGCAGGAATTGAGCTATAATAAAATGATCCTTTTTAGTAATTATAAAGTTGGGAAAACCACAAACAATATACTATATCAATTGTTATTTGCCATGAATTATCATTTACACTGTTAAATTATATATGAATGAAATTTTTCATTTATAAAAGAATCACACACACACACATATATATATGGATCATTACACAGCCAAGTTCGTTGTAAATTAAATAAAGAAAAAAAAAAGACAGTAACATAACCCTAATAGTAATATATAAATATATAGTACTTGCGAGATTCTAGCTAGTTAATTACCTAGTTAAGTTATTGATACACATAGCTAGGGAAATAGCTATGCCTTAGATCACCGCTACTATTTGAATGTTACGTACCACCATATGATTGCCCCAAGAAGAAGAACCACAACTGACAGACTCAGAAATATGAGTAGACCTTGACTGCAATTGTCCATTGTTTCTAAAACAGTGTGTGTATATGTGAAGGGTGGAAGAATTATAATACGGTGATTATCTTCTGGAATCTGGACTACAAGCTAGACTCTTGGCTATAATTTTCTGTGGATTTGTATTTTGTAATAAACACCCAAGCCATGTATTTATAGGCACATGGCACAAGCTTTCTCTTGTGTATGTGTACAATTCGAATGCATGCATCTAGTTATATTATGCGTGTGTGTAGTCATAAAATTCTAATCTCTAGTTAATAATGTCCCTCTTTACATATAACACAATTTTGAGTTTTAATTATAATACATACGTATTTTTTACATATATAATCAACTCAACTTTAACGTTTTTTAGAAAAAATTGTCATACAGTATCTCATTTTCATTTGGAAGCCTAGATAAAAGTGAGACGTTTACTCGAGGAAAATTCACCACATGACAATTAAGAAAATAAATAACCTGGACTACAAGTGGATTGCTTATAAGTTATAAGAAATCATCAATTCTTTTTTTTTTTTTTTGTCTTTTTCCATTCTCTTTTCCCCTCCTTGATTTTCAAGTAGGGAAAAAAGTTTTCATTTTTATTAATTTTTTAAATAATTTGTAATCTAGGGAAAAAAACCCTTAATAATTTAGGAGAAAAGACATTTAAATGATTTTCTTTTTCCTCTGGTTTGATGTACAAATTTTTTATCTTCTTTTTGTTTATAAAAAATATATGAAGATAAGTACCTTTTGTATCCCATTTATAGTCCTACAGTGTCATATTGTTATTATATTAAAAAAAAAATCAAGTTTTTGCAACAAAATAATAGATACAAAATGAAATTAAAATAAAGAAAAAGATTAAATTACTAGTGTAAAGTACAACATATACAAAATGAAATAAAAATAAAATTAAAAGAGAATTATGAAACAAAATGAATATCGAAAGAGGGAAAAAAGTGGGGAAATCACATAGAAAGAGAGACACAAAATAATTCTTTTTATTTTTTAAGAAAAAAGGTCAAGGAAATTTTACAACTTTTATACGATATTTTATAAGTGTAAAGATCTCATTGAAGACAACAAAAAAAGAAACAAACTTTCCTTATTTTGTTAGTATTTCACTCGTTTGACTTGAAAAATGGCTCTCCTACCCTGCCAAAGCAACCTGGTCCGTTTAATAGTGTCATAGCGGGACTGCCTGAGAAGTTTCTTCTTGAATTTTTTTTGGAGCTTGAGCCCACCTCTCAAATCGTGGGCTAATGCACTGAAAGTTGTAAAAACCCACAATTTCTGTTATTTTGCCTATTTTACTTGAAAATGGCTCCTCCTGCCTCTCCAAACCAACCAAATCCATTTAACAGGCCATTGGAGGACCGCCCAATAAGTTTCGCCCAAAAGTTTTTTCAAATCCCGAGTCACCCCTAAACCATGGGCGAATACCCACCGAAAGTCACAAAAAACTTGCATTTCTTGTCCTTTTGTCTATTTGACTTGGAAAATGGCTCCGTCGGTCCCGCAAAACCTACCCGATTCATTAAATATACCGTTGGGGGACCGCCCGAGGAGTTTCGTCCAAAATATTTTTAGGAGCTCGAGCCCACGCCCTGAACCATCGGCTAACGCCCACTACGTGTAGAAAATTATTTAGTTATTTTAAAATAATTTACATTTGAAGTGTATTAAAAAAATCATGTCTTTAAATATATTTTAGAAGTCAAGAAGATATATATACTTTGAGAAGGCTTACTCTAAAAGTCATCAAGAGGTATATTTGAGAAGGCTTACTCTGGAAGCAGATGACTTCTAGAGTAAGTCTTCTCAAGTATATCCATTAAAATTGTCTATTCTCTATACATTAAAAGAACATTTATGTTTTTTGACAATTGATTACAAATCTCTAAATATCCATCCAAGTTTTTTTCAAGTAAAAAATAATAGAAGAAGAAAAAATACAAATAAAATAAGAATCCTAAGTCCAAAAATTAAAAGGGGCCAATTTATAAAATACTTTTAAGCAGACTAATTTCCAATATAATTATAAGAATAACACAAATCCAAATAAACCTAATTTAATTATTTTAAAGAAATAAGAATGCAATGTTGGGATGAAATCTAAAGGAAGAAAAGTCTTGTTCTAATTTCTCTGGCTTCGAATGAACCTTTGGCTATAACTCTTCTCGACTTCTATGGAAGCAAACAACAAATAATAACTTTTCAAAATAAAATTGTGATTTTATTTTTCTCAACAATAAATATTTGTTGTATGTAATTAAGAAACTATAGATAATCTGTTTAAATCATGCAATATATTTCTTGTATATATTATTTTTAAAATTTAGTTTATATAATTGAAAGTAATGTATTATTTAGGTTTCGGGCATTTTAATAATTCTACTTTAAAATTTTGGAGTTCATATTTTTAAGGCAATATATATATATATATATATATATATATATATATATATATATATATATATATATATATATATATAATCTAATACGAGGGATATGACATTTCTTGCAAAGGATTCACGCTTATACATTCTTATTTTACTTGCTATAGTGAATCATAATTGCCAATTCTGTTTCCAGGGTGTTGTCCTTTTCATTTCCATCTCTTTATTTGCTGGGTCCATTTTAGCTCTTGGAGCAATAGTGTCTTCAAATCCTTTGAATGATTTAGATTATAAGGGGTGGACTGGTGGTCGGAACAGTGTTACATCTCCTTATGCATCATCTGTTTTCCTTGGTTGGGCAATGGCTTCTGTAATTGCGTTGGCAGTTACTGGTGTGTTGCCAATTATATCGTAGTTCGCGACTTATCAATTTTCTCTCTCATCTGCTATTTGTATTGGCATATTTGCAGGTAATCCTTCCACTTTAATCTCTCTTCTTCCCTTTCTTATACTACAAAATACTAGTAGCCTCTCTGATTTTCAACCTTTTGTTTGGTAGTTCATTCTCTATGACAACCTTTTGTTTGGTTTTCAACCTTTTGTTTGGTAGTTCATTCTCTATGACAAGACTTTTACTAAAACTTTCTTCTCTTTCATCTTTGTAGCGGTTATTGTGGCCTTCTGTGGTGTATCCTACTTTGAAATTGTTGGATCTAGAACCTATCAGATTCCAACAAAAGCTGATTTCCTTGCTTCTTTGCTTCCATTGATATGCATTCCAGCAGTATTGTCTCTCGGTGTTGGTTTGTTCAAGTGGTATGTGTTATTTATTTACAAAGTGCTTATATCTCTAGACTAGATATGTTTCTTAAAGATGATCGGTGATTTTTACCCAGAGTTATATTATCTGTACCATTTTTAGGAAAGACGACAATTGGAAGCTCTCTCGAGGTGCTTTTATGTTCATAATCATTGGTCTTCTTCTTTTGCTTGGAGCCATTTCAGCTATTATAGTTATAATTAAACCCTGGGCGGTAAGTGATCGTCCCATGTGCTGTAGTTTTCATGTTCAAAACAGTTATTTGACATTGTTTGTATGTTTTTCTTTTCCCCTTTGTGTTTCAACAGATAGGGGTTGTATTTCTTCTGGTGTTTCTCCTTCTGGTTCTAGCTATTGGTTTTATTCACTATTGGGCGTCAAATAACTTTTATTTGACAAGGATACAAACGTTACTCGTTTGTTTTCTTGCATTCCTTTTAGCCCTTGCAGCATTTCTTGTTGGATGGTTTCAGGGTAAATACTCTTCTCCCGTCTTAAGATGCTCAGATAGTTTAATCTAATGTTTCTAGCAGTTCTCAATAATTGAAGTCAAATGCATGTTTCTGTTTCAGATAAGGCTTTTGTTGGTTACTTCTCATTTCTTTTTCTCGTAGCTGGAAGGGCATTAACAGTAAGTTATACTTAATAACTACAAATAAAATATTGAAGTGTGTTGGAGAAAATTTTGTTTTTAGTCCCTAAAATATTGGCAAATTCTGATTTTTGCCTTGTGATGGTTAAGCTCCTCATTTAAGCTTCATTAATTGAAATGTACACTTTTGATCCTTATGCTTGTGAGTCCACCAATTTAACTAATTGTTAAACTATTTGAGGCTAATTAATTAATCTAACTATACAATATTTTAAATTTAGGGACCAAAGACACATTTTTATCAACTCAAGGTTAAATAGGCTTAGTGAAATATCACAAGGACAAATCATATTTAACTAATGACTGAGGGATCAAAAGTGCAGTTATTCCAATCATGTTATTTATGTTTATCTTTTGCTTATTGGAGTTGTTTTATCTTTGCCTTGTGGTCTTGCTTGCGTGTGAATTGTCTTTTGTTCCCCAAAACCCTTTTCTTTCAGGTCCTTCTTTCACCTTCTATAGTAGTCTACTCCCCAAGGGTGTTGCCTTGCCTATTTATGTTTACGATGCTCATGCGGACTGTGGGAAAAATGTCAGGTTTGTCAATTTCTTCTACTTTTCTTTTTAAGATTTACATTGTGTATAGCAGCTTGAAACTAAGTTGCTCGGACTCTCCCCGCACCCGTGTCGGATCCTTCAAAAATACACTATTTTTGGAGGATCCGGCACACACCCGTTGACATTTTTGAAGAGTCCAAGCAACATAGGCTTGAAATGCATAGTTAAATTAAATTGTGAACTCTTACAACACCAGTTCCTTTCCTATGTATTTTTATTACAAGTGTTTAACCACTTAAGTTGCTACTTGAAATTGCACGATTTTGACAGCTAGTTCTACCTGAAATCATTTGTTGACAGTGATGCATTTCTTGTGCTCTATGGAATTGCATTGGCTATTGAGGGTTGGGGTGTGGTTGCGAGTTTACAAATTTATCCGCCATTTGCTGGTGCTGTTGTGTCAGCAATTGCACTCGTTGTGGCCTTTGGCCTTCCTGTCTCTCGTCCATGTTTAACACTTGAGGTTTGCTTAGATATTTTGGAATAGTTGTACTAATTGAGCTATATAGACTTACTTTTTCTTTTGTGTCTGTTTGGTGTCTTTATCATGAACTCTTTATACTATAGTCAACATGGTAACCTTGGAGATGAGTTTTCATATATATATATATATGTAACAACAACAACAACAAACCTAGTGTATTCCCACATAGTGGGGTCTGGGGGGTAAGATGTACGCAGTCCATACCTCTACCTCTAAAGAAGTAGAAAGACAACATTTTTTTCTTATATATATATATATATATATATATATAAAGAAAGAAAGAAGTGATTTTTCGAATTTTTGTAAGAGAAAAATACAATTCAAGTTCTCAAGTTCACGCAAGTTATGATAAATTGGAATGAATTTCAACCATCAATTACTAGGATAACTTTCTCCACGAGAACAACATGCTCTTGGTATTCATCAAACTATTGTTAACAATAACAATAGTATAAAAATATTTTATAAATAAATTTAAAAATGATGGATAATATGTTATATCAAGATGATAAGGAGGGAAATATAAATAAATATATATCATAAGAGAAGAAAGAAGAAACCTTATGATATTTGACTAAGCAAAATCCAATTCGAGTACACATCATGTTTCAACTTATGATAAATTTGATGAATTTCAACCACCAATACGTAGGGAAACTTTTTCCAGAGAGAATTACACGCTTTTGATATTCATCAAACCACTGTCAACAATTTCATATTATGATTTTATTTTTTTGGTGATAAATATCTCACATAGATAAATTTAGAGACTGAATAATCTGTTACATCAAGACGATAAAGGTAAAAATATATAAGAAATAACATCTAATAGCAAGCAAACGGATAAAATTTTAACGCTATTGATAGCAAAATGCAATACCTGTTATCATCCATAAAAGTGACAACAATCTTCAATTAGGAATACTTAGATATTCATCACATGAAATGAGGATTAAATAGGAGAATGAAGCATGAAAATACAACAGAAACAGTAGCATTTAGCATCCAATAAAAAGCCACATTACCAATTTTTTTGTTGTGTCAATCGTTAAATTGAGGTTTTACGTAATCTTATAATTTTTATGACATAAATGATTCACTATTGACTGGATTAATAATGACTTTTGTTATTCCAAATTGAAAAATAAGGGATAATTAATAGAAAGTGTTTATTTAATTTTAAGTAATTTTATAAGCTAAAAATTTAAAAAAAAAAGTCAAAAAATTGACAAAAATAAATGTCAATCCTCACTTTTGAGGCATGCCACCTATATTACAAAAAAGAAATTTCCCTCACAAAAGTAAAATTTCTTTTCCACCGTCTAAATAAAACTTATTATTCCTAACTAACAGAGCACAACCCAAAATATATTGGAAGAAACTTTAAAAAATTAAATATATGAATATGAAAATAAATAATTATATGAATCTTAATACATATCGGAACTAAGAGCCCTAAAATATATAGAGAGAACCACTACTTCACTGTTTGTTATTTATTCTATGTTTTTCTTTCTTTTTTCTTCTCCTCAGTCCTTCTTCGTGGGTTTTGTTTAGTTTTGATTATTTTGAAAAAAAATATCTGTAATTTGATTAACGAATATAATTTTTTTTTTTTCTAGATTTGTTGATTTGTGCATAATGATTCAAGTCATAAATTATATTACTTCATGTCCCAGAAGGCAAATAAAGGTTAGCAGTTTCTTCTATTATAATTTGCATACGTTGATAATATGGTATATCTCTATTATCATACTCACTCCATCTCAAATTTCCTGATTAAATTTCTGATTTTACTTGTCTTTTTTTATTAATAAAGAGGAGACAATTTAATTTTTTTCATGTTTTATACTTTGCATTAATTATTTTTTCTTCAAATTAAAATATAAACATTATTTTAATAGGGTACTATAATAAACTAGTCAAGTTATTAATTATTTTTTCTTAATCAATATGCTATCTCAATTTGAAACGGATAATTTGAGATGAAAGGAGTATTTTTTTGTTGCAGTGTACAAGTGATTTATGGATATTCGGTTGAGTTTTGAGAAAAAAAAAATAGATTTAATGGTATAGTATGAACCGAGAAAATAGCCCTCGCTAAAAACACTGGGAGCATGTGCTTTTATTTTTCCTTTTGGTGGGGTTATTGGTTGCAACTTGATTATAAGGTGTAGTATTAATCTTTTGCTAATCAATAAATTAATTTTACTAATTGGTATATATATATAAAACTATATGGAAGGTTGGATTACTCCTATAAAAGTTGGGTTGGTTAAGAGTTAAGAGGATGTCTGATTTGTGGATATTGATAAATTTGTTGTAATACACTAATTTTTCTATATACTTTCTTTTGGCTTATTAATCAAAATTTTCTTATCAATATGAATTTAATACTACCTCTTACACTGGATTGTGGTGTACCGTATTTAAGAAACATCAAAGAAGTTTAAGATTGAGTTTAAGCTTTCCTTATTTCAACATATGAGATGCTGGACATTCGGTGTTTCTCCAAAACAAATAAAATAAGAAACAATTTTTGAGTCAAATATTTATATTTCCTTCTCATGCGGTTGAAAATATTGACATTTATTTCATAGAAAAACTGTTCATTCAACAGTTTATTTAGCATTTTAGCTGAACCTAATACCAACATTTTGTTTATTGTAACCTTCTTCTTTTCACATTTTTTTCTCAAATTATTATTTCTCTATTTAAAAATTAAAAAATCCTAAAATATATGGTAAAAGAAAAATATATGAAGATTTAATATTACTAGGTTTTGTTTTTCCTTGTATATATGTAAAAGGAGTCTAATATATATGGTAAGGGAAAAAAAAAATCTTTAAAAGGTAAGAGCCAGTCCACTACTAACTACACCTGCAAAAAGTTGTTGATCCTTTGTTTACCAAATATGTAAAATTCTTCCTAGCTACCTTTTCATGGTTGATGTTATTAGCCAAACATATAATTTGCATTATTAATAGGGATATGTTTGTTTGTTTTCAGGGACACAAGTTGTAGTTGTTCATACAAGTAGCAATTGGACATATAGTGACAACTTGCATTGTCTTACACATGTATCATCAGGGGTACTTCGGAGTGCCACTTTAGGTGCAAATATAATACAATTAGTCAATATTTAACAGTATAATAGTTCCTTATATGGAAATAAATTGCGAAATACATATTGACATTCATATACTAACTGTGATACTAATTTATAGCTTGTTTGATCAAGTTTCTAAAATTAATTTATTTTAAAATATGTTTTTGACACTTTCGGTGAGAAGTCTTTTGCATTTATCCGAAAAATATAATAAACAGTTTTGAGAAGTTCAAAAAAGACTCAAATACTCCTATACTAAAATGATGAGAAAATTAGAAAGGGCCTGAAATACTTCTGTAATAATGTTTTCTACGGTGTGCTCAATTATAAAAGAGAAAACTCCTAAAAAGAAGTACAAATTTTTTCTTATTACAATAATTTATATGTTAATTAGGACATCATAATAGATTTTCGAGGATTGAAAATAATCTCTCTATCCTACAATGAGGTCGTGATAAGATATACATTCTATCCTCCATAGACTATACGTATGAGATTGAAGGCACAACTATTAAATCATAATTTTTGTAAGTGTTTTTATTTTTCTTAAGTAATATATTTGTTGTTTATTGATGATTGATGAACATGAATTTGTTTGTTGTCTATATTCTTTTGGTTAAATTTTCTTCCATTTTACTACTAATTAGCTATGTCTATATACTTATCATCACGTGCAATGTATGTATACTAATTAGTATATATTTTTTTTTAGAATAAATATCACATGCAACGCACTTGTTCTAAACTTGTATATATAAAAGGATCATTGAAGGTTGCTGATGTTGCATGCCTCAATAATCAGCAATCCTATTCGTCTTTTTCCTGATTTTTTTTTGAGTTATTTTTATTTAATTTTAATTTATTACCATCTATTTTTCTAATTAATAAAATCCATTAATTATCATTTTTTCATTACCAATCACCATTAATCCATAAAAATCATCGGTTTTAAACTGTGATGGAGAAATTAATTTTTGTTACGCTGTGTACATGATTTCTTTCTCCATTCATAAGAAGCAACTATCCTGGGAGTTTCTGCTCGTCCTTCTGCAAGGTACAAATGCTACAACCAGGTAGCTATTTTTTTAAGAGCTTCGAACCAAAATGATTTTTTTATTGATTTTGATTTATCTGATAAAATGGTTTCTTTTGATTGACCTGATAAAATAAGTTCTGATGATGATTTTATTTAATTAATTTTGATTGATCTGATAAAATGGATTCTGTTATTGATCTGATAAAATCGGCTGTGATGATAATTTTTCAAAATTGATTCTGTTTGATTGATCGAATAGAATGGGTTTGATGGTATTTCGCTTCTTTATGGACTATCTACTTTGTTATATTGACAAAATGACATCTTTGACACTTAAAACTTTATTATCTACAAACTTTTGACACTGCAAAGTTATTATCGACATGTTTTTCAATATCGCAGCTCCTTGGTTACAAAGTTTTCTTGGTGTACATTGTGTTAAACTGATTGGATGTCAAAAGGTATGCTTGATATCCCGTTAGTGCTATTACATATCTGAATTTCCGAAGATCATGTATGGTTCCTTGTGCAGTTATTTCTCTGGAATTTCTTACATTCTCTTCTTCAATGTATAAACCCAACATGTTTTGTTGTTATGGGAACCTGTTGTACTCTAAATGCGTGATCTTTAGGAGGAAGGAACTCTAAATATATTTTCATAATTGTATGTACGGTGCGTGAACCCCATCGGGGGTAATCCGAAGCAATATCCCAAAGAAGCATGGGATGACCTCCAGAAATTTCTCTCATCTTCTACTGGACGAGCTGCCATAAACGCTACACAGTGCAGGTAATGGGTTCTCATTTAGTTTGGGGCTTATTGGATTGTGGTTAATATTTGGGGAACTTTCTAAAGTTCTAATAAGAATGATATTTATACTGATCCAGCACGGCGACATTGAGTTTTTATTTTCTAGAAGCATTATTTATTATTTAACTGGAGTTTATGAAGTCTTTTTGCTTTCTTTCTTGTGGAATATCATCTGGAATAGCCGAATAGGGATCTATATATGTTGAAACTTTAATAACTTTATTGATCATGAGTAGGTTGCGAGCAGGGCTGGTTGTAATACCTCTTCTTATTAGGACCAACTGCATATTGTTGATAGATGAAGGAAGCATCACGACATTGAGAATTGATTTTTTTTAATCCGAAAGTATTATTTAAATTGAGTTGTTCAAGGCCTTTTAACTATGTTCAGGGCTTTGTTGGAGTCGTTTTTCTTGCATTGAACACCCTAAAAAATGAGAAGATTATGCCTACTGAGCCAAACATCGCTGATTGCATCAAATATGGAGATTCAAAACACCGCAATACTGATATTAAGAAGGCTTTCACAAGTGCAGTAGAACAACAACTTGTAGTTATGCAGAATTTAGGTGCTTTGCAATTATATGTTGAAAAAAATAAGAACCTATGGAGGTGCGTGAACCCCATCGATGATAATCTGAAGCAATATCCCAAAGAAGCATGGGATGACCTGCAGAATTTTCTATCATCTTCTGCTGGACGACACAGTGCAAGTAATGGGTTCTCATTTAGTTTGGGCTTTTACTGGATTATGGTTGATGTTTGGGGAACTTTCTAAAGTTCTTATATAGGTGAAGAGCTTCTAATTTGATATTTAATTTAACATTGTATCTAAGCATATCTTTTATCTTTGTTAGGTCCTCTAAAACTGATTCCTTGTGTTGGTCTATTTTACCTTTTCAAAAGAAAAGAAAAGAAAAGAAAAGACGCTTCCTCATGTGTATCTGGCTGTTATATCCCAATCCTGAGCTTGCTTATTTACTTGATCTTTCACTAGGTTTGAAGCAGCTACAGTTATTAAGAAATTGTGCGTAAAGGAGTTTGCTTTACACATGGTTATTAGCATGAAGAAATGGCTTATACAACCTCAATCCGGATGGCAACCAATTAAGACTACTCTTGCAGAGATTGTCCCCGATTCAGGGGTGGTTGCTGCAACATAAAATCTGCAAGATCTGATTATGACTGAGTTTGGTAGTAATTTTATTATGTTCAGAGCGCTTGCCGCAAGTTCTTGACATATTGAAAATTTAAAAAGCTCAAGAAAGCTGCAATTACCATTCAATGTGCTTGAAGAGCTAAAGTTGCTCATAAGGAACTGAAGAAGCTTAAGATGAAAATTCTCATTTCCTATCTTTTAATCATCTCTGTTGGACAAAATTTCATTCTCTGAAACTGTCCTATTTTGGTAATATATGCTGCCTCAATTTGATTTCATACTTGAAGATTTGAATCTCTCTACCTCTATGACTCAAGAGGCGGGTTTGTCAGTGGGCTTATTTATTAGTCTCTCTAAAGCAGTGAGTAATGTTGGAGTCACGTCACTATCTTCAATTAGTTTCTGATACTACTAGCTATCTTCCATTGAGCCTTCCCAACTTTTTTTTATATAAATTCGTTAGAAGAAGAGAGTCAGTTTCTCCCCCAAACAGGTCTCAGATCATTATTCAAGCAACCTCAAGCCAAATAGCATAGCAGCAGCTTCATCATAGTTGCTGGAACCTGGTCTTAATGGTATAGATTTTCCCTGTACAATCTCTTACCATTCCGCCTCCCCCACAATTTCCATTAATACAACTTCCATCACTGTTGAATTGTAATCTAATTCACTTGATGATGGTGGTTTTTGTTTGATCACATGCCTGGCAGATTGTCTCCAAGTGTCTCCGATACTAGCACTTACAAATATCTTCTTCAATACCCGCAAAAGATTGAATAATACATCAGAAGAGGATCGGTATAATGAAGGTCTTTTTCTCCTTCATATTTGTTAGTGCATCTAGCGCGCCAGATTTCCCAAGAAATAAATGCAGGGATAATTTTGATTACAAGCGAGCAGAGATTTATTGGTCCAATAACTACCTTGCATATGATTTACAGAGTATTATATAGTTGTTACTTTGCATGTCCTCACAGTAACATTGGATAAGTTAACCGTACTAGTCAAATGGCATTGCTACAAGTAGTTGGATGGAAAGTTCATGGCATTTGATACTGATCACTTGATTATCGAATGTGTGTTGTGACTGAAATGTTTGTGAATGTACATACTTATGCAGAATTTCCCAGCAGCATTTGGCAATAGATTTTTGAAGAGGGAGCAACCACGTACTTGTGGCTGGCTACTCTTCGAGTTGGTAGTGCTAGCTGGCAGATTGTTGTTCGTTGTTTTTATAGATTCCAACTCCGGAAAGGGCTACGCAAATTTATAGCCGATAATGCTTTGTGTGAACCCCACTGATTGCACATCCTCCTTGCAGAACAGCAGCAAATCATCTGCAAAACTAACAAAGAGATAATACTGGAGCTTAGCATACTGGAGCTCCTTTAAGACCCCATTCAAGTACTCGTGGCTATAACAAAGAGATAGGGCGACACAGGGTTGCCCCGTCTCAATCACTTCTTTGCATGAAAAAGATTCGGTTGGGGGACCCGATTAATCTGAACTGAGTAAGTCACAGATACAAGCCATGATCCATTTGATGAACAAGTGATCTTGAATTAAAAATATGTCAAATGTATCAAAACATCTGTCAATTTTGTGCTATTAAGCATGCCATGTAGAATGTTGGAATTACAGAGTTGCAAAAAAGGAAAAGATCATTTTTTAGAAATGGACTTTAAAAAAAAAAAAAAGTATGAACCTAAAACTATTATATCTGCGTACAACTAAAAACATCATCAATGTGATTCATTTATTTCCTTCTATTTCCATATCGTTTCACAAATAAAAAAATATTTTGGTACGAGATAAAATAAAATAAGTAAACAAATACATAACAGATCAGTTAGGAATTGGGATAAACATGATGGTTGATAAACTTTTGCAATTATTGCATTTGACAGAATAATCAATAGCAATTCAATGGTTAATTACTTTTTAAGGGAAATTTTAAAGCTATGCATTTCATTCACCCATTACTGATGTAAGTGATGAGATTAAGTGCATTTCCTTAAAAAAGGTACTAAAATAATGTTACAATTATAGCATTATACATAGAACATGTGCATATTCCAATCATCCTAAACAAAAGAGTACAACATTTGTTTGATCATTCAATTTCACATCCAAAGAGAGTCATTACAACATGTCCAAGCCCAAAAGTAATGAAATTATTTTGATCCTAACATTTCTTTTACTTGTCTCTAACATATGTTGGTTAATTATTCCAAAGAGAGTGAAGGAATGCAACACCACTACTAGTAATGGCAAGAAAAATATACAAATTTTCCTATTAGCAGGGCAGAGCAACATGTCAGGACGAGGAGGAATTAAAAAAAAAAAGTTATAGGAAATAATGTTACAGAAGTGTGGGATGGTTTCGTGCCTGAAGAATGCAAGCCAAATTGAAAAATTATACGATTTAACGCAGCTCAAAAATGGGAATAAGATGCGCATGAGCCTCTAAATTATGGTATTGATTGTTTAGCAATTTGCGAACTTGGTCCTGGAATGGCATTTGCTAATGAAATTCTTACAAAAGACCCAAATTGTGGGGTGATTGGTTTAGTACCTTGTTCTAGAGAGGGACTGGTATGTATAGATGGATTTGTGGATCTTATGCTTATGATGATTTAATTATGAGAGCGAAATTTTCTTTAAAGATGGAAAAATTAGGGGTTTAATATGGTATCATGGTGAGGGTGATACAATAACAAATAATGGATCAAGTTCATACAAGACCAAATTCGTGGCACATGTTCTGCCAAATTGTTTTAGCTGGCCATATATCTCACCTATTATAATTGAAACCACTGCCGCTTTATAGTGGTATAATACGGGGCATAGGCACTGTAGAAATCTAATTCAACTAGTCTAGCAGCCAACTTCATCTGGAGTCTTCCTCGAACTACTACTTGTTTAATGATCACTCTGGCAACCACATTAGTACTCTATAATATTCCGCTTCCAGCAGAGGAGCAGGTTAGTATAATGTACGTGTGCAGCTGCATTTAAATCCTCCAGATTTCTTCATGTTAAAATATAGTATTTAGATACCCCCAGTCCCCTGCCACTATCTTATAGGTACTGACTACTACAATGGTTAATTATAAAAAGATGACTTACTATATAAACTTCGTCTATTGCACACTCAACTCGACATACTTCTCTGTTTTCGCAACCTTCATAGTGAGTTCTTAATCAAACAACACTCAGCGCACCGGACAGCTAAGCAGTCTAATCACCATTCCGTTGAACTTACTGAATGCTATGACATCTAAGAAGTGCTCCATATCATCCAACCCATATTAATACGATGTATAACATCCTTATCAATATCTCTGGTACTTTTTATTAAATATTCTGGATACGTGCACTTAAAAGCCAATGAACTTAAATAACATAAAATCTATATACCTAAGTATCCTAATTAAAAGTCATGGCTATATAACAGTCAAGTAGGATATAGATATATAAGGGTAGAGGAGTGATATCACCCCATTTATAACGTCTTTTTCCTAGTGTAGTATATTATGTTTCTGATTAACCCCATCCATCTGAGTGCAACAGTAGAAAGCTATGTTAAAGAAACATGCTTAGACACGCACACATAAATAAATCTATCTCATTTTCCCTTCCACCAAACCAATCCATTTGCATTTACTCTCTTTTTTCTGTCCACCAAACAAACAAAAGAAAGAAATTCTACAGCTTCCCAAAATCTCTCGTTTTCTAAATATATCTCTCATTTATCTATTTTGGTACATACCCCTTTCAGGTGAGGTTCCTAATCGATGTTAAACTTGAGTCATGCAACAAAACTTGGTGAAGTATCAACAGATTTTTGTACATTGTAACAGTGATTGACACCCATCTCAATTTGATGTTTGGTATGTACAACTGCAGGGAATTAGAAATGATGAGGCAGCTGAAGTTGCTATGACTAGAACTTTGTTACAGCAACTGTTTCCCCTAGCTTATTCTTTGACAAATTGACTTGAACCAAAGATGAAATAGACCAAAACATAGGATGAACCAGAACCTGATTACATAGCTTTTCACTCGACTTCTAAGAACAATAAGATCACACAATTCCATGTTTAAGTCAACTATATAAATATACTAATTTTACATTCAGAGGAAAGAAACTTAATCAACACAAAAATAATAATATTTACTAAAGTTTATCACAACTAGAAGGCCAACGAGGGGGGAGGGGACAAGAGAACCTAAAACACAAGCGGTGAGCTGCGAAACTCTCTCTCCTTGGCATGAAACTAACAGTCAGGAGAAGGTTAATCTTACAAGGAAACAACATACAAGAAGCCTTCGATTTGGCAGGCCAACAATTACATAGGGAATTCTAAGTTATTACCATATTTTCATGCTCAACACAGATAGACAATCACTGAATCGCACAGACAGTCTCAGTGTACTTTTACAATCCAAAAACACAATCAAAGCAGCACATATTTTTCAACGCAGATAGTTCCTACTCATGAGGAAAGATGCTGATTGTAGAATAGAAGGTTACTACAACTTAAGTGAAGTTATAACGCTCTAAACTGAAAGACCGTTTATAGAAGTAAAGGTACCTCTGAAAAGGCACAGGCTCAAACTATGTGCTAATTATATATTACGACAGACTCAAAATTGGAGAAAGTATATCAGAACTAATTATGTATTTTTACAAAGGAGAAAATGTATCTTTGTTGTTGGATGTATTATGTATCTCGACAAACCTAAAATTGAAAAAAAAAATGTATTGGAAGCTAATTATGTATCTTTACAAAAGAAAAAAATGCATCTTCGTTGAATGTATCAATTATGTATCTCTGTAGATACAAAATTGGAATTTACAATAATTATGCAAAATGTCGAAAAATTCTGGGAATTATGTTGTTTATACATATAATTATGTAACAAAAGTTGAAAGATGACCTTAGATGTATATCTACATTTTGTGCTTCAATAAACAAAACAAAAAAATCAACATGGCTTGTGGTGCAGTGGATGGGGCTGCTCTATTCTTAAATCAGAGGTGGAAGGTTTGACCTGGGAATGGAGAAAACTCTGTTGGAGCGCTACCCCCGATTGGGCCCGATGGACTCCAATGTGGATACCGAACACTGGATGAGAGACAAAAAAAACAAAACAAAAAAAAAAAGAAACTAAAGCAAACAATAAAAGTACTTATCCATCAAAATCATAATTTTTATCAATTTTCCCTCCTTATTCAAAGAATCAAATCAAATCAAATCACACGTCTTCAAGATGATAGCATTATTATGAAGACAATATCTAACTATGTTATTAATTAATAATATGGTTAATTTATTATAATAAACTATTAAATAATATTTATATTTTAATTTAAAGTAAAAGTAATTAATATAAAAGTAAAATATAGATTTTTTTTTTTTGTCTAAAATCAAATTTGAAAATTTGAAACTAGTAATTTGAGATGGACGAAGTAGAATTTATGGAGAAATAAAGTTTTTCTTTACAAGTTTTGTAACTTGTGAATTGTGAAGACCACCCAACGAAGTTTTCCCTTTTTTGCAATTTCCTTCCTAAATTACGGCATCAGTAATTAATGGCCTAAATGTTTGCTTCAAAAGCAATTACTATGTTTCCCTTTATAGAAAAAATTTATCATGTGATCGGGCGCAATATATATTTCGTACGTTTCATTTTATCTGTTCCAAATTTTCTAATTTGATGTCCCATTTTACTTGTCTTTTTTCACTTATTAAGACAAGACAATTTTTTTTTTATATTTTACCTTTTGCGTTAATTACTTTTCTTTAAATTAAAATATAAACATTATTTAATAGGAGTACTATGATAAATTAATCATATTATTTATTATTTTTCTTAATAGTTGTGCCATCCCAATTTGGAATGGGTAAAATAGGACGGAGGGAGTATATACTAGTTTAACCATATGTTACTCGCACATGTAATAGTTAATTATTTAAAATTAGATAATTTTATTTTTTGTAGAATTTTTTAATAAAGTGTAAAAGTTTAAATTACTTTTCAAAAATCTTTCACACTTTATTATAATAATGTAAACATACATATATATATATATATTACACATCAATTTGCATCATATTTATGTTACAATTATTTTTTTTATATTTAAAAATATTTTCTTATGTTTAAAGTCAAATTTTTATTTTTTAGAAAAAAACATAGGAAAAAAAAGTAAATTTTTTATATAATCATTGATTTACATACTTAAAACTTTTAAAAGTCTGATACTTTTTGAATTTTTCTTATTTTAAAAATTTTATATTTATTTTTAAATTTTTCAAATTTTCTTAAAATTAAATTTAGTTAATTTAAAAATTTTAAATTAATGTAAAAAAAATTAGTTGTCATTAATTTTGATGACTTCTAATAAGTACTAATTTTACTATAAATATATTTAATTAATTTTTAAATTTTAAATTAGGAAAAAATAGTGTGAAATTCTGATGGCTTCTAAGGGAAATGTTTTACCAAAAATATATTTAATTAATTTTCATCTCTTAAATATTAAAAAAATAGTGAAAAGATCATTTTGTCTAAAGTAAACACTTTTAATGAAGGTAAAAAGTCCAAACAACATTTCTAAGATACTTCACACTTTTAATATTATATATATAATAAGAATAGCAATTTATTTTTTTTAAAAAAAAACTTATTAATGTTACACGAAATGCAATATTTTTTAAAAAGTGAAAATTAATATTATTATACAGATACAATGATTGAATGTATAATTATGACATGT
The DNA here is from genome assembly GCA_030864225.1 of Capsicum baccatum var. pendulum. NCBI lineage: Eukaryota > Viridiplantae > Streptophyta > Magnoliopsida > Solanales > Solanaceae > Capsicum > Capsicum baccatum. The sequence continues at coordinate 140,824,584 of CM061558.1, forward strand.
TTACCTTGGATGTAAGGTTTTATATCCCTTTCTTTATAAAGTTTTTTTATCGATTAACAATATACTTTAAGATTTGGAGCCTCTACAATTATCAGTTCCTACTTAATATATTTAAGTAGTCACAATTATAATTTTCTATATAAACATGGATATGTTTATAAAAATATAGAGCAAATTTTGAAATTTACAGGCTCCAACAAATATCTCAAATTAATATAATGATAATTCATCATCACATTAACAATTAAGGAGCAAATTAAATATAATGAACAAACTTTCGCTACTAATATCAAAAGTTAAAATTATATTGGTCTTCAGGCACGAAAACATATTCTAAATAATAAAATCATATATGAGTATAATAATATAACACAACTAGTTATAATAAAAATAATAACAAAGAAAATTATAATAAATTAGAAGCAGAACGGATATCGATGACGAAGAAAAAATAATAAAGTAGAAGATGAACCAATAAAGATACTGAAGGAAAAATAAATATTTAAATTTTCATGTTACGCAATTATATTTTGAAGGAAAAACAAATATCTTAAATCTTGAAGAAAATAAGAGTAAAATTCACCAAATAAAAAAAAATGCTCGAGATTAGAAGCATACTTTAAAGATTTTGTAATGTTGGTATTTTTCTACCTCTCCATATAAGAGAGTTCTAAATAAGGAAAAATTAATATATAATATTAATTGGTATGAAAATTCTAAATTTCATTATTCAAATAAGGAAAAATTAATAAATTATTTTAGTTAATTTCAAATCCATTAGAGAAATAAGTAAATTAGGCTAAATTTTTTTACCAAATTTAAAAGTCACGTGACATATATGTGGTGGCTGCTAGTTATTAACACTCCCTCATTATGCATGGGCTTTGCATATATAAACTTAATGAATGGTCTGCGTGGTTACAAGATCTCGCAAGTTCTCGGCCCGATTCTCTTATCTGGTGGGATTTTAACCCATGTTGTTGTGATGTCTTTTGTTATGTATTGGTACTACGACAGGCCGTTCCGTTTAATTGGTGCTGAGGCAATATTTTTGATCGAGGTCATTCCTATGATAGTGGCATCTGCCTTGCATCACCTTTTGGAGTTCAATTATGGTCATCTTTATCTACTGCTTGGCTTCACCATGTATGTCTATGGCTGCGCACACTTCATGCACGTAGCGTATGATATTGGAGGAAAAGACGTATTGCTAGGATTAGTATTGCAGATTCCTTTTTATATTGTGAACGGAAAGTTGTTGATTAGAGCGTTGGCTTTGAGCTTCTGTGTTGTGTTATGTTTCTGTAAATACATGATGTATTCTGCTCCTGAATTACCAAAAGGAGTTGGAGCAGCTGCCTTGCTGATGTGAAGGTGTCTACGGAGGGCAAATTTCATGTACAGTATCATAAATAAATTAGGAGTCTTTGGATCACATTTGTTCTCTCTTAACTCTGTGGATGATACTGGAAACCAAAACAGGGATATTAGTGAACCTAAAGAGGTTGAATGAGAAATGATCTGAGAGTTTTCCGATGGAGATTAAAAACATAAAAGCCATCAACCTCGTTGTCGATCTCAATTGTGAATTTTCAATTCGGATAAAGGAAACTGAAGAAGAAACGAAAGATGGAACCAAGAATACAACCAACCAACTAGAGAATGAGATATTTCTGGAAGATGAAAGTGAAAACACCAACAACAACCACACCCAAATACAAGAAATAGAGGCAGAAACTGTTCACAGAGGAAGAGGAAGAACAAGGAGGAAAGGAAATATGCAGAACAAAAAAGACAGATCTTCAGAAGACAATAAATACAACAAAAATGAAGAAAGTCACTCACCAATTCAGAACAATACCACAAAAAGAGGGAGAAGCAGAAACAAACAACAAGGATGACAAACGAAAAATATGGAAAACTTTTTCTGCAAAGAAAGAGGGCCTAAACAAACTATCTCTTCCCCCGATACCCAATGATTAGTGCAATCTTTTGGAACATTAGAAGTGTAAGGTCAGAGAAAGCTATTCACAGACTCAAACAACTTACCAACATTAACAAAGTGTCATTTGTGGCTATTTTTGAGCCCTCTGTGGATATGAGTAAGATCGATGGCTACAGAAGATTCTTAGGTTTTCAGCACTGTGTGGCCAACGTCAATGGCAAAATATGGTGTTTTTGGAACTTTATGGATCATACTGAAGTTGTTGTAGATCATGAACAACACATCACTCTCAACATGAAGGAGCACAATGCAAACACTAGTGTTTTCATCACTGCAGTTTATGCCAAGTGTTCTACTGTACAAAGGCGATATTTGTGGGATAGTATTGAGAGCATGAATAACAACATTGATGGACAATGGTGCATGGGGGGTTACTTCAATGTTATAATAGATCAGACAGAGAAGATTGGCGGTAAGCCACATTGAGCTTATAAAAGCTTGGATTTTATTAGCAATATGGATGTATGTGGATCAAGATTCACTTGGTGCAATAATAGAAGACCCAGCAAAAGTATTTGGAAGAGACTCGATAGAGTTTGTATCAATGATCAATGGGCTCAACTTCTTAAGCATAATATTGTTAGCATCTTTCTAGAATAGGCTCAGATCATAGACCTCTCTTATTTTCACAACAACCAACAGAACCACATTAAATATTTCAGATTCCTTAATTTCTGGACTTTACAACCATATACAACCATATATTTATTGAGGTGGTTCAACAGGAGTGGAATACTAACATTTCTAGTAATGTTATGTGGAGACTACAGTCAAAGCTGAAACTCCTCAGTAAGAGACTAAGTATGTGGTCCAGAGACTACGGGTGATATTAATGAACAAGTCAACCTGTGGGAAGCTAAGATCCTTATTATGGAGGACATGGATTTGAATAGTAACACGGAGCATGATAGGGCGGAACTCAACAAAGGTTATGCAGAATATATCAGGTGGTTGGGATTGCAAGACTCTCTTCCCATACAGAAAACTCAAAGTAGTTGGCTTAAAGAAGGAGATTGCAATTCTAAGTATTTTCACAATATTTTGAGAGATCAGAGAAGAAGACTCCAAATTTTCAAAATCAAGAATCGCAGAGATAGGTGGATTCAGGGGGAGGATAAAATAGCAAAAGCGGCTATTAAACACTTGCAGAATTTTTTTAATCTCAAGCACCAGTCCAATAATACTTCTATCCATAATTGTATTCCTAAATTGATCACCAATGAAGAAAATGAACTTCTTACACAGTATGCCAAATGAAGAAGAAATCAAGCAAGCAGTGTTCAGCATGAGTAGTGAGAGTAGTGCTGGTCCGGATGGTTTTAATGGAAAATTTTTCAAACATGTTGGGACATCATCAAGAATGATATTATTGAATTTGTTACAAAATACTTCACAGGAAAGAAAGTAAAGAGATTCTACACTCATACAAGTCTTGCCCTTGTACCCAAAGTGGGCTCTCCAACCAGGCTTAGTGAATACAGGCCTATCAGTCTTAGCAATCCCAAAACACCCACAACCGTTTCCGATAGTCCATAGATACATTCCATAGCAATAATTAACAATAACAAAAGGAAGTTAAAACTAGCACTACAAAATTGAAGAACCATATAAAAAGTATTTGAAACAATATGAACTATCAAGCTTTTTTCACGAAGATCACAATAACATATAAACCCCCATGGGTGAGAAATAGCCAGAAAAGCCGTTCAAATAAAGCGCCAAATTCAATTAGCACCACCCCACCAAAAACCCATAAAGATCAACTTATGTGCAACTTGCACCAAGAACTACCCACTAATACATTAAAGACACAAACTTTGAGGATTCTTGAGCAAATCTGCATCAAATTAAGCAAAAATATTTCCATCCATACGCACACTCACAATTTTTTTAAGCAAGATACAAACTTTAAGGATTCTCGAGCAAATCTAAATCAGATTAAACAAAAACTCTTTCAATTCATTATCGAAATAGGCTCAAATGTAGGATAAGATTGTGCACAATAGACCCTTGTGGTCCTATCCTCCCGGACCCCACACTTAGTGGGAGGTTAAGTGCACCGGAATGCCCCTTAATTTCAACCCATTACAGAACTCAGAATTTTTTTCGAAAAAAGATGCAAACTTTAAACATTCTTGAGCAACCCCATGTCAAATTAAGCAAACATTCGTGCAATTCAAAGAAAGTTCCAAAATAAAAAACATGAAGACAATACATACAAAAATGGACGTAATAATGCAAGGTTCAAAAAAGAAGTCTGCTATTCCTCATCATCACTATTCTCATGGTGGAGTTTCAACAAAAAATAGTCTCAAGGCTCCGGCGGGTGCTCACCCTGCTCCCCTGCAGCAGCAACAGCTCTGCTCTCCAAAATGGCCCTAATAACCACAAGCAAAATGCAAAATTCCAGAGCAATCCACGTAAGAACTCCAAGATGACCGTCTTGCCTGGACAAACCTATAGACAGTGCACATAGTGCTGTCAATCTAAAAAATTTAATGTTTTAAGGGTCGAAAGGGTTTTATTATTTAAGTGACAAGAAATGAAAATTCGTTTCGGAAAAGGATTATTTACATTTTTTATTCAGAGTCGCCACTTGGCATAATCTGGTGTGCCAAGTCACCATTGGAAAATCCTTTTCTAAACCATTTGACTCTTTAAACTGGTTTGCGAACAGAGACTCCGTCTAAGGAATTCTGTTGACCGACGGGAAGGTGTTAGGCACCCCTCGATCCCATGGTTCAACCACGGTCGCTTGGTAGAGTGTATCAACTATTTGGAAATTACGAAATGTATAAACCACACAAAAGCACGCAAAATAATCAAACAATAAACAAAACAAAACAATCCAAAAATGTAAAGTCCAGTCCAATTATACAGTCCGAAATAAAAAGGGACTGAAAATAAACCTACACTAATCCTAAACTAATGCTCTACCCGACGCCTCAGGCCTTCATCACGAACGTCCTCCGGGTACATGGTACCCCGGGGCATTTCCCGGTGAATAAATATATACAGATACTTCGGGGCATTCCCCGGCCAAATTATACAATTGAATTAAATACGATAAATTAGAAAGAAACATTCACACGCACATTCCAACATCCAACCAAAACATCAATATTAAATTCTTGCCTACCCGAACCTATATTTCCTATCCATTTCATTATGGCATAAATCTATCACATTCACTTATACCGAATGGAACTAAAGACAACAAACCAACATCAATCTCCGTTCAACTTTTTATCAATTTCTCCATTCCTTCCCTAAATCCCCTTAAGCAACAAATTCCATGATTCATAATTACAATTTCAACAATCTTTAATCAATTCTATTAACGAAATCTAAACAACAAGTCAACATCATTCCATATTCCGTCATCTAATGCATGAACATCAACCGAGATCAAACAACGGTAATCAACCAACACAAAATCATGGCCACGTTAACGAATTTAAAATAAAGAAGTGAGAACGAGTTAAAGAAGTGGACCTTTTGATATTGACTTTCGTTGATAATAACGATTTAAAGAAGCCCGAATCCGAAAGCACGAATAGAAAAACCTTCGAAATCCACCTTGGTATTAAAGAATTTGCAACCCGAAACTGAGCTCAATGAATGGGTCAAGATGAATAAGAAACCCAAATTCCAAACCAGTAATAGACTCGGATCCAACTCAGTACCAAAAATTGAAGCTTTAAACTGTTCATGATGAACTGATTGAGATGAACTAGACTCCAAGACTCGAGACAGTAGCAAAACCCAATGAATCTGAACAAAACAAAATGACTGAACAGCTCACCCGTATGTGAAACTATACAAAGACCAATTCAAGTGGGGCTAATTTTCGAAAGCATCCACCGCTGGTTGACGTTTTGGTGAGTTTTAATGTTATCCCAACCAGTTCTGCTTAAAAATTGAAAGAAAATGAAGGGATTTTGAAGTATTAAAATTGGAACGATCGAACGATGAATGGAAATCTCATTCCGGTGAGCCAAGTCGCCGGAACAATGACCAACGAACTAAAATCCTTACCCTCTCCTTCGATTCTCACCCTCTCTACCTGATTGATCTCTTTTTTTTTTTTTGAAAATTTTCACTCTTTTTCTGTACCTGTGAAGAAGAAGATCCGAGAAAGATCAGTCTCCTTCTCTAATCGTCTCTCCCTCTGTATCTCTCTCTTTCATGTGGATGTATATGGGTGTGTCGATGATTCAAGAAAAAATATCTATCGTAGTGGCTCCATGGAAGCTGTGTATGATGTTCTTGAAGGTCCAAAAATGGAAGAGGATGATGGAAAGGAGAAGAAAAGGAAATTTTCTTTTTGAGATGTGCTCTATTCTTTTTTTTTTTTGGTTACTGTTAGTGCCAAAATTGTGAGATTGTGAGAGTATATGTGTATTTTTTATTGTGAGGGTCACGTGGGTGGGTATTGGGGTAGGGTAAGTGGGGTAGAGTTTGTTAGGATAGGGTAGGTAGATATTATTCTTTTAATTGGGTGGGTTGTTAGAATATTAGGATAAAACAAAATTAGTTAGGGGTTGTTATTTTTGTCATTTTGTGGAGGGATTACCATACGGGTCACATAGTAGGATAAGGTAAGCAATAGGTAAAAACGATATCGGGGAGGGACAAAATTAGGTGTCTACATCATGCCCCCTTTGAATGTAAACACGAAGTGTTTTCAGGTAAAAAAGTAGACAGCGAGACCAAATTTTGACCCGACCATTATTCAAAGAAAGAAACAGAAGGAAGAAGGACAACCGGGTCTTAACTTAAGACATGCTTCCTGTAACACCCCGTAAATTTTTTCGTACACTTATCGCGATTATATGGAGTTCTAAAAACTTGCGTATGGGTTAAATTAAGTTTATGGTGTTCGGAAGTATCCCGTCAATAGATGTATGTGTAGGTATTGGAATAAGCTTTCCAACGATATAAAGTTTGCCAAAAACAGAGGAATATTTTATATAAGCGAGCACATTCGAAATTTCAAAACGGTGGCTGGGAAGCCTGTGAACAGTAATTCTGCAGGAAAATTACTACAGCTAGGCAATCCAACTTTAGACGATCATAACTCCTTGTACAAAAAGAACTGTATGACCTGCTATATATAGACGAAAATCTCCGAGAGTCTTATTTCCGATGAAATTGGTTTCAACCAAATCCAATGTCTGAGTAAGGAGCTATACCAGTTTTACTACAGCCTAAAAAAACAGAATTGTGGGACAGATTTTTGGATCAACTTTAAACGACCATAACTCCTTGTAAAGGACGAACTGGGTGGTATACTTTATATGAAAATGAAATCCCTTTGAATTATCTTTCCAATGCAATTGGTTTCACCCAAATCCCATACCGGAGCCAAGAGTTATGATCGATTTACTTCAGCCTGTCAAAACTGTCCACTGGGGACAGATTCGGATTTATTTAAATTTTTAGGGCAAAATGGTCATTTTCTATTACCTCTTGGACGAAAATGGTCTTTATAAACCTGCAGTTAGCCTCATATATATCAGATATCATCCAATTATTAAGAGAAGGTGAAACCCTAGCCTAATTTCAACTTCAAATATTTTGTGATTCAACCGTAGAAAATTCGAATTGGTTCCGTAGTTGTGTTCACCATCTCGAAAGCTTCGAGAAGCACCCCATGGTTATGTAAGGAGGATTCTAAATACAAGAGGTCATTGTTAAGGTATGAATATTGTTTATTCTTGATTCTTATCCATGAATAAGTATTGATAAAGGATTATGAGTATTGTCTTGATGTTGGAAGATAACTAGAAACATAGTTATGAATTGTTGTGTATAAATTGTTAGTAGTAAATTATGGAAGTTGTTGTATTGGATTATGGAGGATGAATTGTGGTGATATATCATTATATTAGTGGTTATGCATACCTAGTGATTATGTTGGTATTGGATGGTGATTAAGAAGGGAAATAAAGGCTAAGAGTGATGTTGAGGGATATTTCATGAAAATGCGTGATATGTGAATGTAATAAGAGTATAAGAGGATGTATGTAGTACTCTTATTGATGAGCTAAAGGATTACTACCTAGACATTATTTGGTGAAGTTAATACCTAAATGGTAAGGTTTGGTTGCTAATACTAGTTTGCCACAAATGACTTATTGTAGATAAGTGTTCGAAGAGTACGGGAAGTCACTTGTATTGAAGTGGTTATATCAAGGTATGTAAGACATACTCTATCTAATCTTTGGCATGAATAATGACCCATGGCACTCTCAAGTAAGCTTCCAACATTGTCCTACAACACATGACACATAATAACATCATATGATCTTCGACACTACCAATTGAACTTGTTTTCACTTTTAAAATGTCCGGCTAGTCAAAAAAATGTCCATATACTATTGTTGACTCCGAAATGGTTTAATGAGGTATCCATGATTCTCTACTTCATCTTCATGATATTGATTACCTATTACATGTTTTTCCTATTGAGGTATCATGGTTTCAAGTTCCATAAAGTGTGACCACAAAGTAACCAATCTCAAAGATTAATTGAATTAAGAAATGGAATGTCTGTATTTTAAATTGATGATATGATGTATTGTATTAGTACCACTGATCAGTTGGCCATTGCATTAAAAAGATTATGTATATATGCTATTCCAGGGGTGGTCCCTGATGTATTGTATTAGTACCACTGATCAGTTGGCCATTGTATGACATATGTTATGTATTGATAAGGATTACGGGAAGTAATGATATGAAAGTAATGTGCAGGTATCCCATCAGTTCTTTTAAGTGTGGTCTACTCATACTGTTTATCCACTGGTATCTGGGTTCTGTTGTTCTTTTTTATGTCATCTTGATACTCACTGCCTTACATACTCAGTACATATTTCCGTACTGACGTCCCTCACGGGGGACCCGTATTCATGCCTGCAGGAATAGGTACTTCAGGTCGTACACCTCCGCAGTAAGAGCCAGGACATTCTGTTGTTAGTGGTGAGCTCCAGTTGTTTCGGGGCATCCCAAGTCGTCTCTATATATACTTTTGGTATTTGTATAAAAGTCTTTTGTGGGCGGGAGTTTGTCCCGACCCCAACCCAGTTGTGTATCTATGTAGAGGCTTTTGTAGACATATTGTACAACCATAGGAGTGTTTGGTTGATAGATGTGATGGCTCTGACGGCCAATTACTGTTCATATATATATTTATGCATGTTTGCTGGGCTGATACAGGTACTGTTTTCTTCTATTTACAACGAAGTGCTGCCCAAATTTCTAATTTTCATAAGTAATGTAAATGTGAAAGTATAAGTTATGAACGGGTTCTCCCGGGCCTCCTCGGCTACGGGTGCCAGTCCGCTCCAATGGGATTTGGGGTATGACAGAAGTGGTATCAGAGAAGTTCGTCCTAGTGAGTCTACAAAGCCGTGTCTACGTAGAATCTCGTTTATCAGTGTGTTGTGCACCACATCTATAAACAGGAGGCTATTGGACATTTAGGGATTGTTTCCACTCTCCATTTCTTAGATCGTGCAATAGATCCCATATTAGAGATAAAGTCATAATCAATCGCTTAATCCAATTGTTTCTTTTTTTATTTATTATAGTGACGATGCCGGTTACAAGGAGAAAGAATAAGTGTTAACGAGTAGATGTAGTGGCCGGAGAAGGTACTAGTAAGTCACCACCGGCACAAGCTGAACAAAGTGAGTCTCAAGCTGAGCATATATATCAGGCGCTTCTTCTCCTCCGGAAGGGCCGTCTATTAATGCTGTTGATCGAGATTTGAGGGATGCAGTACAACTTCTGACGCGTATAGTTGCCGGTCAAGTTCAAGGGCAAGCTATTCCTACCACGGGTTCTAGTGGTATGGATAGAGCAGCTAGCCTTCGGACACAGGATTTTCTGAAACTGGATCCTCCTACTTTTATCGAATCAGATATTAATGAAGACCCGCAGGGCTTTGTCGATCAAACCCAAAGGGCTCTAGATGTTATGCACATATCCGGTAAAGAGATGGTTGAGCTAGCAGCATATAGACTGAAACGAGAGGCTATATTGTGGTACGAGGATTAGAAATAATCTAGGGGTATTGATGCACCTCCAACTACGTGGGGAGAGTTCAAAAATGCATTTTTTGATCATTATCTTCCATTTGAGACTCGTCAGGCCCGTGCAGATCAATTCTTAAATCTTCGTCAGGGTAATATGAGTGTAAGGGAGTATAGTCTTCGATTTAACTCCTTGTCTCGATATGCTTCTAATGTGGTAGCTACTATGGATGACAGAGTTTATCACTATGTGGATAGATTGGAACCATACTTGGTTAGAGATTGTACCATTGCTGCTTTGAACAAGGACATGGATATAGTGAGGATACAAGCTTTCGATCAGAAGATGGAAGATCAGAGGCAAAGAAGAAGAACCCAGGAATCAGAAAAAGGATATTCTAAGCGGGCCAGATCTATAGGGCAGTTTATGGCATCTCAGGGAGGTTTTAGGCCTTCGTTCTCTTATAGATTGCCTAGCCCGTTATCTTTTTATCCTGCAATTAGTGCTCCACCGCAATTTCAAAGGTTCAGAGGTAATCAGTTCGGGCAAAGCAGTGAAAATCAGAGTTCGCGAACAGTGGGGTATCAAGGGCAAGGGAGTATGAGTCAATTGAGACCTCCATGACACCCGTGCCCCATATGTAGAAAATTTCACTTTGGCGAATGTCGGCTTGGGACGAACAATTGCTTTTGGTGCGGTAAGCCGGGGCATATGGCTAGAGATTGCCCACGCAGGACCACAGGTGGTATAACACGACCTACCAGATCAGCTATTGCGTCATCTTAGGTGCCTCCTTTGAGTAGGGGTGCACAACCTATGGGTCACGGTGGAGGTGATAGAGGTGCAGCTAGTGCTAGCGGAGCTCAGAACCGTGTATATGCCCTAGCAGATCGGCAGAATTTAGAGGCTTCTCCAGACGTGGTTACAGGTACGTTGTCCATCTTTGCATTTGATGTGTATGCCTTAATTGATCCTGGTTCTACATTATCGTATGCTACTCTTTTGGTTGTGGGAAGGTTCGGAAGAACACCCGAATTATTAGCCAAGCCATTTGAAGTATCAACGCCAGTGGGGGAATCTCTTATAGCTAGGAATGTTTATCGAAATTGTGTTGTGAATATTTGTGGTCGTGATACGATGGCCGATATTGTTGAGTTAGAAATGGTAGATTTTGATGTTATTATGGGCATGGATTGGTTAGCGTCTTGTTATGCTACAGTAGATTCCCGTTCTAAGAAGGTATATTTCCATTTCCCAAATGAGGCAGTCCTTGAATGGAAGGGTAATGTTGGCGCACCGAGAGGTAGATTTATTTCTTACTTTAAGGCAAGAAAAATGATTTCCAAGGGGTACATATACCATCTGGTTAGAGTAAGGGATACAGAGGCAGAGCCGCCAACTTTTCAGACCATTCCGGTTGTGAATGAATTTCCTGATGTATTTCCTGAAGAACTACCAGGTTTACCTCCTGAACGAGAAGTGGAGTTTGGTATTGATTTGTTGCCAGACACACAGCCAATCTCCATTCCTCCTTATAGAATGGGACCAGCAGAGTTGCGAGAATTGAAAGAGCAACTAAAAGAATTGCTAGCGAAGGGATTCATCAGGCCTAGTATGTCCCCTTGGGGAGCACCAGTATTGTTTGTGCGTAAGAAAGATGGTTCGCTGAGGATGTGTATTGACTATCGGCAATTGAATAAGGTGACTATCAAGAATAAATACCCCCTTCCCCGAATTGATGATTTATTTGACCAATTGCAGGGTGCCCAGTGTTTTTCCAAGATTGATTTGAGATCAGACTATCATCAAGTGAGAGTCAAGGATAAAGATATACCCAAGACAGCTTTCCGAACACGGTATGGTCATTATGAATTCCTGGTTATGTCATTCGGGCTGACAAATGCACCCGCAGTTTTTATGGATCTGATGAATAGGTTGTTTAAGACATTTCTAGATGTGTTCGTGATAGTTTTCATAGATGATATTCTAGTCTACTCTAGATCAGAAGAGGACCATGTTAATCACTTAAGGCAGGCGTTGCAGATTCTTCATGATCGTAAGCTGTATGCGAAGTTTTCTAAATGTGACTTTTGGCTCAAGTCAGTGGCATTTTTGGGCTATATTGTATCCAGTGAAGGCATAAAAGTTGACACTCAGAAGATTGAGGCTGTGAAGAGTTGGCCAAGACCCACGACGCCTACAGAGATTCGTAGTTTCCTCGGGTTGGCAGGTTATTATAGAAGGTTTGTTGAAGGTTTTTCTTCTATTTTTGCACCCTTGACTAAGTTGACGCATAAAGCCTCCAAGTTTCAATGGAATGATGCCTGTGAAAAGAGTTTCCAGGATCTGAAGAGCAAGTTGACTTCTACACAGGTATTGGTACTTCCTGAAGGCACAAAAGGGTATGCAGTGTACTGTGATGCTTCAAGAATTGGCTTAGGATGCGTACTAATGCAACATGGTAGAGTAATAGCCTATGGCTCTAGACAGTTGCGACCATATGAGAGGAATTATCCCACGCATGATCTTGAGCTAGCTACAGTTGTATTTACTTTGAAGATATGGCGCCACTACTTATATGGGATTCATGTTGACATATATACCAATCATAAGAGCCTGCAATATATCTTCAGTCAGAAAGATCTAAACTTGAGGCAGCGGAGATGGCTTGAATTGTTGAAAGATTATGATGTTGATATCTTGTATCATCCAGGGAAAACGAATGTAGTAGCGGATGCACTTAGTCGTAAGTCTAAAATGGCATCTATAGAAAAGCAGGGGATGATTAAGGATCTTCACCAACTAGCTAATTTGGGAGTTCGACTTCTCAAAACTCCAGATGAAGAGGTTATTGTATGTAATGCAGCGGAATCTTCATTAATAGCTGAAGTAAAAGAGAAGCAGTATGCAGATCCAATTTTATTTCAGCTTAAGGAGGATGTGCAGAGTGGCACGACAAAGGCATTTGAGCTTACGCGAGAAGGAGTGCTTCAGTGTCAGAATCGTTTATGTGTACCTGATGTAGTTGAGCTAAGAAAGAGAATTATGACAGAAGCACACTGTTCAAGGTATTCCATCCATCCAGGGTCGACTAAGATGTATCAAGATTTGAAAGCAATATATTGTTGGAATGACATGAAGAAGAATACTGCCGAATTTGTAGCTGAATGTCCGAATTGTCAAAGAGTCAAAGTAGAACACCAGAAACCCGGTGGTTACATGCAATGCATAGATCTTCCAGTCTGGAAGTGGGACAAGATCAACATGGATTTCATCACGGGTTTGCCTCTTACATATCGGAAGTTTGATTCCATATGGGTGATCATTGATAGGCTTACCAAATCTGCGCACTTCTTACCAGTTAAGACAACTTATACGGCGGAAGAGTATGCGAAGTTGTATATTAAGGAGATCGTTCGGTTACATGGAGTTCCAATTTCCATTATATCTGATCGAGGAGCCCAATTTACCGCGAATTTCTGGAAGTCTTTTCAAAGGAGTTTGGGGATACAAGTAAATCTAAGTACGGCTTTCCATCCTCAAACGGATGGACAAGCGGAACGTACCATCCAGACACTTGAAGATATGCTATGAGCATGTGTATTAGATTTCAAAGGCAACTGGGATGATCACCTACCTCTTATCGAGTTTGCCTACAATAATAGCTATCATTCAAGTATCAAAATGGCACCATATGAAGCATTGTATGGAAGAAAGTGTAGATCGCCAATAGGATGGTTTGAAGCAGGTGATGCGGCCTTATTTGGACCGGATCTTGTTTATCAGCAATGGAGAAGGTTAAAGTGATCCAACAACGGCTTGCAACAGCTCAAAGTCGACACAAATCTTATGCGGATGTTAGAAGAAGAGGACTTGAGTTTTCTATCGACGATTGGGTATTCTTAAAAGTATCACCAATGAAAGGAGTGATGAGGTTTGGCAAGAAAGGAAAGTTAAGTCCACGATACATAGGTCCGTATAAGATCATTCAAAGATTTGGACAAGTTGCTTATGAGTTAGAGCTACCTCAAGAGCTCTCAGCAGTTCATCCCGTATTTCATGTTTCGATGCTTCGCAAGTACATCGGAGATCCATCGCACATCACTACTACGGAAGATGTACAAGTTACAGAAGATCTCACTTTTGAAGAAATGCCTATTGCTATTCTTCGCCAAATTAAAAAGATAAGGAATAAAGAGATAGCATCGGTAAAAGTACTTTGGAGGAATCAACAAGTTGAGGAGATCACATGGGAAGCCGAGGAAGCGATGAAGATTAAGTACCCTTACCTATTCAACGATGAGGAGGAAGTTCATGAGACGGAAGAAGAACAATAACAAGTGTTTACTTTTATGCAAGGATGTTATGATGATGAATATGTTAATTGTAAGCTTGGACATGTCTTAATTGAGTAACTATGCTAACATTCAAGGACAAATGTTCTTAAGGGTGGGATAATGTAACACCCCATAAATTTTTTCATACACTTATCGCGATTATATGGAGTTCTAAAAACTTGCGTATGGGTTAAATTAAGTTTATGGTGTTCGGAAGTATCCCGTAAATAGATGTATGTGTAGGTATTAGAATAAGCTTTCCAACGATATAAAGTTTTCCCAAAACAGAGGAGTATTTTATATAAGCGAGCACATTCGAAATTTCAAAACGGTGGCCGGGAAGCCTGTGAGCAGTAATTCTGCAGGAAAATTACTGCAGCTAGGCAATCCAACTTTGGACGATCATAACTCCTTTTACAAAAAGAACTGTGTGACCTGATATATATAGACGAAAAGCTTCGAGAGTCTTCTTTCCGATGAAATTGGTTTCATCCAAATCCAATGTCTAAGTAAGGAGCTATACCAGTTTTACTACAGCCTATCAAAAAAAATACAGAATTGTGGGACAGATTTTTGGGTCAACTTTAAACGACCATAACTCCTTGTAAAGGACAAACTGAGTGGTATACTTTATATGAAAATGAAATCCCTTTGAATTATATTTCCAATGCAATTGGTTTCAACCAAATCCGATACCGGAGCAAAGAGTTATGATCGATTTACTTCAGCCTGTCAAAACTGTCCACTGGGGACAGATTCGGATTTATTTAAATTTTTAGGGCAAAATGGTCATTTTCTATTACCTCTTGGACGAAAATTGGTCTTTATAAACCTGAACTTAGCCTCATATATATCAGATATCATCCAATTATTAAGAGAAGGTGAAACCCTAGCCTAATTTCAACTTCAAATATTTTGTGATTCAACCGTAGAAAATTCAAATTGGTTCCGTAGTTGTGTTCATCATCTCGAAAGCTTCGAGAAGCACCCCATGGTTATGTAAGGAGGATTCTAAATACAAGATTTCATTGTTAAGGTATGAATATTGTTTATTCTTGATTCTTATCCATGAATAAGTATTGATAAAGGATTATGAGTATTGTCTTGATGTTGGAAGATAACTAGAAACATAGTTATGAATTGTTGTGTATAAATTGTTAGTAGTAAATTATGGAAGTTGTTGTATTGGATTATGGAGGATGAATTGTGGTGATATATCATTATATTAGTGGTTATGTATGCCTAGTGATCATGTTGGTATTGGATGGTGATTAAGAAGGGAAATAAAGGCTAAGAGTGATGTTGAGGGATATTTCATGAAAATGCGTGATATGTGAATGTAATAAGAGTATAAGAGGATGTATGTAGTACTCTTATTGATGAGATAAAGGATTACTACCTAGACATTATTTGGTGAAGTTAATACCTAAATGGTAAGGTTTGGTTGCTAATACTAGTTTGCCACAAATGACTTATTGTAGATAAGCGTTCGAAGAGTACGGGAAGTCACTTGTATTGAAGTGGTTATATCAAGGTATGTAAGACATACTCTATCTAATCTTTGGCATGAATAATGACCCATGGCACTCTCAAGTAAGCTTCCAACATTGTCCTACAACACATGACACATAATAACATCATATGATCTTCGACACTACCAATTGAACTTGTTTTCACTTTTAAGATGTCCGGCTAGTCAAAAAAATGTCCATATACTATTGTTGACTCCGAAATGGTTTAATGAGGTATCCATGATTCTCTACTTCATCTTCATGATATTGATTACCTATTTACATGTTTTTCCTATTGAGGTATCATGGTTTCAGGTTCCATAAAGTGTGACCACAAAGTAACCAATCTCAAAGATTAATTGAATTAAGAAATGGAATGTCTGTATTTTAAATTGATGATATGATGTATTGTATTAGTACCACTGATCAGTTGGCCATTATATTAAAAAGATTATGTATATATGCTATTCCAGGGGTGGTCCCTGATGTATTGTATTAGTACCACTGATCAGTTGGCCATTGTATGACATATGTTATGTATTGATAAGGATTACGGGAAGTAATGATGTGAAAGTAATGTGCAGGTATCCCATCAGTTCTTTTAAGTGTGGTCTACTCATACTGTTTATCCACTGGTATCTGGGTTCTGTTGTTCTTTTTTATGTCATCTTGATACTCACTGCCTTACATACTCAGTACATATTTCCGTACTGACGTCCCTCACGGGGGACCCGTATTCATGCCTGCAGGAATAGGTACTTCAGGTCGTACACCTCCGCAGTAAGAGACAGGACATTCTGTTGTTAGTGGTGAGCTCCAGTTGTTTCGGGGCATCCCAAGTCGTCTCTATATGTACTTTGGTATTTGTATAAAAGTCTTTTGTGGGCGGGAGTTTGTCCCGACCCCAACCCAGTTGTGTATCTATGTAGAGGCTTTTGTAGACATATTGTACAGCCATAGGAGTGGTTGATAGACGTGATGGCTCTGACGGCCAATTATTGTTCATATATATATTTATGCATGTCTGCTGGGCTGATAGAGGTACTGTTTTATTCTATTTACAACGAAGTGCTGCCCAAATTTCAAATTTTCATAAGTAATGTAAATGTGAAAGTATAGGTTATGAACGGGTTCTCCCGGGCCTCCTTGGCTACGGGTGCCAGTCCGCTCCAATGGGATTTGGGGTATGACACTTCCTACCTAAGTTATGAGAGAATCAAGTCACGAGTTTTTTCAAAGGATTGGAAGAGGTGGACTATACCGAGTTGGAGAGTAGAGTGAGGTTCCATAGAGGTTTCGGTCTGCGGCTTTGTTATTACATCAAAATGAAAATTACAAGTTAAAACATAAATGAAATTATAAAAATCCTATCTATACAGCTTCTATTGGTTCTTGACTCGACTTTCATCACCCTATTCTTCAGGCGGGCTCCTGACTTGCAATTTCTTTCAACTTGTTGCTTGGCTTTCAATTGCTTCGCTTTGTTGCTTGACTTTTTATTTCTTCACCCTATTCTCCAGGCGGGCTCCTGACTTGCTATTTCATCATTTTGCTGCTTGACTTTCATTTCTTCACTCTATTCTCTAGGCGGGACTCTGACTTGCTATTTCATCACCCTGTTCTTCAGGCGGGCTCCTGAAACCCAAAATTAAAACTAGAACGAATATTATCCCAAACAAGAATTATAATAAAGTAGTATTTCATTTTTGAAAGCGTTGTCCCATTTTCCAGGAGGGTCCTGAACATAAGGTGAAATCCCATTTTTCAGGACGGTCCTGAACAGAAAGTAAAATCCCATTTTTCAGGAGGGTCCTGAACATAAAGTAAAATCCCATTTTTCAGGAGGGTCCCGAACAGAAAGTAAAATCCCATTTTTCAGGAGGGTCCTAAACATAAAGTAAAATCCCATTTTTTAGGAGGGTCCTGAACATAAAGTAAAATCCCACGGATGTGCATTTCCAATGGTAGCTGAATTAAGTGAAGCGAATTTGCCCCTATTTCAACAAAGAAAATCTGTCAGTTAAAAACTTAGTGGTGGCTTGCAGATCTTGGCTTCTCAGGTATCTGCCCAGTACTCGTTGCTTTCATCTTTGTTCTAAATCGCTAACACTTTCCCTATCTTGCCGCATCATCGACCCGGATCCATATTGAGGGAAGTGCGTTCCGACTCAAACAATGGGCTTCTATTTTACCATGCCTCTGAGGTGCACCCTTTTCCAAAATCTGAATGTTTCCACGAATCCAACAGCCTGTCGATTGATAGACTTCCTTTGTTTTGTATTGAATTATGATCATATTTATTTCTTGTGCTGTTCCTTGGCTTTTTCTCGTATAATTGGAAAGACTGGTAGTAAATTTTGAAATCCTTTCTCGCTTGTTTTGACACAGACTTGACTTAAAATGTAAAGAAATGATGGTGACTTTTATTTTGATAAATGACATAAAAATACAAAAAACATGAATATGTAAATGAAAGAAAAGGACAATGTCCCATATTGAAAAGAAAACTTATCTGAATACGACAACCAACTCCAATGAGTATGACATGCATTTTGGATTGAGCTGCCTGATCTTCCTATCCAAACTCCCCATTTGTTGTTGAGTTCATGCCTTTGCTTCTGAGCCGCTTCTTTGAATCCATTGGACTCCTACATCACATTTGACTGACGACATCTTAAAAGGCTTTCGTCAACAAATCTCCTTCTTTTCACTTTTCACTTTTCTCTTGAATTCTCAATCGCCTTACAGTGCCCGTGAGGGTTTTCACCAATAAGACTCTCTCAATTTTATTTCTCTCCACTCACCATCGCCTTATGGTGCCTACAAGGGTTTTCACCAATAAGAATCTCTCATTTTCATTTTTTCTCAACTCACCATCGCCTTATGATGCCCACGGGGGTTTTCACCAATAGGACTCTCTAATTTTTGTATCTCCCTCAACTCACCATCGCCTTATGATGCCTATGGGGGTTTTCACCAATAAGACTCTCTCATTTTTGTATTTCTTTCCTGATTTCTTATGCTGAGGGAGACAAGTGGTACCTCATAATGTACCATCATATCCATTGCATGCTTAGCCTTAACATTATCAAAAAATTGATCTGAAGGACTTTCTTTGGTTGTAACTTGGCTTTTGGTTAAGGTTAGACAAGATGGTAAGGGGCTCAAACGATACTTGAAATGGGGGTGGGACTTACAACTTTTGGAATCGACTCAAACAACACATTAACTCATGCCCCAGTTTTGTTGACTGGGTGAATCTTAAATCTTTATTTGGTTGGACCGAGCCCAAAATAGGGCAGCCTACGTATCTTACTCCCGAGAGAGGAGAATCAGGTCGGACGTAGTTCTATCAGCTTGTTCTTTGTTTTGATTTTTCTCTTATTTCTTCGATATTTATCTTTGACTCTATTTTGATTCCAAAAGAGGGATATGAAAGAAAATTTAAATAAAGCTCAAACGGGTATACAAAGGATGACACATTGTTTGGATAGAATAATAAAATGCCTTCATCATATCAATCTTCAAAAATACAAGTACTAAACATGCAATAAAATCAACAAAGGATCAAATATCATACGCAATATCTTTTGACCACATCAGCATTGATAGCTATTTCTACCATTTTTCCTTTAGTATCTGTCAAATATAAGGCTCCATTGGGAAACACTTTCTTCACAACAAAGGGACCTTGCCAGTTAGGGGAGAACTTGACTTTCGCTTCAACCTGGTGGGGAAGGATACGTCTCAATACCAACTGACCAACTTCAAAATTCCTGGGACGAACCTTTTTGTTATACGCTCGAGCCATCCTTCTCTGATACAACTGGTTGTGACACACAGACGTTAGCCTTTTTTCCTCAATCAAACTCAAATATTCCAGTCAAGTTTTTACCCATTCATCATCATCAATCTCTGCTTCTAGAATGACTCGAAGAGAGGGAATTTCAACTTCTGCAGGGATGACTGCTTCTGTACCATACACTAATAAATATGGAGTTGCCCCTATTGAAGTGCGAACAGTGGTGCGATAACCTAGAAATACAAACGGCAACTTTTCATGCCACTATCTAGACCCTTGTACCATTTTTTGCAGTATCTTTTTTATGTTCTTATTGGCGGCTTCTATAGCACCATTGGCCTTTGGGCGATATGGAGTAGAATTTTGATGTGCGATCTTAAACTGTTGACACACTTCTTGCATTAAATGACTATTGAGATTGACAGCATTATTTGTAATGATCATCTTAGGAATTCCAAATCTACAAATGATATTGGCATGAGAAAAATATACCACAGCCTTCTTTGTCACTGACTTGAAAGTTACTGCTTCTACCCATTTTGTGAAGTAGTCAATTGCTACCAAAATGAATCTATGCCCATTTTATGCCTTTGGCTCAATCGGTCCAATCACATCCATTCCCTAAGCCACGAACGGCCATGGAGCGGCCATTGCATGCAACTCAACAGGAGGAGAACGTATCATATCACCGTATACCTGACATTGATGACACTTTCGAACAAATTGAATAGCATCATTTTCCATAGTAAGCCAGTAATAACCTGCTCGAAGAATCTTCTTTGATAAAACATGACCATTCATATGCGACCTACATATTCCAGAGTGAATTTCAACTATGATTTCCGAGGCTTCTCTTGCATCTACACACCTCAAAAGTATGAGATCTGGGGTTCTCTTATACAAGATTTCCTCACTTAAGAAAAATCCACTAGCCAAATGCCTAATAGTACTCTTTTGATCACTGGTGGCATATGATGGGTATTCTCCTGACTGAATATACCGCTTGATAGCCAAGAACCAAGAATCTCCCTCGAGCTCTTCTTCAACCGTATTACAGTAAGCATGCCGATCATGACTCTGTATATGCACTGGATCGATGTAGGCTTTATCAGGATGTTGGAGCATTGAAGACAGAGTGGCTAAAGCATCAGCAATTTCATTATGAATCCTTGGAATATGCCTAAATTTTACTAACACAAACCGTTGACATAACTCCTACAATCATTGTCGATACCGGATGAGCTTCAAATCCCACGTCTCCCAATCGCCTTCAATTTGATGGACAAACAAATTCGAATCTCCCAACACCAATAATTCTTGGACTCCCATATCAACAGCTAACCTCAAGCTAAGAATGCAGGCGTCATACTCTACCATATTGTTAGTACAGTAGAATTAAAGTTGTGCTGTCATCGGGAAATGTTGTCCTAATTAAGAGATAAGAACTGCACCTATTCCGACTCCTTTTATATTGACAGCTCCATCGAAGAATAACCTCCAACCTGGATCAGCATCTATAACGACTTTATCGACACATGACACTTCTTCGTCAGGAATATATGTCTTTAATGGATCATACCAAGTCTTGGGCTTTCATGGCGGTTCAAGTCACATATACAATGTCAAACTCGGTAAGCAATATTTTTCACTTTGCCAATTGACCTATCGGCATAGGCTTCTGAAAGATATACTTCAAAGGATCCATACGGTAGATGAGATAAGTAGTATAGGATGAGAGATAGTGCTTCAACTTTTGTGCTACACAAGTTAGGGCAAGCACGTCCTTTCAAGAAGAGTATACCTGGCCTCATATGCGGTGAAATTCTTGCTAAGATAATAAATAGCCTACTTCTTTTTGCCTGTGACATCATGTTAACCCAGGACATAGCTGAAAGAATTGTCCATGACTAATAAATATAAGATCAAAGTCCTACCAGGCTCTGGGGGTACCAGCACGAGCGGATTTGACAAATATCTTTTGATTCGATCGAACGCTTACTAACATTCTTCAGTCTATTTTACCGCAGCTCTCTTTTTCAGCAACTTGAATATGGGCTCACAAGTGGTTGTGAGTTGAGCAATAAACCTGCTAATGTAGTTCAGTCTACCAAGCAAACTCATCACCTCCGTTCTATTCTTGGGCGGGGGCAAATCCTGAATGGCTTTGATTTTTTAGGGATCCAATTCAATTCTCCGACGGCTGACTACAAACCCCAACATCTATCCAGACGGAACTCCAAATAAATATTTTGCCGGGTTGAGTTTTAGATTATACCTGCGAAGCTTTCAAAGAACTTTCTTAAATCTTTAACATGGTCGGCCTGAATTTTTGACTTAATAATCACATCATCCACGTAGACCTCAATCTCCTTATGCATCATATCATGAAATATAGTGGTCATGGCTCTCATGTATGTTGCTCCAGCATTCTTCAAACCGAACGGCATCACGCGATAATAATAGGTTCCTCATTGTGTGATAAAGGACGTCTTCTCTGCGTCTTTATCATCCATAATGATCTGGTGATATTAGGCATAGCAATCCACAAAAGAGGTAACCTCGAGTTTAGCACAATTTTCTAACAAAATATGGATGTTGGGCAGTGGAAAATCATCTTTCGGACTTGCTCTGTTCAAATCACGGTAATCAAAACACACTCAAATTTTGCCATCTTTCTTAGGTACGGGAACAACATTGGATAACCACATGGGATAGCGAGCTACTCGAATTACTTTGGCTTCAAGTTGTTTCATGATTTCCTCTTTAATTTTAATACTTACATCTATTTTAAACTTCCTTAAATTTTGTTTAACAGGAGGGAAGGCGGGATCAGTTGGCAATTTGTGAGCCACTAATTCAGTGCTTAAACCAGGCATATCATCATAAGACCATGCAAAAATATCCTTATAATCAATTAATGCTTGAATCATTCCATCTTTTAGCTGTGGCAAAACATGTACACTGATTTTAGTTTCCCTAACATCTTTTTGATCCCCTGGATTTATTGTCTCAATCTCATTCAAATTAGGATTCGGTTTGTCTTCAAACTGTTCCAACTCTTTGCTTATTTATTCTAGTGCTTTTTCTTCATCATATTTCCCATCCTGCTTTATTACATCTTGATTAGTTTGGATTTTAAGATCAAGCTGAAAATTCAGCATGCATGTCATGTCATTAGAATCAGCATAAAGAGAACTGTGTAAGAAAAGAAAAACAAAATATATTACACACGAAACAAAAGAGACATTGCATTTCATTAAATAAAAAGATAGAAGGGTTTAAACATAGATGCCAACATAACATAAACAAACTAAAATCCGAATTACAACCCTAAAATAACTCGGATAAACAGAAAGAAAAACAAAATAAACTACTAAAACTCCCTCTTGACGGGGAGAGGAGTGACTTCCCAATTATTGAGCCGGACAACTGGACCTATGAATTGCACGTCTACCATACTGGTACCTTCTCCTGCTTTGACCATATCAACTTCAATACAAAGATTCTAGAAGTCATCAGTCAATTCAACTTCAAATTCCATATGCTTCGTGGCACCGCTCTTAACAAATGATTCACTGAGTAGTGGCATTGGGCGAGGGAGTGACCATGTTTCCTTTTTCCTTCCCTTGGCTTTCTTTAGATCTTCAGCTGTAGGCTCGAATCCTAGACCAAATGTGCCCACGTTCTCACTCGAACATATGGGATGAACTATACTGTTCAGAGACACTCCTAAACCCTTTCTTGGCTCAAATCTGTATTTCAAAAGTTCACTCACCATCATGATAGAAGCAGAAGACAATTGCGGTCCCGGTATAGCCTACCATTCAAGGATATGATTCAGTGGCACTGTATCAAAAATTTGATAGACGAATGTCCCCTCTATGTTATTTGCTTTAATAAGAAACAAGGGAGAATTTTTGTAGGCTGACAAATCTCCTTCACCATGAATAACTACTTCTTGTGGATCCATGGCCTTCCCAACAACAGATTGTAAGAGGAGTCTACATTCAATACTTGAAACTCTATGGTGAACTCAACAGGCCCTATGGTTAACATTAGTTCTATTTCGCTAATGGAATTTGATTTTGCACCATCGAAAGCCCTAACACATACATTGTTGGGCCTGATCCTGTCAGCACAAATATTTAACTTTTGCAAAGTAGAAATAGGGCAAATATTTGCACCTAAACCTCCATCAATAATAACATGAGTGACATAGAAATCTTCATACTTCACTGTAATGTAAAGGCCCCGGTTATGCCTTGTACCTTCAATAGGAAATTCATCGTCAGAAAAGCTGATCCGATTGACCTCAAAGATATTTTCAACCATTTTCTCAAGATGGTTGATTGTAATCTCCCTTGGAATATATGCTTCATTTAATACCTTCATTAAAACATCACGATGCTCCTTGGAGTGCACTAGCAAAGATAAAAGGGAAATTTGAGCAGGGGTTTTCTTCAACTGGTCTAATATTGAATACTCTGGCAATTTCATCTTTTTCAAAAATTCTTTAGCTTTTTCTTAGGTGATAGGCTTTTTGATAGATAACGGTCCACTCACCGTTGGCTTGGACTTTCTTAAGTTTTCAGGCACGAAACATCTTCCTGACCTAGTCAAACCCCCTACCTCATCTATATCTTCCACAACTTCTTTCCCATGATAGGTCATCACAGTCCGCCCACAATTCTAGGGAATCCTTTTTGTATCAACTATCGTAGGTTAGGTCACCGGTTTGAGAACAATAGGCGCTGCCAGTGCTTCTTTCACCATCAAGATAGGCTAACTCAGAGCTCCCACCATCATCAGTTTAGGTTTATCCTGACATAAATCAACATACCTTCAGGCGCCTTGTACTATGATCAAGGGTTTCTTTTTGCTTTCTTGCACTTTATCTTCTCTCATTCTTTCTCGATTCAATGACATTACTTTCAAAGACTCCGCTACATTCATCGATTTCTCCTCAATGGTCTGTATCTTGACAATAGGCTTATAACGCCTCAAAGACTCTTTCCCGTCATATATCAATTCTAATATATTGGCTTCAGCATGGGTTGGAAGTAGATTCTGGTTAATATTTGGACCCTCCGAGGCCTGGACCAACATCTGATTTTTGTTAATTAAATCTTGGACATATCTCTTTAAATACTAGCATTTCTCGATATCATGGCCTGGCATAATAGAATAGTATGCACACCTTAAAGGATAATCGAGATTCCTCGGCGATGGATTTGAAATCCTTCCTTGAATTGGGAATAAAACCTTCAACTTTATCAACCTATCAAACAAGCTAGCATATAACTCTCCAAGAGGTGTGAATTAATATTGACCGCCTTCTCTTTCTTATACTCGAGCCTAGGCTGAAAACTAGGTCTGGAGGGGTTTTGGTAATTTGGTGGAGCGAATGGGCGATTTTGTGGAGCTTGCGCACGCCAGTGTGGGTAAGAAGGGGTTTGGGCATATGGTTGGGCGGTATATACTGGGTACGGGGGTGGTGGAATGGAACATAAAGGGTTTTGGGAGGGTAGTAATAGTGGGAAGGAATATATGGAGCTTGGGTGTAGACTTGGGCTTGGGATTAGGGATAGGGGCGAGGTGGTCTTTTGGGATAGGAATGGGTTCCAGCTATGACAGTCGCCACATCCTCTTTCTTCTTTTTATCTCCAAATGTTCCAAATCTACCTTGAATCGCCTGTGTGGTGGTTTTTAATGTGGCAAAACTCACTATTCGACGGTCTTAATTTCGTCCTCTATCATCTCCCCCATTTTGAGGACTTCCATAAAAGCTTTTCCCATTGCCGAAGTAAATGTTGAAAATAGGTCTCATCCTGTGCCTGAATAAAAACTTCTACCAACTTACTTTCTTTCATTGTAGGCTTTACCCTAGCGTCCTGTTCACGCCACCTTATCGTGTATTCCCTAAAACCTTCAGTGCTCTTTTTCTTTATGTCGACCAAGGATTTTCCTCTGAAATTAGGTTGATGTTGTACTGAAAATGTTAAACAAATTCACAATCCAAATCATCCCAGTTGTTCCATTTATTGATATCTCGATCGATAACCCATTCTGAGGCCAGATCAGAAAGACTCTCGCCAAAAAAAAGCCATGACCAGTTCTTCCTTTCCTCCTACAGCCTTAACTTGTTGCAATAATGTCTTCAGTGTGCCATGGGATCACCGTGTCCTGCATACTTCTCGAACTTAGGCATCTTAAAACCCAGGAGAAGGTTGATGTCTGGGAACATGCAAAGATCCTTATAGGAAACACTCTTATAATCTCCGATTCCTTGCAAATTCCTCATAGCATTTTCTAAACTTTTCAATTTCCGGGCTATCATATCCTGTTCCTCTGCTGCGATAGGTTTCTCTATATCAAATGGAAATGCAAGCGGATGAGTGTACCCATACGGTTCATTCATTTGCAAAGTAGTCTCTGGGGCATAATACTGACTATCTAAAACCTTCAGTGTTGGCTCACTGGCAGACCTAGGAAGCCTTATTGTGGGACGTGCAACATATATGGGAATTTCATGTGGTGGTGGAGCCACGAATACCGGTGTGATCGGTGGCACTGGCTGAGCAGTAGGTCTTGATTGGGGAGCTGCCAAGGGCACACCAGAACTGCCAGGATAATAATATCACGGAGTGAACCCTGGCGCGTGCTCAGGTGACTCAGTAAGAGCAGAGAATTGCGCTTGAGAGAGCAGTGGGCAATTAGAGATATTTCCAAGATCTTCAGGGAGCGGAGGAGGAGGTATTTCGCTGGCCCATGCCTGGTGAAATCTATCAATTATTACCTGAGCCTTAATACCTCATCATTATGTTCAGAACTTTCTTCCCTGTGATCCTGATCTGGTTCAATGAGCGAATTTCAATCTCCCTGCTAGCCATGGCGAGCTTTGCTTTGGATCTAGTGAAGTATGGATGACTAGCCAGAGTGCTGCAAACCTACCACTGTTATCTGAAAGAACATTCTCATCAAAGACGATATCCGTTAGGATTAGGGCACACAACAAGCATGGGAATCACATTGGTAAAATTGTCCTAAGTTCATGTTCATTTCTACCAGCTTTTGAGGGTAGCGAGGTCATTTTAACATCATTCCGATTTTTATCTACACTTGTTTTTATCTACACCTATTATTATTATTTTTTCTTTCCCTCTCTTTTTCTTTTTTTCTTCTTTTTTTTTCGTATTAATCTTTGTTCTTTTCCTTTCTCTCATTATCTACCTTTATTTTATCATTCTTTATGACTTTTGTTTTTCTTTAAAAGAGGAAAAATAACAAAAAACAACGAAACAAAATGATTAGATCGAACCTAAAAGTAGGTTGCCTATGTATCATGTTGTACATGAATCAGATCTTGCGTAGTTCGGGCAGCATGTGCATAAACATCACCCACTTTTTTTTTCGAAAACAAAAATAAACATACAAAGGAAAGACATAACATCATAACCTTTTGAAGAAAGAAAACAACAAATCATACAAAAGTTTGGGACCACTTTAAAACTAAACCACAAATACGAAATAACATTCTGGACCCCTTAAGACGACATAGGTGAAATTGCTAATAAAGACCCTAATACCGAAAACAACTTGACTTCGACTTAAAGCAGACACCACCCTATAATTACAGACACATAAAAGACTCAAAATGAATAAATATAAGAAATGCTCTTTGAGACTGGTGCTCTGCGTGATGTCCCTGGCTGAGATGGACTTGTCTCTGAAGTTCTCTTTCTCCCATTTGAACTTTGAAACATATCCTGTAAAGACACCCTGATATTAGGGAAGAATCTTCGGGCTCGTATTCCTGCTTCATGAGGAGTGCACTTGGAAAGATTATTCTGATACCTTTCTACCGTCTTGAACAAATCTGCTAACTGAACTATCAGTGTTTCCACTTTGGACCCTACACATTCATCCTGATGGTCGTCTACTATGAATTCTTCCTGTATTATCCCTCAGTTGCGCTGGTAAGGGTTGACTGATACCCCGAGGGATAGATTGAAACCAGATCCCATATCCCTGAGTGTGGCCCGGATTATCCAAACTTCTTTTGAGTGTGTCCACACCTAGCTTTGTTGTATGCTTTCAAAACTGCTCGTACTTGCTCTCACATAAGGCTTGGTCCTTGAAGTACTCAACATCCTTCAGAAGATTTACTGCTAATGGCACGTCCTGCAGCCTACCCAACTGGCGCATTACCCTAGAAGGACTGTATGGTCTAGTGCAATTAAGCCCTAACATAACTAAAGGTAGTTGCGTCTGACAACCAAACAATACTTATAGACACCTAATTTCATCCCTCCCCGATATCATTTTTACCTATTGCTTACCTTATCCTACCGTGTACCCTCACCCATATGATAGTCCCTCTACAAAATGACAAAAATATCAACCCCTAACTAATTTTGTCTTATCCTAATATTCTAACAACCCACTCAACCAAAAATTGACTACACATCCTAACAACCTACCAATCAAAATAAAACACACCACTCTACCCTACCTACCCTACCCCCTACTCCAACTCACCCCTAGATAGCTCTTCTCTCCTCACGTTTAGAACATATATACACTCCACTGTAATAGCAACAAAAGAGGAGGATATACATAAAAAATGGGCCCCTACAAAAGAATTCGGTTGGAACATGGGGAGGGTCTCCATTTTTTTTCCAATTCATAAACATACATATATACTCTTACAGGGATATACGGGGAGGGGGGATTTTTCAATTTAGAGAGAGAGGATACTTTACTTTTCTTCTTCATCCTCACGAAACACACGATACACAGACCACAAAAAAAAGAGGTACTCTTCCATTTCTTTTGAAGAGAAATTCAAAAAAAAGGGGGAAATTCAAAAAAAAGGGGGACTTCTTCATTGATATCACATAGAATAGATAGAGAAAGAGCGACAAAGAGAGACAGAGGAAGAAGATCGAGAGGGAGAACAAAGGGTTCAAGCTTTTTCTGACAAACCCATTGCCGAAACTATTTGTTTTAGTCAATTCCATGTATTACAGATTCAAAAAATCCATCGAAGTGTTGAAATTCCTCAAAAATGTTCTTCATTTTTTCATTGTTTTTTAGTTGAATCTGTCCTGAAAACATTCAAAATGCGCCAGCTTCCATCTTTAATCACTGTTTTGTCCATCATCGGAGCTCACTGGAGCTCGATCTGGGTTGGGTTTTAGGTTCCTGGTTGTTTGTTGGGGGTCTTGGGTTCGTCTATTTCTTGGTTCATCGTTGATATTGTATTTTGATTTGTCGTTATCAAATTGCATCGTTGTTCTTGGTTGGGTTTCGTATAACAAAGTTTGTCTCACTGGTTTTGAAGTTGTCCTATTAGTTTTTCTCTATACCGAGTTGGATTCATCGCAATCGGGGTTCTATATTCGAGATTCCAAGTGCGGGTCTTCTTTAATATTGTTTCGAACCGAAATCGATTGTTGGAAGGTCCCTTTCTTTAACTTATTCTCTCTTCTTTATCGTAATTTGTTGAATTGGGCATGTTTGGAATTGGATGAGTTGGTGAATGTTTGATGTTAATCACGTGAAATTCATATGATTATCATGCTTTAATTGTCGTTAGGTCTATGTTGTTTATATTGGGTTCCTAGTTAAAAAATTTGAGTTGATAGTCAAAGCATGTGTTAATTTTTGGTTGGAAAAGGATTTCGGGGTGGGAATATGAAGTTGTTAAAAAGTTGAATGTAGTTAAATTTTGGACCGTTGTTGTTTTATTTAATTCAGATTAATCATGAATTTGATAGAATCATTTTAACTTAAAAGGTTGATAGGAAATATAGGTCGGGTAGGCGAATTTAGGTATTGTGGATTGATGAAATATTCGATTTGTGTGATTGAATGGTTCTTGGCTATATTGCTTAGGGATCACTTGTATCATTTGTCCGGGGAATGCCCTGAATTACTTGTATTATTTTTATCCGGGGAATGCCCCGGGATATTTTGTATTCAGAGGATGTCCGTGATGAAGGCCGGAGGCGTCGGGTAAAGCATAGGAGTAGTTAGGATCAGTTTAGAATAGAATAGGTTTACATTTTTGCATTTTTCATTCTTCGGGATTGTATAATTAGACTGGACATTATTTTGGATTATTTTGTTTTGCTTGCTTGAGTGATTTTTTTTTGCGTGCTTTGTGTGGTTTATACATTTGTAATGTCAATTTAGCCGATACGCTCTGCCACGCGATCGTGGTCAAACCACGGGATCGAGGGGTGCCTAACACCTTCCCCTCAGTCAACAGAATTCCTTAGCTGGAATCTCTGTTCGCAAACTAGTATTAAAGAGTCAAAACCATTTTGAAAAAGGATATTTATCGGTGACTTGGCACACCCGATTTATGTCAAGTGGCGACTCTGAGTTTTTGATTGTTAAAAAAAATAATCCTTTTTCGAAACAAATATTCATATTTTGTCACATTAATAATTAAAACCCTTTCGAACTTTAAAATATAAATCTTTTGGAGTACGTAAAAATAGGGGTGTGACAACTTCTGGAGACTCTACTGGGGACAGTATGAGAATTCGAGCTTATTTTTGAGTCGTATCGACTTTGTTTGGCATTACGAGTGTATAAGCATTGTTTGTGATTTTGTTTGGGTTATTGTTTGCACTTTTGTGTGTTTTTCGTGCTCTTTGTTTATAGTATTTATCCTATGTATTACCGCTTTTATATCTGTCATTATGAGTCCCCCCCCCCCCCCCCCGTCTTCTTTCTGCAACAAGTTCGTAGTACACGTGTTGTACACAACCTCTAGTTGAGTCACTCGTATTCTAGGGGTGGGAGCCGTCGGTGTTATGGTGTAGGTGGAAAGCAAAGCAGCCACTATCGACCATACGCTCCCCCGAACAGCCTTGTTAGTGAACCATAACGTAGGTAAGCCTTTAGGTCATGCTTATGTGCATCATATTGAGACCTAATGAGGCCCACTTGGACCTTTGTAGGAGACTCACCTCTAAAGCATCCCTACGAGCTAAATGTTGCATCTTTGAGGATAACGTTGTCATTTGACGGACTGATTTTAAAAAAAAAAAAAATTTTAGGAGTAAGGTGCGTAGGAAAAAATGAAAAAGAAAAAAATAGAAAAAGTGAGTCGAAAAGAGTGAAAAAAAGAGAGGAATGTCGTAGTTTATTTTCGAATTCTTTATGGCTTTGGTTCTTCACAATCCAAAAACTCAAAAAGATCTTTTTTTACGTTTTGTATTTGTCTTCTCAAAGTACTGTAAATTCAAAACAAAAAAAAAAGAAAAAACAAAAAAAAAGAGGGTTTGTTTGCCTTTTCTACTTATTTGTCAAAAACAAAAATGCCAAAAAGATTTTTTTTTTCTCTTCATAATTGGTCGTGTCGGTGTCTAGCTGAACATCCAAAAGTTTTTTTTTCGTTTGTCTTTGGTAGTGTCTCTTAAGTTAGGGTCAATTTATTAGTTAATCGTTAATCGTCCAATCTAGATGAACTACGCATACTTGATTCCCTTCCCTTGGGTTGGGATACGTAGGCAACCCTCGGTGGGTCCGGTAATTCTTTGTGTTGGCTTTTGTCTTAGTATTAGCCTAGTTCTCTCGCCCTGTAATCTAGATTAGTTTTCCAAGTAGACTGATTTCGCTCAGTACTTCTGTTCGGCAAATTGAAGTCATGAATGTGGTCTGTCCCATCGACATACGCCTGCATAAAAAATCCCAAGGGTTGGGAATCTTCTACTCCTATCGAATTTTTGAGATAACGTCTTGTGTGTTATTACAGGATGGATTTGTCCACTAAGTCTAGAGTTCTGATGGTAATCAAGGTGCCCAAAAAGTTAATCAAATGGTGGGAAATGTTTAACTATGTTGATCAGCAGATACTGGTTAAAATATTAGGTGATCTTACGAAACTTCTACATGTTACCCCTCATCCAGATTTAATAGAGGCTTTGTTAACCTTTTGGGATCCAAGTAGTTTGGTGTTCAGGTTTGAGGAATGTGAAATGACTCCTACTTTGGCAGAAATATCTGGTTTGTTGCATTTGCCCTATATCGAAAAGGATATGATCCGAGCACGAAATCATACTGGCGTGAGATTTTTGCAGTCTTGTGGTTTAATAAGTAAGGGTATTCGTTTGGGTTGTTTAAGTGATTTGTGGGTTTCCTTAGATTTTTTGTTCGCTAAATTCTAGCCCTCATAAGGTTTTGATTGTGTTTGGGATGAATTTCATATGACTAAGGAGAAGTGGGAGAGAAAGCGTCTTGAAGTCTTCACCCTCGCTTTATTAGGCATTTTAGTGTTTCCACTAGAAGAAAGACGTATTAATACCAGTTTGTAATCTGTAGTGATGGCTCTATTTCATAAGGATCAAAGCGACAAGGGCATTAATCAAAAGGGCAGGTTCACTCTCATACCCATGATCTTAACAAAAATATATAAGGCTTTAACCGAAGTGAAGGGGGGAAGGAGATTTTTTGAGGGAAGTAACCTGATATTGCAGTTATGGATGATGGATCATTTGCATGCGCCTTCTTTAGTTAGACCAGACGTGTTAGATCGTTGTATTCCCAATCGAGTGAAAGCCATGGACTCCAGGTTGCGTTTGGATAAATTCTCGTTACCCATGGGAGTCGACGCTTGGATTGAATTTCTTGAGTCAAGAACCAGGGATAACATTTTATGGACTTATCTATGGCTTCGAAGATAATATTGCTGGGTTGTCAGATGCAGCTCCCTTTAGTTATGTTAGGGCTCAATTGGACTAGACCATACAGTCCTTCTAGGGTAATGCGCCAGTTGGTTAGGCTGCAGGACGTGCCACCAGCAGTGGATCTTCTGAAGGATATTGAGTACTTCAAGGACCAAGCCTTAGGTGAGAGGAAGTACGAGCAGTTTTGAAAGCATGTAACAAAGCTAAGAGTGGACACATTCAAAGAAAGTTTGGATAATCCGGGGTACACTCAGGGATATGGGGTTTGGCTTCAATATATCCCTCGGGGTATCAATCAACCCTTACCAGTGCATCTTAGAGGGTGAATACAGGAAGAATGCATAGTAGACGACCATCAGGATAAAAGTGTAGGGTCCAAAGTGGAAACACTGAGGGTTCAGTTAGCAGATTTGTTCAAGGCGGTAGAAAGGTGTCAGAATAATCTCTCCAAGTGCACTCCTCATGAAGCAGGAATACGGGCCTGAAGCTTCTTCCCCGGTATCAAGGTTTCTTTACAGGATATGTTACAAAGTTTAAATGGGACAAAGAGAACTTCAAAGGTAGGTCCATATTGGCCAGGGTCATCACGCAGAGCACCAGTTTGAAGAGCACTTCTTATCTTTATTCAGTTTGAGTCTTTTATGTGTCTGTCATTGTAGGGTGGTTTCTGCTTTAAGTCGAAATCAAGTTGTTTTTTGGTATTAGAGTCTTTATTAGTAATTTCACCTACATCGTCTTAGGGGTCTAGAATGTTGTTTCGTATTTGTTGTTTAGTTTAAAAGTGGTCCCAAACTTTTTATACGTTTTGTTGTTTTCTTTCTTCAAAATGTTATGATGTTACGTCTTTTCTTTGTTTATCTATTTACGTTTTATTTAAAAAAAATTAAACAAAATTGGGTGATATTTATGCACATGCTGCCCAAACTACGCAAGATCTGATTCATGTACAACATGATACGTAGGCAACCTACTTTTCGGTTTGATCTAATCATTTTGTTTAGTTGTTTTCATTATTGTTTCCTCTTTTAAAGAAAAACAAAAGCCATAAAGAATTATAAAATAAACATAGATAACGAGAGAAAAGAAAAGAACAGAGATGGATACGAAAAAATAATAATAATTATAAGTGTAATAAAGGGTGTAGACAAAAATCAGGATGATGTTAAAATGACCTCGCTACCCTCAAAAGATGGTAGAAATGAACATGAATTTAGGATGATTTTACCAATGTGATTCCCATGCTTGTTTGTGTGCCCTAATCCTAACAGATGTCATCTTTGATGAGCATGTTCTTTCAGACAACAGTGGTAGGTTTGTAGCATTCTGGCTAGTTACCCATACTTCACTAGATCCAAAGCAAAGCTCGCCATGGCTAGTAGAGAGATTGAAAATTCGCTCATTAACCCGGATCAGAATCACAGGGAAGAAAGTTCTGAACACAATGATGAGGTAGTAAGGCTCAGACAACAATTGATAGATTTACACCAGGCATGAGCCAACGGAATGCCTCCTCCTCCGCTCCCTGAAGGTCTTGGAAATATCTCTAATTGCCCACCGCTCTCTCAGGCGCAATTCTCTGCTCTTACTGAGTCACCTGAGCATGCGCTAGGATTTACTCCACGACATTATTATCCTGGCAGTTCTAGTGTGTGCCGCTCCCCAATCAAGACCCGCTGCTCAGCCAGCGCCATCGATCACACCGGTATTCGTCGCTCCGCCACCATATAAAACTCCCATATATGTTGTGCGTCCCACAACGAGGCTTCCTAGGTCTTCCAATGAGTCAGTATTGAAGGTTCTAGATAGTTAGTATTATGCCCCTGAGCCTACTTTACAAATGAATGAACTGTATGGGTACACTCAGCTGCCTACATTTCCATTTGGTACGGAGAAACCTGTCGCAGAAGAGGAACAGGATATCATAGTCCAGAAATTAAAAAGTTTAGAACAAGCTATGAGGAATTGCAAGGAATCGGAGATTATTGGAGTGTTTCCTATAAAGATCTTTGCATGTTCCCAGACATCAACCTTCCCCCCGGTTTTAAGATGCCTAAGTTCAAGAAGTATGCAGGACACGGTGATCCCGTGGCACAGTTAAGACTTTATTGCAACCAGTTGAGGGCTATAGGAGGAAAGAAAGAACTGTTCATGGCCTTCTTTGGCAAGAGTCTTTCAGATCTGGCCTCAGAATGGTTTATCGATTGAGACATCGATAAATGGAATAGCTGGGATGATTTGGCTTCTGAATTTGTTCAACATTTTCAGTACAAAATTGACCTAATTCCGAATGAAAAATCCTTGGTCAACATAAAGAAAAAGAGCACTTAAGGTTTTAGGGAATACGCCGGGTTTAGTTGGTAGAAGTTTTCATTCAGGCGCAGGATGAGACCTATTTTCAACATTTACTTCCGGCAATGGGAAAGTCTTTTATGGAAGTCCTCAAAATGGAGGAGATGATAGAGGACGGAATTAAGACCGGCCGAATAGTGAGTTTTACCGCTTTAAAATCCACCACACAAGTGATTCAAGGTGGATCTGGCACATTTGGAGGTAAAAAGAAGAAAGAGAATGTGGCGACTATTGTAGCTGGAACCCATTCCTATCCCAAAAGACCACCTCGCCCCTATCCCCAATCCCAAGCCCAAGTTTACGCCCAAGCTCTATATATTCCTCCCCACCATTACTACCCTTCACAAAACCCTTTATATTTCATTCCACCACCCTTGTACCCAGTATATAGCGTGCAGCCATATGCCCAAACCCCTTCTTACCCGCAATGGCGCGTGAAAGCACCACAAAATTGCCCATTCGCTCCACCAAATTACCAAAACCCTCCAGACCCAGTTTTTAACCTAGGCCTGAGTATAAGAAGGAGAAGGCAGTCAAAAACTAATTCACACCTCTTGGGGAGTCATATGTTATCTTGTTTGATAGGTTAAGAAAGTTGAAGGTTTTAAATCCAATTCAAGAAAGTCTTTCAAATCAACTACCGAGGAATCTCGATTATTCTTTAAGGTGTCCGTACTGTTTTGATATGTCAGGCCATGATATCAAGAAATGCTGGCATTTAAAGAGAGCTTTCCAAGATTTAATAGACATAAATCAAATGATGGTGCAGGCCCCGGATGGTTCAAACATTAACTAGAATCTACTGCTAACCCATGCTGAAGCCAATATGTTAGAATTGATATATGACGGGAAAGAGTCTTCGAGGGGTTATAAGCCTATTGTCAAGATACAGACCACTGAGGAGATATCGGTGAATGTAGCGGAGTATTTGAAAGCAATGTTATTGAACCAGGAATGAATGAGAGAAGATAAAGCCCAAGAAATCACAAAGAAACCCCTGGTCACAGTATAAGGCGCCAGAAGGCATGTTGATTCAAGTCAGGATAAACCTAAGTTGACAGTGGTGGGAGCTCTGAGTCAGCCCATCTTGATGGTGAAAGGAGCACTGGCAAAGCCTATTGTCCTCAAACCAGTGACCCAACCTCCGATAGTTGATACAAAAAGGGTTCCCTAGAATTATGGGTGGACTGTGATGACCTGTGACGGGAAAGAAGTTGTGGAAGATGTAGATGAGGTAAGGGGTTTGACTAGGTCAGGAAGATGTTTCATGCCTGAAAGCTTAAGAAAGTCCAAGCGAACGGTGAGTGGACCGTTATCTATCAAAAAGCCTATCACCGAAGAAGTAGCCAAAGAATTTTTGAAAAAGATGAAATCGCCAGAGTATTCAATATTAGACCAGCTGAAGAAAACCCCCGCTCAAATTTCCTTTTTATCTTTGTTGTTGCACTCCAAAGAGCATCGTGATGTTTTACTGAAGGTATTAAATGAAGCATATGTTCCAAGGTATATTACAATCAACCAACTTGAGAAAATGGTTGGAAAAATCTTTGAGGTCAATCGGATCAGCTTTTCTGACGATCAATTGCCTGTTGAAGGTATAGTGCATAATCAGGGCCTTTACATTACAGTAAAGTATGAAGATTTTTACGTCACTCATGTTATGATTAGTGGAGGTTCAGGTGCAAATATTTGCTCTATTTCTATTTTGCAAAACTTGAATATTGGTGCTGACAGGATCAGGCCCAACAATGTATGTGTTAGGGCTTTCGATGGTGCAAAATCAAATTCCATTGGCAAAATAGAAGTAATGTTGACCATAGGTCCTGTTGAGTTCACCATAGATTTTCAAGTATTGAATGTAGACTCCTCTTAAAATCTATTGTTGGGAAGGTCATGGATCCACAAGGCTAAGGTGGTTGCATCTAAACTGCACCAAATGATTAAGTTTGAGCATGACAGGCAAGAAGTAGTTATTCATGGTGAAGGAGATTTGTCAGTCTACCAAGATTCTCCCTTGTCTCTTATTGAAGCAAATAACGTAGAGGAGATATTCATTTATCAAATTTTTTATACAGTGCCAGTGAATCATATCCTTGAATGACAGGATATATCGGACCGTAATTGTCTTTTGCTTCTATCATGATGGTGAGTGAACTTTGGAAATATAGATTTAAGCCAGGAAAGGGTTTGGGAGCGTCTCTGCATGGTATAGTTCATCCCATATGTCCGAGTGAGAACGTGGGCACGTTTGGTCTGGGATTTGAGCCTACAGCTGAAGATCTGAAGAAAGCCAAGGGAAGGAAAAAAGAAACGTGGTCACTCATTTGCCTAAAGCCACTACTCAGTGAATTATTTGTTAAGAGCGGTGTCACGAAGCATGTGGAATTTGAAGTTGAATTGGTTTATGACTTCCAGAACCTTTTTATTGAAGTTGATATGGTCGAAGCAGGAGAAGGTACCAGTATGGCAGACATGCAATTCATAGGTCCAGCTGTCCGACTCAATAATTGGGAAGTCCCTCCTCTCCCCGTTAAGAGGGAGCTTTGGTAGTTTATTTTGTTTTTCTTTCTGCTTATCCTAGTTATTTCAGGGTTGTAATTCGGATTTTAGTTTGTTTATGTTATGTTGGCATATGTTTTTAAACCCTTCTATCTTTTTATTTAATGAAATGCAATGTCCCTTTGGTTTCGTGTCTAATATATTTTGTTTTTCTTTTCTTACACAGTTTTCTTTATCCTGATTCTAATGACATGACATACATGCAAAATTTTCAGCCTGATCATAAAATACAAACTAATCAATATGTAATGAAGCATGATGGGGAATATGATGAAGAAAAAGCACTAGAAAAAATAAGCAAAGAGTTGGAACAATTTGAAGACAAACCGAATCCTAATTTGAATAAGACTGAGCCAATAAATCTAGGGGATCAAGAAGATGTTAGGGAAACTAAAATCAGTGTACATGCTTTGACACAGCTATAAGAGGGAATGATACAAGGATTAATTGATTACAAGGATGTTTTTGCATGGTCCTATGATGATATGCCTGGTTTAAGCACTGAATTAGTGGCTCACAAATTGCCAACTGATCCCACGTTCCCTCCTGTCAAACAGAAGTTGAGGAAGTTTAAAATAGATGTAAGTATTAAAATCAAATAGGAAATCATGAAACAACTTGAAGCCAAAGTAATTCGAGTGGCTCGCTATCCCATGTGGTTATCCAATATCATTCCCGTACCAAAGAAAGATGGTAAAATTCTAGTATGTGTTGATTACCGTGATTTGAACAGAGCCAGTCCAAAAGATGATTTTCCACTGCCCAATATCCATATTTTATTAGACAATTATGCTAAACTCAAGGTTGTCTCTTTCTTGGATTGCTATGCCGGATATCACCAGATCATTATGGATGATGAAGACGCAGAGAAGATGTCCTTTATTATATAATGAGGAACCTATTATTATCGCGTGATGTCGTTCAGTTTGAAGAATGCTGGAGCAACATACATGAGAGCCATGACCACTATGTTTCATGATATGATGCATAAGGAGATTGAGGTCTACGTGGATGATGTGATTATTAAGTAAAAAAGTCAGGCCGACCATGTTAAAGATTTAAGAAAGTTCTTTGAAAGTCTTCGTAGGTATAATCTAAAACTCAACCCGGCAAAATGTGTATTTGGAGTTCCGTCTGGATAGATGTTGGGGTTTGTAGTCAGCCGTCGGGGAATTGAATTGGATCCCTCAAAAATCAAAGCCATTCAGGATTTGCCCCCGCCCAAGAATAGAACGGAGGTGATGAGTTTGCTTGGTAGACTGAACTACATTAGCAGGTTTATTGCTCAACTCAGAACCACTTGTGAGCCCATATTCAAGTTACTGAAAAAGAGTGTTGTGGTAAAATAGACTGAAGAATGTCAGGAAGCGTTCGATCGAATCAAAAGATATTTGTCAAATCCACCCGTGTTGGTATCCCCAGAGTCGGGTAGACCTTTGATCTTATATTTATCAGTCATGGACAATTCTTTCAGTTGTATCTTGGGTCAACATGATGTCACAGGCAAAAAAGAGTAGGCTATTTATTATCTTAGCAAGAAGTTCACCGCATATGAGGCCAGGTATACTCTTCTTGAAAGGATGTGTTGTGCCCTATATTGGGTGGTACAGAAGTTGAAGCATTATCTCTCTTTCTATACTACTTATCTCATCTCCTGCATGGATCCTTTAAAGTATATCTTTCAGAAGCCTATGCCAATGGGTCGATTGGCAAAGCGGAAAATATTGCTTACCGAGTTTGACATTGTATATGTGA
Organism: Capsicum baccatum var. pendulum; assembly: GCA_030864225.1. NCBI lineage: Eukaryota > Viridiplantae > Streptophyta > Magnoliopsida > Solanales > Solanaceae > Capsicum > Capsicum baccatum. Next base: position 140,863,643 of record CM061558.1, read on the forward strand.
CTCGGACCGCCATGAAAGCCCAATCCTTGGCAGATCATCTTTCTGAGAACTACATCAATGACGAGTACGAGCCATTAAAGACATATTTTCCCGATGAAGAAGTGTCGTGTGTCGATGAAGTCATTATAGATGTTGATCCAGGTTGGAGGTTATTCTTCAATGGAGCTGTCAATGTGAAAGGAGTCGGAATAGGTACGGTTCTTATCTCTGAATCGGGACAACATTTCCCGATGGCAGTGCAACTTTAATTCTACTATACTAACAATATGGCAGAGTATGAAGCCTGCATTCTTGGTTTGAGGTTAGCTGTTGATATGGGAGTCCAAGAATTATTGGTGTTGGGAGATTCGGATTTGCTTGTCCATTAAATTAGGATGATTGAGAGACGCAAGATTTGAAGCTCATCCCATATCGACAATGCCTACAGGAGCTATGTCAACGGTTTGTATTAGTAAAATTTAGGCATATTCCATGGATTCGTAATGAAATCGCTAATGCATTAGCCACTTTGTCTTCAATGCTCCAACATCCTGACAAAGCCTACATCAATCCAGTGCATATACAAAGTCGTGATCAACATGCTTACTGTAATGCGGTTGAAGAAGAAATGTGTCAACAGTTCAGGATCGCACATCCAAATTCTACTCCATATCGCCCAAAGGCCAATAGTGCTATAGAAGCTGCCAATAAGAATATAAAAAAGATACTGAAAAAAATGGTACAAGGGTCTAGACAGTGGTATGAAAAATTGCCTTTGCATTGCTAGGTTATCACACCACTGTTCGCACTTCAATAGGGGAAACTCCATATTTATTGGTGTATGGGACAAAAGCAGTCTTCCCTGCAGAATTAGAAATTCCCTCTCTTTGATTCATGGTAGAAGCAGATATTGATTATGACGAATGGGTAAAAACCTGACTGGAACATTTGAGTTTGATTGAGGAAAAAAGGCTAACGTCTGTGTGTTATGGCCAATTGTATCAGAGGAGGATGGCTCGAGCGTATAACAAAAAGGTCCATCCCAGGAATTTTAAAATTGGTCAGTTGGTATTGAGACGTATCATTCCTCACCAAGTTGAAGCAAAAAGCAAGTTCTCCCCTAACTAGCAAGGTCCCTTCGTTGTGAAGAAAGTGTTGCCCAATGGAGCCTTATATTTGACAGATATTGAAGGCAAAATGGCAGAAATGGCTATCAATGCTGATGCGTTCAAAAGATACTATGTATGATATTTTATCCTTTGTTGATTTTATTGCATGTTTAGTACTTGCATTTTTGAAGATTGATATGATGAAGGCATTTTATTCTTCAATCCAAACATTGTGTCATCCTTTGTTTACCCGTTTGAGCTTCGTTTTAATTTTCTTTCATATCCCTCTTTTGGAATCAAAAGGAGTCAAAGATAAATGTTGAGGAAATAAGTATAATAAAAATAAAAAGAAATCAAAACATAGAACAAGCTGATGGAACTACGTGCGACCTGATTCTCCTCTCTCGGGAGTGAGATACGTAGGCTGCCCTATTTCGGGCTCAGTCCAACCAAATAAAGATTTAAGAATCACCTAGTCAACAAAACTGGGGCATGAGTTAATGTGTTGTTTGAGTCAATTCCAAAAGTTGTAAGTCCCACCCCCATTTCAAGTATCATTTGAGCCCCTTACTATCTTTTCTAACCTTAACCAAAAGCCAAGTTACAACCAAAGAAAGTCCTTCGAATCAATTTTTGATAATGTTAAGGCTAAGCAAGCAATGGATATAATGATACATTGTGAAGTATCACTTGTCTCCTTCAGCATAAAAAATCAGGAAAGAAATACAAAAATGAGAGAGTCTTATTGGTGAAGACCCCGTGGGCATCATAAGGCGATGGTGAGTTGAGAGAAAATGAAAATGAGATAGTCTTATTGGTGAAAACCTTTGCAGGCACCATAAGGTGATGATGAGTTAAGAGAAAATGAAAATGAGAGAGTTTTATTGGTGAAAACCTTTGCAGGCACCATAAGGCGATGGTGAGTGGAGAGAAATAAAAATGAGAGAGTTTTATTGGTGAAAACCTTTGCAGGCACCATAAGGCGATGGAGAGTTCAACAGAAAAGCAAAAAGTGAAAACAAAGAGATTTGTTGACGAAAGTCTCTTAAGATAACATTAGTCGAATGTGATGGATGAGTCTAATGGATTTGAAAAAGTGGCTCAGCGGCAAAAGGCATGAAATCAACAACAAATGGGGAGTTTGGATAGGAAGATCAGGCAGCTCAATCCAAAATGCATATTCATGCTTCTTGTCTTTTTATTTCATTTACATATTCATGCTTCTTGTCTTTTTATGTCATTTATCAAAATAAAAGTCACCATCATTTCTTTACATTTTAAGTCAAGTCTGTGTCGAAACAAGCAAGAAAGGATTTCAAAATTTACTACCAGTCTTTCCAATTATATGAGAAAAGCCAAGGAACAGCACAAGAAAGAAATATGAATCATAATTCAACATGAAACAAAGGAAGTCTATCAACAGACAAGCTATTGAATTCGTGGAAACATTCGGATTTGGGAAAAGGGTGCACCTCAGAGGCATGGTAAAATGGAAGCCCATTGTTCAAATTGGAAATCACTTCCCTCAATATGGATTTGGGTCGATGATGCGGCAAGACAGGGCTGTTAGCGATTTGGAACAAAGATGAAAAGAAAGAGTGCAGGGCAGATACCTGAGAAGCCAAGATCTGCAAGCCACCACTAAGCTTTTAACTAACAAATTTTCTTTGTTGAAATAGGGCAAATTCGCTTCACTTAATTCAGATACCATTAGAAATGCACATCCATGGGATTTTACTTTATGTTCAGGACCCTCCTGAAAAATGGGATTTTACTTTATGTTCAGGACCCTCCTGAAAAATGGGATTTTACTTTCTGTTCGAGACCCTCCTGAAAAATGCGATTTTACTTTCTGTTCGGGACCCTCCTAAAAAAATGGGATTTTACTTTATGTTCAGGACCTTCCTGAAAAATGGAATTTTACTTTCTGTTCAGGACCCTCCTGGAAAATGGGACAACACTTTCAAAAATGAAATACTGGTTTATTATAATTTTTGTTTGGGATAATTTTTGTTCTACTTTTAATTTTGGGTTTCAGGAGCCTGCCTAAAGAACAGGGTGATGAAATAGCAAGTCAGAGGCCCGCCTGGAGAATAGAGTGAAGAAATGAAAGTCTAGCATCAAAGTGATGAAATAGCAAGTCAGGAGCCTGCCTGAAGAATAGAGTGATAAAAGTCGAGTCAAGAACCAATAGAAGTTGTATATATAGGATTTTTGTAATTTCATTTATGTTGTAACTTGTAATTTTCATTTTGATGTAATGACAGATCCGCAGACCGGAACCTCGGTGTAACCTCACTCGACTCTCCAACTCGGTATAGTACATCTCCTTCTAAAAGTTGAAATACTTGTCACTCGATCCTCTTATAATGTGAGTAGGTGGGATGTCTTAAGTCAAGACCCGATTGTCCTTCTTCCTTCTGTTTCTTTCTTTGAATAATGATCGGGTCAAAATTTGGTCTCGCTGTCTATTCTTTGCCTGAAAACACTTTAGGTTTACATTCAAAGGGGGCACGATGTAGACACCTAATTTCATCCCTCCCTGATATCATTTTTACCTATTGTTTACCTTATCCTACCGTGTATCCTCACCCGTGTGATAGTCCCTCCACAAAATGACAAAAATAACATCCCCTAACTAATTTTGTCTTATCCTAATATTCTAACAACCCAACCAACCAAAAATTGACAGCACATCCAAACAACCTACCCAATCAAAATAAAACACATCACTCTACCCCACCTACCCTACCCCCTACTCCACCTCACCCCTAGCCAACTCCCCTCCCCTCACATTTAGAACACATATACACTCTACTATAATAGCAACAAAAGAGGATGATATACACAAAAAATGGGCCCCTACAAAAGAATTCGGTTGGAACATGGGGAGGGTCTCCATTTTTTTTTCCAATTCATAAACATACATATATACTCTCACAGGGATATACGGGGAGGGGAATTTTTCCATTTAGAGAGAGAGGATACTTCACTTTTCTTGATCATCCTCACGACACACACGATACACAGACAAAAAAAACAAAGGTACTCTTCAATTTCTTTTGGAGAAAAATTCCAAAAAAAAGGACTTTTTCATTGATATCACATAGAATAGAGAGAGAAAGAGCGATGAAGAGGGAGAGGGAGAAGATCGAGAAGGAGATCGAGAGGGAGAACGGACGGTTCAAGCTTTTTTTGGCGAACCCATTGCTGGAACTGTTTGTTTTAGTCAATTCCAGGTATTACAGATTCAAAAAATCCACCGAAGTGTTGAAATTCATCCAAAATGTTCTTCATTTTTTCATTGGTTTTTAGTTGAATCTGGCCTAAAAACATTCAAAACACGCCAGCTTCCATCTTGAATCACTATTTTGGCCATCATCGAAACTCACCAGAGCTCAATCTGCATTGGGTTTTGGGTTCCTGGTTGTTTGTTGGGGTTCTTGGGTTTGTCTATTTCTTGGTTCATCGTCGATATTGGATTTCGATTTGTCGTTATCAAATTGCATCATCGTTCTTGGTTGGGTTTTGTATAACAAAGTTTGTCTCACTGGTTTTGAAGTTGTCCTATTAGTTTTTCTCTATGCCGAGTTGGATTCATCACAATCGGGGTTCTATATTCGAGATTCCAGTGTGGGTCTTCTTTAATATTGTTACCAACCGAAATCAATTGTCGGAAGGTCCATTTCTTTAACTCATTCTCTCTTCTTTATCGTAATTTGTTGAATAGGGCATGTTTGGAATTGGATGAGTTGGTGAATGTTTGATGTTATTCACGTGAAATATGTATGATTATCATGCTTTAATTGTCGTTAGGTCTATGTTGTTTATATTTTATGTTCCTAGTTAAAAATTTTGAGTTGACAGTCAAAGCATGTGTTAATTTTTGGTTGGAAAAGGATTTCGGGGTGGGAATAAGAAGTTGTTAAAAAGTTGAATGTAGTTAAATTTTGGACCGTTTTCGTTTTATTTAATTCAAATTAAGCATGAATTTGATAGAATCAATTTAACTCAAAAGCTTGATAGGAAATATAGGTCGGGTAGGCGAATTTAGGGATTGTGGATTGATGGAATATTCGATTTGTTTGATTGAATGGTTCTTGGCTATATTGCTTCGGGATCACTTGTATCATTTGTCCGGGGAATGCCCCGAAGTACTTGTATTATTTTTATCCGAAGAATACCCCGAGATATTTTGTATTTAGAGGATGTTCGTGATGAAGGCCCGAGGCGTCGGGTAAAGCATAGGAGTAGTTAGGATCAGTTTAGAATAGAATAGGTTTACATTTTTGCATTTTTCATTCTTCGGGATTGTATAATTGGACTGGACATTATTTTGGATTATTTTGTTTTGTTTGCTTGAGTGATATTTGTTTTTTTTGCATGCATTGTGTGGTTTATGCATTTGTAATGTCAATTTAACTGATACGCTCTGCCAAGCGACCGTGGTCAAACCACAGGATCGAGGGGTGCCTAACACCTTCCCCTCGGTCAAAGGAATTCCTTAGCCGGAATCTCTATTCGCAAACCAGTATTAAAGAGTCAAAACCATTTTGAAAAAGGATATTTATCGGTGACTTGGCACACCCGATTTATGTCAAGTGGCGACTCTGAGTTTTTGATTGTTAAAAAAATAATTCTTTTTCGAAATAAATATTCATATTTTGTCACATTAATAATTAAAACCCTTTCGAACTTTAAAATATAAATCTTTTGGAGTACATAAAAATAGAGGTGTGACAATACTATCTTTGGGCGAATCCACAGATAAGTCCACAAAATGTTACCCTTGGTTCTCGACTCAAGAAATTCAATCCAAGCATCTATTCCCACGGGTAACGAGAATTTATCCAAATGCAACCTAGAGTCCACGGCTTTCACTCGATTGGGAATACAACGATCTAATACGTCTGGTCTAACTAAAGAAGGTGCATGCAAATGCTCCATCATCCATAGCTGCAATATCAGGTTACTGCCCTAAAAAAATCTCCTTCCCCCCTTCAATTCGGTTAAAGCCTTATATATTTCTGTTAAGATCATGGGTATGAGAGTGAACCTTCACTTTTGATTAATGCCCTTGTTGTTTTGATCCTTATGAAATAGGGTCATCTCCACAGATTGCAAACGGGTATTAATATGTCTTTTTTCTAGTGGAAACACTAAAGTACCTAACAAAGCGAGGCTGAAGACTTCAAGATGCTTTCTCTCCTACTTCTCCTTAGTCACATGAAATTCATCCCAAAAGCAATCAAAACCTTCCGAGGTCCCGAATTTAGCGAACAAAAAATCTAGGGAAACCCACGAGTCACTTAAACAACCCAAACGGATACCCTTACTTTTTAAACCACAAGATTGCAAAAATTTCACGCCAGTATGATTTCGTGCTCGGATCATATCCTTCTCGATATAGGGTAAATGCAACAAACCGGATATTTCTGCCAAAGTAAGAGTCATTTCACATTCCCCAAACCTGAATACCAAACCACTCGGATCCCAAAAGGTCAACAAAGCCTCTATTAAATCTGGACGAGAGGTAACATGTAGAAGTTCCGTAAGATCACCTAATATTTTAACCAGTTTCTGCTGATCAACATAGTTAAACATTTCCCACCATTTGATTAACTTTTTGGGCACCTTGAAAACCATCAGAACTCTAGACTTGGTGGACAAATCCATCTTGTAATAACACACAAGACATTACCTCAAAAATTTGACAGGAGTAAAAGATTCCCAACCCTTGGGATTTTTGACGCCAACATATGTCGATGGGACAGACCACATTCATGACTCCAATTTGCTGAACAGAAGTACTGAGCGAAATCAGTCTACTTGGCAAACAACTCTAGATTACGGGGCGAGAGACCTAGTCTAATAAGAAGACAAAGACCAGCAGAAAGAATTACCGGACCCACTGAGGGTTGCCTACATATCCCAACCCAAGGGAAGGGAATCAGGTATGTGTAGTTCATCCAGATTGGATAATTAATGATTAACTAATAAATTGACCCTAACTTAAGAGACACTACCAAAAACAAACGAAAAAAAAAACTTTTGGATTTTCAGTTAGACACTGACACCACCAATTATGAAGAAAAATCTTTTTGGTATTTTTATTTTTGAAAAATAAGTAGAAAAGGCAAACAAACCTTTTTTTTTTTTAATTTACGGTACTTTGAGAAGACAAATGCAAAAATCTTTTTGAGTTTTTGGATTGTGAAGAACCAAAGCCATAAAGAATTCTAAAATAAACTACGACATTCCTCCTTTTTTTTCATTCTTTTCGACTCACTTTTTTTCTATTTTTTCTTTTTCGTTTTTGCCTACGCACCTTACTCCTAACAATTTTTTATTATTATTATTTATTTATTTTATTTTTTTATTTTTTTCAATAATCAGTCCGTCAAATAACCCCGTTACCCTTAAAATAGAACAGTTAGCACATAGGGATGCTTTAGAGGGGAGTCTCTACAAAGGGCCATATGGGTCCTGCTAGGTCTCCGTATGATGCACATAAGCATGACCTAAAGGCTAACCTACATTGTGGTTCACTAACAAAGCTATTCGGAGGAGCGTATGGTCGATAGTGGATGCTTTACTTTCCACCTACTCCATAACACCGACGGCTCTCCCCCCCCCTTACCTAAAATAAGGGTCACTCAACTAGAGGTTGTGTACAGCACGTGTACTACAGACTTGTTGCAGAAAGAAAGTCGGGGGGTGGACTCATGATGACAGATATAAAGCGGTAACACATAGAATAAATACTATAAATAAAGAGTACAAAAAAGCACAAAAGTGAAAATAACACAAACAATAACTACAAACAATGCTTTTACACTCGTAATGCCAAACAAAGCTGATACGACTCCAAAAATAGCTCGAATTCTCATACTATCCCCAGCAGAGTCGCCAGAGCTGTCACATCCCTTTTTACGTACTCCAAAAAAAAATTAATGTTTTAAGGGTTGAAAGGGTTTTATTATTTAAGTGACAATAAATGAAAATTTGTTTCGGAAAAGAATTATTTACATTTTTTATTCAGAGTCACCACTTGGAATAATCTGGTGTGCCAAGTCACCATTGGAAAATCCTTTTCAAAACCATTTGACTCTTTAAACTGGTTTGCGAACAGAGACTCTGGCTAAGGAATTTTGTTGACCGAGGGGAAGGTGTTAGGCACCCCTCGATCCCGTGGTTCAACCATGGTCGCTTGGTAGAGTGTATCAACTATTTTGGCATTACGAAATGTATAAACCACACAAAAGCACGCAAAATAATCAAAAAATAAACAAAACAAAACAATCCAAAAATGTAAAGTCCAATCCAATTATATAGTCCAAAATAAAAAGGGACTGAAAATAAACCTACGCTAATCCTAAACTAATGCTCTACCCGACACCTCGGGCCTTCATCACGAACGTCCTCCGGGTACATGATACCCCGGGGCATTTCCCGATGAATAAATATATACAGATACTTCGGGGCATTCCCCGGATAAATTATACAATTGAATTAAATACGATAAACTAGAAAGAAACATTCACACGCACATTCCAACATCCAACCAAAACATCAATCTTAAATTCTTGCCTACCCGAACCTATATTTCCTATCCATTTCATTATGGTATAAATCTATCACATTCACTTATACCGAATGGAACAAAAGACAACAAACCAACATCAATCTACGTTCAAATTTTTATCAATTTCTCCATTCCTTCCCTAAATCCCTTTAAGCAACAAATTCCATGATTCATAATTACAATTTCAACAATCTTTAATCAATTCTATTAACGAAATCTAAACAAGAAGTCAATATCATTCCATATTTCGTCATCTAATGCATGAACATCAACCGAGATCAAACAACGGTAATCAACCAACACAAAATCATGGCCACTTTAACGAATTTAAAATAAAGAAGTGAGAATGAGTTAAAGAAGTGGACCTTTTGATATTGACTTTCATTGATAATAACGATTTAAAGAAGCCCGAATCCAAAAGAACGAATAGAAAAACCTTCGAAATCCACCTTGGTATTAAAGAATTTGCAACCCGAAACTGAGCTCAATGAACGGGTCAAGATGAATAAGAAACCCAAATCCCAAACCAGTAATAGACTCGGATCCAACTCAGTACCAAAAATTGAAGCTCTAAACTGTTCACGATAAACTAATTGAGATGAACTAGACTTCAAGACTCGAGACAGTAGGAAAACCCAATGAATTCAAATCAAACAAAACGACTGGACAGCTCACCCGTATGCGAAACTATACAAAGACCAATTCAAGTGGGGCTAATTTTTGAAAGCATCCACCGCTGGTTCATGTTTCGGTGATTTTTAATGTTATCCCAACCAGTTTTGCTTAAAAATTGAAAGAAAACAAAGGGATTTTGAAGTATTAAAATTGGAACGATCGAACGATGAATGGAAATCTCATTCCGGCGAGCCAAGTCACCGAAACAATGACCAACGAACTAAAATCCTTACCCTCTCCTTCGATTTTCACCCTCTCTACCTGATTAATCTCTTTTTTTAAAAAAAAAAAATTCACTCTTTTTCTGTACATGTGAAGAAGAAGATCCGAGAAAGATCAGTCTCCTTCTCTAATCGTTTCTCCCTTTATATCTCTCTCTTTCATGTGGATATATATGGGTGTCTCGGTGATTCAAGAAAAAATGTCTATCGTAGTGTCTCCATGGAAGCTGTGTATGATGTTCTTGAAGGTCCAAAAATGGAAGAAGATGATGGAAAGGAGAAGAAAGGTAATTTTTCTCTTTGAGATGTGCTCTGTTTTTTTTTTTTTTTTTGTTACTGTTAGTTCCAAAATTGTGAGATTGTGAGAGTATGTGTGTGTTTTTTATTGTGAGGGTCATGTGGGTGGGTATTAGGGTAGGGTAGGTGGGGTAGAGTTTTTTAGGATAGGGTAGGTAGGTGTTGATTTTTTAATTGGGTGGGTTGTTAGAAAATTAGGATAAAACAAAATTAGTTATGGGGTTGTTATTTTTGTCATTTTGTGGAGGGATTATCACACGGGTGAGGGTACACGGTAGGATAAGGTAAGAAATAGGTAAAAACGATATTGGGGAGGGATGAAATTAGGTGTCTACAAGTGCATACATACATCCCATGTTCGTAGCCACAGGCCTGAGCAGCATAATAGTACGAAAAATGCAGACTACTCCAAAAAAATGAGTAAAATACACAAAGATTCCCACATCAGGCCTGAAGATCAGTGTAAGAACAAGTGAACCCCAACCGATCACAGTACCAACTCCGTGGAGCCACCTAGCAAGCCATGGAACAACAGGAGGTAACATAGCAGGTATATCCCTAAGAATAGGAATGATATAGGTAGCAAACACAAAAAGGTATGTGTTTAAAGCTAGAAGACCTGCAGCGATGGTATACTGTCTGATGGAACTCTCCTTGCCAGCACTACCACGTATTCCATCGATCAGCAACAGAACAATCATGGCTACTATGGAAAGTAGTGAACCGAGAGACCAGAGTATTTTTTCCCAGAACAACATTTTTGCTTTCTCTCTTTTTTTCCTGTGTGTTTTGCAGAGTGAGCTCGAGTGTGGAGAAATGGCTAAGAATGCCATTTTTATAACTGCTCACAATGAAGAGAGAGAAAGCTGCTGTAGTAATTTATTTATTTTTTTTGCCATGTGTCACCAATTGTTTTTTTTTCTTTTTTCTTTCAATCAAAAATTTAAAAAAAAAATTAAATTGAGCTGGGAGAGTGAGTGTATCAGAATAGCCTCTCTACCTCATTTTTGAAGTTAGAATACGAACTGTGTGCATTCTATTTTCTTCAGACTCCGCAAAATAGATATACATTGAATATGGTATTGTAGTAATTTTTCAACATAATACAAACAATCTCTTCACGTGTTACTTTTTTATATAAATAAAATTTAAAATTATAAATCTTTTGCAAAATACAAATTTATGAATCAAATTTTCACTTTAATAAAATTTAAAACCAGAAAACTTAAAATTGAAAGCCTACATTTAGAGGGAAATTTCGAACTTAAAACACATATTAAATTTATTATATTTGAAAGATAATATAGATAAAATTCGCACTTTCCTAATTCTTGTGTCATAGGACAACGTTCTAAGCAGTGCCAAAAAAATATTACTATTAATAGCTATCACAAAAGAGTGGCAGCAAAAATACAGAGGGACAAAATTAAAATGTACTACTACCAAAAATGTAGAGAATGGGTCTAGCCCTCACCCCCCACCACCACCTTGGTGAGGCAAAAAATACATGACACATATTTGCCATGTCATATAATTTTTTCTTATCCAACTTTAGGCCAAAGCTTCAAATGATTAAGGGACGTTTGCTGTAAGATATTAATACAAATAGTTTCGAGATAAGATAAATGATTTTCGAATAAATTTTTTGATATATTATTTGGTTGTTAAGTTTGGAATATCTTATATCAGTACTAACAAATAGTATCAAGATAAATTATTCTGATCTATATATTTAGTGGTATAACAATCCCAACCTAATTTATTTTTGAGATAAAGTCATAAATGACAAAATTATCCTTCAAATCCTCACTTACACACACACACATACATATATATACACACACATTTCCTCCGTCTCATCTTATATGTCGTCATTTGATTGGAAACATAATTTAAGTCTGTACAGAAAGTGTCATAATGACATTTCAAATTTTATTTAGAGATTGTCAATATGTTTAGCCTTTTATAAAATCACTCTTATTCAAACATCTCCAATTGGTAGCTACTTTATACGATGTATAATTGATTTTTAATTTGTTTACCAGCTTCGGTGTGAGGTGACGATGAACATAGAAGGTAGATTGAGAAGAGAAAGTGACTATGATGTTTTGATGGTGGAGGTTGGCCGATAATAATGGCGATGACTTTGTATTTTTTGGGTCGAAGCTATGTGGAGGGAATTACTCTTTTATTTTACTTGAATTCTGTACTAAAGATGCTTGTGCAATTTCCTTATTCAATTGGTGAAATTAAAAAAATATTATTATATTTTTTTCTTTTTACTCTTTAACATTAAATAATTATGTAAAAGTAATAATATTCAAATTTAATGTTCTCAAACATTATTAGTAAGTTTAGATTAGTAAAATATACGACTATATTTGTAATTAAAATTTTCTTAAAAGAGTGAAGTGAATATGAGTTCTTAAAGAGTGAAGTGAATATCCTTAAAGAGCTACCATCGTCGATGGTTCAAAAAAGTTAAAAGTCAATATATTAGTTGAATTTCATATTATACGAAAGTAAAGTTTATTAGCTTAGAGCTCAATTTGTTCTATATAATTATTTATCCAGTACTATTGATCATGTCATTAATGATCAATCGAATAAGATAATATCTCTTAATCAACACTGAAAGGTTTACTAACATCTAAGTTAAGATAATATTGATGTACCACAGTATTATCAAAAGAAAAAAAGTCAAAAAAAAAAACTTTAAGATCTTTTGCGGCTTTAAACATAAAGTGTAAAATAAAGTGTAAATAAAGAGTGAGATTTAACGTAAAAGGCATAAAGAGAGAGAAAAAAATGCATGTTTCATCCTAATAGACTACATATATAATTATTAAATACATCTGGGTTATTCTGTAATTAGTTATTCTTCAGTTCTCTATATATACAGCTGTACCCCCTTCAATATCAATAAGATCAATTATTATCAAATTATATCATGGTATCAAAGCTAGGGTTTCTTCTTCCGCCCAAACCCTAATCTCTCCTCTTTTCCGACGTGTGTGCGCCGCCGCCACCGTCTACACCACGCCGCACGGCCTCCCTCCTCCACCGTAGGTCGGCGCCATGGACAAGGTTGTTGATCCTCTGTCAAATTTACCGTCTAGAGTAAAATTACTGCTCAGGAATCTCCACAATCTCATCCCCGAAAAATTATCTGACAACAACTACCCGGCCTGGGCACTTAACGTCCGCACCACCCTCGCAGCCAACTTGCTGCTCGGATGGATTGACGGTGCGGAGAAGTCGCCGCCCGAGACAGCCGAGGAGGACGGCGTCATGCTCCTAAATCCCAACTACCTTCCGTGGATGATCGTAGACACTCAGATCCGAGCCTGTCTTCTCGCCGTTATTAGCCCCTCTGTGCACAAACACGCCCGGGGTTTTCTCACATCGGCTTCACTTTGGGACGCACTAGCCACAAGGTACAACTCTGTGTCCACGGCTCATATTTTTCAGTTGCGTGACAGATTGCATACTCTTCGGAAGGGAACGAAGATGATGACTCAATACCTTGATGATGTGGCCTCTATTCTGTCTGACCTAGATGCTGTGAACGAGATTATTCCTGAACGAGACGTGGTGAATGCCGTGATACATGGTCTTCCGTCTGGCTATTCCTCTCTCAAACAGCATATTCGCCTCTCACCTGTCGAAATCACTCTGAATCAACTGTCTGGATGGCTTAATGCAGAAGAATTGAATCTAGACATGGAACACAAATTACTGCTCGGAGAAGCCAGTTCCACCCCTGGCGTCACGGCTCTTTACTCGGTTGGCAGCGGGGGCTCGGCCAGGGGTCGCGGTGACGATCGCCATAACCAAGGGCGAGGCAGCGGCGGCGGTGACCGTCGGAACGCCGGGCAGCAAGGCAGAGGCGGGCCTCCACCGAAGGACGGCTTCCAGTCAGGCCGCGGACAGGGACGAGGAAACCAGCGGGGGCCCACACGAGATCTTCCGACGTGCCAAATTTGTGCTAAACGGGGCCATTCTGCGGCTAATTGCTGGTATCGTTATGATGACTCGCAGAATGTAAATCGCCAGTCCGGCGAATCAAGGGCGATGCATGCGTCCACAAACGCTCAATCTGGCGATTGGTATCTAGACACAGGTGCTAACACCCATGTGACGTCGGATTATTCACAACTTCAAGCTCCTCATCCGTATCATGGATCAGAAACTATTACAGTAGGCAATGGTCAATCCCTTCCCATCACAAACACCGGCTCTGGGTATGTCTATACCCCAAATGGTAAATTTCATCTCTCAACCCTTCACCACGTCCCTTCCCTCACATCCAATCTTTTATCTGTTTATCGCTTTACTAAAGAAAATAACTGCACCCTCATTTTTAATGACACCAATTTCCAGATAGTGGACAATACCACGAACCGGGTGCGGTACACGGGCCGCTGTGAGCATGGGCTATACACTCTTCCATCCAGGTCTCCGTCTGTTGTGAGTCAAGCCATTCTCTCGTCCACCTGGCATCGCCGGCTTGGGCACCCATCATCCGCCATCACCAAATCCATTTTATCTTCCTTAGGTTTTAATTTTTCAGGGAAATTACATTGCGAGTCCTGTTCAGTGTCTAAATCTTGTCGTTTACCTTTTTCACTGTCTAAACACAAGGCCACTGCGCCATTTCAATTAATTCATTCTGATGTTTGGGGTCCAACCTCAGTTCCTTCTGTTCAAGGTTTTCGTTATTATATCTGTTTTGTTGATGATTACAGTAAATTCACTTGGCTTTATCCTCTGAAATTTAAATCTGAAGCTTATACTGTTTTTGTCAACTTTGACCGAATGGTTCAAAATCAATTTAATGCCAAAATCAAAATTTTTCGAAGTGACAATGGCAAAGAATTTGTCAACAATGCATTTGGTGTTTTTCTTCAAAGTCTAGGGGCTCTTCATCACACTTCATGTCCATATACCCCTGAACAAAATGGCGTTGCTGAGCGCAAACACCGTCACCTAATAGAAACAGTTGTTGCGCTCCTCCATGATTACACCTTACCTGTTTCCTTTTGGGTTGATGCCCTTGCTACTGCCAACTACCTCATAAATCGCATGCCCACTCATACTCTCTCCAACTCCACTCCATATGCCCGTCTCTATAATCATCCACCCGACTACATCTATCTCCGCCCGTTTGGGTGTCTGGTTTATCCCTGGTTGCGTCCACACACTCAACATAAACTTCAACCTCGGTCCACCCCTTGTGTCTTTCTAGGCTATCATCCCACTATCAAAGGTTACAAATGTTTCGATCCTGTATCTCAGAAAACATATGTTTCCCGTCATGTTCGTTTTGTGGAGGAACAATTTCCTTACATAAGTCTTTCCTCTACTCCATACTCCCCCAATCCACTTGGCATTGTGCCATTATTTCCGTCCTTTTCACACGCTCATGCTCCGGCTCACTCGGCACCTAACCCGGTACCCCACTACGCCACTACCCACTCGAACCACCCACCCACCCACCCGAACCCCCAAACCCCCCACCCGAACACCCAGCCGACTGCCACACAACCCACCACTTCCCTACATCATACTCCTAACACACATACAACCACCCCATCCACCGCTGCACATCCCAGCTCCCACGGCAGCCCCACCCAACCCCCGTCCACACATCATACAACTCCACCACCCCTTCCTAATCACCCTCCACTCAACACTCACCCTATGACAACCCGAGCCAAGGCCGGTACCTTCAAACCCAAAATCTACCACACTCAAATACCCTTTGATGCACATCCCATAACTGAGCCTACTACCTACAACCAAGCCTCCAAAAATAGTTTCTGGTGCCAAGCTATGGATGAGGAATTTCAGGCTCTGAATGAACAACGTACATGGGATTTGGTACCTCTGCCTAGTAACCGAAAGTCTATTGGGTGCAAATGGGTGTTTCGCATCAAACGAAATTCAGATGGATCTCTTTCTCGCTATAAAGCACGTCTGGTTGCAAAAGGGTATCATCAGGAGTATGGTGTGGATTATAAGGAGACCTTCAGCCCTGTTGTTAAGCAACAGACTATTCGTCTGGTCTTGTCTCTTGCTCTTCACTATGATTGGCCGCTTCATCAGTTAGACGTCAGCAAGGCCTTTCTTCATGGTCATCTTGAGAAAGACATCTATATGGTTCAGCCACCGGGATATGTTAATCCCAACCGTCCTCACTATGTTTGCAAGCTTCACAAATCACTGTATGGCCTGAAACAGGCCCCACGTGCCTGGTACACACGCCTCTCTACTTTTCTGCAGGGTCTTGGTTTTCGCACCTACCATCATGACAACAGCCTCTTCACCCTTCACTGTTCTCGAGGGACAGTCATCATTCTTATCTATGTGGATGATATTGTTATTACAGGCAGCTCGTCATCACTCATCACTGAAATTACTGAGGCTATGCATCGTGACTTCAAACTTAAGGACCTCGGTCCTCTGGAGTTCTTTCTTAGCCTCGAACTCATCCGCAAATCGGGAACCATATTGATGCATCAGACAAAATATACCCTTGAACTTCTAAATCGAGCTGGAATGACAGACTGCAAACCCGCGGTCACTCCCATGGCAGTCCGCCAATCCCCAGGGCCGAATACTCCCTTTGCCGATCCTACACTATATCGGAGCCTCGTCGGTGGACTTCATTATCTTGCTGTTACTCGTCCGGACATCCAATATGCAGTCAATCGAGTCTCCCAATCAATGCATGCTCCCACAGAACAACACTTTCAGGCCTTGAAATGCATTCTGCGCTATCTTAAAGGTACTCTTCAATGTGGAATTTTATTTCAAAAGGGCTCGTTTGATATATCTGTTTTTTCTGATTCGGATTGGGCTAACGACAAAGATGATCGGAAGTCCACTACTAGATATATTGTTATGATGGGACCGAATCTGATTTCCTGGTGCACCAAGAAGAAAACGCGAGTGTCCCGTTCCTCCACAGAAGCAGAATATCGTGCCATGGCTGCGGGTGTTGCTGAAGCCATGTGGTTACGATACCTTACAGATGCACTTGGCATTCCCCCGACGAAACCACAGATTTATTGTGACAATCAGTCCACTATTTGTGTTACCAAAAATCCAGTCCTTCATGATCGTATGAAGCATGTTGGGTCCGACTGTCACTTTGTTCGCGATGAGGTACTTGCAGGAACGATGGCCACGCACTATGTCCAATCTACTGACCAGCTTGCTGATATTCTCACCAAGCCTCTTCCGTTACAGCCTTTTCAGTATCTCTGCTCCAAGCTGCCCCTCGTTGCCGCTGATCAGCTTGCGGGGGGATAATAGACTACATATATAATTATTAAATACATCTGGGTTATTCTGTAATTAGTTATTCTTCAGTTCTCTATATATACAGCTGTAACCCCTTCAATATCAATAAGATCAATTATTATCAAATTATATCACATCCAAAACTAATAATATAAGCATGAATGACAAATATATGAACAAAGGTTTTTTTTTTTTTATAAAGTAAAATATTAATTGCTTAGTGTTCGTCTCTTCAGAAAAACCTCATAGACAATGACAAGGGAAAACATGCTTTAGACATTAGAATCTAAAGTCCTAAACTGCACATTAAGTGAGGCGAGGGCTCAACACATTTTGAGTCTTGCTTCAGGGCTTTTGCGTGCCTTTAACAACTCCGGTGCACCTACAAACTTCAAATCCTGAATTCACCTCTAGTTTGAATTTTTTGATTTCTCATCCGGTGTCCGATGTCCGATGCCCGCATTAGAGCCCCGACTAATCCGGATCGCCCATTGTAGGGCCCATTAAGGTGACAGCACTCCCAACAGAGTTTTCTCCGTACCCAGGGTCGAACCTTCGACCTCTGGTTAAGGATGGAGCAGCCCCATACACTGCATCACAACCCATATTGGTGCTTCTAGTTTGAATTATCAATATTTTCTTCGCGAGTATTTCATATTTTCCGTACTCAGTAAATAATTTAACTTATAAATATATGAGTAGCATATAAAAATGTTTAATGTTACTTTAAATTACATATGAAAAATGATTTATTTTTAACTAAAGCATACCATACACATAAATATATATTCACAATGGAAAGAGAAAATGTCTGCTAGTTTACGATCACTAAGTTTGTCATAAGCTTCCACTAGGATCAAAACATACAAAAAATATTCAAATCTAGTAATTATTTACACAAGGGTGGAGTCAGCGGGGTTCATCCGAATCTCCTTTGACGAAAAAGTATACTATTTATATATAATTAAAATTATTTTTTATGTGGTCATAGTAGGTGTTGAATCCCCTTCGACTAGGTTTTCTTTGAATATTGAATCCCTTAGATGAAATCCTGGCTCCGTCTCTATAAATAATCAGGGCGGAGACAGCTTTTCGTTATAAAGGTATTCATTCGAACCCCCTTCAACGGAAAAATATACCATTTATATATGATTAAAATTATTTTTTATGTAATTATAATAGATGTTGAACCCCTTCGATCAAATTTTTTTTTGAATACTGAGCTCCTTAATTGAAATTCTGACTCCGCTTGTACACATAATAACATGTAATTTATTTTTCTCCTCCCATTTTGCTAATCAACCCCCTGCCTCCCCCTACCCCTACCCTTTTTTTTAATTATTTATTTTAAGAATTGCATTTTGTACTACATTTATTTACGTAAAACAAATCCATTGGAAGTATTATACTACTACACAACAAAGTCTATGACAGATCCCTAAAAGTAAATGATCATTTAGCACATAAAGGGCTACTATCTAATTTAGATTAAAAAAAAGTAAATGATCATTTAACACATAACGAGATACGTAAAAATTTAATCTGATTTTGAAATTACACGCTCAAAAGTGATTTATAATAAACATGTCAATGATTTACTGAATGAATTTAACTTTATTTGACATTAATGTAAAATAGCAGTATAAAATCTTTGTTCTTTTAATTCAATACTATTTAAGCGATGAAATATCTAGACATAATTTCTACTTAGTCTTAGATAGATCAACAAATACATGTTATATAGATTTGGAGAGATTAATACTCTTTCCGGCTTATTTTATATGTTGTCATTCTTTTTTATTCATCTAAAAAAAAATATTATTTTTTTTATTTGTTAATTATTTAAAGATACAGTTTCACAGTGTTGATCCCATTTAATTCTAAAAAATAATAGTATATTTTTCAATGTTGATAGTGTAGAATTATAATAGTAATATTTTACATTTTCCTACGTGGCCGACCCATAATAGTAATACTCCAGTGTAGTACATTTAGGTAAAAAACAAAAACAAAAGGAGACTCATCTATGACTAGAAAGTAGTTCACCTTTTCGAGAAAGATTTTTTTTTTTTATCTTTACCTACGTATATTCTGTATTACAGTATCTTTTTTTTTTATCTTTACCTGAGTATATTCTGTAGGATCTTTTTACTCTCCTCGTTTAGCCATTTTTGCATCCACTTTCTTTCTTTATGTTTCACCATGCTCCTCCATTTTCAGCTAAATCAAAATCCCTTTTTGTTGGATTTTCATACTCCATTTTCAACAAAATTAAAATCTCTTTCTGCTGATTTTCAGAGTTCACAGTGGATCATATCATTTATGGTGTTTCTCACACTGTGGACTAACAAATTTGTTTCAAATATCAAACCGTAATTTTTTCCCTCCAAACCAAATCTTAATTTATCTTTTTTGGAAAAATTAGAGATTAGGAGCAACATTCCTCTAATCTCATATAACTAAGGAATACATTGGCAAACTATACCATCCAACTATTAGAAATGACTCAACTATGTCATCCGTTAAAAGTTTGGATCATTTATGCCATCGCCGTTACAAAACAGGTTTATACATGCCATTACTTGTTAACGGTGGTTTTTCAAAAACAACTTTGCCACGTGTCGTCTTACTAGAGATCCACAGCTTTAATTAAAACAAAGAGAAAAAACTCAAATATGTCATTAAAGTATCAGAAATAGTTCATTTATGTTATCCGTTAAAAGTTTGGCTCATTTATGTCATCGCCGTTACAAAACATGTCCAATATTTGTTAAGGCGGTTTTTCAAAAGGCATAATACATAAATAAGACCTTTAACTTGACATCAAATTATAACTATACGTGAAACTCAATTGTTCCTACGTGGACTAGTACTCTAAATGCTGCCACCTAATTAAAAAATACATGTAGATTTTACATATTAACTTTGCCAGTGTACAAATAGTCCCTTTAACTATACAAAAGCTGAACGAAAAAAAAAATACCTCAACCTTGCAGCACATATGCGTGAAAATTGCTCTTACGTGGACTAGTACTCCAACCAAATGTTGTCACCTAATTAAAAAGATACATGTAGATTTTAGAGTTTAGATGTTGAAAAAAAAAAACTTAATATACCACCATCACAAATACATGTACTTTTTAGATTTTTTTCTTTTAAAAAATAATAAATAATGCATTAAAGGTTGCCTTCACTAAAATAACATTCAAGTCCAATGAAAATTAAAAGGTTCACTTAGAAGATGTGAAATCCGATGAATATCCTACAAAATTTCCATCTCTTATTCCCTTTCGATTAAGGAAAAATTATTGAAATTTTAATGGATGGCATAAATGAGCCATTTTTGATAGTCCGATGGCATATTTGAGCCTTTTTGATAATTAATTTATGATGTAGACCTCTAGTAAGACGACACATGGCAAGACTGTTTTTGAAAAAGCAGCATTAACAAGTAATGACATGGATGAACATGTTTTGTAACGGCAATTGCATAAACGAGCCAAACTTTTAACGGATGACACAAATGAGCCATTTCTAATAGTTCGATGGCATATTTGAGCCTTTTCCCAAAAAATAATACTCAGGTGAATCCCAATGAAGTTTTGATGGTGGAAATCATGTCGTGATGAGTAGGGCTGGGCATAAAATACCAAAATCTGAATTACCAAACCGAACCAAAAAATTTGATAATTGGTATTCGATAATTCGGTATTAGGTAAGTTATTTGGGAGTAAAAGTTTAACATTTCGGTAATCGGTATTGGGTTTGGTACAAGATATTAATACCGTTTGGTATTCGGTATTTACCGAATATCAAATATATATATATATATATATATATATATATATATATATATATATATATTACGATATATCTAACCAACTCAATAGATAATAATATTAGTCATCTCAAAGAATCTATAAGACCTTGATAATATATTAGTAAAAAAATAAAAAAAATAGTTTAAGCGTATGCATGATGCTATAGGATAATTGAAGTTCTTTTGCTTTCATTAATTAGTTGAGTTCAAGTGATTTATCTTTATTGGATCACACTAAATAAGATAATTAAAAAGTAAATATTAAAGTGACTTTAAGAGGAGCAATTTTATAAACCTTATAAAGTCATCATTCATTTCTTAAATTTTGTGCCCGATTAAAAAATGACAAATAAAATGGAACGGAGGAAATACTTCTTTTCTATGCATGAATTTCCTTCAATTTGGTTAAAACATACACCAAGCCAATACATACATGTCATATGTTTGAATTTAGAGTTCATGTTACTTAACCATGATTAATTAAGATGTAATCACTTAATTTAATTACTTAATCATGATAAAGAACATTAGTTTGATGTATGCACCGGGTGTGTGCAAATTTATACGCTAATATTTAGACCACCGCACTACTAGAAATTATTCCTATGGTGACAGTTGTCACACCCCTTTTTTACGTACTCCAAAAAAAGATTTAATGTTTTAAGGGTTGAAAGAGTTTTAATTATTAAAGTGATAAAAAGATGAAAATTTGTTTCAGAAAAGGATTATTTACATTTTTTACTCAGAGTCGCCACTTGTCATAATCCGGTCTGCCAAGTCACCATTAGAAAATCCTTTCCAAAATCATTTGACTCATTAAACTAGTTTACGAATAGAGATTACGGCTAAGGAATTCTGTTGACTGAGGGGAAGGTGTTAGGCACCCCTCGATCCCGTGGTTTGACCACGGTCGCTTGGCAGAGCGTATCGGCTAAATTGACGTTACAAATGCATAAACCACACAAAGCACACGAAAATAATCACTTAAGCAAACAAAAACAAAATAATCCAAAATATAAAGTCCAGTCCAATTATACAGTCCAAAAATAGAAAATATAAATCCTATTCTAAACTAAATCTAGACTACGCTCGAATGCCTTTCCCGATTCCGCGGGCCTTCATCACAGTCATTTTTCGCCAACGTGATACGTAGGGGCATTCCCCGGTGAAAAAATACAAGTGATCTCGGGGCATTCCCTGGCTAAATGAATACATTTGAATCAAATACGATAAACTAGAAAGAAACATTCACCTGCACATTCCAACATCCAACGAAACACTTATTCCTAAACTTTGCCTACCCGGCCTACATTTGCCTATGCTTTTGTCAGTCTTATCATGATACTACTACATTTCAACCATATTTATATTTAAACAAAATTAAACCAAAAGTCTTTAATCAATCCAAATTCACCATTTTATCAAATTCTCAATTCCGCCCCAATTTTCATTTTAATACTAAATTTTCACAACTCACCATTTCTATTTCGGCGACCCACAATCACTTTTCAACGAAATTAAACAACAAGTCAATATCAAAATAACAAGCTATCACCAAACAAGACAACATACATTCATCACCAACAAGTATAAAACAACACCCGAAGCTTAATCCAAACACCAAAGTGTAGTGAACAATAAAATAGAAGTGGAAAAGAGTAGAATTAGACCTCGATTGAAGCTTTTATTGTGCCAAAATATCTGATCAAAAGACAAAGTCGGATCCAAAAACTCTCGATTTGAACCTCGAATCGCACCTCAATAACGAACTCAATTTAATCCCCACATCAGACCAAATGTTGTAATAACAAAAACCCACAAGCCATTTCACCGGAACGAAGTTCAAACGATCACTTCGCCTTAATAGAACTTGTTTTAGTCAATAAGAAATCCAAAGCCGAAATTCTCGAACAAGGAACCCCCCACCACGAAGAGAGCTCCGACTCACGAATATTGAACTCAACCAATTGTGAAAACCCCCCTAAAGCACGATATCAAAGAATGAATCACAAAGTAAACGAACCTAAAGCGCTCTAAATCCAGCAGAGAATTGAAAACCTATAGAAATGGAGCTCCAGTGAGCTGACAGTGACCCAAAACAACTAAAACGGTCAGATTACGGCTAGATCTCATCCATAAATTGAAGGAAAATAAAGAGATTTGGGCGATTATGAGACTGATTCGAACAACTAACGCTGAAACTAAGTCCAGCACTTAGGTCGCCAGAAAAATCTTGCAAAGAAGCTTGATTTCTTGCCACTTTCCCTATTCCTTTGCCGGATTCCGTTAAACGCCCTCCATTTTTCGTTTCTCCTTACTAAGTATGTGTGGTGTTAATGCGTGTCTCTATGTGTTAAAGAAAAGATGAACATTCTGTGGTGTGTGTGCTTGAGCGTGTGTAGTGCATTTTTCGATGAGAGTGAGCGAAAAAAGATGAGTGTGTGTATTCTGTATGTTAATGGTGATGAGAGGTTTAGTTTTTGGAGCAGAAAGGAAAAAATTTGAGATGTGCTCCCTTTTTTTTGGTTACTGATGGTGCCTTTTTGAGTATGTGTATAATTATGTATATATATTATTAAAATGGTGGGGTCCACGGGTAGGGGGTAGGGTAGGTGGGGTAGAGTGATGTGTTTTTATTTTGATTGGGTAGGTTGCTGGGATAAGATAGAATTAGTTAGGATAGGTTTTGTAAGGGATTTTGTTATTTTATTTATTTATTTTTTGTATTTTGTGAGGGTATAATAACATGGGTGAGGGTAGGATAAAAAAATGGGTAAAAACGACATCGGGAAGGGACGAAATTAGGTGTCTACATTATTCAAAGAAAGAAACAGAAGGAAGAAGGACAACCGGGTCTTGACTTAAAACATCCTTCCCCCCAAGTTATGAAAGAATCAAGTCACGGATATTTCAAAGGATTGGAAGAGAAGTGGACTATACAGAGTTGGAGAGTCGAGTGAGGTTCCGTCGAGGTTCCGGTCCGCGGCTCTGTCACTACATCAAAATGAAAATTACAAGTCAAAACATAAATTAAATTACAAAATCCTATCTATACAGCTTCTGCTGGCTCTTGAATCGACTTCCATCACCCTATTCTTCAGGCGGGCTCCTGACTTGCAATTTCTTTCAACTTGTTGCTTGGTTCTCAATTTCTTTGCTTTGTTGCTTCACTTTTCGTTCCTTCACCCTACTCTCCAGGCGGGCTCCTGATTTGTTATTTCATCACTTTGTTGCTTGACTTTCATTTCTTCACTTTGTTCTCTAGACGGGCCTCTGACTTGCTATTCCATCACCCTATTCTTCAGGCGGGCTCCTAAAACTCAAAATTAAAACCAGAACGAAAATAATCCCAACTAAGGATTATAATAAAGTAGTATTTCATTTTTGAAAGCGTTGTCCTATTTTCCAGGAGGGTTCTGAATAGAAAGTAAAGTCCCATTTTTCAGGAGGGTCCTGAACATAAAGTAAAATCACATTTTCAGGAGGGTCCTGAACATAAACTAAAATCCCATTTTGCAGGAGGGTCCTGAACATAAAGTAAAATCCTATTTTTCAGGAGGGTCCTGAACAGAAAGTAAAATCCCATTTTTCAGGAGGGTACTGAACATAAAGTAAAATCCCATTTTTCAGGAGGGTCCTGAACAGAAAGTAAAATCCCATTTGTCAGGAAGGTCCTGAACAGAAAGTAAAAATCCCATTTTTCAGGAGAGTCCTGAACAGAAAGTAAAATCTCATTTTTCAGGAGGGTCCTGAACAGAAGAACATAAAGTAAAATCTCATTTTTCAGGAGGGTCCAAAACGGAAAGTAAAATCACATTTTCCAGGAGGGTTCGAACATAAAGTGAAATCCCATTTTTCAAGAGGGTCCTGAACATAAAGTAAAATCCTATTTTTTCAGGAGGGTTCTGAAAATAAAGTAAAATCCCATTTTTCAGGAGGGTCCTGAACAGAAAGTAAAATCCCATTTTTCAGGGGGGTCCTGAACATAAAGTAAAATCCCATTTTTTAGGAGGGTCCTGAACATAAAGTAAAATTCCATTTTTCAGGAGGGTCCAGATCATAAAGTAAAATCCCATTTTTCAGGAAGGTCCTGAACATTAAGTAAAATCCCATTTTTTAGGAGGGTCCTGAACATAAATTAAAATTCCATTTTTCAGGAGGGTCCTGAATAGAAATTAAAATCTCACGAATGGGCATTTCCAATGGTAGCTGAATTAAGTGAAGCGAACTTGGCCTTATTTCAACAAAGAAAATTTGTCAGTTAAAAACTTAGTAGTGGCTTGCAGATCTTGGCTTCTCAGGTATCTGCCCAGCACTCGGTCCTTTCATATTTGTTCTAAATTGCTAATACTTGCCCTGTCTTGCCGCATCATCGACCCAGATCCATATTAAGGGAAGTGAGTTCTAACTCGAACAATGGGTTTCCATTTTACCATGCCCCTGAGGTGCACTCTTTTCCCAAATCTGAATGCTTCCACGAATCCAATAGCCTATTAGTTGATAGACTTCCTTTGCTTTATGTTGAATTAAGATCATATTTCTTTCCTGTGCTATTCCTTGGCTTTTCCTCATATAATTGGAAAGACTGGTAGTAAATTTTGAAATCCTTTCTCGCTTGTTTTGACACAGACTTGACTTAAAATGTAAATAAATGATTATGACTTTAATTTGATAAATGACATATAAAGACAAAAAGCATGAATATGTAAATGAAAGAAAATGGCAATGTCCCATATTCAAAAAGAAAACTTATCTGAATACAACAACCAACTCCAATGAGTATGACATGCATTTTGGATTGAGCTGCCTGATTATCCAAACTCCTCATTTGTTGTTGAGTTCGTGCCTTTGCTGCTGAGCCACTTCTTCAAATCCATTGGACTCATACATCATATTCGATTGACGACATTTTAAAAGACTTTCACCAACAAATCTCTTTCTTTTCACTTTTCACTTTTCTCTTGAACTCTCCATCGCCTTACAGTGCTCGTGAGGGTTTTCACCAATAAGACTCTCTCATTTTTATTTCTCTCCACTCACCATCGTATTTTGGTTCCTTCAAAGGTTTTCACCAATAAGACTCTCTTATTTTTATTTTCTCTCAACTCACCATCGCCTTATGGTGCCTGCAAAGGTTTTCACCAATAAGACTCTCTCATTTTTGTATTTCTTTCCTAATTTCTTATGCTGAGGGAGACAAGTGGTACTTCACAATGTATTATCATATCCATTGCATGCTTAGCCTTAACATTATCAAAAATTGATCTGAATTACTTTCTTTGGTTGTAACTTGGCTTTTGGTTAAGGTTAGAAAAGATAGTAAGAGCCTCAAACGATACTTGAAGTGGGGGTGGGACTTACAACTTTTGGAATCGACTCAAACAACACATTAACTCATGCCCTAATTTTGTTGACTGGGTGAATCTTTAATCTTTATTTGGTTGGACTGAGAATGAAATAGGGCAGCCTACGTATCTCACTCCTGAGAGAGGAGAATCAGGTCGCACGTAGTTCCATCAGCTTGTTCTTTGTTTTGATTTTTTTAATTATTATTCTTATTTGCTCGACATTTATATTTGACTCCATTTGATTCCAAAAAAGGGATATGAAAGAAAATTAAAATGAAGCTCAAACGGGTAAACAAAGGATGGCACAATGTTTGGATAGAAGAATAAAATGCCTTCATCATATCAATCTTCAAAAATGCAAGTACTAAACATGCAACAAAATCAATAAAGGATCAAATATCATACATAGTATCTTTTGACCGCATCAACATTGATAGCCATTTCAGCCATTTTGCCGTCAATATCTGTCAAATATAAGGCTCCATTGGGAAACACTTTCTTTACAACGAAGGGACCATGTCAGTTAGGGGAGAACTTGCCTTTCGCTTCAACCTGGTGAGGAAGGATACGTGTCAATACCAACTGACCAATTTCAAAATTCCTGGGAAGGACCTTCTTGTTATACGCTCGAGCCATCCTTCTCTGATACAACTGGCCATGACCACAGACGTTAGCCTTTTTTCCTCAATAAAACTCAAATATTCCAGGTGGGTTTTTACCCATTCGTCATCATCAATCTCTGCTTCTACAATGACTTGAAGAAAGGGAATTTCAACTTTAGCAGGGATGACTGCTTGTGTCCCATACACCAATAAATATGGAGTTGCCCCTGTTAAAGTGCGAACAGTGGTACGATAACCTAGCAATGCAAAAGACAAATTTTCATGCCACTGTCTAGAACCTTGTACCATTTTTCGCAGTATCTTTTTATATTCTTATTGGCGGCTTCTACAGCATCATTGGCCTTTGGGCAATATGGAGTAGAATTTCGATGTGCGATCTTAAAATGTTGACATACTTCTTGCATCAAATGACTATTGAGATTGGCAGCATTGTCTGTAATAATCATGTTAGGAATTCCAAATCTACAAATGATATTAGCATGAACAAAATCTACCACAGCCTTCTTTGTAACTGACTTGAAAGTTACTTCTTCTAACCACTTTGTGAAGTAGTCAATTGCTACTAAAATGAATCTATACCCATTTGATGCCTTCGGCTCAATCAGTCCAATCACATCCATTCCCCAAAACACGAACGGCCATGGAGCGGCCATTGCATCCAACTCAACAGGAGGAGAACGTATCAGATAACTGTGTACCTGGCATTGATGACACTTCCAAACAAATTGAATAGAATCCCTTTACATAGTAAGCCAGTAATAACCTACTCAAAGAATCTTCTTTGACAAGAAATGACCGTTCATGTGTGACCCGTATACTCCAGAGTGTATTTCAACCATGATTACCGAGGCTTTTTTTGTATCTACACACCTTAAAAGTCCCAGATATGAGGTTCTCTTATACAAGATTCCCCCACTTAAGAAAACTCCACTAGCCAAACGCCTAATCGTCCTCTTTTGATCGTTGGTGGCCTATGCTGGGTATTCTCCTAACTGAATGTACCGCTTGATATCCAAGAACCAGAGTTCTTAATCGAGCTCTTATTCAACCGCATTACAGTAAGCATGTTGATCACGACTTTGTATATGCACTGGATTGACGTAGGCTTTGTCAGGATGTTGGAGCATTGAAGACAGAGTGGCTAAAGCATCAACAATTTCATTACGAATCCTTGGAATATTCCTAAATTTTACTAACACAAACCATTGACATAGCTCCTGCAAGCATTGTCGATACGGGATGAGGTTCAAATCTCGCGTCTCCCAATCGCCTTGAATTTGATGGATGAGCAAATCCAAATCTCCCAACACTAATAATTCCTGGACTCCCATATCAACAGCTAACCTCAAATCAAGAATGCAGGCTTCATACTCTGCCATATTATTAGTACAGTAGAATCAAAGTTGTGCTGTTACCGTGTCCCAATTCAGAGATAAGAACCGCACCTATTCTGACTCCTTTTATATTGACAGCTTTATTGAAAAACAACCTCCAACCTAGATCAGCATCTATAAGGACTTCATCGACACGACACTTCTTCGTCAGGAAAATATGTCTTTAATGGCTCGTACTCTTCATCGATGGGATTCTCAGCAAGATGATCTGCTAAGGCTTGGGATTTCATGGAGGTTCGGGTCACATATACAATGTCGAACTTGGTAAGCAATATTTGTCACTTTGCCAATCGACCCATCGACATAGGCTTCTGAAAGATATACTTCAAAGGATCCATGCGGGAGATGAGATAAGTAGTATAGGATGAGAGATAATGCTTCAACTTCTGTGCTATACAAGTTAGGGCACAACACGTCCTTTCAAGAAGAGTATACCTGGCCTCATAAGTGGTGAACTTCTTGATAAGATAATAAATAGTCTGCCCTTTTTTGCCAGTGACATCATGTTAACCCAGGACACAACCAAAAGAATTGTCCATGACTGATAAATATAAGATCAAAGGCCTACCATGCTCCGGGGGTACCAGAACAGGCGGATTTGACATATCTTTTGATTTGATCGAACGCTTCCTTACATTCTATAATCTATTTTACCGCAGCACTCTTTTTCAGCAACTTGAATATGGGCTCACAAGTGGTTGTGAGTTGAGCAATAAACCTGCTAATGTAGATCAGTCTACCAAGCAAACTCATCACCTCTGTTCTATTCTTGGGTAAGGCAAATCCTGAATGGCTTTGATTTTCGAGGGATCCAATTCAATTTCTCGACGGCTGACTACAAAACCCAACAGCTTTCCAGACGAAACTCTAAATACATATTTTGCCGGGTTGAGTTTTAGATTATACCTGCAAATCCTTTCAAAGAGTGAGCCATTAATTCAGTGCTTAAACCAGGCATATCATTATAAAACCATGCAAAAACATCCTTAAAATCCATTAATGCTTGAATCATTTCATCTTTTAGCTGTGGCAAAACATGTACACTGATTTTAGTTTCCCTAACATCTTCTTGATCCCCTAGATTTATTGGCTCGGTCTCATTCAAATTAGGATTCGGTTTGTCTTCAAACTGTTCCAACTCTTTGCTTATTTCTTCTAGTGCTTTCTCTTCATCATATTCCCCATCCTGCTTCATTACATCTTGATTAGTTTGGATTTAAGATCAGGCTGAAAATTCCGCATGTATGTCATGTCATTAGAATTAGCATAAAGGGAACTGTGTAAGAAAAGAAAAACAAAATATATTAGACACGAAACTAAATGGACATTGCATTTCATTAAATAAAAAGATAGAAGGTTTTAAAAACAGATGCCAACATAACATAAACAAACTAAAATCCAAATTACGACCCTGAAATAACTAGGATAAACAAAAAGAAAAACAAAATAAACTACCAAAACTCCCTCCTGACGGGGAGAGAAGTGACTTCCCAATTATTGAGTCGGACAGCTGGACCTATGAATTGCACGTCTGTCTTACTGGCACCTTCTCCTGCTTCGACCATATCAACTTTAATACAAAGGTTCTGGAAGTCATCAACCTATTTAACTTCAAATTCCACATGCTTCGTGACACCGCTCTTAATAAATGATTCACTGAGTAGTGGCATTGTTCGAGGGAGTGACCATGTTTCCTTTTTCCTTCCCTTAGCTTTCTTCAGATCTTTAGTCATAGGCTCAAATCCCAGACCAAACATGCCCACGTTCTCACTCGGACATATGGATGAACTATACCGTGCAGAGATGCTCCCACACCCTTTCCTGGCTCAAATCCATATTTCCAAAGTTGACTCACTATCATGATAGAAGCAGAAGACAATTGCAGTCCCGGTATAGCCTGTCATTCACGGATACGATTCACTGGCACTGTATCAAAAATTTGATAGACGAATGTCTCCTCTACGTTATTTGCTTCAATAAAAAATAAGGGAGAATCTTCATAGGCTGACAAATCTCCTTCACCATGAATAACTACTTCTTGCCTGTAATGATCAAACTTAATCATTTGGTGCAGTGTAGATACAACTGTCTTGGCCTTGTGGATCCACGGCCTTCCCAACAACAGATTGTAAGAGGATTCTACATTCAATACTTGAAACTCTATGGAGAACACAACAGGCCCTATGGTCAACATTAGTTCTATTTCGCCAATGGAATTTGATTTTGCACCATCAAAAGCCCTAACACGTACATTGTTGGTCCTGATCCTGTCAGCACCAATATTCAACTTTTCCAAAGTATAAATAGGGAAAATATTTGCACCTGAACCTCCATCAATCATAACATGAGTGACATAGAAATCTTCACACTTCACTCTAATGTAAAGGCCCCGATTATGCCCTGTACCTTCAACAGGCAATTCATCGTTATAAAATCTGATCTGATTGATCGCAAAGATTTTTCCAACCATTTTCTCAAGTTGGTTGATTGTAATCTCCCTTGGAACATATGCCTCATTTAATACCTTCAGCAAAACATCACGATGCCCCTTGGAGTGCAATAGCAAAGATAAAAGGGAAATTTGAGCAGGGATTTTCTTCAACTGGTCTAATACTGAATACTCTGGCAATTTTATCTTTTTCAAAAATTCTTCGGCTTCTTCTTCGATGATAGGCTTTTTGATAGATGATAGTCCACTCACCGTTGGCTTGGACTTTCTTAAGCTTTCAGGCACGAAACATCTTCCTGACCTAGTCAAACCCCTTACCTCATCTACATCTTCCATAACTTCTTTCCCATTATAGGTCATCACATTATGCCCATAATTTCAGGGAACTCTTTTAGTATCAACTATCGGAGATTGGGTCACCGATTTGAGGATAATAGGCACTGCCAATGCTCCTTTCACTGTCAAGACGGGCTGACTCAAAGCTCCCACCACTGTCAACTTAGGTTTATCCTGACTTAAATCAACATACCTTCTGGCGCCCTGTACTGTAATCAGGGGTTTCTTTGTGCTTTCTTGGTCTTTATCTTCTCTCATTCCTTTATGGCTCAATGACATTGCTTTAAAGACTCCGCTATATTCACCGATTTATCCTCAATGGTCTGTATCTTGACAATAGACTTATAACCCCTCGAAGACTCTTTCCCGTCATATATCAATTCTAACATATTGGCTTCAACATGGGTTGGCAGCGGATTCTGGTTAATGTTTGGACTGTCTGGGGCCTAGACCAGCATCTAATTTGTGTTAATTAAATCTTGGATAGCTCTCTTTAAATGGCAGCATTTCTCAAAATCATGGCATGGCATATCAGAACAGTATGCACACCTTAAAGAATAATGGAGATTCCTCGGTGGTGGATTTGAAAGCCTTCCTTGAATTGGGCTTAAAACCTTCAATTTTCTCAACCTATCAAACAAGCTAGCATATGACTCCCCAAGAGGTGTGAATAGATTTTTGACCGCCTTCTCCTTCTTATACTCGGGTCTAGGCTGAAAACTGGGTCTGGAGGGGTTTTGGTAATTTGGTCAAGCGAAGGGGCAATTTTGTGGAGCTTGCACGCACCATTGCAGGTAAGAAGGGATTTGGGTATATGGTTGTGCAATATATACTGGGTATGGTGGTGGTGGAATGGAATATAAAGGGTTTTGTGGAGGCTAGTAACGGTGGGGAGGAATATATGGAGCTTGGGTGTAGACTTGGGATTGGGATTGGGGATAGGGGTGAGGTGGTCTTTTGGGTTAGGAATGGGTTCCAGCTACGACAGTCGCTACATCCTCTTTCTTTTTTTTACCTCCAAATGCTCTAGATCCACCTTGAATTGCTTGTGTGGTAGCTTTTAATGCAGCAAAAATCACTATTTGGCCGGTCTTAATTCTGTCCTCTATCATCTTCCCCATTTTGAGGACTTCCATAAAAGAATTTTCCATTACCAAAAGTAAATGTTGAAAATAGGTCTCATCCTGCGCCTGAATGAAAAATTCTACCAAATTACTTTCTTTCATTGGAGGCTTTACCCTGGCGGCCTATTCACACCACCTTATTGCGTATTCCCTAAAACCTTCAGTGCTCCTTTTCTTCATGTTGACCAAGGATTTTTTGTCCGGAATCAGGTCGATGTTGTACTTAAAATATTGAACAAATTCAGAAGCAAAATCATCCTAGTTGTACCATTTATCGATGTCTTGATCGATAAACTATTCTGAGGCCAGATTTGAAAGACTATCGCCGAAGAAGGCCATGAGCAGTTCTTCATTTTCTCCTGCAGCCCTCAACTGGTTGCAATAACTTCTTAAGTGTGCCACAGGATCACCGTGTCCTGCATACTTCTCGAACTTAGGCATCTTAAAATTAGGGGGAAGGTTGATGTCTGGGAACATGCAAAGATCTTTATAGGAAACACTTCTATATTCTCTGATTCCTTGCAAATTACTCATTGCTTTCTCTAAACTTTTCAATTTACAAGCTATGATATCCCGTTCCTCTGCTGCAACAGGTTTCTCCGTATGAAATGGAAATGCAGGCGGATGAGTGTACCCATACGGTTTATTCATTTGCAAAGTAGGCTCCGAGGCATAATACTGACTATCTGAAACCTTCAGTGCTAGCTCACTAGAAGACCTAGGAACCCTAATTGTGGGACTCACATCATATATAGGATTTTCATGTGGTGGCAGAGCCACGAATTTTGGTGTTATCGGTGGACTGGCTGAGCAGCAGGTCTTAATTGGAGAGCAGCCAAGGGCACACCAGAACTTCTCGGATAATAATGTCGCGGAGTGAACCCTAGAACATGCTCAGGTGAATCAGTAGGAGCAGAGAATTGCGCCTGAGAGAGCGGTGGGTAATTAGAGATATTTTCAAGACCTTCAGGGAGCAGAAACTAGGCATATCATTATAAAACCATGCAAAAACATCCTTATAATCCATTAATGCTTGAATCATTCCATCTTTTAGCTGTGGCAAAACATGTACACTGATTTTAGTTTCCCTAACATCTTCTTGATCCCCTAGATTTATTGGCTCGGTCTCATTCAAATTAGGATTCGGTTTGTCTTCAAATTGTTCTAACTCTTTGCTTATTTCTTCTAGTGCTTTATCTTCATCATATTCCCCATCCTGCTTCATTACATCTTGATTAGTTTGGATTTAAGATCAGGCTGAAAATTCTGCATGTATGTTATGTCATTAGAATCAGCATAAAGGGAACTGTGTAAGAAAAGAAAAACAAAATATATTAGACACGAAACCAAAGGGACATTGCATTTCATTAAATAAAAAGATAGAATGGTTTAAAAAGAGATGCCAACATAACATACACAAACTAAATTCCAAATTACGACCCTGAAATAACTAGGATAAACAAAAAGAAAAACAAAATAAACTACAAAAACTCCCTCCTGACGGGGAGAGGAGTGACTTCCCAATTATTGAGTCGGACAGCTGGACCTATGAATTGCACGTATGCCTTACTGGTACCTTCTCCTACTTCGACCATATCAACTTTAATACAAATGTTCTGGAAGTCATCAACCTATTCAACTTTAAATTCCACATGCTTCGTGACACCATTCTGAACAAATGATTCACTGAGTAGTGGCATTGGGCGAGGGAGTGACCATGTTTCCTTTTTCCTTCCCTTAGCTTTCTTCAGATCTTCAGCCGTAGGCTCAAATCCCATACCAAACATGCCCACGTTCTCACTCCGACATATGGGATGAACTATACTATACAGAGATGCTCCTACACCCTTTCCTGGCTCAAATCTGTATTTCCAAAGTTCACTCACCATCATGATAGAAGCAGAAGACAATTACGGTCCTGGTATAGCCTGTCATTCACGGATACGATTCACTGGCACTGTATCAAAAATTTGATAGATGAATGTCTCCTCTACGTTATTTGCTTCAATAAAAAAGAAGGGAGAATCTTCGTAGGATGATAAATCTCCTTCACCATGAATAACTACTTCTGGCCTGTCATGCTCAAACTTAATCATTTGGTGCAGTGTAGATACAACCGTCTTGGCCTTGTGGAACCACGGCCTTCCCAACAACAGATTGTAAGAGGATTCTACATTCAATACTTGAAACTCTATGGAGAACTCAACAGGCCCTATGGTCAACATTAGTTTTATTTCGCCAATGGAATTTGATTTTACACCATCAAAAGCCCTAACACATACATTGTTGGGCCTGATCCTGTCAGCACCAATATTTAACTTTTCCAAAGTAGAAATAGGGAAAATATTTGCACCTGAACCTCCATCAATCATAACATGAGTGACGTAGAAATCTTCACACTTCACTCTAATGTAAAGGCCCCAGTTATGCCCTGTACCTTCAACAGTCAATTCATCGTCAGAAAAGCTGATCCGATTGACTGCAAAGATTTTTCCAACCATTTTCTCATGTTGGTTGATTGTAATCTCCCTTGGAATATATGCCTCATTTAATACCTTCAGCAAAACATCACGATGCCCCTTGGAGTGCAATAGCAAAGATAAAAGGGAAATTTGAGCAGGGGTTTTCTTCAACTGGTCTAACACTGAATACTCTAGCAATTTCATCTTTTTCAAAAATTCTTCGGCTTCTTCTTCGATGATAGGCTTTTTGATAGATGACGGCTTAGAGTGAAGTGTGAAGATTTCTACGTCACTCATGTTATGATTGAAGGAGGTTCAGGTACAAATATTTGCCCTATTTTTACTTTGGAAAAGTTGAATATTAGTGCTGACAGGATCAGGCCCAACAATGTATGTGTTAGGGCTTTTGATGGTGCAAAATCAAATTCCATTGGCGAAATAGAACTAATGTTGACCATAGGGCCTGTTGAGTTCTCCATAGAGTTTCAAGTATTGAATGTAGAATCCTCTTACAATCTGTTGTTGGGAAGGCCGTGGATCCACAAGGCCAAGACGGTTGTATCTACACTGCACCAAATGATTAAGTTTGAGCATGACAGGCAAGAAGTATTTATTCATAGTGAAGGAGATTTGTCAGCCTACGAAGATTCTCCCTTGTTTTTTATTGAAGCAAATTACGTAGAGAAGACATTCGTCTATCAAATTTTTGATATAGTGCCAGTGAATCATATCCATGAATGACAGGCTATACCAGGACCGCAATTGTCTTCTGCTTCTATCATGATGGTGAGTGAACTTTGGAAATATGGATTTGAGCTAGGAAAGGGTGTGGGAGTATCTCTGCACGGTATAGTTCATCCCATATGTCCGAGTGAGAACGTGGGCATGTTTGGTCTGGGATTTAAGCCTACGGCTGAAGATCTGAAGCTAAGGGAAGGAAAAAGGAAACGTGGTCACTCCCTCGCCCAATGCCACTACTCAGTGAATCATTTGTTAAGAGCGATGTCACGAAGCATGTGGAATTTGAAGTTGAATAGGTTGATGACTTCCAGAACCTTTGTATTAAAGTTGATATGGTCGAAGCAGGAGAAGGTACCAGTAAGTCATACGTGCAATTCATAAGTCCAGCTGTCCGACTCAATAATTGGGAAGTCACTCCTCTCCCCGTCATGAGGGAGTTTTGGTAGTTTATTGTGTTTTTCTTTTTGTTTATCCTAGTTATTTCAAGGTCATAATTCGGATTTTAGTTTGTTTATGTTATGTTGGCATCTGTTTTTAAACCCTTCTATCTTTTTATTTAATGAAATGCAATGTCCCTTTGGTTTCGTGTCTAATATATTTTGTTTTTGTCTTCTTACACAGTTCCCTTTATGCTGATTCTAATGACATGACATGCATGCGGAATTTTCAGCCTGATCTTAAATCCAAACTAATCAAGATGTAATGAAGCAGGATGGGGAATATGATGAAAAGAAAGCACTAGAAGAAATAAGCAAAGAGTTGGAACAGTTTGAAGACAAACCGAATCCTAATTTGAATGAGACCGAGCCAATAAATCTAGGGGATCAAGAAGATGTTAGGGAAACTAAAATCAGTGTACATGTTTTGCCACAGCTAAAAGATGGAATAATTCAAGCATTAATGGATTATAAGGATGTTTTTGCATGGTTTTATAATGATATGCCTGGTTTAAGCACTGAATTAAAGACCACAGAAGCTGTCACACCCTTTTTTTACTTACTCCAAAAAAAGATTTCATGTTTTAAGGGTCAAAAGGGTTTTAATTATTAAAGTGACAAAAAGATGAAAATTTGTTTCGACAAAGGATTATTTACATTTTTTACTCAGAGTCGCCACTTGGCATAATTCGGTGTGCCAAGTCACCATTAGAAAATCCTTTACAAAACCATTTGACTCTTTAAACTGGTTTGCGAATAGAGATTCCGGCTAAGAAATTTTGTTGACAGAGGGGAAGGTGTTATGTAACACCCCGTAAATTTTTTCGTACACTTATCGCGATTATATGGAGTCCTAAAGACTTGCGTATGGGTTAAATTAAGTTTATGGTGTTCGGAAGTATCCCTTCAATAGTTGTATGTGTAGGTATTGGAATAAGCTTTCCAACGATATAAAGTTTGCCCAAAACAGAGGAGTATTTCATATAAGCGAGCACATTCGAAATTTCAAAACGGTGGCCGGGAAGCCTATGAACAGTAATTCTGCAGGAAAATTAATGCAACTAGGCAATCCAACTTTAGACGATCATAACTCCTTGTACACAAAGAACAGTCTGAGCTGCTATATATAGACGAAAATATCCGAGAGTCTTCTATCTGATGAAATTGGTTTCATCCAAATCCAATGTCTGAGTAAGGAGCTATACCAGTTTTACTGCAGCCTATCAAAAACAAAATAGAATTGTCTGACAGGTTTTTGGGTCAACTTTAAACGACCATAACTTCTTGTAAAGGAAGAACTGGGTGGTATACTTTATATTAAAATGAAAGACCTTTGAATTATCTTTCCAATGCAATTGGTTTCACCCAAATCCGATACCGTAGCAAAGCGTTATGATCGATTTACTTTAGCCTGTCAAAACTGTCCACTGGGGACAGATTCGGGATTTATTTCAATTTTTAGGCACAATGGTTATTTTCTATTACCTTTGGACGAAAATTGGTCTTAAAAACCTGCACTTAGCCTCATTTTTATCAGATGTTATCTAAAAAAATTAGGAGAGGTGAAACCCTATCCAATTTTAACCTCAAATATTTTGTGATTCAACCGTAGAAAATTCGAATTGGTTCCGTAGTTGTGTTCACCATCTCGAAAGCTTCGAGAAGCACCCCATGGTTATGTAAGGAGGATTATAAATACAAGAGTTCATTTTTAAGGTATGAATATTGTTTATTCTTGATTCTTATCCATGAATAAGTATTTATAAAGGATTATGAGTATTGTCTTGATGTTGGAAGATAACTAGAAACATAGTTATGACTTGTGTATAAATTGTTAGTAGTAAATTATGGAAGTTGCTGTATTGGATTATGGAGGATGAATTGTGGTGATATATCATTATATTAGTGGTTATGTATGCCTAGTGATCATGTTGGTATTGGATGGTGATTAAGAAGGGAAATAAAGGCTAAGAGTGATGTTGAGGGATATTTCATGAAAATGCATGATATGTGAATGTAATAAGAGTATAAGAGGATGTATGTAGTACTCTTATTGATGAGCTAAAGGATTACTTCCTAGACATTATTTGGTGAAGTTAATACCTAAATGGTAAGGTTTTGTTGCTAATACTAGTTTTCCACAAATGACTTATTGTAGATAAGTGTTCGAAGAGTACGGGAAGTCACTTGTATTGAAGTGGTTATATCAAGGTATGTAAGACATACTCTATCTAATCTTTGGCATGAATAATGACCCATGGAACTCTCAAGTAAGCTTCCAACATTGTCCTACGACACATGACACATAATAACATCATATGATCTTCGACACTACCAATTGAACTTGTTTTCACTTTTAAGATGTCCGGTTAGTCAAAAAATGTCCATATACTATTGTTGACTCCGAAATGGTTTAATGAGGTATCCATGATTCTCTACTTCATCTTCATGATATTGATTACCTATTTACATGTTTTTCCTATTGAGGTATCATGGTTTCAGGTTCCATAAAGTGTGACCACAAAGTAACCAATCTCAAAGATTAATTGAATTAAGAAATGGAATGTCTGTATTTTAAATTGATGATATGATGTATTGTATTAGTACCACTGATCAGTTGGCCATTGTATTATAAAGATTATGTATATATGCTATTCCAGGGGTGGTCCCTGATGTATTGTATTAGTACCACTGATCAGTTGGCCATTGTATGACATATGTTATGTATTGATAAGGATTACGGGAAGTAATGATATGAAAGTAATATGCAGGTATCCCATCAGTTCTTTTAAGTGTGGTCTACTCATACTGTTTATTCACTGGTATCTGGGTTCTGTTGATCTTTTGTATCTCATCTTGGTACTCCCAGCCTTACATACTCAGTACATATTTCCGTACTGACGTCCCTCACGGGGGACCTGTATTCATGCCTGCAGGAACAGGTACTTCAGGTCGTACACCTCCGCAGTAAGAGCCAGGACATTCTATTGTTAGTGGAGAGCTCCAGTTGTTTCGGGGCATCCCAAGTCGTCTCTATATGTACCTTTGGTATTTGTATAAAAGTCTTTTGTGGGCGGGAGTTTGTCCCGACCCCAACTCAGTTGTGTATCTATGTAGAGGCTTTTGTAGACATATTGTACAGCCATAGGAGTGTTTGGTTGATAGACGTGATGGCTCTGACGGCCAATTACTGTTCATATATATATTTATCCGTGTCTGCTGGGCTGATACAGGTACTGTTTTCTTCTATTTACAACGAAGTGCTGCCCAAATTTCTAATTTTCATAAGTAATGTAAATGTGAAAGTATAGGTTATGAACGGGTTCTCCCGGGCCTCCTCGGCTACGGGTGCCAGTCCGCTCCAATGGGATTTGGGGTATGACATGTTAGGCACCCCTCGATCCCGTGGTTTGACCATGGTTGCTTGGTAGAGCGTATCGGCTAAATTGATGTTACAAATGCATAAACCACACAAAGCAGACAAAAATAATCACTTAAGCAAACAAATAATCTAAAATATAAAGTCCAGTCCAGTTATACAGTCCAAAAATAGAAAATATAAATCCTATTCTAAACTAAATCTAGACTACGCTCTAATGCCTTAACTGATTCCACGGGCCCTCATCACGGTCAGTTTTTGCCAACATGATACGTCGGAGAATTCCCCGGTGAACAAATACAAGTGATCTCGGGGCATTCCCCGTCTAAATGAATACATTTGAATCAAATACGATAAAATAGAAAGAAACATTCACCCACACATTCCAACATCCAACGAAACGATTGTTCCTAAACTTTGCCTACCCGGTCGATGTTTGCCTACGCTTTTGCCGGTCTTATCATGATACTACTGCATTTCAACCATATTTATATTTAAACCAAATTAAACCAAAAGTCTTTAATCAATCCAAATTCACCATTTTATCAAATTTTCAATTCCGCCCTAATTTTCATTTTAATACTAAATTCACCATTTCTGTTTCAGCGACCCACAATCACTTTTCAACGAAATTAAACACCGAGTCACTATCAAAATAACAAACTATCACCAAACAAGACAACATACATTCATCACCAACAAGTATCAAACAACATCCGAAGCTTAATCCAAACACCAAAGCGTAGTAAACAATAAAATAGAAGGGGAAAAGAGTAGAATTGGACCTCGATTGAAGCTTTTATTGTGCCAAAATATGTGATCAAAAGACAAAGTCGGATCCAAAAACTCTCGATTTGAACCTCAAATCGTACCTCAATAACGAACTCGGTTTAATCCCCACACCAGACCAAATATTGTAATAACGAAAACCCACAAGCGATTTCACCGGAACCAAGTTCAAACGATCACTTCACTTCAATAGAACTTGTTTTAGTCAATAAGAAATCCAAAGCCGAAATTCTCGAACAAGGACCCCCCACCATGAATAGAGCTCCGACTCACGAATATTGAACCCAACTAATTGCGAAAAAACCCCTAAAGCACGATATCGAAGAACGAATCACGAAGTAAACGAACCCGAAGTGCTCTAAATCCAGAAGATAACTGAAAACCTATAGAAATGGAGCTCCAGTGAGCTGACAGTGACCAAAAACAACTAAAACGGTCGGATTTCGGCTAGATATCGTCCAAAAATTGAAGGAAAATAAAGAGATTTAGGCGATTATGAAACTAAGTCGAACAACTGACGCTGAAACTGAGTCCGGCACTTAGGTCGCCGGAAAAAGCTTGAAAAGAAGCTTGATTTCTCGCCGCTTTCCCTATTTCTTCGCCGAATTCCGTTAAACGCCCTCCATTTTTCGTTTCTCCTTACTGAGTATGTGTGGTGTTAATGCGTGTCTCTATGTGTTAAAGAAAATATGGACATTCTGTGGTGTGTGTGCTTGAGCGTGTGTAGTGCATTTTCCGGTGAGGGTGAGCGAAAAAGATAAGTGTGTGTATTTTGTATGTTTATGGTGATGAGAGGTTCGGTTTTTGGAGCAGAAAGGAAAAAATTTGAGATTGCTCCTTTTTTTTGGTTACTGATGGTGCCTTTTTGAGTATGTGTATAATTATGTATATATATTAAAATGGTGGGGTCCACGGTAGGGGGTAGGGTAGGTGGGGTAGAGTGATGTGTTTTTATTTTGATTGAGTAGGTTGTTAGGATAAGATAAAATTAGTTAGGATAGGTTTTGTTAGGGATTTTGTTATTTTATTTATTTTATTTTATTTTTTTTGTATTTTGTGAGGGTATAATAACATGGGTGAGGTTACACGGTAGGATAAAAAAAATGGGTAAAAACGATGAAATCGGGGAGAGACGAAATTAGATGTCTACAATGGTTACAAAATCGTTGCAATAGACAGAAAAACTGTTGTCATAGCTCTACCACAACGGTAGCAAACATCCTAGGTGGGCATTGCGATAGGTCTATGTCAACAATTTATGCGACGGTTGTTTGAATCGTCGCCAGAGGTCAAGCTATGACAGTTACTTTTGACTTATTGAGACGCATATTATTATCTATTGCAACAACATTAAATCGTTGCAACAACATCTATTACGATACTTTTGTTATTCTATTGCAACACTTTTTGAATACTTATTACAAATATTCCATTAATTATTAGGACGCCTATTTTCATCTATTGCAATGAGATTCAATAGCATCTATAACGATACTTTTGTTATTCTGTTGCAATGTTTTTTGACAACCTATTACAACGATTTATTGATTTATTAAAACGATTGTTGCCACATGTTATCAAATTGAAATGATTTATATAAAATAGTCACTTGTATTAACGTAAATTTTTATTTACATACATAATAAATTATAACACAATATGTACACATCGTAAATTAGAAAGTATACATGAATATAATACTATCTCCATACAAAACAATGTTTGAGGTCCAAACACTCCATATGGACAACAAAGAGCACTACTCATAAGCACAATGAAGTAAACTTCCTACCTAACGCTTTTAACACATTCTGAACAACAGATGTGGTCAACCTAAAGCAACTAATGCAACTATTACACTACAAGGCCTTTGAAGATCCATGACTCTGTCATCTTTGCAATCTTTGGCAAATGTTGTTGAACCTCCATTTTGTTCACGCTTGACATTTGAAGCTCCCTTTGACTGTGGAAACACAACATCATCAGCTAAAATTCATACTTCATTCTGGCAAAGTACAGTTTCAAAAATAAACATTAACACCTACAACTTTGTTAACTTGAACAATATGAAAAAGCTTATTAGTTTCATTATTGACGACAAGTAATAGAAATTTGTTAGGTAGCATTATGGTGCTTTATGTAATAAATTAACATCCAAGAAGGCATCAAGCAGTCACAGTAGGTCAGTAGCAATAACTTTCTCTGTATTGTGGCAAACACAAATTTAAGGATAGTTTGAACATGCATATAAACACGAAGTACCACCATATCACATTATTCACAGAATTAAGTTATTAGCCTAGTTATGAACCTCAGTAATCATAGATCACTAATTTCTAAAAGTTTTGTATATATCCCACTTAATTAATCAATTTCCAAGTTAAGTGTATTGTAGAGGTACAATTCTTTTCATATCAAAACGTAAAAATACCATAAAATATCCAATTTCAAGTGAAACGTGATGAACATTTCGATACATATTGAACCCAACCTCTGCCTCTACATGGACACACGCAAACAGTTCAAATAGATCAAATATTCACAATTTCAGTCCTATCAGCAAGGGCACCAAATGACTTTATGCCATTACTTTTTTTGTTTTGCTAACCCTAGTGTCCGAAATAGCTTTAGCGCACCTCGACTAAATCAACAGAATACCTAACATCTCCCACAATCAACAAATAGAATCAGATAGTGTTTTGTAACACCCCGTAAAAGTCGTGCATGGATTAGCCTTTTGCTCTTAGACTTAAAAACTTGAAAAAAAATTTCTAAGTGTAACTTAGAGTCATTTTAGCTGGCAACCTTCGGGATACAACTTCTCGACCTTCCCGACCTTCATTTTTAGATTTTCAAGTTGCGTTATGATCGGACAATCTCATATCACATCTCGGATAAGTTTTGGAATTTTTCGGAATGCATAAGGCTGCGTTTGGATTTCAAAACAGTAGCAAAACGCATAGCCTATTGCCCAGTTTTTTCAGCATTTCAGGGTCAACTTTAAACGATCATAACCCCCTGTATATAATGAACTGGGAGAGCTGCGACCTATCAAATGAAAGCTCTTCGAG
This sequence comes from Capsicum baccatum var. pendulum, assembly GCA_030864225.1. Classification (NCBI taxonomy): domain Eukaryota; kingdom Viridiplantae; phylum Streptophyta; class Magnoliopsida; order Solanales; family Solanaceae; genus Capsicum; species Capsicum baccatum. The sequence goes on from CM061558.1 coordinate 140,906,790, forward strand.
TTTTCTTTCCAATGCAACTGGTTTAATCCAAATCCAACATCTGAATAAGGAGTTATATCCGTTTTACTTCAGCCTGTCAGTTTGTCAACTGAGGGATAGTTTCGACTTTTCTTGTTTTCTTAGGGGCATTGTAGTCATTTCACCTCACCCCTATTTCGTCTATAACACCAGATTCAGCTCCAAATTCAGCAAAATATATCCTATTCTCAAATTCTCTCTCAAGAACACCATTAGGGTTTCAAACAAAAATCCCAAATAACTCAAGATTCAACCGTTGGTTTTGGAAGATAATTTCAGATTTGGAATCCTCTCGACGTAGGCTTCGATAGACACCCAAAATTCGTGGAGAACAAGGTACGTGGGGTTTTTCCTAAATTCTCATGGGCATAGAAAAATCATGTTTTAGAATGGGGTTTTTAAATTATGTATATATATTTATGTATAAGATGTTTTAACATCATTGTTTTGGTCTTTTGACCATCTCCAAAGCGATTTGATAGTTTTTATACATATATGAATTGAGAGCATGATTTACATGAAATTCCTCTCTTGATGTAATTTTCCCATGTTTCACATGATATAGATTGTTTTGAAATAAGTCTTGAAAAATCATGATATGAAATGCTTTGGCTTTGCTATGTTTCGAATACGATTTTGAACATGAAAGAGAGGGTTGTAAATGTTGAATATACATATAATGAAAGACTGCATAATTTTGCCAAAAGCACATGACCACCATATGTTTGATGAAACTTTTTGCATGGTTTTGACTTGAGTTTCGGAACATGAACTCTTTTATGCAAATTTCATGTTTGGGTGGTCTGAAACTACACTTTTATGAAAGATCATGCTTAATGCATTATGGCTCAGAAATAGAACCTGCAGGTCTTGGTATGACGATACCAACTCAGATAAATGCCATATCAGACTCAGACTAACAGACTTAGTTCAGAAATCAGATTTTTATCAGACTTTCATGATTTTAGACATTCAAAATGTTGCATGTACAGAAAAGGTTAAAAATGGGCATACAGAGATGTTAGGTGGTTACCCGAAGATGGCTTGAGTTCAGACAACTCTTTGCCTAAAACCGTGGTTTGCCGACCCGGGTATATTATTATGCGCTGACTTAAATGTCCTGTGGCGTATCAGAAACAGAAACTCCAACTCTTGCGGCAAACTTAGGTTGGGGGCTTTCCCGCCGAGTCAATGGCGGATTCCATACAGCCCGTGGAATTTTCAGAAATGTAGGGGATACCACCTAACTCAGAAGTAAAACACAGATCATGATTTGAAATGAACAGACAGGTTGCATGTTTTCAGAAAGTGCCCATGTATTTTTCAGAAACAGTTTTATACAGGATGTCTTGATGAAAAAATTGCTTTCACTTATATATATGTATGTATGTTCCATTATACTATTTTTGGAGTGCTTCGCGTGCCAGTACTTTTGTACTGACCCCCCTCCTTCCAGGTTTTGAGGCACAGTCTAGGGGTCCAGCTACTCAGTAGACATTCTCGGGCTTGCAGACTTGATCTCACAGTGGTGAGCCTTCTATTATTCGGAAGGCCTAATTATGTCAGACATTATCTTATTTATTTTGTTTTGGTCTACTGGGGCCTTGTCCCAGTTTCTTTTCAGACAAATGTTTATGTTCTTAGTAGAGATTTCGCAGACTGATGTCAGATAGTGTTATTCAGAAATGTTGCAGAACTTGACCATGTTTTCCGTACTCAGTTTCAATTCCACATTTTATTATGATTATGAATGTTGTGCATGATAACCAGACAGAGAATGGGTGTTCCGGGCCTTCATGGTTCGGGATGCTCGTCACGGCTAGGTCCTAGGCTCGGGTCGTGACAAACTTGGTATCAGAGCACGGTTCATGGTCCCAGGGTGTCTGCGAAATTGCGTCGGGTAGAGTCTTGTTTATGGGTGTGTAGCGCGCCACACTTATAAGCAGGAGGCTACTAGGCGTTTAGGAATGTCTCTCTTTCTTCATGTTCTAGTTCGTGCAATAGAGTCAGAATGTTCCTCTTTCATACTCTTATTCGTGCTATGATGTCGCCCATATGAAAGTAAAAAGTCATCCCAATTTCTTTCCTTACTCTAATGTCCTCAGATATGTCTCATTATTGAGGTGATTCAAGTGTAGAAGTTTAGAATCTAAATGGTATGGTCCTTTTTGATTGAACCATATAAGAGTTAAAATTTGTGCAAGGACTTGAGAAGAGTCCGTTAGTGCTTCTATGTGTATTGATTCCGATGTAGACATTGATCTTGATGGAATCGTTCTTTTCAGCTCCAGGTATTAATTGCATTTAGTCCCTTTCAAATTTATGTTACAAATGTCTTGCTTAAGGGAGGATGATGTGTAGTAGAATGTTGGGAGTGTATTTCCACCCGAATAGTAGTATGCGTTAAAGTGTTGTTGTCATGACCTATTGGTAATGAAATTAGACCAAGAAGTTGGTGATGTGAATTCACAAAGTTAGAAGTCAGAGTGAGGGTGACTTTTGTGTAAATAAATATTTTAGTTGAATAACTGATGTTTGAGAATGATTTACCCCCCCTTATGGTGATAGACTAATGTGGTAACTAGTAGCATGTGTGGATGGTATGGTAGTCCGTGGAGGAAGTGTCTGACTTCGATTTTATTTATACAGAGTAAGATGTGTATTCATAGTTCATTTGTCACACCCCAAATCCCATTGGAGCGGACTGGCACCCGTAGCCGAGAAGGCCCGGGAGAACCCGTTCATAACCTATACTTTCACATTTACATTACTTATGAAAATTAGAAATTTGGGCAGCACATCGTTGTAAATAGAAGAAAACAGTACCTGTATCAGCCCAACAGACACGCATAAATATATATATGAACAGTAATTGGCCGTCAGAGCCATCACGTCTATCAACCAAACACTCCTATGGCTGTACAATATGTCTACAAAAGCCTCTACATAGATACACAACTGAGTTGGGGTCGGGACGAACTTCCGCCCACAAAAGACTTTTAGACAAATACCGAAGGTACATATAGAGACGACTTGGGATGCCCCGAAACAACTGGAGCTCACCACTAACAATAGAATGTCCTGGCTCTTACTGCGGAGGTGTACGACCTGAAGTACCTGTTCCTGCAGGCATGAATGCAGGTCCCCCGTGAGGGACGTCAGTACGGAAATATGTACTGAGTATGTAAGGCAGGGAGTATCAACATGAGATACAAAAGATCAACAGAACCCAGATACCAGTGAATAAACAGTATGAGTAGACCACACTTAAAAGAACTGATGGGATACCTGCACATTACTTTCATATCATTACTTCCCGTAATCCTTATCAATACATAACATATGTCATACAATGGTCAACTGATCAGTGGTACTAATACAATACATCAGGGACCACCCCTGGAATAGCATATATATACATAATCTTTATAATACAATGGCCAACTGATCAGTGGTACTAATATAATACATCATATCATCAATTTAAAATATAGACATTCCATTTCTTAATTCAATTAATCTTTGAGATTGGTTACTTTGTGGTCACACTTTATGGAACTTGAAACCATGATACCTCAATAGGAAAAACATGTAAATAGGTAATCATTATCATGAAAATGAAGTAGAGAATCATGGATACCTCATTAAACCATTTCAGAGTCAACAATAGTATATGGATATTTTTTTTTGACTAGCCGGACATCTTAAAAGTGAAAACAAGTTCAATTGGTAGTGTCGAAGATCATATGATGTTAGTATGTGTCATGTGTCGTAGGACAATGTTGGAAGCTTACTTGAGAGTGTCATGGGTCATTATTCATGCCAAAGATTAGATAGAGTATGTCTTACATACCTTGATATAACCACTTCAATACAAGTGACTTCCCGTACTCTTCGAACACTTATCTACAATAAGTCATTTGTGGCAAACTAGTATTAGCAACCAAACCTTACCATTTAGGTATTAACTTCACCAATTAATGTCTAGGAAGTAATCCCTTAGCTCATCAATAAGAGTACTACATACATCCTCTTATACTCTTATTACATTCACATATCATGCATTTTCATGAAATATCCCTCAACATCACTCTTAGCCTTTATTTCCCTTCTTAATCACCATCCAATACCAACATGATCACTAGGCATACATAACCACTAATATAATGATATATCACCACAATTCATCCTCCATAATCCAATACAGCAACTTCCATAACTTACTACTAACAATTTATACACAACAATTCATAACTATGTTTCTAGTTATCTTCCAATATCAAGACAATACACATAATCCTTTATCAATACTTATTCATGGATAAGAATCAAGAATAAACAATATTCATACCTTAACAATGGACTCTTGTATTTAGAATCCTCCTTACATAACCATGGGGTGCTTCTCGAAGCTTTCGAGATGGTGAACACAACTACGGAACCAATTTGAATTTTCTATGGTTGAATCTTGAGTTATTTGGGATTTTTGTTTGGAACCTAAAAGGTGTTCTTGAGAGAATTTGAGAAAAAGGATTGTATTCTGCTGAATTTGGGCTAAATCTGGTGTTATAGACGGAATTGGGTGAAGTGAAATGACTAAAATGCCCCTAAGAAAACAAGAAAAGTCGAAACTATCCCTCAGTTGACAAACTGAAAGGCTGAAGTAAAACGGATATAACTTCTTACTCAGATGTTGGATTTGGATGAAACCAGTTGAAGTGAAAAGAGGACTCAAAGCTCTTTCGTTTGATATATTATAGCTCACACAGTTCATTATATACAGGGAGTTATGATCGTTTGAAGTTGACCCTGAAATGCTGAAAAAAAACTGGGCAACAGGCTATGCGTTTTGCTACTGTTTTGAAATCCAAACGCAGCCTTATGCATTCCGAAAAATTCCAAAACTTATCCGAGATGTACTATGAGATTGTCCGATCGTAACGCAACTTGAAAATCTAAAAATAAAGGTCGAGAAGGTCGAGAAGTTGTCTCCCGAAGGTTGTCAGCCAAAATGACTCTAAGTTACACTTAGAAAAATTTTCAAGTTTTTAAGTCTAAGAGCACTCTATTAAAGGCTAATCCATGCACGACTTTTACTGGGTGTTACATTATCTCCCCCTTGGGATCATTCGTCCCCGAATGATGGATTGGAAATGTTGAAGCCTTAAAGGTATGGAATAACGCATGCACGACATGTCTTCTAATAAAGAATACACTGATCTGAAACATGACCATATGGATATAACTACTGATATTCTGAATTCTTATATCGGACATGCATATCTGATGCATGGAATACACGACTGGAGCCACTCATAAGCTGAGTTCTCATAATGAACATGCAAACCTAATGTATGGATTTGTTATTGAGTTGATCTCATGAACGCAGAACTGAATACATAGATAAGCTGAACTTTTTCTATTGAACGTGCATTTCTACTGCAGGCATATCTGACTAAGCTGACACAAGAACGTATGACTGAATACGCAATATCAATTGATGTGAAGCTTGTAATAAGAATCTATGCACACAACCAAATGGGGTATCACCCCCTTGGGATCCTATATCCCTCTATGAGTGTTCAATTCACTAAGATACTTGGAAAATGGAGGAAATGCACACGGCACCTACGATTTTGATTCATAACTGAACCTCTGGAATCTGAATCTAGTACATGACACATGAACTGAATTATACTCGCAACTACTAGTATACTCAATCTTGGAATAGTAACATATCTGAGAATTCGGGTAGCATGATTAATTGAAAAGACAAGCAAACAAATCATGAGAATTTGACACTCTGACTATTGAACTGATTTGCTGGCTGAACAGACTGAACTACACAGGAAACTTATACCCAATCTGGAGTATCTTATCAACACTCTTCGTAGAAAAAAAGTTCTAGTAGCATTAGGCCGCAAAAGATCTTGGGCATGAGTCACACAAGACATCCGACTATAGGATCCCAACATTGACATTACTCTTCAGCCTGGAATATAGACATATAACTCATAAATCATGATAGAATTGTTAGTCCTTAGTCAATGCGACTTCTTACTTCCAAGATTAGCACACTCCACGAATACTCCCTTAACTGTACTATTTCCCTTAGATACCACATTCATTCGATTCAACTTATAATTCTCATATGGGCATTGATAGCTCTTTCTACAATGTCTATAGTAGCTTAAATCCTTTCACTGCGATCAAGCCTAACTCCAAGTCCCAAATATACAACATGTCATACCATGATACTAGTCTAAACAATATGATTCAATCTTCCATATCCTTTTAAAGTTTACACACTAAGCATATCATGCCTTCCTACATTAATGACTTAACTCTGAACTCTTACTATAGATTCACTAGCACATATTGCGTCACTTCACTAAAATTCCAACATGTCATTCAAGCCTATCTTCATAACCTCATATGAACTTCAACCCAAACACCCATGAAGAAACACTTCACATATTCTCTAAACCACTCTTAATATAACTCCCACGTGCCACCCCAAGAACATGCACATACAAATTTCCACTAAAACTCACATATATCAAAAAATTGGCCCCAGATCTTACTTCACACTTATGGTCTTATCTAAAACAAGCCTACTATAAAGCGGGAGTACATGAGTCATGAGCTACATGACCTCAACTGGAGTTCATAACTTATGGAATGGGATTCCGACTACTGAATGAACTGAAACTTCTCATTTTAGAACTCGAAGAGTACACGGTTCTCTATCATAAGCATGAACATGAATTTTGATCATTGGACTGAAACGTAAGGCATGAGTAGATATTGGGATAACTGGAAAAAAAATACTGAGATAAGAATGGGTTGTCTCACCCTCACTTTCTGACGTTCTATATCATCATGACATCACGACTAGAATCTGAAGGCCTGACTTGGTTATTCGCTCTATCATCTCCCCCTTAGCTTCAAACCATGATATTAAGTTTGGGAGATCCCTTACTAGACTTTAAACTGAAGTACACTCACTGCACTCTGGGGTCTGAAAAACTACTATACACGCATATCATGGCACTTAACCCAAATGACCACACCTGAAAGTGGAAGACACACTGTTAATACTACCTCATGAGATACACTTTATCATTCTATAGACCCAGCAGTCATCATATAATACTTGCACACTTACTAACTTCGGGTCTTCATGAGTATCCCCATAGTCGGAGTGCACACTGTCTAGTGCTTTAACCCTTATTTCTATTAGTTCAACCTTCAAAAACTCAAACTTAGAATCTAGCACTCAACATGGATGTCACCAAGCCTTCAATGAATCATACTACTTCCGACATAGTCTATCAATATCGTGACTCCAAACTTACATCTCTCTACTATGAGAATCAAGATCATATAAAAAGGCTCAACACTATCAATCAAAACTCCTTAACTTGACTATTTAGAACACCATATACCATCTAACTAGTCTTTCTCCACCTAGCAAATCAACGGTACCACTCGTCACACAAAACGTGTAATAGTCTTAGAAAATACCGCAACCTCAGATCACCTTGGGCATACTTCTGCATTATATATGCAACATCATACTTCACTACGAATCAAATAAACTTAGGCTCTTGCATACACCATTCAAGCCTATTAGATTACTTCCATAAAACTAGTATCATCAACCAAGAAATCATCACATCCACCTTCATGGACATCAATTGTTCAAACTTAATGTCTAGTGCTTAACATGATTTACAACCCAACCTTATACATAATTCTTACAAAACATACATCATAATCTTAAGTCACTATTTTTACAACCACATTGTGACGCTCAACGTCACAACCCATTAAACTCCTCACGTTTTCGGCATGTTTCGGACTATTCGGGCGCATTTTCGAGCTTGGCGGGGCTTCAATAACTGCTCCGCATTGCTGCCAACGTTCCAGCACCTTCTAGATGGTCAAAATAGTCTGGCAGCACATTTATTAGACTTTAGGAAGTTCACACGGGCTGGTATGAAACTGCAAATTTTCCACTTGAAAAGGTCCACAAAGGTTGGCAATCATGTGCAGAAATTTCAGCATGCATGTGCAGGATTTTCAGATTTTCAGCTTGCAGTTGATAATTGTATAGCTTGCATTTTTGTACCTTGTTGACTTAGGGACTTTTAGGTACTATAAATACATGGTGTAAGGCATCATAGGCATCAGCTCATACTTGTTTTATTCAGTAAATACCACCCATGAAGAATACAACATAATTTACTAGTCCATCAAATTGGGACATTCTACCCCAAATACTTAATTTTTATCTAGATACTATCCACGACCAAAGCACCTTTATAACATTACTACTATACCTCAAAAATCTACTACATATCTTCTCACTAGTAGTACTAGTTTATAACTACCAAGGAAAAGAAGGTCAAGGGGTAAAGTCACATAATAGACATGATCGACATTAATCTTATACTATAACCCCATACAATCTTATCTACTTATACGGCCTCTCACATCACGCTTACTTACTCAAGCATACAGTTAGACTGCCTTCAAATTCCACAAACAACCATGAGTCTATACTTACAACTTACTGGATAATATAGCCATTTTCACACTTCAAGCAACCTACAAACCACTCTAACTGACAACTCCTTCTCTACCATCTACTAAACAACACACAAGGACGAGTCATCTCTTTACCAACTCAATCTCATGCAAACAAATTCAGCTATACATCTATTAAACCAACACAAGAACAACAAGTTGGACAACAAGTTGCTAGTGAATCGAAATAGGCCTCACACGGCTTCACTAGACTTTTGATTTTTGTATTTTGAACAAGAAAATGAAATGAATGACAAGTCAACTATGCTAGTGAATCGAAAGAGCCCCACACGGCTTCACTAGACTTTATTATTATTTTTTTCAACAACACCTTGATGACAAGATTACATGAGATAGAAATTTAATACGCAATATCCAATGAACTATGAATACACATCTTACTCTGTATAAATAAAATCGGAGTCAAACACTTCCTCCACGGACTACCATACCATCCACACATGCTACTAGTTACCACATTAGTCTATCACCATAAGGGGGGTAAATCATTCTCGAACATTGGTTATTCAACTAAAATATTCATTTACACAAAAGTCACCCTCACTCTGACTTCTTACTTTGTGACTTCACATCACCAACTTCTTGGTCTAATTTCACTACCAATAGATCATGACAACAACACTTTAACGCATACTACTATTCAGGTGGAAATACAGTTCCAATATTCTACTACACATCATCCTCCCTTAAGCAAGACATTTGTAACATAAATTTGAAAGGGACTAAATGCAATTAATACCTGAAGCTGAAAAGCACGATTCCATCAAGATCAATGTCTACATCGGAATCAATACACATTGAAGCACTAACGGACTCTTCTCAAGTCCTTGCACAATTTTAACTATTATATGGTTCAATCAGAAAGGACCATACCATTAGATTCTAAACTTCTACACTTGAATCACCTCAATAATGAGACATATCGGAGGACATTAGAGTAAGGAAAGGATTTGGGATGACTTTTTACTTTCATATGGGCGACATCAAAGCACGAATAAGAGTATGAAAGAGGAACATTCTGACTCTATTGCACGAACTAAGAAATGGAGAGTGGAAATAATCCCTAAATGTCCAATAGCCTCCTGTTTATAGATGTGGTACACAACACAGCGATAAACGAGATTCTACGTAGACACGGCTTTGTAGACTCACTAGGACGAACTTCTCTGATACCACTTCTGTCACACCCCAAATCCCATTGGAGCGGACTGGCACCCGTAGCCGAGAAGGCCCGGGAGAACCCGTTCATAACCTATACTTTCACATTTACATTACTTATGAAAATTAGAAATTTGGGCAGCACATCGTTGTAAATAGAAGAAAACAGTACCTGTATCAGCCCAACAGACACGCATAAATATATATATGAACAGTAATTGGCCGTCAGAGCCATCACGTCTATCAACCAAACACTCCTATGGCTGTACAATATGTCTACAAAAGCCTCTACATAGATACACAACTGAGTTGGGGTCGGGACGAACTTCCGCCCACAAAAGACTTTTAGACAAATACCGAAGGTACATATAGAGACGACTTGGGATGCCCCGAAACAACTGGAGCTCACCACTAACAATAGAATGTCCTGGCTCTTACTGCGGAGGTGTACGACCTGAAGTACCTGTTCCTGCAGGCATGAATGCAGGTCCCCCGTGAGGGACGTCAGTACGGAAATATGTACTGAGTATGTAAGGCAGGGAGTATCAACATGAGATACAAAAGATCAACAGAACCCAGATACCAGTGAATAAACAGTATGAGTAGACCACACTTAAAAGAACTGATTGGATACCTGCACATTACTTTCATATCATTACTTCCCGTAATCCTTATCAATACATAACATATGTCATACAATGGTCAACTGATCAGTGGTACTAATACAATACATCAGGGACCACCCCTGGAATAGCATACATATACATAATCTTTATAATACAATGACCAACTGATCAGTGGTACTAATATAATACATCATATCATCAATTTAAAATATAGACATTCCATTTCTTAATTCAATTAATCTTTGAGATTGGTTACTTTGTGGTCACACTTTATGGAACTTGAAACCATGATACCTCAATAGGAAAAACATGTAAATAGGTAATCATTATCATGAAAATGAAGTAGAGAATCATGGATACCTCATTAAACCATTTCAGAGTCAACAATAGTATATGGATATTTTTTTTTGACTAGCCGGACATCTTAAAAGTGAAAACAAGTTCAATTGGTAGTGTCGAAGATCATATGATGTTAGTATGTGTCATGTGTCGTAGGACAATGTTGGAAGCTTACTTGAGAGTGCCATGGGTCATTATTCATGCCAAAGATTAGATAGAGTATGTCTTACATACCTTGATATAACCACTTCAATACAAGTGACTTCCCGTACTCTTCGAACACTTATCTACAATAAGTCATTTGTGGCAAACTAGTATTAGCAACCAAACCTTACCATTTAGGTATTAACTTCACCAATTAATGTCTAGGAAGTAATCCCTTAGCTCATCAATAAGAGTACTACATACATCCTCTTATACTCTTATTACATTCACATATCATGCATTTTCATGAAATATCCCTCAACATCACTCTTAGCCTTTATTTCCCTTCTTAATCACCATCCAATACCAACATGATCACTAGGCATACATAACCACTAATATAATGATATATCACCACAATTCATCCTCCATAATCCAATACAGCAACTTCCATAACTTACTACTAACAATTTATACACAACAATTCATAACTATGTTTCTAGTTATCTTCCAATATCAAGACAATACACATAATCCTTTATCAATACTTATTCATGGATAAGAATCAAGAATAAACAATATTCATACCTTAACAATGGACTCTTGTATTTAGAATCCTCCTTACATAACCATGGGGTGCTTCTCGAAGCTTTCGAGATGGTGAACACAACTACGGAACCAATTTGAATTTTCTACGGTTGAATCTTGAGTTATTTGGGATTTTTGTTTGGAACCTAAAAGGTGTTCTTGAGAGAATTTGAGAAAAAGGATTGTATTCTGCTGAATTTGGGCTAAATCTGGTGTTATAGACGGAATTGGGTGAAGTGAAATGACTAAAATGCCCCTAAGAAAACAAGAAAAGTCGAAACTATCCCTCAGTTGACAAACTGAAAGGCTGAAGTAAAACGGATATAACTTCTTACTCAGATGTTGGATTTGGATGAAACCAGTTGAAGTGAAAAGAGGACTCAAAGCTCTTTCGTTTGATATATTATAGCTCACACAGTTCATTATATACAGGGAGTTATGATCGTTTGAAGTTGACCCTGAAATGCTGAAAAAAAACTAGGCAACAGGCTATGCGTTTTGCTACTGTTTTGAAATCCAAACGCAGCCTTATGCATTCCGAAAAATTCCAAAACTTATCCGAGATGTACTATGAGATTGTCCGATCGTAACGCAACTTGAAAATCTAAAAATGAAGGTCGAGAAGGTCTAGAAGTTGTATCCCGAAGGTTGTCAGCCAAAATGACTCTAAGTTACACTTAGAAAAATTTTCAAGTTTTTAAGTCTAAGAGCACTCTATTAAAGGCTAATCCATGCACGACTTTTACTGGGTGTTACATCATTGGATATTGCGTATCAAATTTCTATCTCATGTAATCTTGTCATCAAGGTGTTGTTGAAAAAAAATAAAAAAAATAAAGTCTAGTGAAGCCGTGTGGGGCTCTTTCGATTCACTAGCATAGTTGACTTGTCATTCATTTCATTTTCTTGTTCAAAATACAAAATCAAAGTCTAGTGAAGCCGTGTGAGGTCTATTTCGATTCACTAGCAACTTGTTGTCCAACTTGTTGTTCTTGTGTTGGTTTAATAGATGTATAGCTGAATTTGTTTGCATGAGATTGAGTTGATAAAGAGGTGATTCGTCCTTGTGTGTTGTTTAGTAGATGGTAGAGAAGGAGTTGTTAGTTAGAGTGATTTGTGGGTTGCTTGAAGTGTGAAAATGGCTATATTAGCCAGTAAGTTGTAAGTATAGACTCATGGTTGTTGTGGAATTTGAAGGTAGTCTAAATGTATGCTTGAGTAAGTAAGCGTGATGTGAGAGGCCGTATAAGTAGATAAGATTGTATGGGGTTATGGTATAAGATTAATGTCGATCATGTCTATTATGTGACTTTACCCCTTGACCTTCTTTTCCTTGGTAGTTATAAACTAGTACTACTAGTGAGAAGATATGTAGTAGATTTTTTTGTGGTATAGTAGTAATGTTATAAAGGTGCTTTGGTCGTGGATAGTATCTAGATAAAATCAAGTATTTGGGGTAGAATGTCCCAATTTGATGGACTAGTAAATTATGTTGTATTCTTCATGGGTGGCATTTACTGAATAAAACAAGTATGAGCTGATGCCTATGATGCCTTACAACATGTATTTATAGTACCTGAAAGTCCCTAAGTCAACAAGGTACAAAAATGCTAGCTATTCAATTATCAACTACAAGCTGAAAATCTGAAAATCCTGCACATGCATGCTGAAATTTTTGCACGTGCTTGCCAACCTTTGTGGACCTTTTAAAGTGGAAAATTTGCAGTTTCATACCAGCCCGTGTGAACTTCCTAAAGTCTAATAAATGTGCTTCCAGACTATTTTGACCATCTAGAAGGTGCTGGAACGTTGGCAGCAATGCGCGGCATTTATCGAAGCCCCGCCAAGCTCGAAAATGCGACCAAATAGTTTGAAACATGCCCAAAATGTGAGGAGTTTAATGGGTTGTGACGTTGAGCATCACAGTGTGGTTGTAAAAAAATAGTGACTTAAGATTAATGATGAATGTTTTGTAAGAATTATGTATAAGGTTGGGTTGTAAATCATGTTAAGCACTAGACATTAAGTTTGAACAATTGATGTCCATGAAGGTGGATGTGATGATTTATTGGTTAAGGATACTAGTTTTATGGAAGTAATCTAATAGGCTTGAATGGTGTGTGCAAGAGCCTAAGTTTATTTGATTCGTAGTGAAGTATGATGTTGCATATATAATGTAGAAGTATGCCCAAGGTGATCTGAGGTTGCGGTATTTTCTAAGACTATTACACGTTTTGTGTGACGAGTGGTACCGTTGATTTGCCAGGTGAAGAAAGACTAGTTAGATGGTATATGGTGTTCTAAATAGTCAAGTTAAGGAGTTTTGATTGATAGTGTTGAGCCTTTTTATATGATCTTGATTCTCATAGCAGAGAGATGTAAGTTTGGAGTCACGATATTGATAGGCTATGTCGGAAGTAGTATGATTCATTGAAGGCTTGGTGATATCCTTGTTGAGTGCTAGATTCTAAGTTTGAGTTTTTTAAGGTTGAACTAATAGAAATAAGGGTTAAAGCACTAGAGGGTGTGCACTCCGACTATGGGGATACTCATGAAGACCCGAAGTTAGTAAGTGTGCAAGTATTATATGATGACTGCTGGGTCTATAGAATGATAAAGTATATCTCAGAAGGTAGTATTAACAGTGGGTTTTCCACTTTCCGGTGTAGTCATTTGGGTTAAGTTCCATGATATGCGTTTATAGTAGTTTTTCAGACCCCAGAGTGCAGTGAGTGTACTTCAGTTTAGAGTCTAGTAAGGGATCTCCTAAACTTAATATGATGGCTTGAAGCTAAGGGGGAGATGATAGAGCAAACAACTAAGTTAGGATTTCAGATTCTAGTCGTGATGTCATGAAGATATAGAACGTCAGAAAGTGAGGGTGAGACTCAACCCATTCTTATCTCAGTATATTTTTTTTTTCAGTTATCCCAATATCTACTCATGCCTTACGTTTCAGTTCCATGATCATAGATCATGTTCATGCATATGATTGAGAATCACGTGCTCTTCCAGATTCCTAAATGAGGAACTTCAGTTCATTCAGCAGTTGGGATCACATTCCATATGTTATGAACCCTAAATTGAGGTCATGCAACTCATGATTCATGTATTCACGCTTTATAGTGTACTCAGTTCCCATAATTCATGCTATACTTTTTATGATGGGCGAAATATAGTCCATAGCCATGTATGCCTCAATTCAGATTTTTCTTTGATAAATCCTGGATATTGATTTGCTATTCCTCAGGCCTCAGTTAAGTGTCAAGTTTCATATAATATCCTTCCATGCTTCAACATCTTATGTTCTAATCTTTAACGACTCCTCTTTATGTGATGATAGTGGTGATGAGTAAATGTTTCTTGTTGATGGAAGATCAAAGTATTCGTGTTTTAGATAAGGCCATAAGTCTGAAGTAAGGTTGGGGCCAAGTCTTTGATGCATGTGTTGCTTAGATGAAAGGTGTGTGTATGTTCTTGGGGTAGCATGTGGGAGCTATATCGATAGATGGTTAGTAGAATATGTGAAGTGTTTCTTCATGGGTGTTTGGGTTGAAGTTCATATGAGGTTATAAAGATAGGCTTGAATGACATGTTGGGATTTTAGTAAAGGGACGCATTATGCACTAGTGAATCTATAGTAAGAGTTCAGAGTTAGTCATTAATGTGGGAAGGCATGATATGCTTAGGGTGTGAACGTTAAAAGGATATGGAAGATTGAATCATATTGTTTAGACTAGTATCATGGTATGGCATGTTGTATTTTTGTGACTTGGAGTTAGGCTTGATCGCAGTGAAAGGATTTAAGCTACTATAGACATTGTAGAAAGAGCTATCAACGCCCATATGATAATTATAAGTTGAATGGAATGAATATTGTATTAAAAGAAGTGTGCTAAGCTTGAAAAAAAAAAATAAGAAGTTGCATTGTCCAAGATCTTTTGCCCCATAATGCCACTAGAATTTCTTTAGACAGAGTGTTGAAGAAATACTCCCGTTGAATATAAGTTTCCGGTGTATTTCAGTTTAGCAGTCAGGCAGACAAGTTACGATGGTTTTCCACCTTTTCACCCAATCCGACTATCCGAAGTCTCATGCGTATGACCATCCCAATATATTTCATTCCTAAATTGCAAATTCAGTTCAGTCAAAGCATCATGTTTCAGATTCAGCTATGTAATCGTGACTCAGTTCATAAATGTTCAGTGCATAATCTCAAATACTTCCAAGTATTTTAGCCCAGTTAGTATAATACCCTGGTACGATCTAAATCTTGATGTCTCATGATTCGTAATTGCATAAGTTATCACTTCTCAATTCAATATGTATGATTGGATTATGAACACTTCAAGGGAATCCTAAACTCTTAGCATGAATCAGCGTCTTGAAGCAAGTAAGGGCAAGTCAACTCAGAATTCATTTTCGTGATAGAAGTTTAAATGTTTCAGATCAGTTATATACTTTCTTAGAAGACACATCATGTCAGCATCATTCTATACCTTTGAGCTTCAACATTTCCAATCCATCATTCGGGGACGAATGATCCCAAGGGGGAGATAATGTAACACCCCGTAAAAGTCGTGCATGGATTAGCCTTTTGCTCTTAGACCTAAAAACTTGAAAAAAAAATTCTAAGTGTAACTTAGAGTCATTTTAGCTGGCAACCTTCGGGATACAACTTCTCGACCTTCCCGACCTTCATTTTTAGATTTTCAAGTTGCGTTACGATCGGACAATCTCATATCACATCTCGGATAAGTTTTGGAATTTTTCGGAATGCATAAGGCTGCGTTTGGATTTCAAAACAGTAGCAAAACGCATAGCCTATTGCCCAGTTTTTTCAGCATTTCAGGGTCAACTTTAAACGATCATAACCCCCTGTATATAATGAACTGGGAGAGCTGTGACCTATCAAATGAAAGCTCTTCGAGTTTTCTTTCCAATGCAACTGGTTTAATCCAAATCCAACATCTGAATAAGGAGTTATATCCGTTTTACTTCAGCCTGTCAGTTTGTCAACTGAGGGATAGTTTCGACTTTTCTTGTTTTCTTAGGGGCATTGTAGTCATTTTACCTCACCCCTATTTCGTCTATAACACCAGATTCAGCTCCAAATTCAGCAAAATATATCCTTTTCTCAAATTCTCTCTCAAGAACACCATTAGGGTTTCAAACAAAAATCCCAAATAACTCAAGATTCAACCGTTGGTTTTGGAAGATAATTTCAGATTTGGAATCCTCTCGACGTAGGCTTCGATAGACACCCAAAATTCGTGGAGAACAAGGTACGTGGGATTTTTCCTAAATTCTCATGGGCATAGAAAAATCATGTTTTAGAATGGGGTTTTTAAATTATGTATATATATTTATGTATAAGATGTTTTAACATCATTGTTTTGGTCTTTTGACCATCTCCAAAGCGATTTGATAGTTTTTATACATATATGAATTGAGAGCATGATTTACATGAAATTCCTCTCTTGATGTAATTTTCCCATGTTTCACATGATATAGATTGTTTTGAAATAAGTCTTGAAAAATCATGATATGAAATGCTTTGGCTTTGCTATGTTTCGAATACGATTTTGAACATGAAAGAGAGGGTTGTAAATGTTGAATATACATATAATGAAAGACTGCATAATTTTGCCAAAAGCACATGACCACCATATGTTTGATGAAACTTTTTGCATGGTTTTGACTTGAGTTTCGGAACATGAACTCTTTTATGCAAATTTCATGTTTGGGTGGTCTGAAACTACACTTTTATGAAAGATCATGCTTAATGCATTATGGCTCAGAAATAGAACCTGCAGGTCTTGGTATGACGATACCAACTCAGATAAATGCCATATCAGACTCAGACTAACAGACTTAGTTCAGAAATCAGATTTTTATCAAACTTTCATGATTTTAGACATTCAGAATGTTGCATGTACAGAAAAGGTTAAAAATTGGCATACAGAGATGTTAGGTGGTTACCCGAAGATGGCTTGAGTTCAGACAACTCTTTGCCTAAAACCGTGGTTTGCCGACCCGGGTATATTATTATGCGCTGACTTAAATGTCCTGTGGCGTATCAGAATCAGAAACTCCAACTCTTGCGGCAAACTTGGGTTGGGGGCTTCCCCGCCGAGTCAACGGCGGATTCCATACAGCCCGTGGAATTTTCAGAAATGTAGGGGATACCACCTAACTCAGAAGTAAAACACAGATCATGATTTGAAATGAACAGACAGGTTGCATGTTTTCAGAAAGTGCCCATGTATTTTTCAGAAACAGTTTTATACAGGATGTCTTGATGAAAAAATTGCTTTCATTTATATATATGTATGTATGTTCCATTATACTATTTTTGGAGTGCTTCGCGTGCCAGTACTTTTGTGCTGACCCCCCTCCTTCCAGGTTTTGAGGCACAGTCTAGGGGTCCAGCTACTCAGTAGACATTCTCGGGCTTGCAGACTTGATCTCACAGCCTTCTATTATTCGGAAGGCCTAATTATGTCAGACATTATCTTATTTATTTTGTTTTGGTCTACTGGGGGCCTTGTCCCAGTTTCTTTTCAGACAAATGTTTATGTTCTTAGTAGAGATTTCGCAGACTGATGTCAGATAGTGTTATTCAGAAATGTTGCAGAACTTGACCATGTTTTCCGTACTCAGTTTCAATTCCACATTTTATTATGATTATGAATGTTGTGCATGATAACCAGACAGAGAATGGGTGTTCCGGGCCTTCATGGTTCGGGATGCTCGTCACGGCTAGGTCCTAGGCTCGGGTCGTGACATGTTTATACCGATAATTCACCTTGATTAATTATAGTGGTGGTAATGTCTGCATGAACTTTACCCACCCCACACTACACTTGTGCGATCACTATAAGTTGTTGTTGTATTATAATTCTTGTAGTAATATAGATCAGACAATTTGAAAAATTATGTGCATACCTTGTTGATAGATCAAATAAATGGATTTTTACGGGCACACCAACACGAATATTATTTCAATTTGTTTATCTCAAAGTAAAAACTATCAAACTAGCTAGAACTTATGACCCAACTGTGTTTTTTTTTTTCATATAAAGAGAGGTTATATAAACCTATTTTGTCTGTACAAATTTATCCTATTCCTATTTCAATTAAAATCGGTTTTGATTCAAAAATAAAAATTTAATTATGATTCTTTCACTAACAGAGGTGGATAGGCGGTGACCTTGAAATTGGACTTACGTCTATTAGTGCTTTAGTTTCTACTAAGACTAACTTTCCTCCTAAAAAGAAAAATAACATTAAATTAATATTTCAAGTAATATTGAAGAAAAGGATTTTTTACTATTATTTTGAACCTAACTCTGGAGTTTAATTAATTATATAAGAAAATATTCTTTATTTTTAATATAGAATAGATATATATATAAATATAAATAGATAAGTATAGAGTAGAGAATATGTTAAACCCAAATAACTTTTTTTTTAATCAAAACTGATTTTAATTAAAATAGGAATAGGATAAATTTGTACCGAATAGGTTTATATAACCTCTCTTTATATGAAAAAACAAAAACAAAAGACAGTTAGGTCATAAGTTCTATCTAGTTTGATAGTTTTTACTTTGGGATAAAAATTGAGATAATATTTGTGTTGGTGTGCCCAGAAGAATCCATTTATTTGATCTATCAACAAGACGTAATTTTTCAAATTGTTTGATCTATATTACTACAAGAATTATAATACAACAACGTATCCAGTGTGATCATGCAAGTGGAGTCTCCCACAAAGACATTACCACTACTATATAATTTATTTAGGTGAATAAACTTTACTAGCTAGTGTTTAAAGTAGCGACATAGGTGATTCTATCTGTTGGTTGTGAGAGACGTTGATTTAGTCGAGGTGCGAGACGTTGATTTAGTCGAGGTGCGCGAAAGCTAGTCTGGACACTACGGTTGTCAAAACAAATAGAGTAACGGCATAAAGTCGTTTGGTGCCTTTGCTGATAGGATTGGAATTGTGAATATTTTGATCATCTTATTTGAGTTGTTTGTGTGTGTCTATGTTTTGTGATGTTGCTAGCTCCTTATTAGACTGTTTTATTTCCATTTAGATGCAGAGTTACCCTATATATATATAGCGGGTTTAGTTAAATCAGTAACTTTTGTACAAGCCCTTCATTTGTCATTAAGAAATTCATCGAATGTGTGCAAATTATTTGTTTAGCGCACGTAGTAACTTTAAAAAGCTAGAATCTTGGTTCCGCCACTACTTGCATTTGTTATTATTTCTCTTATTGCAATAGTTGAGGAAGTGAGGTATCTTGTTAATTAAGGAACATATTCTTGTGAAGTAAAGTAGTATCTTGTTTGACAATTGACATTATTTTTAGCCGGATGGGTGAACAAGTTGTCCTTCCTCGTGCCTCTCCCCGTAGCCTGTTCCTCCGCACTTGGGAGGTTTCCTCACAAAGCTTGAAGGCTGTCGTTTCATTTGTCAACAACTTTAGGTGTGAAGTGCCATGGTTTGATGTACCACCCAATTATGTTGGTAAGTCTTTGACCTCTAAGAGTTTATTTAAACAATAGTATATATCACCTAGATGAAATTAAGCTGAAACTTTAGGAATGCATATGTAGCCAGTGTGTAATTATAGTCTCTGAGCGGAGGTAATGCACGTGCGTCAAGTTAAGAAATCTACGCCAGATGTTACAAATAAATCTTTTCTCAAGTCACTTTTGAATAGTTACATTAACGTTTGCTTGGTTAATTCTGGACACTACATTATCCTTTTTTTTCAGTTATGACAGGCCAAAATATTCACCGAAACTCGTTGTTTAAACATTCTTGGAAAAAATGATTAGCTTTTTATGGTGTTTTTCTAGCTTTGGTGCCAGATATTGTTTGGAGATGAAAAGCTACTTCTATTTTAGTGTATGAACTGGTGATTTTTTGTGAAAAGTGTGCTCTCTCCAATTACAATTATGCGTGTTTTGTAATTTCCTTTTTTTCTTGTGTTTATTTCAGGGCCTTTTATTGAACCTAGTGATCTGTGGTGGCTGCTAGTTATTAACGCTCCCTCATTATTCGTGGGCTGTGCATATATAAACTTAATGAATGGTCTGCGTGGTTACAAGATCTCCCAAGTTCTCGGCCCGATTCTCTTATCTGGTGGGATTTTAACCCATGTTGTTGTGCTGTCTTTTGTTATGTATTGGTACTACGACAGGCCGTTCCGTTTAATTGGTGCTGAGGCAATATTTTTGATCGAGGTCATTCCTATGATAGTGGCATCTGCGTTGCATCACCTTTTGGAGTTCAATTATGGTTATCTTTGTCTACTGCTTGGCTTCACCATGTATGTCTATGGCTGCGCGCACTTCATGCACGTAGCCTATGATATTGGAGGAAAAGACGTACTCCTCGGATTAGTAATGCAGATTCCTTTTTATATTGTGAAGGAAAAATTGTTAATTAGAGCGTTGGCTTTGAGCTTTTGTGTTGTATTATGTTTCTGTAAATACATGATGTATTCTGCTCCTGAATTACCTGAGCATGGTAAAAGTACAAAGGAGTTGGAACAGCTGCCTTGCTGATGTGAAGGTGTTTAGAGAGGGAAAATTTCATGTAATTTTACAGTATCATAAATAAATTAGGAGTCTTTGATTCACATTTGTTCTAGCTTATTTTGTGCCCTTACCATTGCGTAACTGTATCAACGGAGAGCCATGGGATGAACTGATTCAGTTTTTGTCATTTAATCTAGGTGCGAGTATATTTTGGACTTTTCGATGCCTTTGTTTGTCTTACTGGTGAAACAGAATAGCCAACCAATTGTCTTTGATGGAAAAAACACCAAACTTTCACAAATGATGCTGGCGCCCAGATATATAATGATCCCTTGTCGTTTTTGGTAATCTGATCATGGCGTTTCAACCACCTCTTGGAACTGGTAGCAGCAATCTGGCAGAGACGGGCTGTTATGATCGGTCTTAAGTGGTGCAAGGAGCATAACTTCAATAATATTCTCTTTTAATAATCAACATGCTACAAAGGAAGTATGATGTACCTTGGTTATTACAAGAAACTATCAATGAAAGCGCATCATTCAACATTGTTATAGAGAAGGAAATCAAGCGGCGGATGCAGTGGCAAAGGCAAGTTTGGTTATGTCAAACCAAGTTTTTCATTAGGCAACTGATCTACCTAGCTATGCGAAAGGTCCTTACAGGCTTGACCGGATAATGATGCCATCTTTTAGACACAAGCACAAGAAGAACCACGTTGCTTAATCATTAGAAGTATCAACAAGTAAAAGACGGAGGAAAATGGAATATCAAGCAATGTCCATTTTTCCTCCCACAGTAGCCTGGAAAGTTCCTAGGGTCTAGACACTATTATGGAGGAAGAGGTACCCGAACAACAGAACAAGTTGTCCAACCTGAAAACAAAATACCATACCAAATACCGAATTATCGAATACCTATTATCAAATTTTTTGGTTCGGTTCGATAATTCAATTTTTGGTATTTTATGTCCAGTCCTACTCATCACGACATGATTTCCACCATCAAAACTTCATTGGGATTCACCAGAGTATTATTTTTTGGGAAAAGGCTCAAATATGCCATCAAACTATTAGAAATGGCTCATTTGTGCCATCCGTTAAAAGTTTGGCTCGTTTATGCAATTGCCGTTACAAAACATGTTCATCCATGTCAATACTTGTTAACGGTGGTTTTTCAAAAACAGTCTTGCCATTTGTCGTCTTACTAGAGGTCCACATCATAAATTAATTATGAAAAAAGGCTCAAATATGTCATCTGACTATCAAAAATGGCTCATTTATGCCATCCATTAAAATTTCAATAATTTTTCCTTAATTGCAAGGGAATAAGAGATGAAAATTTTGTAGGATTTTCATCGGATTTCACATCTTCCAAGTGAACCTTTTAATTTTCATCGGACTTGAATGTTATTTTAGTGAAGGCAACCTTTAATGCATTATTTATTAATTTTTTAAAGAAAAAATCTAAAAAGTACATGTATTTGTGATGGTGGTATATTAAGTTTTTTTTTCAACATCTAAACTCTAAAATCTACATGTATCTTTTTAATTAGGTGGCAACATTTGGTTGGAGTACTAGTCCAATTAAGAGCAATTTTCACGTATATGTGCTGCTGCAAGATTGAGGTATTTTTTTTTGGTTCAGCTTTTGTATAGTTAAAGGGACTATTTGTACACTGGCAAAGTTAATATGTAAAATCTACATGTATTTTTTAATTAGGTGGAAGCATTTAGAGTACTAGTCCACGTAGGAACGATTGAGTTTCACGTATATGTGTTGCAAGATTGAAGTTTTTTTTTATTCAGCTTTTGTATTGTTACAGGGCCTACTTGTATACTGGCAATGTTAAAGCTCATAGTTATAATTTGATGTCAAGTTAAAGGTCCTATTTATGTATTATGCCTTTTGAAAAACCGCCTTAACAAATATTGGACATGTTTTGCAACGGCAATGGCATAAACGATCCAGACTTTTAATGGATAGTATAAATGAGCTATTTCTGATACTTTAATGGCATATTTAAGCTTTTTCTCTTTGTTTTAATTAAAGCTGTGGACTTCTAGTAAGACGATACGTGGCAAAGTTGTTTTTGAAAAACCATCGTTAACAAGTAATGGAATGTATGAACCTGTTTTGTAACGATAATGATATAAATGAGTCAAACTTTTAACGAATGACATAGTTGAACCATTTCTAATAGTTGGATGACATAGTTTGCCAATGTATTCCTTAGTTATATGAGATTAGAGGAAAGTTGCTCCTAATCTCTAATTTTTCCAAAAAAGATGAATTAAGATTTGGGTTGGAGGGAAAAAATTACGGTTTGATATTTGAAACAAATTTGTTAGTCCACAGTGAGAGAAACACCATAAATAATATGATCCACTGTGAACTCTGAAAATCAGCAGAAAGAAATTTTAATTTTGCTGAAAATGGAGTCTGAAAATTCAACAAAAAGGGATTTTGATTTTGCTGAAAATAAAGAAAGAAAGTGGATGAAAAATGGCTAAACGAGGAGAGTAAAAAGATCCTACAGAATATACGTAGGTAAAGATTAAAAAAAGATACTGTAATACAGAATATACGTAGGTAAAGATATAAAAAAAGATACTGTAATACAAAATATACGTAGGTAAAGATAAAAAAAAAATCTTTCTCGAAAAGGTGAACTACTTTCTAGTCATAGATGAGTCTGCTTTTGTTTTTGTTTTTGTTTTTGTTTTTTACCTAAATGTACTACACTAGAGTATTACTATTATGGGTCGGCCACGTAGGAAAATGTAAAATATTACTATTATTGAACTTGAACAATATGAAAAAGCTTATTAGTTTCATTATTGACTACAAGTAATAGAAATTTGTTAGGTAGAATTATGGTGTAACAAATTAACATCCAAGAAGGCATCAAGCAGTCACAGTAGGTCAGTAGCAATAACTTTCTCTGTATTGTGGCAAACACAAATTTAAGGATAGTTTGAACATGCATATAAACACGAAGTACCACCATATTACATTATTCACAGAATTAAGTTATGAGCCTAGTTATGAACCTCAGTAATCATAGATCACTAATTTCTAAATGTTTTGTATATATCCCACTTAATTAATCAATTTCCCAGTTAAGAGTATTGTAGAGGTACAATTCTTTTCATATCAAAACGTAAAAATACCATAAAATATCCAATTTCAAGTGAAACGTGATGAACATTTCGATACATATTGAACCCAACCTCTGCCTCTACATGGACACACGCAAACAGTTCAAATAGATCAAATATTCACAATTTCAGTCCTATCAGCAAGGGCACCAAATGACTTTATGCCATTACTTTTTTTGTTTTGCTAACCCTAGTGTCCGAAATAGCTTTAGCGCACCTCGACTAAATCAACAGAATACCTAACATCTCCCACAATCAACAGATAGAATCAGCTAGTGTTTATACCGATAATTCACCTTGATTAATTATAGTGGTGGTAATGTCTGCATGAACTTTACCCACCCCACACTACACTTGTGCGATCACTATAAGTTGTTGTTGTATTATAATTCTTGTAGTAATATAGATCAGACAATTTGAAAAATTATGTGCATACCTTGTTGATAGATCAAATAAATGGATTTTTACGGGCACACCAACACGAATATTATTTCAATTTGTTTATCTCAAAGTAAAAACTATCAAACTAGCTAGAACTTATGACCCAACTGTGTTTTTTTTTTTCATATAAAGAGAGGTTATATAAACCTATTTTGTCTGTACAAATTTATCCTATTCCTATTTCAATTAAAATCGGTTTTGATTCAAAAATAAAAATTTAATTATGATTCTTTCACTAACAGAGGTGGATAGGCGGTGACCTTGAAATTGGACTTACGTCTATTAGTGCTTTAGTTTCTACTAAGACTAACTTTCCTCCTAAAAAGAAAAATAACATTAAATTAATATTTCAAGTAATATTGAAAAAAAGGATTTTTTACTATTATTTTGAACCTAACTCTGGAGTTTAATTAATTATATAAGAAAATATTCTTTATTTTTAATATAGAATAGATATATATATAAATATAAATAGATAAGTATAGAGTAGAGAATATGTTAAACCCAAATAACTTTTTTTTTAATCAAAACTGATTTTAATTAAAATAGGAATAGGATAAATTTGTACCGAATAGGTTTATATAACCTCTCTTTATATGAAAAAACAAAAACAAAAGACAGTTAGGTCATAAGTTCTATCTAGTTTGATAGTTTTTACTTTGGGATAAAAATTGAGATAATATTTGTGTTGGTGTGCCCAGAAGAATCCATTTATTTGATCTATCAACAAGACGTAATTTTTCAAATTGTTTGATCTATATTACTACAAGAATTATAATACAACAACGTATCCAGTGTGATCATGCAAGTGGAGTCTCCCACAAAGACATTACCACTACTATATAATTTATTTAGGTGAATAAACTTTACTAGCTAGTGTTTAAAGTAGCGACATAGGTGATTCTATCTGTTGGTTGTGAGAGACGTTGATTTAGTCGAGGTGCGAGACGTTGATTTAGTCGAGGTGCGCGAAAGCTAGTCTGGACACTACGGTTGTCAAAATAAATAGAGTAACGGAATAAAGTCGTTTGGTGCCTTTGCTGATAGGATTGGAATTGTGAATATTTTGATCATCTTATTTGAGTTGTTTGTGTGTGTCTATGTTTTGTGATGTTGCTAGCTCCTTATTAGACTGTTTTATTTCCATTTAGATGCAGAGTTACCCTATATATATATAGCGGGTTCAGTTGAATCAGTAACTTTTGTACAAGCCCTTCATTTGTCATTAAGAAATTCATCGAATGTGTGCAAATTATTTGTTTAGCGCACGTAGTAACTTTAAAAAGCTAGAATCTTGGTTCCGCCACTACTTGCATTTGTTATTATTTCTCTTATTGCAATAGTTGAGGAAGTGAGGTATCTTGTTAATTAAGGAACATATTCTTGTGAAGTAAAGTAGTATCTTGTTTGACAATTGACATTATTTTTAGCCGGATGGGTGAACAAGTTGTCCTTCCTCGTGCCTCTCCCCGTAGCCTGTTCCTCCGCACTTGGGAGGTTTCCTCACAAAGCTTGAAGGCTGTCGTTTCATTTGTCAACAACTTTAGGTGTGAAGTGCCATGGTTTGATGTACCACCCAATTATGTTGGTAAGTCTTTGACCTCTAAGAGTTTATTTAAACAATAGTATATATCACCTAGATGAAATTAAGCTGAAACTTTAGGAATGCATATGTAGCCAGTGTGTAATTATAGTCTCTGAGCGGAGGTAATGCACGTGCGTCAAGTTAAGAAATCTACGCCAGATGTTACAAATAAATCTTTTCTCAAGTCACTTTTGAATAGTTACATTAACGTTTGCTTGGTTAATTCTGGACACTACATTATCCTTTTTTTTCAGTTATGACAGGCCAAAATATTCACCGAAACTCGTTGTTTAAACATTCTTGGAAAAAATGATTAGCTTTTTATGGTGTTTTTCTAGCTTTGGTGCCAGATATTGTTTGGAGATGAAAAGCTACTTCTATTTTAGTGTATGAACTGGTGATTTTTTGTGAAAAGTGTGCTCTCTCCAATTACAATTATGCGTGTTTTGTAATTTCCTTTTTTTCTTGTGTTTATTTCAGGGCCTTTTATTGAACCTAGTGATCTGTGGTGGCTGCTAGTTATTAACGCTCCCTCATTATTCGTGGGCTGTGCATATATAAACTTAATGAATGGTCTGCGTGGTTACAAGATCTCCCAAGTTCTCGGCCCGATTCTCTTATCTGGTGGGATTTTAACCCATGTTGTTGTGCTGTCTTTTGTTATGTATTGGTACTACGACAGGCCGTTCCGTTTAATTGGTGCTGAGGCAATATTTTTGATCGAGGTCATTCCTATGATAGTGGCATCTGCGTTGCATCACCTTTTGGAGTTCAATTATGGTTATCTTTATCTACTGCTTGGCTTCACCATGTATGTCTATGGCTGCGCGCACTTCATGCACGTAGCCTATGATATTGGAGGAAAAGACGTACTCCTCGGATTAGTAATGCAGATTCCTTTTTATATTGTGAAGGAAAAATTGTTAATTAGAGCGTTGGCTTTGAGCTTTTGTGTTGTATTATGTTTCTGTAAATACATGATGTATTCTGCTCCTGAATTACCTGAGCATGGTAAAAGTACAAAGGAGTTGGAACAGCTGCCTTGCTGATGTGAAGGTGTTTAGAGAGGGAAAATTTCATGTAATTTTACAGTATCATAAATAAATTAGGAGTCTTTGATTCACATTTGTTCTAGCTTATTTTGTGCCCTTACCATTGCGTAACTGTATCAACGGAGAGCCATGGGATGAACTGATTCAGTTTTTGTCATTTAATCTAGGTGCGAGTATATTTTGGACTTTTCGATGCCTTTGTTTGTCTTACTGGTGAAACAGAATAGCCAACCAATTGTCTTTGATGGAAAAAACACCAAACTTTCACAAATGATGCTGGCGCCCAGATATATAATGATCCCTTGTCGTTTTTGGTAATCTGATCATGGCGTTTCAACCACCTCTTGGAACTGGTAGCAGCAATCTGGCAGAGACGGGCTGTTATGATCGGTCTTAAGTGGTGCAAGGAGCATAACTTCAATAATATTCTCTTTTAATAATCAACATGCTACAAAGGAAGTATGATGTACCTTGGTTATTACAAGAAACTATCAATGAAAGCGCATCATTCAACATTGTTATAGAGAAGGAAATCAAGCGGCGGATGCACTGGCACAGGCAAGTTTGGTTATGTCAAACCAAGTTTTTCATTAGGCAACTGATCTACCTAGCTATGCGAAAGGTCCTTACAGGCTTGACCGGATAATGATGCCATCTTTTAGACACAAGCACAAGAAGAACCACGTTGCTTAATCATTAGAAGTATCAACAAGTAAAAGACGGAGGAAAATGGAATATCAAGCAATGTCCATTTTTCCTCCCACAGTAGCCAGGAAAGTTCCTAGGGTCTAGACACTATTATGGAGGAAGACTCTTCGTGATCGTAAGCTGTATGCGAAGTTTTCAAAATGTGAGTTTTGGCTCAAGTCAGTGGCATTTTTGGGCCATATTGCATCCAGTGAAGACATAAAAGTTGACACTCAGAAGATTGAGGCTGTGAAGAATTGGCCAAGACCCACGACGCCTACGGAGATTCATAGTTTTCTCAGGTTGGCAGGTTATTATAGAAGGTTTGTTGAAGGTTTTTCTACTATTTTTGCACCCTTTACTAAGTTGACGCATAAAGCCTCCAAGTTTCAATGGAATGATGCCTGTGAAAAGAGTTTCCAGGATCTGAAGAGCAAGTTGACTTCTACACCGGTATTGGTACTTCCTGAAGGCACAGAAGGGTATGCAGTGTACTGTGATGCTTCGATAATTGGCTTAGGATGCGTATTAATGCAACATAGTAGAGTAATAGCCTATGGCTCTAGACAGTTGCGACCACATGAGAGGAATTATCCCACACATGATCTTGAGCTAGCTGTAGTTGTATTTGCTTTGAAGATATGGCGCCACTACTTATATGGGGTTCATGTTGACATATATACCGATCATAAGAGCCTGCAATATATCTTCAGTCAGAAAGATCTAAACATGAGGCAGCGGAGATGGCTTGAATTGTTGAAAGATTACGATGTTGATACCTTGTACCATCCAGTGAAAGCGAATGTGGTAGTAGATGCACTGAGTCGTAAGTCTAAAATGGCATCTATAGAAAAGCAGGGGATGATTAAGGATCTTCACCAACTAGCTAATTTGGGAGTTCGACTTCTCGAAACTCCAGATAAAGAGGTTATTGTACGTAATGCAGCGGAATCTTCATTGATAGCTGAAGTAAAAGAGAAGCAGTATGCAGATCCAATTTTATTGTAGCTTAAGGAGGATGTACAGAGTGGCACGACAAAGGCATTTGAGCTTACACGAGAAGGAGTGCTTCAGTGTCAGAATCGTTTATGTGTACCTGATGTAGTTGAGCTAAGAAAGAGAATTATGACAGAAGCACACTGTTCAAGGGATTCCATCCATCCAGGTTCGACTAAGATGTATCAAGATTTGAAAGCAATATATTGGTGGAATGACATGAAGAAGAATATTGCCGAATTTGTAGCTGAATGTCCGAATTATCAAAGAGTCAAAGTAGAACACCAGAAACCCGGTGGTTACATGCAATGTATAGATCTTCCAGTCTGGAAGTGGGATAAGATCAATATGGATTTCATCACGGGTTTGCCTCGTACATATCGGAAGTTTGATTCCATATGGGTGATCATTGATAGGCTTACCAAATCTGCTCACTTCTTACCAGTTAAGACAACTTATACAGTGGAAGATTATGCGAAGTTGTATATTAAGGAAATCGTTCGGTTACATGGAGTTCCAATTTCCATTATATCCGATCGAGGAGCCCAATTTACCGCGAATTTCTGGAAGTCTTTTCAAAGGAGTTTGGGGACACAAGTAAATCTAAGTACGGCTTTTCATCCTCAAACGGACGGACAAGCGGAACGTACCATCCAGACACTTGAAGATATGCTACGAGCATGTGTATTAGATTTCAAAGGCGACTGGGATGATCACCTACCTCTTATCGAGTTTGCCTACAATAATAGCTATCATTCAAGTATTAAAATGGCACCATATGAAGCATTGTATAGAAGAAAGTGTAGATCGCCAATCGGATGGTTTGAAGCAGATGATGCGGTCTTATTTGGACCGGATCTTGTTTATCAAGCAATGGAGAAGGTTAAAGTGATCCAACAACGGCTTGAAACAACTCAAAGTTGACACAAATCTTATGCGGATGTTAGAAGAAGAGGACTTGAGTTTTCTATCGACAATTGGGTATTCTTGAAAGTATCACCAATGAATGGAGAGATGAGGTTTGGCAAGAAAGGAAAGTTAAGTCCACGATACATAGGTCCGTACAAGATCATTCAAAGATTTGGACAAGTTGCTTATGAGATAGAGCTACCTCAAGAGCTCTCAGCAATTCATCCCGTATTTCATGTTTCGATGCTTTGCAAGTACATCGAAGATCCATCGCACATCACTACTACGGAAGATGTACAAGTTACAGAAGATCTCACTTTTGAAGAAATGCCTATTGCTATTCTTGATCGCCAAATTAAAAAGATAAGGAATAAAGAGATAGCATCGGTAAAAGTACTTTGGAGGAATCAACAAGTTGAGGAGATCACATGGGAAGCCGAGGAAGCGATGAAGATTAAGTACCCTTACCTATTCAACGATGAGGAGGAAGTTCATGAGACGGAATAAGAACAATAACAAGTAAGTGTTTATTTTTATGCAAGTATGTTATGATGATGAATATGTTAATTGTGAGCTTGGACATGTCCTAATTGAGTAACTATGCTAACATTCGAGGACGAATGTTCTTAAGGAGGGGAGAATGTAACACCCTGTAAATTTTTTTGTACACTTATCGCGATTATATGGAGTCCTAAAGGCTTGCGTATGGGTTAAATTAAGTTTATGGTGTTCGGAAGTATCCCGTCAATAGTTGTATGTGTAGGTATTGGAATAAGCTTTCCAATGATATAAAGTTTTCCCAAAACAGAGGAGTATTTCATATAAGCGAGCACATTCGAAATTTCAAAACGGTGGCCGGAAAGCCTGTGAACAGTAAATCTGTAGGAAAATTACTGCAGCTAGGCAATTATTTTTTTGGATCAACTTTAGACGATCATGACTCCTTGTACAAAAAGAAATGTGTGAGCTGCTATATATCGACGAAAATCTCCGAGAGTCTTCTTTCTGATGAAATTGGTTTCATCCAAATCCAATGTCTGAGTAAGGAGCTATACCCGTTTTACTACAGCCTATCAAAAAAGAAAACAGAATTGTGGGACAGATTTTTGGGTCAACTTTAAACGACCATAACTCCTTGTACAGGAAGAACTGGGTGGTATACTTTATATGAAAATGAAAGCCCTTTGAGTTATATTTCCAATTCAATTGGTTTCACCCAAATCCGATACCGGAGCAAAGAGTTATGATCGATTTACTTCAGCCTGTCAAAACTGTCCACTGGGGACAGATTCGGATTTATTTAAATTTTTAGGGCAAAATGGTCATTTTCTATTACCTCTTGAACGAAAATTGGTCTTTATAAACCTACACTTAGCCTCATATATATCAGATATCATCCAATTATTAAGAGAAGGTGAAACCCTAGCCTAATTTCAACTTCAAATATTTTGTGATTCAACCATAGAAAATTCGAATTGGTTCCGTAGTTGTGTTCACCATCTCGAAAGCTTTGAGAAGCACCCCATGGTTATGTAAGGAGGATTCTAAATATAAGAGTTCATTGTTAAGGTATGAATATTGTTTATTCTTGATTCTTATCCATGAATAAGTATTGATAAAGGATTATGAGTATTGTCTTGATGTTGGAAGATAACCAGAAACATAGTTATGAATTGTTTTGTATAAATTGTTAGTAGTAAATTATGGAAGTTGTTGTATTGGATTATGGAGGATGAATTGTGGTGATATATCATTATATTAGTGGTTATGTATGCCAAGTGATCATGTTGGTATTGGATGGTGATTAAGAAGGGAAATAAAGGCTAAGAGTGATGTGAGGGATATTTCATGAAAATGCATGATATGTGAATGTAATAAGAGTATAAGAGGATGTATGTAGCACTCTTATTGATGAGTTAAAGGATTACTTCCTAGACATTATTTGGTGAAGTTAATACCTAAATGGTAAGGTTTGGTTGCTAATACTAGTTTGCCACAAATGACTTATTGTAGATAAGTGTTCGAAGAGTACGGGAAGTCAAGTTGGACTTGTATTGAAGTGGTTATATCAAGGTATGTAAGATATACTCTATCTAATCTTTGGCATGAGTAATGACCCATGGCACTCTCAAGTAAGCTTCCAACATTGTCCTACGACACATGACACATAATAACATCATATGATCTTCGACACTACCAATTGAACTTGTTTTCACTTTTAAGATGTCCGGCTAGTCAAAAAAATATCCATATACTATTGTTGACTCCGAAATGGTTTAATGAGGTATCCATGATTCTCTACTTCATCTTCATGATATTGATTACCTATTTACATATTTTTCCTATTGAGGTATCATGGTTTCAAGTTCCATAAGGTGTGACCACAAAGTAACCAATCTCAAAGATTAATTGAATTAAGAAATGGAATGTATGTATTTTAAATTGATGATATGATGTATTGTATTAGTACCACTGATCAGTTGGCCATTGTATTATAAAGATTATGTATATATGCTATTCCAGGGGTGGTCCCTGATGTATTGTATTAGTACCACTGATCAGTTGGCCATTGTATGACATATGTTATGTATTGATAAGGATTACGGGAAGTAATGATATGAAAGTAATGTGCAGGTATCCCATCAGCTCTTTTAAGTGTGGTATACTCATACTGTTTATTCACTGGTATCTGGGTTCTGTTGATCTTTTGTATCTCATCTTGATACTCACTACCTTACATACTCAGTACATATTTTCGTACTGACGTCCCTCACGGGGGACCTGTATTCATGCCTGCAGGAACAGGTACTTCAGGTCGTACACCTCCGCAGTAAGAGCCAGGACATTCTGTTGTTAGTGGTGAGATCCAGTTGTTTCGAGGCATCCCAAGTCGTTTCTATATGTATTTTTGGTATTTGTATAAAAGCCTTTTATGGGCGGGAGTTTGTCCCGACCCTAACTCAGTTGTGTATCAATGTAGAGGCTTTTGTAGACATATTGTACTGCCATAGGAGTGTTTGGTTGATAGACGTGATGGCTCTGACGGCCAATTACTATTCATATATATATTTATGCGTGTCTGCTGGGCTGATACAGGTACTGTTTTCTTCTATTTACAACGAAGTGCTGCCCAAATTTCTAATTTTCATAAGTAATGTAAATGTGAAAGTATAGGTTATGAACGAGTTCTCCCGGGCCTCCTCGGCTATGGGTGCCAGTCTCCAATGGGATTTGGGGTATGACAGGTTACCTTTTTGGAATGAGTGGGAACAATATATCTGTAATGCACCAGTCAATCATGGGCCACTTTGGTATGATGACCCCTACCTTATTTGGTTCAGACGTATTACTCATCTTCTTATTGGTAATCCTAATCCCCGTCCTCAATGCCAACAAGGTTATATGCCTAATTCAACTGCATATGAACAATGGTTAGTAGAACTTTGCTTGTCTGATTTTTCTTTATCTAATATATGTTAATAATAATCAGAACCTCCAAAGTAGGAACTTATCTTTTCTTGAATCTTTTTAATGCTTATACAGTTACATGATTTTTACTTTAATTCACAGGCGCGTCATAATCATTTGATGGTTGATAAAGCTAAATCACTTGGAGATATGCCATCGTATGAGGACTTATACATGTTTAGAAAGATGGTGCGGGATCAAAGTTTTGATTGTTTGAGATATGTCCCGAGGCTGACAGGATTCATGTATCAGCCGATTATAGAAGAGATGAGGTGCAACCTGATCAGTTACGTCCCCCTATTCGTAGGCGAGGAAAAGGCGGTGTTACTGGAAGAACAGAACGTGCTATTGCGAGAGACCAAGTGCCTGTTGAAATGAATGAAATGGATGAAGCAACGCAAAATGCACAAATAAGTTCAGAAGATGATCAAGCAACAACTAATCATGATTTTGGTTCCACTTCAATGGGTTGTACTCAGGAATTCACTCAGGCATCAGGTATGATATATCAACATACAGAGATTGTGACATACATGACTCCACAGACTCCACAAATATCAAGGTATCCAAGTCTTTCATCACTTGATAATATATTTGGTAGTTATCAGCCTCAACATTTTGAGAATGCCCCAAACTTCACCTCATCGCCTGTGCCAATGTCTATTGATATCCCCGATACCACTAATAATTTGGAGAACTTGAACACTGAGATGGAAGATAATGAGTTGGATGATGCCAACAATGAAGTGAACGGTAATGATCCGGAGGATGAAATTAAAGGTTGTGATACGACTATTCAGCATGATGAACTATCAAAGAAAGAGAAGCATACAATTATTGCTAAGCTTTGTGGGACTGGTATTTTTTCGTGATTATGTTATTTTTTTTTTCAACTTAACTTCACTTTTTTAGGTGAACAGTTGAAAATCGAGCTTTGCTTGACAGGGAGTCACGGTGCTTACCAGCACGCCGAAAAGAAAAAAGTCAAACAGAAAAAAAGCAAAACAAAAAAAAGCAAAGAGTAATGGAGTTATGTTAGACTCTTCCTTCTTCCATTACCTTGAACGTGGTCTAGTCATAACTTGGTAATACATGAATACCTGTTCTCTCTATAAGTTATTTTGCTTTCTTGTTTTAAGTTTACTTTTCATTGTGCTTAGTTGTTGGAAAGTTGTTAGTATCTTTTTTTATAGCATTTGTTGTCCTTTTTAAGGTTTTTGGTTTCTATTCTTTATTATATATGTATTGCTGGTAGAAAGTTGTATATAGTGAAACCTAGATAGGTGATGTTAGAATGAGACTTAACTGTGTGAAGAGAGTTTCCAGAAAAGATCACAGGCAATGGCTCCCAGTGGTACTGGTTTGTGCACGGTACTTTGCTGTTTTGTTGTACTCTTATTGAACTTTTGGCTTTGTGGGGTTGTGCTAAAAGTGTCTGTTTTGCTGATTGTTGGAAGGTAGAACAAATTTTTGAGTAAAAAATATTGGTAAAGTTCTGAGAAAGGGGAGATTTTAGAGTTGTTGGAAGGTTTTGTTTCTCTCTTTTTCATTTTGAGATTGGCAGGTGAAGTCTTATCTACAAATGGGAAAAGGCATTCTTGGTTCTTTTCTAGTTTTGACACTGTTCTTTAGGCCTTTGCATTGTCAACAACCAAACACTGATGGCAGTGTATCATACTCTTCTTCCTTGTTGTTGTATTGTTGTCTGGTTGTTATTACACTGTTGTAGAACTGTTGCTGCTGTAGACACAAGGTTCTTCTATGGAAAATTCACAGGAAGTTATATTAACACGATTGTTGCCACATGTTATTAAATTGAAATGATTTATATAAAATAGTCACTTGTATTAATGTAAATTTTTATTTACATACATAATAAATTATAACACAATATGTACACATCATAAATTAGAAAGTATACATGAATATAATACCATCTCCATACAAAACAACGTTTGAGGTCCAAACACTCCATATGGACAACAAAGAGCACTACTCATAAGCACAATGAAGTAAACTTCCTACCTAACGCTTTTAACACATTCTGAACAACAGATGTGGTCAACCTAAAACAACTAATGCAACTATTACACTCTCTGGACGTGACTTGAGTAATTTGAGATGGAAGTATTACGAGGTTATAAAGTCAAGACTTATAAAAGCAATTGTTGAGAGTTGTTGGCTTACAAAGTATTCAAGCTACTCTAAGTTCTTTTAAGAATAATGTCAAATCAAAGAATGTTCCTTATTGATCATGGAAATTCATCATCTAAATTCATGAACTTTTAGGTCCATTTCAGAGTGTATACCAGCTGTATATATTATTCAATTTCCTGTATACTGCTGCTTATTTAGTGCATATCAACCACTTTCAGATGAAGGTTTTAGGGTCTGTGCGTTGCACGTAAATTTTAAAGTATCATTATTAAAACATTATTTTTAATATAATGCAAAATAAAAATCTAAATTGAGCTATTTAGAAATCCTAACTAATTTAAAGTGGAGTTTACACAAAAAATGTTTGTAATTTAAACGAAATAGCATTATTAGATATGAATTGAAGGTAAAAAAAATACTTACATATGTTTTAAGCTAGAGAATGAAACTGAAGAAACTATTGGGTTTGAAAAACCTAGGCAGCAATATGTTGGAGGATTTATAAAAAATTTTAACAATAAATTTATTTTTTGCTCTGCTCCAAGAAATCATTGTAATAGAGATATAAACGTTAGTACCCCATACTAAGAAAATATTATCAAAAAAATACGACATCAAAGAAAGCACGTCAACTAGCAAGAAAAGGAGTAGATAGCATTCAGAAAAATATGCACAAAATAATGTGTTAACTGAAATACAACATACAATAGTTAGTAATAGACATTAAAAGCAAGAAAATGCATGTATGAGGTTAAAACTACGGCAGATACAATGCTCCTAGACTCCCATCAAAACCTAAACCTATCGAAAAGCAAGTCAAAGCATGACTACCTACTAACCTTCTACCATAATCAGTGGCCTCCATACCCTAATATCTAATGCACCTATATTAAAAAAGTATCACAAATTTTCTTTAAAAATATAATATGTGCATGTAACAATATTAAAACTAAATTATACATAAAAACGACGACATTACAAAAAATATGATTCATAAATCAAAACGAATTGAATCTTCTTTAATTTCTTAATCTGTGATCTCCATACCCTAGTACATATCTAATGCACTTATATAGAAAACGGAACAGGCTCAAAAATACCCCTAAACTATTTGAAATAGCTCAAAAATACCCCTCGTTAGATTTTTGGCTTAAAAATATCCCTCCATTAAATATTTGACTCAAACATACCCCTCTCTCTAACAGAATTTGGAAAAGGATCAAAAATACCTCTGAACTATCTGAAATAGATCAAAATTACACCTCATTAGTTTTTTGGCTCAGAAATAACCCTCTGTTAAATATTATTCTAAAATTATTTAAAAAATAAAAATAAAAAATTGATTATTCAAAAAAAGTCATAAAAGTTTTTAAAAAATAAAAATAAAAAATATCACTGAGGATGTAAATTATTAAAAAAATTATTTAAAAATCAAAATAAAAAATTGTTTATTAAAAGAAATTTTAAAAAATTTTAAAAAGTGAAAATAAAAAATGGCATTGAAGATTCAAATTATTAAAAAATAATTATAAAATTATTTAAAAAATAAAAATAGAAAAACTGATTATTAAAAAGAAATTATAAAATTTTAAAAATAAAAATAAAAAATTGCATTAATTATCCACTTTATTAAAAATAATTATAAACTTATTTAAAAATAAAATTAAAAAATTGATTATTAAAAAATTATAATCTGGCTATTCATTTAAAAAAAATAAAAATTGAATAATCAGTTTTTTATTTTTATTTTTTACATAATTTTATAATTATTTTTTAATAATTTGGATCTTCAATGCCATTTTTTATTTTTATTTTTTTAAAATTTGTTATAATTTATTTTTAATAAAAAAATTTTATTTTTATTTTTAAATAATTTTTTAATAATTTACATCCTCAATGACATTTTTTATTTTTATTTTTTAAAAAACAATTATAATTTTTTTTAATCAGATTTTGTTTTTATGTTTTAAATAATTTTAGAATAATATTTAATATAGGGGTATTTTTGAGCCAAAAAACTAACGAGGGGTATTTTTGATCCATTTCAGATACTTCAGGGGTATTTTTGATTTTTTTCCGAATTTCGTTAGAGAGAGGGGTATTTTTAAGTCAAATATTTAACGGGGGTATATTTGAACCAAAAATCTAACGAGGGGTATTTTTGAGCTATTTCAAATAGTTCAAGGGTATTTTTGAGCTTTTTCCGTATAGAAAATAATCACAAACTTCTTCATATAAATATACTAAGGGCATGTGACAATATTAGAATTAAATTGTACATAAAAGTTATGACATTATAGAAACATGATTCATAAATAAATAAATAAATAAATAAAAACCTTCTATTTTAACTCGTGGCCTCCATATATAATAGAGAAAATCCTGTTGATGATCCGTTGTTAGTAAACTAAACATTATTATAGACTTATTGGAGTTATAACACTAATAAATTTTAGAAAATAGAAAAACTACCACGAGTAATAAAACTTGTATGATTTTATTTATATTAGTTTTTAAGAAATGAGTAGTTACTATTCAAATTTTAATGATAATCACTAATATTATTTTTTTTTCTTCTCTTAAACCCGTGTACGTTCCTTACAAAGCAATAACACATAATAACAATGTCTATAACTATACTTTGGATATACATAATACACAATAGTTACCTACCAAATATTTACAAAAATAAAATCGAAAATTCGAAATACAGCCTTTGAATATTTGACACCAACTCACCAGAGTAATCACATGCACATCCATGTATAATGTATTCACTTGATGCGTAATTCAAAATTTTAAGATAACTTAAAATACAGAGAAAAAAATACCAAAAGCTCATCTCAGTATTTTGGTACCTTAGCATATGACTCATTAGAAAACCAGGATTTTTTCGTGTATTTTTATTCACACTATCAAGAAACAAAATATAATTTTTTTCTTACCAAATATTTTAAAACACTTTAATTTTTAAAATATTATTTTAAAAAAAAAAGTGTTTTTGTAAGGGTTTCAATGTGCTACTTACCTTATACTTCAGGACTCCTAATTTTAGAAAAAGCTTTATTATATTTTTTAAAGTTATGACATTATATTTTTTAAAGTTTTGATCTCATATGTTCTAGGATTCAATATCATAAATAATAATTTGAGAAAAATAGTGAAGAAATTATTTTATCTAAAATTAAAAAATTTAATGAAGGATAAAAAATTCAAAAACATTTCTAAGGTCTTTCACACTTTTCACTTTTGTAACATATTATATATATAGAGAGAGAGAGAGATAGATATAAATTATATACCTAGATTATAGATATATAGCTAAACTTGAGCAACTCTAGGCTCCTTGCTTTATATCATGTATATCAGCTTCCTGGTTGTATACCTTCTCTATATAAAATGGTGTATGTGGCAGCCCCAATTCGGACTCGATTGAAGCTTGACCCAGTGAGACTTGGCCACGAGAAATGTAAGGGACTAGGGTCTGGTGGACCAAATATAAGCGTATAAACTTACACGCACCAGATGCATCCATCAAATTAATGTTCTTTATCATGATTAAGTAACTAAATTAAGTAAATACATGATAATTAATCATGATTAAGTAACATGAACTCTAAATTCAAAATTCAAACATAGAGGAACGAAGAAATCAATGGATTGAGGGACCAATTGGAGGGTGTTCAAGGAGAGTTGTCTGCGGAGGTTGGGAAAGTTCATAAACTGAAGGGTGACTTGAAGGCTGCTAATGATGAAGTTAGTACGAGGAATGAAGAAAAACTGAACAAAGGGCCCAGATCGGGCCATATCAAAAAGTGGCCAATAAATGAAATTAAAATGGGTCGAATGGTCTAATTTTTCCAAAAGCGTTATTTGTTTTGAAAAATGTCATATAATGTCCTTTCCCCCTTAAATTATTTGAAATTCAACTAAGTTGGGCATTCAATACTAACGAATTCGTAATAGTAATAGTAACAGTAAGACAAAGCTTTGAAGAATTAGTTTAAAATTTTAAAAATCATTGCACCTTTATTAATGATAGAATAAGATGATTAACAGACCTAATCACGTATTTTAATAACCAAATTCTGCAAATAAGCTTCGGTCTCAGACTTCCAAATCTTTTCACTTTCTTTCCCCAAATCGTCAATTTATTTTTTTGTGAATACTTTCAAGTACAAGTTTGTTTTCAGTAAGACATTCGCTCATATACTTAGCCGCCGGTTCGAGCTGTTTGGTCAAAACAGTTACTCTTTCCTCCATTCTCAGCTGGCTCCTTGATTCATTCAGTACAAGTTCTTGCTCTTCAGTCATAACCCTAGAAGCTTCTAGTTGTTCAACAACAATATTGACTTGTTCATTCATAGACGCTAAATCAAAGAACTAAAAAAATATCTAAAATCTATTTTTTGGATTACTAACAAATAACAATAAGCATGGAAAAATTTCAATCCTAAATCCCAAAATCATTCTTTTCAATATATAACTTTAATAAAAAATTAATATTATTACCTTACTTTTTGTGCTTGAATAAGAAAACTTGCTACAATTATTGATGAATTTGAACTTGATAATTCATGGGAGTGTTGATTCTTAAGAGAAAGAAGATGAAATTTTGTGTTTTGAAATTTTAAAAGATAAAGAAAAGAAAAGGAAAAAGTCATCCAAAAATGAAAGGAAGCTAAAAGTTTTTTTTTTTTTTTCAAATAATGAAACAAAAAGTTGCTCTGTAAATTGTAATCAATTTAAAGTGCACTTATTGTTATTTTACTTTCACTCATTTTGCTCTGTAAAACATAATTTGATTATCAAAAACACTTTTCAAATTAATTTACCAAACACAAACTGTTTTTTTAAAGCACTTTTTTGAAAAATCATTTTATAAAAGTGTTTCTTAAATAAGTAGTTTTGCAACAGCAATCCCAAACGGACCCTAAATGTTGTCATAGATGTCACACCCCTTTTTCGTACTCCAAATGATTTGTTTTAAGGATCGAAAGGATTTTTATTATTAAAGTGACACAATAAGATAATTGTTTCGAAAAAGAATTATTTTTACATTCAAAACTCAGAGTCGCCACTTGGCATAATCCGGTGTGCCAAGTCACCTTTGAAAAATCTTTTCAAAACAATTTGACTCTTTAAGACTGATTTGCGAATAGAGATTTCGGCTAAAGAATTCTGTTGACCGAAGGAAAGGTGTTAGGCACCCCTCGATCCCGTGGTTCGACCACAGTCGCTTGGTGGAGCATATCGGCTAATTTAACACTACGAATGTATAAACCACACAAAAACAAGCAAAACCATCAAACAAACAAACAAAAATAAAATAGATCAAAAATATAGTGTCCAGTCCAATTATACAGTCCCGAATAATAAAAAATGCGAAAAATGTAAACCTATTCTATTCTAAACTATCCCTAAACTACTCTTGAATGAAACTCTGCCCGACGTTCGGACCTTGACCGTGCACCGTCTTCAAGTACATGATACTTCAGGACATTTCCCGATGAGTAAATACAACTCCTTTGGGTCATTCCCCAGCAAATGAATACAATTTTCAATTTCATGAGATAAATTAGAAAAGCATTTAAGACATTCAATATTCCACGCATTCGATCCAACATCATTCCTAAATTTGTCTACCCGAACCTAAACTTTTGTCTATTCCTTTGATGGCCTAATCATAATACTACCACATTCGACCTTCGTATTTGCTCCAAAATAACCAATGACATCAAACCAAGACTAAATAAAATTCATTTTATCCATTTCTATCGTCCAACCCCCCCCAACCCCCACCCCCCACCCCCCGCATTCCTTTTTAACACCAAATTTCAACAAATTCAAGATTACTATTTCAATAATCCACAACCATCTATTCAACGAAGCCGAGCAACACAAATCAATATCACCCAATATTCAACCAAATCAAACACATATGACGAAATAAAATAAGAAACGATAGAATTCAATATTTCAATGACTGATTTTCGTTGATAATAATATTCAAGAAAATCCGAATTTGAAATCCCGAACAGAAAACCTCAACGATGAACCCCAACTCGGTAAAGCCTTCACTGTGTCTCGCCAAAATCAAACCAAAATCGAGAAATAACAGAGACCCGTATCCGAAATCAATTCGAACACAGAACCCATGAGAACAGTGAACCCCAAAACCAAAAAAATTAGGAGAATATCAAGGAGACCCGCACAGACGGAGTTCTGGCAAGTGCTGGCAGAGGCGAATGAACTGGAAGTGACCCTAAACGTTCAATTCCGGCGACGGGTTCGTCGGAAAAGATTAAGGAATGATCGGATTCTGCTCTGATTCCGCTGCTTCCCGTTGAAATATTAAGACCCCACCATTTTCGATTCTGTCCTTACTAAGCGTGTGTATGTTTTCGATGAGGGAGTGGGTTCTCCGGTGAGCTATGAGTATGTGTGTGCGTGATTTTCATTTGTGTATAGAGAGTGAGGATCTGTGAGGTGTTAACTATGGCGTCTCTGTATATGTGGCGTGAGAGTGAATCCCAAAAACAAGAAAGAGAAAGGAGTGTATTGCTACTCTCTCTCTTCAAAACAAAAATGGAGTCCCCCTTGTTTATGTGAAGATGATGAAGAAATAAGGAATCCGATGAGCTGTGTCTTCATCCTCCCTTGGATATTGCTCTGTGTATAAATGGTTCCCTGTGGGCCCCATTTGTTTGTTAATAAATTCCCA
Source organism: Capsicum baccatum var. pendulum (assembly GCA_030864225.1). Classification (NCBI taxonomy): domain Eukaryota; kingdom Viridiplantae; phylum Streptophyta; class Magnoliopsida; order Solanales; family Solanaceae; genus Capsicum; species Capsicum baccatum. Next base: position 140,949,013 of record CM061558.1, read on the forward strand.
AAATATGAAAATCCATCCCCTCCCCTATGTACTGTGGGTGATTAAGAAAAGTGTAAAAGGGGTAAGGGTGTGACGTGGGGTAGGTAGTAGGGGTAGGGTAGTGAGGTGTGAGTTGGTTAATATAGAATTAAAACAAGATAAAATTTGCTACGAAATTTGTTATTTTTGTCATTTTATGAGAGAGATAATTACATGGGTGAGGGTACGAGATAAGGTGAGCTAAAAATGGATAAAATTGACGTTGGTAGGGATAAAATTATATATCTACAGCATGCTCCCTTTGAATGTAAACACGAAGTGTTTCCAGACAAAGAAGTAGACAACGAGATAGAATTTTATCCCGACCATTATTCAAAGAGAATGAAACAAAAGGGAGGAGGGAAACCGAGTCTACACTAGGACATCCTAAGTGCCCAAGTTATGAGGGAATCAAGTGACGGGTATCTCAAAAGATTGGAAGGAAGATGGATTATACTGAGTTGGAGAGTCGAGTGAGGTCCCGTCGAGGTTCAAGCCCGCGGTTCTGTTATTACATTAAAAATGAAAATTACAAGTTAAAAATAAATAAAATTACACAAATCTTATCTATGCAGCTTCTTTTGGACTCTTGACTTGAGTTTCATCACCCTTTTCTTCAAACGGGCTCCTGACTTGCAATTTCTTCAACTTGTTGTTTGACTTTCAATTTCTTCAACTCGTTGTTTGACTTTCAACTTCTTGACCTTATTGCTTGACTTTCAATCCCCTTACCTTGTTGCTTGACTTTCAATTTTATCACCTTGTTCTTCAAGCGGGCTCCTGAAACTAAAATCAAAGCTAAAAAGAAAATTTTCTCCAACAAAGATTAAGATAAAGAAAGATTTCATTTTCTTGAAAGTAATGTCCCATTTTTCAGGAGGGACTTAAACAGAAAGTAAAAATTCATTTTTCAGGAGGGTCCTGGACAGAAAGTAAAAAATTCTATTTTTCAGGAGGGTCCTGGACATAAAGTAAATTCCCATTTTTCAGGAGGGTCCTGAACATAAAGTAAATCCATTTTTCAGGAGGGTCCTGAACATAAAGTAAAATCCTATTTTTCAGGAGGGTCCTGAACATAAAGTAAAATCCTATTTTTCAGGAGAGTCTTGGACATAAAGTAAAATCTCATTTTTCAGGAGGGTCCTGGACAGAAAGTAAATTCTCATTTTTCAGGAGGATCCTGAACAGAAAGTAAATTCTCATTTTTCAGGAGGGTCCTGAACATAAAGTAAAATCCACTTTTCAGGAGGGTCCTGAGCATAAAGTGGAATCCCATTTTTTTGGAGGGTCCTGAACAGATAGTAAAGTTCTATTTTTCAAGAGGGCCCTGAACAGAAAGTAAAGTCACATTTTTCAGGAAACAGAAAGTAAAGTCCCATTTTTCAGAAGGGTTCTGAACATAAAGTGAAATCCCAGTTTTCAGGAGGTTCCTGAACAGAAAGTGAAATACCATTTTTCAGGAGGCTCCTGAGCATAAAGTCAAATTCCATTTTTCAGAAGGGTCCTGAACATAAAGTGAAATCCCATTTTTCAGGAGAGTCCTGAACATAAAGTGAAATCCCATTTTTCAGGAGGGTCCTGAGCATAAAGTAAAATCTCATTTTTCATGATGGTCCTGAACATAAAGTAAATTCCCATTTTTCAAGAGGGTACTGAATAGAAAGTAAATTTCCATTTTTCAGGAGGGTCCTGAACAGAAAGTAAAGTCCCATTTTTCAGGAGGATCCTGAACATAAAAATGAAATCCCATTTTGTAGGAGGGTCCTGAACATAAAGTGAAATTTCATTTTTCAGGAGGGTCTAGAACAGAAAGTAAGTTCTCATTTTTCAAGAGGGTCCTAAACAGAAAGTAAAATCTCATTTTTTAGGAGGGTCCTGAACAGAAAGTAAAATTCCATTTTCCAGGAGGATTTTGAACAGAAAGTAAAATTCCATTTTTCAGGAGGGTCCTGAACAGAAAGTAAAGTCCCATTTTTAAGGTGGGTCCTGAACAGAAAGTAAAATCTCATTTTTCAAGAGGGTCCTGTACAGAAAGTGAAATCCCATTTTTCAGGAGAGTCATGAGCATAAAGTGAAATCTCATTTTTCAGGAGGGTCCTGAGCATAAGTAAAATCTCATTTTTCAAGAGGGTCCTGAACAGAAAGTAAAATCCTATTTTTCAGGAGGGTCCTGATCAAAAGTAAAATCTCATTTTTCAGGAGGGTCCTGAACAGAAGTAAAATCCCATAGATGTTTTTTTACAATGGTAGATGGATTAAGTGAAGCGAATTTGCCCTATTTCAACAAAAAAAATTTGTCAGTTAAAAACTTAGTGGTGGCTTACAACACTTGGCTTTCCAGGGATTTGCTCCAGTGTTCATTCCCTTCATTTTGGTTTAGATTGCTGGCATTTGCCCCTGCTTTGTCGTGTCATTGACCCAAACTCAGATTATTAAGAGTGACTCCAAAATAAACAGTATCTCTGCTTTGTCATGCTTCTCAGATAAACCCTTTAGACCTTGGTATTTTCATGAGTTTCCCAGCTTGTCTGTTGACAAAACTTTCTGCATGCCTTATTCAGCTCACAATTATGTCTCTTTCATATGCTGACTTTGTCTTGCTTTATGCAATTGAAGAAGCCGGTAGCCATTTTTGAAATCTTTTCTCACTTGTCTTGATATGGACTTGACTGACTTGACTCAAAGACAAGAGAAAAATGAAAATGACTTTTATTTGGACCACTGACTCAAGAAAACAAAATAAAAATAAAGAGAAGAAAGAAAAGACAATGAATGTCCCCATTTGAAACAAAAAAATAAAAAATTTATCTAGAAATGACAGTCAACTCTAATGAGCATGCCATGCATATCAGATTAAACTGCATGATCTTTCCATCCAAAACATTCTACCAATTGTTGTTGAGTTAATGACCTCGAAATTGAGTTGCTTCCTTAGGTCAAGTGCACTTAAGACCTCATTCGGCTAGTGGCGCCTTGAAAGGTTTTCGCCAACAAGCCTCTCTCATTTTATTTTTTCCCAGATCATCATTGCCCTATGGTGTCCGTGAGGGTTTTTAACCAATGAGACTTTCTTATTTTCATTTATCTCAACTCACCATCGTCTTACAGTGCCCATGAGGATTTTTACTGATAAGACTCTCTCATTGTTATCTTTCTCAGCTTACCATCGTCTTACGACGTCCGTGAGGATATTCATCGATAAGACTCTCTCATTTTTATCTCTCTCAAATTACCATCATCTTACGAAGCCCGTGAGGGTTTTCACCGATAAGACTCTCTCATTTTTCTTTCTCTCCTGATTCCTTATGCCGAAAAAGACAAGTAGTTACCAAAATGTGTCATCACATCCATTGCATGCTTAGTCTTAACATTCTCAAAGATTGATCTGAAGGTCTTTCTTTATTTGTAACTTGACTTTTAGATAGGGTTAGAAAGAAAGGATGACATGGGGCCCAAACGACACTTGAAGTGGATGACTCTAAATTATTTATTGGGTGGGACTTACAACTTTTGGAATCGACTCAAACAATGAGGATTACCTCATGCCCCATTTTCTTTTGACTGGGTGACTCTAAATTATTTATTTGGTTGGGACTTACAACTTTTGGAATCGATTCAAACAATGAGGATTGACTCATGCCCCAGTTTCTTTTGACTGGCTGACTCTAAATTGTTTATTTGGTTGGACCGAGCCCTTAGTAGGGAAGCCTACGTATATCACCCCCCAAGAGAGGAGAATCAGGTCATGCGTAGTTCTGGAAGCTTGTTCTTTTGATTGATTCTGATTTTTTTTTATTTTTCTATTTTATTGATTCTTTTTCTTCGCGATTTTTCTGACTCTATTTTTCTTGATGCTTTTTTCTTTCTTTTTGGACACATTTTTCTCTTTTTTTTTTAAAACTTTCTGACTTTATTCTTTTACTCGACACTTTTCTTTTGAGTTTTGCTGGCTCTATCTTGATTTCAAAAGAGAGGTATGAAAGAATATAGGACTAAAGCTCAAAATGGGTAAACAAAGGATGACACAATGTTTGGATAACAGAATGGAATGCCTTCGTCATATCAATCCTTGAAAATACAAGTACATATCATGTAATATGAAAGTGAGAGATGAAGATCATTTGTGACAGTTTTTAAGCATTAACTTTAATTGAGTCTGTGTGTTACTATTCTTGCACTTTGTTCAACATATCACTCCACTTCTGTTGTACATTTCTCATATTGAATGACTCATGCTTTCATAGAGTTGATTTTTCTATTCCTCAGGATCACACATCCGCTATTTGACCTAATTGAGCAATGTTTTCAGTTGATGACCAAGTTATTCTTGCGATTCTAAAAATAATTACCTTAATTTTCCAAGAAGGCTTGAACTTGTCCCCAAATGTCTCAACACTCTACCGATTTTCTCAGATGCTCTCTTTTCCTAACTTTAACTCTCTGATTTCAATGCTTCATGATTAAGTTGGATTTCAAGATCTGGCTAGAAATTCCACAGGCATGTCATAAAACTAGAATCAACATAAAATGAATTGTGTAAAGCAGACAAACAAACAACTTAAAATAAGACAACACAAACAAGGGACATCACATTTCCTTGAAAGAAAAGATAGAAGGGTTTAAACAAAGACAACAGAGAAACAAAACAAGATAGATCCCGAACTACAACTCTGAAATAATTCAAAAAACAGAAAAAGAAAACAAAGCAAACTACCAAACCTCTTCTTAGTAGGGAGAGGGGTGACTTCTCAATTGATCATCCTAACAACTTAGCCACTGGTTTGTATATCAGCACGACTAGAACTTCCACCATGATCAGACACATTCCCTTCAACAAATTAGTTCTGGGTCCTCATGTTTAACTCATTGCTTCCCACATATTGTGTTGTACCATGTGCTGGCGAAGAATTTTGTGGGATGGTTGAGGTGTTAATGTTTTGCACCACAATTAATTTTTCTTGAATCATCCTTTCTATTTCTCTTTTCAAAGTACGACAATCCTCAATACTATGAACCTGAACATCAGAATGATATGTACATCGTAATTAGGATCAAAACTTCTGGAATGTGGGTTAGGAGTATACCTAAGGAGAGAAGTGATCATGACCCCTGTACCAATCTCTGGAATAAACTGACGTATGACTCTCCAATTGGTATGAAGCTATCACTCGATTTTTGCCTCATTTCATTGTTTGTATTGGATCGAACCTCGGGCCTAGAAGGGCTCTGGTATGTTTATGGAATTGAAAGATGACTTTGAGGAGTTAGTGCACTCCATTGTGGGTAAGGAGGGAGTTGAACATATGGTTGTGCGCAATATACTAGATATGGAGGTGGGGAAATAGAGTATAATGAATTTTGGGGGTGATTATGGAGAGCTTGGATATGAACTTGGGCTTGAAACTGACGGCAACGACGTCGTCTTCTTCTTGGATATGCCCGTTCTCCAACTATAATAGAAGTGTCATCTTTTTCATTCTTCTTCCCTCCAGGTTCCCTTAATTGATTGCAATATTGTCCCAAATATTTCATGGATTCCTCATGCCCATCTTACTCCTCAAATTTTGACATCTCAAAGATTGGAGGAAGGTTAGCGCTTGAAGGCATCCCCCAGTCTTTGTATGAAACATCTTCTTTACCCGCAGGTCCTAGAGAATTTTTCATAGCTTTTTCTGCACGCTTTATTTTTCCAACCATTTTCTTTGACTCTTCTGGCACACTGGACTTCTTGTTAAGAAATTTTGGTGGTCGAGTTAACTTAAAAGCAGGCTCAGGAGTATAACAATGATCACCAAGAGTTGAATATAGGTTTACTAGCAGCATAGAGACACACAATCATTGGGCGAGCCAGTGTGAAAGTCCCAGTAGAGGATTGAGCAACAAGATCATAGACGACATGTGGTGTTGTGAATGTAGCAGGCTTATGCTGCGGAGCTAGAGGAAATGTGGTGGAAGTATTGTGATGCTTTTTGTTTGGAATGAATTCTGAGTCATGTTGTGGTGCATCAACAATAGTAGGACGCTGAATTTGCGATTTTGGTGGAAAACTCGAGGTATTTATAGGATCAATAGCAAGAAATGGAGGAGGGGGCAACCCACTGGCCCAAGCTCGAAGCATTTCATTCATTTGTTGTCTTACTCTCATAATCTCTTGCTTTAAACTCTCATTTACCTGACTCTTTATTTGATCCAAGATGTCACTCTCTATATCCTTGTTAGACACAACTAACCCTTTGAATTTGGTGTGATATGGAGGACCAGCCAAAATGCCACAAACCAACCACCTTAAACTGACTCAACAAAAAACAACAAATGTGTTAGAGTTTAACACTTTTCAAAACCTCTTTTCCTTTTATTTTAAAAAGATCACAGAACCTAAGAAGGGCGCCTACGTATCTCACTCCCGAGATAGGAGAATCAGGTGTGCGTAGTTTGTAAAGTCTTGCCAAAATGGCCAATTAAACTCTTTTTTTTTTTCTTAAAACATTAAAAAGAAAAGAAAAGAACAAATTATCAAGAAAATAGACGAAAATCTTTTTGCAATTTTCAGGTTTAAACTCCCTATACAAAATGGAATATATGATTACCAAAGAAAAAAAAATTTGGATTTTCGATTTAGAATTTCATAGGAAAATGAAACTTGAAACTATTAAAGAAAAATCTTTTTGCAGTTTTCTTTTAAGGAAATATATGATACCTACTCTAATAAAGAGTGAAGAAAATCTTTTTGAATTTTTCAAAGAAGATCCCCGAAATAACAATAGGCTGCCTACGTATCTCACTCCCGAAAGAGGAGAATCGGGGGTCAGTAGTTCGTTCAGATTAGACAATTAAGGATTAAATGACAAACTAAACCCTGAATTGAGAGACTCGACTAAACACAGACGAATAAAATCTTTTTTGGGTTTTTAATTAGAAACTAATACCAATAATTATGAAAGAAAAAATCTTTTTGATATTTTCATTATATAAAAATGTACAAGGCTCCTATTGAAAGGAAACAATATTTTTGTGGTTATCGAATTGTGAATACTTACTAAAAAAATAAAAGAAAATCTTTTTAACGTTTTTTATTTTTTGGGAAATGAGTGCAAAAAGTTTAAAACATTTTTTTTTAATTGTGAAAAACAAAAGCCATAAAAAACCCTAAAAACTATCAAAACTCTTTTTTTCTTTTTTTTTTTTCAACAATTTCTTGCCTACACACTTTGCTTCTAACTCAAGCTTTTACCCAAATCAGTCTGTCAAAGGACCTCGTTACCCTCAAAGATGCAACATTTAGCACGTAGGGATGCTTTAGAGGCGAGTCTCCTACAAAAGGCCATGTGGGTCCCGTTAGATCTCAATATGATGCAAATAAGCATGACCTAAAGGTTGACCTACGCTGGGATTTACTAACAAGGCTATTCGAGGGAGCGTATTATCGATAGTGGCTGCTTTAGCTTTCCACCCACTACATACCAACCAACGTCCCCCCTTCTAAGATAAGGGTGACTCAACTAGAGGTCGTGTACACAGCGTGCACTACGGACTTGTAGCAGAAAGAATGACTCGGGTTATGCACATGATGTCAGATATAAAGCGGTAACACATAAAAGGAAAAAAATATAAACACATAGCAAGTAGGCAAAGACAATAATACAAAACAACACAAACGTCTATACACCCATAATGTCAAACTAAGCCGATACAACTCCAAAAGTAAACTCGAATTCTGAAATAGTCCCCAGCAGAGTTTCCAGAGTTGTCACACCCCTTTTTCGTACTCCAAATGATTCGTTTTAAGAGTCGAAAGGATTTTTATTATTAAAGTGAAAAAATGAAGATAATTGTTTCGAAAATGGATTATTTTTACATTCAAAACTCAGAGTCGCCACTTGGCATAATCCGGTGTGCCAAGTCACCTTTGAAAAATCTTTTCAAAATAATTTGACTCTTTAAGACTGATTTGCGAATAGAGATTTCGGCTAAGGAATTCTGTTGATCGAAGGAAAGGTGTTAGGCACCCCTCGATCCCGTGGTTCGACCACAGTCGCTTGATGAAGCATATCAGCTAATTTAACACTACGAATGTATAAATCACACAAAAACACGCAAAACAATCAATCAAACAAACAAAAACAAAACAAATCAAAAATATAGTGTCTAGTTCAATTATACAGTCCCGAATAATAAAAAATGTGAAAAATGTAAACCTATTCTATTCTAAACTACTCTTGAATGAAACTCCTCCCGATGTTTGGGCCTTGACCGTGCACCGTCTTCAAATACATGATACTTCAGGGCATTCTCCAGTGAGTAAATACAACTCCTTTGGAGCATTCCCCAGCAAATGAATATAATTTTCAATTTCATGAGATAAATTAGAAAAGCATTTAACACATTCAATATTCCACCCATTCGATCCGACATCATTCCTAAATTTGCCTACCCGAACCTAAACTTTTGTTTATTCCTTTGATGGCCTAATCATAATACTACCATATTCGACCTTCGTATTTGTTCCAAAATAACCAATGACAGTTAACCAAGACTAAACAAAATTCATTTTATCCATTTCTATTGTCCAACCCCCCCTAATTCCTTTTTAACACCAAATTTCAACAAATTCAAGATTACTATTTCAACAATCCACAACCATCTATTCAACGAAGCTGAGCAACACAAATCAATATCACCCAACAATATTCAACTAAATCAAACACATATGACGAAATAAAATAAGAAACGATAGAATTGGACCTTTCAATGATTGATTTTCGTTGAGAATAATATTCAAGAAAACCCGAATTTGAAATCCCGAGAAGAAAAACTCAACAACGAACCCCAACTCGGTAAAGACTTCACTGTTTCTCGCCAAAATCGAACCAAAATTGAGAAATAACAGAGACCCATATCCGAAATCAATTCGAACACAGAACCCACGAGAACAGTGAACCCCAAAACCAAAAAAATTATGAGAATATCAAGGAAAACCGCACAGATGGAGTTTCAGCGAGTGCTAGCAAGCAGCGAAAGAACTGGAAGTGACCCTAAATGTTCAATTCCGTCGAAAGGTTCATCGAAAAAAGATTAAGGAATGATCGGATTCTGCTCTGATTCCACTGCTTCCCGCTAAAATATCAAGACCCCGCCATTTTTTATTCAGTCCTTACTAAGCGTGTGTATATTTTCGATGAGGGAATGGGTACTCCGGTGATCTATGAGTGTGTGTGTGCGTGATTTTCGTTTGTTTATAGAGAGTAAGGATCTGTGAGGTGTTAACTATGGCGTCTCTGTGTGTGTGGCGTGAGAGTGAATCCCAAAAACAAGAAAGAAGAAAGGAGATAGATGATGGTCTGTGTATTTCTACTCTCTCCCTTCAAAACAAAAATGGAGCCCCCTTGTTTATGTGAAGATGATGAAGAAAAAGGGAATCCGATGCGCTGTGTCTTCATCCTCCCTTGGATATTGCTCTGTGTATAAATGGTTCCCTGTGGGCCCCATTTGTTTGTTAATAAATTTCCAAAAAATTAAAAATCCATCCCCTCCCCTATGGGTAATTAAGAAAAGTGTAAAAGGGGTAAGGGTGTGACGTGGCGTAGGTGGTAGGGGTAGGGTAGTGAGGTGTGAGTTGGTTAGGATAGAATTGAAACAAGATAATATTTGTTATGGGTTTTATTATTTTTGTCATTTTATGAAGGGATAATTACATGTGTGAGGGTACGGGATAAGGTGAGCTAAAAAAGAATAAAATTGACGTTGGGAGGGATAAAATTACGTGTGTACAATAGACACTATTATGACAATGAGTCTTAAGTTGTTGTTATATGGATGTCTATTGCAATGATTATAAATCAGTGACAACGGTATTATTATTAAGTTATGACATTAGAATAAAAAATTATGATAACGATTGTAACTGTTGCTATAGACTGTTTATAGCAAAGGTTTGTGAACCCTAGCTAAAATATTTGTTGCCATAGGCCCAATTTCTAGTAGTGACTACTACTTATTAACTGGCCAATATTAGGAAGGAGAATTGGTGAAACTTTTTCTTTCACTGATCCACTTTTTTTTTTCTTTCTAAATTGATTAAGTTTACTACTCCCTCCATCCATTTTTATTATATGGTGACAATGAAATTGTCATTATATTTATTGATTTATACAAAGTGTATCAAGTTAATAATGATCAAGTAAACATGGATTGAGAAAGTACTATCTAATTAATAAGTTCATTAATTTTATGTACGGTTCCTAAAAGTTAGCAACTAATCAATAATAAATTTCTCAATAAGCATGCATTATAATTTTGTAGTTGATAATATCGATCACATTCAATTACCATGGTAATGTTATAGGTACATAAAAATATGTAGGTACACAACAGTGCAAGGTTCGAAAAAGAAAGTCTTGGGGCTTCGGCAGCTCCTCCTCCTGAAAAAGAAGTCTCAGGGCTCTGGCTGCTCCTCAACAAAATGAGGCAGCTACTGTCCTCCCGCAGCAGCAGCAGCCGCCTTAGCAACAACAATAGCTCTACTCTCCAAGCAGGCCCTGACAACTGCAAGCAAAATACATAATGTCAAAGTAATCCATGTAAAAGCAACAAAACAACCGTCTCACATGAAAAAAACAATAGAAAGCACACAGACAGTGTGGACATCCATCCCATGTCAGTAGTCACGGGCCTGAGTAGCATAATAATGCAGAAAATGCATACTAGTCCACAGCAAAGAGCAAAATACATACATACACACAAAATTCTTAAGCAGCAATGTCAAAATAAGTACACCCCAACTAAATACGGTACCAACTGTGTTGAGGTACCTAGCCATGTATGGAGCAATCGGAGCTAGCTTAGGAGGTCAACTCCTAAGAATAGGAACAATGTACAAACTCAGTACAACAATGTATGAGAAAATAGCTCCAAAAGCTACAACAATGCTATACTTTGTCATGGAACCTTCCTCCCCATGCAATCCATCGATGATACGGAACAAACAAGGAAACACGAAATCACACCCCAAAACAGTCCACAAATCACAACAAATCGTGGACCAAATGGGGACCTCTCTCGGATTCACTATATATAATAAGAAAGAAGAGTATAAAGGTGTTAATACACCAAAATGGACAGCCAACAACAATTTTAGCAACACAAGATGAAGCTCCACAATATCACAATAGCAACAAGAACAAATGGGTTACATTAACAACAAAAGAAGCCAAAACTAAAACAAGATACAAGATAGGTAATTAGACAAGTGTTGATGTAGTCTTAACAACCCAAGAGTATATTCCACTCTTGGATCTTTAAAACTTCACACAACAAACACCTAACTCTTGCAATTGACACAAAAGAGGCGTCCACCACCCAAGCATCAACATATCAAGCAAAATGCAACACATAAGGGAATCCACCCTTATGTGATGCCCTAGTTTTAATTAGACTCTCTCTCACTCTAAGAGAAGTATTCTTCAATAATAATGATCAACGAAAGAAATAAACCCTACAATGTTTTATTTATACTACATTACAATAATAGACAAAATGACAAAAGGGCCCTTTATTGACTAGTTTTCAAAAACTCAAAAGTGTTATGATCATGATCATACTTGTATCTGTTAGCCCATATGTTATTGGGCCTTTAGTTTATGGACCTTTAGGTTATTGGCTATGTATATATAGCCTACTTTTGGTTTAGTCAGTTTTTATGCTTTTCAGATTAAATGGTAAACCTTAGCCTTTCTTTCTTTCAATAAAGTTCTATTAATATGGTATCAAAGCTAGTTCGATCCATGTCCTTTGATTTGTTGGTTGAAGATTTTGTAGCAGGCACCTACTGCGCGGATCGAACTCCGCGGTGAGTTCGCTGGGGGGTACGGGGGGCAGCGCGCCCCCGTCCGGGGTTCGGGGCGGAACCCCGAATTTTATTTTTTGAGGTGCTGCTGTATTCGTTTGCTGTTTTCGTTGGATTGATTCGTTGCTGTCTTCGTTTGCTGTCTGGTATTGTTCGTCTTTCGTTCTTTTGCTTGCTGCCATTGTTGTTCGTTCGGAATTGTTCAACCTAGGGTTTTGCATCTTTTTATTTTTTTTTGAATTATTTGTGTGTTGCTGTGTTTACAATGACTGGAAAGGATGATTCTCTCCAGTCCATTAGTACTCAATTAGATGGTAAGAACTATGCCTATTGGAGTTATGTCATGAAGAATTTTCTTCGTGGGAAGAATATGTGGGGTTATATCACTGGAGTAAAACCAAGACCTATCGATGATACAACTGAAAATTTTGATTTGTTGGTGGACTTATGGGAAACTAATAACTCCAAGATTATCACTTGGATCAACAATTCTGTAACTCAGTCAATTGGTATGCAATTGGCTAAGTATGACACAGCAAAGGAGGTCTGGGATCATTTGGAAAGACTGTACACTCAGTCTAATTTTGCTAAACAGTACCAGTTGGAGTATGATATCCGTGCTCTTCAACAGCATGACCTCAGTATTCAAGATTTTTATGCTGCCATGTCGGATTTGTGGGATCAATTGGCACTTACTGAATCTGCAGAGTTAAAAGGTTTTGGGCCGTACATTGCTAGACGGGAAGAGCAACGCTTGGTTCAATTTTTGATGGCACTACGTTCTGACTTTGAGGGCCTACGTGGAACAATCCTTCATCGATCTCCCCTCCCTACTGTTGATTCTGTGGTTCATGAACTGATTGCAGAGGAGACTCGTATCAAGTCTCAAGTGGTTCAAGGGTCTAAAGTAACTACTACTCCTGTCGTGTTTGCTGCTTCAACTGATCAGTCTAGGCCACCACGTACTCAGACTCGACAATCTCCTAAAGTTGCATTTGATGAGTGTGCATTCTGCAAACAGAAAAATCATTGGAAGGCTCAGTGTCCGTTGTTACTTAACAAGGTCAAACAGCCTCAATCTGGGCAGCAACAGAAATATGGGCAGCAAAAGTCTCCGTCACGCTCCTCTGGTGCTCCTCCATGGTCATCTCGTCCTCCACAGTTCGCTGCTGCTGCACCATCTGTAGATGTTGAGTCTGTTAGCACTATGCCACCTTCTGCGTTGGATCCCCAGGTTTTCGAACAGTTCAGACAGTTCTTCGTTTCTAATCCTACGGCCATGTCAGCATCTATGTCTCATTCGGGTTCAGTTTCTTCTAGTACCTCAGGTATTCCTTCCTCCTTGTGGATATTGGATTCTGGTGCGTCTCATCACATGTCCCCTCATTTGTCATCGTTTGGTTTTTTGTCACCCATTTCACCAATTTCTGTTATGTCCGCGAGTGCTGTACCTATGTCAGTCGAGGGTGTTGGTTCTGTTACTACCCCTCACATTGTCCTCTCTGATGTTTATTACATTCCCAAACTTGCTTTAAATCTTGTTTCGGTCAGTCAGTTGTGTAAGGCTGGTAATTGGGTGTTTTTTTCTGAATCTGTTTGTGTTATACAGGACCAACACACTCAGAGGGTGATTGGGACCGGCCGTAGGTTGGGGGAACTCTATGTCTTGGAGAATCTCAAAGTGTCTGCAGTTGCTGCCTCTAGCATAGATTTATCTTCTTTTCGTTTGAGTCCTTTGTCTTCTCCGTTTTATCTTTGGCATTCCAGATTAGGACATGTGTCAGTTTCACATTTACGTTTTTTGGTCTCTAGTGGTGCTTTGGGTCATGTGAACACTAGTGATATTTCAGATTGTAGTGGTTGTAAACTGGCAAAATTTTCTGCCTTACCGTTTAATAAAAGTGTGTCTTATTCTGTTGCTCCTTTTGATATTATTCATTCTGATGTATGGGGACCAGCGCCAGTTTCCACTAAGGGTGGATCGACCTATTATGTTTCGTTTATAGATGACTATACTCGTTATACCTGGGTGTATCTTATGAAACGCAGATCTGATTTCTTTGGCATTTACAACAACTTTAGAGCCCTTGTTAAAACACAACATTCGGCTGTGATAAAGTGTTTCAGGTGTGACTTAGGGGGTGAATATACCTCTAATGACTTCACTCAGTTACTTGCCTCTGATGGTACCATACACCAGTCATCTTGTACCGACACTCCTGAGCAGAACGGTCTGGCAGAAAGAAAACATCGTCATATTGTTGAGACAGCACGCTCTTTACTTTTGTCTGCAGAGGTTCCTAGTATTTTTTGGGGAGAAGCAGTCCTAACTGCTGTATATGTGATTAATCGTATTCCTACTGCATTGACTTCAGGGATGTCTCCGTTTGAGAAACTATATGGTCACCCGCCGAATTATTCTGCATTACGAGTTTTTGGATGTACTTGCTTTGTTCTTCGTCCTCATGTTGAACGAAATAAGTTAGGGTCAAAATCAGCTATATGTGTGTTTTTGGGGTATGGTATTGGACAAAAAGGATATCGTTGCTATGATCCTGTAAGTCAGAAATTATATGTTTCACGACATGTCACTTTTTTGGAACATATTCCTTTTTATTCCATTCCAGCTAAAACCCATGATGTGACAAAGTCAGATATTCGGCTTATTGATCCCTTTGGGATTGACATAGAGGTGCCAGTTCCGGATTCATCCATGCCATCTGGTGTGCCACCTGATAGTGCTTCAGCCTCGCCTGTGCCTGAGTCTGCTCCTTCGACTGTTGAGACTGGAGACCCACCACCTCTGAGGCGGTCTACTCGACCTTGTAAGTCCACCAAACTGCCAGATTTTTCCTATTCTACATATTCAGCCTCATTTGCTTCCTTTATTGCAAACATACATCATTTGTCTGAACCTGAGTCGTATAGAGAGGCTTTGTCTGATCCTCTTTGGCAGAATGCTATGGCTGAGGAACTTGCTGCTCTTCATCATACACATACATGGGATTTGGTTACTCTCCCACCTGGTAAGCATGCGGTTGGTTGTCGATGGGTGTATAAGATAAAAACAAAATCTGATGGGTCTGTTGAGCGATACAAGGCGAGACTTGTGGCAAAAGGGTACTCACAACAATATGGTATGGATTATGAGGAGACTTTTTCCCCCGTAGCAAAGATGACGACTGTTCGCACTATGATTGCTGTTGCATCCGTTCGACAGTGGAAGATATTTCAGATGGATGTCAAGAATGCTTTTCTGAACGGTGATCTCCACGAGGAAGTTTATATGACTCCTCCCCCAGGTATTGACCACCAGCCAGGTGAAGTTTGTCGGCTTCGAAAAGCTTTATATGGTCTCAAACAAGCCCCTCGTGCTTGGTTTGAGAAATTCTCCACTGTTATTACTTCCCTTGGATTTGTCCCGAGTAACCATGATTCAGCATTGTTTGTTAGATATACAAGTGCAGGGCGAATTCTATTGTCCTTGTATGTAGATGATATGATTATTACTGGTGATGATCATAGTGGTATTGAGTTATTGAAGCATGATTTGGCTCATCGATTTGCAATGAAGGACTTGGGCTTGCTGCGTTATTTTCTGGGTATTGAGGTGGCTCAGTCTAAGAAAGGGTATCTTCTTTCTCAGACTAAGTATATATCTGACTTGTTTACACGGGCGCGTCTTTCTGACAACAGGACTGTAGATACTCCCCTTGAAACCAATGCACGTTACTCTCCTAGTGATGGTGTTCCATTATCAGATCCGAGTCTTTATCGGACTATTGTGGGTAGTTTGGTTTATCTTACGGTTACTCGTCCAGATATAGCACATGCAGTTCATGTTGTTAGCCAGTTTGTTACTGCTCCTACTTCTGTGCACTGGGGAGCTGTACTTCGTATTCTAAGGTATCTTCGTGGCACTCAGTTTCAGAATCTCTTGTTTCCCTCGACGTCATCTCTCGAGTTGCGAGCCTATAGTGATGCTGATTGGGATGGAGATCGCAATGATCGTAAATCCACCACTGGTTTTTGTGTGTTTCTTGGAGACTCTTTAATCTCGTGGAAGAGCAAGAAACAAGATGTTGTCTCTAGATCTTCCACGGAGGCGGAGTATCGTGCCATGGCTGTGACTACATGTGAGATTATTTGGTTACGTTGGCTTCTTGCAGATATGGGGGTTCACATTTCTATGCCTACTCCCCTGCATTGTGATAACAAAAGTGCGGTACAAATTGCAAAGAATTCTGTCTTCCATGAGCGTACGAAGCACATTGAGATTGATTGTCACTTCACCCGTCATCATTTGCAGCTCGGGACCATATCGCTTCCTTTTGTTCCATCGTCTTTGCAGATTGCTGACCTTTTTACGAAGGCTCAGTCGGCGTCTCGATTTCGTTTTTTGTGTGACAAACTCTCAATGCTTATTGCTGTTGCATTGTGAGTTTGAGGGGGGATGTTAGCCCATATGTTATTGGGCCTTTAGTTTATGGACCTTTAGGTTATTGGCTATGTATATATAGCCTACTTTTGGTTTAGTCAGTTTTTATGCTTTTCAGATTAAATGGTAAACCTTAGCCTTTCTTTCTTTCAATAAAGTTCTATTAATAGTATCATCCTCTCCATCTTGAGAGGAATTTGCCCACAAATTCATAACCTCACCTCTTTTACAAAGGCACTTCACAATCTCCTTCACACGGCCAAATATCTTCTACATCTTCCTCGCTTTGCATTTTAACCTCTTTTTCCTCTTCATCTTAAGGCTTTCCATCAACCTTAGCCGATTCAATTAATACTTCTTCCCCAAGATAGTATAATTTTCCCTCCCTTAGGATCACGTTCCTCCGGTTTGGGCACTCACTAGCCTTGTGCCCCCACCCTTGGCATTTGAAGCATTGAAATCCCTAGGGATTGGAAGTAGAATTCAATTTACCTTTATACCTTGGAGGATGTTTTTGGACAACCTTAGTGGCCTCGGTTTGGGTAGCCATGAATGAGTTATCTTTGAGCTCCCTCTCAACCTCTAAAGCCGCATGGAAGGTGCCATCTATAGTGTCGAATTTTTGAAGTGTCATGCGAGTGGAGATGTCCTTGTTTAACCCAACCTTGAAGTTCACAATGTCATGACTTACTTGCTCGCCCGGTGGTCAAGTTTCAACATCAATTGTTGAAATTCATCATAGTAAGCCATGACACTCTTGTTCCCTTGCCTCCAATTATACAATTTAGAAAGGATCTCATGCCTATAAGTCTCAGGCAAGTACCTTTGTCGCATAAGGTTCTTCAATCAAAACCAAGGAGGAGGTTGTCCCCCAATCATCTCATTCCCAAATCGTTTAACATACTCCCACCATGTATTAGCATACCCTTATAAGTGAGCTATAGCATAACAAAAAAAAATTTCTTTGGTGAGATCATTAAGTTGGAAGATCTTGTCACAACATGACTCCCATAAAAGGTAGGCTTCGGGATCACTCTCATCTTTGAAAATGGGAAGGCTCACTTTGATGGAATTGAGACCTACATCTTGGTTTGGGTGGCCATCTCTCACCTCTCGGCCTAACTCCCCATGTCTAAGCCTCATTCTTTCTTCCCTTAAGTAAACATCATCATACAGCCCATAACCACCGTGTTGTCCTGTCCTCCCCTACCATAGCCCTCAATATAGATGGGTCTATTTGGGTTAAGTGAAGCTTGTAGTGGATGGATTTGATTTGGATAGTGAGGTCTTTGGTCAAGTGGAATTTGGATGGGAGGGTTCGGGTTTGGTGATGGTATTTATGTTCCAAGCCCTTCTTGTTGGACTTGGTGGAGTAGAGGATGGCTTGGTCTATCTTGTTCTCGGCTTCGGGAGTAAAGATTAATATGATTTATGGAAATTGGTGTATATTGCATTTGGTGCAAGGTCTCGAGAGTATTAGTTGGGGAAATATTTTGAGGGGTAGAAAGTCGACCCCTTTGGCTTTTCACACGTTCTGATCTCTCACTCATTGATGCCACATCCGTATCTAATTTCTCAAGACCCACATTCAACCTAGCCACATCTCGGGACATAGTTTCAAGGTGAGCCAAAATGAGATTGATGGCATTATTGTCCATTGTTTGATCATTTGAAGCCTCAAGTTCCATTGTAGTGGTATCGAAAATAACCCTTCAAGTTACGGTCCAACAGGATACCAAATCAGTCCGCAATGTCACACACAACAATACAATGCAATACCTATAACACAAAACACATGTTATTTCAAAACAACCTCCCACAATGAGATCCCACCTTCAAGTTTCTTCAAACTCAAGCTCAACAAAGGTGGATGGCTCAAATAACCTCCAATTTAGATCAAATTCAAACCCTATACACCTATAGTGTTAGAGAACACAAATCTAACACTGAAAATACAAGAAAAATGCAAAATCAAAAATTCAAAATTTGACCTAGGGTCAAAAACGAGTTTAGTATATTTTGGGGGGGATTTTTGATGTTGACACTTCTTTTTTGTTGGAATTTTTAATTTCTATATTCTAATAGTGTTAGGGAACAAAATCTAATACCAGAAACACACATAAATCAAGTTTTTTGAAAGACCCTAAAAACGTGAACAATAATTATTTTTTTCAAGATAACAATCCCAAGATTGATTTTGTTGGAACAAAATCAAACCTTGCTTTGATACCAAATGATACAGAACAAACAAGGGAACACTAAATCACACCCCCAAAACAGTCCACAAATCACAACAAATCGTGGACCAAATGGGGACCTTTCTCGGATTCACTATCTAGAACAAGAAAGAAGAGGATACAAGGTGTTAATACACCAAAACAGCCAACCAACAAGAAGTTTAGCAACACAATATGAATCTCCACAATATTACAATAGCAACAAGAACAAACGGGTTACATTAACAACACAAGAAGCCGAAACTAAAACAAGATACAAGATAGGTAGTTAGACAAGTGTTGATGTAGTCTTAACAACCCAAGAGTATATTCCACTCTTGGATCTTTAAAACTTCACACAACAAACACCTAACTCTTGCAATTGACACAAGAGAGGCGTCCACCACCCAAGCATCAACATATCAAGCAAAATGCAACACATAAGGGAATCCACCCTTATGTGATACCCTAGTTTTAATTAGACTCTCTCTCACTCTAAGAGAAGTATTCTTCAATAATAATGATCAACTAAAGAAATAAACCCTACAATGTTTTATTTATACTACATTACAATAACAGACAAAATGACAAAAGGGCTCTTTATTGACTAGTCTTCAAAAACTCAAAAGTGTGATGATCATACTTGTATCAATCGAGGGTGGGGTTACAAAAACTTTACAGAAGTCAAAAAGGAAATTTTTGCTTCAGCCTTCGCCATGATGTTAGCTACCATGTTTCCCAATCTTCTTATCAAAGACCTGCAATGATGAATAATTGGGTTATAGAGTAATTCGCTTTTGTTAGCCAGTTAATGATTTCTTCTTAGTCAACACAGATCTCAACAGGGCACAAGTTGTGCTCCTCAATCAGAAGAAGGCCTTGCTTAAGTGCCATGAGTTCCATGAGATTATTAGAAGCATGATGGAAGATTTGTATGAAACCAAGAACCCAGGTGCCCGAGTCAGTTCTAATCACTCCCCCAATGCCCCCCTTCTCAGGTTCCCTAGGCATGACCCATCAGTGTTGAGTTTGTAGAAATGTTTGGGGGGGGGGGATCCAACCAATGAAGATGGTGAGATGAGTGTTGTTAGAGGAAAGCTTATTGATGTGGAGGAATTCCACAACTTTATAGCAAGTCTAATTAAAAGAAGGGGGTAATTTTTGTTGTTGAAGACATTGTTGTTTCTAATTTTCCAAATATTCCAGAGACAAAAGGGAAAGAAGGTGCCCCAGTCTACTATATTGTCATAGTTGTTATGACTTAGAGTTTTTCAGGTGGTTTCCTAGTTGGTAGGAGAGAAATTAAGGGTGGTAATGTTGTCATCACCATTGTAATGAAGAACTAGCTTCCTCTACAGAGTATTAGCATGCCTGCAATGGAAGAACAGATAGTGGATGTCTTCTTAGGGGGTAGGCACAAGTGGGACAGGACTGGTCGATATTGATGCCTCTTTTAAAGAGGGTTGCTCTAGTTAGGAGACTATCATGATTCAAAAGCCAGAGAAAAAACTTCACTTTTTCAGGGATGGTGGTTTTTCAAATTCATCCCCAAGGGTTATGATTGTTAAGTGAGGAGTTTTGTTGGAGTTGATGAGATTATAAACACTTCTACAAAAGAACATACTTGAACCATTTAAATTCCATTAGGGGGTGTCCTGCTGAATTAAAGGTTGTAAGACCCCATGAAGTTTCCTTGTCGTTAAAGCCTTTCGAGCAAATTAAAATAAGCCTTACCCTTAGAAATATTGCTAAGTGTTCCAACACTTAGTTTATTTTTGAGCTTCCAACTTCGATGAATTATTTTATGACCTTTTCGACCTCTGAATTTTTATTTTTCAAGTGTCGTTACAATCGTGGAAGTCAATAGTATATTTTGGGTGAGTTTCAAAATTCTTTGACCTCATTTAGGGCGTGCTTGGATTTCAAACCAGTGAGCCTCCACGATTGGGGGACGCCGCCCTGCTCTCTCCCTCGCTCTAAGGGAGGCGCCACTCCACTTTACCCATATCTCAACCAGGGCGCCGCCCTGGGTTCTCCCAGGGCCTAAGCAGGGAGCCGCCCTGTCCTTTCTCGTGGTCCAATAATTTTCAGTCTTCTTCTATTTTAAGACGAGAAATGATGCTCCAATTGGCTAATTACAATACTCCCTCATCAGTTTCTCCCCAAAACCAAGAACAGAGCTCCAAAATAAAAATCAAGATCTACCAAAATTCATTCGTTAAATTTCAAAAATAATTCAAGAATCATAATCCTCGGAATGAGATCTTCAAGGATCTCCTATTATTTTTACGAGTAGAGTTCCGAAAATCGCAAGTTCATCCAAAGTCACAAATTTGAGGTATGTGGGGTTTGAACAAGAATAATCCTTCCATTCTTGTACCCAAAACTTGATTTTTATAAAGATTACGTGAATTTTTATGTTGAAGTTTATATCAATTTATTCTTATATTGAGTTTATGCAATTGCCAATGAATTGAGTATTTGAAGGCATGATATTTTATCTTGTTATGATTTGAGTTGAGATATATATATCTTGACTTATATTTTCCTATTGTGAATTGATGTTGTTGAATTGACTTAAGATGAGTATTGATTATGAAATTTTATTATGAAATTTTGAGTGGTTGAAATTATGATAATTATGTTATGAATTAATTTTCAATATTTTAATTGAGATAATTGAAGATTTTTGACATGATTGTTGAGTATGAAATTTAGATATGATTTTGATGTATTAAATTTTTTATATTTTGGGTCCTAAATATAAGTCATGAAATTATAAGGAGATTTTTGATCTCGAGTTGTTGACAAGATTTTATAAGTATTTTTAAAAGCAAAGATTGTTGTTTGATATTGAGTTAAGACAAGAAATCCACATTTGATTGATTTATGATAAAGGCGTAGCATATTGGCCCCCGATGCAAGGTATTGAATTGTTTAAGGTGAATTTTCTAAGAGATGTGAGCCTGAGGCTGATTAAATTTCTGAGCTAAGTCCGAGAGTAGTATTTATCACCGAGCGGGAAGTGTGGTACTTTCCTAGAACTACGTGCCCCCGGATGTGAGTCTGAGGCTGATGTAGTGATCACTGATGAATTAAAAATTAAGGTCCTACTCCGATGGCAAGGATAGGATAGCTCTCCCCAACGAGGGTTGGACGTTGGACTCCATGTAGCTCACATGGTTTATGTCGGTTATAAGAAACTCCCAAAAATGATGTAGTCTATTCAAAAGAAGCAGTCCAAGGCTTATTTATTTAACGTTTTTGAAATCTCTAAGTTTCAAAAAGATGTTTTCTACTACCTTTGAGGTAAAGTATTGTAACACCCCGTACTTAATTACGTGCATTAGCCATTGTTATATGTGTTGGAGTATATGTATTGATCCTAAGTTAGGTATATATGAGTATTGATTATTTTGAGATGGTTTCAAGTGTATAGTTTGATTATATGTGTATAGGAATCGACCTTATTTATACCGGAATTTGCCCGTCGATGTTTCCATACGAAGGTTATTGAGTAATCTTTCCGACGATATAAATATTTTCAGAAACGGATAAGTTTCGGATATAAGTGAGAACGTTCGAAACTATAAAACGGTGGCCGGGATGTGAACAGTAAAATTGCAGAAAAATTTCCAGTTTTTGGGTCAAATTTGAACGATCATAACTCCCTCAATATAATGAACTGGGCGAGCTACCACATATTAAAAGAAAGATCTTTGAGTATTCTTTCTAATGAAATTGGTTTCATCCAAATCTAACAACTGAGTAAGGAGTTATACTCGTTCTATTTCAGCCTCTCAAAATAGATTTTTGTGAACAGTAAATTAGCAGGAAAATACTGAGGCCTGCCAATTTTTTGGGTCAACTTTGAACGATCATAACTCCCTCAATCTAATGAACTGGGCGAGCTACCACATATAAAAAGAAAGATCTTTGAGTATTCTGTCTAATGAAATTGGTTTCATCCAAATCCAACATCTGAGTAAGGAGTTATACTCGTTCTATTTCAGCCTCTCAAAACAGATTTTTGTGAACAGTAAATTAGCAGGAAAATACTGAGGCCTGCCAGTTTTTTGGGTCAGCTTTGAACGATCATAACTCCCTCAATATAATGAACTGGGAGAGCTACCATATATCAAAAGAAAGATATTTGAGTCTTATTTCCAATGCAATTGGTTTCATCCAAATTCAACATCTGCGTAAGGAGTTAGACGCGTTTTACTTCAGCCTCTCAAAACAAATTTTTAGGGTCAACTTCAAACGATTATAACTCCTTGTACAGGCCGAACTGGGTGGCCTAATTTATATGAAATGAAAGAACTTTGAATTATCTTTACAATGATACCAATTTCACCCAAATCCGATATCGGAGCAAAGAGTTATGGTCTATCTACTTCAGCTTGTCAAAACAGTCTACCGGAGGACATATTTGACATTATTTAAATTTTAAGGGCACTTTGGTCATTTTCTATGGTATTATGGACGGGAATATGTGTATATATACATGTATATGAGTTCAAAAACTCATATTCATCATCAATTATAGGAAAGAACAAACCCTAGCCTAATTTTCAACTCTAATTATCTTGTGATTCAATCGTGGAAAGTCCAAATTGATTCCGTAGTTGTGTTCATCGTCTCAAGGGCTTCGAGAAGCACCCCTTATTTGTGCCAACAGGACTTCAAAACCCAAAGGGTCATTCTATGGTAAGGATGCAAATTATGTTGGTGTTATTTATATGGATATGTATATATATATATATATATATATATATATATATATATATATATATATATATATATATGCATGTAAGCATAAGAAGTATGTTATTTGATTGTTGTTGAAAGATGATTGGAAATGATGTTGGATCATTCTTGTGCATGGTTGGATTATGTTGAATTGTGAAGGGATGATGTGGTATTGATGATATGGTATTGAAATGATGATTATATATATATACACACATAAACCTATTGTTCAAGTTGGTTTTTGGAATGCTTTGCAAATATTGGTTGTATGGAATTATGGAAGAGAATTGTGGTGTTGGGTTGCTAATACTAGATGCCAAATATTTCATTGTAGATAAGTGATTTGTAAAGGCGGAAAGTTGTGTTGAATTGGTATCCGAATCTACAATGAGGTATGTAAAGCATACTCTAACGATGTTCTTTGGCATGAAAACACCAATGTTCCATAAAGTAAGATTCCGATGGTTATCCAAACACATGTATTGTTCTACATTACCAATGAAGTTGTTTCCATTCTATAAAGTATCAAAATGTTTCATTGATATACCAAGAGGCTCCTATTTCATTGTTGTGATATTGATGATGCTGAAACATACTGTTGATGTACCAATGAGTCCTTATTACATCGTTATTGTATAGAAGGTCTATTACTTGATTCCTATTGATGTATCATTGTTCCAAAGGTACTATATTGGCATGAACACTAATGTAATAATCTCAAAAGCTTTTGAACTAAGTTATTGGAAAAATCTCTTATGTGTTACTTGATATACGTGTGGGTGGTATCCCAGGGGCATAAGCCTAGCATGGGTCGATCCCAATTGATATGTACTGGGGGCAGCCTAATGGTCACAGTACGGTACAGTATTGATTATTGTTAGGTGGTTGGAGGTTCGGGAGGAGGAGGTAATGGCGAATAATAATTGTAAAGAATGAAATGAACGAATGTATACCGTTCCACAAATGTGTTTGTATTCAAGAACCCAATTCAGATTAATAATAATGTACATGATCCTAAAAGTGTTTATGAAGTGTGGTTCACTTCTATTATGATTTATTCACATGTGTATGATTTTCTTGATCCCCCATATCACATATGATTATTTACAGCTTTACATACTCAGTACATATTTCGTACTGATGTCCCTCACGGGGGACCTGCATTCCATGCTGCAGGATCAGGTACTTCAGCTCATTCACAGCATAGATAGGAGCCAGGTCATACAACTGTTGGTGGTGAGCTCCAGTTTGCTTCGGAGCTTTCCGAGTCGGTTTCTTATATTTTGTTATTGTACAGGAGTCATGTGTGGGCGGGGGTTCGTCCCGACCCTTGTTATGTCATGTATATCCTAGAGGCTTTGTAGACATAAAGAAGGGTAAAGTAATGGAAGTTTATATAGTGATGTTATATTCGTATATGGGGTGGCCCCGACGGCCAAGTATTATATATATGTATATATATTTGTGCGTGTTGTGCATACAGGTAATTAGACCCTTTTATATGCAACGAAGTGCTGCCCAAATTTTTGGTGACATGTAAGTGAAAGTACAGGTATTTGAACGGGTTCTCCCGGGCCTTCTCGGCTTCGGGTGCCAGTCCGGCCCGCTGGAATTTTGGGCCGTGACAAGTATACAAATATATGTATTGATTAAGAAAGTTGATATTTAAGATTTCCTAAGTTATAAGTCTCAAAGTCTCCCAAGTTAATAAGAGCTTAAAGTTTTCTCAAGTTTTGAAGTTTCTAAAGTCCTAAGCTTTTGAGTTTTCAAAGGAGTCCTATTCTTCTCAAGATCAAAGTATAAGTTTTGAAAGTATTGTTTACAAATTTCTTTAGCTTACTAGTTTGAGAATAAGAAGAGAAACCAGACTTCTGAGTTAAAGTGTAATGACTCACGAGATTTTTGATACATTTTCTATTGTATATAATCTATGAGATTTGTATTTCAGTTTATTCAAGTTATGTGAGTCATTACGTTC
Organism: Capsicum baccatum var. pendulum; assembly: GCA_030864225.1. Lineage (NCBI taxonomy): Eukaryota > Viridiplantae > Streptophyta > Magnoliopsida > Solanales > Solanaceae > Capsicum > Capsicum baccatum. Next base: position 140,974,257 of record CM061558.1, read on the forward strand.
AGCATGTATGATTTCTATAAAGATTGATGATATTATTTTAATTATTGCTTTTCACCCCATATGCTCAGTATATCTCCAAGGTACTGACCCATACACTCGTGTGTGTGTGATACATTTTCTCTTAATGTAGGTACAAGTTGTAGCACACATTACCATATTCAATCAGTTTGCGGCTTCCAATCAGCAGGTAATAAGCCCTTTTGATTCAAGGGCTTGAGTTAATTATTCAGCTTGAGATTGTATTTTCTTTACTCAGTTGTATTGAGTTGGGATAGTTGGGAGTCATGACCCAGTTATCTTTAGTCAGTACTAGTAGAGGCTTCATAGACAGTCAGTAGAAGTTGATGTATTCAGTTTCAGTGTTGTTGTAAGAGCGGAGTTGTAATCTTATAAATTTAGTTTTGTATTGAGCAAATTCATAAAAGAGTTATCTTCTGCATTATTCTTTCATATTTATGCATTTTATTCAATTGCTTATAAGTATACCGTAGAAGGGTTAGCTTGGAGTTACTTGTGACTCTAAGCAACGTGTGACGTCTCGAGACAGATTCGGGATTTATTTCAATTTTTAGGGTACAATGGTCATTTTCTATTTGGACGAAAATTGGTCTTAAAAACCTGCACTTGGCCTCAATTTTATCAGATTTTATTCAAATTTTAGGAAAGGTGAAAACCCTATCCAATTTCAACCTCAAATATTTTGTGATTCAACCGTAGAAAATTCAAATCTGTTTCGTAGTTGTGTTCACCATCTCGGAAGCTTCAAGAAGCACCCCATGGTTATGTAAGGAGGATCCTAAATACAAGAGTTCATTGTTAAGGTATGAATATTGTTTATTCTTGATTCTTATCCATGAATAAGTATTGATAAAGGATTATGAGTATTGTCTTGATGTTGGAAGATAACTAGAAACATAGTTATGAATTGTTGTGTATAAATTGTTAGTAGTAAATTATGGAAGTTGCTGTATTGGATTATGGAGGATGAATTGTGGTGATATATCATTATATTAGTGGTTGTATGCCTAGTGATCATGTTGGTATTGGATGGTGATTAAGAACGGAAATAAGGCTAAGAGTGATGTTGAGAGATATTTCATGAAAATGCATGATATGTGAATGTAATAAGAGTATAAGAGGATGTATGTAGTACTCTTATTGATGAGCTAAAGGATTACTTCCTAGACATTATTTGGTGAAGTTAATACCTAAATGGTAAGGTTTGGTTGCTAATACTAGTTTGCCACAAATGACTTATTGTAGATAAGTGTTCGAAGAGTACGGGAAGTCACTTGTATTGAAGTGGTTATATCAAGGTATGTAAGACATACTCTATCTAATCTTTGGCATGAATAATAACCCATGGCACTCTCAAGTAAGCTTCCAACATTGTCCTACGACACATGACACATAATAACATCATATGATCTTCGACACTACCAATTGAACTTGTTTTCACTTTTAAGATGTCCGGCTAGTCAAAAAATGTCCATATACTATTGTTGACTCTGAAATGGTTTAATGAGGTATCCATGATTCTCTACTTCATCTTCATGATACTGATTACCTATTTACATATTTTTCCTATTGAGGTATCATGGTTTCAAGGACCATAAAGTGTGACCACAAAGTAACCAATCTCAAAGATTAATTGAATTAAGAAATGGAATGTCTGTATTTTAAATTGATAATATGATGTATTGTATTAGTACCACTGATCAGTTGGCCATTGTATTATAAAGATTATGTATATATGCTATTCCAGGGGTGGTCCCTGATGTATTGTATTAGTACCACTGATCAGTTGGCCATTGTATGACATATGTTATGTATTGATAAGGATTACGGGAAGTAATGATATAAAAGTAATGTGCAGGTATCCCATCAGTTCTTTTAAGTGTGGTCTACTCATACTGTTTATTCACTGGTATCTGGGTTCTGTTGATCTTTTGTATCTCATCTTGATACTCACTGCCTTACATACTCAGTACATATTTCCGTACTGACGTCCCTCATGGGGGACCTGCATTCATGCCTGCAGGAACAGGTATTTCAGGTCGTACACCTCCGCAGTAAGAGCCAGGACATTCTGTTGTTAGTGGTGAGCTCCAGTTGCTTCGGGGCATCCCAAGTCGTCTCTATATATACACTTTTGGTATTTGCATAAAAGTCTTTTGTGGGCGGGAGTTTGTCCAGACCCCAACTCAGTTGTGTATCTATGTAGAGGCTTTTGTAGACATATTGTACAGCCATAGGAGTGTTTGGTTGATAGATGTGATGGCTCTGACGGCCAATTACTGTTCATATATATATATATATTTATGCGTGTCTGCTGGGCTGATACATGTACTGTTTTCTTCTATTTACAACGAAGTGCTGCCCAAATTTCTAATTTTCATAAGTAATGTAAATGTGAAAGTATAGGTTATGAACGGGTTCTCCCGGGCCTCCTCGGCTACGGGTGCCAGTCCGCTCCAATGGGATTTGGGGCATGACAGAAGTGGTATCAGAGCGGTTCGTCCTAGTGAGTCTACAAAGCCGTGTCTACGTAGAATCTCGTTTATCGGTGTGTTGTGCACCACATCTATAAACAGGAGGCTATTGGACATTTAGGGATTGTTTCCACTCTTCATTTCTTAGATCGTGCAATAGATCCCATATTAGAGATAAAGTCATAATCAATCGCTTAATCCAATTGTTTCTTTTTTATTTATTATAGTGACGATGCCGGTTACAAGGAGAAAGAATAAGTGAAATTCTAATGGGTCTATTGAAAGGTACAAAACTCATCTAGTTGCAAAAAGGTTTTCACCAGGTTGAAGGCTATGATTTTTCTGAAACATTCAGCCCAGTTGTAAAACCAGCGACAATTCACATTATTCTCCCATTGGCAGTCTCGCAAAAATGGTCCCTACATCAGTTAGGTGTTCAAACTGCCTTTTTACATGGCGATATCGTTGAAGATGTGTTCATGGCTCCACCTCCGGGGTTCGCTCATCCACAATTTCCTTATTATGTCTGCAAACTCCATAAATCATTCTATGGTCTCAAGCATGCTCCGAGGGCCTGGTAAACCAAGCTTCTCCAATTTTTGGTGTCCCTTGAATTTTATCCTTCAAAGACGGATGTTTCATTGTTTATCTACAACTCAGGTGGTATTCAAAACTTACAGTTTCGAATAATAAAATAAAGATAAAGCTATTTGTGCGCACGTTAAGGATAAGGCACTAAATTCTCTCGGTGCACAATAGCAGGATTGCAATTGTGGCCAACGAAATGGTGGCTCGACGCCGGAAAACTAATCTACAGACATCAGCGCACACTATGGAACTTTGTGGCAAAACCCCTGATTTTGATGCATGATGAGCAATATTATATGTTCAACTTCGGAGATCGAGATCAGGTACTTTGGTCAGGACCTTAATATTTCAATAACAAGCCATTGATCCTAAAGGAGTGGGAGCTGGACTTTACGTTTGATTAGCAAGTGTTGAGCACTATCCCCATATGGGTGAAATTCCCTGGTTTACCCGTAGGTTACTGGTCAACTGAAGTCTTAAGCAAGATGGCTAGTGCAGTGGGTAAACTACTATACACGGACAAATTTACCGAGAAGTCGGAGCAAATTTCTTATGCACGAACTGTTATAGAGGTGGACATCTCCCAGCCACTTCCTGAGATGATTACGGTTGAAACACCAACAGGGCCTTGGGACCAACCTGTTACTTATGATTTGGTACCCAAATTCTGCAATAATTGTGTTATGTTTGGGCATGAGGACCATGAGTGCTGGTGCAACAAAGATGCTGAAGCTGAGCCTGTGCAGCAGGCAAAATGGGGAGTAACCAAAAATCCAAGGAAATGCAACAGGAGGAGGAATACCAAGCAAGTTTGGATCTCCACGCCTTGATCCCAATCCAGTAGATGTGCAGTGCGTTCAGGGCAATATATCCCTGGAGGTGAGGGTGATACCTCAGGTGCCTAAAACTGTGGAGGGGGGAATGAACACAAGCAACAGACTGCATATACAACACAGTTGGACAGGACCAACCTACCAAACGCTGTAGGAAGCAAGTAGTGGAAGACACTGGTAGAATGGGACAAAGAGGTGAAGCTAGCGATTCTTCACCACATTGGTACAATCCTCCATGATTTTCTCCACCTGGAATATAAGGGGCCTGAACCAGGCCCATAAGCAAAAAGAGTTGAAACGTTTGCTTGTAAAGAATAAGATTGATGTTCTAGGTTGTGTCGAAACTAAAGTAAAGGAACCTAATATGAAACAAGTGTTGAAGAGGGTAGCAAATGGATGTAATATGGTTTTCAATTATTCCCCTGAATGGGCGAATCCGGCTTATCTGGAAAACCTCTGTGAAAATCAATGTTCTAAAAGTGTCTGACCAGTTTATCCATTGCTTAGTTGAGAACATCGGATCCTAAAGTTCCACTTATCTCACAGTCATCTGTGCTATGGAGGAGATTAGTAAAAGGGAGGAGTTATGGTCTGAATTACTACAACACACACTGATGCCTTCTAATCCATGGGTATTGTGTGGTGATTTCAACAATGTCTTACATTCAGAGAATCGGATGGGAACTCCAGCCACTGCTGCTGAAACTCAAGGCTTTCAAAATATGATTGACATTCTACAATTTACACCCTTGAGATCAAAAGGCTGGCAATTCACTTGGTGCAACAAGCAGGAGGGGTCCAACAGGGTCTATGGCAAGATTGATTGGGCATTAGGAAATTATGATTGGATTCAGATTGGACATGTCGAAGATGAGTTTCTAAATCTGAACACACACCTATTTTATTTTAATTAGAGTGTGTCAGTCTGCAAAATTGCATCCTAAGCCATTTGGATTTTTCACTAATGTGATGGCACATCCTACATTTCATGATACTATCCAGCAGGCTTGGAACCAGGGTGGTGTTGCTATTAATGTGGAGAAAACTAAAACTGGTTAGGGATTCTCTCAAAGATATAAATTCTTATATGGCCTCCTATATGCAAAAAAATCCAGTTGGCAAGAAAAACTTGAATTTGTACAGTTCCGGCTACAAGGAAACCTCACTTGTCAAATACTTATGAATCAAGAGAAATGACTAGTGGAGGACATTGAAAAGTGGACTGCAGGTGATGAGACAAAAAGCTAGAGCCACATGGATTGAATGTGGTGACTCAAATACCAAATACTTCCATGCCCAATGGAAGCTTAGAGTCACTCATAATGCAATTGTTTCAATTTATACAGAATCAGGTGAAAAACTTATTAACCCCAAGATGGTAGAGGAAGAATTTATTGTTGTGTTTGCTAGTTTAATGGGGGATAAAATCTCCATGGCTTCGTCACCTGAGAAAAACCATGTCCCTCTACTTATATGGGGTTCATGTTGACATATATACCGATCATAAGAGCCTACAATATATCTTCAGTCAGAAAGATCTAAACTTGAGGCAGCGGAGATGGCTTGAATTGTTGAAAGATTATGATGTTGATATCTTGTATCATCCAGGGAAAGCGAATGTGGTAGCGGATGCACTGAGTCGTAAGTCTAAAATGGCATCTATAGAAAAGCAGGGGATGATTAAGGATCTTCACCAACTAGCTAATTTGGGAGTTCGACTTCTTGAAACTCCAGATGAAGAGGTTATTGTACGTAATGCAGCGGAATCTTCATTGATAGCTGAAGTGAAAGAGAAGCAGTATGCAGATCCAATTTTATTGCAGCTTAAGGAGGATGTGCAGAGTGGCACGACAAAGGCATTTGAGCTTACGCGAGAAGGAGTGCTTCAGTGTCAGAATCGTTTATGTGTACCTGATGTAGTTGAGCTAAGAAAGAGAATTATGACAAAAGCACACTGTTCAAGGTATTCCATCCATCCAGGGTCGACTAAGATGTATCAAGATTTGAAAGCAATATATTGGTGGAATGACATGAAGAAGAATATTGCCGAATTTGTAGCTGAATGTCCGAATTGTCAAAGAGTCAAAGTAGAACACCAGAAACCCGGTGGTTACATGCAATGTATAGATCTTCCAGTCTGGAAGTGGGACAAGATCAATATGGATTTCATCACGGGTTTGCCTCGTACATATCGGAAGTTTGATTCCATATGGGTGATCATTGATAGGCTTACCAAATCTGCACACTTCTTACCAGTTAAGACAACTTATACGGCGGAAGAGTATGCGAAGTTGTATATTAAGGAGATCGTTCGGTTACATGGAGTTCCAATTTCCATTATATCCGATCGAGGAGCCCAATTTACCGCGAATTTCTGGAAGTCTTTTCAAAGGAGTTTGGGGACACAAGTAAATCTAAGTACGGCTTTTCATCCTCAAACGGACGGACAAGCGGAACATACCATCCAGACACTTGAAGATATGCTACGAGCATGTGTATTAGATTTCAAAGGCAACTGGGATGATCACCTACTTCTTATCGAGTTTGCCTACAATAATAACTATCATTCAAGTATCAAAATGGCACCATATGAAGCATTGTATGGAAGAAAGTGTAGATCGCCAATAGGATGGTTTGAAGCAGGTGATGCGGTCTTATTTTGACCGGATCTTGTTTATCAAGCAATGGATAAGGTTAAAGTGATCCAACAACGTCTTGCAACAGCTCAAAGCAGACACAAATCTTATGTGGATGTTAGAAGAAGAGGACTTGAGTTTTCTATCGGCGATTGGGTATTCTTGAAAGTATCACCAATGAAAGGAGTGATGAGGTTTGGCAAGAAAGGAAAGTTAAGTCCACGATACATAGGTCCGTATAAGATCATTCACAGATTTGGACAAGTTGCTTATGAGTTAGAGCTACCTCAAGAGCTCTCAACAGTTCATCCCGTATTTCATGTTTCGATGCTTCGCAAGTACATCGGAGATCCATCGCACATCACTACTATGGAAGATGTACAAATTACAAAAGATCTCACTTTTGAAGAAATGCCTATTGCTATTCTTGATCGCCAAATTAAAAAGATAAAGAATAAAGAGATAGCATCGGTAAAAGTACTTTGGAGGAATCAACAAGTTGAGGAGATCACATGGGAAGCCGAGGAAGCGATGAAGATTAAGTACCCTTACTTATTCAACGATGAGGAGGAAGTTCATGACACGGAAGAAAAACAATAACAAGTAAGTGTTTGTTTTTATGCAAGGATGTTATGATTATGAATATGTTAATTGTAAGCTTGGACATGTCTTAATTGAGTAACTATGCTAACATTCGAGGACAAATGTTCTTAAGGGGGGGATAATGTAACACCCCGTAAATTTTTTCGTACACTTATCGCGATTATATGGAGTCCTAAAGACTTGCGTATGGGTTAAATTAAGTTTATGGTGTACAGAAGTATCCCGTCAATAGTTGTATGTGTAGGTATTGGAATAATCTTTCCAACGATATAAAGTTTGCCCAAAACAGAGTAGTATTTCATATAAGCGAGCACATTCGAAATTTCAAAACGGTGGCCGGGAAGCCTGTGAACAGTAATTCTGCAGGAAAATTTCTGCAGCTAGGCACTCCAACTTGAGACGATCATAACTCCTTGTACAAAAAGAATTGTGTGAGCTGCTATATATAGACGAAAATCTCCGAGAGTCTTCTTTCCGATGAAATTGGTTTCATCCAAATCCAACATCGGAGTAAGGAGTTATACTCGTTTTACTTCAGCCTCTCAAAACAGATTTTTGTGAACAGTAAATTAGCAGGAAAATACTGAGGCCTGCCAGTTTTTGGGTCAACTTTGAACGATCATAACTTCCTCAATATAATGAACTGGGAGAGCTACCATATATCAAAAGAAATATCTTTGAGTCTCCTTTCTAATGCAATTGGTTTCATCCAAATCCAACATCTGAGTAAGGAGTTATACTCGATTTACTTCAGCCTGTCAAAACTGTCCACTGGGACAGATTCGGGATTTATTTCAATTTTTAGGGTACAATGGTCATTTTATATTTGGACGAAAATTGGTCTTAAAAACCTGCACTTAGCCTCAATTTTATCAGATTTTATCCAAATTTTAGGAAAGGTGAAAACCCTATCCAATTTCAACCTCAAATATTTTGTGATTCAACCGTAGAAAATTCAAATTGGTTCCGTAGTTGTGTTCACCATCTCGGAAGCTTCAAGAAGCACCCCATGGTTATGTAAGGAGGATCCTAAATACAAGAGTTCATTGTTAAGGTATGAATATTGTTTATTCTTGATTCTTATCCATGAATAAGTATTGATAAAGGATTATGAGTATTGTCTTGATGTTGGAAGATAACTAGAAACATAGTTATGAATTGTTGTGTATAAATTGTTAGTAGTAAATTATGGAAGTTGCTGTATTGGATTATGGAGGATGAATTGTGGTGATATATCATTATATTAGTGGTTGTATGCCTAGTGATCATGTTGGTATTGGATGGTGATTAAGAACGGAAATAAGGCTAAGAGTGATGTTGAGAGATATTTCATGAAAATGCATGATATGTGAATGTAATAAGAGTATAAGAGGATGTATGTAGTACTCTTATTGATGAGCTAAAGGATTACTTCCTAGACATTATTTGGTGAAGTTAATACCTAAATGGTAAGGTTTGGTTGCTAATACTAGTTTGCCACAAATGACTTATTGTAGATAAGTGTTCGAAGAGTACGGGAAGTCACTTGTATTGAAGTGGTTATATCAAGGTATGTAAGACATACTCTATCTAATCTTTGGCATGAATAATGACCCATGGCACTCTCAAATAAGCTTCCAACATTGTCCTACGACACATGACACATAATAACATCATATGATCTTCGACACTACCAATTGAACTTGTTTTCACTTTTAAGATGTCCGGCTAGTCAAAAAATGTCCATATACTATTGTTGACTCCGAAATGGTTTAATGAGGTATCCATGATTCTCTACTTCATCTTCATGATACTGATTACCTATTTACATATTTTTCCTATTGAGGTATCATGGTTTCAAGGACCATAAAGTGTGACCACAAAGTAACCAATCTCAAAGATTAATTGAATTAAGAAATGGAATGTCTGTATTTTAAATTGATAATATGATGTATTGTATTAGTACCACTGATCAGTTGGCCATTGTATTATAAAGATTATGTATATATACTATTCCAGGGGTGGTCCCTGATGTATTGTATTAGTACCACTGATCAGTTGGCCATTGTATGACATATGTTATGTATTGATAAGGATTACGGGAAGTAATGATATGAAAGTAATGTGCAGGTATCCCATCAGTTCTTTTGAGTGTGGTCTACTCATACTGCTTATTCACTGGTATCTGGGTTCTGTTGATCTTTTGTATCTCATCTTGATACTCACTGCCTTACATACTCAGTACATATTTCCGTACTGACGTCCCTCACGGGGGACCTGCATTCATGCCTGCAGGAACAGGTATTTCAGGTCGTACACCTCCGTAGTAAGAGCCAGGACATTCTGTTGTTAGTGGTGAGCTCCAGTTGCTTCGGGGCATCCCAAGTCTTCTCTATATGTACTTTTGGTATTTGCATAAAAGTCTTTTGTGGGCGGGAGTTTGTCCAGACCCCAACTCAGTTGTGTATCTATGTAGAGGCTTTTGTAGACATATTGTACAGCCATAGGAGTGTTTGGTTGATAGACGTGATGGCTCTGACGGCCAATTACTGTTCATATATATATATATATATTTATGCGTGTCTGCTGGGCTGATACAGGTACTGTTTTCTTCTATTTACAACGAAGTGCTGCCCAAATTTCTAATTTTCATAAGTAATGTAAATGTGAAAGTATAGGTTATGAACGGGTTCTCCCGGGCCTCCTCGGCTACGGGTGCCAGTCCGCTCCAATGGGATTTGGGGCGTGATATTACTGACGTGGTGCTGACGCGGCAGCACGTGTAAAACAGTACACCACATGCAAGTGGTGGTAGCCTGATAGGGTGTAAATAGTTTCACTTTTTTATAGTTTAGGTGTATAATAGGTCACTAGTATAGTTTAGGTGTGGCTTCGACTTTTCGGGTATAGTTTGAAGTGGAAACGATGTCTTTTCCCTTAAATTGAATTATGTTAGGTTATTAAGTACTATCTATAATCTATATCTATAATCTATAATATATTAAAAGTGTGAAGACCTTTAGAAAAGTTATTTGAACTTTTTGTCTTTCATTAAAAATTTCTGTAATAGATAAAATTATCTTTTTACTTATTTTCTGCAATTATTATATTATTATATTTATAATATTATCTAGACTCCTAAAATATTTTTTTTTTTAAAAATAATTTTTCCATGTTGATTGTTGCTCTCAAAATGACTGTTTTCTCGTATTTGCAAGATTCCTTATTTTTTAGCACATTTACAGTTATGGTAATACTATAATACAATTAGTACAAAAAATATAGGGAAAAGGCATCGTTTCCATCTTAAACTATACCCGAAAAGTCGAAGCCACACCTAAATTATACTAGTGACCTATTACACACCTAAACTATAAAAAAGTGAAACTATTTACACCCTATTAGGCTACCACCACTTGCATGTGGTGTACTGTTTTACACGCGCTGCCACGTCAGCACCACGTTAGTAAAAAGTATCACATTTTTATAGTTAAGGTGTGTAATAGGTCACTTATATAGTTTAGGTGTGGATTCGACTTTTCGATTATAGTTTGGGGTGGAAATGATGCCTTTTTCCTTAATGTTTTTAGCCGTTTACTTTTGTTATTTAATAGGCTGGACGCGCCTAAAATAAGTGTAATACACGCGCCTTAGAATGGGGGTCACGGGGAGGTAATAATATCACTTTTATATAGTTAAGGTATGTAATAGGTCACTTATATAATTTAGGTGTGGCTTAGACTTTTCCTGTATAGTATGGGGTGGAAATGATGCATTTTCCCTATATATACAATACAATCTATTTTTGGCAAAAAAGAATTCTTATTTTTGGTGAAATTTAGCAGTATCCTGATATATATAATGATTGTTACTACTACAAAAATGGCTTGAGGCCTCAACTTTTTGGAGGCCCTATTTTTTCTAAGTATGTATACTAACTGATCAGAATGCATGTATAGTGCACAACATGCACACAAGATTTTTACCAACTGACATTGTCACACCCTTTTTTCGACTCCAAAAAAGATATGTATTTTAAGTTCGAAAGAGTTTTATTATTAAGGTGACAAAAATGAAAAATTTGTTTCGAAAAAAAAAGAATTATTTACATTATTGTTTTTTTTCTTATTCAGAGTCGACACTTGGCACAATCCGGTGTGCTAAGTCATCTTTGGAAAATCCTTTTCAAAACGGTTTGACTCTAAAAAATTGATCGGCGAACAGAGATTCCGACTAAGGAATTCTGTTGACCGAGGGAAAGGTGTTAGGCACCCCTCGATCCCGTGGTTCGACCACGATCGCTTGGTGGAGCGCATCAGCTAATTTGACATTACAAATGTACAAACCACATAAACACACAAAACAAGCAAACAAACAAATCACACAAAATTCAAAACAAACCAAAATAATGTTCAGTCCAAACTATACAATCCAAAAAAAATAGAGGTACTGAAATATAAAACTTATTCTATTCTAAACTAATCCTAAACTAAACTCCACCCAACGTTCTGGGCCTTGATCACGAGCCTCCTTTGCGTACATGCGACTTTGGGGCATTCCCCAGATAAATCAATACAAATCTTTCGGGGCATTCCCCGGCCAAATGAGTACAATTTAAACTTTTCGTACAATAAAGTAGAAAGTACCATTCACGCACTTATTCAAACACTCCAACAAATCGTTATTCCTAAATTTGCCTACCCGGCCTATGTTTGCCTACCAAGTTCAACGTATCACAATTCTATCATGTTCAACATTATCAATACATCAAAATTAATCAATATTCATTTTCCTCCATTTTTAATCCCCACCTTAATTCATTTTCAACCACGTGATTAACCCATTTCAATACACAATCCACCAATCGAGAATAACAAAAATTCACCAATCATGCTTAGCACATCACACACCCAAATGTCACCAACAGTTCACATCAACAAACAAACCATGGTATCGAATCACACGCAATCACAATCACATAAGAATTAAAAGAGAAGAAAGAATTGGACCTTAAATTTGAAGCTTTCAAACTCAATGTTATTCGAATAAAGAGAGTCCGCAACCGAAAATCTTGAGTCGAACCTTAACACCAACAATCCAACTCGACAAATAATGAACCGATCACCGTCACTTTTTACGCCGGTACTGTTCACCGGTACTGTTCATCGGTACTGTTCATCGGTTACTGTTCACCGGTGCCCCTTTTTTTTGTTGTTGTTGTTCTTGTTCTTGTGAGGAAGATTATTTTGTGATTGTTGTTATTGTGGAGAAGGTGATGATCAAAGAATGAGCCTCCCCTTTTTCCTTAGAATTTTTTTTTTTTGTAATGGGCATGGATTTGTCATGATGTGAGAATTTTTTGGTGGGTCCCCCATACATTCTTTCTTTTAGTTTGTTATTGTGAGGATAAAAATGTGAGTTGGAAGGGAGGTGGAATCTTTTGATTGGGTAGGTTGTTAGGATAAGATAAATTAGTTAGAGGTATTGTTTTTGGTTTATTTTTGTATTTTTGTGGGATATAATTACATGGGGTTGGACACATGGTAAGGTGAATTAAAAATGAATAAAATTAGACTTCGGGAGGGACAAAATTAGGTGTATACAGACATCAGATGCATGTATAGTGCACAACATGCACATAAGATGCACATAAGTCCCACAAGATGCACGTACGTCACACGAGATACACGTGTGGCACATGAGATACATGTGTGATGCACGAAAACTATTTTTATTGAATATACTTGAAACCTCTGATTAAAAGTTAGCTTTAGGTCACCTGATCACCCAATTTAACTAATTTATCTACAAGATATAACCAAATGTGAGATAAGACAATAGTATTGCCTTTGTTGTTGGTGTTGCATAAAGAGTCGCAAGAAAAAACGGACTAAGATTTCGTTGTATCATGAGTAGATTCTGAGGAAAAGAAAAAAAAGTTAAAGTTGTCTTCAATTTTGAGGTCTTTTATCGACGGAATTAGCAAGAGTGGGTAATGTGATATCAGGTTGATGGATGAAATTAATAAGGTGTTTTTATAGAAATAGAAAAATGGGGTCATTTGTAACGATAAACAAAGTTGAAATTGAAGTTGGAAAAAAGTGAAAACAAGTAAACTTTTTCAAAAATAATTTGGAATTGAATTTGAAATTCTCATGATCAAATACCTCAATTTTCACTAAAGTGAAATAATTTTCAAAAAGATGAATGCTAAATAAGCGGAATTAAATTATTATTATTATCACAACAATTGTATAATTTATTGGACGAAAGGTGTCTGATTTATCACCCTAAACTATATATGGCTACGCTAGTAACTATTAGATTCCTCATTAAGGAACTGAACGAACCAGAAATCCACCACGTACAACTACTGAGAGGCAAATGTTGTCGCAGATAAGCTTGCTTCAAATTTCTCTATTTATAGAGCCCTCCAACTACTTTCATTTCTACCACACTACTTATTTTCTCAATTCTTGAATATCCTTCTTTTCCCTCTTCCCAAAAGATTATCAATTCTTCATTCCAAGAAAAAATGGCTATTAGGAAATCAAACAAGTTGTCACAAAGTGCAGTATTGAAACAAATTCTAAAAAGGTGTTCAAGTTTGGGAAAGAAAAATACTAATGGATATCAAGAGTTTGAATAGTGAAATGGTGGATTTCTGGTTCGTTCAGTTCCTTAATGAGGAATCTAATAGTTACTAGCGTAGCCACGTATAGTTTAGGATGATCAATCAAACATCTTTCGTTCAATAAATTATACTACAATGTATATGAAGAATAATATAAAGTATATACGTAGGTCAAAAATTATTTTTCATACTTATATATAATGAATCTTAAACATTCTTGATAAAATTTCTGGTTGCGTCACTAATAATAGTATTCTCTTATTTGATAATAGTGAAAATTTGGTGTAAATTTCTTTCTCTCTTTACAATTATTAATTTGATTTACCCCTAAAGTATGACAATTCCTGCTCAAATGAGCTCAACGGTCAACTGCTATCTGAATTATATATTGGGATAATTTCATAAATAGACACGTCCTACAAGTCTTTACAACTAGAATTAAATCAATAGTTGATGCAAAATAAGAATTAAAAAAAAATTGTCAAAGTTGATGATTTATGAAGATAATGAACTGAAAACTGTCATTGTTGTGCAGTTAATCTTGAGCTTTGATTGAAAGAGAGAATTGAGAGAAGATCGTGAGAAGACATTTTGTGAAATGCTAACTGACTTTATTTTGTGAATGTAAAACTAACATATATACAAGTATGTGTAGGTGCGAGCTGTCAACAACTATTTAACTAATTAAGTCCAGTCAGCTAACTAACTACCACTAACAACATAATCAAGCTTTACATGATTCTTCAATAATCTCAACCCCCCCCTCTTCAAGTTGGAGATGCTGTAAGTACATCCAACTTGCCCAATACAGTATGATGCTTAACTCCAGCAAGAGACTTTATCAAGATGTCTGCAAGTTGAGCATTTGTCGTAACATGTTGCAAAGTAACGAGGCCTTCATGTAGCTTGTCCCGGACAAAATGACAGTCTACTTTTATATGTTTGATTCTCTCGTGAAAAACAGGATTTCTTGCAATGTGTATGGCTGCTTAACTATTACAAAACATAGAAATAGGCTTGGTGGAGACAATATTTAACTAATAAATAAATAAAGACAAATTTTACGGAGTAAAATTGAGTATTTTCATGGGTCAAAATTGGGCATCGTAATGGATTCATTCGGGCTGATGATTTGTAATGGGCTAGTCCAAATCAATCCTTCATCATAATCAGTCTAGCTTAAACTCATTAAAACTTAAACGGTTGAAAAAACAGTGTCGAGCCTAACTAAACCCATTAAAACTTGAATGGTTGAACGAATTAAATGGATTTGAGTTAATTTTAGCACCCCTCGAAAGGACACATGAGGTACATCTCGAAAGGACACATGAGGTACATATTAATATTTTTCTTAGTATAAGGGTATACGTGGCTCGAGGGCATATTTAATATCATTCTTAAACGGAGGACATTAATGATTCCTTTTAATAGTTAAAGGGTAAATTTATCCCTTTTTCCCTTATATTACATCTTCCTTTGTTCGGCGGGATAATCTTTAGTATATTGTATTTGCTTTAGGTTGTTGTTCCTACCTTAAGGCTGTTAGGCCATAAAAATAATATCTGTTTTAAGAATTAAAATTATCTTTGATCATGAATATAATAAAAAAAAAAAAAAAATTTTGTAAGAGAATTTCAAAAATAATTGTTATTGAAAAAAAAATATCTATGACCAAACACCATTATTTTCACTAAAGATAAATAATTTTCAGAAAAAAAATCTTCTTGCTAAACCCCTACTAAATTTGAAAATATAAATTTAATTATTTATACTTTACATAGTAATTTAATGATAGAGTTAGCTGTCAATACGGGTCGGCCCAGTCCATTCGAGCTAGCCCACACGGGCTTTAAGTATGACGGACCAGGTCGGGCTGTACCATCAAACTGATGGGCCAAAAACATCAAGCCCACATCATTACTCTGTGGGCTGCGGGCCTCGCAGGCCAACCCATTTTTTTAAAAAATAATATATTATAATTTATTTTTAGAATGTTAATAAATATAAATATTACCAGAAAATATTACATAGTTTTAATACTTGATAATCAAGTCTCCAACACCCCTAAAAATACTCCTAATAGCGAAATTAAATAACTTTTGACATGATATCCTTTGAACTAAATAAAAATACTAATAAACAATCTAAATAGTTGCACGTATTTGACTTACAGGCCGGCCCACGGGCTAGCCCAACCCATATTGCTCAAGCTCCACGGGCCACAGACTTATTCGGGCCTGTAATGCCCCAAAATTTCACCCCGGAGCGTCACACGGTGCTTAAGGCTACAAGTAGACCCAAGCTAACCCTTCGAGCCTGCTACTACATATAAAGCTTATTTAGAGATGAATAAAGCAAAACAATGGTACTATCATATCATGCTCATAATGGAATACGAAGAATTACTTTTCTGGACAGTCAAAATACTGAAAGTATAATCATACTAATAATCTAGTCTGACAATGCCTCTACTACTCAAGGAAACTAGAGAGCCATTAGGACAGATCCCCAACTGACTCGAACTGAAATCAACAAAACCTACTGCTAATAATACAGAATGTCTGAAAAATAGGTCCTTGAACCATGAGGACTCACCACTGTGGAAATGTAGTGAAAGGTACTCGGGATAACTGACGCTGCTGCGACTAAGCACCTAAACCTACATTATGAGACAATGTAGCACACAGACGTATATGTGGATCAGTACTTTGAGGATATACTGAGTATATGGGGGTGCGTGCAATATGTAAAATAATATTATCATTGACTATAAAATCATGCAATGCTAAATGTAAATGGCTCACATAGATTGAATAATCCAAAATCTGAAGATACAAATTGATGAATAGTAAAACATATAATCTGAATTCCATGAGCCATTACACTTAGTTCTAAAGTCTGTATTTAGTTCTTATTCTCAAACCATGTAATCTTGATGAAGGCTAGAACTTTGTTTTCGCATAGTAAATATTTTATCTCAAAGAACTATTTTAAGAGTGGGGAACTTCTATTTGGGAGGTTCTTCTAACTAACATGTACATCATGTGAGCATCCATTATGCCCCGTAAGGTTAGGGCTGTTCTACCCTTGCCATCAGAATAGAACAATTTATCTTAGTGATCACTATCTCAATTATCCACGTGTAGTGAAAATGAATATCTCAACCTACGGTGGCACGTAGTTCTGAGGCATGAAATCGTAGTAACATGCTCCAACTCGGTGCTAAATACTACTCCCAATCATATGCTCAAAGTCTCAAGAAAATCCACTTTAAAAGAAATCTCATAAGGAAATCAATTATAAAGTTTGTAATCTCATTTCGTAAAGTGAATTTCAACTCTATTGTGACAAAAGGGTCGAATCTTTCTAAATTACTTCAAAATAGTCTAATCATAAGGTGCACGTAGCACAACACTTCTCAATATCACATTCTAAAATAAGGCTTAGTGAGCCATATGTCAAAATCAGGATCAAATATCTAAAAATTCATACTTTATATCATAAACATGCATAACTCATTTGGAAATCTGAAAATTTCAACTTGTTGCACAATAATATCAACATTCTCATTTATTTCAACTTCTAAAGTATTGAAAATCTTATAATCTCATGAACAACAACATAGGGTATAAATTCAACTTCAATTTCATAGGGAAACATATAAAATCTAATAGCTTTTGAAATAAAAATCTAGTTTTGGGTACAAGAACGAAAAGAGTGTTCTTGTTCAAACCCTACATACCTTAAGTTATAAACTTAGATGAACAAACTTGCTTGAGACTCCTTTTTGTACTCCTGAATGAGAGTTCTTGAAGCTTTTGAAATATGAACTTGGAATCTTGACTCAATTTGGAGAATTAATAGTGAGCTTTGGAGGTTCTTGAATTTAGATGTAGATGCTTAGAGTTTTCTCTTGAAGAAGATCGATGAAAAATGAGCATATATTGCTCAGAAACGTCCTTAATCTTTTGTTTTCACGACTTGGGGTGTGGGCAAAAAGACTAGACTGTCCTTGGATTTTAAAATTCATAACAGGCACGCCGTTTAAGGCTTCACCACGATGCGATGGTGGGTCCATCGCTAAACCCACCGCGATGTGATCCAATCGTGACGGGCTACTGGTTTTGACAATCGTTAATTTTCGGTTCATCGCGATGCGGATCGCGATGACCCGCTGAAATTGGACAATTACGGATTAAAGCCATACCACGATGCGATGGCTCTCCCATCACTATTCTCACCGCGACGCGGCCTAATCGCGGTGAGCCACTGGAAAGTGCCAAATGTTGATTTGTCCTTCGTCGCGACGCGATGGCCTGTCAAACTGAAATCCTGAGTACTAAAATCGCTCTAACTTCTTCACCGATTGTCGGATTTGGACGTATCTTATATCAACGGAAAGCTTATTAAATTTCCCACATGATAAAAAGTCGAAATTAGAAAAATTCTATATGATTTAAATATTACTCACTTTGGAAGTCATTTCTTAATCTTCTAGAGTCGAAATTGGGCTTAATGAAAGTTCGGGGAATTACAGGCCCGGCTAAAAAGTTTTGTTCTTAAATGGGCTGCAAAAATTGAAGTCCAATTCCATCAAATTACACGTTGGGTCCAATATTGACCCTTTTAGTGTATATTATATATTGATATTCATTCCTGGAATTATCTTAAGGCCCCAAAATAATATCTTTTTTTTCGAAATTAAAGTTGAAGTTGGTGTTTTGTTATTGGATTATCTAGTGTTGCAGGTCGTGGGTTTCCATCGTTTCGTCCAGCAGCTAGGTAATTAATTTGTGTTTAAAGTAATAATAATATATATATATATATATATATATATATATTATTTATTTATTTTTCTCGATGGGTATAGTATAAAGTTTTGATTTTGACGGGTGAATTCTTATCTCTGTTTTGTGGAATTTGAGATCAGATCATCTGAATTATATCTATGCGCCGGCAGGCAAATGGGTGGTGATGTTGTTCCCAAACAGCCTGAAAGGCAAGGTTTAAAGGGCGTGGTTACATTCTTCAAGACGTTAGGTGGGCATCACCAATTCCAGTATCTCCTTCACCACAAGCTGGTACTAATTAATTCTTCCAAATTCATTCATTTTTAGCCTAGTAATGAAATAATCTTGCTATACACATACAAGAATATGTATGTGATGAAACAGTCGATCCATGTAGTGGTGATTTTAATTGTGCATTGTTGAACCCTCTCCAATTGTGCTTGTTTGTAGTCTATTGTGCTCGATTTTATGTTTTTTTTGGTAGCTTTCTTTGAGACGTTGAATATATTTTTATCTGTGTTTTCTTTCAGGGAATTAATGCCATAGAGGTTCACAGCATTGACTATTTGTGGTGGACTTGTGTTGTTTTATTTTGGGTCTTATGCTCACCTTCTCTTAAATGGCGTTGTGATCTTCTCTGTTGCTTATTGGCATAAAAATGACCCTTTCCTGTTGATGGGTGCCAAGGTGAAATTTATGATGGAGTGATAAGTGCAGCAACCTTGCGTACTCTTTTGGGATTCAATGCAGTACATATCGCGGCGCTACTAAGCTGCACCATGTATTTCTACATCTTTGCGCAATTCTTGCACGTAGCATACGACATTAGGATGATAAGACTTTATTATGGAAATAGCCATGCTCGTTCTCGTTTACCTGCTAGACGTTGAGCTTTTAGTAATTTAGTTAGAGCATTGGTTTTCACCTTCTGCTTTGTCTTATGTTTGTGTAGATACTGCCCTTAAATTACCCGCTCCTTGTAAAAAGGAGTTGGAGGAGCTGCCTTTTTTAGTTTAATGTCAATGTAGTTTCGATTTTAAGATGATTTTGATATTAGATTTTCGCAAAAACTGAACAACATGGACATGTATGTCTCTACCAATGAAAACAACTATCAAGCGTGAAACAGATGTTCCACTTTCTTATTTATCTTTTTTTACATATTTAAATTAAACTATTCGTATAGGTCAAATGAGTTAGTTCCTTTGGACAGAAGTAGAAAGGTTACTTCTGGTAGGTCCTCAAAAACTATCTGAGCCGTTGATTTTGATCAAACGGTTTAACTTAAATGAATATATGGGTTTTGAAAGTGAGAAAAAAAGTATGCAAGTGGATTTAGAAGTTTTAAAAAAAGACAAATTAAGAGAGTGTTCCACAAAGAAATGTTAACAAAGGTATTACATACCATTGTATACATGGGCGGATCGAGGTGGACCAAATTAGTTCGGTGTTTTTACAATGTTTTCAGTGCAAATGAGTTATAAAATAAAGACCAAATCAAAGTATAAGACTAAAAAAAACTCTATATGAAAACATAGTTTGGGATTGTAGATTCATGATCATTAAGGAACAGAAAGAACCAGAGATCCACCAATGCTGTGGAGAACAAGTTTGCATCTTTTGGAAAGCTCCAACTCAATGGGATGGAGAATACCTCTATGTCTTTATTTTGCAAGAATTATATGGAGACTTTTATAATTCAGAAATCCAAATAGTTTCTTGTCTATAATAAACTAGTACTTTGTTATTTTAAAAAATCGACCGTTTCTAAGAAAAAAAGAAAACCTAGTCACGACATTGTGATAGCATATAAAAAAGAACCTGGCAATAGCGGTTAATGAGCTACATTATTTTTCAATTATTTCTGTGAAGATATAGTTAACAAATTACTTACTCTTGTATGTGATGGATGTTGCATTACCTTGTGCTAATTAGTGCGTAATTACTCACCATGATTCATTAATTCGAGACTTTTAACCAAGAATGAATGGTTCATTAATTTTATGTATGTACCATAACTACGTTCTCTAATGATAAAAATAAGACCTTTGATCTCAATTATTGTTCAATTTTGATTTCGAGTCTATCTCAGTATCATAAAAATTTAATACTAATAGCAAGTTTTTCGTGCTCCAAAATAGAATGAAATGTGGCCAATATTCGATATTTAGCACCTAACACATCCGAAGAAACCTTTATAATATGTTTTCTACCTTATGTATGTCCTTGCACAATACATCATTAGTTAAATAACAAACTTATTAAATGATTACAATGAAGCCATCGGGGGACTACTCGACAAGTTTCGCGCAGATTTTTTTTGGAGTCCGAGCTTATCCTCCGAACCATGGACTAACATTCACTGAAAGTCGCAAAAAATCTGCAAGTCTTGCCGTTTTGCTTGTTTGACTTGGAAAACGGCTCCACTCGCCCCGCCAAACAAATCAGATCCACTCAATAGGTCGCTGGGGAAAGGGGCGAGGCATGGGCCCACCCCTCAAACCGTGGGCTAACACCCACCGAAAGTCAAAAGAAAAAATCGCATTTCTGCCGTTTTGCTCGTTTGACTTGGAAAATGACTTCATCAACCCTGCGTAACCAACCAAATCAAGTCAATAGGCCATTGGGAGAGCACCTATCATTTTCGTGTAGTAAAGACAATATGCATGAGCGAAGACAAAGCATTTAAGCACATACACACTCTTTCCTTCAAACAAATATACAACTTGACATCCACAATTTGAAATTCATGCAATTTAAGCACAAGTGTGTCAAGCAAGGGTGCACTTTAGGAACATTACCCCAAGGAGTCAATGACACCTTTGTCCTCGGATTGTTAAGAAGGACTACACATTCCCTACACTTAACTCTCATCTTTCAAAAAAGAGATTTTCATCTTTGGAAGGAATGTTGTCAAACCATAGTGGGTTAGCATATATGTTATAGCCTTCAAGACAAGTGGAGTATGTTAGGTTCCACTAGGTTCACTAGAAGTCATGTAAATGAGAATGTTAGCCAAAGGGATAGGAGGGAATCGTGAGCTTGTCTTATGGTAGAGAATATAATTTGCTTGGCTCATAGGGATAATCTTGTAGTTGAAACATCTTTGAAACTTGATAATGATCTTTTAGAGAATGAAGAACTTGCTTGTTCCAAATCTGCCCGCGAGATAGATCGTGCTCTCTTTAGGTATAATGTCTATATATATTCTTATTGGGTTATCGGTTTACCCAATAATCCAATAAGAAAAAATCAAACCAAATTAATAACCCAATATTTTTTTTTATATATAAAATCATTAAAAAATTGTTAGTCCAATAAACCAATAATATTTTTATCGATCGGTTCGATTTTTGCACACCCCTACTAGAACGTTTATGACACAAATTATGAAAGTGAGAATTTTATCTATATTATCTTTTAGATATAATGAATTTAATGTTTTGAGAAATACATTAGATAATGAATCAATTATCTTCTACGTCTATTTTTATTTGTCACTATTTTAAAAATAGATTTTACTTTTACTTATTATTCTTAAAATATAAAAAAAAACATTTTTTTTTCATATTTTACTTTTACCCTTGGCATTAACAATTCAAATTCGAAACTTTTCCTCCAAATAATTTTAAGTTTTGTAATTTTAAATTTTTTTAAAAAATGAAAATTTGACTCATAAATTTGTATTTTGCAAATATTTATAAATTTAAATTTTATTTATATAAAAAAGTAACACATGAAGAGATTGTTTGTATCATGTTGAAAAATTGTGTTAAAAAACTTATTACAACAACATATTCAGTATATACACCTTTTGTATGGTATGAGAAGAATAGAATGCTTGCAACCCGTACTACAACTTTAGAGATGAGGTAGAGAGGTCATTTCCGATACACACTCCTTCCCACTCATTTAAAAAATGTTTTAAATTTTTTTTTATTTTTGATTGAAAAATAAGAAGAAAAGATAAAAAAAGTGATTGGTGACACATGGCAAAAGAAAAAAACTTACTACAGCTTTCCTCTCTCTTCCTTGCCTGCAGTTATAACAACTATTCATTCGTCATTCCTCCACACTTAGCTCACTACATACAGAGAACAAAAAAAAAAAAGAAAGAAAGGAAAATTGTTGCGCTGGGAAATAATATTTTGGTCTTGTGGTTCATTAGTTTCTATCATACCCATGGTTGTTCTGTTAATGATCGATGGATTGCTTGGCCAGAAAGGTTCCGTCACAAAGTATAGAATGTGTTTTGTTTTTTTGTGTGGAGTAGTATCAATTTTTTGCATTATTGTGCTACTCAGGCCCGTGGTTACTGACATGGGAGGGATGTACGCACTATTTGGGCTTTCTATCGGTTTTTCAGTGTGACACGGTCGTCCGTTGCTTTTACGTGGATTGCTTTGGCATTATGTATTTTGCTTGCGACTGTCAATGCCCGCAAGAGTGGCTCAAGGGTAAAACTAATAAAACATTTGCTTTAGATCCTTCAAATTTTTGAGGCTTCAAAGAAATTAACGTGGTAAATTTTATGATTTCAACTTCACTTGAAATTACAATGAAGAACATGAAATACGTTTTAAAAATTTATCCTAAAAAAAGTACATATAAGAAATAACTATCTAATTTTTACTAGAAATACTTTAGAATTTTGAATTAAACAACTTGAACTTCGATATTAATAATTAATGTTTTAGCAACAATATCCAAGTTAATGTGTTATAAATAAATAGCCAACATCTTATTCACTAGAATAAATCTTTCTTTTATTAATAATCATATTATATGTGAAGTTAAAAATCATGTGTCTTTTAAGAGTATGACGTCAAAACAACTAATATACAACGGTAAAAAAATAACTCCAAATTATTATAATATTAGTTCTATATATATATATATATATATATATAAGCCCTCTTTTTAATTTGACTTTAAATCATTAATTTTATTGAGACATTTGACTTTAAACCATTAATTTTATTGAGACGACTCTGAGTGCCCGTTTGGAGAGTAGAGCTGTTGTCGTTGTTGAGACTGCTGCGGGGTGACAGACCTCATGTTGGTAGAGAACCGCTCCAGCAACAAGATAGTGATGAGGAGGAGGAGCAATCGGAGCCTCGAGTCTTTTTTTTTTTTCGAACCTTGCATTGTTACGTACCTATTTTTGTATTTGTTGTTTACGTGTTTTCTTATTTCGAAACTTTGTTACTTGTTTTTGTCTATGGTGTCTACGTACTCTCATTGTTTTATCGATATCTAAGTATTTGAATTGACTTTATTCTTAATGTCTTTACAACTAATTTTCAAATCTGTGGTCACGTTTGAACTTTTTAAATTTGATGGAGTGTTATTGTTAGATGATTTTGTATAAAATTTTCTTTATCAGTAATATGAAAATGCGAGTTGACTAATGTAGGGCCTGTTTTGCCCAGTAACCACATTTTCTGAATTACTACTACTACGAAAAATTATTACCTCTCTCATTCTTTAATGCGCTTTTATTTACCTCTCTCATTCTTTAATGCGCTTTTATTGTAGTCTTTTTCTTTTGTTAACTCCTCAGCCTCCTTTTCATTTCTCTATTTCTTTCCTTTTACTTTGTTTCTTCAAAATTCTTTCACCACCTGACTTTTTACATCAATATTTTCGTTGTAAGTTTTGCTTTTTAATACTCCCCTGTTTGAAAAATCAACCTTTGTTTATTTGATATTTCTCCTAAGAAAATCTTTATTAAAAATTTATTTTATTAAAATAATTTTATTAATTATACTTTAAAACTATAAATTTGAGTATTATATATGCTTTATATAGTTATTTAATGATACAAATAATATTGAAAAAATATGATAAATTTCTTATGATTTTATAAATTGATCAAATAAATTGAAACAAGTATTTTTTAGTAAGATGATGAAGTTATCATGGATATTTATTTCCTCTAGTTGATGATTGGTATGTATGTATAAATTTAATTGATTAGTTTTTTATTTATCAAATCAAATTTATTGTAGCAATTTCTTATATCAATAAACCATACTCAATCAACAAGACAAATTTTTTTATTATGTGTTTGAATTTACTCAATTCGTTTGATTTTTTTTTTTTTAAGAAAATGATTTGAAGCATATTACAATAAATTTAATTTGATTTTCAATTACAATAAATACTACACTAAGATGCAATTATAATTTATATCCAATACAATTCATAATCAACAACTACAAAAAGAACTATTAATTAGAATGCAAAAGAAAAAAACAATACCATACATGAAAACTTCAACTTTTAGAAATTGGATTTTTACTATCTGACATCAAGATGCATGTATAGAGCCCAAAATGCACATAAGATGTACGTAAGTCGCACAAGATTGACGTACGTCGCAAAAAAAATAGAGAGACAAAGCGAAAATGTTGCGCTGGAAAATAATATTTTGATTTTGCGGTTCATTAGTTTCTATCATATCCATGGTTGCTGTGCTAATGGTCGATGGATTGCATGGAGAGGAAGGTTCCATGACAAAGTATAGCATTGTTGTAGCTTTTGAATCTCTTTTCTCGTACATTGGCGTGCTGAGTATGTACATTGTTCCTAATTAGTAGTTTACCTCCTAAGCTATCTCCGATTGCTCCATACATGGCTAGGTACCTCAACTCCGTTGATATCGTATTTACTTGGGGTGCACTTGTTTTGACACTACTGCTCAGGGATTTTGTGTGTATGTATGTGTGTTTTGCTCTTTTGTTTGGAGTAGTATGCTTTTTCTGCATTATTATAATACTCAGGCCCGTGGCTACTGACATGGGATGGATGTCCACATTGTCTGTGCTTTCTATCGGTTTTTCCATGCGAGACGTTTGTTCTGTTGCTTTTACGTGGGTTGCTTTGGCATTATGTATTTTGCTTGCGGCTGTCAGTGCCCGCTTGGAGAGTAGAGCTGTTATTGCTGCTGAGGGATGACTGACTAATATGAGCTCAGCTTATTTAATCTTGATTAGTCTTCTTCAATTAATATGGATATAATTGAAAAAAATTGTTAATTATTTCTTGAATTCTTAAACATGTCAACTATTTCGAGGCAAATTTTTTAGCAGATATGCCAAATAATTTGAGATGAATGGAGTATTAAATTACTTCGCCCTTCTCGTCTCATATTAGTTGTTCTTTATATGGCCAATAAGAAATCATAAATAAGATTGAATAATTTTAATTTACTATTTTATCCTTTATCCATTCTTTTTACTTTTAAAAAGAAACTTATAAACTTGTTTAGGCTTTCAAAAAAATATTAATTGTTGTGTAAAATGAAAAAAAAGAAAAGAACTTAATTGTTTTTCTCTTGCATATGTAAATGAGCAAGTATTCTGGGACAACTATTTATAGTAAGGTGGACAACTAATATAAGACCGAAAAATGATGTAGAAAACAACTAATGGAAAGATTAGTCTAGAGAAAGAATGTAAGCACAATTCTATGTTATCTACATGTTGATGAATGTAAGCACAAATCTATCATTGCTATTTCTGAAATTTCCCCTTAAATTTATCAACATGTATTCATAATTATAAAAAATAGCAAATTGTATTTTGTATTTAAGTAAATCGTTGCTATACAAATACATATACAACAAGATTTATTGTCCTTATTTTACTCAAATTAGTTGAGTTAAATAAGGAATAATTATCTTATCTAATTAATTTGTTATAAATTATTCTTAATTAAATTAGTCGATTCTTTTTCCAAATCAAACTCAAATATGAATATTATTATTTTCTTGATCTTCAAAATTTCAAAATATCAATCTCTTATATCTCAAACTATTTTTTTTTTGTTAGTTTTTTCATTTTTTTTTTTTATCTTTTTTAAATTTTAATTTCTATTTCTTTTCCATTTTTTTCTTTCCACTTTATTTTCTCTCTTCTACTTCTCTTTTTTTCCTTTTTTTTTTTCCTTTTCTCATATTCTTTTTTGTTTTCTTCTTCTTCTTTTTTTTTTTACTTTTTTTTTGCTTTTATTTTTACACTCCTTTTTTTCTTTTGCTTTTTTTTTTCCTTTTCTCATATTCTTCTTGTTATTCTTCCTATTCTTATTTTTATTCCTATTCCTATTCTTATTCTTGTTATGATTCGGTGTTCCATGTTTTATTACGAATCTGGGTGCTTCCCGCTGTTTTCTACTACTTATGGGTGCCGTATTTACGTTATGAAATCCTGTTCTGGGCTTTACTTTGTATTTGTGTGGTGTCTCGTATCTTGAGCCGGGGGTCTATCGAAAACAACCTTTCTACATCTTCAGAGGTAGAGGTATGGATCGCGTACATCTTACCCCCCCCAGACCCCACTAGGTGGAAATACACTGGGTTTGTTGTTGTGGTTGTTGTTGTTGTTGTTTCTAGTTTCTATTTCTCTTTCTTCTTCTTTTTCCTTTTTCACTTTTTTTTTAAATTTTTATTTTTCGTTTTTGTTTTTTCTTTTTTTTTATTCTTCTATCTCTATATTGTATTTGCAGGAATACATATCTGACTCACATGTATATATAAACATATAGGACACAGAATCTCTATAACAAAAATGATAATTTATACATAAACATATAGGTAATTAAAAAAACACATGATACATATCTTAAACAGTAAAAGAAAACAAATAAGCACATATGTTACCCTATAAATGACATAGTATGTACAGTTCAAAGACAAATCCAACATCATATAAAATATATATAGCTCTGCATATATATTTACATAATACATATCTGATCCATATGTATATTTTTATTTTATATGAGTCGCCTTTGTATTTCGCAAATACATATGAAGATATATAGTATAGTTATGTTTGTTACTGTTTAATATGAATACGATATGTATTCGTAAATACATATGTATGTTTTGTACCGTAAATATATATCAAGATCTGTATGTCTATGTATTTTATATATTTTTTGAATATGTGTATATGATATACATATTTATCTTTTCAAAATAAAAGTTAGAGATAGAAGAGTAAAAAAAGGAAAAAAACAGTGAAAAAGTAAAAAAGAGAAATAGAAGTGTAAAATATATATATATATATATATGAAGAAGAAAACGAAAATAGAAAAAGAAAAAAAATATGAGAAAGGAATAAAAAAAGAAAAAAAAAAGAGAAATAGAAGAGAGAAAATAAAGTGGAAAGAAAAAAATGAAAAAGAAAAAGAAATCAAAATAAAAAAAATAAAATGATAAAAAATAAGATGAAAAAAAATAACAAGAAAAAAAAAGGTAGAGATATAAGAGAGTAAATACAGTAATGATGTTTTATTTTGAAAATCGTGGGGATAATTATTTTCAAATATGAAAAAAAAAAAAGAAAAAAAAAGGAAAAAAAAAAAAGAGAAATAGAAGAGAGAAAATAAAGTGAAAATAAAAAAATGAAAATAAAATTAAAAAATAATAATAATAATAATAATAATAATAATAAGATGAAAAAAAAAAGGTAAAAGATATGGCTATATTTTGGGAAGATGAAATAGTGGAGTAAAAATAGAAAAATGTAAAGTAGTAAGAGTAAAATATGCACTTGGCTAGTTAATGTGTAAATAATGTTACTCTTGTTATAAACGTAATTTTATAAAAGTATTGTTATTTATTGTAATTATAGTTTTAAATATCACACTTTATGTAATTTTTCCTAAATATAATTTGTTCTGGAATGTCGCGGAATGATGGGCTGCGAGCGGGGCTCACTTAGTTTACCTTAAGAGCTTGGAGATGCACGGACAAATTAACTTTTAGTACAAGAAAAGATTTTGATAAATAATACATACTATGATCTCTTTTTTTCTTTTATTTGATGAAGAAAAGGCTTTGATTTTGACCAAGAATGTGGAGCCATGCTTTGATTACATATGTGGAGGTATGAAAAACTTGATCACCATTGAAGGTGAACTGGTGAAGGCTTCTTGATTTTCGAAAAAATTATATATATATTGACAATGTGAATGATATTGTTTTATTCCTTGATGGATAGAGTATCCATACCTATGTTGGTGGGAGGTATAAATACTTCGTAGAATTAGTCATGAATAAACTAAACTTTAGAGGGAGAAAAAAGACATGAGATGCCTATTATCTCGGTTTACTTCTATACAAATTAAAAGAACAAATATCACCTAGTTATTTTTGTAGGAAATCTAAAGAGATCATTGATTGCAATAGAGATATCAATAACAAATCTAGAGCTGTCAATATGGATTGGCCCAGCCCATTTGGGTTAGTTCACCTGAGCTTTGAGTTTGAGGGGTCAGGCCCATCAAAATGATGGACTAAAAAACACCAAGTTCACACCATTACTCTGTGGGCTACGGATCTTATGAGTCGACCCACTTTTTAAAAATAATATCTTATAATTTAATTTTAGAATGTTAATAAACATAAATATTACCAGACAATATTACATAGTGTTAATACTTGTAAATTAAGTCTCCAGCATCCCCCAAAAAAACTCCTAATAGCAATATTAAATAATTTTTGACATGATATCCTTCGAACCCAAATATCAATAAGCAATCTAAATAGTTGCATGTATTTGACTTACGGGTCGGCCTACGGGCTAGCCCAACCCACATTGCTCAAGCCAACGGGCCACGGGTTTATTCGAGTCGGGCTAAAAAGTCATGTTCTTAAATGGGCTGCAAAAATTGAAACTCAACTCGATCAAATTACAGATCGGATCGGGCCGACCCAATGGGCCTAGCTCATATTGACGTGTCTAAAGAAAACAACTCGCGGGGAGCTTGAATTTTGATTAAGGAAATGTCTAAAATATGAAAATGTAAATATATAAATGATTTAAAGAAATTCAACACATAGTCTAAGTAAAAAATACTCTCACTTAGAATAACTACTAAGCAAAAGTTGTATGTAAACGAAGAAATTGACGTATTTATTTGATGAATTGAGTTTCTATACATGATAATTAGAGTATTATGAACTTCTAATTCTGGATATTTGAAATGCAGTCCATGCAGGATATATGAGAATCTAATTTTACTAAATAGGATATACATCAGGGGCGGCCATACATAGGCGACCGCTTTGCAAGAAAAATTTACCAAATGTACGTATTTACAAATGATATATAGTGATTCTACTTGACGAGTTTGCTTCTAGCTCGCCTGGTTTTGCGCCTACTTATGATCAGTGAGGTTAGGGGTTTAAATCTGGCTAAGTGACATGTTTTTTCTACTTTGATCTCGCATGATTTCACTTTTTTGCGAAAAATGTAGTTACTGTTGGATCTTCCATTTAAATTTATAATCATGTTAGAGTACTCATTCATTGTCAAAATTAAAAATCTAACTTTGTTAAGTGAAAATCATTTTAAATCAAAAATATTTTTTATCGTGCAAATAAAAAGAATATCTAAGCATACCTTCAATTCGTAAAGTACCTCAATTTTGCTTCAACTACTACTTGATTTATTAATATCACATTTTTATGTCTAAACATCTATTTAAAATCTATTTGACAAGCTCCCAAATTTGATTGTTTAGAAATTAGCGTCATTTTTCTTCTTCTTTATGTGCTTTAATTTTTTGTTGCCCTTTTGATTTTATTGGACCAAAAAACATTATTGTAATTACCCATTTATAGCTAAATACAAACATATTTTTTTAACGAAAAATTAAAAGCCAACAGTTGTTCTTTCTGTACTATATACATATATATCCTTTATATACTAAAAACAAGACAAATAAAGCTGAAGAAAAGGAAAAAAAGAAAAAAAAAACTGGTAAAATCATTAATAATGCTAAGTTATCTAAGAAAAATACAAATCCTTTATCAAAACTGGTGGAGTTCGTGAAAATTATATTTTTAATAGGTATGGTTTATGTCCTAACGTATTAAAATGGTATTATTGACTTTATATACATGGTTCAAGTACATACGAATGAAGATGACCAAAACTCATAATTTGTATAAATGTAATTTGTTGAATCAGTGTGAACAAGACAAAAATAACAAAATTGAACTAATGAATATTTTTAAAATTAATATAATATTGTGTTTTAGCACAAGAAGATTAAGTAGCGGTGCACTATTGAGTTACTTAACTTGAGGACTAGGGATCAATTGACACTCAAGTAATAATTATTTTTCCAATCAACACGGATTGTGGTACGATGAATGAGATTGGTTCATTTTTAAACAGAACTCCAATGCGAATATCTGACACTGAGTGAAAAATAAAAAAGAAAATAACTTTTTTCGTGAATTTACACCAACTTAATGTTTGTTAGTACAAGAATGCACAAAATGATTCTACACCCAGTCTAATGTTTTAAATTTTCTATTCTCTATTATTTTTGAAGTAATTTAATTATTTTGTTTCATTATAAACGCTTACTATATGGGTAAAAGTTTAATCTCATGATTGGGGTATTTTATTTTACACATTACTCCAAAGGTTAAAACGTAATATCGACAAGATTCGTATTTTAAAAAAGTGACTACTCTCTCCATTTCAAAATAAATCAATTGTTGAGCTATTTTTTAATGTCTGCAAATTTCTTTCAATTTCACCCTCTCATTTAATATAAGCTCAAATATTATAACATGCTACACTAACTACAAGTTACAATGACTAGTGCTCTAAATTTTATGAGAAAATTCACCAATAGTTGTTGCCCAAGAAAATGAGAAAATTGACATACTAGTATCAGCTACAAAACCCTTCCACCCGCTCTATTCTAAACCTGCCATTCGAGTCGGGTTGGCCCGTTCTAGCCCAGTTACCTCACTCATTTAATCGACTCGGCTCGATTTGACCAGGTCCGATGGGCCATCGGTCTCGGACTGGGCCGTCTAGGATGGTCAGTTCAGTGGACCGGCTCAATTACAAAATCGGATCAGGTCCACCGATGACCCGTTTCAGTCCGACCCAATTTTTTTTTTTTTAAAAGAATTTATATTTGGAATTTGGGAGTCGTTGGACAATTGGACAAAATGGACTGTTGAGGCTATACCCGTTGTGGACCTCCAACGGCCATTTGACCTTCTTCTATTATATATATTAGTCAAGTGTACGTGCTCCCTACGTGTATATAATGTTAGTCAATTATAAATATATATAAAGAGGATAAATTAGCTATTTTGATTGTTGTGTATATATAACTATACTTTCAAACCAATGAAAGAAAAAAATTACAACAAAAAAATATTCTTAAATGTGGATGAAATTATTTTTGAATGCACAAAAATTTGCACAAGTAAAAAAGAAAGGTGCGACATTAAACTTGGTCAAGTTCATATAACACTATAACTCATTTCAAATAAGAAATGTCAAATTGTTGAATTCATCAATGATATATAAAGGTGTTAGACGGACCTACAATAGACACAAATGTAGAAGACTACCCTGACATTCCTCCTCTATGATCCTCAAGTTATCTATCAGACCATTGCATTAATTTATTGAATTCATTAAGAGTATGCACTACCACATAATCATTTTTTTTTTTTTTTTGTCATTATTGTTGTATAGTGATCCAAGAACCTGTAATATTTTTCAACTAAAATTAGACTATCGTGCTGATTTCTAAAATTCTAATACGCATAATATACGTTGAACTTTTGTAAAAAAGAAAATCGATAGACATAATGAGAATAGACTAATTTGAATGAATGTTTGGAATAAAATATGATTCTACATATAGTATATGAATCAAAAAGAAGAAAAAATATACTCTCTCGTCCAACTTATGGGGTACTTTTTAAATTTTAAATTTCAAGCGATCAAACTTTTTCTTTACAAAAAAATTTCGTCAAAGTCCAATCAAATATTCTATCTACTACCTATATTAAACAAACAAACAAAAAACACCAGATAATAACATAACAGAAACTATAATATGACCGTGCTATCAAAATAATACGATTAAATATAATCTTTATAACATAATCAAATTACAAATTGTATTCAAATACATACATTAGAAACTAAAAATAAATATAAACAAAATCTAGGCAATCTATTGCAAAAAATTGTGAAAAGGGACATATATAGATTGTATCATAGAATCTATTACAAATTAAAATACCATAATTGAGAGTCCGTTACTAAAATAAAGGGTTACATTCACATTAAAATAGGAAAGAAAAAATAAAATAAGTAAAAGACTTTATTTAAAAAAAAAAAAAAAACTAACTAATGCTAGAATACCAAAGAAACTAATAAAGTAAAGACTTCGAAAAAAAAAATTAACTAACTATAATGCTAAATACGTAAGAAAATAAACTATTTTAGTATTCATTATTAGTACTCTATATATTTTATATGTTGAGCTTCTTTTGGAATTCTAACCAAAAACAAATTAGTGTTTGGTTGATCCAATTTAACACAACAAAAAGGAGTCTTGAAATAATGATAAAGTTATCGCCGAGTGACCTAAAGGTCACAAATTCAAATTATAAAAGCAACCACTAATGCTTTGGGTTAGACTGTCTATATCACACTTTATGAGTTTGACCCTCCATGAACCGGCTAATAGTCAAATAGATGTAAAATAAGAGTGCAAGAACTCCTATCACTATATGGTCTTCTAATATTTAGAATAGGTGGAACATGAACTTTATAAGTTCTTCAATAACCACATCCACTAACTAAAAATATAGGCTAAAAGTCTATACATAATGAACATTTAGGATAAAAAATTTCCTAGGCAGATGATAAAGAAACATAAGAGTTTGTAAGTGCGCAACATAGACATATATGAAAAGCCAAAGATTTCAAATAGAAAAAAGATTGGGTTAGAAATAAAGGAATATGATTTTTTTAAGAAAAAATAACATGCATAGTTAAAATCAACAAAAGGCTGACTTTAAATCTCAATGTCCAAGTCTCTTTTTATTGTTAGATAAAAGAATAAGAAGAAAAGGAAAGAAACGTACAATAAAAAGGCACAAGAAAAAGATTATATTTGATCTACGTTAATTTTTCCGCACAACTTTCATTCTGAAAAACCAAGCTTATGATATCATTCTCCGAGAGCCTAGTTAATACAAATTAATTAACTCAAATACATATTCTACAAAATAAGAATCACATAGTATAAGCTTGTCAACATATAGTGAATAATTACATAGTTAGATTCACACATCTAATAATAATAATAATAATAATAATAATAATAATAATAATAATAATAATAATAATAATAATAATAATAATAATAATAATAATAATAATAATAATAATAATACTAATAATAATAATAATAATAATAATAATAATAATAATTTTTGATATAAATTCTGTTTAAATATGTTTAAACAACTTATTGATTTCAGTCCTGGCTCTCCAGCCAGAAAATATATTCAAAAAGACTTCTTTGCTGAAAAATGGCAACCATTTAGAACATGGTTCTTTGAAAATTATTCTAAAGATGAACTAAGGAATATTTCCGAAGACTTTTATGAGATGTGTACACTGCATAATCAAATTATCTTCTTTGTTCCTTGGTTTATGTCTGCATATTTGCCGTCATACGTAAAACTCATTGAGAGAACCTACCAACATCCTGACGGTACGACTACTCAATCGAAATATCCTCCTCAATCCTCCTTCATTTTACCCAATAATACGGGTATGACTTTCACGGCTTTCCAAAAATTTATTCATGATGATATTGGAAAAATCACGATTTCTGAAATAAATAATCTTATGTCTCAGAATAACTATTTAAGTCTTTATGTTAAAATTCTTGGTGAACATATTGGTTCTTTGGATACTAAACTCGATGAACTTATTGTTTTAGTTAATAAGCTAAGTACCCAGTTAGAATCTGCAAATGCGGCTTCAACCTCCAAATCTGTAAAAGAGGGTGAGGGATTTATATTTTCTGCACCTTGCATTCAGCCTCCTCTCGAAATAGAAGGATTCACAACGACTTCTTCCTTGGAACGATTAGAAACTCTTTTTGATAAAAAATTCAAGGGTCTTAATCTTCAACCTCTAAATATGGATTTTGAAAATATTCAGAATATTGAGTCCAATTTTGCTGACAATATTGAGTCTACCGACAATCCGGGTGAAGTTCTTTCTTCAGAACTAAATAAACTTCGAGGAATAATGAAAAACCAACCAGGCAAAAAATATGTCGATATTCCTCGCATGACCACTGCATATTATCCCCGTCCTACTCCTCAAGATGTTCTGATAGAGGAAAGGGATTGGAATATTACAAATACTTCATATAATGGTGATGCTATTTATGAGTGGAATATTGACGGATTATCCGATCGCCAAATCTCTATTTTAATTCATCGTATGTCAATGTATGCCACCATTTGCATGGCTACACGTGCTACGGCTAGGAACGATAGATCTGACCAAACAATCTGCAAAATGATTGTTGCTGGGTTTACCGGCCAACTTCGTGGTTGGTGGGATAACTTCCTAGACGACGATAAACGCCAGGCAATTTATAATGCCATAAATCTCAACGAAGGCAGAGATAATCTCGGCCGCGCTCTAACGGCAGGACGATCTGATGCCGTTTATACTCTTATGCTGACTATTATTGAACATTTTGGTGGACGATTCACTAATCAATATGAAAATATTCGAACTCTTTTAAATGGATTAAAATGCCGTCACTTAGGTGAATTTAGATGGTACAAAGATACCTTCCTTAGTCGGGTTATGGATTTACCCGAAAGTCGTTACGAACACTGGAAAGCCAAATTTATTGATGGTCTTCCTCCTCTATTTGCAGAACGTGTTCGGAAAACTCTCCGTGGATCGTATGGAGCGATCCCTTATTCTGAAAAAACTTATGGTCAACTGATCATGGCCTGTACTCAAGAAGGTCTAGCCCTTTGTAATGAGTTAAAACTGGCCAGACAAATCAAAATTGATAAACTCCGAGAGAAATCTCAATTGGGTGATTTCTGTGAACAATTTGGCATGGAAAAACCCTTAATTCGAAAACCCAAGCGGAATTCGAAATATCAGTACAAATCCAAACACCCTCATCGTAGAAGTCGAGAAGAGCGTGAAGCTCGAAAATCATTTCGTAAATCTACTAGATTTGCGAAGAATTATTCCAAACGCCCTTTATCGAAAATTAAGTGCTATAAATGCAATCAATATGGTCATATAGCTCCAAACTGCAAATTGCAAAAATTGAAAGCTTTAAATCTTTCAGATGAAGTGCATGATCAGGTTTACAACTTGTTATATACTTCTGATTCTGACTATGATTCCAATTCTACTTCTGAAAATGATTTTGAATTACCAAATTCTGATAGTGATAATAATTGTGCTGATTGTGACAAACCCAATTGCAATTGTGATGAAATGATGTATAATCCTTTCGTTACTCAACCGGTAACACGAGATATAAATGCTCTTATAACTATGAAGTAAAACCATTCTTTATCACTAATGTCGCCATGATTGATAGTGGGGCAGACGTTAGTTGTATTCAAGAAGGATTGATTCCTACTAAATATTTTCAAAAAACTACGCATCTTGTAAAATCTGCAACTGGTCATTCACTTGATATTAATTATAAACTGCCTAATGCTCATATTTGTCGTGACAAAGTCTGCATTCCTCATTTCTTCTTTTTAGTTAAAAATCAAATATATCCTCCTATTATTTTAGGAACGCCTTTTATAAATGCTATTTATCCTTATACGCATATTGATGCGAATGGCTCACTTGCGGTGTTTACCAAGATTTGTTCATAATATGTTCGAGTTTTGTATGATTCGCCTGCAACATATACATTAGCGGTTAAATAATCTTTCAAAAGTCTCCATGCTTCGTCGGAATTTTCTTGCGGAGGAATATGCCGATTTTCCAAGTAAACTATGAGCTCTCTGGCTGCAAGTTTCTCATACGATGGTTTATCTTCAGGATTTTCAGTAATAATTGAGGCAAAAGAATCTGCAGATTTTTGAGCTTTCTCCTTTTCTTCCAAATAAGATTTTATTTGTTGGAATAAAGGATGAGTTTCAGGAATATCTTCCAAATTAATATTCGGAGTTTGCGTTTGCTGAGATGAGGATGCCTCATCTTGAGATATTCTGGAGTTTATCAAAGTCCTATTTCCATGTTGAAGTATAGGAAAGTCGGATCTGGATGTGCTATAAGCAGTATTTCTGACGGTGTTTCGTTGATATGCAGGATTTGTTCTACCACCGTGAAGCAAATATGCTGAGTTTTGGTTTCTTCCTCGTCCCCTGCCTCTGGCATATTGCCAAGGCGGTTCAGCCATATTTCCTGAAATATTATTCAGTTAACTCAATATCATACCAATCATTATCAGCATATTCAGTAGCAGTATACCACCATAATTCTGTGCGTATAAAATTATACCACCAGGAATCATCTTGAATTAGTTTCGCAATGAGATGATCAAGAATTTGTTTTTTAATATCAGCAGGAAGAGGGAGACATTTAAGAATTGTAATAAGAGTTTTTTCAGGGAGAAAAGTTGTAAAGATTGTCATGATATGTATTCTCTGGATAAAAAATCAGGTAATGAATTTTCACTACCCTTTTTATACTGTATTTCGAAATCAAATGGGGCTAGTGTGCTTGCCACCTGGCAAATATTAATTTAGAAGCATCGTGTTTAAAATCTTTATCAAACATAAATTTAACAGATTGTGCATCTGTTCGAATAATAAATTTTTGATTATACAGATCGTCTTGAAATTTTAAAACACATTTCACAATAGTAAGCATTTCATGAGCGACAGTCGCATATTTTTTCTGACTGTCAGTCCATTTACCAGAATAAAAACGAATTAAACATTCAGTTTTTGTATGGGGATTTATCTGTTTAAGAATTCCACCATACCCAATATTTGAAGCATCTGTCTCAATAATTTTTTGCCAAGCAGGATTAGCAAGCGATGTACATGGTAATGATTGAACACGAGTTTTTATTAATTTAACCAAATCTGTGTGGGCTTGAGTCCACGGAGTTTTTTGATCTTTCTTTAATCTATCATACAGAGGTGCTAAGTCTCTAGATAAATTTTTATAGAAAGGAGAGATATAATTGAGACTACCAAGAAATCGCTGAAGCT
The DNA here is from genome assembly GCA_030864225.1 of Capsicum baccatum var. pendulum. Classification (NCBI taxonomy): domain Eukaryota; kingdom Viridiplantae; phylum Streptophyta; class Magnoliopsida; order Solanales; family Solanaceae; genus Capsicum; species Capsicum baccatum. Next base: position 141,011,899 of record CM061558.1, read on the forward strand.
GTTTCTTATCAGTAATCTCATCAGGGAATTTAGTAGCGAATTCCAATACTCGCTGAATTGGTTCGATAGAACCTTGACAAATATTATGTCCTAAAAATCTAACATTAGTTTGGAATAGATGCATCTTGGGTTTGGAAATAACTAAACCATTTTGTATAATTACTTGTTTGAAAATATGCAGATGTTTAAAATGATTTTCAAGAGTTTTAGAGAAAACAAGAATATCATCTATATAGACAATGATAAAATCCATATAGGGATTGAAGATATCATTCATAATTTTCTGAAACTCAGAAGGAGCGTTTTTTAAACCAAAAGGCATAACATTCCATTCATATTGCCCAAAAGGCACATTAAAAGCAGTTTTATAAGTATGCGTTTTATCAATCTGAATCTGCCAATAGCCAGATTTTAAATCAAATTTAGAAAATATATTAGCATCATATAATCTAGAATGAAGATCCATTTTATTCGGAATTGGATACCGAATCCATTTTAAGACTTTATTCAGAGGTTTATAATTGATGACTAATCGAGGCATACCTCTTTCTTTTTCTGCAGCATTATTTACATAGAAAGCAGTACAAGACCAAGGGGATTTAGAAGGTTTGATGAGACCCTTTTGCAGGAGACTATCAATCTCCCTTTTACAGAATTCAACCAATTCTGCATTCATCTGACAAGGTCGAGATTTTGTTGGAATTTTGGCTTCATTGAAGCCATCTTCATAAGGAAGAGAAACAATATGCTTCTTCCTATTCCAGAAAGCGTTTGGGTGGTCAGCACAGATATCAGTCATTAATTGCGAAGAAATAGTTTTTATTTTTTCTTGTACTTTAACAGGTTTTAAAGTGTCAGAAATATTGATGTTCATTATTTCTAATTGCAAGAAATTAAGCTGGTTTTGCTTCATAGTTATAAGAGCATTTATATCTCGTGTTACCGGTTGAGTAACAAAAGGATAAGAAATAGGCTGGTTTTTGTAAGTAGCCTTAAAGCCATTCGCATCAATATGCGTATAAAGATAAATAGCATTTATAAAAGGCGTTCCTAAAATAATAGGAGGATATATTTGATTTTTAACTAAAAAGAAGAAATGAGGAATGCAGACTTTGTCACGACAAATATGAGCATTAGGCAGTTTATAATTAATATCAAGTGAATGACCAGTTGCAGATTTTACAAGATGCGTAGTTTTTTGAAAATATTTAGTAGGAATCAATCCTTCTTGAATACAACTAACGTCTGCCCCACTATCAATCATAGCGACATTAGTGATAAAGAATTCCCTGTTCACTAAAATAGTACAATTAATGTACCATTTGTGAGCAGTAACAATCTGCATCATTCTAAGAAAAGAATCATTTTGAAGATTTTCGATATTTAATTTCTCTAGTTGAAGAGTTTCTGTTTCTTCAGAAGTCAAATCTTTTTCTTTTCCTTTTGAAGAAGTTGAAGAGTTTGAAAATCTTTCCTTTTCTTCTAGTTTGGAAAGTCTATGATCAGAAACTATCTGATTTTGTTTTAAAGAAATAATTTCTTTTTTTAGTTTTTCAACTTCGATTTTTAAATCATCAAAAGTGGTATCTCTACCAGGAGTTTTACTTAAAGCTAATCTTCGATTAACTTCAGCTAGAGAATAAGCCATAGGCTGATTTTCAAAATCATCTTTTGCAGTGTTAGTATAAGGAGTAGAGGATTTTTGGGTTGCAAGATGCAGAATTTTTTCACGAAGTTTTTCATCCGTGACTTCTTTTAATACTTCTAGAATATTTTCAGCAGTTAAAGTTTTAACATCTAAATCAAGATCTTCAAATTGAGATTGAATTTTATACATCATTTCATCACAATTGCAATTGGGTTTGTCACAATCAGCACAATTATTATCACTATCAGAATTTGGTAATTCAAAATCATTTTCAGAAGTAGAATTGGAATCATAGTCAGAATCAGAAGTATATAACAAGTTGTAAACCTGATCATGCACTTCATCTGAAAGATTTAAAGCTTTCAATTTTTGCAATTTGCAGTTTGGAGCTATATGACCATATTGATTGCATTTATAGCACTTAATTTTCAATAAAGGGCGTTTGGCGAAATGATTTTCGAGCTTCACGCTCTTCTCGACTTCTACGACGAGGGTGTTTGGATTTGTACTGATATTTCGAATTCCGCTTGGGTTTTCGAATTAAGGGTTTTTCCATGCCAAATTGTTCACAGAAATCACCCAATTGAGATTTCTCTCGGAGTTTATCAATTTTGATTTGTCTGGCCAGTTTTAACTCATTACAAAGGGCTAGACCTTCTTGAGTACAGGCCATGATCAGTTGACCATAAGTTTTTATAGAATAAGGGATCGCTCCATACGATCCACAGAGAGTTTTCCGAACACGTTCTGCAAATAGAGGAGGAAGACCATCAATAAATTTGGCTTTCCAGTGTTCGTAACGACTTTCGGGTAAATCCATAACCCGACTAAGGAAGGTATCTTTGTACCATCTAAATTCACCTAAGTGACGGCATTTTAATCCATTTAAAAGAGTTCGAATATTTTCATATTGATTAGTGAATCGTCCACCAAAATGTTCAATAATAGTCAGCATAAGAGTATAAACGGCATCAGATCGTCCTGCCGTTAGAGCGCGGCCGAGATTATCTCTGCCTTCGTTGAGATTTATGGCATTATAAATTGCCTGGCGTTTATCGTCGTCTAGGAAGTTATCCCACCAACCACGAAGTTGGCCGGTAAACCCAGCAACAATCATTTTGCAGATTGTTTGGTCAGATCTATCGTTCCTAGCCGTAGCACGTGTAGCCATGCAAATGGTGGCATACATTGACATACGATGAATTAAAATAGAGATTTGGCGATCGGATAATCCGTCAATATTCCACTCATAAATAGCATCACCATTATATGAAGTATTTGTAATATTCCAATCCCTTTCCTCTATCAGAACATCTTGAGGAGTAGGACGGGGATAATATGCAGTGGTCATGCGAGGAATATCGGCATATTTTTTGCCTGGTTGGTTTTTCATTATTCCTCGAAGTTTATTTAGTTCTGAAGAAAGAACTTCACCCGGATTGTCGGTAGACTCAATATTGTCAGCAAAATTGGACTCAATATTCTGAATATTTTCAAAATCCATATTTAGAGGTTGAAGATTAAGACCCTTGAATTTTTTATCAAAAAGAGTTTCTAATCGTTCCAAGGAAGAAGTCGTTGTGAATCCTTCTATTTCGAGAGGAGGCTGAATGCAAGGTGCAGAAAATATAAATCCCTCACCCTCTTTTACAGATTTGGAGGTTGAAGCCGCATTTGCAGATTCTAACTGGGTACTTAGCTTATTAACTAAAACAATAAGTTCATCGAGTTTAGTATCCAAAGAACCAATATGTTCACCAAGAATTTTAACATAAAGACTTAAATAGTTATTCTGAGACATAAGATTATTTATTTCAGAAATCGTGATTTTTCCAATATCATCATGAATAAATTTTTGGAAAGCCGTGAAAGTCATACCCGTATTATTGGGTAAAATGAAGGAGGATTGAGGAGGATATTTCGATTGAGTAGTCGTACCGTCAGGATATTGGTAGGATCTCTCAATGAGTTTTACGTATGACGGCAAATATGCAGACATAAACCAAGGAACAAAGAAGATAATTTGATTATGCAGTGTACACATCTCATAAAAGTCTTCGGAAATATTCCTTAGTTCATCTTTAGAATAAGTTTCAAAGAACCATGTTCTAAATGGTTGCCATTTTTCAGCAAAGAAGTCTTTTTGAATATATTTTTTGGCTGGAGAGCCAGGACTGAAATCAATAAGTTGTTTAAACATATTTAAACAGAATTTATATCAAAATCCATCTCCGAAGGAGTAGGGTTTTCATTATTAAAATCTTGAACAATATTAGTTTTAGGATTGATTTTAATTTTTTCAACATTTCTAGAAGAAGTAGGAAGATCAGCAGAGTTAGCAGAGTTTAGCGTATGCAATGATGCAGCTCGATTCCTAGCTGGACCATAAACTGGTGCAGAAGGTTCTATTGGAGAAATATGCTGAATTTGAGGAAGTTTTTTTTGGTATAGAAAAAGAATTTCGATAGACAGGAAAACTATTGTCAAACTGTAGACAAATCTGTCCATCAGAGTTTTGAGTTACATGAGTTAACTCAGAGTTGGTTACTTCATCCGCCAATTGTTTCGGGGAAGTAACAGAGTTTAAGATCCAAGTCTGAGGGAAATCAATTTCATACCATCGAATTGGTCTTCGGGTAGTTATTTTGGATTTAATAAAGTTAGTCTCAATAAGCAGGGTACAATCAGAATTATCATCTATCAATTTACATCGAGGATTTAAAGTTGATAGCAATCGATAATATATGCGGTAAGATAAACCAATAAGCTCAGATCCAGGAGCATAATTATAACCATGAGTTTTAATATTCAGAGTTAGAGCATGAAAAATATTAACATCAGTCAAAGATAATAACAAATTAGGCTGAGTGTTAAAATAGACAGGACCATATGCAAGAGTTGATTCTATAGATCCCATAAGCGATTTGCGGAAATTTAAATTTCTAGCATCTCGAAGAGCTGCCAAAAATGTTTCAGGTAGACCTTTTAAAGTAAGAGGTCTAAAAGCAATTTGAACTAAGCCAATATGCATGTAATTAAAATTGCGTTTAAAAATATCAACATCACGTTTATTCAATAATTGAATAGTCTGTTCATTAGCGTTTAGAGCTAGTGATTGCTCAGTAGTTTTAATAATCTGTTTGTGTTTGATTTTATCAAAAAATCCATATTCATATATAGTTTTTAAATCGACCTTTGGAATAGTCCATTTATTCAGAAGATCTATTTCTTGAGGTAAATCTACCTCTTCAAGTTTAGTACTTTTAGTACTAACTTCTCCCATATCCATAGTTTTTAAATTTTATGTTCATACTAGTCGTTTTTCACCATCTCTAGTATACTTACTATGAAAGTTCCCAGGCTTTGATTCCATTATCAGGATCTCTGGGCTGGGGTAAGCCGCTCAGCCAGCCAGACCAAGCCTGGGAACTTTCATAGTAAGTATACTAGAGATGGTGAAAAACGACTAGTATGAACATAAAATTTAAAAACTATGGATATGGGAGAAGTTAGTACTAAAAGTACTAAACTTGAAGAGGTAGATTTACCTCAAGAAATAATTCTTCTGAATAAATGGACTATTCCAAAGGTCGATTTAAAAACTATATATGAATATGGATTTTTTGATAAAATCAAACACAAACAGATTATTAAAACTACTGAGCAATCACTAGCTCTAAACGCTAATGAACAGACTATTCAATTATTGAATAAACGTGATGTTGATATTTTTAAACGCAATTTTAATTACATGCATATTGGCTTAGTTCAAATTGCTTTTAGACCTCTTACTTTAAAAGGTCTACCTGAAACATTTTTGGCAGCTCTTCGAGATGCTAGAAATTTAAATTTCCGTAAATCGCTTATGGGATCTATAGAATCAACTCTTGCATATGGTCCTGTCTATTTTAACACTCAGCCTAATTTGTTATTATCTTTGACTGATGTTAATATTCTTCATGCTCTAACTCTGAATATTAAAACTCATGGTTATAATTATGCTCCTGGATCTGAGCTTATTGGTTTATCTTACCGCATATATTATCGGTTGCTATCAACTTTAAATTCTCGATGTAAATTGATAGATGATAATTCTGATTGTACCCTGCTTATTGAGACTAACTTTATTAAATCCAAAATAACTACCCGAAGACCAATTCGATGGGATGAAATTGATTTCCCTCAGACTTGGATCTTAAACTCTGTTACTTCCCCGAAACAATTGGCGGATGAAGTAACCAACTCTGAGTTAACTCATGTAACTCAAAACTCTGATGGACAGATTTGTCTACAGTTTGACAATAGTTTTCCTGTCTATCGAAATTCTTTTTCTATACCAAAAAAAACTTCCTCAAATTCAGCATATTTCTCCAATAGAACCTTCTGCACCAGTTTATGGTCCAGCTAGGAATCGAGCTGCATCATTGCATACGCTAAACTCTGCTAACTCTGCTGATCTTCCTACTTCTTCTAGAAATGTTGAAAAAATTAAAATCAATCCTAAAACTAATATTGTTCAAGATTTTAATAATGAAAACCCTACTCCTTCGGAGATGGATTTTGATATAAATTCTGTTTAAATATGTTTAAACAACTTATTGATTTCAGTCCTGGCTCTCCAGCCAGAAAATATATTCAAAAAGACTTCTTTGCTGAAAAATGGCAACCATTTAGAACATGGTTCTTTGAAAATTATTCTAAAGATGAACTAAGGAATATTTCCGAAGACTTTTATGAGATGTGTACACTGCATAATCAAATTATCTTCTTTGTTCCTTGGTTTATGTCTGCATATTTGCCGTCATACGTAAAACTCATTGAGAGATCCTACCAACATCATGACGGTACGACTACTCAATCGAAATATCCTCCTCAATCCTCCTTCATTTTACCCAATAATACGGGTATGACTTTCACGGCTTTCCAAAAATTTATTCATGATGATATTGGAAAAATCACGATTTCTGAAATAAATAATCTTATGTCTCAGAATAACTATTTAAGTCTTTATGTTAAAATTCTTGGTGAACATATTGGTTCTTTGGATACTAAACTCGATGAACTTATTGTTTTAGTTAATAAGCTAAGTACCCAGTTAGAATCTGCAAATACGGCTTCAACCTCCAAATCTGTAAAAGAGGGTGAGGGATTTATATTTTCTGCACCTTGCATTCAGCCTCCTCTCGAAATAGAAGGATTCACAACGACTTCTTCCTTGGAACGATTAGAAACTCTTTTTGATAAAAAATTCAAGGGTCTTAATCTTCAACCTCTAAATATGGATTTTGAAAATATTCAGAATATTGAGTCCAATTTTGCTGACAATATTGAGTCTACCGACAATCCGGGTGAAGTTCTTTCTTCAGAACTAAATAAACTTCGAGGAATAATGAAAAACCAACCAGGCAAAAAATATGCCGATATTCCTCGCATGACCACTGCATATTATCCCCGTCCTACTCCTCAAGATGTTCTGATAGAGGAAAGGGATTGGAATATTACAAATACTTCATATAATGGTGATGCTATTTATGAGTGGAATATTGACGGATTATCCGATCGCCAAATCTCTATTTTAATTCATCGTATGTCAATGTATGCCACCATTTGCATGGCTACACGTGCTACGGCTAGGAACGATAGATCTGACCAAACAATCTGCAAAATGATTGTTGCTGGGTTTACCGGCCAACTTCGTGGTTGGTGGGATAACTTCCTAGACGACGATAAATGCCAGGCAATTTATAATGCCATAAATCTCAATGAAGGCAGAGATAATCTCGGTCGCGCTCTAACGGCAGGACGATCTGATGCCGTTTATACTCTTATGCTGACTATTATTGAACATTTTGGTGGACGATTCACTAATCAATATGAAAATATTCGAACTCTTTTAAATGGATTAAAATGCCGTCACTTAGGTGAATTTAGATGGTACAAAGATACCTTCCTTAGTCGGGTTATGGATTTACCCGAAAGTCGTTACGAACACTGGAAAGCCAAATTTATTGATGGTCTTCCTCCTCTATTTGCAGAACGTGTTCGGAAAACTCTCCGTGGATCGTATGGAGCGATCCCTTATTCTGAAAAAACTTATGGTCAACTGATCATGGCCTGTACTCAAGAAGGTCTAGCCCTTTGTAATGAGTTAAAACTGGCTAGACAAATCAAAATTGATAAACTCCGAGAGAAATCTCAATTGGGTGATTTCTGTGAACAATTTGGCATGAAAAAACCCTTAATTCGAAAACCCAAGCGGAATTCGAAATATCAGTACAAATCCAAACACCCTCGTCGTAGAAGTCGAGAAGAGCGTGAAGCTCGAAAATCATTTCGTAAATCTACTAGATTTGCGAAGAATTATTCCAAATGCCCTTTATCGAAAATTAAGTGCTATAAATGCAATCAATATGGTCATATAGCTCCAAACTGCAAATTGCAAAAATTGAAAGCTTTAAATCTTTCAGATGAAGTGCATGATCAGGTTTACAACTTGTTATATACTTCTGATTCTGACTATGATTCCAATTCTACTTCTGAAAATGATTTTGAATTACCAAATTCTGATAGTGATAATAATTGTGCTGATTGTGACAAACCCAATTGCAATTGTGATGAAATGATGTATAAAATTCAATCTCAATTTGAAGATCTTGATTTAGATGTTAAAACTTTAACTGCTGAAAATATTCTAGAATTATTAAAAGAAGTCACGGATGAAAAACTTCGTGAAAAAATTCTGCATCTTGCAACCCAAAAATCCTCTACTCCTTATACTAACACTGCAATAGATGATTTTGAAAATCAGCCTATGGCTTATTCTCTAGCTGAAGTTAATCGAAGATTAGCTTTAAGTAAAACTCCTGGTAGAGATACCACTTTTGATGATTTAAAAATCGAAGTTGAAAAACTAAAAAAAGAAATTATTTCTTTAAAACAAAATCAGATAGTTTCTGATCATAGACTTTCCAAACTAGAAGAAAAGGAAAGATTTTCAAACTCTTCAACTTCTTCAAAAGGAAAAGAAAAAGATTTGACTTCTGAAGAAACAGAAACTCTTCAACTAGAGAAATTAAATATCGAAAATCTTCAAAATGATTCTTTTCTTGGAATGATGCAGATTGTTACTGCTCACAAATGGTACATTAATTGTACTATTTTAGTGAACAGGGAATTCTTTATCACTAATGTCGCCATGATTGATAGTGGGGCAGACGTTAGTTGTATTCAAGAAGGATTGATTCCTACTAAATATTTTCAAAAAACTACGCATCTTGTAAAATCTGCAACTGGTCATTCACTTGATATTAATTATAAACTGCCTAATGCTCATATTTGTCGTGACAAAGTCTGCATTCCTCATTTCTTCTTTTTAGTTAAAAATCAAATATATCCTCCTATTATTTTAGGAACGCCTTTTATAAATGCTATTTATCCTTATACGCATATTGATGCGAATGGCTTTAAGGCTACTTACAAAAACCAGCCTATTTCTTATCCTTTCGTTACTCAACCGGTAACACGAGATATAAATGCTCTTATAACTATGAAGCAAAACCAGCTTAATTTCTTGCAATTAGAAATAATGAGCATCAATATTTCTGACACTTTAAAACCTGTTAAAGTACAAGAAAAAATAAAAACTATTTCTTCGCAATTAATGACTGATATCTGTGCTGACCACCCAAACGCTTTCTGGAATAGGAAGAAGCATATTGTTTCTCTTCCTTATGAAGATGGCTTCAATGAAGCCAAAATTCCAACAAAATCTCGACCCTGTCAGATGAATGCAGAATTGGTTGAATTCTGTAAAAAGGAGATTGATAGTCTCCTGCAAAAGGGTCTCATCAAACCTTCTAAATCCCCTTGGTCTTGTACTACTTTCTATGTAAATAATGCTGCAGAAAAAGAAAGAGGTATGCCTCGATTAGTCATCTATTATAAACCTCTGAATAAAGTCTTAAAATGGATTCGGTATCCAATTCCGAATAAAAAGGATCTTCTTTCTAGATTATATGATGCTAATATATTTTCTAAATTTGATTTAAAATCTGGCTATTGGCAGATTCAGATTGATAAAACGCATACTTATAAAACTGCTTTTAATGTGCCTTTTGGGCAATATGAATGGAATGTTATGCCTTTTGGTTTAAAAAACGCTCCTTCTGAGTTTCAGAAAATTATGAATGATATCTTCAATCCCTATATGGATTTTATCATTGTCTATATAGATGATATTCTTGTTTTCTCTAAAACTCTTGAAAATCATTTTAAACATCTGCATATTTTCAAACAAGTAATTATACAAAATGGTTTAGTTATTTCCAAACCCAAGATGCATCTATTCCAAACTAATGTTAGATTTTTAGGACATAATATTTGTCAAGGTTCTATCGAACCAATTCAGCGAGTATTGGAATTCGCTACTAAATTCCCTGATGAGATTACTGATAAGAAACAGCTTCAGCGATTTCTTGGTAGTCTCAATTATATCTCTCCTTTCTATAAAAATCTATCTAGAGACTTAGCACCTCTGTATGATAGATTAAAGAAAGATCAAAAAACTCCGTGGACTCAAGCCCACACAGATTTGGTTAAATTAATAAAAACTCGTGTTCAATCATTACCATGTACATCGCTTGCTAATCCTGCTTGGCAAAAAATTATTGAGACAGATGCTTCAAATATTGGGTATGGTGGAATTCTTAAACAGATAAATACCTATACAAAAACTGAATGTTTAATTCGTTTTTATTCTGGTAAATGGACTGACAGTCAGAAAAAATATGCGACTGTCGCTCATGAAATGCTTACTATTGTGAAATGTGTTTTAAAATTTCAAGACGATCTGTATAATCAAAAATTTATTATTCGAACAGATGCACAATCTGTTAAATTTATGTTTGATAAAGATTTTAAACACGATGCTTCTAAATTAATATTTGCCAGGTGGCAAGCACAGCTAGCCCCATTTGATTTCGAAATACAGTATAAAAAGGGTAGTGAAAATTCATTACCTGATTTTTTATCCAGAGAATACATATCATGACAATCTTTACAACTTTTCTCCCTGAAAAAACTCTTATTACAATTCTTAAATGTCTCCCTCTTCCTGCTGATATTAAAAAACAAATTCTTGATCATCTCATTGCGAAACTAATTCAAGATGATTCCTGGTGGTATAATTTTATACGCACAGAATTATGGTGGTATACTGCTACTGAATATGTTGATAATGATTGGTATGATATTGAGTTAACTGAATAATATTTCAGGAAATATGGCTGAACAGCCTTGGCAATATGCCAGAGGCAGGGGACGAGGAAGAAACCAAAACTCAGCATATTTGCTTCACGGTGGTAGAACAAATCCTGCATATCAACGAAACACCGTCAGAAATACTGCTTATAGCACATCCAGATCCGACTTTCCTATACTTCAACATGGAAATAGGACTTTGATAAACTCCAGAATATCTCAAGATGAGGCATCCTCATCTCAGCAAACGCAAACTCCGAATATTAATTTGGAAGATATTCCTGAAACTCATCCTTTATTCCAACAAATAAAATCTTATTTGGAAGAAAAGGAGAAAGCTCAAAAATCTGCAGATTCTTTTGCCTCAATTATTACTGAAAATCCTGAAGATAAACCATCGTATGAGAAACTTGCAGCCAGAGAGCTCATAGTTTACTTGGAAAATCGGCATATTCCTCCGCAAGAAAATTCCGACGAAGCATGGAGACTTTTGAAAGATTATTTAACCGCTAATGTATATGTTGCAGGCGAATCATACAAAACTCGAACATATTATGAACAAATCTTGGTAAACACCGCAAGTGCAACATTTGAACACAGCCCCTTGGGCGACTCCACCCCGGGAGTACACGGCTACTCCAAAATAGTTATCAAAAATCTTATCCCTATTGAAGAATGGGGTATCTCTTCAATGACCTTAAGAAATCTCCCTATGGGGCCGCAAGGGCAAACTATTGCCAACTTCACTTATTGGGACTACATAAAAGCTTTTTCGCATGTCCTATATTATAATAATTACAAACATAAACATACTTGGTTCATAAAAATTTGTTCCAAGGTATTTGAGAAACCCATTCCGAATTGGTTTACTAAATGGTGGACTCATCATGGGCCATCTGTAAAAATTTTGCCATCTGAATATGCCAGTCTCTACTCGGCTTGGAAAAATTCCTCCCCTTTTCTGACAGAATTGTATCTTTCCGAGCATATTTCAAAACTCGATACCATCGATCAAATGTATTTTTATATCGAATTCTCTATTCCATGGATACATCTATGGTCAGTAGAAATTGGTTATGACTCAGATCAAATCCCTGCGATATATCGCACTTTCTACTGCAATTTCTGGGACAAATTACTAAGGATAGATCCCGCAACAAAACTCCCTTACGGACATGACCAGCGAGAAGAAATCAAACAGAAAATCACTGCATATGAGCAAAGTCCCAAAAAATCCATCCTGATTGAGGATAAATCCCTCAATTATGTCTCCCGAAGAATCTCGGCTCATGATGGAAATAAACTCCAACTTATTGAGGATTATTTGGCAGAAGTCCGGGACAAATTGCTTCTTACTGTCGAACAAACCTCGGACACATCCATGAACAGCACGGAACCAAACACTGATGATAATATCACGGATTCTCAGCAGCCAGAAACTCTGAATGAAGAAGACGTATTGGCAAACGCCGAAGAATTCTTGAAATGGGGCCACCGAAAGATCTGAAGAAATTGTAATACTGAATATTTAATTGTGAAAATACTGTTGCAAGACACTATTGTAATAGTAAAAACACTGTGCACAGGACCCCACAATCTACTGTGCAATATTCCCTTTTCTTTTATAAAAGGAGCCTCTGCCCACTTAGAGAGGCATCCAGTTTTACATTCAGTTTTTATCTCTCTCTCTCTCTCTCTCTGTAATAGCCTCCGGCTTTATTAATAAAAGTTTACTTTACTATTCCGGCGGTCTCCGGCGTTCACAGGTACATATTTACTTTTGTTTTATTTTCTTTTAATCTCTCCCAGATCTACGCCGTGACTATGTCCGGCTAGATCTCTTTTATGTTCATACTATAGTTCTAACCTCTCGAGGTATGTTAACTATGAAAGATCCAGACTCTACTTAGATAGCCGAAGAATTTGGAAAAATTCTTGACTTGGTTCCGAAATGGTGGTACAGTCGGGCCATCAATTTTATGTTAGCCTGGTCTCAGTGATCGGTCTAGTGAGCTGTGCCTCTTAGCCCGCAGCGAGGAAGCGTAAAGGGCGCTCTTTGCACAGTTGGAACTACTAGACAAGGGCTTTCGTAAGGTTGTGTGGACGTCCGACAGGCCCCTTGTTCGGGTGAAAAAAGTTTCCCATACAGTCAATAATTTCCTAAGATTTTTTACTATTTCGGTTGGTGCTTCGGTTCGGTTTTCCGACTTGAGCTTATAGCCGATATTATTACTTGGTCTGGCGGGCTGAGCGGCTTACCCCAGCCCAGAGATTCTGATAATAATAATAATAATAATAATAATAATAATAATAATAGTAATAATAATAATAGTAATAATAATAATAATAATAATAATAATATAATAATAATAATAATAATAATAATAATAATAATAATAATAATAATAATGAACAAAAATCTAACTTCGACTGAGGAAGTCGCTACCTCACAATTTAAGCACCAAATTGATACAGTAATAGCAATTTTTCTAGATTAGGATTCGTGGGTTTATCTATAATCGTGATTAAAAAAACATATAAATATATGTATATAACCTATCAACATTAGGTTTGGAGCAAAATAATACCTGTAAGTTGTTTTCTTAACTTATTAGTTATTAGTGATATTGGTTCAATAATAATTAACTAAAATCGGTAAAAGCTTAATTAAGAATTTTTTGATAAATTATGTATTTACTGTCGCTAAATTTTGTAATAGTGATATTTGAGGTAAAAAGTGGTCAAATAACAGTTGTAATTAACAATCTTCCACAATAGATAGATAATCGATTACGGAAGATAGACAATTGAGTACTAAGAATACTAATCCAACAAAGCTGAAGCAACAAAATTCATAATGAATGTGAACAACTTGGGTGAAGTGAAGAACCATGCGGTACAGGAAGAAAGTGATATTACCTCAAGACTCAAGTACATGCATACGGGATATTGACTCATATTGTTCAATTCTTTGAGTACCATATTCTGTACATTCATCCAAAATTTGTACGGAAGAGATATCTAAGCATCAATCAAGAGATTTATTAGATTATGATCTTATGTAAAAAAAAATTTAGAATAAAACAATTCAAAATCACTAAACAATAAGAGCTCAAAAAGAAAGAAGATTATGAGAAAATAATACTTAATGAACATGTTAATTTTTTTTTAATCTATCTAAAGTCACTAAAAAATAAGAGGTTAAGAAGAAAGCAGATTATCAGAAAATTCATCAAATATGTACAAATAAATTGTCCAACACCTGTTAAGATGTCTTTTTAGAATTCAAAACCAGTAAAATTCAAACTTTTCCTTTTGTTACATGGTAGCATTGCGACGTCAATCAAGGCTAAAATTTTCTCCATAGTTTGGCCTTTTGTGTGTATGACTTTAATGTTAATGTGGTGATATCCTTTAATGGAAAGCACAATTGCTATTGTCCACATATAATACTAATTCCTTTTCTAGCTACTAATACTAACGAAGCCAAAATATTACATTATTGCATATATCATATTATTATCTCTTTGATGCCTTTCTGGACTCGAGCAGTCGAGCTGTCTGCATATCTTCTTATAGACTTCTCCTTTTACACATCCTTGTTAAAATTAATTTTTGCCTAAATTAAAGAATATTACATGCATTTTATACTTAAATTAATTCTATTTCTAATAAATCCTACTTTTAAAAGGACTCATAAATTAAATTAATTAACCTAATAAAATTAAATAATAGTTTGAAAAGAATAGTGAAAAGACAATATTGTCTATTAAGGAGATTTTTAATAAAGAGTAAAAAGTTCAAATCACTTTTCTAAGGGTATTCACACTTTTAATATATTATAGATTATAGATTATAGATTATATATAGATATATATGTTTTCTAAAGTTGTATAATATATAATGTAGATATGTTATACGTTTATTGCTTAACGTATTTAAAATGTATATAAGTGTGTATATATATAGTATATATTGAAAAAAATATGTAAAGTCGAATTTAATTAATTTTTTTTCTACATTTTGGAGGTACAAATCGGTTAAAATCGATTCTAGGCTTAGCAGGCCAATCCCGGTCTGTTTGGGGAGATTTTAATGTTGGTTCCTGATCGGTCCGATTCATTAAGGACTGGGCCCAAATTGGACCTGTCTCGAATCGGACCATAGTCCTTAACAATATCCTTGATCATACATTTTATTCCAAATCTCTCTATTTTCATCTTATCAAGCTAAAAAGTATAGCAAATATTCAGCCTCCGGAACAACTCTCACAAATGCCTTGTTTCAACATATCAACAACAGAGAGAATACTACTTGTAGAACCAGACCTGTCCCAGACCGAACCGGTCCATACTCTTTAACAATATCTTTCCACCAGAACACTCAACATTATTTTTCAAATCTCTTTATTTTCGTCTATAAAGTATGGCAAATATCCAGCCTATAGATCAAAGACTGTGTCACATAAATGTCATTCTTAAGTTGTTTCAACATATCAACAACAGAGAGAATACTACTTGTATAATTGTTCTCTACATCGGGTCTATTTTCACATAAATGTGTTGTTTCAACATATCAACAACAGAGAGAATACTACTTGTAGAACTGCTCTCTACATGGGGTCTATTTTGTTCTTCGTCTTTTGTGTTGTTCTGTGTTATCTTGCTCTTATTAATTCCAACAACAAAAAAACGCATGCCACTTCAAAAAGATCATCATGCATTGGCGTGTTATCTTTTTGTTGTTGCCGGTCTCATAGATTTTGTGCTCGTCTGTATGTCTCGTCCAGCTATAAAAGAAAATATGGTATAACACCAGCCACTGGCAAGATGGTTGACTTCCTAGGAGCTTCGTCGACGCTCTCCTTGGCTGAATGTTCACTAAAGTTGAGGTTTTGGAATACATGTTACCGGTCTCATCGATTTTGTGTATGTGTCGTCCAACTATAAAAGAAAATATGGTGTTCATAACACCAGCAACTGGCAAGGTGGTTGACTTCCTAGGAGGGGCTCTCCTTGGCTGAATGTTTGGCTGAATGTTCATTAAAGTTGAGGTTTTGGAATACATGTTAAGTGGAGTCCAATGAACATTGATTTGTGTATATTACAGTAGGTTACTGGACTAGTAGTTTGATTTTTCTACGAGGATTTGAGGGTTATAGAGAAAAAGAATGGGTTCTGGTAGCTGCATGCACCGGTATTTAGGGCATGCTACAATCGGTTTCTGATACTAAATGATGAGCATGAGAAGAGAATATACTTAGATGTGAGGGTGTTGAACAATATTTGTCTGCAGATGTTGCAAAAGTTCTTCAACTAAACTGTGATTTGGATTATTACTAATGGTGAAGTTAATAAGAGGAACGAACAAATCAATGGATTGAGAGCCCAATTGGAGGTGTTGAACGAGATTTGTCTGCAGAGGTTGCGAAAGCTCTTCAGCTGAATCATGGTTTGGATCGTATTCTCATCACTACCAACTATAAAATAGTTAGTATTTTATTATATAACTTGGGAAAGATTTTTTCAAATTAATAAATGCTAGTCATTTATCATAATATAATACTTTGGTTCTTGTTTTAAAAATATTATTAGTAGATAATAATATTTAAGTAATTTTATATAAATTTCTAAAATATTAGGCATTTTTTAAATCATGAGTAATATAAGGAAATAATTAACTCTTCTAAATATTAAATATTAATTGTATTTTGAAACGATACAAAATATAAGAAAATATGAACCGAATCTGCAGAATAAAGAGAGCCACTAGATTATATTTAACAAAATGAAAATATGAGCCTAATCTGCAGAATAAAAAGAGTCACTTGATTGTATTTAACAAAATGCGCGCACACACACAAAAATAGAAAAATAAATTTGTGAATAGAAAGAGCATACACATAGATTTGACTTGGGCCACCCGTTAACCCGACTCATTTAACCAATTCGGACCAATTTGACCCAGTCCGATGGGAAACCAATCTTGGGCTGGGCCGTCTAGGATGGTCAGGCCGATGGATCGGATCAGTTACAAAATCAGACCAGGTTCACCGGTGACCCGTCCCGTTCTAGCCCGATTTTTTTGTAAAAAAAAAAGAATTTATATTGGGAATTTGGGAGCCGCTAGACAATTGGCCAAAAATGAACCGTTGAGGCCCAATGGTTTTTTTCATTTTGCGTTTGTCAAAATATGTAATACATCCAACGAAGATGATTATTTCCTTGTAAAGATACATAATTAGCTTCCCATATATATTTTTTAAACTTTGGGTCAATCAAGATACATAATTAGTTGATATTTTTTAACTACCTTATAAGTTAAGCCCACCACATGATCCAGCCTAATATTCACATACCCGGACATTATTTTTCATCAAAAATCCCCAATTCATTTGATTTCAACAGTACAGTAAAGACAACATCTACAACCCACTACAAAACTTTTATCCAACTACCGATCTTTGCAATTGCATTCAGTACGTTGATCTAATTCTCAAGGTTTACTGCTACTAGCTCTAATCATTTTTTTATTATTTTAGGTTGAAAAAAATACCTATTAAATCGATTATAAGAATACCAGGGCCATTTGGCCTTCTTCCATTATTTATATATTTCCTAAAGTAGTATAATATATAATGTATATATGTTATACGTTTATTGTTTAACGTATTTAAAATATATATAAGTGTGTATATATAGTATATATTGGAAAAAACATGTAAAGTTGAATTTAATTTAATTTTCTTTTACATTTCGGAGTAGACTGAGCCTGTTAAAGCCGATTCTAGGCTTACCGGGCCGATCTCGGTCTGTTTGGGAGATTTTGCTGTTGGGTCCGGATTCGTCCGGTCCATATATTTTATTTGTATCTTACTTATTTATGGAGTACATGACTTTATACTGTTTTATTGTCTACTTATGGTGTTATTGGTGTATATTGGTCCAGTCACTGTATAGAAGTTGAGTGATTAGTTCCTTTTTCATGTTATGAATGACAGTACAAATTAAAAGTAGGCTGCAATTTTGGGGTTTTGGAATGCCCAAACAAATTAATAATAATTAACTTTAAATATTGTTAATAGCTTAGGGATATTTCAAATATTTTAATCAAAAAACATATTTACTAGCACTTGTTTATCAAATACATCAACAATATTTAGTTGAATAAGAGGACAATTTTGGAATATATACATATATATGTGTGGAAATTATAAGGACAAAAAAGTCATTTACTTGGTAAATTGTGAATAGATTATAATCTAGAAAAAAAAAATAGGAAATACCAACTTGTTTTTAGCGTTTTTTTAAGCCAAAACTGACCTTTTTAAAGCAATTTTTAAAATTATCAAACACTCTTTTTAATACTATATCAAAGTGACAAAAGAATAATCACTACAGTTGGCATAGTGATTCAGGGTTGTATCCCTTAAGCAAGAGGTCGGGCATTCGATCCCCGTCTCTGGCGAATGGAGAAAACTCAGTGGCCAGTTTCCTACCGCTTAGTGCGCTGATCGAGGAATGAAAGATTAGTCTCACGGCTGCCGGCTGTAGAGATATCTTGGGAAACCAAAAAAAAAGTGACAAAAGAATAAAGATGGAGAATTAAGTGAGCCCAACCAGATATCTAAGTTATCAAAAAATGAGCAAAACAGATCATAACTATTACTCCCTCCGTCCCATTTTATGTGTCGCCATTTGACCGGGCACGGAGTTTAAGAAATAAGGGAAGACTTGGTAAAGTTTATGTAACGCCCCGAAAATCGAGTCCCGAGATGCCACACGGTGCTTAGGGTCACAAGTGACCCCAAGCTAACCCTTTCATAGGTATAACTTAAAAGCAACTGATTTAAAACATAATTCTGAGAGAATGAAGCTGAAAATATCTCAATACAGAATCTGTTCAATACAATATTGAAATTACAAGATGACAATTCTACTAACACATATACATATACAAGAAGGAGACTGAATACATCAACCACTACTACTGTCTATGAAGCCTCTACTAGTATTGTCTGTACATAAACAACGGGTCATGACTCCCAACCATCCCACTCAATATGGCCGACAGAAGAAGATACAGTGTCTCTGAACTGAAACAACCAACACAAGACCTTGAACTATAAGGACTCCTTTACCTGCTGACCAGATGCTGCAACTGAATAGAATAGTAGATGGGGGTCAGCACAAAGAGAATGTATGAGTATGTGAGGGTGCATGCAACACTTTAAATAATATCATCAATTTCATGAAAACATACATACAGACAATGATGACTCACTTGGCTTGAGTTATATCAAATCATACTCTTCATACTTTCATAATAAATAGTTCAAATGGTAAAATCTCATAATCCATGTAAATCATCAAAAATCATAAATTATGATAAATCATCACAAATCATCATAAATTATCATATCGTCAAAATTCATCATAGGTAATCATAATTCATCATAATATCTCAACTCTTTGACTCAAATCTCGGAGTGACTCGGTAATTCAAGAAACATGACTTTTATGGACAGGGGAGTTTCCTATAACCGACAACCCCACGTGAGCTACGTGGAATACCAACGTTTGAAACCCTCGTTGGAGGGAGAGTCATACTCTTTGCCAGGGAGTACGGCCTTAAAACTGCAATAATCACAATCGGGCTCTCTGGCCAATAATATCATCATCAAACAATCCTACGGTGGCACATAGGTTTGGGGAAATACCAAATTTCCCTCTCGGTGCTAAGTACTACTCTTCGACAAGCTCAGAACGCGTTAGAAAATCCACCATCATCATCACAAGGGTCTATCATAAAGACCAAAACAAATATCTCAATTTATAATTCATCAATAATTTGTGGATTCCTAATCCCAACTTTGACTTAAAATATTTCAATCTTTTTCAATATTAACAAGGTATCAATGCATTGAACCATAACCGACTCGACATTTGGACAAGGATATGAAGACTCAATACGTAATATTTTCAACAATTCAACTCATCAAAATCATCTCGACTCTGCGAGTTCAAGGTCAATGTACTCAAATGATTATTCTTTCAATTCGACAATTAAATCATGACAACAGCTTTTGAAAAGCACTTGAGACCTTCAATTCATAATAAGAATACAGATCCCGTATTACAACTCAAATCATGACTTTTATCTCGAAAGCCTTTAGAAATATCAATTCACTGTAGTAGTATGCAATTCATTGCATAAATTCTCAATTTAAGAAGTAGAGTAATGAAGTAATCATGTATATCCATATTGGAGTCTTATAAATTCTTCATAAAGTAATTTGAGTGTATACCCATTTTTGAATATCATGAAATTTCAATAATAGAACTCAACCTTTTTAAATGTCAAAATGTAACAATTTATCAAGTCATGACAACATCAATATTTTTGAGAAAATATCGACTCATGGTAACATCTCAAATGTTATATCTCAATATGCTCAACAATTCAATTTCGTCATAAAGAAGCTTTAAGCTTATCATAAATCTCAAAATCATTCCAAAATACCATTTCAACATATATCTCGAAATCATTCAAAATAAAAATATGAAATTTACAATTATAGATATCAAAACATCTCATGTCTCAAATGTATATTCAATAATTCAAATCGTCATTGGGAAGCATAAAGCTTGACACATGTCTCAGAATATTATTCCAAAACACCATCTCGACATACGTCCCAAAATCATTCAAAATACCACCTCGTAGTAAAAGTGTGTAATTCGCAATGATAATTATTAAATCATATCATGTAAACATTGAGATAATCATATGAATCAAATTTTATTCATTCAACCATCATAATCTCATAAACGAATTATTTAGACATAATCTCACTTGCAAAATCATGTAAAACCATAATAAAATTAAAGCTTTGGGCACAAGAACGGAAGATTGCTCTTGTCCAAAACCCCACATACTTTGAAATTGACTTCTTGATTACGGAATCCTATTCGGACAAATAATGGGTGCTCCTCGAAGGTCTTGAAATGAGGAGTTCGTTTATTAGATTAATTTTGGATTTCTTCGGTGAAATTGAAAGATATTTGAAGGTGAAATTTGGCTAGGGTTTCATTATCCCAAATGTTTCATGGAGAAAATAAATTTTGAAGGTTCAATTATGGATTAAATGGACAAATTTTCGTCCAAGAGGGGGTGTGAAATGACCAAATTATCCTTAAAAAAAGCAAATAATATCAAATCTGTCTTTTGGTGGACTGTTTTGATAGGCTGAAGTAGATCGACCATAGCGTTTTACTCCGACAGCCAAATTGGATTAAACTAATTTCATTAGAAAGAGGACCCTTACATCTTTCCGTTGATATATAGTAGCTCACCCAGATCATTATGTACAAGGAGTTATGATCGTTTGAAGTTGACCCTGAAATTCGCCTGACTGCAGTAATTTTTAATTTCCTGCTTGTTTTACTGTTCACAGTTCGATCGGAATGGTCGTAACTCATCACTCGAGTGTCTGTTTTCGATGATCTACATATCGTTGGAAAGCTTATTCAATACTCTACGCAATGGTAGGTCAACGTCTTAGAAATACTACACAGAAAATTTATGGATCGCTCTAAAGCGTAGAACTCGATACGTTTCTCACGAAATCTTTACGAAGAAAATTTTTCGGGGTATTACAGTTTACCAAATTATCCTTTATCAAAAAATATGCTAATATCTTTTTTTATGATTAAGTGGGACCAATAAGGGTAAAGGGGTAAGTGTGCCTTTAAAAAGTTGTCAAATAAGAAAACGCGATACTTATTTTAGGACGGATTAAAAAGAAAATGATGACACATAATTTGGGACGGAGGAAGTATTATTCAAACAAATAACAGCTCCGTACTCTATTGCTATTTGCTTGCACACTACTTCACCCATTATACCCTTTCCCAAATTATTATACCTATATTTTTGATTTTTTTATATTATTATTATTATTTAAATACACAAATAGATTGTCTAATTGAAGATATTCATTAGTTTTGAGATTATCTATTTCATCATTTACATTTTAATAATGCGATAAGTTATCTAATAAACATGATAAAATAATTAATTTTGAGATAGGTTAAATTAGTTCAAGAACTAAAATCTCGAGATAATTTAGTCTACAATCGTATTATTTAGGACTCATTTGTTCGTGATTTTTTTTGTGTGTGAGTTAAACTTTTAAAAAAGTATTTGCCTGGTATCTTGTGTCTTGAGCCGAGGGTCTATCGGAAACAGCCTTTCTACTTCTTTAGAGGTAGAGGTATGGACTGCGTACATCTTACCCCCCAGACCCCACCAGATGGGAATACACTGGGTTTGTTGTTGTTGTTGTTGTAGTTAAACTTTTAAAAAACATGATTGGACATGAAAATAACAAAAAAGTTATTTTTACCATAATTTACTCATAAAAATTTAAAAATAACTCTAATTTATTTGATCACTGATCAAATACTTGTCTAATTTCCAAATATCATATTATATATTTGTATCACTTTGTGATAACAAATTATTAAATAAAAAGGATTATTTATTAATAAAGAAACACCAATGCAAAATAGGTGTAAATGTGGTATTTCACAACTGCAAATAGGCGGTAATCAGTTATATAGAAAGAATAGATACATGTCTATTTGACCGGTAACCTGTAATTGAAACAGTGATAATATTTTGTCTCATTCTTCCCAACAAACTTGCAAACTCAAAGTCTCTCTCTTTCAAAGCTCAAAACTTCATCAATAACTCACTAAAATAACTTATTTTTCACTCCAAGATAGTTGTTACTGTGTTTCTCTTTTCTTGATTTAATTTGACTAATTTTATATTTAAATTACATTAAGTTAATTTAATATCTTAAAATTGAAATTTGAATAATCAAAATTTATATAAAAAAAATACCCCCTTCGTTTGCTTATATTATCATATTTTTACATGACATATCTATTAAGAAAAATAATTAATAACATAAATATTTTATTATAGTACCCTTATTAATTGATGTTTATATTGTGTCTTAAAATTAATGTGAATAAAAAATAATTAATGCTAAGAGTTGTCTTTTTTTTAATATGTCAAATATAAAAAGTAAAAGTAGAAACCTAATTAAAAAATCAATCACAAATAAAAACAAACAGAGAAAATACTATAAATTGCAATTTTTTATCATATCTATATGTATAATAGAAAAAAAAAATCTTAAATTATTGTTCAAACCTAATATTGGTTTACTCTAAAAAAAAAAAGTGAAAATCAAAAAGAAATTAAGAAGAAGTATTTATATAGAGCCTAGAACTAGAGGCGGCTTAGCTCTTTGGAAAAAGCATTAGACAGGATATCGAATCGACATATCAATCAAATTTTATTTTTCATAATTACTATATTGTTGGGTCCAGATCGGTCCGGTGCATATATTTTATATTTATCTTACTTATTTATGGAGTACATGACTTTATAATGTTTTGTTGTCCGCTTATGGTGTTATTGGTGTATATTGGTCCTATCATTTTGTAGAATTTGAGTGATTAGTTCCTTTTGCATGTTATTAATGATAGTGCAAAATAAAAGTAGGCTGCCCATTTTGGAATTCTGGAATGCCCAAACAAATTAATAATAATTAACTCTAAATATTATTAACAGCTTAAGAGTATTTCAGACATTTTGATCAACAAAAGTGTTTGACAGAACTTGTTTAGCAAACACATCAACAATATTTAATTGAGCAAGAGGACAATTTTGAAATAAGTGAAAAATGAATATGACGCGCCTGTGAATTAAAGTATAAATCATGTAACTGTATAAGCATTAAAAAGATTCAAGAAAAGCTAAGTTCCTACTTTGGAGGTTCTGATTATTATTAACATATATTAGATAAAGAAAAATCAGACAAGCAAAGTTCTACTTACCATTATTTCATATGCAGTTGAATTAGGCACATAACCTTGTTGGCATTGAGGACGGGGATTAGGATTACCAATAAGAAGACGAATAATACGTCTGAACCAAATAAGGTAGGGGTCATCATACCAAAGTGGCCCATGATTGACTGGTGCATTACAGATATATTGTTCCCACTCGTTCCAAAAACGTAACCTGTCATACCCCAAATCCCATTGGAGCGGACTGACACCCGTAGCTAGAGGTGTCAAACGGACCGGGCTGACCCGCCTCAACCCGGCCCTACATACCAAACCGAACCGGTTTGACCCGGCCCGGTAAGCCCTAGGGCTTTAGGGTTTCGGGTCCCGGTCCGTTTTTTTTTTAAACTGGGACCGGTTAACCCGGCCCGGACCAACCCGGTCCAGGCCCACCGGTTAACCGGCTCGGCAGAAAAAAAAAAATAAATTTTAATTTATTGGGCCAAACTAGCCGTTGGCCCAACGGCTATATTACCGTTTTTGGGTCCAAACGACTAGTTTGGGCCCATTTAATTAAAAAAATATATATTTTTTAATCCCCAAAATAAATCTATAAATACCCTACAACTTCAAATCATTTCTCACACAATTTTTCACTCTCTCAAATCTCATTCTCTCTCAAATCTCAATTCTCAATTCTCAAATATTCAATATATTTATTTTCTTAAAGTGTTCACTTTAATTTTTAAATTTTTCGTTTACAAAGTACGAGCGGAAGTTTCTAAAGTCGCAATCTTCGGATACTTCCAAAATTTGGTATTGTCGTTCCATCTCTTACGTTTAATTTTTATTTATTGTATTAATTGTTTAATATTTAATTTTATTATATTTTTGTATTTTGAATATTTTTAGTTTAATTTAATTTATATTATGGATAATTCAAAAACCTCGCTGCTAAAGGTGTTAGAAATTTTTGTCCCGAAAGCGGTAGTGGTAGTAAAAAGCGAATTATTAGCGGTAGAGGTAATTTAAGTAATAGATATACCCGTGTGACTTCGCCTCCGGTAGCGCTTGGTACACCTTTTGAGGAAGAAATAGGTGTAGGTGCTCACGATATGGATTATGTAGAATTTCAGGAAAATTACGGTATAGAAGAAGAAAATGAAGTAGATGCAGTTAATGTAGACGAAGATGATGAAAATATTGCTGAAACACCCGCAATAGGAGATGCTAACGTTAGATCTGAATCAGTTAATCTCCCTTCCCGTCCTCCCAGTGCCCCAGAACCCCGTAAAAGAACTAGTATTGCATGGCAATTTTTTGAACGTATATCAGATATTGAGGTGCAGTGCAATATTTGTCAACAAATATATAAGCATAGAAGTGGCGGTAAGCAAGGGGGTACGGGTACGTTAATGAGACATATAGATGAAGATCACAAAAGAGAGTTAAATTTTGCAAAAAGGTGGTGGGGATGTTGGTGGGTCAACGCAAACTAGAATGGACCCAACAACCGGTCAAGTAGCGAAAAAGTATAATAAATTGAGGGACAGGGAAGAAGTAGCTAAAATGGTAGCTGTGGGTTGTTTGCCTTTTAGTTTTCCTTCTTCTGATGCTTTTATTCGTTATATACAAGCAATTTATAATCCTATGTTTAATGGTATTCCTAGAACTACTTGTCGGTCTGATATTTTTAGACTCCATTCACAATATTGTTTTTATTTATCAACATTATTAAAAAATATTCAATGTAGATTGTCCCTAACTTCTGATCTTGGTCGTGCTGTAAATAAAAATGATTATTTAACCGCTACTTGTCATTGGATGGATAGTAATTTCATAATGCAAAAATGTATTCTTGCTTTTTTATATGATGAAGATCGTAAACATACTGGACAATTTATTGCTGATTCTATTATTAAAATTGCCGGATATTATGGTATAGAAAATAAAATTTTATGTATTGCTTTTGATAATGCTTCTAACAACAAGACTGCTATAACAAAAATAAAATCTATGCTATCTCCGCCCTTTCCTGAAATTTTTCATATTAAGTGTGCATGTCATATATATAATTTAATTGTAAAAGATGGTCTTGACTTTTTTGAGGTTTATATTGAAAAAATTCGTCTTGCCGTTGGTTTTATTCAAGGAAATAATCGTAGATCGAGAATTAAAGAATTTAAAGTTAAATGTCAAGAAAATGGACTTACACCGATTTTGATGCCTGAGGAAATTGATACTAGATGGAATTCTACGTATGAATTTTTAAAAACTTGTTATAAATATAGAATTCCTATTACACTAGCTTTTAACCAACATTGTGGTTCGTTTGCTGATTCTGGTGATTGCATGCTACATAATTCTGATTAGGTTATAATTAATGATCTTGTTAAGTTTTTAGAAAAATTTTATGTAGCTACGGTTGAATTTTCCGGTGCATACTATCCTACTGTTTGTAATATTTTGGCATATATAGTCGATATTTCTGATTTGCTCCAACAATATAAAAATAAAGAAGGTTATAAAGAAGCTGTTGGCGCTATGTTTACGAAATTTAAAAAATATTTCTTCCCGATTCCCCCTATTTACTTGGTTGGTGCTATGTTAAATCCGTGCATGAAATATAATCATATGTGTCACTTTAGTACTCTTATTTATGCTAACTTAGAAATAAATACTAACCATGAGTCTGAACAAGAGCTGCCTGATTTGTGGACGGCTACGTCTGATGCAAAAGATTATATAGAAAAATTATATAATCACTATGCTGATTTATTTGATTCAGCCGTACCTACAAATATCAGTCCAACTGTCGCTCCTCATCCTCCCGAGGAGCCATCATCTTCTAAAAGGCCGGCACATAGTGGTTTTCCTGATTCGTTTTATGATTTAACTTGTTGGAACAGTGTGGATGAGAGAGCTTACACCTCAACTTATCGGGAAGAGCTGAAATATTATCTGCGGACGGCACCAGAGGATCGCAGACGACGGATCAACACGCTGGATTGGTGGAGGAATAATGAATCACAATATCCTGTACTTTCAAGATTAGCCAGAGATATCTTGAATGTTCCAATGTCAACCGTTGCATCAGAGAGAGCCTTCAGTCAGGGACGACAGCAGCTTGAAGACAACCGACACTCATTGGGAAGCAACGCAATGAATGTTTTAGTTTGCCTCAGAGATTGGATTAGAGCAGAAAGAAGAAACCAAGGAATGGAACCAGAGCCCAGTGACGACCTCAAACTTGAAGAAATTATGTCTTCACGGGAAAACTCAGTAGAATCAAGTCCAATGCATGGTTTTGCCCCCGTTGACTTCGACTATCCTATGCAAGTTCCAATTAATATTAAAATGAATGAGTTGGAAAAAATGATGCATAATTTATAGATTTTTCATTCATGTAAATTATAAATTTTGGATCATTTTGCAATCAATAAAATTCCCCAGATTCATTCACTCCTTAGTCGTTGTTTTTTATTTTTTTTTATTTAACGATTTAAAATTTTAATATCTTCTATACAAGTGTATATTTAATGTATACATGTGTATATGTTTATATATCTTATATAGAAGTGTATATTTAATGTATACAGGTGTATATATCTTCTATAGAAATGTATATTTAATGTATACATTGTGTATATAGTAGCGTATATAGTGTATATTTGACTGGTTTTTAACCAGGTTTGACCACGTTTGACAGGATTTTAGTGGGTTTGACCGGATTGGGTTAAGTGGGCCGGTTTCTGGTGGGTTTTAATTTTTTTACTATGCGCCCGGCCCGGCCCAGACTGGTTAAGGCCAAACCCGGCCCGTAACCGCCCCGGAACCCGATAAAAGTGAGAGGGCCAGTTCTGGGTTGACCCAGCCCGGCCCGTTAGACAGTCCTACCCGTAGCCGAGGAGGCCCGGGAGAACTCGTTCATAACCTATACTTTCACATTTACATTACTTATGAAAATTAGAAATTTGGGCAGCACTTCGTTGTAACTAGAAGAAAACAGTACCTGTATCAGCCCAGCAGACACGCATAAATATATATATGAATAGTAATTGGCCGTCAGAGCCATTACGTCTATCAACCAAACACTCCTATGGCTGTACAATATGTCTACAAAAGCCTCTACATTGATACACAACTGAGTTAGGGTCGGGACAAACTCCCGCCCACAAAAGACTTTTATACAAATACCAAAAATCCATATAGAAACGAATTGGGATGCCCCGAAACAACTGGAGCTCACCACTAACAACAGAATGTCCTGGCTCTTACTGCGGAGGTGTACGACCTGAAGTACCTGTTCCTGCAGGAATGAATACAGGTCCCCCGTAAGGGACGTCAGTACGAAAATATGTACTGAGTATGTAAGGCAGTGAGTATCAAGATGAGATACAAAAGATCAACAGAACCCAGATACCAGTGAATAAGCAATATGAGTATACCACACTTAAAAGAGCTGATGGGATACCTGCACATTACTTTCATATCATTACTTCCCGTAATCCTTATCAATACATAACATATGTCATACGATGGCCAACTAATCAGTGGTACTAATACAATACATCAGGGACCACCCCTGGAATAGCATATATACATAATCTTTATAATACAATGGCCAACAGATCAGTGGTACTAATACAATACATCATATCATCAATTTAAAATACAGACATTCCATTTCTTAATTCAATTAATCTTTGAGATTGGTTACTTTGTGGTCACACCTTATGGAACTTGAAACCATGATACCTCAATAGGAAAACATGTAAATAGGTAATCAATATCATGAAAATGAAGTAGGGAATCATGGATACCTCATTAAACCATTTCGGAGTCAACAATAGTATATGGACAATTTTTTGACTAGCCGGACATCTTAAAAGTGAAAACAAGTTCAATTGGTAGTGTCGAAGATCATATGATGTTATTATGTGTCATGTGTCGTAGGACAATGTTGGAAGATTACTTGAGAGTGCCACGGGTCATTACTCATGCCAAAGATTAGATAGAGTATATCTTACATACCTTGATATAACCACTTCAATACAAGTCCAACTTGACTTCCCGTACTCTTCGAACACTTATCTACAATAAGTCATTTGTGGCAAACTAGTATTAGCAACCAAACCTTACCATTTAGGTATTAACTTCACCAAATAATGTCTAGGAAGTAATCCTTTAACTCATCAATAAGAGTGCTACATATATCCTCTTATACTCTTATTACATTCACATATCATGCATTTTCATGAAATATCCCTCAACATCACTCTTAGCCTTTATTTCCCTTCTTAATCACCATCCAATACCAACATGATCACTAGGCATACATAACCACTAATATAATGATATATCACCACAATTCTTCCTCCATAATCCAATACAACAACTTCCATAATTTACTACTAACAATTTATACAAAACAATTAATAACTATGTTTCTGGTTATCTTCCAACATCAAGACAATACTCATAATCCTTTATCAATACTTATTCATGGATAAGAATCAAGAATAAACAATATTCATACCTTAACAATGAACTCTTGTATTTAGAATCCTCCTTACATAACCATGGGGTGCTTCTCGAAGCTTTCGAGATGGTGAACACAACTACGGAACCAATTCGAATTTTCTACGGTTGAATCACAAAATATTTGAAGTTGAAATTAGGCTAGGGTTTCACCTTCTCTTAATAATTGGATGATATCTGATATATATGAGGCTAAGTGTAGGTTTATAAAGACCAATTTTCGTCCAAGAGGTAATAGAAAATGACCATTTTGCCTTAAAAAGTTAAATAAATCCGAATCTGTCCCTAGTGGACAGTTTTGACAGGCTGAAGTAAATCGATCATAACTCTTTGCTACGGTATCGGATTTGGGTGAAACCAATTGAATTGGAAATATAACTTAAAGGTATTTCATTTTCATATAAAGTATACCACCCAGTTCTTCCTGTACAAGGAGTTATGGTCGTTTAAAGTTGACCCAAAAATCTGTCCCACAATTCTGTTTTTTTTTATAGGCTATAGTAAAACGGATATAGCTCCTTACTCAGACATTGGATTTGGATGAAACCAATTTCATCGGAAAGAAGACTCTCGGAGATTTTCGTCGATATATAGCAGCTCACACAGTTCTTTTTGTACAAGGAGTCATGATTGTCTAAATTTGATCCAAAAAAATAATTGCCTAGCTGCAGTAATTTTCCTGCAGATTTACTGTTCACAGGCTTCCCGGCCGTCGTTTTGAAATTTTGAATGTGCTTGCTTATATGAAATACTCCTCTATTTTGGGAAAACTTTATATCATTGGAAAGATTATTCCAATACCTACACATACAACTATTGACGGGATACTTCTGAACACCATAAACTTAATTTAACCCATACGCAAGCCTTTAGGACTCCATATAATCGCGATAAGTGTACGAAACAATTTACAGGGTGTTACATTCTCCCCCCCCTTAAGAACATTCGTAGTCTAATGTTAGCATAGTTACTCAATTAAGACATGTCCAAGATTACAATTAACATATTCATCATCATAACATACTTGCATAAAAATAAACACTTACTTGTTATTGTTCTTCTTCTGTCTCATGAACTTCCTCCTCATCGTTGAATAGGTAAGGGTACTTAATCTTCATCGCTTCCTAGGCTTCCCATGTGATCTCCTCAACTTGTTGATTCCTCCAAAGTACTTTTACAGATGCTATCTCTTTATTCCTTATCTTTTTAATTTGGCGATCAAGAATAGCAATAGGCATTTCTTCAAAAGTGAGATCTTCTGTCACTTGTACATCTTCCATAGTAGTGATGTGGGATGGATCTCCGATGTACTTGTGAAGCATCGAAACATGAAATATGGGATGAACTGCTGAGAGCTCTTGAGGTAGCTCTAACTCATAAGCAACTTGTCCAAATCTTTGAACGATCTTGTACGAACCTATGTATCGTGGACTTAACTTTCCTTTCTTGCCAAACCTCATCACTCCTTTCATTGGTGATACTTTCAAGAATACCCAATCGTCGATAGAAAACTCAAGTCCTCTTCTTCTAATATCCGCATAATATTTGTGTCAACTTTGAGCTGTTTTAAGTCGTTGTTGAATCACTTTAACCTTTTCCATTGCTTGATAAACAAGATCCGGTCCAAACAAGACCGCATCATCTGCTTCAAACCATCCTATTGGCGATCTACACTTTCTTCCATACAATGCTTCATATGGTGCCATTTTGATACTTGAATGATGGCTATTATTGTAAGCCTATCAATGATCACCCATATGGAATCAAACTTCTGATATGTACGAGGCAAACCCGTGATGAAATCCATATTGATCTTATCCCACTTCTAGACTGGAAGATCTATACATTGTATGTAACCGCCGGGTTTCTGGTGTTCTACTTTGACTCTTTGACAATTCGGACATTCAGCTACAAATTCGACAATATTCTTTTTCATGTCATTCCACCAATATATTGCTTTCAAATCTTGATACATCTTAGTCGACCCTGGATGGATGGAATACCTTGAACAATGTGCTTCTGTCATAATTCTCTTTCTTAGCTCAACTACATCAGGTACACATAAACGATTCTGACACTGAAGCACTCCTCCTCGCGTAAGCTCAAATACCTTTGTCGTGCCACTCTGCACATCCTCCTTAAGCTGCAATAAAATTGGATCTGCATACTGCTTCTCTTTCACTTCAGCTATCAATAAAGATTACGCTGCATTACGTACAATAACCTCTTCATCTGGAGTTTCGAGAAGTCGAACTCCCAAATTAGCTAGTTGGTGAAGATCCTTAATCATCCCCTGCTTTTCTATAGATGTCATTTTAGAATTACGACTCAGTGCATCCACTACCACATTCGCTTTCCCTGGAAGGTACAAGATATCAACATCGTAATCTTTCAACAATTCAAGCCATCTCCGCTGCCTCATGTTTAGATCTTTCTGACTGAAGATATATTGCAGGCTTTTATGATCGGTATATATGTCAACATGAACCCCATATAAGTAGTGGCGCCATATATTCAAAGCAAATACAACTGCAACGGATAATTCCTCTCATGTGGTCGCCACTGTCTAGAGCCATAGGCTATTACTCTACCATGTTGCATTAATACGCATCCTAAGCCAATTATCAAAGCATCACAGTACACTGCATACCCTTCTGTGCCTTCAGGAAGTACCAATACCGCTGTAGAAGTCAACTTGCTCTTCAGATCGTGGAAACTCTTTTCACAGGCATCATTCCATTGAAACTTGGAGGCTTTATGCGTCAACTTAGTCAAGGGTGCAGAAATAGAAGAAAAACCTTCAACAAACCTTCTATAATAACCTGCCAACCCGAGGAAACTACGAATCTCCGTAGGCATTGTGGGTCTTGGCCAATTCTTCACAGCCTCAATCTTCTGAGTGTCAACTTTTATGCCTTCACTGGATACAATATGGCCCAAAAATGCCACTGACTTGAGCCAAAACTCACATTTAGAAAACTTCGCATACAGCTTACGATCACGAAGAATCTGCAACGCCTGCCTTAAGTGATTAACATGGTCCTCTTCTGATCTAGAGTAGACCAGAATATCATCTATGAAAACTCTCACGAACACATCTAGAAACGGCTTAAACAACCTATTTATCAGATCCATAAAAATTGCGGGTGCATTTGTCAGCCCGAATGACATAACCAGGAATTCATAATGACCATACCATGATCGGAAAGCTGTCTTGGGTATGTCTTTATCCTTGACTTTCACTTGATGATAGCCTGATCTCAAGTCAATCTTGGAAAAACACTGGGCACCCTGCAACTGGTCAAATAAATCATCAATTCGGGGAAGAGGGTATTTATTCTTGATAGTCACCTTATTCAATTGCCAATAGTCAATACACATCCTCAGCAAACCATCTTTCTTACGCACAAACAATACTGGTGCTCCCCAAGGGGACATACTAGGCCTGATGAATCCCTTCTCTAGCAAGTCTTTCAGTTGCTCTTTCAATTCTCGCAACTCTGTTGGTGCCATTCTATAAGGAGGAATTGAGATTGGCTGTGTGTCTGGCAACAAATCAATACCAAACTCCACTTCTCGTTCAGGAGGTAAACCTGGTAGTTCTTCAGGAAATACATCAGGAAATTCATTCACAACTGGAATGGTCTGAAAAGTTGGTGGCTCTTCCTCTGTATCCCTTAATCTAACCAAATGGTATATGTAACCCTTGGAAATCATTTTTCTTGCCTTAAAGTAAGAAATAAATCTACCTCTCGGCGCGCCAACATTACCCTTCCATTCAAGGACTGCCTCATTTGGGAAATGGAAATACACCTTCTTAGAACGGCAATCTACTGTAGCATAACAAGACGCTAACCAATCCATGCCCATAATAACATCAAAATCTACCATTTCTAACTCAACAAGATCGACCATCGTATCACGACCATAAATATTCACAACACAATTTCGATAAACATTCCTAGCTATAAGAGATTCCCCCACTGGCGTTGATACTTCAAATGGCTTGGCTAATAATTCGGGTGTTCTCCCGAACCTTCCCGCAACCAAAGGAGTCGCATACGATAATGTACAACTAGGATCAATTAAGGCATACACATCAAATGTAAAGATGGACAACGTACCTATAACCACGTATGGATAAGCCTCTAAATTATGCCGATCTGCTAGGGCATACACACGGTTCTGAGCTCCGCTAGAACTAAGTGCTCCTCTATCACCTCTACCGTGACCCATAGGTTGTGCACCCCTGCTCAAAGGAGGCACCGATGATGATGCAACAGCTGATCCGGTAGGTCGTGTTATACCACCTGTGGTCCTGCATGGGCAATCTCTAGCAATATGCCCCGGCCTACTTCACCAAAAGCAATTGTTCGTTCCAAGCCGACATTCGCCAAAGTGAAATCTTCTACATATGGGGCACGGGTGTCGTGGATGTCTCAATTGACTCATACTCCCTTGCCCTTGATACCCCACTGTTCGCGAACTCTAATTTTCACTGCTTTGCCTGAACTGATTACCTCTGAACCTTTGAAATTGCGGTGGAGCACTAATGACAGGATAAGAAGATAACGGGCTAGGCAATCTATGAGAGAACGAAGGCCTAAAACCTCCTTGAGATGCCATAAACTTCCCTATAGCTCTGGCCCGCTTAGAATATCCTTTTTTTGATTCCTGGGTTCTTCTTCTTTGCCTCTAATCTTCCATCTTCTGAGCGAAAGCTTGTATCCTCGCTATATCCATGTCCTTGTTCAAAGCAGCAATGGTACAATCTCTAACCAAGTATGGTTCCAATCTATCCACATAGTGATGAACTCTGTCATCCATAGTAGCTACCACATTAGAAGCATATCGAGACAAGGAGTTAAATCGAAGACTATACTCCCTTACACTCATATTACCCTAACGAAGATTTAAGAATTGATCTGTATGGGCCTGACGAGTCTAAAATGGAAGATAATGATCAATAAATACATCTTTGAACTCTCCCCACGTAGTTGGAGGTGCATCAATACCCCTAGATCGTTTCCAATTCTCGTACCACAATATAGCCTCTCCTTTCAGTCTATATGCTGCTAGCTCAACCATCTCTTTACTGGATAGGTGCATAACATCTAGAGCCCTTTGGGTTTGATCGGAAAGGTCCTGCGGGTCTTCGTTAATATCTAATCCGGTAAAAGTAGGAGGATCCAGTTTCAGAAAATCCTGTGTCAGAAGGCTAGTTGCTCTATCCGTACCTCTAGATAGAGCCCAAAATCCCATCGGGCCGGACTGGCACCCGAAGCCGAGAAGGCCCGGGAGAACCCGTTCAAATGCCTGTACTTTCACTTACATGTCACCAAAAATTTGGGCAGCACTTCGCTGCATATAAAAGGGTCTAATTACCTGTATCAGCACAACACGCACAAATATATATATATATATATATAATACTTGGCCGTCGGGGCCACCCCATAGACGAATATAACATCACTATATAAACTTCCATGACTTTACCCTTCCTTATGTCTACAAAGCCTCTAGAATATACATGACATAACTAGGGTCGGGACAAACCCCCGCCCACACATGACTCCTGTACAATAACAAAATATAAGGAACCGACTCGAA
Source organism: Capsicum baccatum var. pendulum (assembly GCA_030864225.1). Taxonomy (NCBI): domain Eukaryota; kingdom Viridiplantae; phylum Streptophyta; class Magnoliopsida; order Solanales; family Solanaceae; genus Capsicum; species Capsicum baccatum. The sequence continues at coordinate 141,046,822 of CM061558.1, forward strand.
AAGCTCCGAAGTAAACTGGAGCTCACCAACAGTAGCTGTATGACCTGGCTCCTACTGGTGCGGTTTATGAGCTGAGGTACCTGTGCGTGCAGCATGAAATGCAGGTCCCCCGTAAGGGACGTCAGTACGAGATATGTACTGAGTATGTAAAGCTGTAAATAATCATATGTGATATGGGGAATCAAGAAAATCAGACACAAGTGAATAAATCATAATAGAAGTGAACCACACTTCATAAACATTTTTAGGATCATGAACATTATCATTAATCTGAATTGGGTTCTTGAATTCAAACACATTTGTGGAACGGTATACATTCGTTCATTTCATTCCTTACAATTATTATTCGCCATTACCTCCTCCCCCCCGAACCTCCAACCACCTAACAATAATTAATACTGTACCATACTGTGACCATTAGGCTGTCCCCAGTACATATCAATTGGGATCGACCCATGCTAGGCTTATGCCCCTGGTATACCACTCATAAACACATAAATAGGGATCGACCCATGCTAGGCTTATGCCCCTGGGATACCACCCACATGTATATCAAGTAACACACATAAGAGGTCCTTCCAATAACTTAGTTCAAAAGCTTTTGAGATTATTACATTAGTGTTCATGACAATATAGTACCTTTGGAACAATGATACATCAATAGGAATCAAGTAATAGACCTTCTATACAATAACGATGTAATAAAGACTCATTGGTACATCAACAATGAAATAGGAGCCTTTTGGTATATCAATGAAACATTTTGACACTTTATAGGATGGAAACAACTTCGTTGGTAATGTAGAACAATACATGTTTTTGGACAACCTCGAAATCTTACTTGATGGAACATTGGTGTTTTCATGCCAAAGAATATCATTAGAGTATGCTTTACATACCTCGTTGTAGATTCGGATACCAATTCAACACAACTTCCCGCCTTTACAAATCACTTATATACAATGAAATATTTGGCATCTAGTATTAGCAACCCAATACCACAATTCTCTTCCATAATTCCATACAACCAATATTTGCAAAACATTCCAAAAACCAACTTGAACAATAGGTTTATGTGTGTGTGTATATATATATATATATATAATCATCATTTCAATACCACATCATCAATACCAAATCCCTTCACAATTCAACATAATCCAACCATGCACAAGAATAATCCAACATCATTTCCCAATCATCTTTCAAGAACAATCAAATAACATACTTCTTATGCTCACATGCATATATATGTATATACATATACATATAAATAACACCAACACAATTTACATCCTTACCATAAAATGACCCTTTTGGTTTTGAAGTCCTGTTGGCACAAATAAGGGGTGCTTCTCGAAGCCCTTGAGACAATGAACACAACTACAGAATCAATTTGGACTTTCCACGGTTGAATCACAAGATAATTAGAGTTGAAATTAGGCTAGGGTTTGTTCTTTCCTATAATTGATGATGAATATGAGTTTTTGAACTCATATACATGTATATATACACATATTCCCGTCCATAATATCATAGAAAATGACCAAAGTGCCCTTAAAATTTAAATAATGTCAAATATGTCCTCCGGTGGACTGTTTTGACAAGCTGAAGTAGATAGACCATAACTCTTTGCTACGATATCGGATTTGGGTGAAATTGGTATCATTGTAAAGATAATTCAAAGGTATTTCATTTCATATAAATTAGGCCACCCATTTCGTCCTGTACAAGGAGTTATGATCGTTTGAAATTGACCCTAAAAATCTGTTTTGAGAGGCTGAAGTAAAACGCGTATAACTCCTTACGCAGATGTTGGATTTGGATGAAACCAATTGCATTGGAAAGAATAATCAAAGATCTTTCTTTTTATATATGTTATCTCTCCTAGTTCATTATATTGAGGGAGTTATGATCGTTCAAAGTTGACCCAAAAACTGGCAGGCCTCAGTCTTTTCCTGCTAATTTACTGTTCACAAAAATCTGTTTTGAGAGGCTGAAGTAAAACGAGTATAACTTCTTACTCAGATGTTGGATTTGGATGAAACCAATTTCACTAGAAATAAAACTCACAGATATTTCTTTTGATAGGTGGTATCTCGCCAAATTCATTATATTGAGGGAGTTATGATCGTTCAAATTTGACCCAAAAATTGGCAGGCCTCAGTATTTTCCTGCAAATTTACTGTTCACATCCCGGCCACCGTTTTATGGTTTCGAACGTGCTCGATTATATTCGAAACTTATCCGTTTTTGGAAATATTTATATCGTCGGAAAGATTATTCAATAACCTTCATATGGAAACATCGAGGGCAAATTCCGGTATAAATAAGGTCGATTCCTATACACATATAATCAAACTATACACTTGAAACCATCTTAAAATAATCAATACTCATACTTAAACTCATATATACCTAACTTAGGATCAATACATATAATCCAACACATATAACAATGGCTAATACACGTAATTACGTACGGGGTGTTACATCCTTCCGCCCTTAAGGACATTCGTCCTCGAATGTAAATGTAGTTATTTAGGCAAAACAAGTTCGAATTCATGATTGATATTCACGTCATCATATAGATATTATGCATATGTAAAAACTTACTTGTTAGTGTCCCAGTTCCACTCCTTGCACTTCTTTTTCACCTTTGAACAAATAAGGGTATTTCGATTTCATTGCTTCCTCCGCTTCCCATGTAATCTCTTCTCTTTGTTGATTTCTCCAAAGTACTTTCACCGATGCTACTTCTTTATTTCTCAACTTCTTAACTTGACGATCTAATATAGCAATAGGCATCTCCTCATAGGTAAGATTTTCTGTTACTTGCACATCTTCAGTAGAAGTAATAAGGGACGGATCTCCGATGCACTTTCGAAGCATCGATACATGAAATACTGGATGCACTGATGAGAGTTCCTGGGGTAGCTCTAATTCATAAGCAACTTGCCCACATCTTCGAATAATCTTATACGGGCCTATATATCGTGGACTCAGCTTTCCTTTCTTGCCAAATCTCATCACCCCTTTCATTGGCGATACCTTCAAAAATACCCAATCGCCTAACGAAAACTCTAGCCCTCTTCTTCTACTATCCGCATATGACTTGTGTCGACTTTGGGCTATTTTCAACCGTTGCTGAATCACCTTGACTTTTTCTATGGCTTGATACACAAGATCCGGTCCGAACATAAGAGTTTCACCCGCTTCGAACCATCCTATTGGTGATCTACACTTCCTCCCATATAAAGCTTCATATGGTGCCATTTTGATACTTGAATGATAGCTATTATTGTAGGTAAACTCAATAAGAGGTAAATGATCATCCCAGATGCCTTTAAAATCTATAACACATGCTCGTAGCATATCTTCAAGTGTTTGAATGGTGTGCTCTGCTTGTCCATCCGTCTGAGGGTGAAAAACTGTACTCAAATTCACTTGTGTTCCCAAACTCCATTGGAAAGACTTCCAAAAGTTTGCAGTAAATTGAGTTCCCCGATCTGATATAATAAAAGTTGGTTGTAACACCCCGTAAATTTTTTCGTACACTTATCGCGATTATATGGAGTCCTAAAGACTTGCGTATGGGTTAAATTAAGTTTATGGTGTTTGGAAGTATCCCGTCAGTAGTTGTATGTGTAGGTATTGGAATAATCTTTCCAACGATATAAAGTTTGCCCAAAACAGAGGAGTATTTCATATAAGCGAGCACATTCGAAATTTCAAAACAGTGGCCGGGAAGCCTGTGAACAGTAATTCTGTAGGAAAATTACTGCAGCTAGGCAATCCAACTTTAGACGATCATAACTCCTTGTACAAAAATAACTGTGTGAGCTGCGATATATTTACGAAAATCTACGAGAACCTTCTTTCCGATGAAATTGGTTTCATCCAAATCCAATGTCTGAGTAAGGAGCTATACCCGTTTTACTACAGCCTATCAAAAAAAAATAGAATTGTGGAATAGATTTTTGGGTGAGCTTTAAACGACCATAACTCCTTTTAAAGAAAGAAATGGGTGGTATACTTTATATGAAAATGAAATCCCTTTGAATTATCTTTCCAATGCAATTTGTTTCACCCAAATCCGACACCGGAGAAAAGAGTTATGATCGATTTACTTCAGCCTGCCAAAACTGTCCACTGGGGACAGATTTGGATTTATTTAAATTTTTAGGGCAAAATGGTCATTCTCTACTAGCTCTTGGACGAAAATTGGTCTTTATAAACCTGCACTTAGCCTCATATATATCAGATATCATCCAATTATTAAGAGAAGGTGAAACCCTAGCCTAATTTCAACTTCAAATATTTTGTGATTCAACCGTAGAAAATTCGAATTGGTTCCGTAGTTGTGTTCACCATCTCGAAATCTTCGAGAAGCACCCCATGGTTATGTAAGGAGGATTATAAATACAAGAGTTCATTGTTAATGTATGAATATTGTTTATTCTTGATTCTTATCCATGAATAAGTATTGATAAAGGATTATGAGTATTGTCTTGATGTTGGAAGATAACTAGAAACATAGTTATGAATTGTTGTGTATAAATTGTTAGTAGTAAATTATGGAAGTTGCTGTATTAGATTATAGAGGATGCATTGTGGTGATATATCATTATATTAGTGGTTATGTATGCCTAGTGATCATGTTGGTATTGGATGGTGATTAAGAAGGGAAATAAAGGCTAAGAGTGATGTTGAGGGATATTTCATGAAAATGCATGATATGTGAATGTAATAAGAGTATAAGAGGATGTATGTAGTACTCTTATTGATGAGCTAAAGGATTACTTCCTAGACATTATTTGGTGAAGTTAATACCTAAATGGTAAGGTTTGGTTGCTAATACTAGTTTTCCACAAATGACTTATTGTAGATAAGTGTTCGAAGAGTACGGGAAGTCACTTGTATTGAAGTGGTTATATCAAGGTATGTAAGACATACTCTATCTAATCTTTGGCATGAATAATGACCCATGGCACTCTCAAGTAAGCTTCCAACATTGTCCTACGACACATGACACATAATAACATCATATGATCTTCGACACTACCAATTGAACTTGGTTTTACTTTTAAGATGTCCGGCTAGTAAAAAAAAATGTCCATATACTATTGTTGACTCCGAAATGGTTTAATGAGGTATCCATGATTCTCTACTTCATTTTCATGATATTGATTACCTATTTACATGTTTTTCCTATTGAGGTATCATGGTTTCAAGTTCCATAAAGTGTGACCACAAAGTAACCAATCTCAAAGATTAATTGAATTAAGAAATGGAATGTCTGTATTTTAAATTGATGATATGATGTATTGTATTAGTACCACTGACCAGTTGGCCATTGTATTATAATGATTATGTATATATGCTATTCCAGGGGTGGTACCTGATGTATTGTATTAGTACCACTGATCAGTTGGCCATTGTATGACATATGTTATGTATTGATAAGGATTACGGGAAGTAATGATATGAAAGTAATGTGCAGGTATCCCATCAGTTCTTTTAAGTGTGGTCTACTCATACTGTTTATTCACTGGTATCTGGGTTCTGTTGATCTTTTGTATCTCATCTTGATACTCACTGCCTTACATACTCAGTACATATTTCCGTACTGACGTCCCTCACAGGGGACCTATATTCATGCCTGCAGGAACAGGTACTTCAGGTCGTACACCTGCGCAGTAAGAGCCAGGACATTCTGTTGTTAGTGGTGAGCTCCAGTTGTTTTGGGGCATCCCAAGTCGTCTCTATATGTACTTTTGGTATTTGTATAAAAGTCTTTTGTGGGCAGGAGTTTGCCCCGACCCCAACTCAGTTGTGTATCTATGTAGAGGCTTTTGTAGACATATTGTACAGCCATAGGAGTGTTTGGTTGATAGACGTGATGGCTCTGACGGTTAATTACTGTTCATATATATATTTATGCGTGTCTGCTGGGCTGATACTGGTACTGTTTTCTTCTATTTACAATGAAGTGCTGCCCAAATTTCTAATTTTCATAAGTAATGTAAATGTGAAAGTATAGGTTATGAACGTGTTCTCCCGGGCCTCCTCGGCTACGGGTGCCAGTCCGCTCCAATAGGATTTGGGGTATGACAGAAGTGGTACCAGAGAAGCTCGTCCTAGTGAGTCTACAAAGCCGTGTCTACGTAGAATCTCGTTTATCGGTGTGTTGTGCATCACATCTATAAACAGGAGGCTATTGGACATTTAGGAATTGTTTCCACTCTCCATTTCATAGATCGTGCAATAGATCCCATATTAGAGATGAAGTCATAATCAATCGCTTAATCCAATTGTTTCTTTTTTTTTATTTATTATAGTGACGATGCCGGTTACAAGGAGAAAGAATAAGTGTAAGCGAGTAGATGCAGTGGCCGGAGAAGGTACTAGTAAGTCACCACCGGCACAAGCTGAACAAAGTGAGTCTCAAGCTGAGAGTATATCAGGCGCTTCTTCTCCTCCGGAAGGGCCATCTATTATTGCTGTTGATCGAGATTTGAGGGATGCAGTACTACTTCTGACGTGTATAGGTGCCGGTCAAGTTCAAGGGAAAGCTATTCCTACCACGGGTTCTAGTGGTACGGATAGAGCAGCTAGCCTTCGGACACAGGATTTTCTGAAACTGGATCCTCCTACTTTTACCGGATCAGATATTAACGAAGACCCGCAGGACTTTGTCGACCAAACCCAAAGGGCTCTAGATGTTATGCACATATCCGGTAATGAGATGGTTGAGCTAGCAGCATATAGACTGAAAGGAGAGGCTATATTGTGGTACGAGGATTGGAAACGATCTAGGGGTATTGATGCACCTCCAACTACGTGGGGAGAGTTCAAAAATGCATTTATTGATCATTATCTTCCATTTGAGACTCGTCAGGCCCGTGCAGATCAATTCTTAAATCTTCGTCAGGGTAATATGAGTGTAAGGGAGTATAATCTTCGATTTAACTCCTTGTCTCGATATGCTTCTAATGTGGTAGCTACTATGGATGACAGAGTTCATCACTATGTGGATAGATTGGAACCATACTTGGTTAGAGATTGTACTATTGCTGCTTTGAACAAGTACATGGATATAGCGAGGATACAAGCTTTCGCTAAGAAGATGGAAGATCAGAGGCAAAGAAGAAGAACCCAGGAATCAGAAAAAGGATATTCTAAGCGGCCCAGAGCTATAGGGCAGTTTGTGGAATCTCGGGGAGGTTTTAGGCCTTCGTTCTCTCATAGATTGCCTAGCCCATTATCTTCTTATCCTGCAACTAGTGCTCCACCGCAATTTCAAAGGTTCAGAGGTAATCAGTTCGGGCAAAGCAGTGAAAATCAGAGTTCGCGAATAGTGGGGTATCAAGGGCAAGGGAGTATGAGTCAATTGAGACCTCCACGACACCCGTGCCCCATATGTAGAAAATTTCACTTTGGCGAATGTCGGCTTGGGACGAACAATTGCTTTTGGTGTGGTAAGCCGGGGCATATGGCTAGGGATTGCCCACGCAGGACCACAAGTAGTATAACACGACCTACCGGATCAGCTGTTCCGTCATCTTCGGTGCCTCCTTTGAGTAGGGGTGCACAACCTATGGGTCACGGTAGAGGTGATAGAGGAGCAGCTAGTGCTAGCGGAGCTCAGAACCGTGTGTATGCCCTAGCAGATCGGCAGAATTTAAAGGCTTCTCCAGACGTGGTTACAGGTACGTTGTCCATCTTTGCATTTGATGTGTATGCCTTAATTGATCCTGGTTCTACATTATCGTATGCTACTCCTTTGGTTGTGGGAAGGTTTGGAAGAACACCCGAATTATTAGCCAAGCCATTTGAAGTATCAACGCCAGTGGGGGAATCTCTTATAGCTAGGAATGTTTATCGAAATTGTGTTGTGAATATTTGTGGTCGTGATACGATGGCCGATCTTGTTGAGTTAGAAATGGTAGATTTTGATGTTATTATGGGCATGGATTGGTTAGCGTCTTGTTATGCTACAGTAGATTACCGTTCTAAGAAGGTATATTTCCATTTCCCAAATAAGGCAGTCCTTGAATGGAAGGGTAATGTTGGTGCGCCGAGAGGTAGATTTATTTCTTACTTTAAGGCAAGAAAAATGATTTCCAAGGGGTACATATACCATCTGGTTAGAGTAAGGGATACAGAGGCAGAGCCGCCAACTTTTCAGACCGTTCCGATTGTGAATGAATTTCCTGATGTATTTCCTAAAGAACTACCAGGTTTACCTCCTGAACGAGAAGTGGAGTTTGGTATTGATTTGTTGCCAGAAACACAGCCAATCTCAATTCCTCCTTATAGAATGGCACCAGCAGAGTTGCGAGAATTGAAAGAGCAACTGAAAGACTTGCTAGAGAAGGGATTCATCAGGCCTAGTATGTCCCCTTGGGGAGCACCAGTATTGTTTGTGCGTAAGAAAGATGGTTCGCTGAGGATGTGTATTGACTATCGGCAATTGAATAAGGTGACTATCAAGAATAAATACCCTCTTCCCCGAATTGATGATTTATGTGACCAGTTGCAGGGTGCCCAGTGTTTTTCCAAGATTGACTTGAGATTAGGCTATCATCAAGTGAGAGTCAAGGATAAAGATATACCCAAGACAGCTTTCCGAACACGGTATGGTCATTATGAATTCCTGGTTATGTCATTCGGGTTGACAAATGCACCTGCAGTTTTTATGGATCTGATGAATAGGATGTTTAAGCCATTTCTAGATGTGTTCGTGATAGTTTTCATAGATGATATTCTGGTCTACTCTAGATCAGAAAAGGACCATGTTAATCACTTAAGGCAGGCGTTGCAGATTTTTTGTGATCGTAAGCTGTATGCAAAGTTTTCTAAATGTGAGTTTTGGCTCAAGTCAGTGGCATTTTTGGGCTATATTGTATCCAGTGAAGGCATAAAAGTTGACACTCAGAAGATTGAGGCTGTGAAGAATTGGCCAAGACCCACGACGCCTATGGAGATTTGTAGTTTCCTCGGGTTGGCAAGTTATTATAGAAGGTTTGTTAAAGGTTTTTCTTCTATTTCTGCACCCTTGACTAAGTTGACGCATAAAGCCTCCAAGTTTCAATGGAATGATGCCTGTGAAAAGAGTTTCCAGGATCTGAAGAGCAAGTTGACTTCTACGCTGGTATTGGTACTTACTGAAGGCACAGAAGGGTATGCAGTGTACTGTGATGCTTCGAGAATTGGCTTAGGATGTGTACTAATGCAACATGGTAGAGTAATAGCCTATGGCTCTAGACAGTTGCGACCACATGAGAGGAATTATCCCACGCATGATCTTGAGCTAGCTGCAGTTGTATTTGCTTTGAAGATATGGCGCCACTACTTATATGGGGTTCATGTTGACATATATACCGATCATAAGAGCCTGCAATATATCTTCAGTCAGAAATATCTAAACTTGAGGCAGCGGAGATGGCTTGAATTGTTGAAAGATTATGATGTTGATATCTTGTATCATCCAGGGCGAATGTGGTAGCGGATGCACTGAGTCGTATGTCTAAAATGGCATCTATAGAAAAGTAGGGGATGATTAAGGATCTTCACCAACTAGCTAATTTGGGAGTTCGACTTCTCGAAACTCCAGATGAAGAGGTTACTGTACGTAATGCAGCGGAATCTTCATTGATAGCTGAAGTGAAAGAGAAGCAGTATGCAGATCCAATTTTATTGCAGCTTAAGGAGGATGTGCAGAGTGGCACGACAAAGGCATTTGAGCTTACGCGAGAAGGAGTGCTTCAGTGTCAGAATCGTTTATGTGTACCTGATGTAGTTGAGCTAAGAGAGAGAATTATGACCGAAGCACACTGTTCAAGGTATTCCATCCATCCAGGGTCGACTAAGATGTATCAAGATTTGAAAGCAATATATTGGTGGAATGACACGAAGAAGAATATTGCCGAATTTGTAGCGGAATGTCCGAATTGTCAAAGAGTCAAAGTAGAACACCAGAAACCCGGTGGTTACATGCAATGTATAGATCTTCCAGTCTGGAAGTGGGACAAGATCAATATGGATTTCATCACCGGTTTGCCTCGTACATATCGGAAGTTTGATTCCATATGGGTGATCATTGATAGGCTTACCAAATCTGCGCACTTCTTACCAGTTAAGATAACTTATACGGCGGAAGAGTATGCGAAGTTGTATATTAAGGAGATCGTTCGGTTATATGGAGTTCCAATTTCCATTATATCCGATCGAGGAGCCCAATTTACCGCGAATTTCTGGAAGTCTTTTCAAAGGAGTTTGGGGACACAAGTAAATCTAAGTACGGCTTTTCATCCTCAAACGGACGGACAACCGGAACGTACCATCCAGACACTTGAAGATATGCTACGAGCATGTGTATTAGATTTCAAAGGCAACTGGGATGATCACCTACCTCTTATCGAGTTTGCCTACAATAATAGCTATCATTCAAGTATCAAAATGGCACCATATGAAGCATTGTATGGAAGAAAGTGTAGATCGCCAATAGGATGGTTTGAAGCAGGTGATGCGGTCTTATTTGGACCGGATCTTGTTTATCAAGCAATCGAGAAGGTTAAAGTGATCCAACAACGGCTTGCAACAGCTCAAAGTCGACACAAATCTTATGCGGATGTTAGAAGAAGAGGACTTGAGTTTTCTATCGACGATTGGGTATTCTTGAAAGTATCACCAATGAAAGGAGTGATGAGGTTTGGCAAGAAAGGAAAGTTAAGTCCACGATACATAGGTCCGTATAAGATCATTCAAAGATTTGGACAAGTTGCTTATGAGTTAGAGCTACCTCAAGAGCTCTCAGCAGTTCATCCCGTATTTCATGTTTCGATGCTTCGCAAGTACATCGGAGATCCATCGCACATCACTACTACGGAAGATGTACAAGTTACAGAAGATCTCACTTTTGAAGAAATGCCTATTGCTATTCTTGATCGCCAAATTAAAAAGATAAGGAATAAAGAGATAGCATTGGTAAAAGTACTTTGGAGGAATCAACAAGTTGAGGAGATCACATGGGAAGCCGAGGAAGCGATGAAGATTAAGTACCCTTACCTATTCAACGATGAGGAGGAAGTTCATGAGACGGAAGAAGAACAATAACAAGTAAGTGTTTACTTTTATGCAAGGATGTTATGATGATGAATATGTTAATTGTAAGCTTGGACATGTCTTAATTGAGTAACTATGCTAACATTCGAGGACGAATGTTCTTAAGGGGGGGATAATGTAACACCCCGTAAAAATTTTCGTACACTTATCGCGATTATATGGAGTCCTAAAGACTTGCGTATGGGTTAAATTAAGTTTATGGTGTTCGGAAGTATCCCGTCAATAGTTGTATGTGTAGGTATTGGAATAAGCTTTCCAACGATATAAAGTTTGCCCAAAACAGAGGAGTATTTCATATAAGCGAGCACATTCAAAATTTCAAAACGGTGGCCGAGAAGCCTGTAAACAGTAATTCTGCAAGAAAATTACTGCAGCTAGGCAATCCAACTTTAGACGATCATAACTCCTTGTACAAAAAGAACTGTGTGAGCTGCTATATATCGACGAAAATCTACGAGAGTCTTCGTTCCGATGAAATTGGTTTCATCCAAATCCAATGTCTGAGCAAGGAGCTATACCCGTTTTACTACAGCCTATCAAAAAAAAACAGAATTGTGGGACAGATTTTTGGGTCAACTTTAAACGACCATAACTTCTTGTAAAAGAAGAACTGGGTGGTATACTTTATATGAAAATGAAATCCCTTTGAATTATCTTTCCAATTCAATTGGTTTCACCCAAATCCGATACTGGAGCAAAGAGTTATGATCGATTTATTTCAGCCTGTCAAAACTGTCCACTGGAGACAGATTCGGATTTATTTAAATTTTTAGGGCAAAATGGTCATTTTATATTACCTCTTGGACGAAAATTGGTCTTTATAAACCTGCACTTAGCTTCATATAAATCATATATCATCCAATTATTAAGGGAAGGTGAAACCCTAGCCTAATTTCAACTTCAAATATTTTGTGATTCAACCGTAGAAAATTCGAATTGGTTCCGTAGTTGTGTTCACCATCTCGAAAGCTTCGAGAAGCACCCCATAGTTATGTAAGGAGGATTCTAAATACAAGAGTTCATTGTTAAGGTATGAATATTGTTTATTCTTGATTCTTATCCATGAATAAGTATTGATAAAGGATTATGAGTATTGTCTTGATGTTGGAAGATAACTAGAAACACAGTTATGAATTGTTGTGTATAAATTGTTAGTAGTAAATTATGGAAGTTGCTGTATTGGATTATGGAGGATGAATTGTGGTGATATATCATTATATTAGTGGTTATGTATGCCTAGTGATCATGTTGGTATTGGATGGTGATTAAGAAGGGAAATAAAGGCTAAGAGTGATGTTGAGGGATATTTCATGAAAATGCATGATATGTGAATGTAATAAGAGTATAAGAGGATGTTTGTAGTACTCTCATTGATGAGCTAAAGGATTACTTCCTAGACATTATTTGGTGAAGTTAATACCTAAATGGTAAGGTTTGGTTGCTAATACTAGTTTGCCACAAATGACTTATTGTAGATAAGTGTTCGAAGAGTACGGGAAGTCACTTGTATTGAAGTGCTTATATCAAGGTATGTAAGACATACTCTATCTAATCTTTGGCATGAATAATGACCCATGGCACTCTCAAATAATCTTCCAACAATGTCCTACGACACATGACACATAATAACATCATATGATCTTCGACACTACCAATTGAACTTGTTTTCACTTTTAAGATGTCCGGCTAGTCAAAAAAATGTCCATGTACTGTTGTTGACTCCGAAATGGTTTAATGAGGTATCCATGATTCTCTACTTCATTTTCATGATATTGATTACCTATTTACATGTTTTTCCTATTGAGGTATCATGGTTTCAAGTTCCATAAAGTGTGACCACAAAGTACCAATCTCAAAGATTAATTGAATTAAGAAATGGAATGTCTGTATTTTAAATTGATGATATGATGTATTGTATTAGTACCACTGATCAGTTGGTCATTGTATTATAAAGATTATGTATATATGCTATTCCAGGGGTGGTCCCTGATGTATTGTATTAGTACCACTGATCGATTGGCCATTGTATGACATATGTTATGTATTGATAAGGATTACGGGAAGTAATGATATGAAAGTAATGTGCAGGTATCCCATCAGTTCTTTTAAGTGTGGTCTACTCATACTGTTTATTCACTGGTATCTGGGTTCTGTTGATCTTTTGTATCTCATCTTGAAACTCACTGCCTTACATACTCAGTACATATTTCTGTACTGACGTCCCTCACGGGGGACCTGTATTCATGCCTGCAGGAACTGGTACTTCAGGTCGTACACCTCCGCAGTAAGAGCCAGGACATTCTGTTGTTAGTGGTGAGCTCCAGTTGTTTCGGGGCATCCCAAGTCGTCTCTATATGTACCTTTGGTATTTGTATAAAAGTCTTTTGTGGGCGGGAGTTTGTCCCGACCCCAACTCAGTTGTGTATCTATGTAGAGGCTTTTGTAGACATATTGTACAGCCATAGGAGTGTTTGGTTGATAGACGTGATGGCTCTGACGGCCAATTACTGTTCATATATATATTTATGCGTGTCTGCTGGGCTGATACAGGTACTGTTTTCTTCTATTTGCAACGAAGTGCTGCCCAAATTTCTAATTTTCATAAGTAATGTAAATGTGAAAGTATAAGTTATGAACGGGTTCTCCCGGGCCTCCTCGGCTACGGGTGCCAGTCCGCTCCAATGGGATTTGGGGTATGACATATGACAACATTTTTTCTGTCTCTTGCAACGATTTTGTAACCGTCACCATAGGAATAATTTCTAGTAGTGCGGTGGTCTAAATATTAGCGTATAAACTTGCACACACCCGGTGCATACATCAAACTAATGTTCTTTATCATGATTAAGTAATTAAATTAAGTGATTACATGTTAATTAATAATGGTTAAGTAACATGAACTCTAAATTCAAACATATGACATGTATGTATTGGCTTGGTGTATGTTTTATCCAAATTGAAGGAAATTCATGCATAGAAAAGAAGTATTTCCTCCGTTTCATTTTATTTGTCATTTTTTAATCGGACACAAAATTTAAAAAATGAATGATGACTTTATAAGGTTTATAAAATTGCTCCTCTTAAAGTCACTTTAATATTTACTTTTTATCTTATTTAGTGGGATCAATTATCCTATAGCATCATGCATACGCTTAAACTATTTTTTATTTTTTTACTAATATATTATCAAGGTCTAATAGATTCTTTGAGATGACTAATATTATTATCTATTGAGTTGGTTAGACAATCAAACGGTATTAATATCTTGTACCAAACCAAATACCGATTATCGAAATGTTAAAATTTTACTTCCAAATACCTTACCAAATACCGAATTATCGAATACCAATTATCAATTTTTTTGGTTCGGTTCGGTAATTCAGTTTTTGGTATTTTATGCCCAGCCCTACTCATCACGACATGATTTCCACCATCAAAACTTCATTGGGATTCACCTGAGTATTATTTTTTGGGAAAAGGCTCAAATATGCCATCGAACTATTAAAAATGGCTCATTTGTGTCATCCGTTAAAAGTTTGGCTTGTTTATGCAATTGCCGTTACAAAACATGTTCATCCATGTCATTACTTGTTAACGGTGGTTTTTCAAAAACAGTCTTGCCATGTGTCGTCTTACTAAAGGTCCACATCATAAATTAATTATAAAAAAGGCTTAAATATGCCATCGGACTATCAAAAATGGCTCATTTAAGCCATCCATTAAAATTTCAATAATTTTTCCTTAACTGAAAGGGAATAAGAGATGGAAATTTTGTAGGATTTTCATCGGATTTCACATCTTCTAAGTGAACCTTTTAATTTTCATTGGACTTGAATGTTATTTTAGTGAAGGCAACCTTTAATGCATTATTTATTATTTTAAAAAAAAAAATCTAAAAAGTACATGTATTTGTGATGGTGGTATATTAAGTTTTTTTTTCAACATCTAAACTCTAAAATCTACATGTATCTTTTTAATTAGGTGTCAATATTTGGTTGGAGTACTAGTCCACGTAAGAGCAATTTTCACGCATATGTGCTGCAAGATTGAGGTATTTTTTTTTGTTCAGCTTTTGTATAGTTAAAGGGACTATTTGTACACTGGCAAAGTTAATATGTAAAATCTACGTGTATTTTTTTAATTAGGTGGCAGCATTTAGAGTACTAGTCCACGTAGGAACGATTGAGTTTCACGTATATGTGTTGCAAGATTGAAGTATTTTTTTATTCAGCTTTTGTATTGTTAAAGGGCCTACTTGTATACTGGCAATGTTAAAGCTCATAGTTATAATTTGATGTCAAGTTAAAGGTCCTATTTATGTATTATGCCTTTTGAAAAACCGCCTTAACAAATATTGGACATATTTTGTAACGGCGATGGCATAAATGAGCCAAACTTTTAACGGATGGAATAAATGAGCTATTTCTGATACTTTAATAGCATATTTGAGTTTTTTCTCTTTGTTTTAATTAAAGTTGTGAACCTCTAGTAAGATGACACGTGGCAAAGTTGTTTTTGAAAAACCACCATTAACAAGTAATGGCATGTATGAACCTGTTTTGTAACGGCGATGGCATAAATGAGCCAAACTTTTAACGGATGACATAGTTGAGCCATTTCTAATAGTTGGATGGTATAGTTTGCCAATGTATTCCTTTGTTATATGAGATTAGAGGAATGTTGCTCCTAATCTCTAATTTTTCCAAAAAAGATGAATTAAGATTTGGTTTGGAGGGAAAAAATTATGGTTTGATATTTGAAACAAAATTGTTAGTCCACAGTGAGAGAAACATCATAAATGATATGATCCACTGTGAACTCTGTACATCAGTAGAAAGAGATTTTAATTTTGCTGAAAATGGAGTCTTAAAATCCAACAAAAAGGGATTTTGATTTAGCTGAAAATGGAGGAGCATGGTGAAACATAAAGAAAGAAAGTGGATGCAAAAATGGCTAAACGAGGAGAGTAAAAAGATCCTACAGAATATATGTAGGTAAAGATAAAAAAAAGATACTGTAATACAGAATATACGTAGGTAAAGTAGGGGTGTCAAACGGGTCGGGCCGACCCGGCTCGATTATCTAACCCGGCCCGGTTTGACCCGACCCGGTAAGCCCTAGGGCTTTAGGGTTCCGGGTCCCGGGCCGGTTATTTTATTAAAATGGGCCCGGTTAATCCGGCCCGGACCTGGCCCAGTCCAGGCCCGCCGGTTAACCGGCCCGGCCCGAAAAATTAAAAAAATAAATTTTTGGATTTTGGGCCAAACTAGCCGTTGGCCCAACGGCTATATAGCCGTTTTTGGGTCCAAACGGCTAGTTTGGGCCCATTTAGTAAAAAAAAAAAAAAAAAAAACTTTAAAAAATATTTTTTAATCCCCAAAAAAAATCTATAAATACCCTACAACTTCAAATCATTTTTCACACAATTTTTCACTCTCTCAAATCTCATTCTCTCTCAAATCTCAATTCTCAATTCTCAAATATTCAATATATTTAATTTCTTAAAGTGTTCACATTAATTTTTTAATTTTTCGCTTACAAAGTACGAGCGGAAGTTTCTAAAGTCGCAATCTTCGGATACTTCCAAAATTTGGTATTGTCGTTCCATCTCTTACGTTTAATTTTTATTTATTGTATTAATTGTTTAATATTTAATTTTATTATATTTGTGTATTTTGAATATTTTTAGTTTAATTTAATTTATATTATGGATAAATTAAAAAACCTCGCTACTAAAGGTGTTAAAATTTTTTGTCCCGGAAGCGGTAGTGGTAGTAAAAAGCGAATTAATAGCGGTAGAGGTAGTTCAAGTAGTAGATATACCCGTGTGCCTTCGCCTCCGGTACCGCTTGGTACACCTTTTGAGGAAGAAATAGGTGTCGGTGCTCACGATATGGATTATGTAGAAACTCAGGAAAATTATGGTATAGAACAAGAAAATGAAGTAGATGCGGTTAATTTAGACGAAGATAATGAAAATATTGCTGAAACACCCGCAGTAGGAGATGCTAAGTTAGATCTGAATCAGTTAATCTCTCCTCCCGTCCTCCCAGTGCCCCAAAACCTCGTAAAATAACTAGTATTGCATGGTAATGTTTTGAACGTGTATATCAGATATTGAGGTGCAGTGCAATATTTGTCAACAAATATATAAGCATAGAAGTGGAGGCAAGCAAGGGGGTACGGGTATATTAATGAGATATATAGCTAAAGATCACAAAAGAGAGTTAAATATTGCAAAAGGTGGTGGGGATGTTGGTGGCTCAACGCAAACTAGAATGGACCCAACAAACGGTCAAGTAGCGAAAAAGTATAATAAATTGAGGGACAGGGAAGAAATAGCTAAAATGGTAGCTGTGGGTTGTTTGCCTTTTAGTTTTCCTTCTTCTGATGCCTTTATTCGTTATATACAAGTAATTTATAATCCTATGTTTAATGGTATTCCTAGAACTACTTGTCGGTCTGATATTTTTAGACTCCATTCACAATATTATTTTTATTTATCAACATTGTTAAAAAATATTCAATGTAGATTGTCCTTAACTTCTGATCTTGGTCGTACTGTAAATAAAAATTATTATTTAACCGTTACTTGTCATTGGATGGATAGTAATTTCGTGATGCAAAAACGTATTCTTGCTTTTTTATATGATGAAGATCGTAAACATACTGGATAATTTATTGTTGATTCTATTGTTAAAATTGCTGGATATTATGGTATAGAAAATAAAATTTTATGTATTACTTTTGATAATGCTTCTAACAACAAGACTGCTATAACAAAAATAAAATCTACGCTATCTCCGCCCTTGCCTGAAATTTTTCATATTAAGTGTGCATGTCATATATATAATTTAATTGTAAAAGATGGTCTTGAGTTTTTTGAGCTTTATATTGAAAAAAATCGTCTTGCCGTTGGTTTTATTAAAGAAAATAATCGTAGATCGAGAATTAGAGAATTTAAAGTTATATGTCAAGAAAATGAACTTACACCGATTTTGATGCCTGAGGAAATTGATACTAGATGGAATTCTATGTATGAATTTTTAAAAACTTGTTATAAATATAGAATTCCTATTACACTAGCTTTTAACCAACATTGCGGTTCATTTACTGATTCTGCTGATAAAATGCTACATAATTCTGATTGAGTTGTAATTAATGATCTTGTTAAGTTTTTAGAAAAATTTTATGTAGCTACGGTTGAATTTTCCGGTGCTTACTATCCTACTGTTTGTAATATTTTGGCATATATAGCCGATATTTCTGGTTTGCTCCAACAATATAAAAATAAAGAAGGTTATAAAGAAGCTGTTGGCGCCATGCTTACGAAATTTAAAAAATATTTTTTCCCGATTCCCCCTATTTACTTGGTTGGTGCTATGCTAAATCCGTGCATGAAATATAATCATATGTGTCACTTTAGTACTCTTATTTATACTAACTTAGAAATAAATACTAACCATGATTCTGAACAAGTACAACCTGATTTGTGGACGGCTACGGCTGATGCAAAGGATTAAATAGAAAAATTATATAATCACTATGCTGATTTATTTGATTCAGCCGTACCTACAAATATCACTCCAACTGTCGCTCTTCATCCTCCCGAGGAGCCATCATCTTCTAAAAGGCCAGCACATAGTGGTTTTTCTGATTCGTTTTATGATTTAAATTGCTGGAACAGTGTTGATGAGAGGACTTACACATCAACTTATCGGGAAGAGCTGAAATATTATCTTCGGACGGCACCAGAGGATCGCAGACGACGGATCAACACGTTGGATTGGTAGAGGAATAATGAATCACAATATCCTGTGCTTTCAAGATTAGCTAGAGATATCTTGAATGTTCCAATGTCAACCATTGCATCAGAGAGCGCCTTCAGTCAGGGTCGACAGCAGCTTGGAGACAACCGACACTCATTGGGAAGCAATGCAATGAATGTTCTAGTTTGCCTCAGAGATTGGATTAGAGCGGAAAGAAGAAACCAAGGAATGGAACCGGAGCCGAGCGACGAGCTGAAACTTGAAGAAATTATGACTTCACGGGAGAACTCAGCAGAATCAAGTCCAATGCATGGTTTTGCCCCCGTTGACTTCGACTATCCTATGCAAGTTCCCATTAATATTAACATGAATGAGTTGGAAAAAATGATGCATAATTTATAGATTTTTCATTCATGTAAATTATAAATTTTGGATCATTTTGCAATCAATAAAATTCCCCAAATTCATTCACTCCTTAGTCGTTGTTTTTTATTTTTTTTATTTAACGATTTAAAATTTTAAATTGAATTTTTAGTTTTCTACTTTAAATTAGAAACTTACTTCTAATATATTATTAATTTACTACCAAATATTATTAATTTATTATATTAAGTAGCATATGTTTTGTATATTTGTGCATATATCTTCTATAGAAGTGTATATTTAACGTATACATGTGTATATGTTTTATAAATTAGTATATATCTATACATATTGTAATGTATATATAATGTACTATATTTTATAAGTAGTAGTATATATACATTGAATGGTGCGTATACACGTGTATATATCTTCTATAGAAGTGTATATTAAATGCATACATGTGTATATGTTTTATAAATTAGTATATAACTATACAAATATATATTGTAATGTATATACATTATAGTATATTTCATTTAAAGTATTACATATACATAGAATAGAGTGGATGAATCTTCTATAGACGTGTATATTTAACGTATACATGTGTATATATTTTATAAATTAGTATATAACTATACAAATATATATTGTAATGTATATATATTGTATATATCTCATTTAAAGTATTACATATACATAGAATAGAGTGTATATATGTGAATAGATCTTCTATAGACGTGTATATTTAACGTATACATTACTTTTATGTTTTATAAATTAGTATATATATTGTAGTATATACTTTTTTTAAAGTAGTACATATATATTGAATGGTGCGTATATATGTGTATATATCTTCTATAGACGTATATCTTTAAAGTATACAAGTGTATATGTTTTATAAATTAGTATGTAACTAAATATATATATATATATATATATATTGTTGTATATATATATGTATATCACTATATTGTAGTATATTTTTTATTTAAAGTAGTACATATATATTGAATGGTGCATATATATGTGTATATATCTTCTAAAGTAGTATATATTTAACGTATACATGTGTATATGTTTTATAAATTAGTATATATATATATATATTGTAGTGTATATATATATATATATTATACTATTATAGCATATATTTTATTTAAAGTAGTACGTATAGTCATATATAATTATATATTGAATGGTACGTATATATGTGTAATTGTTTATACTTTATATATTTTTTTAAAAATATATATTGTATATTGGAGTGTATATAGTGTATATTGGAGTGTATATAGTGTACATTGGATTTTTTATTTATTTTTTAAACGGGTTTGACCGATTTTTAACCGGGTTTGACCGGGTTTTGCTGGCTTTGACCAGATTGGGTTAAGTGGGCCGGGTTCGGGTGGGTTTTAATTTTTTTACTGTTTGGCCCAGCCCGGTTAATGTCAAACCCGGCACGTAACTGGCCCAGAACCCGGGTAAAATGGGAGAGTCGGTTCCGGGTTAGCCTAGCCCGGCTTGTTTGACACTCTTAAGGTAAAGATAAAAAAAAATCTTTCTCGAAAAGGTGAACTACTTTCTAGTCATAGATGAGTCTGTTTTTGTTTTTTACCTAAATGTAGGTCACGTAGGAAAATGTAAAATATTACTATTATAATTCTACACTATCAACATTGAAAAATATACTATTATTTTTTAGAATTAAATGGGATCAATACCGATAAAAGTGAAACTGTATCTTTAAATAATTATTAAATAAAAAATAATATTTTTTTAGATGAATTAAAAAAAATGACGACATATAAAATAAGACGGAAAGAGTATTAATCTCTCCAAATCTATATAACATGTATTTGTTGATCTATCTAAGACTAAGTAGAAATTATGTCTAGACATTTCATCGCTTAAAAGGTATTGAATTAAAAGAACAAAGATTTTATACTGCTATTTTACATTAATGTCAAATAAAGTTAAAGTCGTTCAGTAAATCATTGACACGTTTATTATAAATCACTTTTGAGCGTGTAATTTTAAAATCAAATTAAATTTTTACGTATCTCGTTATGTGCTAAATGATCATTTACTTTTTTTGAATCTAAATTAGATAGTACCCCTTTATGTGCTAAATGATCATTTACTTTTAGGGATCTGTCATAGACTTTGTTGTGTAGCAGTATAATAATTCCAATGGATTTGTTTTACGTAAATAAATGTAGTACAAAATGCAATTCTTAAAATAAATAATTAAAAAAAGGGTAGGGGGTGGGGTAGGTGTAGGGGGAGGCAGGGGTTTGATTAGCAAAATGGGAGGAGAAAAATAAATTACATGTTATTATGTGTACAAGCGGAGTCAGAATTTCAATTAAGGGGCTCAGTATTCAAAACATTTTTGGTCGAAGGGGTTCAACATCTATTATAATTACATAAAAAATAATTTTAATCATATATAAATGGTATATTTTTTCGTCGAAAGGGGTTCGGATGAATACCCTTATAACGAAAGGTTGTCTCCGCCCTGATTATTTATAGAGGCGGAGCCAGGATGTCAACTAAGGGATTCAATATTCAAAGAAAACCTAGTCGAAGGGGATTCAACACCTACTATGACCACATAAAAATAATTTTAATTATATATAAATAGTATACTTTTTCATCAAAGGAGATTCAGATGAACCCCGCTGACTCACCCCTGTGTAAATAACTTTTAGCGTATTATATAATAAATCTATTGTAAAACTACGTGATCACCGAAACTTAATTACTAGATTTGAATATTTTTTGTATGTTTTGATCCTAGCGGAAGCTTATGACAAACTTAGTGATCGTAAACTAGCAGACATTTTCTCTTTCCATTGTGAATATATATTTATGTGTATGGTATGCTTTAGTTAAAAATAAATCATTTTTCATATGTAATTTAAAGTAACGTGAAACATTTTTATATGCTACTCATATATTTATAAGTTAAATTATTTACTGAGTATGGAAAATATGAAATACTCGCGAAGAAAATATTGATAATTCAAACTAGAAGCACCAATATGGGTTGTGATGCAGTGGGTGGGGCTGCTCTATCCTTAACCAGAGGTCGAAGGTTCGACCCTGGGTACGGAGAAAACTCTGTTGGGAGTGCTGCCACCTTAATGGGCCCTACAATAAGCGATCCGCATTAGTCGGGGCTCTAATGCGGGCACCAGACACCGGATGAGAAATCAAAAAATTCAAACTAGAGGCGAATTCAGAATTTGAAGTTTGTAGGTGCACCAGAGTTGTTAAAGGCACGCAAAAGCCCTGAAGCAAGACTCAAAATGTGTTGAGCCCTCACCTCACTTAATGTGCAGTTTAGGACTTTAGATTCTAATGTCTAAAGCATGTTTTCCCTTGTCATTGTCTATGAGGTTTTTCTGAAGAGACGAACATTAATCAATTAATATTTTACTTTATAAAAAAAAAAAAAAAATTTGTTCATATATTTGTCATTCATGCTTATCTTATTAGTTTTGGATGAAACATGCATTTTTTTTCTCTCTCTTTATGACTTTTACGTTAAATCTCACGCTTTATTTACACTTTGTGTTTAAAGCCGCAACAGGTCTTAAAGTTTTTTTTTTTGACTTTTTTTTCTTTAAGAACTCATATATTCACTTCACTCTTTTAAGAAAATTTTAATTACAAGTATAGTCGTATATTTTACTAATCTAAACTTACTAATAATGTTTGAGAACATTAAATTTGAATATTATTACTTTACATCATAGTCACTTTCTCTTCTCAATCTACCTTCTATGTTCATCGTCACCTCACACCGAAGCTAGTAAACAAATTAAAAATCAATTATACATTGGAGGTGTTTGAAGAAGAGTGAGTTTATAAAAGGCTAAACATATTTACAATCTCTAAATAAAATTTGACACCTCAACTACACATTATTCATTTTAAACATTTCAATGACATTATGACACTTTTTGTACAGACTTAAATTATGTTTTCAATCAAATGACAACATATAACATGAGATGGAGGGAATGTGTGTGTATATATATATGTATGTGTGTGTATGTGTGTGTGTGTAAGTGAGGATTTGAAGGATAATTTTGTCATTTATGATTTAAGCTCAAAAATAAATTAGATTGGGATTGTTATACCACTAAATATATAGATCAGAATTATTTATCTTGATACTATTTATTAGTACTGAGATAAGATATTCCAAACTTAACAACCAAATAAAATATCAAAAAATTTATTCGAAAACCATTATCTTATCTCGAAACTATTTGTATTAATATCTTACAGCAAACGACCCTTAATCATTTGAAGCTTTGGCTTAAAGTTGGATAAGGAAAAATTATATGACATGGCAAATATGTGTCATGTATTTTTTGACTCACCAAGGTGGTGGTGGGTGAGCGCTAGAACATTTTTGGTAGTACTACGTTTTAATTTTGTCCCTCTGCATTTTTGCTGCCTCTCTTTTGTGATAGCTATTAATAGTAATATTTTTTTGGCGCCTTTTTTTACTCCTTAGAACATTGTCCTATGACACAAGAATTAGGAAAGTGCGAATTTTATCTATATGATAATGAATCGTATTTAATGATAAAGGGTAAAATTGATAGAAATAGATAGATTATCCATTAACTTTATAAATTGAACAAGTATTATTGAACATTTCAAATTAAAAAATGGACAAATAAAAATAAACGAAAGGAGTAATTTTTGAGATTAATTATTTCCTACATCTATTTTTGTTTGTCACTATTTTAAAAATAGAATTTAATTTTAATTATTATTTTTAAAATATAAAAAATAATTCTTTTCATGTCTTACGTCATTAAAAACTCAAATTGTGTTTTAAGTTCAAAATTTTCCTCTAAATGAAGGATTTCAATTTTAAGTTTTCTGGTTTTAAATTTTATTAAAGTGAAAATTTGACTCATAAATTTGTATTTTGCAAAAGATTTATAATTTTAATTTTTATTTATATAAAAAAGTAACACGTGAAGAGATTGTTTGAATTATGTTGAAAAATTACTACAATAACATATTCAATGTATATTTGTTTTGCGGAGTCTGAAGAAAATAGAATGCACACAATTCGTATTCTAACTTCAAAAATGAGGTAGAGAGGCTATTCCGATACACCCACTCTCCCAGCTTAATTTAAAAATATTTTTAAATTTTTGATTGAAAGAAAAAAGAAAAAAAATGATTGGTGACACATGGCAAAAAAAACAAATTACTACAACAGCTTTCTCTCTCTTCATTGTGAGCAGTTATAACACCGGCATTTCTTAGCCATTTCTCCACATTCTAGCTCACTCTGCAAAATACACAGGAAAAAAAGAGAGAAAGCAAAAATGTTGTTGTGGGAAAAAATACTCTGGTTTCTCGGTTCACTACTTTCCATAGTAGCCATGATTGTTCTGTTGCTGATCGATGGAATACGTGGTAGTGCTGGCAAGGAAAGTTCCATCAGACAGTATACCATCGCTGCAGGTCTTCTAGCTTTTTACGCATACGTTTTTGTGCTTGTTACCTATATCATTCCTACTCTTAGGGATGTACCTGCTATGCTACCTCCTGTTGTTCCATGGTTTGCTAGGTGCCTCCACGGAGTTGGTACTGTGATCGGTTGGGGTTCACTTGTTCTTACACTGATCTTCAGGCCTGATGTGGGAATCTATGTGTATTTTGCTCATTTGTCTGGAGTATTCTGCATTTTCTGTACTATTATGCTGCTCAGGCCCGTGTCTACGGACATGGGATGTATGTATGCACTATGTGCACTGTCTATAGGTTTGTCCAGGCGAGACGGTCATCTTGGAGTTCTTACGTGGATTGCTCTGGCATTTTGCATTTTGCTTGTGGTTATGAGGGCCATTTTGGAGAGCATAGCTGTTGTTGCTGCTGCTGCTGCTGCAGCAGGGGAGCAGGGTGAGCACCCGCCGGAGCCTTGAGACTATTTTTTTTGAAACTCCACTAAAGGTGTCAAACGGGCCGGGCTGACCCGGCCCCGCCTGACCCGGCCCGTAACATCAAACCGGACCGGTTTGACCCGGCCCGGAAAGCCCTAGGGCTTTAGGGTACCGGGTCCCGGTCCGGTTTTTTAAAAAAATTGGGCCCGGTTAACCCAGCCCGGACCAACCCGGTCCAGGCCCGCCGGTTAACCGGCCCGGTAACCCAAAAAAAAAAAAAAATCTGTTGGGCCAAACTAGCCGTTGGCCCAACGGTAATATTACCGTTTTTGGGTCCAAACGGCTAATTTGGGCCCATTTCATTAAAAAAAAATATATATAAAATATTTTTTAATCCTCAAAATAAATCTATAAATACCCTACAACTTCAAATCATTTCTCACACAATTTTTCAATCTCTCAAATCTCATTCTCTCTCAAATCTCAATTCTCAATTCTCAAATATTCAATATATTTAATTTCTTAAAGTGTTCACTTTAATTTTTTATTTTTTCGTTTACAAAGTAAGAGCGGAAGTTTCTAAAGTCGCAATCTTCGGATACTTCCAAAATTTGGTATTGTCGTTCCATCTCTTACGTTTAATTTTTATTTATTGTATTAATTGTTTAATATTTAATTTTGTTATATTTGTGTATTTTGAATATTTTTAGTTTAATTTAATTTATATTATGGATAAATTAAAAAACCTCGCTGCTAAAGGTGTTAAAATTTTTTGTCCCGGAAGCGGTAGTGGTAGTAAAAAGCGAATTATTAGCGGTAGAGGTAGTTCAAGTAATAGATATACCCGTGTGCCTTCGCTTCCGGTACCGCTTGGTACACCTTTTGAGGAAGAAATAGGTGTAGGTGCTCACGATATGGATTATGTAGAATTTCAAGAAAATTACGGTATAGAAGAAGAAAATGAAGTAGATGCAGTTAATGTAGACGAAGATGATGAAAATATTGCTGAAACACCCGCAGTAGGAGATGCTAACGTTAGATCTGAATCAGTTAATCTCCCTTCCCGTCCTCCCAGTGCCCCAAAACCCCGTAAAAGAACTAGTATTGCATGGCAATTTTTTGAACGTATATCAGATATTGAGGTGCAGTGCAATATTTGTCAACAAATATATAAGCATAGAAGTGGCGGTAAGCAAGGGGGTACGGGTACGTTAATGAGACATATAGCTGAAGATCACAAAAGAGAGTTAAATATTGCAAAAGGTGGTGGGGATGTTGGTGGGTCAACGCAAACTAGAATGGACCCAACAACCGGTCAAGTAGCGAAAAAGTATAATAAATTGAGGGACCGGGAAGAAATAGCTAAAATGGTAGCTGTGGGTTGTTTGCCTTTTACTTTTCCTTCTTCTGATGCTTTTATCCGTTATATACAAGCAATTTATAATCCTATGTTTAATGGTAATCCTAGAACTACTTGTCGGTCTGATATTTTTAAACTCCATTCACAATATTGTTTTTATTTATCAACATTCTTAAAAAATATTCAATGTAGATTGTCCCTAACTTCTGATCTTGGTCGTGCTGTTAATAAAAATGATTATTTAACTGTTACTTGTCATTGGATGGATAGTAATTTCATAATGCAAAAACGTATTCTTGCTTTTTTATATGATGAAGATCGCAAACATACTGGACAATTTATTTCTGATTCTATTATTAAAATTGCCGGATATTATGGTATAGAAAATAAAATTTTATGTATTGCTTTTGATAATGCTTCTAACAACAAGAATGCTATAACAAAAATAAAATCTACGTTATCTCCACCCTTTCCTGAAATTTTCCATATTAAGTGTGCATGTCATATCTATAATTTAATTGTAAAAGATGGTCTTGACTTTTTTGAGGTTTATATTGAAAAAATTCGTCTTGCCGTAGGTTTCATTCAAGGAAATAATCGTAGAGCGAGAATTAAAGAATTTAAAGTTAAATGTCAAGAAAATGGACTTACACCGATTTTAATGCCTGAGGAAATTGATATTAGATGGAATTCTACGTATGAATTTTTAAAAACTTGTTATAAATATAGAATTCCTATTACACTAACTTTTAACCAACACTGTGGTTCTTTTGCTGATTCTGCTGATTGCATGTTACATAATTCTGATTGGGTTATAATTAATGATCTTGTTAAGTTTTTAGAAAAATTTTATGTAGCTACGGTTGAATTTTCCGGTGCATACTATCCTACTGTTTGTAATATTTTGGCATATATAGCCGATATTTCTGGTTTGCTCCAACAATATAAAAATAAAGAAGGTTATAAAGAAGCTGTTGGCGCTATGTTTACGAAATTTAAAAAATATTTCTTCCCGATTCCCCCTATTTACTTGGTTGGTGCTATTTTAAATCCTTGCATGAAATTTAATCATATGTGTCACTTTAGTACTCTTATTTATGCTAACTTAGAAATAAATACTAACCGTGAGTCTGAACAAGAGCAGCCTGATTTGTGGACGGCTACGGCTGATGCAAAAGATTATATAAAAAAATTATATAATCACTATGCTGATTTATTTGATTCAGCCGTACCTACAAATATCAGTCCAACTGTCGCTCCTCATCCTCCCGAGGAGCCATCATCTTCTAAAAGGTCGGCACATAGTGGTTTTCCTGATTCGTTTTATGATTTAACTTGTTGGAACAGTGTGGATGAGAGAGCTTACACATCAACTTATCGGGAAGAGCTGAAATATTATCTGCGGACGCCACCAGAGGATCGCAGACGACGGATCAACTCGCTGGATTGGTGGAGAAATAATGAATCACAATATCCTGTACTTTCAAGATTAGCCAGAGATATCTTGAATGTTCCAATGTCAACCGTTGCATCAGAGAGCGCCTTCAGTCAGGGACGACAGCAGCTTGGAGACAACCGACACTCATTGGGAAGCAACGCAATGAATGTTTTAGTTTGCCTTAGAGATTGGATTAGAGCAGAAAGAAGAAACCAAGGAATGGAACCAGAGCCAAGCGACGACCTCAAACTTAAAGAAATAATGACTTCACGGGAGAACTCAACAGAATCAAGTCCAATGCATGGGTTTGCCCCCGTTGACTTCGACTATCCTATGCAAATTCCAATTAATATTAACATGAATGAGTTGGAAAAAATGATGCATAATTTATAGATTTTTCATTCATGTAAATTATAAATTTTGGATCATTTTGCAATCAATAAAATTCCACAAATTCATTCACTCCTTAGTCGTTGTTTTTTATTTTTTTTTATTTATCAATTTAAAGTTTTAATATCTTATATAGAAGTGTATATTTAATGTATACACGTGTATATATCTTCTATAGAAGTGTATATTTAATGTATACACGTGTATATATCTTCTATAGAAGATTAGAAGTGTATATTTAATGTATACATGTGTATATATCTTTTATAGAAGTGTATATTTAATGTATACACGTGTATATATCTTCCATAGAAGTGTATATTTAATGTATACACGTGTATATATCTTCTATAGAAGTGTATATTTAATGTATACATGTGTATATATCTTTTATAGAAGTGTATATTTAATGTATACACGTGTATATATCTTCTATAGAAGTGTATATTTAATGTATATATGTGTATATATCTTTTATAGAAGTGTATATTTAATGTATACACGTGTATATATCTTCTATAGAAGTGTATATTTAATGTATACATTGTATATATCTTCTATAGAAGTGTATATTTAATGTATAGATTGTGTATATAGCGTATATGTAGTGTATATTTGACCGGTTTTTATCCGGGTTTGACCGGGTTTTAGCGGGTTTGACCGGATTGGGTTAAGTGGGCCGGTTCCGGGTTGGTTTTATTTTTTTTACTGTGCGGCCCGGCCCGGCCCGGACCGGTTAAAGCCAAAACCGGCCCGTCACCGGCCCGTAACCCGGTTAGAGAGAGGGGGCCGGTTCCGGGTTGACCCAGCCATGAGGATAGTGATGATGAGGAATAATAGCAGACTTCTTTTTCGAACCCTGCATTATTCCATCCATTTTTGTATGTATTGTCTTCATGTTTTTTATTTTGGAACTTTCTATGAATTGAACGAATGTTTGCTTAATTTGACATGGGGTTGCTCAAGAATGTTTAAAGTCCGCATCTTTTTTCGAAAAAATTATGAGTTCTGTAATGGGTTGAAATTAAGGGGCATTCCGGTGCACTTAAGCTCCGACTAAGTGTGGGGTCCGGGAAGATAGGACCACAAGGGTCTATTGTGCACAATCTTATCCTACATTTGAGCCTATTTCGATAATGAATTGAAAGAGTTTTTGTTTAATCTGATTTAGATTTAAAAGTTTGTATCTTAGCTTAAAAAAAATTGTGAGTGTGCGTATGGATGGAAACATTTTTGCTTAATTTGATGCGGGTTTGCTCAAGAATGCTCAAAGTTTGTGTCTTTAATGTATTAGTGGGTAGTTCTTGGTGCAAGTTGCACAGAAGTTGATCTTTATGGGTTTTTGGTGGGGTGGCGCTAATTGAATTTGGCGCTTTATTTGAACGGCTTTTCTTGGATCCTATAGAAATTGATGTGTTCCTATTGTGAGATTTTATCCCTGTTCTGGCTATTTCTCACCCATGGGGGTTTATATGTTATTGTGATCTTCGTGAAAAAAGCTTGATAGTTCATATTGTTTCAAATACTTTTTATATGGTTCTTCGAATTTGTAGTGCTAGTTTTAACTTCCTTTTGTTATTGTTAATGATTGCTATGGAATGTATCTATGGACTATCGGAAACGGTTGTGGGTGTTTTGGGATTGCTAAGACTGATAGGCCTGTATTCACTAAGCCTGGTTGGAGAGTCCACTTTGGGTACAAGGGCAAGACTTGTATGAGTGTAGAATCTCGTTAGTTTCTTTCCTGTGAAGTATTTTGTAACAAATTCAATAATATCATTCTTGATGATGTCCCAACATGTTTGAAAAATTTTCCATTAAAACCATCCGGACCAGCACTACTCTCACTACTCATGCTGAACACTGCTTGTTTGATTTCTTCTTCATTTGGCATACTGTGTAAGAAGTTCATTTTGTTCATTGGTGATCAATTTAGGAATACAATTATTGATAGAGTATTATTGGACTGATGCTTGAGATTAAAAAAATTCTGCAAGTGTTTAATAACCGGTTTTGCTATTTTATCCTCCCCCTGAATCCACCTATCTCTGTGATTCTTGATTTTGAAAATTTGGAGTCTTCTCCGATCTCTCAAAATATTGTGAAAATACTTAGAATTGCAATCTCCTTCTTTAAACCAACTACTTTGAGTTTTCTGTATGAGAAGAGAGTCTTGTAATCCCAACCACCTGATATATTCTGCATAACCTTTGTTGAGTTCCGCCCTATCATGCTCCGTGTTACTGTTCAAATCCATGTCCTCCATAATAAGGATCTTAGCTTCCCACAGGTTGACTTGTTCATTAATATCACCCGTAGTCTCTCTGGACCACATACTTAGTCTCTTACTGAGGAGTTTCAGCTTTGACTATAGTCTCCACATAGCATTACCAGAAATGTTAGTATTCCATTCCTGTTGAACCACCTCAATAAAATATGGTTGTAAAGTCCAGAAATTAAGGAATCTGAAATATTTAATGTGGTTCTGTTGGTTGTTGTGAGAATAAGAGAGGTCTATGATCTGAGCCTATTCTAGAAAGATGCTTAACCATATTATGCTTAAGAAGTTGAGCCCATTGATCATTGATACAAACTCTATCGAGTCTCTTCCAAATACTTTTGCTAGGTCTTCTATTATTGCACCAAGTGAATCTTGATCCACATACATCCATAGTGCTAATAAAATCCAAGCTTTTATAAGCTCAATGTGGCTTACCGCCAATCTTCTCTGTCTGATCTATTATAACATTGAAGTAACCCCCGATGCACCATGGTCCATCAATGTTGTTACTCATGCTCTCAATACTATCCCACAAATATCGCCTTTCTACAGTAGAACACTTGGCATAAACTGCAGTGATGAAAACACTAGTGTTTGCATTGTGCTCCTTCATGTTGAGAGTGATGTGTTGTTCATGATCTACAACAACTTCAGTATGATCCAGAAAGTTCCAAAAACACCATATTTTGCCATTGACGTTGGCCACACAGTGCTGAAAACCTAAGAATCTTCTGTAGCCATCGATCTTACTCATATCCACAGAGGGCTCAAAAATAGCCACAAAGGACACTTTGTTAATGTTGGTATGTTGTTTGAGTCTGTGAATAGCTTTCTCTGACCTTACACTTCTAATGTTCCAAAAAATTGCACTAATCATTGGGTATCGGGGGAAGAGATGGTTTGTTTAGGCCCTCTTTCTTTGCAGAAAAAGTTTTCCATATTTTTCGTTTGTCATCCTTGTTGTTTGTTTCTGCTTCTCCCTCTTTTTGTGGTATTGTTCTGATCAGCTGAGTGACTTTCTTCATTTTTGTTGTATTTATTGTCTTCTGAAGATCTGCCTTTTTTGTTCTGCATATTTCCTTTCCTCCTTGTGAACAGTTTCTGCCTCTATTTCTTGTATTTCGGTGTGGTGGTTGTTCAAAACTACAAAATATATCCACTGTGACATATGAGGTTAGATCTATTCAAGTTGATGGTACTGGTAGTAATCCTCATTGTGTTTCACTAAATGATAAAAAATGTGATTGTGGAAAATGGGCTAATTTGCACTTTCCGTGTTCACATGTCATGAAGGTTACTGAAAGAATGGGAGGGCTAGCTAGAAATTTTGTTAGCGAGCATTTCACAACAGAGAATTATGTTGCTACATATTTCGGGTCATTCTCACCGGTTGGGCACGAGGCATATTGGCCATCTCCAAGTTTTATAATGAGAAGTAATGAATTCTATCGTCGTCCTAATCGACAAAGGACAACTAGAGTACCTAATGAGATTGATCGTGGTCCTGCAGTATATGGGCGAGTGTTTCATGAATTAATTGAGTGTAACTGTAACACCCCGTATTCAAGTACGTGTATTGGCGTATTCAAGTACATGTATTGGTCTTATTTATATGGAATTAATTTTTTTTTTTATTTATACCGGAATTTGCCCGTCGATGGTTCCATGCGAAGGTTATTAAATATGCTTTCCAATGATATAAAGATTTCCAAAAATAGATAGGTTTCGGATATAATCGCGCACGTTCGAAACTATAAAACGGTGGCCGGGATATTTGGAAACTGTTTTGATAGGCTGAAGTATATCGACCATAACGTTTTACTCCAATATCCAAATTGACTGAAACCAATGTCATTAGAAAGAGGACTCTCAGAGCTTTCCGTTTATATGTAGTAGCTCACCCATATCATTATGTACAAGGAGTTATGATCGTTTAAAGTTGACCCAAAAATTTGCTTTTGATAGGCTGAACTAGATTGACCATAACTTTTTGTTCCGATAGACAAATTGGATGAAACCAAGTTCATTGGAAAGAGGACTCGCAGAGCTTTCCATTGATATATAGTAGATTGCCCATATCATTATGTACAAGGAGTTATGATCGTTTAAGTTGGAGCAAAAATACGCCTGGCCTCAGTACTTTTTCCTACACGTTTTACTGTTCACAGTTCGATCGGAATGGTCGTAACTCATCGTTCGAGTGTCCGCTTTGGGTGATCCACAAATAGTTGGAAAGCTTATTCGATGCTCTAGGAAATGGTGGGTCGAAATCCAAGAAATGACACACAGAAAAATTATAAATCATTCTCGAAGATAGGATCCCCACACGTTTACGCAAAATTTCAATGAAAAAATTTTCCGGAGTATTACATTGAGTAGAAATCTTGTACCAACATTCCATGGGCTAATATTCACAGCAGTTGGATTTCAATTAACACCATATCAATTTTAAATTCAAAAAAAGGAAACTATTTTTTTTTTAAAAAAAAGAGAGCAAATTGTAACGAAGTTTATGTTTGTATAATTATTACTAGTAATAAAAAGAACATGAAAGCTAGTGGTTATGATGTCAAGTAATTTTCAAGGAATAAGGCAGTGTATAAAAGTACGGAAACACTTAACTAAAGTTCCACAAGATCCATGCAGCTATCTATAAAATGAAGATCTCGTTTTTATCAAATATAAATGAGAAACTTTTAACCCCCAAATATGAAATGGATTGAATTGAATATTGGGTTGGGTCATGACCTGCCCAAATTTATTTCGGGTTGAAACGGGTTGGATTGAGACGGATAAAATATCGGGTTGGGTCCAGGATAACAAGGCAAAGGAGCTTAATTAATGCTTTTGATCTCCTTGACAGCCACACAACTCATTGGATGTTAATGCTAAGCAATTGTATATATACAATGAGGTCATACTCATCCTATCACACAGTTCCCACGTTAATAAATCGAACTTAATATGCATACAATAATTCTTTTGTTGCTACAGCTTAGCGTAAGTCTTAAGTCATAACTCAAGTCTCAAATGTTTATGATGCTGCTTCTCAGCGGTAATAAGATGTACAACATTCCAAGAACTTTCAACTCGAAAAACATACAACTAGTAGTAGGAATCGTAGTATCAAATACATCATAACCGTTAATCCACACCGTTCCAGCTCTCAGTCCTCGAGTCAAGCCAACACCTTCAATAATGTAGCAGCATTGAAACAATGGGTTGGATCATCTAGGAAGAACGTCTGCTGCAGACTGTCCTAAACAGAAATCCAGACAAACATAATTTGGTTGTATCACCTTATGAACGACTAACGAGTTAATATAACTTCCTGTGAGTTCATTACAAACCATTCCTCCCACTACAAAGGGAGGATTTGGTTATTATGGAAGGAAAACAGTTACAAGGTGACAGTACATAGTGAAACTTCCCAAGCATTATCCTGCAAGGTGGAGCATATACTTGTATTGATGCAGTTTTTACTTACTATAGTGTATGGGCACAATGAGAGAATAGAGAGGCAGGACCTATGGAATTACCTAGCCCAATTCCAAGGCACTACTCTGCCTTGGATTCTCACAGGTGATTTCAATGCTATGCTACATATGAAGGACAGAATAGGTGGGAACCCGGTGACTATCCCAGAGGTGCAGGATTTCGAAGAAAGTGTAGATCGATGTGGGTTGATTGAGCTACCTAGACTGGACTGTAATTACACCTGGAACAATAAACATGTAACAAATAGAATTTTTTCAAAGCTGGACTGGACCTTTGCTAATGGTGAGTGGTTAGATCATGCACCTGCTTGTAAAGTACAATATTTGGCTGGGGGGTGAGTGTTCATAGTCCTCCTTACTTGACATTGGCTGCTTAAGACACAAGAACCAGGAAACCGTTCAAACACTGTAATGCTTGGAGCATGCATCCTGACTTTACGGGGTTAGTAAAAAGTGGTTGGCAGCAACCTGGTATGGGATGTAAGATGTATCAAGTTATTTTATAT
Source organism: Capsicum baccatum var. pendulum (assembly GCA_030864225.1). Lineage (NCBI taxonomy): Eukaryota > Viridiplantae > Streptophyta > Magnoliopsida > Solanales > Solanaceae > Capsicum > Capsicum baccatum. The sequence continues at coordinate 141,081,486 of CM061558.1, forward strand.
GAATAAAGTCAAGAATAATAGTATACATTCAATAAAATAATAACCTATATATAGATAAATTTTTAAAACTTACAAGTTCAAGCGAAAATGTTACCTGGTGGAGAGATAGAAAAAAAAAATATAGTCGTAGGCAAATTAAATAATTACGTACAATTGTAACATTTGTTTAAAGTTCTAAATATAAAAAGAAAACAATTAAACGATCAATTTAAATAGAGTTTTAATTAATTTAAAGTCCTAAATATAAATATAATATTAAGAAATAGTAGCTGAGGTTTAGTAGGATTGTTTTTTGCTTTTTTTAAATATTTTTTTGCCTAATTTTTGGTATAAGTGAAAATGATTTTGTGCCCGTTTTTTTTGGACTATACCCAACTCACCACACACACAAAAAAAAAAGACCAAAAAAAAATTTATCATAAATTTTGAAATTTAATCATAGTAAAAAAATCTTCTCTTAAATGTACGAAAATTTATACCAAATTTTATTTGAATATTGAAAAAAGTATTCTATTTTTGTTAGATTTTTTATTTTTTTTTTGTAAAAAGTTATAGTCGATATTTAATATCACTAAACTACTAAAAAATAGTGAAAATATGATTTTATCTAAAAAAGAGATATTTAATGAAGGACAAAAAGTTCAAATCTATTATAGATTAAAGATATAGATTTTGTTATACGAATAAATATTTTTATACTTTTATTATATTTTTATTTGTACATATATTTTATTATATTCCTATTTTTACACAACTATACATGTATACTTATATATGAAATTTAATTTCAGAAAAAAAAAGAATATCCAGGCCAACGTTAATTTAATTTTAATCTTTATTTTTACTCCGATCTCACTTTATTTATAAATTTCAGACAAGGTGCTCAAGAATCGGCTCAAAATTTAGTTTAATATTTGTGTCCACTTCATCAATCCACCATGCACAATATTTACAAATCAGGCACGGTCATATCATCAAAAACACCAAAATAACAAACTAGCGCAACTTAGTCCAATCCATTAATTACTTTCAAATTCAAGATTCCCGAAATTTTCTGTTATTGTGGTATATTCACCTATATATGTATATAATGTATTTTATTTATCTAATTATTTATTTATTTATATATGTATTTATCTTCTCCCTTCTTTTTTTTTAATAAAAAAAATAAATTAAAATCAGACAAAGATCAGATGAATAAAAAAATAATCAATTTCAAATCAACTTTTTCATATATTCCAAGGCAGGCGCATAACTTTTCCCCAAGGAAATAAAGAGCCATCAACCCCAAAACCAGTAAAGCTATTACAATCTTTTTTTTTTTTTCTTTCTCTTTCTTCTCTTCTGTCTAACCCAAAACCAGAAATCCCAAATCTGGCCACCGTCTGCCATCCCCTACGTTAGCCTCGACCTATTTTCTTCACTGCCTAACCCATGAAGCCACCAACGGCAGAAGGACAGGCCTAAATCCGTGTAAAAAACGAGATAAATGAATTCGAAACAGTCCCAAATCAGCCATGAATAACCCCGAAAATTGAAGATTCCTCTCTTCAAATCCTTCTTTCACCCATGTCTTCTCAATTTGTTGTTTCAAATCTTGCCTTTTTGAATTATTTAGTGTGAGTATGTTTTAGAAATTAGAAATTAAAATCCTAAAATGCACATTCACCGAGGGGAGAGCTTAACACATTTTGAATCTTGCTTCAGGACAAATCGTGAATTCGTCTCCAATTTAAATTATCAATATTTTTTCTTCACGAGTATTTCATATTTTCCATATTCAGTAAATAATTTAACTTATAAATATATGAGTAGCATATAAAAATGTTTAACATTACTTCCATGAAAAATGATTTATTTTTAAATTAAAGCATACCATACACAAATATATATTCACAACCAGAAAGAGGAAATGTCTGCTAGTTTACGATCACTAAGTTTGTCGTAAGCTTCCTCTAGGATTAAAACATACATGAAATATTCAAAATTAGTGATTAAGTTTCACGGATTACGTAATTTCATAATAGATTTATTATACAATACACTAAAAGTTATATACACATAATAACATGTAATTTATTTTTCTCCTGCCTCCCCCTCCCCCTACCCCCATGCCCCCCACCCCCTTTCTTTTAAGAATTGCATTATGTACTACATTTATTTAGTATCTCTATACTAATAAATAGTATCGGGATAAGTTATTTCGATCTATATATTTACTGGTATAATAATTTCAATCTAATTTATTTTTGAGATAAAGTCATAAATGACAAAATTATCCTTCAAATCCTCACCTACACACACATATATATAAACACACACACATTACCTTCGTCCCATCTTACATGTCATCATTTGATCGGAAACGTAGTTTAAGAAATAAATAATGACTTTAAAGTTCACAAAATTGTCTCTTTAAAGTTATTTTAATGTTTACTTTTTTAGTTGTAGTTTTCTTAATAAGTGGGATCTACTAAGAATAAAAGGGGAATAATATCATTAAATAGTTATCAAATAGGGAAATATGACATTCTTTTTAATACGAATAAAAAAAATAACGACATATAAAATGAAACAGAAGGAGTATATCTATATGCGCCGACGTGCTTAGGCTGAGGCTTACTTCTCTTCATTGATAAATTTTATATGAAGAAGCTATACAAAAATAATTGAAGAAACAAAATTAAATTTAGTATCCTTTTAAAAATATTTGGAAGTCATTTCAAGAATAAATTTAGTGCATGCGCATGACAAGAAATATGAAAGCATAGAATAGCTGACTTGTGCAAAAGATTTAAAATAAATATACGAAAAGAAATAATTATGAAATCTAAAATTTATGAAAAAGAATATTAGAAAAAGGACTCCAAGTATATACCGTATGAAAAATAAATTTAATGTTGATAGTTTTTTCTCCCCTTATGACGTGAATATATAGGTAAGCAAATTAATTTTCTTAGAATTTCAAAACGTTAATGTATTAATGTTTCATAGATATGCACCACTTCCTACGTGAATATATATTAAAATATGCACCATGTTATTAGGTTTCTAAGTAATTTTTCTTGTGCAAGTGAATATATTTAGAATCCTTATATTTGATATTTTGTAAAAGAAAAGATTAGTAATTATGTGAGTCTTCATAGAATTCGTGATCTACTGAACTTATGTCGACAACTTAATATTTTCTCACAACTTATTTTCATCGTTCAAATTTTGAGATTTAAAATTTTTAGTATTGTGCTTATTTATTTATTTATTTATTTGTTTATTTATTTATTTTCAGTGAATTATAATTTATTTTAGTTAGTGAGTTTTTAAATTTTGTGTTTTCTAAATATTCACCTCTTTTTAATTGGTTTTAAATTATTTTAGGTCTTATGTTTGTGTTTTCTAAATATTCAACTTTTTTTACTTTATTTTAGCTCAATATTTTGTAGGAATAACGTTAATGGATGAGGCAAAAGTGTTGCTATATCATTCTCTAATTTTTACCCCATGCTGATCAAGTATATCATTCTCTAAGTTTTACCCCACTACTAATCAGGTATATTTTTATAATTTGTGATAATATATATATATATATATATATATATATATATATATATATATATATGAGGAATTATTTCTCGTGTTTGCTTTAGAATTGTTGTCCGGCTTTTTCAGAAAGATCTTATATATTTTCTTGTAAGTTCATATTCTTTAGTGTATGAAATCTTGACAATATTTATGAATACAGAATATTCATATAATATCGGAGTTGATGTGATTTAGTACTATAATTTCAGATGATCATAGTATCTATTTAAATGGTTAGAAGGCCAGAAAGACGAGCTGAGAATATATATTGATATATTAAGATAACCCTGCATTACAAAGGATATTTGTGACAAAGGTACAACTATTATATGTGAATCATGTTATTTTTTTCAACTAAGAAAATCACTCATTGATGATTGATTAAGTGTTAAACTATCCAATATACCTTTTTTATCGACTTTATTTTTTTTAATTGGGTACCCAAAAAATATTATATTCATGTCGTATCTTTTGTTAGTTTAGTCAAGGTCAATATAACACAAATGTTACCTAACGTCTCTTTTCAGGTCATTAAAATGGTTGATTTTGATGTTGTCAGGGTGAAGGCACAAACCAATGTTTATGACAATATAGATCGAGACTTATAAATGGATGATGATCTTGTGGTATGCCTTTAATTATAAATTAATCTTAAAAGCTTAAATTGAGAAGAAAACACAATTCGTTATAGAGGATAAGCTTTGTTATATTCTTACGGTTTATGTAGTACCGATAAGTTGTTCTTTTAAAAAAAAAAAATTAAACTTTTGTGATTATAATTATTGGATATCAACTCTCCGCCCAGTTGATTGATGAATTCAAACCCTAATCTGTTGAGTATAGCAGTTGCTCTAGGGTTTTAGTTGTATAAAGTGTGTGATTCTATAACTAAGTGTAGGTTGGTTGAAATGTAGTCAATTGATTATATGTATGTTATTATTATTTGCTTTGAACCTAAAGTTTTTTTTTTGTTGTTGATTTTCCATCCGGTGTTTGGTGTCCGCATTGGATCCCCGACTAATTCAAACCGCAGGTTGCGGGTCCCATTAAGGTGACATCGCTCCCAACAACATTTTTTCCATATCCATGGTCGAACCCTCGACCTCTGATTGAGGGTGGAACAATCTCATCCACTATACCACAACCCATGTAGGTGACCTAAAGTTCTTACTTCTTCTTCTTTTTTCATGAATTATGAATAAAAGGAGAAAAACAAATTTTTGCAAAAAAAAAAAAAAAAAAAAAAGGTGAATAAAAGACTACCATTGTCACGTTGAAAGAATCCACACTTAAAAATTCATAACTTTTATTTTTGTGAATTTCTTAGCTTTGTTTTCTATAATTTTCACTGTCGTCTATATGTTGTAAGTAGTCGTCGAATTTAATTCTGATTTCTGTTCAATATGATAACATGCTTTATGATTGATATTTAAATTATTTGTGATACTTAGTTAAAATTATATCTATTTTAGTTTTAAAATTATTTAATAAATATTCAAGTTAGTCTTCATTGATTTAAGTAATAGCATAATTTGTAAGATGACTTTAAAATCTAAAATTATTGTATGTAAATACCTACACCTATATCTACAATATATTACAGGTGTAAAAACCCTTATTAAAGAATTGATTTGAATTTTTCGTCCTTCATTATAGTTGTTAAACTAAATAAGAAATAATATTCGTATTTTTATATCTATTTCTACAAATTTGTAAATAAAAGAGAATTTTTTTATATCAGAATATGAAATACTTTAGTCAAATATAATTAAATATTTTAACAAATAAAATAAAATATCTTTGATAATCTCATTCGCATCCTTTCTAACTTTTATTTTTTGGGCGCGATATTGTGACTATATACATATATGTATAATAACCTAGGATACATGTGTTGCACGTGTGTTTAATATTAAAGAAGAAAATTACATATATACGTAGCAACGCCTTATTACTACATAAGATATAATTTGTAGATCTATCATATAAGATGTGCATCTGCTATTCCAGCTCATTCAAGTCATCTTCATTGTCCTGCACTACATCTTACAAATATTTTCTCATTTTAACATCAACTCAATCATTAAACAATTGACATCTTCTAATATTTTAAGGATTAATTATTTGACTGATACATTTCAGTAAATGATTAATACTTTATTCATACTTTTTGTTTATTACCATTTATAAATTGTTAAGTGAAAAAATTTATTTTCCTTGTTCGAACTAATTAAAGCCAATTATAACTTTATGAATTTTTTTCACCATATTATTCAGTCATGTCTATTATCCTTTTTATGAGGATCGAGCTTCGCCGCGCAATGAACCTGATAAAATATATCAAACATTAAAAATTGTGATGAAATAAATAAGATCTTTTAATTTTTAGAGCATCATGTTTTTTGAAGTAAAATAAATGAATGTAACAAAAATATTAAGATTGTAAACATTTGAATAAAGATGTTAAGATTGCAAACACTTTTTGTGGCATCACCTTTACATCTAATAAGTAAAATATGTTTATGAAATTTCTTTGTATTTACATTGAGTTAATCAACATGCATAATAATAGTAGTACCTTTTGAATGTCTGATAAGTAAACCTATAAAGTCAAGAATAGTAGTATACATTCAATAAAATAATAACCTATATATAGATAAATTTTTAAAACTTACAAGTTCAAGCGAAAATGTTACCTGGTGAAGAGAGATAGAAAAAAAAATATAGTCGTAGGCAAATTAAATAATTACGTACAATTGTAACATTTGTTTAAAGTTCTAAATATAAAAAGAAAACAATTAAACGATCAATTTAAATAGAGTTTTAATTAATTTAAAGTCCTAAATATAAATTTCGAAATATAATATTAAGAAATAGTAGCTGAGGTTTAGTAGGATTGTTTTTTGCGTTTTTTAAATATTTTTTTGCCTAATTTTTGGTATAAGTGAAAATGATTTTGTGCCCGTTTTTTTGGACTATACCCAACTCACCACACACACACAAAAAAAAAGACCAAAAAAAATTTACCATAAATTTTGAAATTTAATCATAGTAAAAAAAAAATCTTCTCTTAACCAAATTTTATTTGAATATTGAAAAAAGTATTCTATTTTTTTTAGATTTTTTATTTTTTTTTGTAAAAAGTTATTGTCGATATTTAATATCACTAAAATAATAAAAAATAGTAAAAATATGATTTTATCTAAAAAAGAGATATTTAATGAAGGATAAAAAGTTTAAATCTATTATAGATTAAAGATATAGATTTTGTTATATGAATAAATATTTTTATACTTTTATTATATTTTTATTTGTACATATATTTTATTATATTCCTATTTTTACACAACTATACATGTATACTTATATATGAAATTTAATTTCAGAAAAAAAAAAGAATATTCAGGCCAACGTTAATTTAATTTTAATCTTTATTTTTACTCCAATCTCACTTTATTTATAAATTTCAGACAAGGTGCTCAAGAATCAGCTCAAAATTTAGTTTAATATTTGTGTCCACTTCATCAATCCACCATGCACCATATTTACAAATCAGGCACGGTCATATCATCAAAAACACCAAAATAACCAACTAGCGCAACTTAGTCCAATCCATTAATTACTTTCAAATTCAAGATTCCCGAAATTTTCTGTTATTGTGGTATATTCACCTACATATGTATATAATGTATTTTATTTATCTAATTATTTATTTATTTATATATGTATTTATCTTCTCCCTTCTTTTTTTTTTTTATAAAAAAAATAAATTAAAATTAGACAAAGATCAGATGAATAAAAAAATAATCAATTTCAAATCAACTTTTTCATATATTCCAAGGCAGGCGCATAACTTTTCCCCAAGGAAAAAAAGAGTCATCAACCCCAAAACCAGTAAAGCTATTACAATCTTTTTTTTTCTTTCTCTTTCTTCTCTTCTGTCTAACCCAAAACCAGAAATTCCAAATTTGGCCACCGTCTGCCATCCCCTACGTTAGCCTCGACCTATTTTCTTCACTGCCTAACTCGTGAAGCCACCAACGGCAGAAGGACAGGCCTAAATCCGTGTAAAAAACGAGATAAATGAATTCGAAACAGTCCCAAATCAGCCATGAATAACCCCGAAAATTGAAGATTCCTCTCTTCAAATCCTTCTTTCACCCTTGTTTTCTCAATTTGTTGTTTCAAATCTTGCCTTTTTGAATTATTTAGTGTGAGTATGTTTTAGAAATTAGAAATTAAAATCCTAAAATGCACATTCACCGAGGGGAGAGCTTAACACATTTTGAGTCTTGCTTCAGGACAAATCGTGAATTCGTCTCCGATTTAAATTATCAATATTTTTTCTTCACGAGTATTTCATATTTTCCATATTCAGTAATTAAATTAAAGCATACCATACACAAATATATATTCACAACCGGAAAGAGGAAATGTTTGCTAGTTTACGATCACTAAGTTTGTCGTAAGCTTCCTCTAGGATTAAAACATACATGAAATATTCAAAATTAGTGATTAAGTTTCACGAATTACGTAATTTCATAATAGATTTATTATACAATACACTAAAAGTTATATACACATAATAACATGTAATTTATTTTTCTCCTGCCTCCCCCTACCCCTACCCCCATGCCCCCCCACCCCCTTTCTTTTAAGAATTGCATTATGTACTACATTTATTTAGATAAATGATCATTTAGATTCAGAAAAAGTAAATGATCATTTAGCATATAAAAGGGTACTGTCTAATTTAGATTCAGAAAAAGTAAATGATCATTTAGCACCTAAAGAGATACATAAAAGTTTAATCTAATTTTAAAATTGCACACTGAATGAACTTAACTTTATTTGACATTAATGTAAAGTAGCAATATAAATCTTTATTTCTTTAATTCATCACCTTTTGAACGATAAAATGTCAAGACATAATTTTTACTACGATAGATCATCAAATACATTTTGTCGTCATTTTTTTATTGATTGGACTAAAAAAGAATGTCATTTTTTTATTTGATAACTATTTAAAAATATAATTTTATTTGTATCTTTATTGTTCCCACTTAATTAAAAAAAAATAATAACATCATATTTTTAATAAAAAATAATTTGATAAACTTTATTAATCTCTTTTTATTTCTTAAAACCTTATATTCAGTTAAAATATGTCATATAAAATAAGATGGAGAATGTTGATAGTGTAGAATTATAATAGTACTCATATTTGACCTTTTCCTACATAATCAGTACAGTTGGTAAAAACAAAAACAAAAACAGACTCATCTATGACTAGTAAGTAGTTCCCCTTTTCAAGAAAGATTTTTCTTTAATTAATCTTTACCTATGTTTACCTAGTAAAACCCAATCTTTACCTATGTTTACCTAGTAAAACCCAAGTTTTGATGGTGGAAATTACGTCATGATGAGTAGGATTGGGCATAAAATACTGAAAACTGAATTACCGAATCGAAGCGAAAAATTTGGTAATTACTTTTCGATAATTCGGTATTTGGTGTGGTATTTGAGAGTAAAATTTTAACATTTCGGTAATCGGGATTGAGTTTAGTACAAGATATTAATACCGTTTGTTATTCGGTATTTATCGAATATCGAAATATATATATATATATATATATATATATATATATATATATATATATATATATATATATATATGTGTGTGTGTGTGTGTGTGTGTATATAATACGATATGTCTAACCAACTCAATAAACAATAGTATTAGTCATTTCAAAAAAACTCTTAAACTTTGATAATATATTCATAAAAAAATATAAAATAGTTTAAGCGTATGCATGATGCTATTACGATGATTGAAGTTCTTTTGTTTTTTTCATTTATTAGTTGAGTTCAAGTGATTTATCTTTACCGGATCCCACTTAATAAGACAATTCAAAAGTAAATATTAAAGTGACTTTAAGAGGGGCCATTTTATAAATCTTATAAAGTCATCATTCATTTCTTAAATTCCATGTCCGATCAAAAAACAACATAAAATAGAACAGAGAGAATACTTCTTTTCTATTTCTTTTTGGTTAAAACATACACGCACCATGTGTATACACCAAATCAATACATGCATGTCATATGTTTGAACTTTGAATTTAGAGTTCATGTTACTTAACCATGATTAATTACCATGTATTTACTTAATTTAGTTATTTAATCATGATAAAGAACATTAATTTGATGGATGCATCTGGTGCGTGTAAGTTTATACGCTTATATTTGGTCCACCAGACCCTAGTCCCTTACATTTCTCGTGGCCAAGTCTCACTGGGTCAAGCTTCAATCGAGTCCGAATTGGGGCTGCCACATACACCATTTTATATAGAGAGGGTATACAACCAGGAAGCTGATACACATGATATAAAACAAGGAAATGAGTCGAGGCCTAGAGTTGCTCAAGTTTAGCTATATATCTATAATATGTTACAAAAGTGAAAAGTGTGAAACACCTTAGAAATGTTTTTGAATTTTTTATCCTTCATTAAAAAATTTTATTTTAGATAAAATAATTTCTTCACTATTTTTCTCAAATTATTATTTATGATATTGAATCCTAGAACATATGAGATCAAAACTTTAAAAAATATAATAAGTCATAACTTTAAAAAATATAATAAAGCTTTTTCTAAAATTAGGAGTCGTGAAATATAAGGTAAGTAGCACATTGAAACCCTTACAAAAACGCATTTTTTTTTAAAAACAATATTTTAAAAATTAAAGTGTTTTAAAATATTTGGTAAGAAAAAAATTATATTTTGTTTCTTGATAGTGTGAATAAAAATACACGAAAAGATCCTGGTATTCTAATGAGTCATATGCTAAGGTACCAAAATACTGAGATGAGCTTTTGGTATTTTTTTCTCTGTATTTTAAGTTATCTTAAAATTTTGAATTACGCATCAAGTGAATACATTATACATGGATGTGCATGTGATTACTCTGGTGAGTTGGTGTCAAATATTCAAAGGCTGTATTTCGAATTTACGATTTTATTTTTGTAAATATTTGGTAGGTAACTATTGTGTATTATGTATATCCAAAGTATAGTTATAGACATTGTTATTATGTGTTATTGCTTTGTAAGGAACGTACACGGGTTTAAGAGAAGAAAAAAAAATAATATTAGTGATTCTCCTTAAAATTTGAATAGTAACTACTCATTTCTTAAAAACTAATATAAATAAAATCATACAAGTTTTATTACTCGTGGTGGTTTTTCTATTTTCCAAAATTTATTAGTGTTATAACTCCAATAAGTCTATAATAATGTTTAGTTTACTAACAACGGATTATCAACAGGGTTTTCTCTATTATATATGGAGGCCACGAGTTAAAATAGAAGGTTTTTATTTATTTATTTATTTATTTATTTATTTATGAATCATGTTTCTATAATGTCATAACTTTTATGTACAATTTAATTCTAATATTGTCACATGCCCTTAGTATATTTATATGAAGAAATTTGTGATTATTTTTTATACGGAAAAAGCTCAAAAATACCCTTGAACTATTTGAAATAGCTCAAAAATACCCTTCGTTAGATTTTTGGTTCAAATATACCCCCGATAAATATTTGACTTAAAAACACCCCTCTCTCTAACGAAATTCGGAAAAGAATCAAAAATACCCCTGAAGTATCTGGAATGGATCAAAAATACCCCTCGTTGGTTTTTTGGCTCAAAAATATCCCTATATTAAATATTATTCTAAAATTATTTAAAACATAAAAACAAAATCTGATTAAAAAAAAAATTATAAATGTTTTTTAAAAAATAAAATAAAAAATGTCATTGAGGATGTAAATTATTAAAAAATTATTTAAAACATAAAAACAAAATCTGATTAAAAAAAATTATAATTTTTTTTAAAAAAATAAAAATAAAAAATGTCATTGAAGATCCAAATTATTAAAAAATAATTGTAAAATTATGTAAAAAATAAAAATAAAAAACTGATTATTCAATTTTTATTTTTTTTAAATGAATAGCCAGATTATAATTTTTTAATAATCAATTTTTTAATTTTATTTTTAAATAAGTTTATAATTATTTTTAATGAAGTTTATAATTAATGCAATTTTTTATTTTTATTTTTAAAATTTTATAATTTCTTTTTATTAATCCATTTTTCTATTTTTATTTTTTAAATAATTTTATAATTATTTTTTAATAATTTGAATCTTCAATGCCATTTTTTATTTTCACTTTTTAAAATTTTTTATAATTTTTTTTAATAAACAATTTTTTATTTTCATTTTTTAAATAATTTTTTTAATAATTTACATCCTCAGTGATATTTTTTATTTTTATTTTTTAAAAACTTTTATGAATTTTTTCGAATAATCAATTTTTTATTTTTATTTTTTAAATAATTTTAGAATAATATTTAACAGAGGGTTATTTCTGAGCCAAAAAACTAACGAGGGGTAATTTTGATCTATTTCAGATAGTTCAGAGGTATTTTTGATCCTTTTCCAAATTCTGTTAGAGAGAGGGGTATTTTTGAGTCAAATATTTCATGGAGAGATATTTTTAGGCCAAAAATCTAACGAGGGGTATTTTTGAGCTATTTCAAATAGTTTAGGGGTATTTTTGAGCCTGTTTCGTTTTCTATATAAGTGCATTAGATATGTACTAGGGTATGGAGATCACAGATTAAGAAATTAAAGAAGATTCAATTCGTTTTGATTTATGAATCATATTTTTGGTAATGTCGTCGTTTTTATGTATAATTTAGTTTTAATATTGTTGCATGCACATATTATATTTTTAAAGAAAATTTGTGATACTTTTTTAATATAGGTGCATTAGATATTAGGGTATGGAGGCCACTGATTATGGTAGAAGGTTAGTAGGTAGTCATGCTTTGACTTGCTTTTCGATAGGTTTAGGTTTTGATGGGAGTCTAGGAGCATTGTATCTGCCGTAGTTTTAACCTCATACATGCATTTTCTTGCTTTTAATGTCTATTACTAACTATTGTATGTTGTGTTTCAGTTAACACATTATTTTGTGCATATTTTTCTGAATGCTATCTACTCCTTTTCTTGCTAGTTGACGTGCTTTCTTTGATGTCGTATTTTTTTGGTAATATTTTCTTAGTATGGGGTACTAACGTTTATACCTCCATTACAGTGATTTCTTGGAGCAGAGCAAAAAATAAATTTATTGTTAAAATTTTTTATAAATCCTCCAACATGTTGCTGCCTAGGTTTTTCAAGCCCAATAGTTTCTTCAGTTTCATTCTCTAGCTTAAAACATATGTAAGTATTTTTTTTTACCTTCAATTCATATCTAATAATGCTATTTCGTTTAAATTACAAACATTTTTTGTGTAAACTCCACTTTAAATTAGTTGGGATTTCTAAATAGCTCAATTTAGAGTTTTATTTTGCATTATATTAAAAATAATGTTTTAATAATGATACTTTAAAATTTACGTGCAACGCACATACCCTAAAACCTTCATCTGAAAGTGGTTGATATGCACTAAATAAGCAGCAGTATACAGGAAATTGAATAATATATACAGCTGGTATACACTCTGAAATGGACCTAAAGTTTATGAATTTAGATGATGAATTTCCATGATCAATAAGGAACATTCTTTGATTTGACATTATTCTTAAAAGAATTTAGAGTAGCTTGAATACTTTGTAAGCCAACAACTCTCAACAATTGCTTTTATAAGTCTTGAATTTATAACCTCGTAATACTTCCATCTCAAATTACTCAAGTCACGTCCAGAGAGTGTAATAGTTGCATTAGTTGTTTTAGGTTGACCACATCTGTTGTTCAGAATGTGTTAAAAGCGTTAGGTAGGAAGTTTACTTCATTGTGCTTATGAGTAGTGCTCTTTGTTGTCCATATGGAGTGTTTGGACCTCAAACGTTGTTTTGTATGGAGATAGTATTATATTCATGTATACTTTCTAATTTATGATGTGTACATATTGTGTTATAATTTATTATGTATGTAAATAAAAATTTACATTAATACAAGTGACTATTTTATATAAATCATTTCAATTTAATAACATGTGGCAACAATCGTGTTAATATAACTTCCTGTGAATTTTCCATAGAAGAACCTTGTGTCTACAACAGCAACAGTTCTACAGCAGTGTAATAACAACCAGGCAGCAATACAACAACAAGGAAGAAGAGTATGATACACTGCCATCAGTGTTTGGTTGTTGACAACGCAAAGGCCTAAAGAACAGTGTCAAAATTAGAAAAGAACCAAGAATGCCTTTTCCCATTTGTAGATAAGACTTCAACTGCCAATCTCAAAATGAAAAAGAGAGAAACAAAACCTTCCAACAACTCCAAAATCTCCCCTTTCTCAGAACTTTACCAATATTTTTTACTCAAAAAGTTGTTCTACCTTCCAACAATCAGCAAAACAGACACTTTTAGCACAACCCCACAAAGCCAAAAGTTCAATAAGAGTACAACAAAACAGCAAAGTACCGTGCACAAACCAGTACCACTGGGAGCCATTGCCTGTGATCTTTTCTGGAAACTCTCTTCACTCTCATTCTAACATCACCTATCTAGGTTTCACTGTATACAACTTTCTACCAGCAATACATATATAATAAAGAATAGAAACCAAAAACCTTAAAAAGGACAACAAATGCTATAAGAAAAGATACTAACAACTTTCCAACAACTAAGCACAATGAAAAGTAAACTTAAAACAAGAAAGCAAAATAACTTATAGAGGGAACAGGTATTCATGTATTACCAAGTTATGACTAGACCACGTTCAAGGGAATGGAAGAAGGAAGAGTCTAACATAACTCCATTACTCTTTGCCTTTTTTTGTTTTGCTTTTTTTCTGTTTGGCTTTTTTCTTTTCGGCGTGCTGGTAAGCATAGTGACTCCCTGTCAAGCAAAGGTCGATTTTCCACTGTTCAACTAAAAAAGTGCAGTTAAGTTGAAAAAAAAATAACATAATCACGAAAAAATACCAGTCCCACAAAGCTTAGCAATAATTGTACGCTTCTCTTTCTTTGATAGTTCATCATGCTGAATAGTCGTATCACAACCTTTAATTTCATCCTCCGGATCATTACCGTTCACTTCATTGTTGGCATCATCCAACTCATTATCTTCCATCTCAGTGTTCAAGTTCTCCAAATTATTAGTGGCATCGGGGATATCAATAGAAATTGGCACAGGCGATGAGGTGAAGTTTGGGGCATTCACAAAATGTTGAGGCTGATAACTACCAAATATATTATCAAGTGATGAAAGACTTGGATACCTTGATATTTGTGGAGTCATGTATGTCACAATCTTTGTATGTTGATATATCATACCTGATGCCTGAGTGAATTCATGAGTACAACCCATTGAAGTGGAACCAAAATCATGATTAGTTGTTGCTTGATCATCTTCTGAACTTATTTGTGCATTTTGCGTTGCTTCATCCATTTCATTCATTTCAACAGACACTTGGTCTCTCGCAATAGCACGTTCTCTTCTTCCAGTAACACCGTCTTTTCCTCGCCTACGAATAGGGGGACGTAACTGATCAGGTTGCACCTCATCTCTTCTATAATCGGCTGATACATGAATCCTGTCGGCCTCGGGACATATCTCAAACAATCAGAACTTTGATCCCGCACCATCTTTCTAAACATGTATAAGTCCTCATACGATGGCGTATCTCCAAGTGATTTAGCTTTATCAACCATCGAATGAATATGACGCGCCTGTGAATTAAAGTAAAAATCATGTTACTGTATAAGCATTAAAAAGATTCAAGAAAAGCTAAGTTCCTACTTTGGAGGTTCTGATTATTATTAACATATATTAGATAAAGAAAAATCAGACAAGCAAAGTTCTACTTACCATTGTTTCATATGCAGTTGAATTAGGCACATAACCTTGTTGGCATTGAGGACGGGGATTAGGATTACCAATAAGAAGACGAGTAATACGTCTGAACCAAATAAGGTAGGGGTCATCATACCAAAGTTGCCCATGATTGACTGGTGCATTACAGATATACTGTTCCCACTCGTTCCAAAAAGGTAACCTGTCATACCCCAAATCCCATTGGAGACTGGCACCCGTAGCCGAGGAGGCCCGGGAGAACTCGTTCATAACCTATACTTTCACATTTACATTACTTATGAAAATTAGAAATTTGGGCAGCACTTCGTTGTAAATAGAAGAAAACAGTACCTGTATCAGCCCAGCAGACACGCATAAATATATATATATGAACAGTAATTGGCCGTCAGAGCCATCACTTCTATCAACCAAACACTCCTATGGCTGTACAATATGTCTACAAAAGCCTTTACATTGATACACAACTGAGTTAGGGTCGGGACAAACTCCCACCCACAAAAGACTTTTATACAAATACCAAAAATACATATAGAAACGACTTGGGATGCCCCGAAACAACTGGAGCTCACCACTAATAACAGAATGTCCTGGCTCTTACTGCGGAGGTGTACGACCTGAAGTACCTGTTCCTGCAGGCATGAATACAGGTCCCCCATCAGGGACGTCAGTACGAAAATATGTACTGAGTATGTAAGGCAGTGAGTATCAAGATGAGATACAAAAGATCAACAAAACCCAGATACTAGTAAATAAACAGTATGAGTAGACCACACTCAAAAGAGCTGATGGGATACCTGCACATTACTTTCATATCATTACTTCCCGTAATCCTTATCAATACATAACATATGTCATACAATGGCCAACTGATCAGTGGTACTAATACAATACATCAGGGACCACCCCTGGAATGGCATATATACGTAATTTTTATAATACAATGGCCAACTGATCAGTGGTACTAATACAATACATCATATCATCAATTTAAAATACAGACATTCCATTTCTTAATTCAATTAATCTTTGAGATTGGTTACTTTGTGGTCACACCTTATGGAACTTGAAACCATGATACCTCAATAGGAAAAACATGTAAATAGGTAATCAATATCATGAAAATGAATTAGAGAATCATGGATACCTCATTAAACCATTTCGGAGTCAACAATAGTATATGGACATTTTTTTGACTAGCCGGACATCTTAAAAGTGAAAACAGGTTCAATTGGTAGTGTCGAAGATCATATGATGTAATTATGTGTCATGTGTCGTAGGACAATGTTGGAAGCTTACTTGAGAGTGCCATGGGTCATTACTCATGCCAAAGATTAGATAGAGTATATCTTACATACCTTGATATAACCACTTCAATACAAGTCCAACTTGACTTCCCGTACTCTTCAAACACTTATCTACAATAAGTCATTTGTGGCAAACTAGTATTAGCAATCAAACCTTACCATTTAGGTATTAACTTCACCAAATAATGTCTAGGAAGTAATCCTTTAACTCATCAATAAGAGTGCTAAATACATCCTCTTATACTCTTATTACATTCACATATCATGCATTTTCATGAAATATCCCTCAACATCACTCTTAGCCTTTATTTCCCTTCCTAATCACCATCCAATACCAACATGATCACTAGGCATACATAACCACTAATATAGTGATATATCATTACTATAGATTTACTGTTCACAGGCTTCCCGGCCACAGTTTTGAAATTTCGAATGTGCTCGCTTATATGAAATACTCCTCTGTTTTGGGCAAACTTTATATCATTGGAAAGCGTATTCCAATACCTACACATACAACTATTTATGGGATACTTCCGAACACCATAAACTTAATTTAACCCATACGCAAGCCTTTAGGACTCCATATAATCGCGATAAGTGTACGAAAAAATTTACGGGGTATTACATAACCATATTGCATGTTCTAACTCCCAGTTTGTATTTGGCCTTCCCCGACGATCATGACGAAAGTGGGTGGAATCAAATAGAAATGGAGTTGGAATCACCTGTTGCAATCCAAATTGCCTCATTACTCTATAAGGCAAGTGAACCTCTACCACATCCCAACAGAAGATTGGAACTCTAACACGCCACATGTCTCGTCCAGCGCAACAATAGTCATGAAGACTCTCAATTAAATCATCAATATATGGTTCCCAGATAAACTACATGAAAAAGGAAAAAGCAAATGAGTCTATATTTACAATTTACGTAAAATCAAAGATAAAAAATTGTACACAATCTACCTGATCTTCTGTCATAGAGTCAAGTGCATCCCTATAAACTTTCAGCACATGCTTAGTAGTGTTAGTCCAACTAAAGTGTGCAAACCATCTAGTAGCATGTGGACCCCTACGCAAATCAGTAGGAAAAATATCTCCTGTACCTCTTTTTCCTACTATCTGTGGCCTAAGGAACGAGCTCCTCTCCCATGCCCAAACCTGATATATATATATATATATATATATATATATATATATATATATATATATATATATATATATATATATATATATATATATATAAACTAAAAGAAATATCAATAAATAATTTATACAATTATTAGAATTATTAGATATACCTGAAGTAGTGGTAGAAATTCGGCTATCTCATTTTGGATACTCTGTGAGGCTTTACAAAGAAAACGATACAAATACGCTAAAGTTGCACTACCCCAACTATAAGACCCAATTGCATTGACGTCCTCGAGCATAGGCAGGTACATAAGCTTCAAATAAGAACCAGATGTATCTGCCATTATCGTACCTGCAATCATCCAGAACATGTAACACCTAGCCTTCTGATTGACTATTTCTTGAGTTGCCATGTCTGACAATTGTGGCTCACTTAGCATGTGCGCTTTAAGCGCAGAGACCTTGAGGAAACTACTGCTAAAGTCCCGGAGAGATGGAACAAAACCTAATAATCTTTGACAAATGTTTTACCAATCACCAATAGTTCTCGTCGTCTCAATGCCAAGTACCGGAGCACCATTCACGGGTAATCCATACAACACCTCGATATCTTGCAAGGTGATAGTTGCTTCACCTTTTCTAAAGTGGAAAGTATGTGTTTGAGGACGCCAACGCTCAACTAATGAAGTGATCAAACTACGATCGATAGCAGGCATATTACATCTATAAACACCATACAATCCAGATAATTTAATCACTTCTAAAACTCGTGGATGGATAGGATATTTTTCTACGAGCTTCCAAAAACTTCCATCACTCTTTCTCGTATTAAGAATCATATCAGCACTTCCATCCCATATATCCCGTGACCTATGAGTAAGTTGTTGAGTTAATACAGACGGTTCAAGTGGCCCAGGATCCAGCTTGTATGAACTACTACCAGCCATATAAAAGTACCTATACATAAGTGAATATATTCATTATAATGAACATATTAATCAGCCATAAAAAGGAAAAAATTGTTCTCTTAAGTATGAGCAAAGTCTACAAATATCCTTTCTCCTTTAAAAAATATCCCAAAATTGAAAAGAATTTAAATCCATTTGTTCCGAAATCATAATTTAGAGCATAGTTGAGTAAAATTTGAGAAATACAAAAGTTTAAAATAGAGAGTCAAGTTGAGTCTAGAAACATAGAGAGTAGATTCGTACCAAAAACACCCTTTCTATGACGTTGAGCCTAGGCTTCCGCAATCCGAAACATAGCTGAACCAACAATTACTTAGATGATGGAGTAGCCAGAGGCGTCGAAAGACACACAACAAATTTTTCTTCTTCTTCTTCGAATTAGGGCAGTGGCAAAGAGACGAGAGAATTTTATTTTCTTTTCAAAATTAGGGCAATGGTTGCCCCTAAAATAATTAGGCGTTTGATTTTTATTTGGTTGGAAAACGTTACTCATAGTAACGAATTACTTATAACAAGTTATTATAAGTAACGTTTTATGGTCCGTTAAAAGTCAAACACCGTCAGTTTTTACTGTTGCATTTTTAATAAAATAATAAAGTAATACGTTACTGGGAAGTACGTTTATACTAGTTTTGTAAAATTTTGAAAAAACATATTATTTTGGTGAATTGGTTCAAAAAATGACTTATTTTGGTCAAAAATTCATAAAACATAAGACAAACAAAGGCATCGAAAAGTCCAAAATATACTCGCACCTAGATTAAATGAAAAAAACTGAATCAGTTCATCCCATGGCTCTCCGTTGATACAGTTACGCAATGATAAGGGCATAAAATAAGCTAGAACAAATGTGAATCAAAAACTCCTAATTTATTTATGATACTGTAAAATTACATGAAATTTGCCCTCTCTAAACACCTTCACATCAGCAAGGCAGCTGCTCCAACTCCTTTGTACTTTTACCATGCTCAGGTAATTCAGGAGCAGAATACATCATGTATTTACAGAAACATAACACAACACAGAAGCTCAAAGCCAACGCTCTAATTAACAATTTTCCGCTCACAATATAAAAAGGAATCTGCAATACTAATCCGAGGAGTACGTCTTTTCCTCCAATATCATACGCTACGTGCATGAAGTGCGCACAGCCATAGACATACATGGTGAAGCCAAGCAGTAGATAAAGATAACCATAATTGAACTCCAAAAGGTGATGCAACGCAGATGCCACTATCATAGGAATGACCTCGATCAAAAATATTGCCTCAGCACCAATTAAACGGAACGGCCTGTCGTAGTACCAATACATAACAAAAGACATCACAACAACATGGGTTAAAATCCCACCACATAAGAGAATCGGGCCGAGAACTTGCGAGATCTTGTAACCACGCAGACCATTCATTAAGTTTATATATGCAAAGCCCATGCATACTGAGGGAGTGTTAATAATTTGCAGCCAC
This sequence comes from Capsicum baccatum var. pendulum, assembly GCA_030864225.1. NCBI lineage: Eukaryota > Viridiplantae > Streptophyta > Magnoliopsida > Solanales > Solanaceae > Capsicum > Capsicum baccatum. The sequence goes on from CM061558.1 coordinate 141,101,835, forward strand.
CACAGATCACTAGGTTCAATAAGAGGCCCTGAAAGAAACACAAGAAAAAAAGAAGCAACTTTTCATCTCCAAACAATATCTGGCACCAAAGCTAAAAAAACACCATAAAAAGGTAATCATTTTTTCCAAGAATATTTAAACAACGAGTTTCGGTGAATATTTTGGCCTGTCCTAACTGAAAAAAAAAAGGATAATGTAGTGTCCAGAATTAACCAAGCAAACGTTAATGTAACTATTCAAAAGTGACTTGAGAAAAGATTTATTTGTAACATCTGACGTAGATTTCTTAACTTGATGCACTTGTATTACCTCCGCTCAGAGACTATAATTACCCACTGACTACATATGCATTCCTAAAGTTTCAGCTTAAGTCCATCTAAATGATATATACTATTGTTTTAAAAAGAACTCTTAGAGGTCAAAGACTTACCAACATTGGGTGATTGATAAACCCATGGCACTTCACAGCTAAAGTTGTTGACAAATGAAACGACAGCCTTCAAGCTTTGTGAGGAAACCTCCCAAGTGCGGAGGAACAGGCTACGGGGAGAGGCATGAGGACGGACAACTTGTTCACCCATCCGGCTAAAAATAATGTCAATTGTCAAACAAGATACTGCTTTACTTCACAAGAATATGTTCCTTAATTAACAAGATACCTCACTTCCTCAACTATTGCAATAAGAGAAATCAAGTAGTGGCGGAACCAAGATTCTAGCTTTTTAAAGTTACTACGGGCGCTAAACAAATAATTTGCACACATTCGATGAATTTCTTAATGACAAATGAAGGGCTTGTACAAAAGTTACTGATTCAACTGAACCCGCTATATATATAGGGTAACTCTGCATCTAAATGGAAATAAAACAGTCTAATAAGGAGCTAGCAACATCCCAAAACATTAGACACACACAAACAACTCAAATAAGATGATCAAAATATTCACAATTTCAATCCTATCAGCAAAGGCACCAAACGACTTTATGCCGTTACTCTATTTGTTTTGACATCCGTAGTCCAAAGTCCAAACGACTTTATGCCGTTACTCTATTTGTTTTGACAACCGTAGTGTCCAGACTAGCTTTCGCGCACCTCGACTAAATCAACGTCTCCCACAACCAACAGATAGAATCACCTAATGTTTTATGCCGCTACTTTAAACACTAGCTAGCAAAGTTAATTCACCTAAATAAATTATATAGTAGTGGTAATGTCTTTGTGGGAGACTCCACTTGCATGATCACACTGGATACGTTGTTGTATTATAATTCTTGTAGTAATATGGATCAAACGATTTGAAAAATTACGTGCATACCTTGTTGATAAATCAAATAAATGGATTCTTCTGGGCACACCAACACGAATATTATCTCAATTTTTATCCCAACGTAAAAACTATCAAACTAGATAGAGCTTAAGACCTAACTGTCTTTTGTTTTTGTTTTTTTTCATATAAAGAGAGGTTATATAAACCTATTCGGTACAAATTTATCCTATTCCTATTTTAATTAAAATCAGTTTTGATTAAAAAAAAAAGTTATTTGGATTTAATATATTCTCTACTCTATACTTATCTATTTATATCTATATCGATTCTATATTAAAAATAAAGAATATTTTCTTATATAATTAATTAAACTCCAAAGTTAGGTTCAAAATAATAGTAAAAAATCCTTTTTTTCAAATAAAATAGGCGATTGACTTTTCCTTAAAAAAAGTTTCAATATTACTAGAATTATTAATTTAATATTATTATTTTTTTTTTTAGGAGGAAAGTTACTCTTAGTAGAAACTAAAGCACTAATAGACGTAAGTCCAATTTCAAGGTCACCGCCTATCCAGCTCTGTTAGTGAGACAATCATAATTAAATTTTTATTTTTGAATCAAAATCGATTTTAATTGAAATAGGAATAGGATAAATTTGTACAGACAAACTAGGTTTATATAACCTCTCTTTATATGAAAAAAATAACACAGTTGGGTCATAAGTTCTATCTAGTTTGATAGTTTTTACTTTGAGATAAACAAATTGAAATAATATTCGTGTTGGTTTGCCCGTAAAAATCCATTTATTTGATCTATCAACAAGGTATGCACATAATTTTTCAAATTGTCTGATCTATATTACTACAAGAATTATAATACAACAACAACTTATAGTGATCGCACAAGTGTAGTGTGGGGTGGGTAAAGTTCATGCAGACATTACCACTACTATAATTAATCAAGGTGAATTATCGGTATAAAACACTAGCTGATTCTATCTGTTGATTGTGGGAGATGTTAGGTATTCTGTTGATTTAGTCGAGGTGCGCTAAAGCTATTTCAGATACTAGGGTTAGCAAAACGAGATAGTATTATATTCATGTATACTTTCTAATTTATGATGTGTACATATTGTATTATAATTTATTATGTATGTAAATAAAAATTTACATCAATACAAGTGACTATTTTATATAAATCATTTCAAGTTGATAACATGTGGCAACAATTGTTGCAATAGATCAATAAATCGTTGTAATAGGTAGTCAAAAAATATTGCAACAGAATAACAAAAGCATCGTTATAGATGCTATTGCAACGGTTTAATCTTGTTGCAATAGATGAAAATAGGTGTCCTAATAATTAATGGAATATTTATAATAAGTATTCAAAAAGTGTTGCAATAGAATAACAAAAGTGTCGCAATAGATGTTGTTGCAACGATTTAATGTTGTTGCAATAGATAATAATATGCGTCTCAATAAGACAAAAAGTAACCGCCATAGCTTGACCTCTGGCGACGATTCAGACAACCGTCACATAAATTGTTGACATAGACCTATGGCAATGCCCACCTAGGACGTTTGCTACCGTTGTGGTAGAGCTATGATGTAACACCCCGTAAAATTTTTCGTACACTTGTCGCGATTATATGGAGTCCTAAAGACTTGCGTATGGGTTAAATTAAGTTTATGGTGTTCGGAAGTATCCCGTCAATAGTTGTATGTGTAGGTATTGGAATAAGCTTTCCAACGATATAAAGTTTGCCCAAAACAGAGGAGTATTTCATATAAGCGAGCACATTCGAAATTTCAAAACGGTGGCCGAGAAGCCTGTGAACAGTAATTCTGCAGGAAAATTACTGCAGCTAGGCAATCCAACTTTAGACGATCATAACTCCTTGTACAAAAAGAACTGTGTGAGCTGCTATATATCGACGAAAATCTCCAAGAGTCTTCTTTCCGATGAAATTGGTTTCATCCAAATCCAATGTCTGAGTAAGGAGCTATACCCGTTTAACTACAGCCTATAAAAAAACAACAGAATTGTGGGACAGATTTTTGGTTCAAATTTAAACGACCATAACTTCTTGTAAAGGAAGAACTGGGTGGTATACTTTATATGAAAATGAAATCCCTTTGAATTATCTTTCCAAAACAATTGGTTTCACCCATATCCGATACCGGAGCAAAGAGTTATGATCGATTTATTTCAGCCTGTCAAAACTGTCCACTGGGGACAGATTCGGATTTATTTAAATTTTTAGGGCAAAATGGTCATTTTCTATTACCTCTTGGACGAAAATTGGTCTTTATAAACCTGCACTTAGCTTCATATAAATCAGATATCATCCAATTATTAAGGGAAGGCGAAACCCTAGCCTAATTTCAACTTCAAATATTTTGTGATTCAACCGTAGAAAATTCAAATTGGTTCCGTAGTTGTGTTCACCATCTCGAAAGCTTCGAGAAGCACCCCATAGTTATGTAAGGAGGATTCTAAATACAAGAGTTCATTGTTAGGGTATGAATATTGTTTATTCTTGATTCTTATCCATGAATAAGTATTGATAAAGGATTATGAGTATTGTCTTGATGTTGGAAGATAACTAGAAACATAGTTATGAATTGTTAGTAGTAAATTATGGAAGTTGCTGTATTGGATTATGGAGGATGAATTGTGGTGATATATCATTATATTAGTGGTTATGTATGCCTAGTGATCATGTTGGTATTGGATGGTGATTAAGAAGGGAAATAAAGGCTAAGAGTGATGTTGAGGGATATTTCATGAAAATGCATGATATGTGAATGTAATAAGAGTATAAGAGGATGTTTGTAGTACTCTTATTGATGATCTAAAGGATTACTTCCTAGACATTATTTGGTGAAGTTAATACCTAAATGGTAAGGTTTGGTTGCTAATACTAGTTTTCCACAAATGACTTATTGTAGATAAGTGTTCGAAGAGTACGGGAAGTCACTTGTATTGAAGTGCTTATATCAAGGTATGTAAGACATACTCTATCTAATCTTTGGCATGAATAATGACCCATGGCACTCTCAAGTAAGCTTCCAACAATGTCCTACGACACATGACACATAATAACATCATATGATCTTCGACACTACCAATTGAACTTGTTTTCACTTTTAAGATGTCCGGCTAGTCAAAAAAATGTCCATGTACTGTTGTTGACTCCGAAATGGTTTAATGAGGTATCCATGATTCTCTACTTCATTTTCATGATATTGATTACCTATTTACATGTTTTTCCTATTGAGGTATCATGGTTTCAAGTTCCATAAAGTGTGACCACAAAGTACCAATCTCAAAGATTAATTGAATTAAGAAATGGAGTTTCGAGAAGTCGAACTCCCAAATTAGCTAGTTGGTGAAGATCCTTAATCATCCCCTGCTTTTCTATAGATGCCATTTTAGACTTACGACTCAGTGCATCCGCTACCGCATTCGCTTTTCCTGGATGATACAAGATATCAACATCATAATCCTTCAACAATTCAAGCCATCTCCGCTGCCTCAAGTTTAGATCTTTCTGACTGAAGATATATTGCAGGATCTTATGATCGGTATATATGTCAACATGAACCCCATATAAATAGAGGGACATGGTTTTTCTCAGGTGACGAAGCCATGGAGATTTTATCCCCCATTAAACTAGCAAACACAACAATAAATTCTTCCTCTACCATCTTGGGGTTAGTAAGTTTTTCACCTGATTCTGTATAAATTGAAACAATTGTATTATGAGTGGCTCTAAGCTTCCATTGGGCGTGGAAGTATTTGGTATTTGAGTCATCACATTCAATCTATGTGGCTCTAGCTTTTTGTTTCATCACCTGCAGTCCACTTTTCAATGTCCTCCACTAGTCATTTCTCTTGATTCATAAGTATTTGACAAGTGAGGTTTCCTTGAAGCCGGAACTGTACAAATTCAAGTTTTTCTTGCTAACTAGATTTTTATTTTTTTTTTGCATATAGGAGGCCATATAAGAATTTATATCTTTGAGAGAATCCCTAACCAGTTTTAGTTTTCTCCACATTAATAGCAGCACCACCCTGGTTCCAAGACTGCTGGATAGTATCATCAAAAGTAGGATGTGCCATCACATTAGTGAAAAATCCAAATGGCTTAGGATGCAATTTTGCAGACTGGTACACTCTAATTAAAATAAAATGGGTGTGTGTTCAGATTTAGAAACTCAGCTTCGACATGTCCAATCTGAATCCATTCATAATTTCCTAATGCCCAATCAATCTTACCATAGACCCTGTTGGACCCCTCCTGCTTGTTGCACCAAGTTAATTACCAGCCTTTTGATCTCAAGGGTGTAAATTGTAGAACGTCAATCAGATTTTGAAAGCCTTGAGTTTCAACAGCAGTGGCTGGAGTTCCCATCCGATCCTCTGAATGTAAGACATTGTTGAAATCACCACACATTACCCATGGATTAGAAGGCATCAGTGTGTGTTGTAGTAATTCAGACCATAACTCCTCCCTTTTACTAATCTCCTCCATAGCACAGATGACTGTGAGATACGTGGAACTTTGGGATCCAATATTCTCAACTAAGCAATGGATAAACTGGTCAGACACTTTTAGAACATTGATTTTCACAGAGGTTTTCCAGATAAGCCAGATTCGCCCATTCAGGGGACTAATTGCAAGCCATATTACATCCATTTGCTACCCTCTTCAACACTTGTTTCATATTAGGTTCCTTTACTTTAGTTTCGACACAACCTAGAACATCAATCTTATTCTTTACAAGCAAGAGTTTCAACTCTTTTTGCTTATGGGCCTGGTTCAGGCCCCTTATATTCCAGGTGGAGAAAATCATGGAGGATTGTACCAATGTGGTGAAGAACCGCTAGCTTCACCTCTTTGTCCCATTCTACCAGTGTCTTCCACTACTTGCTTCCTACAGCGTTTGGTAGGTTGGTCCTGTCCAACTGTGTGTTGTATATGCAGTCTGTTGCTTGTGTTCATTCCCCCCTCCACAGTTTTAGGCACCTGAGGTATCACCCCCACCTCCAGGGATATATTGCCCTGAACGCACTGCACATCTACTGGATTGGGATCAAGGCGTGGAGATCCAAACTTGCTTGGTCTTCCTCCTCCTGTTGCATTTCCTTCGATTTTTGGTTACTCCCCGTTTTCCCTGCTGCACAGGCTCAGCTTCAGCATCTTTGTTGTACCAGCACTCATGGTCCTCATGCCCACACATAACACAATTATTGCAGAATTTGGGTACCAAATCATAAGTAACAGGTTGGTCCCAAGGCCCTGTTGGTGTTTCAACAGTAATCATCTCAGGAAGTGGCTGGGAGATGTCCACCTCTATAACAGTTCGTGCATAAGCAATTTGCTCCGACTTCTCGGTAAATTTGTCCGTGTATAGTGGTTTACCCACTGCACTAGCCATCTTGCTTAAGACTTCAGTTGACCAGTAACCTACGGGCAACCCAGGGAATTTCACCCATATGGGGATAGTGCTCAACATTTGCTAATCAAACGTAAAGTCCAGCTCCCACTCCTTTAGGATCAATGGCTTGTTATTGAAATATTAAGGTCCTGACCGGAGTACCTGATCTCGATCTTCAAAGTTGAACATATAATAGCCCTCATCATGCATCAAAATCAGGGGTTTTGCCACAAAGTTCCATAGTGTGCGCTGACGTCTGTAGATTAGTTTTCCGGCGTCGAGCCACCGTTTCGTTGGCCACAATTGCAATCCTGCTATTGTGCGCCGAGAGAATTTAGTGCCCTATCCTTAATGTGCGCACAAATAGCTTTATCTTTATTGTATTATTCGAAAATCCTGAGTTGTAGATAAACAATGAAACATCCATCTTTGAAGGAGAAAATTCAAGGGACACCAAAAATTGGAGAAGCTTGGTTTACCAGGCCCTCGGAGCATGCTTGAGACCATAGAATAATTTATGGAGTTTGCAGACATAATGAGGAAATTGTGGATGAGCGAACCCCGGAGGTGGAGCCATGAACACATCTTCAACGAGATCGCCATGTAAGAAGGCATTTTGAACACCTAACTGATGTAGGGACCATTTTTGCGAGACTGCCAATGGGAGAATAATGTGAATTGTCGCTGGTTTTACAACTGGGCCGAATGTTTCAGAAAAATCATAGCCTTCAACCTGGTGAAAATCTTTTGCAACAATATCAGTTTTGTACCTTTCAATAGACCCATTAGAATTTCACTTATTCTTTCTCCTTGTAACCGGCATCGTCACTATAATAAATAAAAAAAGAAACGATTGGATTAAGCGATTGATGATGACTTTATCTCTAATATGGGATCTATTGCACGATCTAAGAAATGAAGAGTAGAAACAATCCCTAAATATCCAATAGCCTCCTGTTTATAGATGTGGTGCACAACACACCGATAAATGAGATTCTACGTAGACACGGCTTTGTAGACTCACTAGGACGAACTTCTCTGATACCACTTCTGTCACGCCCTAAATCCCATTGGAGCGGACTGGCACCCGTAGCCGAGGAGGCCCGGGAGAACCCGTTCATAACCTACACTTTCACTTTTACATTACTTATGAAAATTAGAAATTTGGGCAGCACTTTGTTGTAAATAGAAGAAAACAGTACCTGTATCAGCCCAGCAGACACGCATAAATATATATATGAACAATAATTGGCCGTCAGAGCCATCACATCTATCAACCAAACACTCCTATGGCTGTACAATATGTCTACAAAAGCCTCCACATAGATACACAACTGAGTTGGGGTCGGGACAAACTTCCGCCCACAAAAGACTTTTGTACAAATACCAAAGGTACATATAGAGACGACTTGGGCTGCCCCGAAACAACTGGAGCTCACCACTAACAATAGAATGTCCTGGCTCTTACTGCGCAGGTGTACGACCTGAAGTACCTGTTCCTGCAGGAATGAATGCAGGTCCCCCGTCAGGGACGTCAGTACGGAAATATGTACTGAGTATGTAAGGCAGTGAGTATCAAGATGAGATACAAAAGATCAACAGAACCCAGATACCAGTGAATAAACAGTATGAGTAGACCACACTTAAAAGAACTGATGGGATACCTGCACATTACTTTCATATCATTACTCCCCGTATTCCTTATCAACACATAACATATGTCATACAATGGCCAACTGATCAGTGGTACTAATACAATACATCAGGGACCACCCCTGGAATAGCATATATACATAATCTTTATAATACAATGGCCAACTGATCAGTGGTACTAATACAATACATCATATCATCAATTTAAAATACAGACATTCCATTTCTTAATTCAATTAATCTTTGAGATTGGTTACTTTGTGGTCACACTTATGGAACTTGAAACCATGATACCTCAATAGGAAAAACATGTAAATAGGTAATCAATATCATGAAAATGAAGTAGAGAATCATGGATACCTCATTAAACCATTTCGGAGTCAACAATAGTATATGGACATTTTTTGAGTAGCCGGACATCTTAAAAGTGAAAACAAGTTCAATTGGTAGTGTCGAAGATCATATGATGTTATCATGTGTCATGTGTCGTAGGACAATATTGGAAGCTTACTTGAGAGTGCCATGGGTCATTATTCATGCCAAATAATAGATAGAGTATGTCTTACATACCTTGATATAACCACTTCAATACAAGTGACTTCCCGTACTCTTCGAACACTTATCTACAATAAGTCATTTGTGGCAAACTAGTATTAGCAACCAAACCTTACCATTTAGGTATTAACTTCACCAAATAATGTCTAGGAAGTAATCCTTTAGCTCATAAATAAGAGTACTATATACATCCTCTTATACTCTTATTACATTCACATATCATGCATTTTCATGAAATATCCCTCAACATCACTCTTAGCCTTTATTTCCCTTCTTAATCACCATCCAATACCAACATGATCACTGGGCATACATAACCACTAATATAATGATATATCACCACAATTCATCCTCCAATATCCAACACAGCAACTTCCATAATTTACTACTAACAATTTATACACAACAATTCATAACTATGTTTCTAGTTATCTTCCAACATCAAGACAATGCTCATAATCCTTTATCAATACTTATTCATGGATAAGAATCAAGAATAAACAATATTCATACCTTAACAATAAACTCTTGTATTTATGATCCTCCTTACATAACCATGGGGTGCTTCTCGAAGCTTTCGAGATGGTGAACACAACTACGGAACCAATTTGAATTTTCTGCGGTTGAATCGCAAAATATTTGAGGTTGAAATTGGCTAGGGTTTCACCTCTCTTAATAATTTGGATAATTTCTGGGATAAATGAGGCTAAGTGCAGGTTTTTAAGACCAATTTTCGTCCAAAGATAATAGAAAATGACCATTGAGCCCTAAAAATTGAAATAAATCCCGAATCTGTCCCCAGTGGACAGTTTTGACAGGCTGAAGTAAATCGATCATAAATCTTTGCTCCGATATCGGATTTGGGTGAAAATGGTATCATTGTAAAGATAATTAAAAGGTCTTTCATTTCATATAAATTAGGCCACCCAGTTCGTCCTGTACAAGGAGTTATGATCGTTTGAAGTTGACCCTAAAAATCTGTTTTGAGAGGCTGAAGTAAAACGCGTATAACTCCTTACTCAGATGTTGGATTTGGATGAAACCAATTGCATTAGAAAGAAGACTCAAAGATATTTCTATTGATATATGGCAGCTCACCCAGTTCATTATATTGAGGAAGTTATGATCGTTCAAAGTTGACCCAAAAACTGGCAGGCCTCAGTATTTTCCTGCTAATTTACTGTTCACAAAAATCTGTTTTGAGAGGCTGAAATAAAACGAGTATAACTCCTTACTCAGATGTTGGATTTGAATGAAACCAATTTTATTAGAAAGAAGACTCTCGGAGCTTTTCGTCTATATATAGCAGCCCACACAGTTCCATTTGCACAAGGAGTTATGATCGTCTCAAGTTGGTGTGCCTAGTTGCAGAAATTTTCCTGCAGAATCACTGTTCACAGGCTTCCCGGCCACCGTTTTGAAATTTCGAACGTGCTCGCTTATATGAAATACTCCTCTGTTTTGGGCAAACTTTATATCGTTGGAAAGCTTATTCCAATACCTACTCATACAACTATTGACGGGATACTTCCGAACACCATAAACTTAATTTAACCCATACGCAAGTCTTTAGGACTCCATATAATCGCGATAAGTGTACGAAAAAAATTTACGGGGTGTTACATTATCCCCCCCCTTAAGAACATTCGTCCTCGAATGTTAGCATAGTTACTCAGTTAAGACATGTCCAAGCTTACAATTAACACATTCATCATCATAACATCCTTGCATAAAAGCAAACACTTACTTATTATTGTACTTCTTCCGTCTCATGAACTTCCTCCTCATCGTTGAATAGGTAAGGGTACTTAATCTTCATCGCTTCCTCAGCTTCCCATGTGATCTCCTCAACTTGTTGATTCCTCCAAAGTACTTTTACCGATGCTATCTCTTTATTCCTTATCTTTTTAATTTGGCGATCAAGAATAGCAATAGGCATTTCTTCAAAAGTGAGATCTTTTGTAATTTGTACATCTTCCGTAGTAGTGATGTGCGATGGATCTCCGATGTACTTGCGAAGCATCGAAACATGAAATACAGGATGAACTACTGAGAGCTCTTGAGGTAGCTCTAACTCATAAGCAACTTGTCCAAATCTTTGAATGATCTTATACGGACCTATGTATCGTGGACTTAACTTTCCTTTCTTGCCAAACCTCATCACTCCTTTCATTGGTGATACTTTCAAGAATACCCAATCATCGATAGAAAACTCAAGTCCTCTTCTTCTAACATCCGCATAAGATTTGTGTCGACTTTGAGCTGTTGCAAGCCGTTGTTGGATCACTTTAACCTTCTCCATTGCTTGATAAACAAGATCCGGTCCAAATAAGACCGCATCACCTGCTTCAAACCATCCTATTGGCGATCTACACTTTCTTCCATACAATGCTTCATATGGTGCCATTTTGATACTTGAATGATAGCTATTATTGTAGGCAAACTCGATAAGAGGTAGGTGATCATCCCAGTTGCCTTTGAAATCTAATACACATGCTCTTAGCATGTCTTCAAGTGTCTGGATGGTACGTTCCGCTTGTCCGTCCGTTTGAGGATGAAAAGCCGTACTTAGATTTACTTGTGTCCCCAAACTCCTTTGAAAAGACTTCCAGAAATTCGCGGTAAATTGGGTTCCTCGATCGAATATAATGGAAATTGGAACTCCATGTAACCGAACGATCTCCTTAATATACAACTTCGCATACTCTTCCGCCGTATAAGTTGTCTTAACTGGTAAGAAGTGCGCAGATTTGGTAAGCCTATCAATGATCACTCATATGGAATCAAACTTCCAATATGTACGAGGCAAACCCGTGATGAAATCCATATTGATCTTGTCCCACTTCCAGACTGGAATATCTATACATTGCATGTAACCACCGGGTTTCTGGTGTTCTACTTTGACTCTTTGACAATTCGGACATTCAGCTACAAATTCGGCAATATTCCTCTTCATGTCATTCCACCAATATATTGCTTTCAAATCTTGATACATCTTAGTCGACCCTGGATGGATGGAATACCTTGAACAGTGTGCTTCTGTCATAATTCTCTTTCTTAGCCCAACTACATCAGGTACACATAAACGATTCTGACACTGAAGCACTCCTTCTCGCGTAAGCCCAAATGTCTTTGTCGTGCCACTCTGCACATCCTCCTTAAGCTGAAATAAAATTGGATCTGCATACTGCTTCTCTTTCACTTCAGCTATCAAAGAAGATTCCGCTGCATTACGTACAATAACCTCTTCATCTGGAGTTTCGAGAAGTCGAACTCCCAAATTAGCTAGTTGGTGAAGATCCTTAATCATCCCCTGCTTTTCTATAGATGCCATTTTAGACTTACGACTCAGTGCATCCGCTACCGCATTCGCTTTTCCTGGATGATACAAGATATCAACATCATAATCCTTCAACAATTCAAGCCATCTCCGCTGCCTCAAGTTTAGATCTTTCTGACTGAAGATATATTGCAGGATCTTATGATCGGTATATATGTCAACATGAACCCCATATAAATAGAGGGACATGGTTTTTCTCAGGTGACGAAGCCATGGAGATTTTATCCCCCATTAAACTAGCAAACACAACAATAAATTCTTCCTCTACCATCTTGGGGTTAGTAAGTTTTTCACCTGATTCTGTATAAATTGAAACAATTGTATTATGAGTGGCTCTAAGCTTCCATTGGGCGTGGAAGTATTTGGTATTTGAGTCATCACATTCAATCCATGTGGCTCTAGCTTTTTGTTTCATCACCTGCAGTCCACTTTTCAATGTCCTCCACTAGTCATTTCTCTTGATTCATAAGTATTTGACAAGTGAGGTTTCCTTGAAGCCGGAACTGTACAAATTCAAGTTTTTCTTGCTAACTAGATTTTTATTTTTTTTTTGCATATAGGAGGCCATATAAGAATTTATATCTTTGAGAGAATCCCTAACCAGTTTTAGTTTTCTCTACATTAATAGCAGCACCACCCTGGTTCCAAGACTGCTGGATAGTATCATCAAAAGTAGGATGTGCCATCACATTAGTGAAAAATCCAAATGGCTTAGGATGCAATTTTGCAGACTGGTACACTCTAATTAAAATAAAATGGGTGTGTGTTCAGATTTAGAAACTCAGCTTCGACATGTCCAATCTGAATCCATTCATAATTTCCTAATGCCCAATCAATCTTACCATAGACCCTGTTGGACCCCTCCTGCTTGTTGCACCAAGTTAATTACCAGCCTTTTGATCTCAAGGGTGTAAATTGTAGAACGTCAATCAGATTTTGAAAGCCTTGAGTTTCAACAGCAGTGGCTGGAGTTCCCATCCGATCCTCTGAATGTAAGACATTGTTGAAATCACCACACATTACCCATGGATTAGAAGGCATCAGTGTGTGTTGTAGTAATTCAGACCATAACTCCTCCCTTTTACTAATCTCCTCCATAGCACAGATGACTGTGAGATACGTGGAACTTTGGGATCCAATATTCTCAACTAAGCAATGGATAAACTGGTCAGACACTTTTAGAACATTGATTTTCACAGAGGTTTTCCAGATAAGCCAGATTCGCCCATTCAGGGGACTAATTGCAAGCCATATTACATCCATTTGCTACCCTCTTCAACACTTGTTTCATATTAGGTTCCTTTACTTTAGTTTCGACACAACCTAGAACATCAATCTTATTCTTTACAAGCAAGAGTTTCAACTCTTTTTGCTTATGGGCCTGGTTCAGGCCCCTTATATTCCAGGTGGAGAAAATCATGGAGGATTGTACCAATGTGGTGAAGAACCGCTAGCTTCACCTCTTTGTCCCATTCTACCAGTGTCTTCCACTACTTGCTTCCTACAGCGTTTGGTAGGTTGGTCCTGTCCAACTGTGTGTTGTATATGCAGTCTGTTGCTTGTGTTCATTCCCCCCTCCACAGTTTTAGGCACCTGAGGTATCACCCCCACCTCCAGGGATATATTGCCCTGAACGCACTGCACATCTACTGGATTGGGATCAAGGCGTGGAGATCCAAACTTGCTTGGTCTTCCTCCTCCTGTTGCATTTCCTTCGATTTTTGGTTACTCCCCGTTTTCCCTGCTGCACAGGCTCAGCTTCAGCATCTTTGTTGTACCAGCACTCATGGTCCTCATGCCCACACATAACACAATTATTGCAGAATTTGGGTACCAAATCATAAGTAACAGGTTGGTCCCAAGGCCCTGTTGGTGTTTCAACAGTAATCATCTCAGGAAGTGGCTGGGAGATGTCCACCTCTATAACAGTTCGTGCATAAGCAATTTGCTCCGACTTCTCGGTAAATTTGTCCGTGTATAGTGGTTTACCCACTGCACTAGCCATCTTGCTTAAGACTTCAGTTGACCAGTAACCTACGGGCAACCCAGGGAATTTCACCTATATGGGGATAGTGCTCAACATTTGCTAATCAAACGTAAAGTCCAGCTCCCACTCCTTTAGGATCAATGGCTTGTTATTGAAATATTAAGGTCCTGACCGGAGTACCTGATCTCGATCTTCAAAGTTGAACATATAATAGCCCTCATCATGCATCAAAATCAGGGGTTTTGCCACAAAGTTCCATAGTGTGCGCTGACGTCTGTAGATTAGTTTTCCGGCGTCGAGCCACCATTTCGTTGGCCACAATTGCAATCCTGCTATTGTGCGCCGAGAGAATTTAGTGCCCTATCCTTAATGTGCGCACAAATAGCTTTATCTTTATTGTATTATTCGAAAATCCTGAGTTGTAGATAAACAATGAAACATCCGTCTTTGAAGGAGAAAATTCAAGGGACACCAAAAATTGGAGAAGCTTGGTTTACCAGGCCCTCGGAGCATGCTTGAGACCATAGAATAATTTATGGAGTTTGCAGACATAATGAGGAAATTGTGGATGAGCGAACCCCGGAGGTGGAGCCATGAACACATCTTCAACGAGATCGCCATGTAAGAAGGCATTTTGAACACCTAACTGATGTAGGGACCATTTTTGCGAGACTGCCAATGGGAGAATAATGTGAGTTGTCGCTGGTTTTACAACTGGGCCGAATGTTTCAGAAAAATCATAGCCTTCAACCTGGTGAAAATCTTTTGCAACAATATCAGTTTTGTACCTTTCAATAGACCCATTAGAATTTCACTTATTCTTTCTCCTTGTAACCGGCATCGTCACTATAATAAATAAAAAAAGAAACAATTGGATTAAGCGATTGATGATGACTTTATCTCTAATATGGGATCTATTGCACGATCTAAGAAATGAAGAGTAGAAACAATCCCTAAATATCCAATAGCCTCCTGTTTATAGATGTGGTGCACAACACACCGATAAACGAGATTCTACGTAGACACGGCTTTGTAGACTCACTAGGACGAACTTCTCTGATACCACTTTTGTCACGCCCTAAATCCCATTGGAGCGGACTGGCACCCGTAGCCGAGGAGGCCCGGGAGAACCCGTTCATAACCTACACTTTCACTTTTACATTACTTATGAAAATTAGAAATTTGGGCAGCACTTTGTTGTAAATAGAAGAAAACAGTACCTGTATCAGCCCAGCAGACACGCATAAATATATATATGAACAATAATTGGCCGTCAGAGCCATCACATCTATCAACCAAACACTCCTATGGCTGTACAATATGTCTACAAAAGCCTCCACATAGATACACAACTGAGTTGGGGTCGGGACAAACTTCCGCCCACAAAAGACTTTTGTACAAATACCAAAGGTACATATAGAGACGACTTGGGCTGCCCCGAAACAACTGGAGCTCACCACTAACAATAGAATGTCCTGGCTCTTACTGCGCAGGTGTACGACCTGAAGTACCTGTTCCTGCAGGCATGAATGCAGGTCCCCCGTGAGGGACGTCAGTACGGAAATATGTACTGAGTATGTAAGGCAGTGAGTATCAAGATGAGATACAAAAGATCAACAGAACCCAGATACCAGTGAATAAACAGTATGAGTAGACCACACTTAAAAGAACTGATGGGATACCTGCACATTACTTTCATATCATTACTCCCCGTATTCCTTATCAACACATAACATATGTCATACAATGGCCAACTGATCAGTGGTACTAATACAATACATCAGGGACCACCCCTGGAATAGCATATATACATAATCTTTATAATACAATGGCCAACTGATCAGTGGTACTAATACAATACATCATATCATCAATTTAAAATACAGACATTCCATTTCTTAATTCAATTAATCTTTGAGATTGGTTACTTTGTGGTCACACTTATGGAACTTGAAACCATGATACCTCAATAGGAAAAACATGTAAATAGGTAATCAATATCATGAAAATGAAGTAGAGAATCATGGATACCTCATTAAACCATTTCGGAGTCAACAATAGTATATGGACATTTTTTGAGTAGCCGGACATCTTAAAAGTGAAAACAAGTTCAATTGGTAGTGTCGAAGATCATATGATGTTATCATGTGTCATGTGTCGTAGGACAATATTGGAAGCTTACTTGAGAGTGCCATGGGTCATTATTCATGCCAAATAATAGATAGAGTATGTCTTACATACCTTGATATAACCACTTCAATACAAGTGACTTCCCGTACTCTTCGAACACTTATCTACAATAAGTCATTTGTGGCAAACTAGTATTAGCAACCAAACCTTACCATTTAGGTATTAACTTCACCAAATAATGTCTAGGAAGTAATCCTTTAGCTCATAAATAAGAGTACTACATACATCCTCTTATACTCTTATTACATTCACATATCATGCATTTTCATGAAATATCCCTCAACATCACTCTTAGCCTTTATTTCCCTTCTTAATCACCATCCAATACCAACATGATCACTGGGCATACATAACCACTAATATAATGATATATCACCACAATTCATCCTCCAATATCCAACACAGCAACTTCCATAATTTACTACTAACAATTTATACACAACAATTCATAACTATGTTTCTAGTTATCTTCCAACATCAAGACAATACTCATAATCCTTTATCAATACTTATTCATGGATAAGAATCAAGAATAAATAATATTCATACCTTAACAATAAACTCTTGTATTTATGATCCTCCTTACATAACCATGGGGTGTTTCTCGAAGCTTTCGAGATGGTGAACACAACTACGGAACCAATTTGAATTTTCTGCGGTTGAATCGCAAAATATTTGAGGTTGAAATTGGCTAGGGTTTCACCTCTCTTAATAATTTGGATAATTTCTGGGATAAATGAGGCTAAGTGCAGGTTTTTAAGACCAATTTTCGTCCAAAGATAATAGAAAATGACCATTGTGCCCTCAAAATTTAAATAAATCCCGAATCTGTCCCCAGTGGACAGTTTTGACAGGCTGAAGTAAATCGACCATAACTCTTTGCTCCGATATCGGATTTGGGTTAAATTGGTATCATTGTAAAGATAATTAAAAGGGCTATCATTTCATATAAATTAGGCCACCCAGTTCGTCCTGTACAAGGAGTTATGATCGTTTGAAGTTGACCCTAAAAATCTGTTTTGAGAGGCTGAAGTAAAACGCGTATAACTCCTTACTCAGATGTTGGATTTGGATGAAACCAATTGCATTAGAAAGAAGACTCAAAGATATTTCTATTGATATATGGCAGCTCACCCAGTTCATTATATTGAGGAAGTTATGATCGTTCAAAGTTGACCCAAAAACTGGCAGGCCTCAGTATTTTCCTGCTAATTTACTGTTCACAAAAATCTGTTTTGAGAGGCTGAAATAAAACGAGTATAACTCCTTACTCAGATGTTGGATTTGAATGAAACCAATTTTATTAGAAAGACGGCTCTCGGAGCTTTTCGTCTATATATAGCAGCCCACACAGTTCTGTTTGCACAAGGAGTTATGATCGTCTCAAGTTGGTGTGCCTAGCTGCAGAAATTTTCCTGCAGAATCACTGTTCACAGGCTTTCCGGCCACCGTTTTGAAATTTCGAACGTGCTCGCTTATATGAAATACTCCTCTGTTTTGGGCAAACTTTATATCGTTGGAAAGCTTATTCCAATACCTACTCATACAACTATTGACGGGATACTTCCGAACACCATAAACTTAATTTAACCCATACGCAAGTCTTTAGGACTCCATATAATCGCGATAAGTGTACGAAAAAAATTTACGGGGTGTTACACGTGTCTACGTAGAATCTCATTTATCGGTGTGTTGTGCACCACATCTATAAACAGGAGGCTATTGGACATTTAGGGATTGTTTCCACTCTCTATTTCTTAGATCGTGCAATAGATCCCATATTAGAGATAAAGTCATAATCAATCGCTTAATCCAATTGTTTCTTTTTTTTTTTATTTATTATAGTGACGATGCCGGTTACAAGGAGAAAGAATAAATGGAAGCGAGTAGATGCAGTAGCCGGAGAAGGTACTAGTAAGTCACCACCGGCACAAGCTGAACAAAGTGAGTCTCAAGCTGAGCATATATCAGGCGCTTCTTCTCCTCCGAAAGGGTCGTCTATTAATGTTGTTGATCGAGATTTGAGAGATGCAGTACAACTTCTAACGCGTATAGTTGCCGGTCAAGTTCAAGGGCAAGCTATTCCTACCACTGGTTCTAGTGGTACGGATAGAGCAGCTAGCCTTCGAACATAGGATTTTTTGAAACTAGATCCTCCTACTTTTACCGGATCAGATATTAACGAAGACCCACAGGACTTTGTCGACCAAACCCAAAGGGCTCTAGATGTTATGCACATATCCGGTAATGAGATGGTTGAGCTAGCAGCATATAGACTGAAAGGAGAGGCTATATTGTGGTACGAGGATTGGAAACGATCTAGGGGTATTGATGCACCTCCAACTACGTGGGGAGAGTTCAAAAATGCATTTATTGATCATTATCTTCCATTTGAGACTCGTCAGGCCCGTGCAGATCAATTCTTAAATCTTCGTCAGGGTAATATGAGTGTAAGGGAGTATAGTCTTCGATTTAACTCCTTGTCTCGATATGCTTCTAATGTGGTAGCTACTACGGATGACAGAGTTCATCACTATGTGGATAGATTGGAACCATACTTGGTTAGAGATTGTACCATTGCTGCTTTGAACAAGGACATGGATAAATTTAGTGCATGCGCATGACAAGAAATATGAAAGCATAGAATAGCTGACTTGTGCAAAAGATTTAAAATAAATATACGAAAAGAAATAATTATGAAATCTAAAATTTATGAAAAAGAATATTAGAAAAAGGACTCCAAGTATATACCGTATGAAAAATAAATTTAATGTTGAAATGTTTACTCCAAGTATAAATTTAGTTGTATAAAGTGTGTGATTCTATAACTAAGTGTAGGTTGGTTGAAATGTAGTCAATTGATTATATGTATGTTATTATTATTTGCTTTGAACCTAAAGTTTTTTTTGTTGTTGATTTTCCATCCGGTGTTTGGTGTCCGCATTGGATCCCCGACTAATTCAAACCGCAGGTTGCGGGGCCCATTAAGGTGACATCGCTCCCAACAACATTTTTTCCATATCCATGGTCGAACCCTCAACCTCTGATTGAGGGTGGAACAACCTCATCCACTATACCACAACCCATGTAGGTGACCTAAAGTTCTTACTTCTTCTTCTTTTTTCATGAATTATGAATAAAAGGAGAAAAACAAATTTTTGCAAAAAAAAAAAAAAAAAAAAAAAAAAAAAGGTGAATAAAAGACTACCATTGTCACGTTGAAAGAATCCACACTTAAAAATTCATAACTTTTATTTTTGTGAATTTCTTAGCTTTGTTTTCTATAATTTTCACTGTCGTCTATATGTTGTAAGTAGTCGTCGAATTTAATTCTGATTTCTGTTCAATATGATAACATGCTTTATGATTGATATTTAAATTATTTGTGATACTTAGTTAAAATTATATCTATTTTAGTTTTAAAATTATTTAATAAATATTCAAGTTAGTCTTCATTGATTTAAGTAATAGCATAATTTGTAAGATGACTTTAAAATCTAAAATTATTGTATGTAAATACCTACACCTATATCTACAATATATTACAGGTGTAAAAACCCTTATTAAAGAATTGATTTGAATTTTTCGTCCTTCATTATAGTTGTTAAACTAAATAAGAAATAATATTCGTATTTTTATATCTATTTCTACAAATTTGTAAATAAAAGAGAATTTTTTTATATCAGAATATGAAATACTTTAGTCAAATATAATTAAATATTTTAACAAATAAAATAAAATATCTTTGATAATCTCATTCGCATCCTTTCTAACTTTTATTTTTTGGGCGCGATATTGTGACTATATACATATATGTATAATAACCTAGGATACATGTGTTGCACGTGTGTTTAATATTAAAGAAGAAAATTACATATATACGTAGCAACGCCTTATTACTACATAAGATATAATTTGTAGATCTATCATATAAGATGTGCATCTGCTATTCCAGCTCATTCAAGTCATCTTCATTGTCCTGCACTACATCTTACAAATATTTTCTCATTTAACATCAACTCAATCATTAAACAATTGACATCTTCTAATATTTTAAGGATTAATTATTTGACTGATACATTTTAGTAAATGATTAATACTTTTATTCATACTTTTTGTGTATTACCATTTATAAATTGTTAAGTGAAAAAATTTATTGTCCTTGTTCGAACTAATTAAAGCCAATTATAACTTTATGAATTTTTTTCACCATATTATTCAGTCATGTCTATTATCCTTTTTATGAGGATCGAGCTTTGCCGCGCAATGAACCTGATAAAATATATCAAACATTAAAAATTGTGATAAAATAAATAAGATCTTTTAATTTTTAGAGCATCATGTTTTTTGAAGTAAAATAAATGAATGTAACAAAAATATTAAGATTGTAAACATTTGAATAAAGATGTTAAGATTGCAAACACTTTTTGTGGCATCACCTTTACATCTAATAAGTAAAATATGTTTATGAAATTTCTTTGTATTTACATTGAGTTAATCAACATGCATAATAATAGTAGTACCTTTTGGATGTCTGATAAGTAAACCTATAAAGTCAAGAATAGTAGTATACATTCAATAAAATAATAACCTATATATAGATAAATTTTTAAAACTTACAAGTTCAAGCGAAAATGTTACCTGGTGAAGAGAGATAGAAAAAAAAATATAGTCGTAGGCAAATTAAATAATTACGTACAATTATAACATTTGTTTAAAGTTCTAAATATAAAAAGAAAACAATTAAACGATGAATTTAAATAGAGTTTTAATTAATTTAAAGTCCTAAATATAAATTTTGAAATATAATATTAAGAAATAGTAGCTGAGGTTTAGTAGGATTGTTTTTTGCGTTTTTTAAATATTTTTTTGCCTAATTTTTGGTATAAGTGAAAATGATTTTGTGCCCCTTTTTTTGGACTATACCCAACTCACCACACACACAAAAAAAAAAAGACCAAAAAAAATTTACCATAAATTTTGAAATTTAATCATAGTAAAAAAAATCTTCTCTTAAATGTACGAAAATTTATACCAAATTTTATTTGAATATTGAAAAAAGTATTCTATTTTTGTTAGATTTTTTATTTTTTTTTGTCAAAAGTTATTGTCGATATTTAATATCACTAAAATAATAAAAAATAGTGAAAATATGATTTTATCTAAAAAAGAGATATTTAATGAAGGACAAAAAGTTCAAATCTATTATAGATTAAAGATATAGATTTTGTTATATGAATAAATATTTTTATACTTTTATTATATTTTTATTTGTACATATATTTTATCATATTCCTATTTTTACACAACTATACATGTATACTTATATATGAAATTTAATTTCAGAAAAAAAAGAATATTCAGGCCAACGTTAATTTAATTTTAATCTTTATTTTTACTCCGATCTCACTTTATTTATAAATTTCAGATAAGGTGCTCAAGAATCGGCTCAAAATTTAGTTTAATATTTGTGTCCACTTCATCAATCCACCATGCACAATATTTACAAATCAGGCACGGTCATATCATCAAAAACACCAAAATAACCAACTAGCGCAACTTAGTCCAATCCATTAATTACTTTCAAATTCAAGATTCCCGAAATTTTCTGTTATTGTGGTATATTCACCTATATATGTATATAATGTATTTTATTTATCTAATTATTTATTTATTTATATATGTATTTATCTTCTCCCTTCTTTTTTTTTATAAAAAAAATAAATTAAAATCAGACAAAGATCAGATGAATAAAAAAATAATCAATTTCAAATCAACTTTTTCATATATTCCAAGGCAGGCGCATAACTTTTCCCCAAGGAAAAAAAGAGCCATCAACCCCAAAACCAGTAAAGCTATTACAATCTTTTTTTTTTTCTTTCTCTTTCTTCTCTTCTGTCTAACCCAAAACCAGAAATCCCAAATTTGGCCACCGTCTGCCATCCCCTACGTTAGCCTCGACCTATTTTCTTCACTGCCTAACTCGTGAAGCCACCAACGGCAGAAGGACAGGCCTAAATCCGTGTAAAAAACGAGATAAATGAATTCGAAACAGTCCCAAATCAGCCATGAATAACCCCGAAAATTGAAGATTCCTCTCTTCAAATCCTTCTTTCACCCTTGTTTTCTCAATTTGTTGTTTCAAATCTTGCCTTTTTGAATTATTTAGTGTGAGTATGTTTTAGAAATTAGAAATTAAAATCCTAAAATGCACATTCACCGAGGGGAGAGCTTAACACATTTTGAGTCTTGCTTCAGGACAAATCGTGAATTCGTCTCCGATTTAAATTATCAATATTTTTTCTTCACGAGTATTTCATATTTTCCATATTCAGTAAATAATTTAACTTATAAATATATGAGTAGCATATAAAAATGTTTAACATTACTTCCATGAAAAATGATTTATTTTTAAATTAAAGCATACCATACACAAATATATATTCACAACCGGAAAGAGGAAATGCCTGCTAGTTTACGATCACTAAGTTTGTCGTAAGCTTCCTCTAGGATTAAAACATACATGAAATATTCAAAATTTGTGATTAAGTTTCACGGATTACGTAATTTCATAATAGATTTATTATACAATACACTAAAAGTTATATACACATAATAACATGTAATTTATTTTTCTCCTGCCTCCCCCTACCCCTACCCCAATGCCCCCCACCCCCTTTCTTTTAAGAATTGCATTATGTACTACATTTATTTAGATAAAACAAATCCATTGGAAGTATTATACTACTACACATCAAAGTCTATGACAGGATCTCTATATTCAGAATCAGAACTATTACGCACTCTGTCTAATTTAAATTCAGAAAAAGTAAATGATCATTTAGCATATAAAAGGGTACTGTCTAATTTAGATTCAGAAAAAGTAAATGATCATTTAGCACCTAAAGAGATACATAAAAGTTTAATCTAATTTTAAAATTGCACACTGAATGAACTTAACTTTATTTGACATTAATGTAAAGTAGCAATATAAATCTTTATTTCTTTAATTCATCACCTTTTGAACGATAAAATGTCAAGACAAAATTTTTACTACGATAGATCATCAAATACATTTTGTCGTCATTTTTTATTGATTGGTCTAAAAAAGAATGTCATTTTTTTATTTGATAACTATTTAAAAATATAATTTTATTTTTATCTTTATTGTTCCCACTTAATTAAAAAAATAATAACATCATATTTTTAATAAAAAATAATTTGATAAACTTTATTAATCTCTTTTTATTTCTTAAAACCTTATATTCAGTTAAAATATGTCATATAAAATAAGATGGAGAATGTTGATAGTGTAGAATTATAATAGTACTCATATTTGACCTTTTCCTACATAATAATACTCTAGTGCAGTACAGTAGGTAAAAACAAAAACAAAAACAGACTCATCTATGACTAGTAAGTAGTTCCCCTTTTCAAGAAAGATTTTTCTTTAATTAATCTTTACCTATGTTTACCTAGTAAAACCCAATCTTAACCACTCATATCCTTATTTTTTTTACCTCAATTATATCACAATACAACGTATATTATGTATTAGTACTATCTTTCTACTCTCCTTCTATAGCCATTTTTCATCCACTTTTTTTCTTTATGTTTCAGCATGCTCCTCCATGTTCAGCAAAATCAGAATCCCCTTCTGCTGATTTCCAGACTTCATTTTTCAGCAAAATCAGAATCTCTTTCCGCTGATTTTATTTTCAGACTCTATTTTTCAGCAAAATTAGAATATCTTCTATCTACTGATTTTCAGAGTTCACAATGGATCATTAATGGCCTCTTTCACTGCGGACTAACAAAGTTGTTTCAAATTTCAAATCCTAAATTTTTTCCTCCAAAACAAATCTTAATTTATCTTTTTGGAAAAAACTAGAGATTAGGAGGAACATTTCTCTAATCCTACATATAACTAAGGAATTTTTAAAGAATACATTTAAAAAAAAAAAATAATACTCAGGCGAATCCGAATCAAGTTTTGATGGTGGAAATTACGTCATGATGAGTAGGATGGGGCATAAAATACTGAAAACTGAATTACCGAATCGAAGCGAAAAATTTGGTAATTACTTTTCGATAATTCGGTATTTGGTGTGGTATTTGAGAGTAAAGTTTTAACATTTCGGTAATCGGGATTGAGTTTAGTACAAGATATTAATACCGTTTGTTATTCGGTATTTATCGAATATCAAAATATATATATATGTGTATATAATACGATATGTCTAACCAACTCAATAAACAATAGTATTAGTCATTTCAAAAAAACTCTTAAACTTTGATAATATATTCATAAAAAAATATAAAATAGTTTAAGCGTATGCATGATGCTATTACGATGATTGAAGTTCTTTTGTTTTTTTCATTTATTAGTTGAGTTCAAGTGATTTATCTTTACCGGATCCCACTTAATAAGACAATTCAAAAGTAAATATTAAAGTGACTTTAAGAGGGGCCATTTTATAAATCTTATAAAGTCATCATTCATTTCTTAAATTCCGTGTCCGATCAAAAAACAATATAAAATAGAACAGAGAGAATACTTCTTTTCTATTTCTTTTTGGTTAAAACATACACGCACCATGTGTATACACCAAATCAATACATGCATGTCATATGTTTGAACTTTGAATTTAGAGTTCATGTTACTTAACCATGATTAATTACCATGCATTTACTTAATTTAGTTACTTAAACATGATAAAGAACATTTACTTAATCACAAATTTACTTAATTTTTATGTATAATTTAGTTTTAATATTGTTGCATGCACATATTATATTTTTAAAGAAAATTTGTGATACTTTTTTAATATAGGTGCATTAGATATTAGGGTATGGAGGCCACTGATTATGGTAGAAGGTTAGTAGGTAGTCATGCTTTGACTTGCTTTTCGATAGGTTTAGGTTTTGATGGGAGTCTAGGAGCATTGTATCTGCCGTAGTTTTAACCTCATACATGCATTTTCTTGCTTTTAATGTCTATTACTAACTATTGTATGTTGTGTTTCAGTTAACACATTATTTTGTGCATATTTTTCTGAATGCTATCTACTCCTTTTCTTGCTAGTTGACGTGCTTTCTTTGATGTCGTATTTTTTTGGTAATATTTTCTTAGTATGGGGTACTAACGTTTATACCTCCATTACAGTGATTTCTTGGAGCAGAGCAAAAAATAAATTTATTGTTAAAATTTTTTATAAATCCTCCAACATGTTGCTGCCTAGGTTTTTCAAGCCCAATAGTTTCTTCAGTTTCATTCTCTAGCTTAAAACATATGTAAGTATTTTTTTTTACCTTCAATTCATATCTAATAATGCTATTTCGTTTAAATTACAAACATTTTTTGTGTAAACTCCACTTTAAATTAGTTAGGATTTCTAAATAGCTCAATTTAGAGTTTTATTTTGCATTATATTAAAAATAATGTTTTAATAATGATACTTTAAAATTTACGTGCAACGCACATACCCTAAAACCTTCATCTGAAAGTGGTTGATATGCACTAAATAAGAAGCAGTATACAGGAAATTGAATAATATATACAGCTGGTATACACTCTGAAATGGACCTAAAGTTCATGAATTTAGATGATGAATTTCCATGATCAATAAGGAACATTCTTTGATTTGACATTATTCTTAAAAGAACTTAGAGTAGCTTGAATACTTTGTAAGCCAACAACTCTCAACAGTTGCTTTTATAAGTCTTGACTTTATAACCTCGTAATACTTCCATCTCAAATTACTCAAGTCACGTCCAGAGAGTGTAA
Organism: Capsicum baccatum var. pendulum; assembly: GCA_030864225.1. Classification (NCBI taxonomy): domain Eukaryota; kingdom Viridiplantae; phylum Streptophyta; class Magnoliopsida; order Solanales; family Solanaceae; genus Capsicum; species Capsicum baccatum. The sequence continues at coordinate 141,128,061 of CM061558.1, forward strand.
TAGTTGCATTAGTTGTTTTAGGTTGACCACATCTGTTGTTCAGAATGTGTTAAAAGTGTTAGGTAGGAAGTTTACTTCATTGTGCTTATGAGTAGTGCTCTTTGTGGTCCATATGGAGTGTTTGGACCTCAAACGTTGTTTTGTATGGAGATAGTATTATATTCATGTATACTTTCTAATTTATGATGTGTACATATTGTGTTATAATTTATTATGTATGTAAATAAAAATTTACATTAATACAAGTGACTATTTTATATAAATCATTTCAATTTAATAACATGTGGCAACAATCGTGTTAATATAACTTCCTGTGAATTTTCCATAGAAGAACCTTGTGTCTACAGCAGCAACAGTTCTACAGCAGTGTAATAACAACCAGGCAGCAATACAACAACAAGGAAGAAGAGTATGATACACTGCCATCAGTGTTTGGTTGTTGACAACGCAAAGGCCTAAAGAACAGTGTCAAAATTAGAAAAGAACCAAGAATGCCTTTTCCCATTTGTAGATAAGACTTCAACTGCCAATCTCAAAATGAAAAAGAGAGAAACAAAACCTTCCAACAACTCCAAAATCTCCCCTTTCTCAGAACTTTACCAATATTTTTTACTCAAAAAGTTGTTCTACCTTCCAACAATCAGCAAAACAGACACTTTTAGCACAACCCCACAAAGCCAAAAGTTCAATAAGAGTACAACAAAACAGCAAAGTACCGTGCACAAGCCAGTACCACTGGGAGCCATTGCCTGTGATCTTTTGTGGAAACTCTCTTCACACAGTTGAGTCTCATTCTAACATCACCTATCTAGGTTTCACTATATACAACTTTCTACCAGCAATACATATATAATAAAGAATAGAAACCAAAAACCTTAAAAAGGACAACAAATGCTATAAAAAAAGATACTAACAACTTTCCAACAACTAAGCACAATGAAAAGTAAACTTAAAACAAGAAAGCAAAATAACTTATAGAGAGAACAGGTATTCATGTATTACCAAGTTATGACTAGACCACGTTCAAGGGAATGGAAGAAGGAAGAGTCTAACATAACTCCATTACTCTTTGCCTTTTTTTGTTTTGCTTTTTTTCTGTTTGGCTTTTTTCTTTTCGGCGTGCTGGTAAGCATAGTGACTCCCTGTCAAGCAAAGGTCGATTTTCAACTGTTCAACTAAAAAAGTGCAGTTAAGTTGAAAAAAAAATAACATAATCACGAAAAAATACCAATCCCACAAAGCTTAGCAATAATTGTACGCTTCTCTTTCTTTGATAGTTCATCATGCTGAATAGTCGTATCACAACCTTTAATTTCATCCTCCGGATCATTACCGTTCACTTCATTGTTGGCATCATCCAACTCATTATCTTCCATCTCAGTGTTCAAGTTCTCCAAATTATTAGTGGCATCGGGGATATCAATAGAAATTGGCACAGGCGATGAGGTGAAGTTTGGGGCATTCTCAAAATGTTGAGGCTGATAACTACCAAATATATTATCAAGTGATGAAAGACTTGGATACCTTGCTATTTGTGGAGTCTGTGGAGTCATGTATGTCACAATCTCTGTATGTTGATATATCATACCTGATGCCTGAGTGAATTCATGAGTACAACCCATTGAAGTGGAACCAAAATCATGATTAGTTGTTACTTGATCATCTTCTGAACTTATTTGTGCATTTTGCGTTGCTTCATCCATTTCATTCATTTCAACAGGCACTTGGTCTCTCGCAATAGCACGTTCTCTTCTTCCAGTAACACCGCCTTTTCCTCGCCTACGAATAGGGGGACGTAACTGATCAGGTTGCACCTCATCTCTTCTATAATCGGCTGATACATGAATCCTGTCGGCCTCGGGACATATCTCAAACAATCAGAACTTTGATCCCGCACCATCTTTCTAAACATGTATAAGTCCTCATACGATGGCGTATCTCCAAGTGATTTAGCTTTATCAACCATCGAATGAATATGACGCGCCTGTGAATTAAAGTAAAAATCATGTTACTGTATAAGCATTAAAAAGATTCAAGAAAAGCTAAGTTCCTACTTTGGAGGTTCTGATTATTATTAACATATATTAGATAAAGAAAAATCAGACAAGCAAAGTTCTACTTACCATTGTTTCATATGCAATTGAATTAGGCACATAACCTTGTTGGCATTGAGGACGGGGATTAGGATTACCAATAAAAAGACGAGTAAACCAAATAAGGTAGGGGTCATCATACCAAAGTTGCCCATGATTGACTGGTGCATTACAGATATACTGTTCCCACTCGTTCCAAAAAGGTAACCTGTCATACCCCAAATCCCATTGGAGACTGGCACCCGTAGCCGAGGAGTCCCGGGAGAACTCGTTCATAACCTATACTTTCACATTTACATTACTTATGAAAATTAGAAATTTGGGCAGCACTTCGTTGTAAATAGAAGAAAACAGTACCTGTATCAGCCCAGCAGACACGCATAAATATATATATATATGAACAGTAATTGGCCGTCAGAGCCATCACTTCTATCAACCAAACACTCCTATGGCTGTACAATATGTCTACAAAAGCCTTTACATTAATACACAACTGAGTTAGGGTCGGGACAAACTCCCGCCCACAAAAGACTTTTATACAAATACCAAAAATACATATAGAAACGACTTGGGATGCCCCGAAACAACTGGAGCTCACCACTAACAACAGAATGTCCTGGCTCTTACTGCGGAGGTGTACGACCTGAAGTACCTGTTCCTGCAGGCATGAATACAGGTCCCCCGTCAGGGACGTCAGTACGGAAATATGTACTGAGTATGTAAGGCAGTGAGTATCAAGAAGAGATACAAAAGATCAACAGAACCCAAATACTAGTGAATAAACAGTATGAGTAGACCACACATAAAAGATCTGATGGGATACCTGCACATTACTTTCATATCATGACTTCCCGTAATCCTTATCAATACATAACATATGTCATACAATGGCCAACTGATCAGTGGTACTAATACAATACATCAGGGACCACCCCTGGAATAGCATATATACATAATCTTTATAATACAATGGCCAACTGATCAGTGGTAATAATACAATACATCATATCATCAATTTAAAATACAGACATTCCATTTCTTAATTCAATTAATCTTTGAGATTGGTTACTTTGTGGTCACACCTTATGGAACTTGAAACCATGATACCTCAATAGGAAAAACAAGTAAATAGGTAATCAATATCATGAAAATGAATTAGAGAATCATGGATACCTCATTAAACCATTTCGGAGTCAACAATAGTATATGGACATTTTTTTGACTAGCCGGACATCTTAAAAGTGAAAACAGGTTCAATTGGTAGTGTCGAAGATCATATGATGTTATTATGTGTCATGTGTCGTAGGACAATGTTGGAAGCTTACTTGAGAGTGCCATGGGTCATTACTCATGCCAAAGATTAGATAGAGTATATCTTACATAACTTGATATAACCACTTCAATACAAGTCCAACTTGACTTCCCGTACTCTTCAAACACTTATCTACAATAAGTCATTTGTGGCAAACTAGTATTAGCAATCAAACCTTACCATTTAGGTATTAACTTCACCAAATAATGTCTAGGAAGTAATCCTTTAACTCATCAATAAGAGTGCTAAATACATCCTCTTATACTCTTATTACATTCACATATCATGCATTTTCATGAAATATCCCTCAACATCACTCTTAGCCTTTATTTCCCTTCTTAATCACCATCCAATACCAACATGGTCACTAGGCATACATAACCACTAATATAGTGATATATCATTATTATAGATTTACTGTTCACAGGCTTCCCGACCACAGTTTTGAAATTTCGAATGTGGTCGCTTATATGAAATACTCCTCTGTTTTGGGCAAACTTTATATCATTGGAAAGCGTATTCCAATACCTACACATACAACTATTTACGGGATACTTCCGAACACCATAAACTTAATTTAACCCATACGCAAGCCTTTAGGACTCCATATAATCGCGATAAGTGTACGAAAAAATTTACGGGGTATTACATAACCATATTGCATGTTCTAACTCCCAGTTTGTATTTGGCCTTCCCCGACGATCATGACGAAAGTGGGTGGAATCAAATAGAAATGGAGTTGGAATCACCTGTTGCAATCCAAATTGCCTCATTACTCTATTAGGCAAGTGAACCTCTACCACATCCCAACAGAAGATTGGAACTCTAACACGCCACATGTCTCGTCCAGCGCAACAATAGTCAGGAAGACTCTCAATTAAATCATCAATATATGGTTCCCAGATAAACTACATGAAAAAAGGAAAAAGCAAATGAGTCTATATTTACAATTTACGTAAAATCAAAGATAAAAAATTGTACACAATCTACCTGATCTTCTGTCATAGAGTCAAGTGCATCCCTATAAACTTTCAGCACATGCTTAGTAGTGTTAGTCCAACTAAAGTGTGCAAACCATCTAGTAGCATGTGGACCCCTACGCAAATCAGTAGGAAAAATATCTCCTGTACCTCTTTTTCCTACTATCTGTGGCCTAAGGACCGAGCTCCTCTCCCATGCCCAAACCTGATATATATATATATATATATATATATATAAACTAAAAGAAATATCAATAAATAATTTATACAATTATTAGAATTATTAGATATACCTGAAGTGTAACACCCCGTAAATTTTTTCGTACACTTATCGCGATTATATGGAGTCCTAAAGACTTGCGTATGGGTTAAATTAAGTTTATGGTGTTCGGAAGTATCCCGTCAATAGTTGTATGAGTAGGTATTGGAATAATCTTTCCAACGATATAAAGTTTGCCCAAAACAGAGGAGTATTTCATATAAGCGAGAACATTCGAAATTTCAAAACGGTGGCCGGGAAGCCTGTGAACAGTGATTCTGCAGGAAAATTTCTGCAGCTAGGCACACCAACTTGAGACGATCATAACTCCTTGTACAAACGGAATGTGGGCTGCTATATATATACGAAAAGCTCCGAGAGTCTTATTTCTAATGCAATTGGTTTCATTCAAATCCAACATCTGAGTAAGGAGTTATACGCATTTTATTTCAGCCTCTCAAAACAGATTTTTGTGAACAGAAAATTAGCAGGAAAATACTGAGGCCTGCCAGTTTTTGGGTCAACTTTGAACGATCATAACTTCCTCAATATAATGAACTGGGAGAGATACCATATATCAATAGAAAGATATTTGAGTCTTCTTTCTAATGCAATTGGTTTCATCCAAATCCAACATCTGCGTAAGGAGTTATAGCGTTTTACTTCAGCCTCTTAAAACAGATTTTTAGGGTCAACTTCAAACGATCATAACTCCTTGTACAGGACGAACTGGGTGGCCTAATTTATATGAAATGAAAGACCTTTTAATTATCTTTACAATTATACCATTTTCACCCAAATCCGATATCGGAGCAAAGATTTATGATCGATTTACTTCAGCCTGTCAAAACTGTCCACTGGGGACAGATTCGGGATTTATTTCAATTTTTAGGGCTCAATGGTCATTTTCTATTTGGATGAAAACTTGGTCTTAAAAACCTGCAATTAGCCTCAATTTTATCAGATTTTATCCAAATTTTAGGAAAGGTGAAAACCCTAACCAATTTCAACCTCAAATATTTTGTGATTCAACCGTAGAAAATTCAAATTGGTTCCGTAGTTGTGTTCACCATCTCGGAAGCTTCAAAAAGCACCCCATGGTTATGTAAGGAGGATCATAAATACAAGAGTTCATTGTTAAGGTATGAATATTGTTTATTCTTGATTCTTATCCATGAATAAGTATTGATAAAGGATTATGAATATTGTCTTGATGATGGAAGATAACTAAAAACATAGTTATGACTGGTTGTGTATAAATTGTTAGTAGTAAATTATGGAAGTTGCTGTATTGGATTATGGAGGATGAATTGTGGTGATATATCATTATATTAGTGGTTATGTATGCCTAGTGATCATGTTGGTATTGGATGGTGATTAAGAAGGGAAATAAAGGCTAAGAGTGATGTTGAGGGATATTTCATGAAAATGCATGATATGTGAATGTAATAAGAGTATAAGAGGATGTATGTAGTACTCTTATTGATGAGCTAAAGGATTACTTCCTAGACATTATTTGGTGAAGTTAATACCTAAATGGTAAGGTTTGGTTGCTAAAACTAGTTTGCCACAAATGACTTATTGTAGATAAGTGTTCGAAGAGTACGGGAAGTCACTTGTATTGAAGTGGTTATATCGAGGTATGTAAGACATACTCTATCTATTCTTTGGCATGAATAATGACCCATGACACTCTCAAGTAAGCTTCCAATATTGTCCTACGACACATGACACATAATAACATCATATGATCTTCGACACTACCTATTGAACTTGTCTTTACTTTTAAGATGTCCGGCTAGTCAAAAACGTCCATATACTATTGTTGACTCCGAAATGGTTTAATGAGGTATCCATGATTCTCTACTTCATCTTCGTGATATTGATTACCTATTTACATGTTTTTCCTATTGAGGTATCATGGTTTCAAGTTCCATAAAGTGTGACCACAAAGTAACCAATCTCAAAGATTAATTGAATTAAGAAATGGAATGTCTATATTTTAAATTGATGATTTGATGTATTGTATTAGTACCACTGATCAGTTGGCCATCGTATTATAAAGATTATGTATATATGCTATTCCAGGGGTGGTCCCTGATGTATTGTATTAGTACCACTGATCAGTTGGCCATTGTATGACATATGTTATGTATTGATAAGGATTACGGGAAGTAATGACATGCAAGTAATGTGCAGGTATCCCATCAGTTCTTTTAAGTGTGGTCTACTCATACTATTTATTCACTCGTATCTGGTTTCTGTTGATCTTTTGTATCTCATCTTGATACTCACTGCCTTACATACTCAGTACATATTCATTCTTCACTTAATTCAACAATCAATCTTCTTCCATCCCTCTCATCTTCCACTACAAACACTTCTAATCTACTCTTCTATTCTTAAAATCCACAACAAGAGAATCGTTACTTGCTACGGAATCACCAAAACCACACGCCTAAACACCTACTTTTCACGCCATCCACCATGCATAACGTGATATCCTTCGCATTCATGGGTAACTAAACCTCTTAGTTGGGGTTATGGAAGCCGAATGAGTTACTATCTATAGCTATGAGTTTGTGAGTTCAAGACAAGTATATTGCTTATATCATTACGCTCTTCATCTTAATCTACATTCTTTGCGGTTGCAAACGCAAGAATACGCCAGTCTAACATTTAACTTGTTCGAGAGAAAGTTTATTTGTCTGGAAAAGAGATAATGTCAAGGTAGTAGGACACCCTTTCCTATTAAAAAGCTAGAGCCGTAACTGGACTAACCTCTTGGAGAATTCGTACCGTTAGACACGCTTTAAGCTCGAGAGAGTTAAAGTGAAATAGTCCTTGTTTAGGTCGAGAGACGCTTGGATTTACCATCGACTACAATTCTCTATAAGCAATTGCATGTCAAGACTCTACACACTCATAGCCAATAGAGACGTATACCTCAGAAGGTGGACATAACCCCAACGCTTCAATTCTCATTGTTTCACAACCTATGAAATACTCTCTTTTTTACTTTGCTATTTTCAGCTTTTATTTTATTACTTTGGTTACTTATTACAATCCCCGCTTTTTTTACGAGACTTGTACCAAAAGCCTAGCAATTTTACTTACTTGTTGGCCAAGCTATTCCCTGTGGGATCGACACCCAACCCAGGTTGGGTTCTATATTTGCTAACGACTGCTTTACACTCACAAGAGCTGTAGATTGAGCGTTATCAAAAATTGGCGCCGTTGCCGGGGAATACGAGTGTCAATCAAGTTCGTGATAATTACTAGACCCTTTGGTCAAAGATTCTCATACTTTTACGTTTAGTTTTTGTTTTTGTTTATTGCAGGTTTTTCTTTTAGTGCATGCCCCATACTAGAAGTTCTGGTCAACCGTTATTACCAATCAATCCTGAACCACAACGAATTAGAAGAATGGAAGCACAAGCTGAAATCGACAGGATGGCTGCTCAACACGAGCAAGCAAGATTAGCTACTCTTGCCGCTGCTCAAGTCCAACAACAAAACATTGATAATCCTGGGCGAGCAACAAACCCTGACGATGAGGATTTAGGAGATGACGAGTTGATAAACCCAAGGCATGGCGCTGAAATTGCAACACCTGCCAACAGAAGAGGTCGACAAGCTCGGTATAGGTATGATCGTCAACCGTTGCAACCAGCTTTCGACGATGATGATGATGATCTTGATGGTGCCGGAGCCACTGGAGCTATAATTCCACCACCATTAGCGCCCGGAGCCAAATTCAATATCACAAGCACCATGATTCAGTTATTGCAACTCAAGGGATTATTTGGTGGACTAGCAGGCGATGATCCGAATATGCATCTCATCAACTTTATTTCTACATGCAAGTCTTTTGACAATCCTGGTGTTGGTCAGAATGCTATTCGATTACGTCTATTTCCATTGTCTCTGTCTGGGGAGGCAACATTATGGTTGAATGGGCTGACTCCTGATTCTATTACAAATTGGAGGCAATTGAGAGACGCTTTCCTAGAAAAATTCTTTCCGCCATCCAAGAGGGCTCAATTAAGAGATGAAATCAGCAACTTTCGTCAGCTTCCCTCTGAAGCTCTTCACGAAACATGGGAGAGGTTCAAGAAAAAGCTAGCGAGATGCCCAAACCATCACATGACTAATGTTCACCTCATGGAGATCTTGTATAGAGCCTTGAATTCAGTAACTAAACCAGTGGTGGACAATGCAGCTGGAGGTTCTTTTATGGACCTTACCTTTGGTCAAGCAAGCAATATGCTAGATCGCATGACGAAGCAAAGTAGAGCTTGGCATACCAGGGATTCTGAGGTAGCAAGCCCCACTTCATCTATTGGCATGTCTGCAGACCAAACAAGAAGAGAAGAAGAACGTGATCAAGATATGGCGCACATGAAAACCCAAATGGATCTTCTTACAAAGCATCTATTAGGGAAGACTGAAAAAGTGAAAGTTATTGCATCAAAAGGAAGAGACGAATCTGATTCGGAAGAGGAGGCCAACTACTTGAACAATTAGGGGGGTTTCCGTGGGAATGCCCAAGGAAACCAAGGTCGGAACTATTATGATAAATCTGGAAACAAAGAGCAAGGTAGTTGGAAGAACAAGAATGAAAAGAGTGGTTTGTACGTTCCCCCTGGTAAACGTGACACCACCACATCTAACTCTTTGGAAGACATGATGGCTAAGTTATTGAAAGGAGTGGAAGCAACAAGAACGGGAGTTAAGGAGGTAATCGACGATTTGGCCTCCATGAAGCAATTAGTTGATTCTCATTCCACTTCTATCAAGCAAATAGAGTAGCATTTAAGCCAACTTTCAGCAGCATTCAATCAAAGAAAGGCTGGCACCTTACCGAGCGATACAGTCCAAAACCCAAGGAATGATGGGTCATGCATGGCCATCACTACCAGGAGTGGTAAGGTGCTGAAAACTTCAGCAAAAGGCAAGCAAGTGGTTGACGTAGCAGCAGACATTGACGCCACACCTAGTGACGTTACAAGGGAAGAAGCCGCAACAACTACCTCAAACGTCAAGGATGTTTTACCTAGTGACGTGCAGCCTGAAAAAAATAAACGGAAGCAAGAGGAGAAGAAAGCCATGGAGAGAACACTTCCATACCCACCACCACCTTTTCCACAAAGATTGAAGAAGGCAGCCGATGACACTAAGTTCAGCAAATTCATGACTATGTTAAAGCAGCTGACCATTAATGTCCCATTGGTAGAGGCACTTGAACAAATGCCTGGGTATGCGAAGTTTATGAAAGATCTTTTGACTAAGAAGAGGGCAGCAAGTTATGAGCTGAAAGATGATGTGCATCATTGTAGTGCAATTGCTACCCGATCGATAGTTCAGAAGAAGGCCGACCCCGGAGCTTTCACTATTCCTTGCACCGTCGGATCTTTGGACTTTGCTAAAGCATTGTGTGACTTAGGAGCCAGCATCAACTTGATGCCATTATCAATCTACAAGAATTTGGGGTTAGGAGATCCTACACCAACTAATATGAGGCTTGTTATGGCAGATAGGTCGGTAAAACGACCGGTTGGTATTCTATGTGATGCCTTGGTGAAGGTATCTTCATTCATATTTCCAGCAGACTTTGTCATCTTGGATTGTGAAGCAGATTCAGAGGTTCCCATAATCTTGGGACGCCATTTCCTTGCTACGGGAAGTGTGCTCATAGATTTGAGAGCTAATGAGCTTTCATTCCGAATAAATGACGAAGTGGTTCGCTTTGATGTTTGCAAATCAATGAAGCAACCCAAAGATCTGAGTGTATTTTCTGTGGCTGATGTTTTCTTTGATGACGAAGAAGAGTTACTTGCAGAAGAGCAAATTCTTGATGATCCTTTGGAGGTTTTGCTCATGAAAGAAGAGAATGATGATGCTAAAATTTCTGAAGATGATATTTGTGCTCTATCGGGATTAGGAACATATCGTTATACTCCCAAGAAGCTGGATCTTTATCTCAAGAATTGACCCACACCACCAGCTAAGCCATCTATTGAAGAGCCACCCACGTTAGAATTGAAGGAGCTGCCAAGCCATTTGAAGTACGCATTCTTAGGAAGCGGAAACACTCTTCCAGTCATTGTAGCAGCCGATTTAGGTGAGCAACAAGTTGGAGCTCTTATTGCAATCCTACGCAAGTATATTAGAGCTATTGGATGGACCATTGTGGATATCATTGGTATTCCACCTGGGATTTGCACTCATAAAATTCAGCTTCAAGAAAAGTGCACACCCACCATTGAACATCAAAGACGTCTAAACCCACCAATGCAAGAAGTGGTGAAGAAGGAGATTATCAAGTGGTTAGACGCAGGAGTCGTGTATCCTATTTCTGATAGTACATAGGTAAGCCCAGTACAATGTGTTCCCAAGAAAGGAGGTATGACGGTGGTTGCGAATGCAAAGAATGAGCTTACTCCACTCAGGCTCGTTACTGGATGGAGAGTATGCATGGACTACCGCAAGCTGAATTCTTGGACGCTCAAGGATCACTTCCCCATGCCATTTATGGACCAAATGCTAGATCGATTAGCGGGGAAAGGATGGTTTTGCTTCTTGGATGGCTATTCAGGTTATAATCAGATTTGTATTGCCCCCGAAGACCAAGAGAAGACAACGTTCACATGCCCATATGGTACGTTTGCCTTCAAACGTATGCCATTCGGGTTATGTAATGCACCAGCCACCTTTCAGCGATGTATGATGTCTATTTTCTCTGATATGGTAGAAGACACTTTAGAGGTATTTATGGATGACTTTTCAGTTGTTGGTGAGTCTTTTGAAGCGTGTTTGGCAAACTTGAGCATGGCATTGCAAAGATGTGTAGAGTTCAACCTTGTGCTGAATTGGGAGAAGTGCCACTTCATGGTAAAAGAAGGAATCGTTCTCGGGCACAAGATCTCCGAAAGAGGAATAGAGGTTGATCGCGCCAAAATCGAGGTAATAGAGAAGCTACCGCCTCCAATTTCGGTGAAGGGAGTTCGTAGTTTTCTTGGCCATGCTGGGTTTTATCGTAGATTCATCAAAGACTTCTCCAAAACTTCTAGTCCATTGTGCAAACTATTGGAGAAAGATGCGAAGTTTGACTTTAATGATGATTGCTTAAAGGCATTCGAATGCCTTAAAGGAAAACTCATTGAAGCCCCTATCATGGTAGCACCAGATTGGACGCTCCCGTTTGAAGTCATGTGTGATGCTAGTGGTGTAGCCGTTGGTGCTGTTCTTGGGCAGATATAGGAGAAATTGTTTCATCCTATCTATTATGCGAGTAAGGTCCTAAATGAAGCCCAAAGGAACTACACCGTTACTGAACAAGAGCTCCTAGCGGTCGTGTATGCGTTTGAGAAGTTTCGTGCCTATCTACTGGGTACTAAGGTGATCGTTCATACAGACCATGCAGCTCTTAGGTATCTAATGATGAAGAAGGATGCAAAACCAAGGCTGATTCGATGGGTGTTGCTGCTGCAAGAGTTTGATTTCGAAGTCAAAGATAGGAGAGGTTGCGAGAACCAAGTGGCTGATCACCTATCTAGACTTGAGAATGAGTATGTGGCGCACCCAGAAAATCATATTGATGATGCATTCCCTGACGAGGAGATACTAGCAACAACAATGGAGAAATTACCATGGTATGCCGACTTTGCAAATTTCGTGGTGAGTAATGTGTTACCTTCCAATTTATCTTACCACCAGAGGAGGAAGTTTATGCATGACGTTCAGCACTACTATTGGGATGAGCCTTATTTGTTTTGAAGATGTGCGGATGGTATCATTCGACGATGTATATCCCATGAAGAAGTGCCTACTATATTGGAAGCATGCCACACTTCGCAAGTTGGAGGACATCATGCAGGGAATCGAACGGCAAGGAAAGTCTTGCAAAGTGGTTATTATTGGCCTACAATATTCAGAGATGCATACGACTATGTGCGAAGGTGTGACCAATGCCAACGTCAAGGTGCTATTTCAAAACACCATGAAATGCCCATGTCCAAAATTCTGGAGGTAGAACTCTTTGATGTGTGGGGTATTGATTTCATGGGTCCATTCGTGAATTCGTTTGGAATGAGGTACATCTTGGTTGTTGTGGATTATGTATCGAAATGGGTGGAAGCTGTAGCATTGGCCGACAACGAAGGAAAGCGTGTTGTAGCGTTTTTAAAGAAGAATATCTTCTCTCGCTTTGGAGTACCTCGTACTATCATAAGTGATGGAGGATCTCACTTTTACAACAAGCTATTCAAATCTTTATTGGTCAAGTATGGAGTCAATCAACACAAGGTAGCTACGCCTTATCATCCCCAAACCAGTGGACAAGTTGAGGTTTCCAACCGCGAGATCAAGCAAATCCTTGCCAAGACGGTTAATGCGAATAGGAAAGACTGGTCTCGAAAGCTAGATGATGCACTATGGGCGTATAGGACTGCATTCAAGACACCCATTCGCATGTCACCTTATCAGCTAGTTTATGGGAAGGCTTGTCATCTACCCATCGAGCTTGAATACAAGGCATTGTGGGCATTGAAGCACTTGAATCTGAATTGGGATGATGTGAAGAACCTGAGGTTGGAGCAGCTGAACGAACTAGATGAATTTCGTCTCCATGCTTATGAAAGATCGGATTTATACAAGGAGCGGATGAAGAAGTATCATGATCAGCGGATTGTTCGACAAAACTTCCAAAAAGGTGACATGGTACTGCTCTTTAACTCCAGACTCAAGCTCTTCCCAGGTAAGTTAAAATCAAAGTGGTCTGGTCCATTTAAAGTCATTCAAGTCTACTCGTCTGGAGTAGTCGAATTGGAAAACAATGAGGGTGTTATCTTCAAAGTGAATGGCCAACGTGTCAAGTCATATATCGGTCCTCTTGACTCGATGAATGACATGGCCATCACTTATCTCGACGAAGTCTAAGTACTCGAGATTACTATGTCGAGCCACGACAATAAATAAGGCGCTAGATGGGAGGCAACCCATCGTTTTATTGTTTTATTGTTTTGTCGTTTTATCGTTTTATCGTTTTGTCGTTTTAGTATTTTTTCTTTTTGATAAATGAAAATCCAAAAATAAGAGTCGTGCCAAGACCAAAACTAAGGCGCTTGGTGGGAGGCAACCCATCGTACTAATAGTTTTCATTTTGTTTTGAGCAAATATAGGTGCAAGAAGTATGCAACGAGGAGATTGATTTCAATTGACAATTTGGTCGCATTGTATGGTAAAGTCGGTAAGTTAGGAATGGTGATGCATAAGGCTATGAATTGAGCCTTTCTCACGTCATAATAGGCTTCGAGGAAGGCTAGGCCTTGGTAAAAATAGGCCACGAACGATGCACAACCTATTCTATAGCCTAAGGACTCGGAATCTAGTGTGCTATACACTATGCGCCGCCTATTCCTAGGTGTGCTTTTGACTATGCGCCGCCTATGCTATGGCATTTGAGATACTGAGACCAAATGCCATAGACTATTCGGCGCATATGTCTACAAATGACATAGACTATGCGGCGCATATGTCCCATTATGCCATGGACAATGCGCCGCATATGTCATTGATATGCCGAGAGATATGCGCCGCATATGTGGTGATTTTGTCCCCAAATCCGATTGTAAATGGGTCATAACCCGACCCATACTCTTCCTATATAAAGGGGACTTGGTTTTATAACACAACCACATTAGAAACAACCCTAAGGGCGCCACATATCACTCCAAATCCTCTCAAAATTTTCTTCCTTTGTTCTTCCAATTCACAACAACTTCTCCACAATCTTCAAGCAAGTAAGTACTCTCTTATTCTTCATCTATTTATCGTAAGTACTACGTTGCTATGCTTATTATAAATTGCTAAATCATGTGAGATTGATGGTGATGTTCATGTGTTTGGATAATTGTTGCAAAATCGTGTGAGTGAATATCTACGTAGGGAATTATTGACTTGTTTCCGACTTGAATTTTGTTTCGATAGCATTGTTATGATAATTGCTGAATTGATATGGCTATGAATATTGCTTAAGATGGTTGTTTGGACGCTTACATGATAAACTATCCCGGCCATCGGGATAAGGTTATAGTGCCTATCTACTTAGGAGGTTGTGTTTATTAACAATTCCATGTGGTAACCCCTATGCTGTAATGTTGCTATATCTACCATGAAAGTAGTCCAATGGCTGCAAATAAGTGATGTAATGCTGATTTTCTTGTCGGAATACCATCCTAAAACGTATGTCGACGAAATCTGAGTACTCGACCACTTTCACTTCACCGATTTGTGCTAACAAGACTAAGTGTGGGGTGGTACCCCTAGTGCTTGCATATAGATTGTATCAAGTGAGATTGTGCTGCAACTAACGTTATTTCTAGTCTCAGGTACAATGGCACCTAAAGCAAGGCAAGGCGAGGATAAGGCTACCACGTCCCACAAGGACAAGAAGAGAAGTCGAAAAGACCAAGGAGAATCATCCTCAGCGCACCTACCACGCAGAATGTTCGGAATAAAAGGGGTTCTTGAGGAAGAAGCCAAAGCATGGTACAGCAGCAACAAAGAAAAGAAATATGTGCACGTCGACTTGATCAACAAGGAGACCTTAGCAAAGAAGGAGCCGCAAATGTTGGCTAAAATAATGGCTTTGAAGCTGGATTTCATCTTCCGCAACATGGGAGAGTGCAATCTTGATTTAACAAGAGAGTTTTATGCCAACTGGTCGCCGAACACAACAGGCAATGAAGTCAAAATTCGGGGCCAAGTGTTACAGCTTACAGCGGATTGGATCAACTCTTTTCTTGGCCTACCTTCGGTCGAC
This sequence comes from Capsicum baccatum var. pendulum, assembly GCA_030864225.1. Taxonomy (NCBI): domain Eukaryota; kingdom Viridiplantae; phylum Streptophyta; class Magnoliopsida; order Solanales; family Solanaceae; genus Capsicum; species Capsicum baccatum. Next base: position 141,143,530 of record CM061558.1, read on the forward strand.
ACTGCACCATACAAAGAGTTGTACAGCAGGCCTCCTTACAGAGCAATCCGACACACGCTTTGTGGAAGCAGATCGATGGCAAGATGGGGCAGACATAAGGAAACAGGCTGTCACAACACCTTCCCCTATGCTCCACTAAATAGGGAAGCAAGAATCAGGATGCGCATTGTCAACTCATGCCTTATTCCTGGGACTCAATACACCAAGATATCGAGAGATAGAGTGTGTTTGATCTATGCTTTGATGACAAATGTCCCTATCAACTTTGGGGCAATCATTTGATCTACCATGAGGAAGGCCAGACTCCACCGAAGGTCCCATTTCACATTCGGCAATTTGTTGACAGCAATGTTGCGGAAGGAGGATATAGAAGAGGAACCAGCTGACCACAAACTCCCACATAACCCAAAGAAGGTTGACCTCACAAAGGTCAAAGATGCTGAAACAACTCATGGAGTCAACCTTACTACTGCGGAGAGACATGCTCGTGATGAGAGTTTCTTCCGTCATCTCTATGGCATGACACGATTCCCTATGATGAGTGGTGGACATATTTCAACTGCTGAAGAGCTCCAACAGCTGGAGCACGACTACCCAATGAACAGGCATGCACGGGAGATGTGTGGAGTGGGCGTATATTTTGAGGAACCTCTGGACGATGACGTGCCAACTGATGATGATAGACGCTTGCCTGATTCTGATGATGAGGAGAACTCTGACGATGACTCTTATGATGATTCAGACGAATGGGGTATGACCCCCGACATTGATGAGGAGTCCGACTAAACCAGGTTCTTCGCATTTATTTTCCACTGAGGGCAGTGTCACGTCTAAGTGTGGGGTGGCAGAATCTGCATGCTATACTTCTTTGTTTGCACCTATGTTTGTATGTTTGCTTGTTTACTTTGTTTTTTTTTTAATTTTTTAGGCGTCAAATTTTTCTAGCTTCGCATGAAATTATTTTGATAGGCAGCATGAGATTGAAACAAGAGTATGTGCTACTATTGTGACTATTGAGACGTTTAGGCTCTAGTTGTGACTCATTATGTGATATTGTATGATTCAATTCCTTCAATTGTTGGGTCGAGAGTCTATATTACTTCCAATCAAGTCGACCATGTGCCTTGTGTGTGCGAGATAATAGTATATTCTATGCTTGTGGCTGATGCTAGTACTTGCCTGGTATGTATGCAAAGCGAAAATAAGGAATGTAAGTTTAGGATATGATTTAGGCATTTCTTTGGCAACCTATACATGTTTACTTTCAGTTTTACCTACCCATGTACATCATCCTAGTTAACCCTTTTTGAGCCTTTAGCCTATTTCTTTGACAACCTTGTATGTAAGCCTAATCCATTTTTTTTCAAGACCATAATTTGATCCAAATTCCTAAGTGATTTAAAAGTGAACAAGTCATGTGACAACAGAAGAGGAAATTGGGTAAGTATGATGCTTTAAATTGTAAATGGTGCTTGAATGTGTTATGAAAAATGCTATCATAAGAGGTATGTTGTGAAAAGAAAAAGGAAAAGAAAGCTGAAAAGTGAGTTGTACTTAGAATTGAAAAACAAAAGAGGAGAACAAGGGTGGTAGAAGAAAAGAAGAAGAAAGGTTGAAAGAAGAAAGTGTCATTGATACAATGTGATGTATTAAAGCGCTTAGGAACCTAGTCACTATTCTTGGCCAAAATAGTCCTACCCGTCCCTTAGCCTACATTACAACCATCAAAAGACCTACTTGATCCTAATCTTAACATTCCGACATTTAGTAGAGTACTACATTAAAGGCAAGCCTATGGTCATTAGTTGCTACATATGAATTCTTTGTGAGAGTGAGTGCAAGGATATTTTGATACCCATGTTTGAAAAATATGCTATACTTGTGAGTGATTATGGGTACTATATTGTGAGACACACATGGTTGATGAGCTTTGGATAGTTGTATATGATTCTATGTACCTTAACGTTTGCATGCGAGTTGATCACCATCACGAGTCTATGCTTGAGGTTAAATTGTTTCTACTTATAATCAGAAAGCTACTCTTTGTTGATAATTGTTGTGCTTGTCTTGAAGAATGTTTTATGTTGTTGCTGTAAAACCCTAAGTTGATGTTTAGAAGGACATGATATTTTGTTCGAGGACGAACAAAGCTTTAAGTGTGGGGTGTTGATGATAGGCGAATTTACGCGCCTATATCAATATATTTTGCCCATATTTTAGCCTAGTTTTGAGAACAAATTATATATTTCATGCACTTTTAGTCCTTTTTCCTGTAAATGAGCTAACGAACATGATTAGTAAAGTTTCAGGTATAAATGATGCAAAATACAGCATTTTATGGCTTACTTGATGCAAAAGAAAGCTCACGAACGAAGTGGAAAGGAGATGGACGCCTAAAGGACCAAATCTGCTGCATGGAAAATCTGTCCCGGGCTAAAACAGCATTTCTGAAGACTTTAGGGACTTACAGACACAAAGCTGGATTTTTACCAAGATACATTAACCTAGTACAATTAGGTTATGTGTTTCACTAATCTATTTGGATTATGATATTGTAACCTTACCCTAGTACATTTGGGTCAAGGATTTCATTAGTATATTAGGATTTGGTTATTTATTTCATTAGCTTAGTAGGAGTAGGATAGGAGTATTATAAATACCCTATTATGCTAGAGATTTTGATACATTCAGAAATTCATTCTTCACTTAATTCAACAATCAATCTTCTTCCATCCCTCTCATCTTCCACTACAAACACTTCTAATCTACTCTTCTATTCTTAAAATCCACAACAAGAGAATCGTTACTTGCTACGGAATCACCAAAACCACACGCCTAAACACCTACTTTTCACGCCATCCACCATGCATAACGTGATATCCTTCGCATTCATGGGTAACTAAACCTCTTAGTTGGGGTTATGGAAGCCGAATGAGTTACTATCTATAGCTATGAGTTTGTGAGTTCAAGACAAGTATATTGCTTATATCATTACGCTCTTCATCTTAATCTACATTCTTTGCGGTTGCAAACGCAAGAATACGCCAGTCTAACATTTAACTTGTTCGAGAGAAAGGTTATTTGTCTGGAAAAGAGTTAATGTCAAGGTAGTAGGACACCCTTTCCTATTAAAAAGCTAGTGTTGTAACTGGACTAACCTCTTGGAGAATTCGTACCGTTAGACACGCTTTAAGCTCGAGAGAGTTAAAGTGAAATAGTCCTTGTTTAGGTCGAGAGACGCTTGGATTTACCATCGACTACAATTCTCTATAAGCAATTGCATGTCAAGACACTACACACTCATAGCCAATAGAGACGTATACCTCAGAAGGTGGACATAACCCCAACGCTTCAATTCTCATTGTTTCACAACCTACGAAATACTCTCTTTTTTACTTTGCTATTTTCAGCTTTTATTTTATTACTTTGGTTACTTATTACAATCCCCCCTTTTTTTACGAGACTTGCACCAAAAGCCTAGCAATTTTACTTACTTGTTGGCCAAGCGATTCCCTGTGGGATCGACACCCAACCCAGGTTGGGTTCTATATTTGCTAACGACCGCTTTACACTCACAAGAGCTGTAGATTGAGCGTTATACTCATACTGTTTATTCACTCGTATCTGGTTTCTGTTGATCTTTTGTATCTCATCTTGATACTCACTGCCTTACATACTCAGTACATATTTCCGTACTGACGTCCCTCACGGGGGACCTGCATTCATGCCTGCAGGAACAAGTACTTCAGGTCGTACACCTCCGTAGTAAGAGCAAGGACATTCTGTTGTTGGTGGTGAGCTCCAGTTGTTTCGGGGCATCCCAAGTCGTCTCTATATGTACTTTTGGTATTTGCATAAAACTTTTGTGGGCGGGAGTTTGTCCCGACCCCAACTCAGTTGTGTATCTATGTAGAGGCTTTTGTAGACATATTGTACAGCCATAGGAGTGTTTGGTTGATAGACGTGATGGCTCTGACGGCCAATTACTGTTTATATATATATTTATGCGTGTCTGTTGGGCTGATACAGGTACTGTTTTCTTCTATTTACAACGAAGCGCTGCCCCAATTTCTAATTTTCATAAGTAATGTGAATGTGAAAGTATAGGTTATGAACGGGTTCTCCCGGGCCTCCTCGGCTACGGGTGCCAGTCTGCTCCAATGGGATTTGGGGTGCGACAGAAGTGGTATCAGAGAAGTTCGTCCTAGTGAGTCTACAAAGTCGTGTCTACGTAGAATCTCGTTTATCGGTGTGTTGTGCACCACATCTATAAACAGGAGGCTATTGGACATTTAGGGATTGCTTCCACTCTTCATTTCTTAGATCGTGCAATAGATCCCATATTAGAGATAAAGTCATAACCAATCTCTTAATCCAATTGTTTCTTTTTTATTTATTATAGTGACGATGCCGGTTACAAGGAGAAAGAATAAGTAGAAGCGAGTAGATGCAGTGGCCGGAGAAGGTACTAGTAAGTCACCACCGGCACAAGTTGAGCAAAGTGAGTCTCAAGATGAGCATATATCAGGCGCTTCTTCTCCTCCAGAAGGGCCGTCTATTAATGTTGTTGATCGAGATTTGAGGGATGCAGTACAACTTCTGACGCGTATAGTTGCTGGTCAAGTTCAAGGGCAAGCTATTCCTACCACGGGTTCTAGTGGTATGGATAGAGCAGCCAGCCTTCGGACTCAGGATTTTCTGAAACTGGATCCTCCTACTTTTACCGGATCAGATATTAATGAAGACCCGCAGGACTTTGTCGACCAAACCCAAAGGGCTCTAGATGTTATGCATGTATCCGGTAAAGAGATGGTTGAGCTAGCAGCATATAGACTGAAAGGAGAGGCTATATTGTGGTACGAGGATTGGAAACGATCTAGGGGTATTGATGCACCTCCAACTACGTGGGGAGAGTTCAAAAATGCATTTATTGATCATTATCTTCCATTTGAGACTCGTCAGGCCCGTGCAGATCAATTCTTGAATCTTCGTCAGGGTAATATGAGTGTAAGAGAGTATAGTCTTCGATTTAACTCCTTGTCTCGATATGCTTCTAATGTGGTAGCTACTATGGACGACAGAGTTCATCACTATGTGAATAGATTGGAACCATACTTGGTTAGAGATTGTACCATTGCTGCTTTGAACAAGGACATGGATATAGCGAGGATACAAGCTTTCGCTCAGAAGATGGAAGAGCAGAGGCAAAGAAGAAGAACCCAGGAATCAGAAAAAGGATATTCTAAGAGGCCCAGAGCTATAGGGCAGTTTATGGCATCTCGGGGAGGTTTTAGGCCTTCGTTCTCTCATAGATTGCCTAGCCAGTTATCTTCTTATCCTGCAATTAGTGCTCCACCACAATTTTAAAGGTTCAGAGGTAATCAGTTCGGGCAAAGCAGTGAAAATTAGAGTTCGCGAACAGTGGGGTATCAAGGGCAAGGGAGTATGAGTCAATTGAGACCTCCACGACACCCGTGCCCCATTTGTAGAAAATTTCACTTTGGCGAATGTCGGCTTGGGACGAATAATTGCTTTTGGTGCGGTAAGCCGGGGCATATGGCTAGAGATTGCCCACGCAGGACCACAGGTAGTATAACACGACCTACCGGATCAGCTGTTGCGTCATCTTCGGTGCCTCCTTTGAGTAGGGGTGCACAACCTATGGGTCACGGTAGAGGTGATAGAGGTTCAGCTAGTGCTAGAGGAGCTCAGAACCGTGTGTATGCCCTAGCAGATCGGCAGAATTTAGAGGCTTCTCCAGACCTGGTTACAGGTACGTTGTCCATCTTTGCATTTGATGTGTATGCCTTAATTGATCCTGGTTCTACATTATCGTATGCTACTCCTTTGGTTGCGGGAAAGTTTGGAAGAACACCCGAATTATTAGCCAAGCCATTTGAAGTATCAACGCCAGTGGGGGAATCTCTTATAGCTAGGAATGTTTATCGAAATTGTGTTGTGAATATTTGTGGTCGTGATACTTTGGCCGATCTTGTTGAGTTAGAAATGGTAGATTTTGATGTTATTATGGGCATGGATTGGTTAGCGTCTTGTTATGCTACAGTAGATTGTCGTTCTAAGAAGGTATATTTCCATTTCCCAAATGAGGCAGTCCTTGAATGGAAGGGTAATGTTGGCGCGCCGAGAGGTAGATTTATTTCTTACTTTAAGGCAAGAAAAATGATTTCCAAGGGGTACATATACCATCTGGTTAGAGTAAGGGATGCAGAGGCAGAGCCACCAACTTTTCAGACCGTTCCGATTGTGAATGAATTTCCTGATGTATTTCCTGAAGAACTACCAGGTTTACCTCCTGAACGAGAAGTGGAGTTTGGTATTGATTTGTTGCCAGACACACAGCCAATCTCAATTCCTCCTTATAGAATGGCACCAGCAGAGTTGCGAGAATTGAAAGAGCAACTGAAAGACTTGCTAGAGAAGGGATTCATCAGGCCTAGTATGTCCCCTTGGGGAGCACCAGTATTGTTTGTGCGTAAGAAAGATGGTTCGCTGAGGATGTGTATTGACTATCGGCAATTGAATAAGGTGACTATTAAGAATAAGTACCCCCTTCCCCGAATTGATGATTTATTTGACCAGTTTCAGGGTGCCCAGTGTTTTTCCAAGATTGACTAGAGATCAGGCTATCATCAAGTGAGAGTCAAGGATAAAGATATACCCAAGACAGCTTTCCGAACACGGTATGGTCATTATGAATTCCTGGTTATGTCATTTGGGCTGACAAATGCACCCGCAGTTTTTATGGATCTGATGAATAGGCTGTTTAAGCCGTTTCTAGATGTGTTCGTGATAGTTTTCATAGATGATATTCTGGTCTACTCTAGATCAGAAGAGGACCATGTTAATCACTTAAGGCAGGCGTTGCAGATTCTTCGTGATCGTAAGCTGTATGCGAAGTTTTCTAAATGTGAGTTTTGGCTCAAGTCAGTGGCATTTTTGGGCCATACTGTATCCAGTGAAGGCATAAAAGTTGACACTCAGAAGATTGAGGCTGTGAAGAATTGGCCAAGACCCACGACGCCTACGGAGATTCGTAGTTTCCTCGGGTTGGCAGGTTATTATAGAAGGTTTGTTGAAGGTTTTTCTTCTATTTCTGCACCTTTGACTAAGTTGACGCATAAAGCCTCCAAGTTTCAATGGAATGATGCCTGTGAAAAGAGTTTCCAGGATCTGAAGAGCAAATTGACTTCTACACCGGTATTGGTACTTCCTGAAGGCACAAAAGGGTATGCAGTGTACTGTGATGCTTCGAGAATTGGCTTAGGATGCGTACTAATGCAACATGGTAGAGTAATAGCCTATGGCTCTAGACAGTTGCGACCTCATGAGAGGAATTATCCCACGCATGATCTTGAGCTAGCTGCAGTTGTATTTGCTTTGAAGATATGGCGCCACTACTTATATGGGGTTCATGTTGACATATATACCGATCATAAGAGCCTGCAATATATCTTTAGTCAGAAAGATCTAAACTTGAGGCAGCGGATATGGCTTGAATTGTTGAAAGATTATGATGTTGATATCTTGTATCATCCAGGGAAAGCGAATGTGGTAGCGGATGCACTGAGTCGTAAGTCTAAAATGGCATCTATAGAAAAGCAGGGGATTATTAAGGATCTTCACCAACTAGCTAATTTGGGAGTTCGACTTCTCGAAACTCCAAATGAAGAGGTTATTGTACGTAATGCAGCGGAATCTTCATTGATAGCTGAAGTGAAAGAGAAGCAGTATGCAGATCCAATTTTATTGCAGCTTAAGGAGGATGTGCAGAGTGGCATGACAAAGGCATTTGAGCTTACGCGAGAAGGAGTGCTTCAGTGTCAGAATCGTTTATGTGTACCTGATATAGTTGAGCTAAGAAAGAGAATTATGACAGAAGCACACTGTTCAAGGTATTCCATCCATCCAGGGTCGACTAAGATGTATCAAGATTTGAAAGCAATATATTGGTGGAATGACATGAAGAGGAATATTGCCGAATTTGTAGATGAATGTCCGAATTGTCAAAGGGTCAAAGTAGAACACCAGAAACCCGGTGGTTACATGCAATGTATAGATCTTCCAGTCTGGAAGTGGGACAAGATCAATATGGATTTCATCACGGGTTTGCCTCGTACATATCGGAAGTTTGATTCCATATGGGTGATCATTGATAGGCTTACCAAATCTGCGCACTTCTTACCAGTTACGACAACTTATACGGCGGAAGAGTATAAGTTGTATATTAAGGAGATCGTTCGGTTACATGGAGTTCCAATTTCCATTATATCCGATCGAGGAGCCCAATTTACTGCGAATTTCTGGAAGTCTTTTCAAAGGAGTTTGGGGACACAAGTAAATCTAAGTACGGCTTTTCATCCTCAAACGGACGGACAAGCGGAACGTACCATCCAGACACTTGAAGATATGCTACGAGCATGTGTATTAGATTTCAAAGGCAACTGGGATGATCACCTACCTCTTATCGAGTTTGCCTACAATAATAGCTATCATTCAAGTATCAAAGTGGCACCATATGAAGCATTGTATGGAAGAAAGTGTAGATCGCCAATAGGATGGTTTGAAGCAGGTGATGCGGTCTTATTTGGACCGGATCTTGTTTATCAAGCAATGGAGAAGGTTAAAGTTATCCAACAACGGCTTGCAACAGCTCAAAGTCGACACAAATCTTATGCGGATGTTAGAAGAAGAGGACTTGAGTTTTCTATCGACGATTGGGTATTCTTGAAAGTATCACCAATGAAAGGAGTGATGAGGTTTGGCAAGAAAGGAAAGTTAAGTCCACGATACATAGGTCCGTATAAGATCATTCAAAGATTTGGACAAGTTGCTTATGAGTTAGAGCTACCTCAAGAGCTCTCAGCAGTTCATCCCGTATTTCATGTTTCGATGCTTCGCAAGTACATCGGAGATCCATCGCACATCACTACTACGGAAGATGTACAAATTACAAAAGATCTCACTTTTGAAGAAATGCCTATTGCTATTCTTGATCGCCAAATTAAAAAGATAAGGAATAAAGAGATAGCATCGGTAAAAGTACTTTGGAGGAAGCAACAAGTTGAGGAGATCACATGGGAATCTGAGGAAGCGATGAACATTAAGTACCCTTACCTATTCAACGATGAGGAGGAAGTTCATGAGACGGAAGAATAACAATAACAAGTAAGTGTTTGTTTTTATGCAAGGATGTTATGATGATGAATATGTTAATTGTAAGCTTGGACATGTCTTAACTGAGTAACTATGCTAACATTCGAGGACGAATGTTCTTAAGGGGGGGATAATGTAACACCGCGTAAATTTTTTCGTACACTTATCGCGATTATATGGAGTCCTAAAGACTTGCGTATGGGTTAAATTAAGTTTATGGTGTTCGGAAGTATCCCGTCAATAGTTGTATGAGTAGGTATTGGAATAAGCTTTCCAACGATATAAAGTTTGCCCAAAACAGAGGAGTATTTCATATAAGCGAGAACATTCGAAATTTCAAAACGGTGGCCGGGAAGCCTGTGAACAGTGATTCTGCAGGAAAATTTCTGCAGCTAGGCACACCAACTTGAGACGATCATAACTCCTTGTACAAACAGAACTGTGTGGGCTGCTATATATATACGAAAATCTCCGAGAGTCTTCTTTCTAATGCAATTGGTTTCATTCAAATCCAACATCTGAGTAAGGAGTTATACGCGTTTTATTTCAACCTCTCAAAACAGATTTTTGTGAACAGTAAATTAGCAGGAAAATACTGAGGCCTGCCAGTTTTTGGGTCAACTTTGAACGATCATAACTTCCTCAATATAATGAACTGGGAGAGATACCATATATCAATAGAAAGATCTTTGAGTCTTCTTTCTAATTCAATTGGTTTAATCCAAATCCAACATCTGCGTAAGGAGTTATACGCGTTTTACTTCAGCCTCTCAAAACAGATTTTTAGGGTCAACTTCAAACGATCATAACTCCTTGTACAGGACGAACTGGGTGGCCTAATTTATATGAAATGAAAGACCTTTTAATTATCTTTACAATGATACCATTTTCACCCAAATCCGATATCGGAGCAAAGATTTATGATCGATTTACTTCAGCCTGTCAAAGCTGTCCACTGGGGACAGATTCGGGATTTATTTCAATTTTTAGGGCTCAATGGTCATTTTCTATTTGGACGAAAACTTGGTCTTAAAAACCTGCAATTAGCCTCAATTTTATCAGATTTTATCCAAATTTTAGGAAAGGTGAAAACCCTAACCAATTTCAACCTCAAATATTTTGTGATTCAACCGTAGAAAATTCAAATTGGTTCCGTAGTTGTGTTCACCATCTCGGAAGCTTCAAAAAGCACCCCATGGTTATGTAAGGAGGATCATAAATACAAGAGTTCATTGTTAAGGTATGAATATTGTTTATTCTTGATTCTTATCCATGAATAAGTATTGATAAAGGATTATGAGTATTGTCTTGATGATGGAAGATAACTAAAAACATAGTTATGACTGGTTGTGTATAAATTGTTAGTAGTAAATTATGGAAGTTGCTGTATTGGATTATGGAGGATGAATTGTGGTGATATATCATTATATTAGTGGTTATGTATGCCTAGTGATCATGTTGGTATTGGATGGTGATTAAGAAGGGAAATAAAGGCTAAGAGTGATGTTGAGGGATATTTCATGAAAATGCATGATATGTGAATGTAATAAGAGTATAAGAGGATGTATGTAGTACTCTTATTGATGAGCTAAAGGATTACTTCCTAGACATTATTTGGTGAAGTTAATACCTAAATGGTAAGGTTTGGTTGCTAATACTAGTTTGCCACAAATGACTTATTGTAGATAAGTGTTCGAAGAGTACGGGAAGTCACTTGTATTGAAGTGGTTATATCGAGGTATGTAAGACATACTCTATCTATTCTTTGGCATGAATAATGACCCATGGCACTCTCAAGTAAGCTTCCAACATTGTCCTACGACACATGACACATAATAACATCATATGATCTTCGACACTACCTATTGAACTTGTCTTTACTTTTAAGATGTCCGGCTAGTCAAAAACGTCCATATACTATTGTTGACTCCGAAATGGTTTAATGAGGTATCCATGATTCTCTACTTCATCTTCATGATATTGATTACCTATTTACATGTTTTTCCTATTGAGGTATCATGGTTTCAAGTTCCATAAAGTGTGACCACAAAGTAACCAATCTCAAAGATTAATTGAATTAAGAAATGGAATGTCTATATTTTAAATTGATGATTTGATGTATTGTATTAGTACCACTGATCAGTTGGCCATCGTATTATAAAGATTATGTATATATGCTATTCCAGGGGTGGTCCCTGATGTATTGTATTAGTACCACTGATCAGTTGGCCATTGTATGACATATGTTATGTATTGATAAGGATTACGGGAAGTAATGATATGCAAGTAATGTGCAGGTATCCCATCAGTTCTTTTAAGTGTGGTCTACTCATACTGTTTATTCACTCGTATCTGGATTCTGTTGATCTTTTGTATCTCATCTTGATACTCACTGCCTTACATACTCAGTACATATTTCCGTACTGACGTCCCTCACGGGGGACCTGCATTCATGCCTGCAGGAACAGGTACTTCAGGTCGTACACCTCCGCAGTAAGAGCCAGGACATTCTGTTGTTAGTGGTGAGCTCCAGTTGTTTCGGGGCATCCCAAGTCGTCTCTATATGTACTTTTGGTATTTGCATAAAACTTTTGTGGGCGGGAGTTTGTCCCGACCACAACTCAGTTGTGTATCTATGTAGAGGCTTTTGTAGACATATTGTACAGCCATAGGAGTGTTTGGTTGATAGACGTGATGGCTCTGACGGCCAATTACTGTTTATATATATATATTTATGCGTGTCTGCTGGGCTGATACAGGTACTGTTTTCTTCTATTTACAACGAAGTGCTGCCCAAATTTCTAATTTTCATAAGTAATGTGAATGTGAAAGTATAGGTTATGAACGGGTTCTCCCGGGCCTCCTCGGCTACGGGTACCAGTCTGCTCCAATGGGATTTGGGGTGCGACATGAAGTAGTGGTAGAAATCCGGCTATCTCATTTTGGATACTCTGTGAGGCTTTACAAAGAAAACGATACAAATACGCTAAAGTTGCACTACCCCAACTATAAGACCCAATTGCATTGACGTCCTCGAGCATAGGCAGGTACATAAGCTTCAAATAAGAACCAGATGTATCTGCCATCATCGTACCCGCAATCATCCAGAACATGTAACACCTAGCCTTCTGATTGACTATTTCTTGAGTTGCCATGTCTGACAATTGTGGCTCACTTAGCATATGCGCTTTAAGCGCAGAGACCTTGAGGAAACTACTGCTAAAGTCCCGGAGAGATGGAACAAAACCTAATAATCTTTGACAAATGTTTTACCAATCACCAATAGTACTCGTCGTCTCAATGCCAAGTACCGGAGCACCATTCACGGGTAATCCATACAACACCTCGATATCTTGCAAGGTGATAGTTGCTTCACCTTTTCTAAAGTGGAAAGTATGTGTTTGAGGACGCCAACGCTCAACTAATGAAGTGATCAAACTACGATCGATAGCAGGCATATTACATCTATAAACACCATACAATCCAGATAATTTAATCACTTCTAAAACTCGTGGATGGATAGGATATTTTTCTACGAGCTTCCAAAAACTTCCATCACTCTTTCTCGTATTAAGAATCATATCAGCACTTCCATCCCATATATCCCGTGACCTATGAGTAAGTTGTTGAGTTAATACAGACGGTTCAAGTGGCCCAGGATCCAGCTTGTATGAACTACTACCAGCCATATAAAAGTACCTATACATAAGTGAATATATTCATTATAATGAACATATTAATCAGCCATAAAAAGGAAAAAATTGTTCTCTTAAGTATGAGCAAAGTCTACAAATATCCTTTCTCCTTTAAAAAATATCCCAAAATTGAAAAGAATTTAAATCCATTTGTTCCGAAATCATAATTTAGAGCATAGTTGAGTAAAATTTGAGAAATACAAAAGTTTAAAATAGAGAGTCAAGTTGAGTCTAGAAACATAGAGAGTAGATTCGTACCAAAAACACCCTTTCTATGACGTTGAGCCTAGGCTTCCGCAATCCGAAACATAGCTGAACCAACAATTACTTAGATGATGGAGTAGCCAGAGGCGTCGAAAGACACACAACAAATTTTTCTTCTTCTTCTTCGAATTAGGGCAGTGGCAAAGAGACGAGAGAATTTTATTTTCTTTTCAAAATTAGGGCAATGGTTGCCCCTAAAATAATTAGGCGTTTGATTTTTATTTGGTTGGAAAACGTTACTCATAGTAACGAATTACTTATAACAAGTTATTATAAGTAACGTTTTATGGTCCGTTAAAAGTCAAACACCGTCAGTTTTTACTGTTGCATTTTTAATAAAATAATAAAGTAATACGTTACTGGGAAGTACGTTTATACTAGTTTTGTAAAATTTTGAAAAAACATATTATTTTGGTGAATTGGTTCAAAAAATGACTTATTTTGGTCAAAAATTCATAAAACATAAGACAAACAAAGGCATCGAAAAGTCCAAAATATACTCGCACCTAGATTAAATGAAAAAAACTGAATCAGTTCATCCCATGGCTCTCCGTTGATACAGTTACGCAATGATAAGGGCATAAAATAAGCTAGAACAAATGTGAATCAAAAACTCCTAATTTATTTATGATACTGTAAAATTACATGAAATTTGCCCTCTCTAAACACCTTCACATCAGCAAGGCAGCTGCTCCAACTCCTTTGTACTTTTACCATGCTCAGGTAATTCAGGAGCAGAATACATCATGTATTTACAGAAACATAACACAACACAGAAGCTCAAAGCCAACGCTCTAATTAACAATTTTCCGCTCACAATATAAAAAGGAATCTGCAATACTAATCCGAGGAGTACGTCTTTTCCTCCAATATCATACGCTACGTGCATGAAGTGCGCACAGCCATAGACATACATGGTGAAGCCAAGCAGTAGATAAAGATAACCATAATTGAACTCCAAAAGGTGATGCAACGCAGATGCCACTATCATAGGAATGACCTCGATCAAAAATATTGCCTCAGCACCAATTAAACGGAACGGCCTGTCGTAGTACCAATACATAACAAAAGACATCACAACAACATGGGTTAAAATCCCACCACATAAGAGAATCGGGCCGAGAACTTGCGAGATCTTGTAACCACGCAGACCATTCATTAAGTTTATATATGCAAAGCCCATGCATACTGAGGGAGTGTTAATAATTTGCAGCCACCACAGATCACTAGGTTCAATAAGAGGCCCTGAAAGAAACACAAGAAAAAAAGAAGCAACTTTTCATCTCCAAACAATATCTGGCACCAAAGCTAAAAAAACACCATAAAAAGGTAATCATTTTTTCCAAGAATATTTAAACAACGAGTTTCGGTGAATATTTTGGCCTGTCCTAACTGAAAAAAAAAAGGATAATGTAGTGTCCAGAATTAACCAAGCAAACGTTAATGTAACTATTCAAAAGTGACTTGAGAAAAGATTTATTTGTAACATCTGACGTAGATTTCTTAACTTGATGCACTTGTATTACCTCCGCTCAGAGACTATAATTACCCACTGACTACATATGCATTCCTAAAGTTTCAGCTTAAGTCCATCTAAATGATATATACTATTGTTTTAAAAAGAACTCTTAGAGGTCAAAGACTTACCAACATTGGGTGATTGATAAACCCATGGCACTTCACAGCTAAAGTTGTTGACAAATGAAACGACAGCCTTCAAGCTTTGTGAGGAAACCTCCCAAGTGCGGAGGAACAGGCTACGGGGAGAGGCATGAGGACGGACAACTTGTTCACCCATCCGGCTAAAAATAATGTCAATTGTCAAACAAGATACTGCTTTACTTCACAAGAATATGTTCCTTAATTAACAAGATACCTCACTTCCTCAACTATTGCAATAAGAGAAATCAAGTAGTGGCGGAACCAAGATTCTAGCTTTTTAAAGTTACTACGGGCGCTAAACAAATAATTTGCACACATTCGATGAATTTCTTAATGACAAATGAAGGGCTTGTACAAAAGTTACTGATTCAACTGAACCCGCTATATATATAGGGTAACTCTGCATCTAAATGGAAATAAAACAGTCTAATAAGGAGCTAGCAACATCCCAAAACATTAGACACACACAAACAACTCAAATAAGATGATCAAAATATTCACAATTTCAATCCTATCAGCAAAGGCACCAAACGACTTTATGCCGTTACTCTATTTGTTTTGACATCCGTAGTCCAAAGTCCAAACGACTTTATGCCGTTACTCTATTTGTTTTGACAACCGTAGTGTCCAGACTAGCTTTCGCGCACCTCGACTAAATCAACGTCTCCCACAACCAACAGATAGAATCACCTAATGTTTTATGCCGCTACTTTAAACACTAGCTAGCAAAGTTAATTCACCTAAATAAATTATATAGTAGTGGTAATGTCTTTGTGGGAGACTCCACTTGCATGATCACACTGGATACGTTGTTGTATTATAATTCTTGTAGTAATATGGATCAAACGATTTGAAAAATTACGTGCATACCTTGTTGATAAATCAAATAAATGGATTCTTCTGGGCACACCAACACGAATATTATCTCAATTTTTATCCCAACGTAAAAACTATCAAACTAGATAGAGCTTAAGACCTAACTGTCTTTTGTTTTTGTTTTTTTTCATATAAAGAGAGGTTATATAAACCTATTCGGTACAAATTTATCCTATTCCTATTTTAATTAAAATCAGTTTTGATTAAAAAAAAAAGTTATTTGGATTTAATATATTCTCTACTCTATACTTATCTATTTATATCTATATCGATTCTATATTAAAAATAAAGAATATTTTCTTATATAATTAATTAAACTCCAAAGTTAGGTTCAAAATAATAGTAAAAAATCCTTTTTTTCAAATAAAATAGGCGATTGACTTTTCCTTAAAAAAAGTTTCAATATTACTAGAATTATTAATTTAATATTATTATTTTTTTTTTTAGGAGGAAAGTTACTCTTAGTAGAAACTAAAGCACTAATAGACGTAAGTCCAATTTCAAGGTCACCGCCTATCCAGCTCTGTTAGTGAGACAATCATAATTAAATTTTTATTTTTGAATCAAAATCGATTTTAATTGAAATAGGAATAGGATAAATTTGTACAGACAAACTAGGTTTATATAACCTCTCTTTATATGAAAAAAATAACACAGTTGGGTCATAAGTTCTATCTAGTTTGATAGTTTTTACTTTGAGATAAACAAATTGAAATAATATTCGTGTTGGTTTGCCCGTAAAAATCCATTTATTTGATCTATCAACAAGGTATGCACATAATTTTTCAAATTGTCTGATCTATATTACTACAAGAATTATAATACAACAACAACTTATAGTGATCGCACAAGTGTAGTGTGGGGTGGGTAAAGTTCATGCAGACATTACCACTACTATAATTAATCAAGGTGAATTATCGGTATAAAACACTAGTTGATTCTATCTGTTGATTGTGGGAGATGTTAGGTATTCTGTTGATTTAGTCGAGGTGCGCTAAAGCTATTTCGGATACTAGGGTTAGCAAAACGAGATAGTATTATATTCATGTATACTTTCTAATTTATGATGTGTACATATTGTGTTATAATTTATTATGTATGTAAATAAAAATTTACATTAATACAAGTGACTATTTTATATAAATCATTTCAAGTTGATAACATGTGGCAACAATTGTTGCAATAGATCAATAAATCATTGTAATAGGTAGTCAAAAAATATTGCAACAGAATAACAAAAGCATCGTTATAGATGCTATTGCAACGGTTTAATCTTGTTGCAATAGATGAAAATAGGTGTCCTAATAATTAATGGAATATTTATAATAAGTATTCAAAAAGTGTTGCAATAGAATAACAAAAGTGTCGCAATAGATGTTGTTGCAATGATTTAATGTTGTTGCAATAGATAATAATATGTGTCTCAATAAGACAAAAAGTAACCGCCATAGCTTGACCTCTGGCGACGATTCAGACAACCGTCACATAAATTGTTGACATAGACCTATCGCAATGCCCACCTAGGACGTTTGCTATCGTTGTGGTAGAGCTATGATGTAACACCCCGTAAAATTTTTCGTACACTTATCGCGATTATATGGAGTCCTAAAGACTTGCGTATGGGTTAAATTAAGTTTATGGTGTTCGGAAGTATCCCGTCAATAGTTGTATGTGTAGGTATTGGAATAAGCTTTCCAACGATATAAAGTTTGCCCAAAACAGAGGAGTATTTCATATAAGCGAGCACATTCGAAATTTCAAAACGGTGGCCGATAAGCCTGTGAACAGTAATTCTGCAGGAAAATTACTGCAGCTAGGCAATCCAACTTTAGACGATCATAAATCCTTGTACAAAAAGAACTGTGTGAGCTGCTATATATCGACGAAAATCTCCAAGTGTCTTCTTTCCGATGAAATTGGTTTCATCCAAATCCAATGTCTGAATAAGGAGCTATACCCGTTTAACTACAGCCTATAAAAAAAAATAGAATTGTGGGACAGATTTTTGGTTCAAATTTAAACGACCATAACTTCTTGTAAAGGAAGAACTGGGTGGTATACTTTATATGAAAATGAAATCCCTTTGAATTATCTTTCCAATACAATTGGTTTCACCCATATCCGATACCGGAGCAAAGAGTTATGATCGATTTATTTCAGCCTGTCAAAACTGTCCACTGGGGACAGATTCGGATTTATTTAAATTTTTAGGGCAAAATGGTCATTTTCTATTACCTCTTGGACGAAAATTGGTCTTTATAAACCTGCACTTAGCTTCATATAAATCTAATATCATCCAATTATTAAGGGAAGGCGAAACCCTAGCCTAATTTCAACTTCAAATATTTTGTGATTCAACCGTAGAAAATTCGAATTGGTTCCGTAGTTGTGTTCACCATCTCGAAAGCTTCGAGAAGCACCCCATAGTTATGTAAGGAGGATTCTAAATACAAGAGTTCATTGTTAAGGTATGAATATTGTTTATTCTTGATTCTTATCCATGAATAAGTATTGATAAAGGATTATGAGTATTGTCTTGATGTTGGAAGATAACTAGAAATACAGTTATGAATTGTTGTGTATAAATTGTTAGTAGTAAATTATGGAAGTTGCTGTATTGGATTATGGAGGATGAATTGTGGTGATATATCATTATATTAGTGGTTATGTATGCCTAGTGATCATGTTGGTATTGGATGGTGATTAAGAAGGGAAATAAAGGCTAAGAGTGATGTTGAGGGATATTTCATGAAAATGCATGATATGTGAATGTAATAAGAGTATAAGAGGATGTTTGTAGTACTCTTATTGATGATCTAAAGGATTACTTCCTAGACATTATTTGGTGAAGTTAATACCTAAATGGTAAGGTTTGGTTGCTAATACTAGTTTGCCACAAATGACTTATTGTAGATAAGTGTTCGAAGAGTACGGGAAGTCACTTGTATTGAAGTGGTTATATCAAGGTATGTAAGACATACTCTATCTAATCTTTGGCATGAATAATGACCCATGGCACTCTCAAGTAAGCTTCCAACAATGTCCTACGACACATGACACATAATAACATCATATGATCTTCGACACTACCAATTGAACTTGTTTTCACTTTTAAGATGTCCGGCTAGTCAAAAAAATGTCCATGTACTGTTGTTAACTCCGAAATGGTTTAATGAGGTATCCATTATTCTCTACTTCATTTTCATGATATTGATTACCTATTTACATGTTTTTCCTATTGAGGTATCATGGTTTCAAGTTCCATAAAGTGTGACCACAAAGTACCAATCTCAAAGATTAATTGAATTAAGAAATGGAATGTCTGTATTTTAAATTGATAATATGATGTATTGTATTAGTACCACTGATCAGTTGGCCATTGTATTATAAAGATTATGTATATATGTTATTCCAGGGGTGGTCCCTGATGTATTGTATTAGTACCACTGATCAATTGGTCATTGTATGACATATGTTATGTATTGATAAGGATTACGGGAAGTAATGATATGAAAGTAATGTGCAGGTATCCCATCAGTTCTTTTAAGTGTGGTCTACTCATACTGTTTATTCACTGGTATCTGGGTTCTGTTGATCTTTTGTATCTCATCTTGAAACTCACTGCCTTACATACTCAGTACATATTTCCGTACTGACGTCCCTCATGGGGGACCTGTGTTCATGCCTGCAGGAACAGGTACTTCAGGTCGTACACCTCCGCAGTAAGAGCCAGGACATTCTGTTGTTAGTGGTGAGCTCCAGTTGTTTCGGGGCATCCCAAGTCGTCTCTATATGTACCTTTGGTATTTGTATAAAAGTCTTTTGTGGGCGGGAGTTTGTCCCGACCCCAACTTAGTTGTGTATCTATGTAGAGGCTTTTGTAGACATATTGTACAGCCATAGGAGTGTTTGGTTGATAGACGTGATGGCTCTGACGGCCAATTACTGTTCATATATATATTTATGCGTGTCTGCTGGGATGATACAGGTACTGTTTTCTTCTATTTGCAACGAAGTGCTTCCCAAATTTCTAATTTTCATAAGTAATGTAAATGTGAAAGTATAGGTTATGAACGGGTTCTCCCGGGCCTCCTCGGCTACGGGTGCCAGTCCGCTCCAATGGGATTTGGGGTATGACAGAAGTGGTATCAGAGAAGTTCGTCCTAGTGAGTCTACAAAGCCGTGTCTACGTAGAATCTCATTTATCGGTGTGTTGTGCACCACATCTATAAACAGGAGGCTATTGGACATTTAGGGATTGTTTCCACTCTCTATTTCTTAGATCGTGCAATAGATCCCATAGTAGAGATAAAGTCATAATCAATCGCTTAATCCAATTGTTTCTTTTTTTTTATTTATTATAGTGACGATGCCGGTTACAAGGAGAAAGAATAAATGGAAGCGAGTAGATGCAGTAGCCGGAGAAGGTACTAGTAAGTCACCACCGGCACAAGCTGAACAAAGTGAGTCTCAAGCTGAGCATATATCAGGCGCTTCTTCTCCTCTGGAAGGGTCGTCTATTAATGCTGTTGATCGAGATTTGAGAGATGCAGTACAACTTCTAACACGTATAGTTGCCGGTCAAGTTCAAGGGCAAGCTATTCTTACCACGGGTTCTAGTGGTACGGATAGAGCAGCTAGCCTTCGGACATAGGATTTTTTGAAACTAGATCCTCCTACTTTTACCGGATCAGATATTAACGAAGACCCGCAGGACTTTGTCGACCAAACCCAAAGGGCTCTAGATGTTATGCACATATCCGGTAATGATATGGTTGAGCTAGCAGCATATAGACTGAAAGGAGAGGCTATATTGTGGTACGAGGATTGGAAACGATCTAGGGGTATTGATGCACCTCCAACTACGTGGGGAGAGTTCAAAAATGCATTTATTGATCATTATCTTCCATTTGAGACTCGTCAGGCCCGTGCAGATCAATTCTTAAATCTTCGTCAGGGTAATATGAGTGTAAGGGAGTATAATCTTCGATTTAACTCCTTGTCTCGATATGCTTCTAATGTGGTAGCTACTATGGATGACAGAGTTCATCACTATGTGGATAGATTGGAACCATACTTGGTTAGAGATTGTACTATTGCTGCTTTGAACAAGTACATGGATATAGCGAGGATACAAGCTTTCGCTAAGAAGATGGAAGATCAGAGGCAAAGAAGAAGAACCCAGGAATCAGAAAAAGGATATTCTAAGCGGCCCAGAGCTATAGGGCAGTTTGTGGAATCTCGGGGAGGTTTTAGGCCTTCGTTCTCTCATAGATTGCCTAGCCCATTATCTTCTTATCCTGCAACTAGTGCTCCACCGCAATTTCAAAGGTTCAGAGGTAATCAGTTCGGGCAAAGCAGTGAAAATCAGAGTTCGCGAATAGTGGGGTATCAAGGGCAAGGGAGTATGAGTCAATTGAGACCTCCACGACACCCGTGCCCCATATGTAGAAAATTTCACTTTGGCGAATGTCGGCTTGGGACGAACAATTGCTTTTGGTGTGGTAAGCCGGGGCATATGGCTAGGGATTGCCCACGCAGGACCACAAGTAGTATAACACGACCTACCGGATCAGCTGTTCCGTCATCTTCGGTGCCTCCTTTGAGTAGGGGTGCACAACCTATGGGTCACGGTAGAGGTGATAGAGGAGCAGCTAGTGCTAGCGGAGCTCAGAACCGTGTGTATGCCCTAGCAGATCGGCAGAATTTAAAGGCTTCTCCAGACGTGGTTACAGGTACGTTGTCCATCTTTGCATTTGATGTGTATGCCTTAATTGATCCTGGTTCTACATTATCGTATGCTACTCCTTTGGTTGTGGGAAGGTTTGGAAGAACACCCGAATTATTAGCCAAGCCATTTGAAGTATCAACGCCAGTGGGGGAATCTCTTATAGCTAGGAATGTTTATCGAAATTGTGTTGTGAATATTTGTGGTCGTGATACGATGGCCGATCTTGTTGAGTTAGAAATGGTAGATTTTGATGTTATTATGGGCATGGATTGGTTAGCGTCTTGTTATGCTACAGTAGATTACCGTTCTAAGAAGGTATATTTCCATTTCCCAAATAAGGCAGTCCTTGAATGGAAGGGTAATGTTGGTGCGCCGAGAGGTAGATTTATTTCTTACTTTAAGGCAAGAAAAATGATTTCCAAGGGGTACATATACCATCTGGTTAGAGTAAGGGATACAGAGGCAGAGCCGCCAACTTTTCAGACCGTTCCGATTGTGAATGAATTTCCTGATGTATTTCCTAAAGAACTACCAGGTTTACCTCCTGAACGAGAAGTGGAGTTTGGTATTGATTTGTTGCCAGAAACACAGCCAATCTCAATTCCTCCTTATAGAATGGCACCAGCAGAGTTGCGAGAATTGAAAGAGCAACTGAAAGACTTGCTAGAGAAGGGATTCATCAGGCCTAGTATGTCCCCTTGGGGAGCACCAGTATTGTTTGTGCGTAAGAAAGATGGTTCGCTGAGGATGTGTATTGACTATCGGCAATTGAATAAGGTGACTATCAAGAATAAATACTCTCTTCCCCGAATTGATGATTTATGTGACCAGTTGCAGGGTGCCCAGTGTTTTTCCAAGATTGACTTGAGATTAGGCTATCATCAAGTGAGAGTCAAGGATAAAGATATACCCAAGACAGCTTTCCGAACACGGTATGGTCATTATGAATTCCTGGTTATGTCATTCGGGTGGACAAATGCACCTGCAGTTTTTATGGATCTGATGAATAGGATGTTTAAGCCATTTCTAGATGTGTTCGTGATAGTTTTCATAGATGATATTCTGGTCTACTCTAGATCAGAAAAGGACCATGTTAATCACTTAAGGCAGGCGTTGCAGATTTTTTGTGATCGTAAGCTGTATGCAAAGTTTTCTAAATGTGAGTTTTGGCTCAAGTCAGTGGCATTTTTGGGCTATATTGTATCCAGTGAAGGCATAAAAGTTGACACTCAGAAGATTGAGGCTGTGAAGAATTGGCCAAGACCCACGACGCCTATGGAGATTTGTAGTTTCCTCGGGTTGGCAAGTTATTATAGAAGGTTTGTTAAAGGTTTTTCTTCTATTTCTGCACCCTTGACTAAGTTGACGCATAAAGCCTCCAAGTTTCAATGGAATGATGCCTGTGAAAAGAGTTTCCAGGATCTGAAGAGCAAGTTGACTTCTACGCTGGTATTGGTACTTACTGAAGGCACAGAAGGGTATGCAGTGTACTGTGATGCTTCGAGAATTGGCTTAGGATGTGTACTAATGCAACATGGTAGAGTAATAGCCTATGGCTCTAGACAGTTGCGACCACATGAGAGGAATTATCCCACGCATGATCTTGAGCTAGCTGCAGTTGTATTTGCTTTGAAGATATGGCGCCACTACTTATATGGGGTTCATGTTGACATATATACCGATCATAAGAGCCTGCAATATATCTTCAGTCAGAAATATCTAAACTTGAGGCAGCGGAGATGGCTTGAATTGTTGAAAGATTATGATGTTGATATCTTGTATCATCCAGGGCGAATGTGGTAGCGGATGCACTGAGTCGTATGTCTAAAATGGCATCTATAGAAAAGTAGGGGATGATTAAGGATCTTCACCAACTAGCTAATTTGGGAGTTCGACTTCTCGAAACTCCAGATGAAGAGGTTACTGTACGTAATGCAGCGGAATCTTCATTGATAGCTGAAGTGAAAGAGAAGCAGTATGCAGATCCAATTTTATTGCAGCTTAAGGAGGATGTGCAGAGTGGCACGACAAAGGCATTTGAGCTTACGCGAGAAGGAGTGCTTCAGTGTCAGAATCGTTTATGTGTACCTGATGTAGTTGAGCTAAGAGAGAGAATTATGA
The DNA here is from genome assembly GCA_030864225.1 of Capsicum baccatum var. pendulum. Lineage (NCBI taxonomy): Eukaryota > Viridiplantae > Streptophyta > Magnoliopsida > Solanales > Solanaceae > Capsicum > Capsicum baccatum. The sequence goes on from CM061558.1 coordinate 141,167,053, forward strand.
CCGAAGCACACTGTTCAAGGTATTCCATCCATCCAGGGTCGACTAAGATGTATCAAGATTTGAAAGCAATATATTGGTGGAATGACACGAAGAAGAATATTGCCGAATTTGTAGCGGAATGTCCGAATTGTCAAAGAGTCAAAGTAGAACACCAGAAACCCGGTGGTTACATGCAATGTATAGATCTTCCAGTCTGGAAGTGGGACAAGATCAATATGGATTTCATCACCGGTTTGCCTCGTACATATCGGAAGTTTGATTCCATATGGGTGATCATTGATAGGCTTACCAAATCTGCGCACTTCTTACCAGTTAAGATAACTTATACGGCGGAAGAGTATGCGAAGTTGTATATTAAGGAGATCGTTCGGTTATATGGAGTTCCAATTTCCATTATATCCGATCGAGGAGCCCAATTTACCGCGAATTTCTGGAAGTCTTTTCAAAGGAGTTTGGGGACACAAGTAAATCTAAGTACGGCTTTTCATCCTCAAACGGACGGACAACCGGAACGTACCATCCAGACACTTGAAGATATGCTACGAGCATGTGTATTAGATTTCAAAGGCAACTGGGATGATCACCTACCTCTTATCGAGTTTGCCTACAATAATAGCTATCATTCAAGTATCAAAATGGCACCATATGAAGCATTGTATGGAAGAAAGTGTAGATCGCCAATAGGATGGTTTGAAGCAGGTGATGCGGTCTTATTTGGACCGGATCTTGTTTATCAAGCAATCGAGAAGGTTAAAGTGATCCAACAACGGCTTGCAACAGCTCAAAGTCGACACAAATCTTATGCGGATGTTAGAAGAAGAGGACTTGAGTTTTCTATCGACGATTGGGTATTCTTGAAAGTATCACCAATGAAAGGAGTGATGAGGTTTGGCAAGAAAGGAAAGTTAAGTCCACGATACATAGGTCCGTATAAGATCATTCAAAGATTTGGACAAGTTGCTTATGAGTTAGAGCTACCTCAAGAGCTCTCAGCAGTTCATCCCGTATTTCATGTTTCGATGCTTCGCAAGTACATCGGAGATCCATCGCACATCACTACTACGGAAGATGTACAAGTTACAGAAGATCTCACTTTTGAAGAAATGCCTATTGCTATTCTTGATCGCCAAATTAAAAAGATAAGGAATAAAGAGATAGCATTGGTAAAAGTACTTTGGAGGAATCAACAAGTTGAGGAGATCACATGGGAAGCCGAGGAAGCGATGAAGATTAAGTACCCTTACCTATTCAACGATGAGGAGGAAGTTCATGAGACGGAAGAAGAACAATAACAAGTAAGTGTTTACTTTTATGCAAGGATGTTATGATGATGAATATGTTAATTGTAAGCTTGGACATGTCTTAATTGAGTAACTATGCTAACATTCGAGGACGAATGTTCTTAAGGGGGGGATAATGTAACACCCCGTAAAAATTTTCGTACACTTATCGCGATTATATGGAGTCCTAAAGACTTGCGTATGGGTTAAATTAAGTTTATGGTGTTCGGAAGTATCCCGTCAATAGTTGTATGTGTAGGTATTGGAATAAGCTTTCCAACGATATAAAGTTTGCCCAAAACAGAGGAGTATTTCATATAAGCGAGCACATTCAAAATTTCAAAACGGTGGCCGAGAAGCCTGTAAACAGTAATTCTGCAAGAAAATTACTGCAGCTAGGCAATCCAACTTTAGACGATCATAACTCCTTGTACAAAAAGAACTGTGTGAGCTGCTATATATCGACGAAAATCTACGAGAGTCTTCGTTCCGATGAAATTGGTTTCATCCAAATCCAATGTCTGAGCAAGGAGCTATACCCGTTTTACTACAGCCTATCAAAAAAAAACAGAATTGTGGGACAGATTTTTGGGTCAACTTTAAACGACCATAACTTCTTGTAAAAGAAGAACTGGGTGGTATACTTTATATGAAAATGAAATCCCTTTGAATTATCTTTCCAATTCAATTGGTTTCACCCAAATCCGATACTGGAGCAAAGAGTTATGATCGATTTATTTCAGCCTGTCAAAACTGTCCACTGGAGACAGATTCGGATTTATTTAAATTTTTAGGGCAAAATGGTCATTTTATATTACCTCTTGGACGAAAATTGGTCTTTATAAACCTGCACTTAGCTTCATATAAATCATATATCATCCAATTATTAAGGGAAGGTGAAACCCTAGCCTAATTTCAACTTCAAATATTTTGTGATTCAACCGTAGAAAATTCGAATTGGTTCCGTAGTTGTGTTCACCATCTCGAAAGCTTCGAGAAGCACCCCATAGTTATGTAAGGAGGATTCTAAATACAAGAGTTCATTGTTAAGGTATGAATATTGTTTATTCTTGATTCTTATCCATGAATAAGTATTGATAAAGGATTATGAGTATTGTCTTGATGTTGGAAGATAACTAGAAACACAGTTATGAATTGTTGTGTATAAATTGTTAGTAGTAAATTATGGAAGTTGCTGTATTGGATTATGGAGGATGAATTGTGGTGATATATCATTATATTAGTGGTTATGTATGCCTAGTGATCATGTTGGTATTGGATGGTGATTAAGAAGGGAAATAAAGGCTAAGAGTGATGTTGAGGGATATTTCATGAAAATGCATGATATGTGAATGTAATAAGAGTATAAGAGGATGTTTGTAGTACTCTCATTGATGAGCTAAAGGATTACTTCCTAGACATTATTTGGTGAAGTTAATACCTAAATGGTAAGGTTTGGTTGCTAATACTAGTTTGCCACAAATGACTTATTGTAGATAAGTGTTCGAAGAGTACGGGAAGTCACTTGTATTGAAGTGCTTATATCAAGGTATGTAAGACATACTCTATCTAATCTTTGGCATGAATAATGACCCATGGCACTCTCAAATAATCTTCCAACAATGTCCTACGACACATGACACATAATAACATCATATGATCTTCGACACTACCAATTGAACTTGTTTTCACTTTTAAGATGTCCGGCTAGTCAAAAAAATGTCCATGTACTGTTGTTGACTCCGAAATGGTTTAATGAGGTATCCATGATTCTCTACTTCATTTTCATGATATTGATTACCTATTTACATGTTTTTCCTATTGAGGTATCATGGTTTCAAGTTCCATAAAGTGTGACCACAAAGTACCAATCTCAAAGATTAATTGAATTAAGAAATGGAATGTCTGTATTTTAAATTGATGATATGATGTATTGTATTAGTACCACTGATCAGTTGGTCATTGTATTATAAAGATTATGTATATATGCTATTCCAGGGGTGGTCCCTGATGTATTGTATTAGTACCACTGATCGATTGGCCATTGTATGACATATGTTATGTATTGATAAGGATTACGGGAAGTAATGATATGAAAGTAATGTGCAGGTATCCCATCAGTTCTTTTAAGTGTGGTCTACTCATACTGTTTATTCACTGGTATCTGGGTTCTGTTGATCTTTTGTATCTCATCTTGAAACTCACTGCCTTACATACTCAGTACATATTTCTGTACTGACGTCCCTCACGGGGGACCTGTATTCATGCCTGCAGGAACTGGTACTTCAGGTCGTACACCTCCGCAGTAAGAGCCAGGACATTCTGTTGTTAGTGGTGAGCTCCAGTTGTTTCGGGGCATCCCAAGTCGTCTCTATATGTACCTTTGGTATTTGTATAAAAGTCTTTTGTGGGCGGGAGTTTGTCCCGACCCCAACTCAGTTGTGTATCTATGTAGAGGCTTTTGTAGACATATTGTACAGCCATAGGAGTGTTTGGTTGATAGACGTGATGGCTCTGACGGCCAATTACTGTTCATATATATATTTATGCGTGTCTGCTGGGCTGATACAGGTACTGTTTTCTTCTATTTGCAACGAAGTGCTGCCCAAATTTCTAATTTTCATAAGTAATGTAAATGTGAAAGTATAAGTTATGAACGGGTTCTCCCGGGCCTCCTCGGCTACGGGTGCCAGTCCGCTCCAATGGGATTTGGGGTATGACATATGACAACATTTTTTCTGTCTCTTGCAACGATTTTGTAACCGTCACCATAGGAATAATTTCTAGTAGTGCGGTGGTCTAAATATTAGCGTATAAACTTGCACACACCCGGTGCATACATCAAACTAATGTTCTTTATCATGATTAAGTAATTAAATTAAGTGATTACATGTTAATTAATAATGGTTAAGTAACATGAACTCTAAATTCAAACATATGACATGTATGTATTGGCTTGGTGTATGTTTTATCCAAATTGAAGGAAATTCATGCATAGAAAAGAAGTATTTCCTCCGTTTCATTTTATTTGTCATTTTTTAATCGGACACAAAATTTAAAAAATGAATGATGACTTTATAAGGTTTATAAAATTGCTCCTCTTAAAGTCACTTTAATATTTACTTTTTATCTTATTTAGTGGGATCAATTATCCTATAGCATCATGCATACGCTTAAACTATTTTTTATTTTTTTACTAATATATTATCAAGGTCTAATAGATTCTTTGAGATGACTAATATTATTATCTATTGAGTTGGTTAGACAATCAAACGGTATTAATATCTTGTACCAAACCAAATACCGATTATCGAAATGTTAAAATTTTACTTCCAAATACCTTACCAAATACCGAATTATCGAATACCAATTATCAATTTTTTTGGTTCGGTTCGGTAATTCAGTTTTTGGTATTTTATGCCCAGCCCTACTCATCACGACATGATTTCCACCATCAAAACTTCATTGGGATTCACCTGAGTATTATTTTTTGGGAAAAGGCTCAAATATGCCATCGAACTATTAAAAATGGCTCATTTGTGTCATCCGTTAAAAGTTTGGCTTGTTTATGCAATTGCCGTTACAAAACATGTTCATCCATGTCATTACTTGTTAACGGTGGTTTTTCAAAAACAGTCTTGCCATGTGTCGTCTTACTAAAGGTCCACATCATAAATTAATTATAAAAAAGGCTTAAATATGCCATCGGACTATCAAAAATGGCTCATTTAAGCCATCCATTAAAATTTCAATAATTTTTCCTTAACTGAAAGGGAATAAGAGATGGAAATTTTGTAGGATTTTCATCGGATTTCACATCTTCTAAGTGAACCTTTTAATTTTCATTGGACTTGAATGTTATTTTAGTGAAGGCAACCTTTAATGCATTATTTATTATTTTAAAAAAAAAAATCTAAAAAGTACATGTATTTGTGATGGTGGTATATTAAGTTTTTTTTTCAACATCTAAACTCTAAAATCTACATGTATCTTTTTAATTAGGTGTCAATATTTGGTTGGAGTACTAGTCCACGTAAGAGCAATTTTCACGCATATGTGCTGCAAGATTGAGGTATTTTTTTTTGTTCAGCTTTTGTATAGTTAAAGGGACTATTTGTACACTGGCAAAGTTAATATGTAAAATCTACGTGTATTTTTTTAATTAGGTGGCAGCATTTAGAGTACTAGTCCACGTAGGAACGATTGAGTTTCACGTATATGTGTTGCAAGATTGAAGTATTTTTTTATTCAGCTTTTGTATTGTTAAAGGGCCTACTTGTATACTGGCAATGTTAAAGCTCATAGTTATAATTTGATGTCAAGTTAAAGGTCCTATTTATGTATTATGCCTTTTGAAAAACCGCCTTAACAAATATTGGACATATTTTGTAACGGCGATGGCATAAATGAGCCAAACTTTTAACGGATGGAATAAATGAGCTATTTCTGATACTTTAATAGCATATTTGAGTTTTTTCTCTTTGTTTTAATTAAAGTTGTGAACCTCTAGTAAGATGACACGTGGCAAAGTTGTTTTTGAAAAACCACCATTAACAAGTAATGGCATGTATGAACCTGTTTTGTAACGGCGATGGCATAAATGAGCCAAACTTTTAACGGATGACATAGTTGAGCCATTTCTAATAGTTGGATGGTATAGTTTGCCAATGTATTCCTTTGTTATATGAGATTAGAGGAATGTTGCTCCTAATCTCTAATTTTTCCAAAAAAGATGAATTAAGATTTGGTTTGGAGGGAAAAAATTATGGTTTGATATTTGAAACAAAATTGTTAGTCCACAGTGAGAGAAACATCATAAATGATATGATCCACTGTGAACTCTGTACATCAGTAGAAAGAGATTTTAATTTTGCTGAAAATGGAGTCTTAAAATCCAACAAAAAGGGATTTTGATTTAGCTGAAAATGGAGGAGCATGGTGAAACATAAAGAAAGAAAGTGGATGCAAAAATGGCTAAACGAGGAGAGTAAAAAGATCCTACAGAATATATGTAGGTAAAGATAAAAAAAAGATACTGTAATACAGAATATACGTAGGTAAAGTAGGGGTGTCAAACGGGTCGGGCCGACCCGGCTCGATTATCTAACCCGGCCCGGTTTGACCCGACCCGGTAAGCCCTAGGGCTTTAGGGTTCCGGGTCCCGGGCCGGTTATTTTATTAAAATGGGCCCGGTTAATCCGGCCCGGACCTGGCCCAGTCCAGGCCCGCCGGTTAACCGGCCCGGCCCGAAAAATTAAAAAAATAAATTTTTGGATTTTGGGCCAAACTAGCCGTTGGCCCAACGGCTATATAGCCGTTTTTGGGTCCAAACGGCTAGTTTGGGCCCATTTAGTAAAAAAAAAAAAAAAAAAAACTTTAAAAAATATTTTTTAATCCCCAAAAAAAATCTATAAATACCCTACAACTTCAAATCATTTTTCACACAATTTTTCACTCTCTCAAATCTCATTCTCTCTCAAATCTCAATTCTCAATTCTCAAATATTCAATATATTTAATTTCTTAAAGTGTTCACATTAATTTTTTAATTTTTCGCTTACAAAGTACGAGCGGAAGTTTCTAAAGTCGCAATCTTCGGATACTTCCAAAATTTGGTATTGTCGTTCCATCTCTTACGTTTAATTTTTATTTATTGTATTAATTGTTTAATATTTAATTTTATTATATTTGTGTATTTTGAATATTTTTAGTTTAATTTAATTTATATTATGGATAAATTAAAAAACCTCGCTACTAAAGGTGTTAAAATTTTTTGTCCCGGAAGCGGTAGTGGTAGTAAAAAGCGAATTAATAGCGGTAGAGGTAGTTCAAGTAGTAGATATACCCGTGTGCCTTCGCCTCCGGTACCGCTTGGTACACCTTTTGAGGAAGAAATAGGTGTCGGTGCTCACGATATGGATTATGTAGAAACTCAGGAAAATTATGGTATAGAACAAGAAAATGAAGTAGATGCGGTTAATTTAGACGAAGATAATGAAAATATTGCTGAAACACCCGCAGTAGGAGATGCTAAGTTAGATCTGAATCAGTTAATCTCTCCTCCCGTCCTCCCAGTGCCCCAAAACCTCGTAAAAGAACTAGTATTGCATGGTAATGTTTTGAACGTGTATATCAGATATTGAGGTGCAGTGCAATATTTGTCAACAAATATATAAGCATAGAAGTGGAGGCAAGCAAGGGGGTACGGGTATATTAATGAGATATATAGCTAAAGATCACAAAAGAGAGTTAAATATTGCAAAAGGTGGTGGGGATGTTGGTGGCTCAACGCAAACTAGAATGGACCCAACAAACGGTCAAGTAGCGAAAAAGTATAATAAATTGAGGGACAGGGAAGAAATAGCTAAAATGGTAGCTGTGGGTTGTTTGCCTTTTAGTTTTCCTTCTTCTGATGCCTTTATTCGTTATATACAAGTAATTTATAATCCTATGTTTAATGGTATTCCTAGAACTACTTGTCGGTCTGATATTTTTAGACTCCATTCACAATATTATTTTTATTTATCAACATTGTTAAAAAATATTCAATGTAGATTGTCCTTAACTTCTGATCTTGGTTAACTTCTGATCTTGGTCGTACTGTAAATAAAAATTATTATTTAACCGTTACTTGTCATTGGATGGATAGTAATTTCGTGATGCAAAAACGTATTCTTGCTTTTTTATATGATGAAGATCGTAAACATACTGGATAATTTATTGTTGATTCTATTGTTAAAATTGCTGGATATTATGGTATAGAAAATAAAATTTTATGTATTACTTTTGATAATGCTTCTAACAACAAGACTGCTATAACAAAAATAAAATCTACGCTATCTCCGCCCTTGCCTGAAATTTTTCATATTAAGTGTGCATGTCATATATATAATTTAATTGTAAAAGATGGTCTTGAGTTTTTTGAGCTTTATATTGAAAAAAATCGTCTTGCCGTTGGTTTTATTAAAGAAAATAATCGTATATCGAGAATTAGAGAATTTAAAGTTATATGTCAAGAAAATGAACTTACACCGATTTTGATGCCTGAGGAAATTGATACTAGATGGAATTCTATGTATGAATTTTTAAAAACTTGTTATAAATATAGAATTCCTATTACACTAGCTTTTAACCAACATTGCGGTTCATTTACTGATTCTGCTGATAAAATGCTACATAATTCTGATTGAGTTGTAATTAATGATCTTGTTAAGTTTTTAGAAAAATTTTATGTAGCTACGGTTGAATTTTCCGGTGCTTACTATCCTACTGTTTGTAATATTTTGGCATATATAGCCGATATTTCTGGTTTGCTCCAACAATATAAAAATAAAGAAGGTTATAAAGAAGCTGTTGGAGCCATGCTTACGAAATTTAAAAAATATTTTTTCCCGATTCCCCCTATTTACTTGGTTGGTGCTATGCTAAATCCGTGCATGAAATATAATCATATGTGTCACTTTAGTACTCTTATTTATACTAACTTAGAAATAAATACTAACCATGATTCTGAACAAGTACAACCTGATTTGTGGACGGCTACGGCTGATGCAAAGGATTAAATAGAAAAATTATATAATCACTATGCTGATTTATTTGATTCAGCCGTACCTACAAATATCACTCCAACTGTCGCTCTTCATCCTCCCGAGGAGCCATCATCTTCTAAAAGGCCAGCACATAGTGGTTTTTCTGATTCGTTTTATGATTTAAATTGCTGGAACAGTGTTGATGAGAGGACTTACACATCAACTTATCGGGAAGAGCTGAAATATTATCTTCGGACGGCACCAGAGGATCGCAGACGACGGATCAACACGTTGGATTGGTAGAGGAATAATGAATCACAATATCCTGTGCTTTCAAGATTAGCTAGAGATATCTTGAATGTTCCAATGTCAACCATTGCATCAGAGAGCGCCTTCAGTCAGGGTCGACAGCAGCTTGGAGACAACCGACACTCATTGGGAAGCAATGCAATGAATGTTCTAGTTTGCCTCAGAGATTGGATTAGAGCGGAAAGAAGAAACCAAGGAATGGAACCGGAGCCGAGCGACGAGCTGAAACTTGAAGAAATTATGACTTCACGGGAGAACTCAGCAGAATCAAGTCCAATGCATGGTTTTGCCCCCGTTGACTTCGACTATCCTATGCAAGTTCCCATTAATATTAACATGAATGAGTTGGAAAAAATGATGCATAATTTATAGATTTTTCATTCATGTAAATTATAAATTTTGGATCATTTTGCAATCAATAAAATTCCCCAAATTCATTCACTCCTTAGTCGTTGTTTTTTATTTTTTTTATTTAACGATTTAAAATTTTAAATTGAATTTCTAGTTTTCTACTTTAAATTAGAAACTTACTTCTAATATATTATTAATTTACTACCAAATATTATTAATTTATTATATTAAGTAGCATATGTTTTGTATATTTGTGCATATATCTTCTATAGAAGTGTATATTTAACGTATACATGTGTATATGTTTTATAAATTAGTATATATCTATACATATTGTAATGTATATATAATGTACTATATTTTATAAGTAGTAGTATATATACATTGAATGGTGCGTATACACGTGTATATATCTTCTATAGAAGTGTATATTAAATGCATACATGTGTATATGTTTTATAAATTAGTATATAACTATACAAATATATATTGTAATGTATATACATTATAGTATATTTCATTTAAAGTATTACATATACATAGAATAGAGTGGATGAATCTTCTATAGACGTGTATATTTAACGTATACATGTGTATATATTTTATAAATTAGTATATAACTATACAAATATATATTGTAATGTATATATATTGTATATATCTCATTTAAAGTATTACATATACATAGAATAGAGTGTATATATGTGAATAGATCTTCTATAGACGTGTATATTTAACGTATACATTACTTTTATGTTTTATAAATTAGTATATATATTGTAGTATATACTTTTTTTAAAGTAGTACATATATATTGAATGGTGCGTATATATGTGTATATATCTTCTATAGACGTATATCTTTAAAGTATACAAGTGTATATGTTTTATAAATTAGTATGTAACTAAATATATATATATATATATATATATATTGTTGTATATATATATGTATATCACTATATTGTAGTATATTTTTTATTTAAAGTAGTACATATATATTGAATGGTGCATATATATGTGTATATATCTTCTAAAGTAGTATATATTTAACGTATACATGTGTATATGTTTTATAAATTAGTATATATATATATATATTGTAGTGTATATATATATATATATTATACTATTATAGCATATATTTTATTTAAAGTAGTACGTATAGTCATATATAATTATATATTGAATGGTACGTATATATGTGTAATTGTTTATACTTTATATATTTTTTTAAAAATATATATTGTATATTGGAGTGTATATAGTGTATATTGGAGTGTATATAGTGTACATTGGATTTTTTATTTATTTTTTAAACGGGTTTGACCGATTTTTAACCGGGTTTGACCGGGTTTTGCTGGCTTTGACCAGATTGGGTTAAGTGGGCCGGGTTCGGGTGGGTTTTAATTTTTTTACTGTTTGGCCCAGCCCGGTTAATGTCAAACCCGGCACGTAACTGGCCCAGAACCCGGGTAAAATGGGAGAGTCGGTTCCGGGTTAGCCTAGCCCGGCTTGTTTGACACTCTTAAGGTAAAGATAAAAAAAAATCTTTCTCGAAAAGGTGAACTACTTTCTAGTCATAGATGAGTCTGTTTTTGTTTTTTACCTAAATGTAGGTCACGTAGGAAAATGTAAAATATTACTATTATAATTCTACACTATCAACATTGAAAAATATACTATTATTTTTTAGAATTAAATGGGATCAATACCGATAAAAGTGAAACTGTATCTTTAAATAATTATTAAATAAAAAATAATATTTTTTTAGATGAATTAAAAAAAATGACGACATATAAAATAAGACGGAAAGAGTATTAATCTCTCCAAATCTATATAACATGTATTTGTTGATCTATCTAAGACTAAGTAGAAATTATGTCTAGACATTTCATCGCTTAAAAGGTATTGAATTAAAAGAACAAAGATTTTATACTGCTATTTTACATTAATGTCAAATAAAGTTAAAGTCGTTCAGTAAATCATTGACACGTTTATTATAAATCACTTTTGAGCGTGTAATTTTAAAATCAAATTAAATTTTTACGTATCTCGTTATGTGCTAAATGATCATTTACTTTTTTTGAATCTAAATTAGATAGTACCCCTTTATGTGCTAAATGATCATTTACTTTTAGGGATCTGTCATAGACTTTGTTGTGTAGCAGTATAATAATTCCAATGGATTTGTTTTACGTAAATAAATGTAGTACAAAATGCAATTCTTAAAATAAATAATTAAAAAAAGGGTAGGGGGTGGGGGTAGGTGTAGGGGGAGGCAGGGGTTTGATTAGCAAAATGGGAGGAGAAAAATAAATTACATGTTATTATGTGTACAAGCGGAGTCAGAATTTCAATTAAGGGGCTCAGTATTCAAAACATTTTTGGTCGAAGGGGTTCAACATCTATTATAATTACATAAAAAATAATTTTAATCATATATAAATGGTATATTTTTTCGTCGAAAGGGGTTCGGATGAATACCCTTATAACGAAAGGTTGTCTCCGCCCTGATTATTTATAGAGGCGGAGCCAGGATGTCAACTAAGGGATTCAATATTCAAAGAAAACCTAGTCGAAGGGGATTCAACACCTACTATGACCACATAAAAATAATTTTAATTATATATAAATAGTATACTTTTTCATCAAAGGAGATTCAGATGAACCCCGCTGACTCACCCCTGTGTAAATAACTTTTAGCGTATTATATAATAAATCTATTGTAAAACTACGTGATCACCGAAACTTAATTACTAGATTTGAATATTTTTTGTATGTTTTGATCCTAGCGGAAGCTTATGACAAACTTAGTGATCGTAAACTAGCAGACATTTTCTCTTTCCATTGTGAATATATATTTATGTGTATGGTATGCTTTAGTTAAAAATAAATCATTTTTCATATGTAATTTAAAGTAACGTGAAACATTTTTATATGCTACTCATATATTTATAAGTTAAATTATTTACTGAGTATGGAAAATATGAAATACTCGCGAAGAAAATATTGATAATTCAAACTAGAAGCACCAATATGGGTTGTGATGCAGTGGGTGGGGCTGCTCTATCCTTAACCAGAGGTCGAAGGTTCGACCCTGGGTACGGAGAAAACTCTGTTGGGAGTGCTGCCACCTTAATGGGCCCTACAATAAGCGATCCGCATTAGTCGGGGCTCTAATGCGGGCACCAGACACCGGATGAGAAATCAAAAAATTCAAACTAGAGGCGAATTCAGAATTTGAAGTTTGTAGGTGCACCAGAGTTGTTAAAGGCACGCAAAAGCCCTGAAGCAAGACTCAAAATGTGTTGAGCCCTCACCTCACTTAATGTGCAGTTTAGGACTTTAGATTCTAATGTCTAAAGCATGTTTTCCCTTGTCATTGTCTATGAGGTTTTTCTGAAGAGACGAACATTAATCAATTAATATTTTACTTTATAAAAAAAAAAAAAAAAATTTGTTCATATATTTGTCATTCATGCTTATCTTATTAGTTTTGGATGAAACATGCATTTTTTTTCTCTCTCTTTATGACTTTTACGTTAAATCTCACGCTTTATTTACACTTTGTGTTTAAAGCCGCAACAGGTCTTAAAGTTTTTTTTTTTGACTTTTTTTTCTTTAAGAACTCATATATTCACTTCACTCTTTTAAGAAAATTTTAATTACAAGTATAGTCGTATATTTTACTAATCTAAACTTACTAATAATGTTTGAGAACATTAAATTTGAATATTATTACTTTACATCATAGTCACTTTCTCTTCTCAATCTACCTTCTATGTTCATCGTCACCTCACACCGAAGCTAGTAAACAAATTAAAAATCAATTATACATTGGAGGTGTTTGAAGAAGAGTGAGTTTATAAAAGGCTAAACATATTTACAATCTCTAAATAAAATTTGACACCTCAACTACACATTATTCATTTTAAACATTTCAATGACATTATGACACTTTTTGTACAGACTTAAATTATGTTTTCAATCAAATGACAACATATAACATGAGATGGAGGGAATGTGTGTGTATATATATATGTATGTGTGTGTATGTGTGTGTGTGTAAGTGAGGATTTGAAGGATAATTTTGTCATTTATGATTTAAGCTCAAAAATAAATTAGATTGGGATTGTTATACCACTAAATATATAGATCAGAATTATTTATCTTGATACTATTTATTAGTACTGAGATAAGATATTCCAAACTTAACAACCAAATAAAATATCAAAAAATTTATTCGAAAACCATTATCTTATCTCGAAACTATTTGTATTAATATCTTACAGCAAACGACCCTTAATCATTTGAAGCTTTGGCTTAAAGTTGGATAAGGAAAAATTATATGACATGGCAAATATGTGTCATGTATTTTTTGACTCACCAAGGTGGTGGTGGGTGAGCGCTAGAACATTTTTGGTAGTACTACGTTTTAATTTTGTCCCTCTGCATTTTTGCTGCCTCTCTTTTGTGATAGCTATTAATAGTAATATTTTTTTGGCGCCTTTTTTTACTCCTTAGAACATTGTCCTATGACACAAGAATTAGGAAAGTGCGAATTTTATCTATATGATAATGAATCGTATTTAATGATAAAGGGTAAAATTGATAGAAATAGATAGATTATCCATTAACTTTATAAATTGAACAAGTATTATTGAACATTTCAAATTAAAAAATGGACAAATAAAAATAAACGAAAGGAGTAATTTTTGAGATTAATTATTTCCTACATCTATTTTTGTTTGTCACTATTTTAAAAATAGAATTTAATTTTAATTATTATTTTTAAAATATAAAAAATAATTCTTTTCATGTCTTACGTCATTAAAAACTCAAATTGTGTTTTAAGTTCAAAATTTTCCTCTAAATGAAGGATTTCAATTTTAAGTTTTCTGGTTTTAAATTTTATTAAAGTGAAAATTTGACTCATAAATTTGTATTTTGCAAAAGATTTATAATTTTAATTTTTATTTATATAAAAAAGTAACACGTGAAGAGATTGTTTGAATTATGTTGAAAAATTACTACAATAACATATTCAATGTATATTTGTTTTGCGGAGTCTGAAGAAAATAGAATGCACACAATTCGTATTCTAACTTCAAAAATGAGGTAGAGAGGCTATTCCGATACACCCACTCTCCCAGCTTAATTTAAAAATATTTTTAAATTTTTGATTGAAAGAAAAAAGAAAAAAAATGATTGGTGACACATGGCAAAAAAAACAAATTACTACAACAGCTTTCTCTCTCTTCATTGTGAGCAGTTATAACACCGGCATTTCTTAGCCATTTCTCCACATTCTAGCTCACTCTGCAAAATACACAGGAAAAAAAGAGAGAAAGCAAAAATGTTGTTGTGGGAAAAAATACTCTGGTTTCTCGGTTCACTACTTTCCATAGTAGCCATGATTGTTCTGTTGCTGATCGATGGAATACGTGGTAGTGCTGGCAAGGAAAGTTCCATCAGACAGTATACCATCGCTGCAGGTCTTCTAGCTTTTTACGCATACGTTTTTGTGCTTGTTACCTATATCATTCCTACTCTTAGGGATGTACCTGCTATGCTACCTCCTGTTGTTCCATGGTTTGCTAGGTGCCTCCACGGAGTTGGTACTGTGATCGGTTGGGGTTCACTTGTTCTTACACTGATCTTCAGGCCTGATGTGGGAATCTATGTGTATTTTGCTCATTTGTCTGGAGTATTCTGCATTTTCTGTACTATTATGCTGCTCAGGCCCGTGTCTACGGACATGGGATGTATGTATGCACTATGTGCACTGTCTATAGGTTTGTCCAGGCGAGACGGTCATCTTGGAGTTCTTACGTGGATTGCTCTGGCATTTTGCATTTTGCTTGTGGTTATGAGGGCCATTTTGGAGAGCATAGTTGTTGTTGCTGCTGCTGCTGCTGCAGCAGGGGAGCAGGGTGAGCACCCGCCGGAGCCTTGAGACTATTTTTTTTGAAACTCCACTAAAGGTGTCAAACGGGCCGGGCTGACCCGGCCCGGCCTGACCCGGCCCGTAACATCAAACCGGACCGGTTTGACCCGGCCCGGAAAGCCCTAGGGCTTTAGGGTACCGGGTCCCGGTCCGGTTTTTTAAAAAAATTGGGCCCGGTTAACCCAGCCCGGACCAACCCGGTCCAGGCCCGCCGGTTAACCGGCCCGGTAACCCAAAAAAAAAAAAAAATTTGTTGGGCCAAACTAGCCGTTGGCCCAACGGTAATATTACCGTTTTTGGGTCCAAACGGCTAATTTGGGCCCATTTCATTAAAAAAAAATATATATAAAATATTTTTTAATCCTCAAAATAAATCTATAAATACCCTACAACTTCAAATCATTTCTCACACAATTTTTCAATCTCTCAAATCTCATTCTCTCTCAAATCTCAATTCTCAATTCTCAAATATTCAATATATTTAATTTCTTAAAGTGTTCACTTTAATTTTTTATTTTTTCGTTTACAAAGTAAGAGCGGAAGTTTCTAAAGTCGCAATCTTCGGATACTTCCAAAATTTGGTATTGTCGTTCCATCTCTTACGTTTAATTTTTATTTATTGTATTAATTGTTTAATATTTAATTTTGTTATATTTGTGTATTTTGAATATTTTTAGTTTAATTTAATTTATATTATGGATAAATTAAAAAACCTCGCTGCTAAAGGTGTTAAAAATTTTTGTCCCGGAAGCGGTAGTGGTAGTAAAAAGCGAATTATTAGCGGTAGAGGTAGTTCAAGTAATAGATATACCCGTGTGCCTTCGCTTCCGGTACCGCTTGGTACACCTTTTGAGGAAGAAATAGGTGTAGGTGCTCACGATATGGATTATGTAGAATTTCAAGAAAATTACGGTATAGAAGAAGAAAATGAAGTAGATGCAGTTAATGTAGACGAAGATGATGAAAATATTGCTGAAACACCCGCAGTAGGAGATGCTAACGTTAGATCTGAATCAGTTAATCTCCCTTCCCGTCCTCCCAGTGCCCCAAAACCCCGTAAAAGAACTAGTATTGCATGGCAATTTTTTGAACGTATATCAGATATTGAGGTGCAGTGCAATATTTGTCAACAAATATATAAGCATAGAAGTGGCGGTAAGCAAGGGGGTACGGGTACGTTAATGAGACATATAGCTGAAGATCACAAAAGAGAGTTAAATATTGCAAAAGGTGGTGGGGATGTTGGTGGGTCAACGCAAACTAGAATGGACCCAACAACCGGTCAAGTAGCGAAAAAGTATAATAAATTGAGGGACCGGGAAGAAATAGCTAAAATGGTAGCTGTGGGTTGTTTGCCTTTTACTTTTCCTTCTTCTGATGCTTTTATCCGTTATATACAAGCAATTTATAATCCTATGTTTAATGGTAATCCTAGAACTACTTGTCGGTCTGATATTTTTAAACTCCATTCACAATATTGTTTTTATTTATCAACATTCTTAAAAAATATTCAATGTAGATTGTCCCTAACTTCTGATCTTGGTCGTGCTGTTAATAAAAATGATTATTTAACTGTTACTTGTCATTGGATGGATAGTAATTTCATAATGCAAAAACGTATTCTTGCTTTTTTATATGATGAAGATCGCAAACATACTGGACAATTTATTTCTGATTCTATTATTAAAATTGCCGGATATTATGGTATAGAAAATAAAATTTTATGTATTGCTTTTGATAATGCTTCTAACAACAAGAATGCTATAATAAAAATAAAATCTACGTTATCTCCACCCTTTCCTGAAATTTTCCATATTAAGTGTGCATGTCATATCTATAATTTAATTGTAAAAGATGGTCTTGACTTTTTTGAGGTTTATATTGAAAAAATTCGTCTTGCCGTAGGTTTCATTCAAGGAAATAATCGTAGAGCGAGAATTAAAGAATTTAAAGTTAAATGTCAAGAAAATGGACTTACACCGATTTTAATGCCTGAGGAAATTGATATTAGATGGAATTCTACGTATGAATTTTTAAAAACTTGTTATAAATATAGAATTCCTATTACACTAACTTTTAACCAACACTGTGGTTCTTTTGCTGATTCTGCTGATTGCATGTTACATAATTCTGATTGGGTTATAATTAATGATCTTGTTAAGTTTTTAGAAAAATTTTATGTAGCTACGGTTGAATTTTCCGGTGCATACTATCCTACTGTTTGTAATATTTTGGCATATATAGCCGATATTTCTGGTTTGCTCCAACAATATAAAAATAAAGAAGGTTATAAAGAAGCTGTTGGCGCTATGTTTACGAAATTTAAAAAATATTTCTTCCCGATTCCCCCTATTTACTTGGTTGGTGCTATTTTAAATCCTTGCATGAAATTTAATCATATGTGTCACTTTAGTACTCTTATTTATGCTAACTTAGAAATAAATACTAACCGTGAGTCTGAACAAGAGCAGCCTGATTTGTGGACGGCTACGGCTGATGCAAAAGATTATATAAAAAAATTATATAATCACTATGCTGATTTATTTGATTCAGCCGTACCTACAAATATCAGTCCAACTGTCGCTCCTCATCCTCCCGAGGAGCCATCATCTTCTAAAAGGTCGGCACATAGTGGTTTTCCTGATTCGTTTTATGATTTAACTTGTTGGAACAGTGTGGATGAGAGAGCTTACACATCAACTTATCGGGAAGAGCTGAAATATTATCTGCGGACGCCACCAGAGGATCGCAGACGACGGATCAACTCGCTGGATTGGTGGAGAAATAATGAATCACAATATCCTGTACTTTCAAGATTAGCCAGAGATATCTTGAATGTTCCAATGTCAACCGTTGCATCAGAGAGCGCCTTCAGTCAGGGACGACAGCAGCTTGGAGACAACCGACACTCATTGGGAAGCAACGCAATGAATGTTTTAGTTTGCCTTAGAGATTGGATTAGAGCAGAAAGAAGAAACCAAGGAATGGAACCAGAGCCAAGCGACGACCTCAAACTTAAAGAAATAATGACTTCACGGGAGAACTCAACAGAATCAAGTCCAATGCATGGGTTTGCCCCCGTTGACTTCGACTATCCTATGCAAATTCCAATTAATATTAACATGAATGAGTTGGAAAAAATGATGCATAATTTATAGATTTTTCATTCATGTAAATTATAAATTTTGGATCATTTTGCAATCAATAAAATTCCACAAATTCATTCACTCCTTAGTCGTTGTTTTTTATTTTTTTTTATTTATCAATTTAAAGTTTTAATATCTTATATAGAAGTGTATATTTAATGTATACACGTGTATATATCTTCTATAGAAGTGTATATTTAATGTATACACGTGTATATATCTTCTATAGAAGATTAGAAGTGTATATTTAATGTATACATGTGTATATATCTTTTATAGAAGTGTATATTTAATGTATACACGTGTATATATCTTCCATAGAAGTGTATATTTAATGTATACACGTGTATATATCTTCTATAGAAGTGTATATTTAATGTATACATGTGTATATATCTTTTATAGAAGTGTATATTTAATGTATACACGTGTATATATCTTCTATAGAAGTGTATATTTAATGTATATATGTGTATATATCTTTTATAGAAGTGTATATTTAATGTATACACGTGTATATATCTTCTATAGAAGTGTATATTTAATGTATACATTGTATATATCTTCTATAGAAGTGTATATTTAATGTATAGATTGTGTATATAGCGTATATGTAGTGTATATTTGACCGGTTTTTATCCGGGTTTGACCGGGTTTTAGCGGGTTTGACCGGATTGGGTTAAGTGGGCCGGTTCCGGGTTGGTTTTATTTTTTTTACTGTGCGGCCCGGCCCGGCCCGGCCCGGACCGGTTAAAGCCAAAACCGGCCCGTCACCGGCCCGTAACCCGGTTAGAGAGAGGGGGCCGGTTCCGGGTTGACCCAGCCATGAGGATAGTGATGATGAGGAATAATAGCAGACTTCTTTTTCGAACCCTGCATTATTCCATCCATTTTTGTATGTATTGTCTTCATGTTTTTTATTTTGGAACTTTCTATGAATTGAACGAATGTTTGCTTAATTTGACATGGGGTTGCTCAAGAATGTTTAAAGTCCGCATCTTTTTTCGAAAAAATTATGAGTTCTGTAATGGGTTGAAATTAAGGGGCATTCCGGTGCACTTAAGCTCCGACTAAGTGTGGGGTCCGGGAAGATAGGACCACAAGGGTCTATTGTGCACAATCTTATCCTACATTTGAGCCTATTTCGATAATGAATTGAAAGAGTTTTTGTTTAATCTGATTTAGATTTAAAAGTTTGTATCTTAGCTTAAAAAAAATTGTGAGTGTGCGTATGGATGGAAACATTTTTGCTTAATTTGATGCGGGTTTGCTCAAGAATGCTCAAAGTTTGTGTCTTTAATGTATTAGTGGGTAGTTCTTGGTGCAAGTTGCACAGAAGTTGATCTTTATGGGTTTTTGGTGGGGTGGCGCTAATTGAATTTGGCGCTTTATTTGAACGGCTTTTCTTGGATCCTATAGAAATTGATGTGTTCCTATTGTGAGATTTTATCCCTGTTCTGGCTATTTCTCACCCATGGGGGTTTATATGTTATTGTGATCTTCGTGAAAAAAGCTTGATAGTTCATATTGTTTCAAATACTTTTTATATGGTTCTTCGAATTTGTAGTGCTAGTTTTAACTTCCTTTTGTTATTGTTAATGATTGCTATGGAATGTATCTATGGACTATCGGAAACGGTTGTGGGTGTTTTGGGATTGCTAAGACTGATAGGCCTGTATTCACTAAGCCTGGTTGGAGAGTCCACTTTGGGTACAAGGGCAAGACTTGTATGAGTGTAGAATCTCGTTAGTTTCTTTCCTGTGAAGTATTTTGTAACAAATTCAATAATATCATTCTTGATGATGTCCCAACATATTTGAAAAATTTTCCATTAAAACCATCCGGACCAGCACTACTCTCACTACTCATGCTGAACACTGCTTGTTTGATTTCTTCTTCATTTGGCATACTGTGTAAGAAGTTCATTTTGTTCATTGGTGATCAATTTAGGAATACAATTATTGATAGAGTATTATTGGACTGATGCTTGAGATTAAAAAAATTCTGCAAGTGTTTAATAACCGGTTTTGCTATTTTATCCTCCCCCTGAATCCACCTATCTCTGTGATTCTTGATTTTGAAAATTTGGAGTCTTCTCCGATCTCTCAAAATATTGTGAAAATACTTAGAATTGCAATCTCCTTCTTTAAACCAACTACTTTGAGTTTTCTGTATGAGAAGAGAGTCTTGTAATCCCAACCACCTGATATATTCTGCATAACCTTTGTTGAGTTCCGCCCTATCATGCTCCGTGTTACTGTTCAAATCCATGTCCTCCATAATAAGGATCTTAGCTTCCCACAGGTTGACTTGTTCATTAATATCACCCGTAGTCTCTCTGGACCACATACTTAGTCTCTTACTGAGGAGTTTCAGCTTTGACTATAGTCTCCACATAGCATTACCAGAAATGTTAGTATTCCATTCCTGTTGAACCACCTCAATAAAATATGGTTGTAAAGTCCAGAAATTAAGGAATCTGAAATATTTAATGTGGTTCTGTTGGTTGTTGTGAGAATAAGAGAGGTCTATGATCTGAGCCTATTCTAGAAAGATGCTTAACCATATTATGCTTAAGAAGTTGAGCCCATTGATCATTGATACAAACTCTATCGAGTCTCTTCCAAATACTTTTGCTAGGTCTTCTATTATTGCACCAAGTGAATCTTGATCCACATACATCCATAGTGCTAATAAAATCCAAGCTTTTATAAGCTCAATGTGGCTTACCGCCAATCTTCTCTGTCTGATCTATTATAACATTGAAGTAACCCCCGATGCACCATGGTCCATCAATGTTGTTACTCATGCTCTCAATACTATCCCACAAATATCGCCTTTCTACAGTAGAACACTTGGCATAAACTGCAGTGATGAAAACACTAGTGTTTGCATTGTGCTCCTTCATGTTGAGAGTGATGTGTTGTTCATGATCTACAACAACTTCAGTATGATCCAGAAAGTTCCAAAAACACCATATTTTGCCATTGACGTTGGCCACACAGTGCTGAAAACCTAAGAATCTTCTGTAGCCATCGATCTTACTCATATCCACAGAGGGCTCAAAAATAGCCACAAAGGACACTTTGTTAATGTTGGTATGTTGTTTGAGTCTGTGAATAGCTTTCTCTGACCTTACACTTCTAATGTTCCAAAAAATTGCACTAATCATTGGGTATCGGGGGAAGAGATGGTTTGTTTAGGCCCTCTTTCTTTGCAGAAAAAGTTTTCCATATTTTTCGTTTGTCATCCTTGTTGTTTGTTTCTGCTTCTCCCTCTTTTTGTGGTATTGTTCTGATCAGCTGAGTGACTTTCTTCATTTTTGTTGTATTTATTGTCTTCTGAAGATCTGCCTTTTTTGTTCTGCATATTTCCTTTCCTCCTTGTGAACAGTTTCTGCCTCTATTTCTTGTATTTCGGTGTGGTGGTTGTTCAAAACTACAAAATATATCCACTGTGACATATGAGGTTAGATCTATTCAAGTTGATGGTACTGGTAGTAATCCTCATTGTGTTTCACTAAATGATAAAAAATGTGATTGTGGAAAATGGGCTAATTTGCACTTTCCGTGTTCACATGTCATGAAGGTTACTGAAAGAATGGGAGGGCTAGCTAGAAATTTTGTTAGCGAGCATTTCACAACAGAGAATTATGTTGCTACATATTTCGGGTCATTCTCACCGGTTGGGCACGAGGCATATTGGCCATCTCCAAGTTTTATAATGAGAAGTAATGAATTCTATCGTCGTCCTAATCGACAAAGGACAACTAGAGTACCTAATGAGATTGATCGTGGTCCTGCAGTATATGGGCGAGTGTTTCATGAATTAATTGAGTGTAACTGTAACACCCCGTATTCAAGTACGTGTATTGGCGTATTCAAGTACATGTATTGGTCTTATTTATATGGAATTAATTTTTTTTTTTATTTATACCGGAATTTGCCCGTCGATGGTTCCATGCGAAGGTTATTAAATATGCTTTCCAATGATATAAAGATTTCCAAAAATAGATAGGTTTCGGATATAATCGCGCACGTTCGAAACTATAAAACGGTGGCCGGGATATTTGGAAACTGTTTTGATAGGCTGAAGTATATCGACCATAACGTTTTACTCCAATATCCAAATTGACTGAAACCAATGTCATTAGAAAGAGGACTCTCAGAGCTTTCCGTTTATATGTAGTAGCTCACCCATATCATTATGTACAAGGAGTTATGATCGTTTAAAGTTGACCCAAAAATTTGCTTTTGATAGGCTGAACTAGATTGACCATAACTTTTTGTTCCGATAGACAAATTGGATGAAACCAAGTTCATTGGAAAGAGGACTCGCAGAGCTTTCCATTGATATATAGTAGATTGCCCATATCATTATGTACAAGGAGTTATGATCGTTTAAGTTGGAGCAAAAATACGCCTGGCCTCAGTACTTTTTCCTACACGTTTTACTGTTCACAGTTCGATCGGAATGGTCGTAACTCATCGTTCGAGTGTCCGCTTTGGGTGATCCACAAATAGTTGGAAAGCTTATTCGATGCTCTAGGAAATGGTGGGTCGAAATCCAAGAAATGACACACAGAAAAATTATAAATCATTCTCGAAGATAGGATCCCCACACGTTTACGCAAAATTTCAATGAAAAAATTTTCCGGAGTATTACATTGAGTAGAAATCTTGTACCAACATTCCATGGGCTAATATTCACAGCAGTTGGATTTCAATTAACACCATATCAATTTTAAATTCAAAAAAAGGAAACTATTTTTTTTTAAAAAAAAAGAGAGCAAATTGTAACGAAGTTTATGTTTGTATAATTATTACTAGTAATAAAAAGAACATGAAAGCTAGTGGTTATGATGTCAAGTAATTTTCAAGGAATAAGGCAGTGTATAAAAGTACGGAAACACTTAACTAAAGTTCCACAAGATCCATGCAGCTATCTATAAAATGAAGATCTCGTTTTTATCAAATATAAATGAGAAACTTTTAACCCCCAAATATGAAATGGATTGAATTGAATATTGGGTTGGGTCATGACCTGCCCAAATTTATTTCGGGTTGAAACGGGTTGGATTGAGACGGATAAAATATCGGGTTGGGTCCAGGATAACAAGGCAAAGGAGCTTAATTAATGCTTTTGATCTCCTTGACAGCCACACAACTCATTGGATGTTAATGCTAAGCAATTGTATATATACAATGAGGTCATACTCATCCTATCACACAGTTCCCACGTTAATAAATCGAACTTAATATGCATACAATAATTCTTTTGTTGCTACAGCTTAGCGTAAGTCTTAAGTCATAACTCAAGTCTCAAATGTTTATGATGCTGCTTCTCAGCGGTAATAAGATGTACAACATTCCAAGAACTTTCAACTCGAAAAACATACAACTAGTAGTAGGAATCGTAGTATCAAATACATCATAACCGTTAATCCACACCGTTCCAGCTCTCAGTCCTCGAGTCAAGCCAACACCTTCAATAATGTAGCAGCATTGAAACAATGGGTTGGATCATCTAGGAAGAACGTCTGCTGCAGACTGTCCTAAACAGAAATCCAGACAAACATAATTTGGTTGTATCACCTTATGAACGACTAACGAGTTAATATAACTTCCTGTGAGTTCATTACAAACCATTCCTCCCACTACAAAGGGAGGATTTGGTTATTATGGAAGGAAAACAGTTACAAGGTGACAGTACATAGTGAAACTTCCCAAGCATTATCCTGCAAGGTGGAGCATATACTTGTATTGATGCAGTTTTTACTTACTATAGTGTATGGGCACAATGAGAGAATAGAGAGGCAGGACCTATGGAATTACCTAGCCCAATTCCAAGGCACTACTCTGCCTTGGATTCTCACAGGTGATTTCAATGCTATGCTACATATGAAGGACAGAATAGGTGGGAACCCGGTGACTATCCCAGAGGTGCAGGATTTCGAAGAAAGTGTAGATCGATGTGGGTTGATTGAGCTACCTAGACTGGACTGTAATTACACCTGGAACAATAAACATGTAACAAATAGAATTTTTTCAAAGCTGGACTGGACCTTTGCTAATGGTGAGTGGTTAGATCATGCACCTGCTTGTAAAGTACAATATTTGGCTGGGGGGTGAGTGTTCATAGTCCTCCTTACTTGACATTGGCTGCTTAAGACACAAGAACCAGGAAACCGTTCAAACACTGTAATGCTTGGAGCATGCATCCTGACTTTACGGGGTTAGTAAAAAGTGGTTGGCAGCAACCTGGTATGGGATGTAAGATGTATCAAGTTATTTTATATGAATAAAGTCAAGAATAATAGTATACATTCAATAAAATAATAACCTATATATAGATAAATTTTTAAAACTTACAAGTTCAAGCGAAAATGTTACCTGGTGGAGAGATAGAAAAAAAAAATATAGTCGTAGGCAAATTAAATAATTACGTACAATTGTAACATTTGTTTAAAGTTCTAAATATAAAAAGAAAACAATTAAACGATCAATTTAAATAGAGTTTTAATTAATTTAAAGTCCTAAATATAAATATAATATTAAGAAATAGTAGCTGAGGTTTAGTAGGATTGTTTTTTGCTTTTTTTAAATATTTTTTTGCCTAATTTTTGGTATAAGTGAAAATGATTTTGTGCCCGTTTTTTTTGGACTATACCCAACTCACCACACACACAAAAAAAAAAGACCAAAAAAAAATTTATCATAAATTTTGAAATTTAATCATAGTAAAAAAATCTTCTCTTAAATGTACGAAAATTTATACCAAATTTTATTTGAATATTGAAAAAAGTATTCTATTTTTGTTAGATTTTTTATTTTTTTTTTGTAAAAAGTTATAGTCGATATTTAATATCACTAAACTACTAAAAAATAGTGAAAATATGATTTTATCTAAAAAAGAGATATTTAATGAAGGACAAAAAGTTCAAATCTATTATAGATTAAAGATATAGATTTTGTTATACGAATAAATATTTTTATACTTTTATTATATTTTTATTTGTACATATATTTTATTATATTCCTATTTTTACACAACTATACATGTATACTTATATATGAAATTTAATTTCAGAAAAAAAAAGAATATCCAGGCCAACGTTAATTTAATTTTAATCTTTATTTTTACTCCGATCTCACTTTATTTATAAATTTCAGACAAGGTGCTCAAGAATCGGCTCAAAATTTAGTTTAATATTTGTGTCCACTTCATCAATCCACCATGCACAATATTTACAAATCAGGCACGGTCATATCATCAAAAACACCAAAATAACAAACTAGCGCAACTTAGTCCAATCCATTAATTACTTTCAAATTCAAGATTCCCGAAATTTTCTGTTATTGTGGTATATTCACCTATATATGTATATAATGTATTTTATTTATCTAATTATTTATTTATTTATATATGTATTTATCTTCTCCCTTCTTTTTTTTTAATAAAAAAAATAAATTAAAATCAGACAAAGATCAGATGAATAAAAAAATAATCAATTTCAAATCAACTTTTTCATATATTCCAAGGCAGGCGCATAACTTTTCCCCAAGGAAATAAAGAGCCATCAACCCCAAAACCAGTAAAGCTATTACAATCTTTTTTTTTTTTTCTTTCTCTTTCTTCTCTTCTGTCTAACCCAAAACCAGAAATCCCAAATCTGGCCACCGTCTGCCATCCCCTACGTTAGCCTCGACCTATTTTCTTCACTGCCTAACCCATGAAGCCACCAACGGCAGAAGGACAGGCCTAAATCCGTGTAAAAAACGAGATAAATGAATTCGAAACAGTCCCAAATCAGCCATGAATAACCCCGAAAATTGAAGATTCCTCTCTTCAAATCCTTCTTTCACCCATGTTTTCTCAATTTGTTGTTTCAAATCTTGCCTTTTTGAATTATTTAGTGTGAGTATGTTTTAGAAATTAGAAATTAAAATCCTAAAATGCACATTCACCGAGGGGAGAGCTTAACACATTTTGAGTCTTGCTTCAGGACAAATCGTGAATTCGTCTCCGATTTAAATTATCAATATTTTTTCTTCACGAGTATTTCATATTTTCCATATTCAGTAAATAATTTAACTTATAAATATATGAGTAGCATATAAAAATGTTTAACATTACTTCCATGAAAAATGATTTATTTTTAAATTAAAGCATACCATACACAAATATATATTCACAACCGGAAAGAGGAAATGTCTGCTAGTTTACGATCACTAAGTTTGTCGTAAGCTTCCTCTAGGATTAAAACATACATGAAATATTCAAAATTAGTGATTAAGTTTCACGGATTACGTAATTTCATAATAGATTTATTATACAATACACTAAAAGTTATATACACATAATAACATGTAATTTATTTTTCTCCTGCCTCCCCCTACCCCTACCCCCATGCCCCCCCACCCCCTTTCTTTTAAGAATTGCATTATGTACTACATTTATTTAGATAAAACAAATCCATTGGAAGTATTATACTACTACACATCAAAGTCTATGACAGGATCTCTATATTCAGAATCAGAACTATTACGCACTCTGTCTAATTTAAATTCAGAAAAAGTAAATGATCATTTAGCATATAAAAGGGTACTGTCTAATTTAGATTCAGAAAAAGTAAATGATCATTTAGCACCTAAAGAGATACATAAAAGTTTAATCTAATTTTAAAATTTCATACTGAATGAATTTAACTTTATTTGACATTAATGTAAAGTAGCAATATAAATCTCTATTCCTTTAATTCATCACCTTTTAAACGATGAAATGTCAAGACATAATTTCTACTACGATAGATCATCAAATACATTTTGTCGTCATTTTTTTATTGATTGATCTAAAAAAGAATGTCATTTTTTTTATTTGATAACTATTTAAAAATATAATTTTATTTTTATCTTTATTATTCCCACTTAATTAAAAAAAATAATAACATCATATTTTTAATAAAAAATAATTTGATAAACTTTATTAATCTCTTTTTATTTCTTAAAACCTTATATTCAGTTAAAATATGTCATATAAAATAAGATGGAGAATGTTGATAGTGTAGAATTATAATAGTACTCATATTTGACCTTTTCCTACATAATAATACTCTAGTGCAGTACAGTAGGTAAAAGCAAAAACAAAAACAGACTCATCTATGACTAGTAAGTAGTTCCCCTTTTCAAGAAAGATTTTTCTTTAATTAATCTTTACCTATGTTTACCTAGTAAAACCCAATCTTAACCACTCATATCCTTATTTGTTTTACCTCAATTATATCACAATACAACGTATATTATGTATTAGTACTATCTTTCTACTCTCCTCCTATAGCCATTTTTTCATCCACTTTTTTTCTTTATGTTTCAGCATGCTTCTCCATGTTCAGCAAAATCAGAATCCCCTTCTGCTGATTTCCAGACTTCATTTTTCAGCAAAATCAGAATCTCTTTCCGCTGATTTTATTTTCAGACTCCATTTTTCAGCAAAATTAGAATCTCTTCTATCTACTGATTTTCAGAGTTCACAATGGATCATTAATGGCCTCTTTCACTGCGGACTAACAAAGTTGTTTCAAATTTCAAATCCTAAATTTTTTCCTCCAAAACAAATCTTAATTTATCTTTTGGAAAAAAACTAGAGATTAGGAGGAACATTTCTCTAATCCTACATATAACTAAGGAATTTTTAAAGAATACATTTTAAAAAAAAAAAAAAAATACCCAGGTGAATCCGAATCAAGTTTTGATGGTGGAAATTACGTCATGATGAGTAGGATTGGGCATAAAATACTGAAAACTGAATTACCGAATTGAAGCGAAAAATTTGGTAATTACTTTTCGATAATTCGGTATTTGGTGTGGTATTTGAGAGTAAAATTTTAACATTTCGGTAATCGGGATTGACTTTAGTACAAGATATTAATGCCGTTTGTTATTCGGTATTTATCGAATATCAAAATATATATATATGTGTATATAATACGATATGTCTAACCAACTCAATAAACAATAGTATTAGTCATTTCAAAAAAACTCTTAAACTTTGATAATATATTCATAAAAAAATATAAAATAGTTTAAGCGTATGCATGATGCTATTACGATGATTGAAGTTCTTTTGTTTTTTTCATTTATTAGTTGAGTTCAAGTGATTTATCTTTACCGGATCCCACTTAATAAGACAATTCAAAAGTAAATATTAAAGTGACTTTAAGAGGGGCCATTTTATAAATCTTATAAAGTCATCATTCATTTCTTAAATTCCGTGTCCGATCAAAAAACAACATAAAATAGAACAGAGAGAATACTTCTTTTCTATTTCTATTTGGTTAAAACATACACGCACCATGTGTATACACCAAATCAATACATGCATGTCATATGTTTGAACTTTGAATTTAGAGTTCATGTTACTTAACCATGATTAATTACCATGTATTTACTTAATTTAGTTACTTAATCATGATAAAGAACATTAATTTGATGGATGCATCTGGTGCGTGTAAGTTTATACGCTTATATTTGGTCCACTAGACCCTAGTCCCTTACATTTCTCGTGGCCAAGTCTCACTGGGTCAAGCTTCAATCGAGTCCGAATTGGGGCTGCCACATACACCATTTTATATAGAGAGGGTATACAACCAGGAAGCTGATATACATGATATAAAGCAAGGAGCCTAGAGTTGCTCAAGTTTAGCTATATATCTATAATCTAGATATATAATTTATATCTATATATATATATCTATAATATGTTACAAAAGTGAAAAGTGTGAAAGACCTTAGAAATGTTTTTGAATTTTTTATCCTTTATTAAAAAATTTTATTTTAGATAAAATAATTTCTTCACTATTTTTCTCAAATTATTATTTATGATATTGAATCCTTGAACATATGAGATCAAAACTTTAAAAAATATAATAAGTCATAACTTTAAAAAATATAATAAAGCTTTTTCTAAAATTAGGAGTCGTGAAATATAAGGTAAGTAGCACATTGAAACCCTTACAAAAACGCATTTTTTTTTAAAACAATATTTTAAAAATTAAAGTGTTTTAAAATATTTGGTAAGAAAAAAATTATATTTTGTTTCTTGATAGTGTGAATAAAAATACACGAAAAAATTCTGGTATTCTAATGAGTCATATGCTAAGGTACCAAAATACTGAGATGAGCTTTTGGTATTTTTTTCTCTGTATTTTAAGTTATCTTAAAATTTTGAATTACGCATCAAGTGAATACATTATACATGGATGTGCATGTGATTACTCTGGTGAGTTGGTGTCAAATATTCAAAGGCTGTATTTCAAATTTTCGATTTTATTTTTGTAAATATTTGGTAGGTAACTATTGTGTTTTTGTATATCCAAAGTATAGTTATAGACATTGTTATTATGTGTTATTGCTTTGTAAGGAACGTACACGGGTTTAAGAGAAGAAAAAAAAATAATATTAGTGATTCTCATTAAAATTTGAATAGTAACTACTCATTTCTTAAAAACTAATATAAATAAAATCATACAAGTTTTATTACTCGTGGTGGTTTTTCTATTTTCCAAAATTTATTAGTGTTATAACTCCAATAAGTCTATAATAATGTTTAGTTTACTAACAACGGATTATCAACAGGGTTTTCTCTATTATATATGGAGGCTACGAGTTAAAATAGAAGGGTTTTATTTATTTATTTATTTATTTATGAATCATGTTTCTATAATGTCATAATTTTTATGTACAATTTAATTCTAATATTGTCACATGTCCTTAGTATATTTATATGAAGAAATTTGTGATTATTTTCTATACGGAAAAATCTCAAAAATACCCTTGAACTATTTGAAATAGCTCAAAAATACCCCTCGTTAGATTTTTGGTTCAAATATACCCCCGTTCAATATTTGACTTAAAAATACCCCTCTCTCTAACGAAATTCGGAAAAGAATCAAAATACCCCTGAAGTATCTGAAATAGATCAAAAACACCCCTCGTTAGTTTTTTGGCTCAAAAATACCCCTATATTAAATATTATTCTAAAATTATTTAAAACATAAAAACAAAATCTGATTAAAAAAAAATTATAAATTTTTTTAAAAAAATAAAAATAAAAAATGTCATTGAGGATGTAAATTATTAAAAAATTATTTAAAAATAAAAATAATTTTTTTTATTAAAAATAAATTATAACAAATTTTAAAAAAATAAAAATAAAAAATGGCATTGAAGATCCAAATTATTAAAAAATAATTATAAAATTATGTAAAAAAATAAAAATAAAAAACTAATTTTTCAATTTTTATTTTTTTTTAATGAATAGCCAGATTATAATTTTTTAATAATCAATTTTTTAATTTTATTTTTAAATAAGTTTATAATTATTTTTAATAAAGTGGATAATTAATGCAATTTTTTATTTTTATTTTTAAAATTTTATAATTTCTTTTTAATAATCAGTTTTTCTATTTTTATTTTTTAAATAATTTTATAATTATTTTTTAATAATTTGAATCTTCAATGCCATTTTTTATTTTCACTTTTTAAAAATTTTTATAATTTCTTTTAATAAACAATTTTTTATTTTGATTTTTTAAATAATTTTTTTAATAATTTACATCCTCAGTGATATTTTTTATTTTTATTTTTTAAAAACTTTTATGACTTTTTTTGAATAATCAATTTTTTATTTTTATTTTTTAAATAATTTTAGAATAATATTTAACAGAGGGTTATTTCTGAGCCAAAAAAATAACGAGGGGTAATTTTGATCTATTTCAGATAGTTCAGAGGTATTTTTGATCCTTTTCCAAATTCTGTTAGAGAGAGGGGCATTTTTGAGTCAAATATTTAATGGAGGGATATTTTTAAACCAAAAATCTAACGAGGGGTATTTTTGAGCTATTTCAAATAGTTTAGGGGTATTTTTGAGCCTGTTCCGTTTTCTATATAAGTGCATTAGATATGTACTAGGATATGGAGATCACAGATTAAGAAATTAAAGAAGATTCAATTCATTTTGATTTATGAATCATATTTTTGGTAATGTCGTCGTTTTTATGTATAATTTAATTTTAATATTGTTGCATGCACATATTAAATTTTTAAAGAAAATTTGTGATACTTTTTTAATATAGGTGCATTAGATATTAGGGTATGAAGGCCACTGATTATGGTAGAAGGTTAGTAGGTAGTCATGCTTTGATTTGCTTTTCGATAGGTTTAGGTTTTGATGGGAGTCTAGGAGCATTGTATCTGCCGTAGTTTTAACCTCATACATGCATTTTCTTGCTTTTAATGTCTATTACTAACTATTGTATGTTGTGTTTCAGTTAACACATTATTTTGTGCATATTTTTCTGAATGCTATCTACTCATTTTCTTGCTAGTTGACGTGCTTTCTTTGATGTCGTATTTTTTGGTAATATTTTCTTAGTATGGGGTACTAACGTTTATATCTCCATTACAGTGATTTCTTGGAGCAGAGCAAAAAATAAATTTATTGTTAAAATTTTTTATAAATCCTCCAACATGTTGGTGCCTAGGTTTTTCAAGCCCAATAGTTTCTTCAGTTTCATTCTCTAGCTTAAAACATATGTAAGTATTTTTTTTTACCATCAATTCATATCTAATAATGCTATTTCGTTTAAATTACAAACATTTTTTATGTAAACTCCACTTTAAATTAGTTAGGATTTCTAAATAGCTCAATTTAGAGTTTTATTTTGCATTTTATTAAAAATAATGTTTTAATAATGATACTTTAAAATTTACGTGCAACGCACATACCCTAAAACCTTCATCTGAAAGTGGTTGATATGCACTAAATAAGCAGCAGTATACAGGAAATTGAATAATATATACAGCTGGTATACACTCTGAAATGGACCTAAAAGTTCATGAATTTAGATGATGAATTTCCATGATCAATAAGGAACATTCTTTGATTTGACATTATTCTTAAAAGAACTTAAAGTAGATTGAATACTTTGTAAGCCAACAACTCTCAACAATTTCTTTTATAAGTCTTGACTTTATAACCTCGTAATACTTCCATCTCAAATTACTCAAGTCACGTCCAGAGAGTGTAATAGTTGCATTAGTTGTTTTAGGTTGACCACATCTGTTGTTCAAAATGTTTTAAAAGCGTTAGGTAGGAAGTTTACTTCATTGTGCTTATGAGTAGTGCTCTTTGTTGTCCATATGGAGTGTTTGGACCTCAAACGTTGTTTTGTATGGAGATAGTATTATATTCATGTATACTTTCTAATTTATGATGTGTACATATTGTGTTATAATTTATTATGTATGTAAATAAAAATTTACATTAATACAAGTGACTATTTTATGTAAATCATTTCAATTTAATAACATGTGGCAACAATCGTGTTAATATAACTTCCTGTGAATTTTCCATAGAAGAACCTTGTGTCTACAGCAGCAACAGTTCTACAGCAGTGTAATAACAACCAGGCAGCAATACAACAACAAGGAAGAAGAGTATGATACACTGCCATCAGTGTTTGGTTGTTGACAACGCAAAGGCCTAATGAACAGTGTCAAAACTAGAAAAGAACCAAGAATGCCTTTTTCCCATTTGTAGATAAGACTTCAACTGCCAATCTCAAAATGAAAAAGAGAGAAACAAAACCTTCCAACAACTCCAAAATCTCCCCTTTCTCAGAACTTTACCAATATTTTTTACTCAAAAAGTTGTTCTACCTTCCAACAATCAGCAAAACAGACACTTTTAGCACAACCCCACAAAGCCAAAAGTTCAATAAGAGTACAACAAAACAGCAAAGTATCGTGCACAAACCAGTACCATTGGGAGCCATTGCCTGTGATCTTTTCTGGAAACTCTCTTCACACAGTTGAGTCTCATTCTAACATCACTTATCTAGGTTTCACTATATACAACTTTCTACGAGCAATACATATATAATAAAGAATAGAAATCAAAAACCTTAAAAAGGACAACAAATGCTATAAAAAAAGATACTAACAACTTTCCAACAACTAAGCACAATGAAAAGTAAACTTAAAACAAGAAAGCAAAATAACTTATAGAGAGAACAGGTATTCATGTATTACCAAGTTATGACTAGACCACGTTCAAGGGAATGGAAGAAGGAAGAGTCTAACATAACTCCATTACTCTTTGCCTTTTTTTGTTTTGCTTTTTTTCTGTTTGGCTTTTTTCTTTCCGGCGTGCTGGTAAGCATAGTGACTCCCTGTCAAGCAAAGGTCGATTTTCAACTGTTCAGCTAAAAAAGTGCAGTTAAGTTGAAAAAAAAATAACATAATCACAAAAAAATACCAGTCCCACAAAGCTTAGCAATAATTGTACGCTTCTCTTTCTTTGATAGTTCATCATGCTGAATAGTCGTATCACAACCTTTAATTTCATCCTCCAGATCATTACCGTTCACTTCATTGTTGGCATCATCCAACTCATTATCTTCCATCTCAATGTTCAATTTCTCCAAATTATTAGTGGCATCGGGGATATCAATAGACATTGGCACAGGCGATGAGGTGAAGTTTGGGGCATTCTCAAAATGTTGAGGCTGATAACTACCAAATATATTATCAAGTGATGAAAGACTTGGATACCTTGATATTTGTGGAGTCTGTGGAGTCATGTATGTCACAATATCTGTATGTTGATATATCATACCTGATGCCTGAGTGAATTCCTGAGTACAACCCATTGAAGTGGAACCAAAATCATGATTCGTTGTTGCTTGATCATCTTCTGAACTTATTTGTGCATTTTGCGTTGCTTCATCCATTTCATTCATTTCAACAGACACTTGGTCTCTCGCAATAGCACGTTCTCTTCTTCCAGTAACACCGCCTTTTCCTCGCCTACGAATAGGGGGACGTAACTGATCAGGTTGCACCTCATCTCTTCTATAATCGGCTGATACATGAATCCTGTCGGCCTCGGGACATATCTCAAACAATCAGAACTTTGATCCCGCACCATCTTTCTAAACATGTATAAGTCCTCATACGATGACGTATCTCCAAGTGATTTAGCTTTATCAACCATCGAATAAGGACAAGAAAGTCATTTGGACAAAAAAGTCATTTACTTGGTCCATTGTAATAGATTATAAGCTAGAAAAAAATAAGTATGAAATACCAACTTCTTATTTTTAGCATTTTTTTTAAAGCAAAAATCAGCTTTTTAAAAGCAATTTTCAAAATTGTCAAACACTCCTAAAGATTAAAATGACTTTTAAACTATTTTGATCAACTTATAATCTCTTCCTAACACTCCTTTCTCTTCTCCTTTCTCCTTACTAACACTGGCGGTAATAGACTATGGAGGGATACTCATAATCCTTTAACTAGAATACTCAATTTTTTTTTTCAAATTTTCTATTTTCATCTAAAAAGTATGGCCAATATCTAGCCTCCGAATCAAAGATCGTCTCTTACAAATGTCATTTCGAATTTGTTTCAACATATCAACAACAGAGAGAAAACTACTTGTAGAGTTGTTCTCTACATCGGGTTTATTTTGTTCTTCGTCTGTTGTGTTGTTATGTGTTGTCTTGCTCTTACCAATTCCAACGACAAAAAAACAATATTTCACTTCAAAGAGAAAAATCATCATGCATTGGCGTGTTCTTTTCTTGCTGGTGTTGCCGATGTCATCGGTTTTGCGCTCGTGTGTATGTCTCGTACTGCTATCAAAGAACATATGATGTTCATGACACCAGGCAATGGCAAGGTGGTTGACTTCCTAGGAGCCTTCATCGGGGCTCTCTTTGGTTGGATGTTCACTAATGTTGAGGTTTCGGAATACATAGTAAGTGGTATAAGTTATTTTATTTTTGGAATCTTTTTTTTACAGGTGATTTTGAGTCTAATAAACACTGATTTGGATATATAAGTGGGTTACTGGACCAGTAGTTTGATTTTCCTACGAGGATTTGAGGGCTAGAGAAAAAGAATGGGTTGTGATAGCTGCATGCACTTCGATTGCGGTTTTTAGGGCGTGCTACGATCAGTATCTGATGCTAAAGGATGAGCATGAGAAGAGAATATATTTGAAGAGTGTTGAATGAGATTTGTCTACCTGCATTTATGAGTAGCTCTTAGGTTCTCTGTCAGTAGAGTGTGCAGTGGTTGCAAAAGTTCTTCAACTGAACTGTGATTTGGATATTGCTAATAGTGAGGAACGACCAAATCAGTAGATTGAGGGTCCAATTGGAGGAAGTTGAACGAGATTTGTCTGCAGATATTACGAAAGTTCTTCAACTGACCCGTGATTTGGATATTCTCCTCATTAGTATTCTCATCACTTCAACTATAAAATAGTTAGTATTTTATTATATAACTTTGGAAAGATTCTTTAAAATATTATTAATAGATAATAATATTTAAGTAATTTTATATAAAATTCTAAAATATTAGGCATTTTTAAATCATGAGTAATATAAGAAAGTAATTGACTCATCTAAATATTAATTGTATTTTGAAACAATACAAAATACAAGAAAATATGAACCGAATTTGCAGAATAACAAAATGCGTGCACACATTAAAAAAAAAAAATACAAATAGAAAGAGCATACACATAGATCTGAGCCCAAAAGCGTCAGACTCGTGGCTCTTTGATCCTCTTTAACTCAAGCATTAACTCTAGCTCATATTAGCATCAATAGCAGTAATAAACTCCATGAAACAAAGCAACCCACAACCGTCGAGATGCGCCTCATAAGCATAATGAAGCAAAAACTAGCTCTCATTCCTCTCTCTCGGGCCCTCTCAAGTCAATTAGAAAAACAAACAAGACACACAAGAAATCACATCAAGGGAGAGAAACGACATTTCAGATTAAATTATTTTCACGAAAATAATCATGAAATTTAATTTCACTTTCTAGCCATTTCAATTTACTGACTTATTTTATACATTTTCTACACACCTTCTATACAATTTCTATACATATAAATATTCTATACGAAAATTATATAGTTTCGATATACAATGTATATGATCATTCTATATTTTTTTTACACATTTTATACAACAATTATATATTTTTTATACACTTTCTATATATTTTTATATGTATTTTATACATATACATATTTGATAGAACTATACAATTTCTATTCATATATCTTAGATACATATTCTATATAATAATTATATCATTTTTATATAATTATATTTAATTATTATTTTAAATAATTAAAAAGGTAGAATATTTTTCAATTAAAAATTTTGTAGGAAAAAAATTGAAAGTATTTAGGGCCGATGGCCCAAGTTAAAAACTGTATCAGTATTGTATATGGATTGTATAAATACGATATAAAAATTGTATTTGAACTAAATGAGTCAAAATGACCCAAATTAAGAAAGAATAAGAAATGACTATTATGTGACACTAATATACCCGACAGGACATTTTATGTCCATAGACCCAGACTTGACCTATTCTTTTTAAAAAAATCTATACCGTGTCTTTTTACCAAATCTTTTATATATACAAATTTAGTTTTTTCTTCTCAAAAATTAGCAAGAATATAATTTTTTAAAAATTTAATCTAGGAGTTTTATTTAGGGCAAATCAAATAAATGTACAAATTTAGAGCCTGTATTACAAAATCTATCAATATAATTTTTATTTATAAAATCTACCAACTATTCTACTGTCATAAGTTATTTTGAAATAACCTTTACGAAATACCACTTTCTATACCATGTTTATATTATATTTTTTTGGATATAGTTAAATAATCTTTAGAGGACATTAATTTTTATATCAATTTTATATTATATTAACCGGAACACCAGTTTCTACACCAATTTTTATATCATATTTATATCATATTTTTAGGATGTAGTTAAGTAATTTTTAGATGACACCAATTTCTATATCAATTGCATATCATGTTTATAGAAACACCAATTTCTACATTATTTTTATACCATTTACAAAATATATAATTTTTACGGAACATCAATTTCTATACCATATTTATGTCATGTTTATAGAAACACCAATTTCTACATTATTTTTATATCATTTACAAAATATGCAAATAATCGGAGAAGATATAACAAGCCACGATCTCTGCCGCTACAATCGAATATCACCGGTAACAATTATATATTTGCCGCACCATGAAAAACAAGAAAAAAATGCACTAAATTCCCACGCGATCGGTCTGTTTCGTTTAGAGTCATCAATATGGGTCAGGCCCGTTGGGCCAGCCCGATTCGACCCCGCCTGTAATTTAATAGAGTTGGGTTTCAGTTTTTGCAGCCCATTTAAGTACAAGACTTTTTAGCCCAACCCGTATAAGTCCATGGCCCGTGAGGCTTGATCAGTGTGGGTTGGGCTAGCCCGTGGGCCGGTCCGTAAGTCAAATACATACAACTATTTAGATTACTTATTGATATTTTTACTTTGTTCGAAAGATATCATGTCAAAAGTTATTAATTTCGCTATTAGGAGTATTTTTCTGGGGTGTTGGAGACTTGATTAACAAATATTAATACTATGTAATATTGTGCGGTAATATTTATGTTTATTAACATTTTAAAATTAAATTATAAAATATTATTTTTTAAAAAGTGGGTTGGCCCGTAAGGCCCGCAGCTCACAAAGTAATGGTGTGGGCTTGGTGTTTTGTGGCCTATCATTTTGATGGGCCATCCCGGCCTAACCCATCATACTCAAAGTCCGTGCGGGCTAGCCTGGATGTGCTGGGCCGACTTGTATTGACAGCTCTAGTTTCGTTCGTCCCCCCGATGGATTTTGTCAGTAACTGAAATAGGGGGGCGATTTCAGGGTGTTTCAGATAAGTTTTCCGATGGGGGTGCTTCAACGGTGGGCTTTGACTCCGATTAATCCAAAAAATGAAAAATAGAAAAATACACACTAAATTTGTTCGTTCCCCGGTGTATTTCGTCGGAAACTGAAATGAGGGGGTCAGTTTAGGGGTGTTTCAAATGAGTTTTCCTATAGGGGTGCTTCGGCAATGGTTTTTGACTTCGGTTAATCCAAAAAACATGAAAAACAAGAAAATTCGCACCAAATTCCCACGAGACCGGTCTATTTCGTTCGTTCTCCGGTGAATTTCACCAAAAATTGAAATGGGGAGTCGGTTTAGGGGTGTTTCAGATGAGTTTTTCGGTTGGGGTGCTTCAGCGGTGGGTTTTGACTCTATTTTTTATGGGGTTGAAGTTGTTGGGATCTTGTCAGAGATCCAACGAGCTTAAGAAGCAGTGAATTTCGTTGGAATCGATCCATCCTCTACTGTTTCTTCTACTCTCTTTCGTGTTTCCTGTTAGAGTTGTGACCCGAATTTTGTTGATCCGACCCAAAAAGTTTCGTGGTGTAACCCATGCTTTGAGGCCTAGAACTTATTTGTATGCACGTATTATATAAGTGCAATTAGTGAGTCAATTTTGATTATTCAAAAATTACGTCGCTCCACAATGTACTCCTTTCCTTTCATAGTGAAACCTCCTCTGCCTCTGTCCATATTTTTCTCGCAAGAATTTTCACGTAAATATGTGTGTTCTTCTTTTCTTTCTGCATGTGGTTTGCTTTATTTCTGTCCAAATCATAACATTTCTTGTTCTTTTTCTATCTCCTCTCCATTCGTTGTTTTTCTCTCCCTTCGTTTGTGTCCGTTTTTCCTTATTTAATTCTCTAATTTTTTTTCTTTATTTAATAAGTTTTGTTAGTTTTGTATTGGTATATTTTGTAAAATGGAATTTTCCGGTAGATTTTGTAATATAGGCTTTAAATTTGTATATTTATGTGATATTTCCTTTTATTACTAATATGGATAAAAAAATATGAAAAGAGTCTTTACGCTTGATGGACCAACCCATCCAAATAAAAGGACAAAATTCAGAAATAACATGCTTATTCCCTTAATTATGAGTTTCATAGCAACAGTTTCATAATTTCATAATATAGCAAGTTGTATTTTGTATTTTTGCAAACTGTTGCTACAAAAATATAAATACATATGATTTTTACTGCCTTATGATCGATATATATTTTGTATTTTTGCAAACTATTACTACAAAAATACAAATACATATAAATACATATACTACAAAATGTAATTTGATAAAAGTGTTGTTAGTTTTTGTAATTTAATACGTAAGTATGTTACTTTATGTATTTTTTTCATGAAAGAAATGAAAATAAAAATTAGGCCCAACCCAATCGGATCAAAATACCCGGCCCTTTTCCCTAAATAAAAATTTACGGCTCAGATATCTCTTTCAAGATCACACGGCTAATATTCTATGTGAGCTTATTAAGGACCCTTTTGGCGCAAAGGTTAGCTAAAATACTCAAATGTTACAGAAATTTTCAGCAAAATGGCTCCAAAAATTCTTATGGTAAGAAAAATAATTACCCCTTTTGCTTATTTTGTACTATAATTCATCTTAATTAATAAAAATAATTTATATATATTTTGGTTCCATTTAGTTTATGGTTTGTGATTTAGTATTTTGGAAATTTGCAGGTAGCTGAGAAGCCTAGCATTGCTTTATCAATTGCCTCAGTTTTATCTGCTTCTCAAGTATGCTTTTTGAAATTGTTGGTTTCCAGAATCTTTTTTTTTTTTGTTTTGTGGAAATTTATGTTGTTCTAGATTTTGTTTTGTTTCTGTTGTGACTTTTGTTTATAAAGAAATGTTTTTTTTTTTTACACTTGTATGGTTGTACGTTGTTGGATACAGTGGCCGAATTAGAATTTTCACTAGGGGTTTTAAAATGTGAAGATGTAAACATAGGAAATCGTCGAAAGGGTTCGACATCACCAATTTTATGTTGTTCTTTTTTTTTTTTTTTTTTTTTTTCTGATGTGAACTTTTTTTTATAAAGAAATGATCTTTTTACACTTGTATGGTTGTAAGTTGTTGGATGTAGTAGCCGAGATAGGATTTTCACTAAGGGGTTCAAAATATGAAGATGTAAACACACGAAGTCGTCGAAAGGGGGTTTAACATCACCAATTTTATGTTGTTCTTGGTTCTGTTTTGTATGCATGGTTGTAAGTTGTTGGATACAGCGGCCGAGCTAGGATTTTCACCAAGGGGTTTTGAATTTGAAAAAATATATGAGGAAGTCAAAGTGGGTTCAACATTACCAATTTTATGTTCTTGGTTCAGTTTTGTTTCTGATGTGAACTTCTGTTTATAAAGAAATGATTTTTTTGCACTTCTTGTATGTTTGTGATTTGTTGGAGAGAGTGACCGAACTTGGATTTTTACTAAGGGGTTCAAAATATGAAAAGTAAACACAAAAAGTTGAAGGGGGTTCAACATCACCAATTTTATGTTGTTCTTGGTTCAGTTTTGTTTCGAATGTGGATTTTTTTTTCCTTTTTAATAAAGGGATGACCTTTTACACTTCTCGTATGCTCTTAAGTTACTAGATAGTGGCCGGGAAAGGAATTTCACTTAGGGGTTTAGAATTTGAAAAAGTAAACATACAAAGAAGTCGAAAGGGTTCAACCGCCCAATGAAATGTCCTTGTTTTTTACACTTCTCCTATGCTGTTGGATAGTCGTAGTTGTTTATATGTTGAATGTGAGACAGTTAGTTTGAAAGGAAATACTACATGACTTGTTTTGTAAGGAAGAAATTTCAGGGGTCATTTGGTTTGCAAACTAGTTAAACCGGGATTATAATGCGGGTTATATAATATCCCAGTGTAGTCCCTCAAGTGGGGTCTGAGCAGGTAGTATGTAGACAGACCTTACCCCTACCGCGGGAGGTAGAGAGGTTTTATGGTTAATAATGGATTTATTTAATGGATATACGTTTTGTAGTATATGTTTTTTTTCATTGGATTGAAAATTAGGATCTACCGTCTACGGAGTATAATATAAAACAATTTAACCTTGATTTAAAGAACTTTAGGGAAAAGCTATGGATAATGTTATTTATGTCATCTGATTGTCTTATCCTATCCTGAGATTGTTATCCCACATCGATTGTGGTATAGAATAGTAACGAAATTATGGTATAATTAATTCGGGGAACGACCCTCAGTGTTTTGTTTTTAATTTTCTATTTTGATTCAATTTAAGATCTACCGGAAGGCTATAGATTTTGATTGATTATTCTTGTGAAGTAAAGATAACATTTTTAAGAGGAAACTACCGGTAGATTTTTTCCATTCTTTTCCTCCGAGGCTTTTGAATGTGTGCTATAAGAGAATGGGTAACGGTGCATGACTCATAGTCTACTTTGACAACCAAACCTAATGCGATTGCTGGAGTTGTGGCATCTTTCATGTCGTTCTCAATTCTGAAAAGATTGTGCGTATAACCTTTTTTCAGGAACTGATCCCCCACTTTATCAACCTAAAAAGGATTTACTAGAGTCATGCCGAGTATCTAATACATGATAGTTTCTTAAAGTGTTTTGTGGAGTATCAACAACTTTGAATTGTCTAGTGTGATTGAGCTCTATTTTAATGCATAAAGCAGGTTTATTTTTGCGCCCCTTAAATGGCTTCAGCTTTTAGTTCACTAGATTCCTCCCTTATTTTCATGTCTATTATTCTCTTTGGAAAGCACCAATTTGGTGGATATGCTTCTTGAGATTCTCGTATGTCACGTAAATGTGTTGAGCAGTACCGTCAGGTAATTGTTTGTTCTACTGGTTAGATATCCTCATCGCCGTTGATGGGTTGTTAGCTTTCTCAAAATAGAAGCATCTCTAAAATTTTCTAGCTTTACACCGGTAACTTAATTTTCTTGATTCTTTATTTCATGCACTTTGAGTTTTCATGCAATTTTGTTATATATTTGCCCTAGATGTCAACACGAAGAGGTAGTACAGAAGTCCATGAGTTCGATGCAATGTTTCTTGGATCACGGGCACATTATAAAGTGACTTCAGTGATTGGTCATGTTTTCAGGTTTCCTGTTCTCCCAGTCATAACACTTGATGCTTTTGACATGTTCTTTGGCTTAGTTAGTTGCTGCAGTTAAATATGTTTGTTCAATCAACATCCATATTATTATGTTCTCCATCAATATGGTTAGTTCTAGTACTCAATCTGAATTTTCTATGTCTGATAATCTAGCGTAGATTTTCCAGCAGCTTTTCAAGATTGGACAAATACAAATCCTTCAGATCTTTTCCAGGCACCGGTACTTAAGAAGGAAACAAACCCAAAGGTAGTACTTCTCCTTGTTCCTGTTCGCTAAAGTGACCAATGATTTTTCTTTTGAACAACTTTTATCGTATTTTTGGCTAAGACCCTCTCTTGGAAGCTGGGATGCATTTATCTTAAGCATAAAGCCACCTATGTTGGTGAAAGTTTGTCTTGCATTTGTTTTACCTCACTTTGTGGGATTACACTGTGCATGTTATTGTTGTTGTTTCACTTCCTGTAATGCCAGTATCATAAAAGTAGATGTGGATACTATTGTGCCTTTTAAAAGTTTTTCCTTTTTACTAATTTGGATCATTGATTTATCTTCACATATTTGTATGAATTTAATTTAGCATCTTCAAATAAAGATTTTTTTGAAGTTAACCCTATCTATGTTGCTCTGACTCTCTGAAAACTTTGTTGCACCCGTGTTGGATACTCCGAAATCCTCTACTTTTGGAGGATCCGACGCGTACCTCATGACATTTTTGAAGAGTCCGAGCAACATAGAACCCTATTACTTTAGTTACTCTTGCATATTGTACTTTTGAGATATCTACCTTTGATTAGATCAGATATTACAATGATCCGTGTCTTTATTTGTTCTCATGTTTAAATAGCAAATTCTGACTGATATTCGGAGACAAGGCTCATATTTGTAGGCATCTAAGCCAGGAAGCCCGTGGTTGTACACATTTGGTACTGTGGTTGGACTGTGACCGTGAAGGAGAAAATATATGCTTTGAAGGTACTTTTCGATCGTGACGTTATTATTTCACTTCAGGCAAATACTTGCTACAATGGTGAAACTCATAGATTGACTAGGCTTGAATAAATGTGTGGATAGCGAACACACAACACTCTGCCCATTTTCAAGCCCCCACCCCACCCCCCCAACCCCACCGGCACCAAAAAAAAAAAGAGAATGAGAATTTATAGACAAACATCTTTTGCTTAACTGATGTGGTAGAAATTTAGTGGCAAAGGAAGGGAAGAGGAAAGAAGTACATGTAAAAAAACAAGTACTGATAGAGAGACTAAGTGGAATTTGCTGCTACAACAGGGAATTGAATTGTAGCAGTTATAATAAATAGTACAAAGAGGTAACGAGAGGAAATTGAATGAGCAATCATACCTCCAGTTTGAATCATTCTTATTCAGAAATGTCAAAATGTATGGTATCCATGTGACTTTTCACGTTTAAAGTTCAAGTTCTATGATTTCCTCGATGACTCGAGAGTCTGAACATCACTAAATTTTAGTATGGGTGATGTTTGAACTGATGCAAAGTCCTTGGTGCTCTATTTTTGATAAATCCTTTTCCTCTACTACTTATCAATAATAAGTGCGTATTTGTGTAAATTCAGGAATCACATTTTTCCCAAAAATATCTTCCACTTTTACCTTTTTGTGCCGGGTGGAGAGGTTCACTTTTATTTTAAAAAGTTGGATTGAAATTGGTTAACTTGGCTTAAAGAACTTGATTTAATGGTTTGGTGGTGGTTTCAAGTAAAAAAGAATAAAGAAGTGAAAAGCAATGATAAATAACATTTTGTTTTTGGTGGTGGCGATTTGAATAGTACCTAAGAATTAGTGTTCTTGGAGCTTCGTTACTATCGAAGGTTAGGGGGTTGAAGAGAAATGGATGATCCATCTAGAGAAATTTTGGAATTTTAGATTTTCTGTTTAGATTTAAGCATATCATAAGTTAGTAGGAAAAAGTACAGAAGCTCAAGGAATTATGCGTAATCCCATCGATGTCACTCGTATGTGACACATCGGAAATGATTATTTAGTGGTTGATTTCATTGTTTTGGAAGCATCAACATGTGATTTCATGGGCTCACATCTAGGCTGACCTGAAAGTTCCTAAGGAGCCAGCTTTGTCGACTATCTCTATCTGCTTCAACATGTACTCAAATGATTCCAGAATATGTTTTTTCTCCAAAACAATAAATCTATAGTTTTGAGATTTGAACCTCGGCTTCTAAATCAAACTATCCGAAAGTGAAAAGATATAAAAGGAACTAACCCTTAAAGGGTCAAAATGA
The DNA here is from genome assembly GCA_030864225.1 of Capsicum baccatum var. pendulum. Classification (NCBI taxonomy): domain Eukaryota; kingdom Viridiplantae; phylum Streptophyta; class Magnoliopsida; order Solanales; family Solanaceae; genus Capsicum; species Capsicum baccatum. The sequence continues at coordinate 141,211,831 of CM061558.1, forward strand.
ATTCAGTATTTAAAACGAACAAATATTCTACAATGAAAACCAACAATTTGCATACTTGTAGACAAATTGATGAACTGCACCAATATCACTTGATTGAACTTCCAATCATCCACTTTTTGAATCTTTGTTAGGTTGCTTTAGTTCTGCTTTTTGGAATTATTCTTTTTCATAATTCGTTATTCTTGCTCTTACTTATTGGTTCAGTTATAGAGTGCACTGGATTTCACACAAACGATGGTAGAAGAATTTACCGTGCTCGATTCTCTTCTGTTACCGAAAAAGATATTCTGAAGGCAATGAATAGCCTAGCCGAACCCAACAGAGATGAGGCATTGGCTGTAGATGCACGTCAAGAGATTGATTTGAAAGTTGGAGTTGCATTTACACGTTTCCAGACTAGCTATTTCAATGGGAAATATGGAAATCTTGATGCAAGGGTTATCTCGTTGGTTCTCTCCACTTTTTTCTATTTGCCTATTACTGTGTACCTTTATTCTTTTAACTGAACCTTTGACATCTCATTTGGAGAAATTGCTCGACAATAATGACATTCATAAATGTTCTGCTTATCGTTATATCTGCTGCTGCTGCTGCTGCTGCTCTGTGCTGATTGTGCTGTCTTTAATATGTTATGTCCTTACAGAAATTGTTCCAGTAGAGTCTAATGGCAAATGACATGCTTCCGCCTTGTGTCACAGAACAGCTCCCATGTCGTATTCTTCTGGTTTATTTGTTGATTGTTTGGAAAGCATGTTTATTTGGCTTTTGTTTTTTCTTCTTTTTTTCCTGTGGTTGTTTGCGCTCTCTGTCTAGTCTTCAATTGTACTTAAATCATATCTATCGGTGGATACGTTCTATTTAAAGGAAACCTTTGTTTGTATGAGTTACGACTTGCTATTACATAGCCATTCTTCAGCGGTCTTACGCTGTAACAATTTTCTGCTCCACAAGTCTTTGAGTTTCACCGTTCGGAGTAATATCAGCCATTAAGAAAAAATTGTTATTACATGTCAATTCCTTCGTGTTACTCCTTTCTTCTACAAATGACTCTTTAGCATTATATTTTCAAAATTATCACGTCTAAATGGAACATACATCCTTTTTATAATTTCAGTTACGGGCCATGTCAAACTCCTACGCTTGGGTTCTGTGTGTATCGTTACCTGCAAATCACTATGTTCAAGCCAGAAAAGTTTTGGATGCTGCATCCATACATAATGTACAAGGGGTATGAACTCAAGTTAGAATGGGAACGTAGCAGGTTGTTCGATGCTGATGTGAGTTCCTTCTAGCTTGACCTTTCAAGAGGTTTTGTGGCAAAATATCGAGTCCATGCCGCTGTTGCTAATAGCTTTTTAATTGATAGGTTGCTGCAATGTTTCGGAATAGAATAATGGGGGATGGGACTATGAGAGTTGTCCGTGTATCAGAAAAGCTGGAATCCAAAGGTCGTCCTTCTGGTCTAAACACAGTAAATCTTCTGAAGGTTGGTAATTTAGGCTTTCTACCAATTTTTATACTTGGGCGTCGAATTCATTGGATGGTCCTTAGCTTTCCCACTTTGTTTTTGGTATGCAAAAGAAAACGAAATTGCCTTGGTTTTCTTCATTGATGTATTTTATTCTATGCTTCCATGATCCTTTAAAAATACCTTCCGGTATGTGTCGGATCCTCCAGAACTAATTCAATTTTTGAAGGACCCGGCACTGGTGCAACGACATCCTTAAAATACGCCATTAACAAGGTAGGAAGTGTTACATGATTGCACACTAGTTATAGCTGTCTTGGTTTTTCTGAAAGTGAAATGCGTATGGTAACTATTATTTGTTGTTCCTTCTACCTTTGGCATTTGCTACGTGTTATCTCACCCGCTATCATTATCTACATAGTTGCTTACTGTGAGCAAAGAGATTCTTTTATAGATTTCGGGGTTTCATATTTGTTGAAATACTAAATTTACCCCATGTTTAACATTTTTAGGAGTGTTGACCTGTCAAAACTCAGATCTTAAGTAGCATCTCAATTCATTATCGCTTCCTGCTAATTAATCGTCGTGCATTACTAATAAGGAAAAATCAATCGTCTGCATTTGAAGTGGTCTACCGTCCACATCTGCAATTTCTAAGGCTTGTCTGATTAACATGTAACACCCAGGTGAAAGTAGAAATATTTTCTTTTAACGCAAATATAGAGCATGTGTAATCTTAAACTGTTTCTTCATGGAGTCATTGTTTGTGATGTTGCCTCCTCTGCGTTAGACTTTTAACTAATTAATCCCCTTAACGCGTTCAAGAAATGAAGTTCCCTCGTTTGGATTTTCATGTACGTGGGTCAATATTTTGTAATCTTTCTAAAACCTCATACTCAGCAGTCAATAAATCTATGAACCCTTGCGACATTACATGACTTTTTTAATGATTTAAATGTATCTTCCTTTCACTTACTTTGGATTAAACCTCGTTTGGATTTTCATGTACGTGGGTCAATATTTTGTAATCTTTCTAAAACCTCATACTCAGAAGTCAATAAATCTATGAACCCTTGCGACATTACATGACTTTTTTAATGATTTAAATGTATCTTCCTTTCACTTACTTTGGATTAAACCTTCTGGTTCTGCTTTTTGACAAATTCCAGGTAGCTTCAAGTGCACTGGGCTTTGGTCCCCAGTTAGCTATGCAATTGGCTGAGCGTCTGTACACTCAAGGTTTTATCAGGTTTTCCTCTCTGTTCTTTGACTGTACTCTTCTTCTCTGACATCTTCACACTTTTGTGTTTTATATGTTAGAAAGCATTATCTATAAAAATAACTTACGTCTTTATGGAGTGTATTATAAAAAGTGAATCACATTGAGCAAGTACGACAAACATGTATGGACGAAAGGATACCTTCTTTTGTTTTAGGGCCACAGTAAGGTAATGGATAGACTTCCAAAGGAGCCAGGGATTTTGGAATTCTAATTTGGGAGTGCTCATTTACACTTTGTTTAAATTTTATATTGAACTTGTTCAATTCGTAATACGCAATTTCCTTTCAGTGAATTCTTATGGTACTTTGCATGTAGTGATAGGTTCATATATGAGTTGGGCGTTATGAAAAATTGTACTTGTTGAAACTTCTAATGCAGTCTACAAGATCATCCTTTTTCTTTTTGGCTAATTTCCTCTTTTCCGTTCGTCCAGCTATCCACGTACAGAAAGCACGGCATATCCTTCTTCTTTTGACTTCAGAGGAACACTGGGGGCGTTAGTGCATAATCCTGTATTTGGTGACTATGCACAAAAGCTTTTAACTGAAAGTTATAATAAGCCAAAGGCAGGAACTGATGCAGGCGATCATCCTCCGATAACTCCGATGCGTTCAGCTTGTGAGGATAGTTTGGGAAATGATGCATGGAAACTGTACCAGTACATCTGCCAGCATTTTCTGGGAACTCTCTCTCCAGATTGCAAATATAGAAGGTTGAATCTTTATTTCTTGATGAACGTCTTAGAATTTCCCTCTCGCTTTGGGCTTATTTACATATCTTTAAAACTAACGAACAACTTGAGTTTCTTCCTATATCATGTCAAACAGCTCTTTTATGTAGTCGTATTATAGACCCAATTCAAGTCCTGTTTTTTTGTTTTTTCTTTTCTTGTTACCAGCACAATACGTGCCAAGCATAGGGGACTGTAACAGTTCAAATCGTGGCACTATTAATCTAGTTGTGTTTCAAGATTCTCAATTTCTGGCTGAAATTTAAGTCGTGTAAAATTGGGCATCTTTTCAGGATAAAAGTTGAATTTGAAAGTGGCGGAGAGCAATTTCAGTGCGTTGGGCAGCTCGCCACAGTGAAAGGATTCACCTCTATTATGCCATGGCTGGCTATTAGTGAGAATAATCTTCCTGAGTTCGCTGTAGGAGAGAAAATCGAGATTTCTAAAGTTGATCTAGATGAGGTACCACATAATCTGTCCAAATGAACTTCTCATTTGTTCATCTCGAATAAAGTGATGGGTCATTGTACTTCAGTAGTATTGGTTGATCCATTAATTGATTCTTTTGGTTTAAAACAACAACTACACCTCAATCCTGGGTCGATTATATGAATCCTCAGTACCATTTTGCTCCATTTTACCTGCCACTTTATTCGTTAAACAACAACACAGCCAGTGTAGGCCCATGAGAGGGGCCTGGGGTGGGTAGGATAGACTCGAACCTTATCCCTATCTATGGGGTAGGGAGACTGTTTCTGATCAGCTCAAAAGAGAAGTGTACAAATCAGGGAAGATATGGAATTGACTAATTGACTAGACACGTCTAGGCAAAACAAAAATAGTCTCTGAGTGTTTTTCGTGCAGAAATCTTAGTTGCGAATCTCGTCCTATGTTTTATAGACAGTATGTATATCTGCTCTGAGGTTTTCCATATCAGCTTACTTTTACTGTGTTTGGTTTTGCTTTGAAATTTAGGGGAACACGTCACCTCCTGATTACCTCAGCGAAAGTGAGCTGATCTCTTTGATGGAGAAACATGGTATTGGAACCGATGCGTCGATCTCCGTGCATATTAACAACATATGCGAACGCAATTATGTCCAGGTTTTGCTATATGCATTGTTTTCCAATTCTAGCTCTGTAGATTGTCTTCTCTATCGTTTTATGTTATGGTTCCTTTGACGTGAAGCAATCCTCTACTAGAAATTAGACTTCTGTGTTTGGCCGATACAAATTGCAGGTACAAGCTGGGCGACGATTGGTTCCTACTCCTCTGGGTATCAGCTTGATAAGAGGGTATCAATGCATAGATTCTGATCTCTGTTTGCCCGACATACGAAGTTTTATCGAGCACCAGATCACTTTGGTAGCTAAAGGTCAAGCAGATCATTCAATGGTTGTGCAGCACGTACTTGAACAATTCCGAAGGAAGTTCAGTTATTTTGTTAATCAGGTATAAGATATTAAGCTCATACGTGATGGTTGATCGCGTTTCGCTGCTTTCCTTCTTTCCAAACTAGAAACGAGCTGATGTTCATTAATAAACGATTGATGATACTTTTATTCTTCTGGCGTAATTTGTATTATTCAATGCTAATTATCCATTGAACCTCGTGTCTGGCTTCACATAGATTGAAAACATGGATGCATTATTTGAAGCACAATTTTCTCCACTCTCTGACTCTGGACGTCTCCTTAGCAAATGTGGCAAATGCTTGCGATATATGAAATACATATCTACTCAGCCAGCTCGACTGTACTGTGGTACCTGTGAGGAAGTCTATTACGTACCTCAGAAGGGCACAGTCAAGGTAAATGTTTTATTGTTATAAAGTTACTTCCGACCCTTGTAAATTAGAACGAAGAAACTATTAACCCTTTTATGGTGCAACTTGTGAAGTTGACAGTTTCTCTTTCAGTTAGCTCTTATTGTATGATCTCACCGAATTTTCGGACTAAACATAGAAGTTTTTTTACTTTTTTCAGCTGTACAAGGAGCTTACTTGCCCCCTTGATAATTTCGAGCTGTTACTATGCAGCATGCCCGGTCCAGAAGGCAAGTCGTTCCCCCTCTGTCCTTATTGCTATAACTGTCCCCCGTTTGAAGGCATCGATGCATTTTTTGGCGCTCCTAAAACTGGTGATTCTTCCAAGTTGGGAAAGGGAGTCGGAATGCCTTGCTTCCTCTGTCCGCACCCCACATGTCCACATTCCGTGATTGCACAAGGCGTTTGTGCCTGCCCAGAATGCAGCGGTACACTTGTTCTCGACCCTGTCAGCGCTCCGAAATGGAGGCTCTATTGCAACATGTGCAACTGCCTCGTCTCTTTGCCCGAAGGTGCTCATCGGATTTCTACAACTCAGGATAAGTGTCCTGAATGTGACTCAACTATCATAGAAGTCGATTTCAATAAGAAAACAACGCCCTTGAAAGAGGGCGCTACGCTCCATAAGGGATGTATTCTTTGCGACGAGCTGCTGCATTCACTCGTGGAAATGAAACACGGAAGATCGTTTTCTAGGCATGGAAGGAGAGGACGAGGTAGAGGAAGAGGAAGAGGAGGTTATCGCGGAAGAGGCCGGAGCAACAACAAACAGCAAGACCCTAAAATGAGTTTTCGAGATTTCTAAGTGACACCTTGTTTGGTACTGAGGCGTAGTTGTTGGACACATCATTTTGTAGAAATAGGAACATATATAAGCTCTTTTTTAGAAAGCAAAAAGATATGTAGTTACATAATTTGTTTGTTACCCTTTTAGAATTGTGAATTAGTTGATGCTTTAATGCAAATACCGATCATCAAGTGAAAACAAAAAAATACAACAAACAAGTTGACTGTTTTCTTTCTTTTTCAGTTCCATTTTCTTGGGGTGGGGGGGTGTTGGTGGTTCTAAATGGGGACCTGTTGTGGTGGTCCAATTTTGAGACACAAATTATGTTGCGTTACATAGCATGGGAATCTTGTAATTATGTCAACAATTGGTATAGAAAAAAAGTTTTTGGGTGAAGAGAAATGATAATATTAAATACCTAAATGATTGAAAAGAAGAATAATAAAAGGACAGGAAAGAATAATAGTCAATTTGAAAAAAACTTAAGAATGAAAAAGTAGACTAATGAGTATAATTTTTATTATTAGTGTAAATTTTCTTTCATAACTTCAATCCAATTTTAAAACCACAATAATTCCTTTCATTTATTAAAGCAAGAAAAAGGACAAAAAGGAAAAAGAATCTAGTCATGTCACCTCATACAAAAGACCCTACTCTGCCTTGTTAATAAGGTAAAGTATAATTTCCATATATACTTATAGTCACTCTCACTCGTTATTTACATCAAATTATAAATAAATATAATGTATTTATACATATGACTTTTAATGCTTAACGATCGTTAATTACTATGCATTCACACCTCATTAGATTACTTAACTATAATATATTTTACACATCATGTGTAGCGGCGAAACAACCTTAATTCCATATTTACTTCTGAATCCCTTCAATAAAAATTTTGGCTCCGCAACTTACATATTTAGTGTCAGTGTCACACTCCCAAAGTCCATGTGCTACTATATATAAGGCTACATAATACCTTTATGAATTTTTGCTGTACTCAACTTGTTTCACAACTTTTTGTCTCCCACTTGTAGTAGTTGGTGACCACAAATTCTCATTCACAACACCAAAATCAATAAATAAATTGAAATTTCAAGATCCCAAGAATTTCAAGAAATGGGATTGTATGATCAATCATGTTGTGTTATAACCCTATGTTTTATGTTGTTGTTTTTGAATAATCCTCAATTTTCCTATTCCATGTCATCATGTACATCACAAAAGTTCAGCAACAACAAGTTATATGAACATTGCAATGACTTGCCACATTTGAATTGTTACATTCATTGGACTTACAATTCAAGAAATTCTTTACTAAATTTAGCCTTTGTAGCTACTCCTACTAACCCTAATGGCTGGATAGCATGGGGAATAAATCCAACTGGAACAGGAATGGTTGGCACACAAGCGATGATCGCGTTTAAAAATCTCAACGATACCATAGTTGTGAAGACATTCAAGTTGAATTCGTATAAGTCCATCGTGCCAGGGGAGCTAATTATGTATCGCGTTGCAAATATGGAGGCTATGTATAGTAATAAGATGATGGTAATTTTTGCAAGTGTTCAATTGCCAAAAGATGTGAAAGAATTGAATCAGGTTTGGCAAGTTGGAAGTTCAGTGTTGAATGGGACATTTCCAGGGATTCATGATTTTCAACCTGAAAATTTGAATTCCAAAGGGAAACTTGATTTGATGAAAGGGCAAACTGTTAGTAATGCTCATCATGAGAATTCTATGGTCAAGAATAGAAATGTAAGTTTTCCTTTTAAATAATTATTATAATATTGCTGTATCTGTTCATCAACTCACCTGTTTCATCTCACTGTATATTCGTCTGCGTGGTGCAGTACATAGTTTGGGTCAGCCTTGGCTTCAGCCACCTCAACATATTGATTTCGAATTAAATTCAGAACTCTTATATATATATTAAAGATTTACCTAGAGTTCTGAATTTAATTCGAAATCAAGATGAGTTGGCTGAAACCAAGGCTGACCCAAGCTATTGTATTGCAGCAGACGAAGATGCAGTGACATGAAACAAGTGAATCAACCAGGTCCAATGAATAGATAATCAGTTTGAGCACACCTCATTTATTTCATCGGATACATGTTAACTTCCATCAACACAGATTTCGAATAGCTTTATCCTCCAAAATGGTTAGACAAAGGAGAAGAAATCACCTTGTAAATTTTGTCTTTATTGAACTTTTATCCCACTTCAACCACCACTAACGTGTCGAGTTATGTTACTTGAATTCTCCAATAATGATGCTATATTCGTGTCGGATTCTCTAAAAGTTACACTATTTTTGATGAATCTGATACGCACTAGTCGACATTATTGAAGAGTCCGAGCAAGATAGGTGCCAAGAAATCCCCAATTCATTTTGTTTGTCGATTATTTATTTATCTTTTTTTTTTTTTTTTTTTCAGATTCATGGAATTTTGAATGTTGTGAGTTGGGGAATTCTATTTCCAATTGGAATAATGATAGCAAGATATCTAAGAACATTTGTAGATCCAGTATGGTTTTATGTACATGTGACTTGCCAAGTATCATCTTATATTATTGGAGTATCTGGTTGGGCAACTGGTCTAAAACTTGGAAGCCAATCCAAAGGAATTGTGTACACTTCACATAGAGATTTTGGTATTGCTTTGTTTTGTCTAGCAACACTTCAGGTATTTTCCAAAACTTTTATTTCTTTAATTTAGAAGGTCAATCTAGATTGGTTGGCGGGGGGTTTAAAATTTTCTTTTAGAGTTTCAGTTAAATAAATCGTCGATAAAGAAAAAATTCTACTCTATTACACCATTCGAAGGATACTTATCGGTAAGATAAAAAATGGATTGACGAGTAGTTACCAGCTACGAGATAAATATGATCTGATAGTATAATTTTTTTTTATATTAAAGATTATATAATTTAAACTTTTTTTTTTTACGAGTAAATATATTCTAGTATAAATAACTTTCTACACTATCAAGTTACTCGAAAGATATATCCACTTGCAAGACTCCATACAAGTGAATATATCTTAATATGAAAATAAGACAGTTACATGATATAACAAGTAATGATGACCTGATAGTGTATTTTTTTTTTTTTTCAAAGTAATGGTGTATATAACTTAAAACTATTTTCTTATACTAACGGCGATCAACCCTCTTTCTTGCGTCCCAACTATTTCACCAGGTATTTGCTACCTTTCACCTGTATCGATGCATTGTAATTTTGACCGTCGGCCACCTCTGAACATATATATGACAATAAATCACCTAGCTTATTTGTATTTATTCTTTCATCCATTTTATTGAACCACTTAAAAAAATTGTAGGTATTTGCATTATTTTTGAGGCCAAAGAAGGATCACAAATACAGATTTTATTGGAATATGTATCACCATGGAGTTGGATATGGTGTACTTGTTCTAGGCATCATCAATGTATTTAAAGGTCTTGAAATATTGCAACCAGGAAGAAAATGGAAATTGGCTTATATTATTTTTCTATCAATTATTGGAGGAATTGCTCTTATTTTAGAAGCAATTACTTGGATAATTGTACTTAAAAAGAAGCCTGGAAAATCAAATAATAAACTTTATGATGGACAAAATGGAAGACAACAACAACCTCTCACTTCTTGAAGTTATTAAATGTGACCACAAGGTTACGGGTCCAAGTCGCTGAGACAGTCATTTGCAGATATGTGGGATAACGCCACGTATAATAAAATGTCTTGGTTCGATTTTTCGCCGGACCTTTAGCATTACGAGAGCTTTGGTGCACTGGACACTGTCAGTTTTTGTGTTCTTTATTTTACTTTTGGTTTGAAATGTATTAATTTTTATATTTTCTTCTTGTGTAGAAGCCATATTCTAAGAGACTTGAGGGTACCTTTGTTAATGTATTGTTATTTAATTTACTTGTTGATGTTTGTTAAAGAATATAAGATATGGAGTTTAGTTGCTATATTTTTTCTTGTATATTTAGCATGAGGGATGTGAATATATTATAATGATATTTTCCCCACAAAATAAAAATTTGACACTTTATGTGATTGTTAATGTGAATATAATGCACACTTCTTTCTTTTTAATTATTTTATTTATTATTGTGATTGCTATAGTTCATAATTCTTGCATTTTGTAAGCTAGAGTTTGTTCATCAAATATAGAAGAGATAATCATCTAATATCCTTTTGAACTATGGTCAAAATTTCTACGTCCTATTACCTTCAAACTTAATTTTAACTTATTTTTGTCATTCTTTTGTGATGACGTGATATTTTTATTACATAAAATAAAATCTATGTCAAAGGTGTTACGTCAGTTAAAGATTGACAAAAAGTGTTACGTCAGCTAAAAAAAATGACAAAAATATGCTAAACACTTCAACTTTACAGGTCCTGTTATCCCCTAACTCAATTTTAGTATATTTTTATCACTTTTGTGCTGACATAACATCTTTATTACATAAAATAAAGCTCACGTCAAAAGTGTCATTGACAAAAATTGTCACGTCAAGCTTAAAAGATTGACAAAAATATGCTAAAAGTGAGTTCAGTGGGTAAGAGAATGCTCGTGAAATTGAAATGTGTCGTAGCAAATTTTATCATAGTTCAAGAGGTATTAGATGTTTTACTCAATATATAAAGAATTAATTACCACCAGTCTACCACGTCAACCAATACAAATAGATCAAGTTGTGATGGAGTGAATATGATTTATTTATTATTATCTAAAAATCTCGTATTCGAATCTGGATATGAAAATTTTTTGGTTAGGAGGTATCTTCTCCTTAAATGGTCCTACGTGGGCACAAATACAAATTAATTGAAAAAAAAAAGAAAGTTACCACGTCAAATAGGTTTGAGTGGTTTGGCGAAACTGTGAAAATGTAATTACAAGTTTACAATTATGAAAATTTAATCGTGATTATGAAGCTAAAAAATAACGTAAAATATAATTAAACTTCTACTAATTTGACTTTTTGAGGCCAAAGGTAAGTTTATCCATCAATAAGTAATCTACAGTATACACACAACAATAATATACTTAATATATTTCCACAAAGTAAAATCCAGGGAGGGTAAGTATACGCAGTCCGTACCGCAACCTCTGAGGTGAGATACAAAGGTTGTTTTTCGATAGACCCTTGGCTCAAGACAAAACCAATTCAGAAAGCACATATTATAGAAACAAGAATCAATAGGTCGTAATGCAACAACAAAAATAACAAACAAGACTATCATAGAATAATCCGACAATCAAATCTACCAAAACACAACAGTCACCACCATACTCATTATATTCCCACACAATGGAGTTCGAGGAAGATAAGTGTACACAGTCCGTACCGCAACCTCTGAGGTGAGGTACGAGACTGTTTTCCGATAGACCCTTCGCTCAAGACAAAATCGATTCAGAAAGTACATAAATATATAAAGACATGAATCAATAGGTCGTAACGCAACAACAAAAATAACAAACAAGACTATCATAGAATAATTCGATAATCAATCTACCCAAACACGACAAGTCACCACTAAAAAAGAACAAGGAAACTACCATCGCAGCATGGCAACTTTTAATACAGACAACAGGACAAAACACTCCACCCTACTAACCGTGACGTACAATATTCATTAATAATAGGTAAATAATCTACACCATTACTAACAATTACGCCTCAAATGCAGTTAACTTGAAATTAAATTAACTATATAAATAATAAATTCTCACCGAACATATATGATTCTTTATTTTATTTCGTACCACAAGTTATATTAGGCAGAATAAAAATAGTACTTCACTAATAGGCCTACAAAAAACTCATAAAAAATTACAGGACCTAAAGTAATCATATTTATAACATGACTTATAATTAAAATATATTCTGGATAACCAAGCTTGATTGGTCTAGTGATTAGCTCATTAGATCGTTTAAGCAAGTGTTGGGGGTTCGATTCTCGCCTTTTGCATGCAACAATCAATTGGGATTGGGGGATACCTTGAGAAACAAAAAAAAAATATTCTGAATTAAATTTTCTCTCACTATATCCTATCTTTCATTTAATATGTATTTATTTTAAGAGGTTATAAGTCTTCCGGGAGTCTTTTAGAAACAACCTCTCTATCTTCCGAGCTAATAATAAGGTCAGCGTACGCTTTATCCTTTTCAGACCTTACTTGCCGAATTGTACTGGCAATATTGTTATTGTACAAGCCTTTAGAAACAATTTCTCTATGACCAACATGGGTTGTAGTGCAGTGGATAGGGCTGCTCCACCCTTAATCAGAGTGCTGCCACCTTAATTAACCCTACAACGCGCGATCTGAATTAATCGAGGTTTCAATACGGACGCCGAACACCGGCAAACCAAAAAAATTCTCTATGAGCTGTAGTCATCAAATAAAGTGGTAGGTGAAATCTCTTTAATTAATAACCAAACACATGCCATAATTTGCTCTAATGTAGTTGTCAATCAGAATATGGCTTTCCTTTTCACTTCCTTGATAATAGGAGAAAATGTATTACTTGTCAATCCCTCATTTAATAACTTTTAAAAAACTATTCCGGTGCATAAAACATTTCGCGTTTACGCAAGAGGGGTGTATGATGTAGATAACCTATTCTAATATAAATATTAATGGTTACTTCCATATAGCTCGGAAAAGCATCTCGGTGCATAAAGCATTTTGCGTGTATGCAAGATTCGAAGAAGGGCCATACGTCAAGAGATGTATGATGTAGAGAACGTAACGTACCCTAAAGTAAATATTAATGGTTACTTCCACATAGCTCGGGCCTGTATATAGATTGCATGGAGACAATTTTATCATTGATTCAAGACTTCTCTTCTAACTCTAAGAACTTTAAAAAAGCAGTCTGATGCATAAAATATTTTACGTTTATGCAGGATTTGAAGAAGGACCGCATCTTAAGGGGTGTATGATGTCGATAACCTACTCTAATACAAATATTAATGGTTACCTCCACAACAACTCGAACTCATACCCTATAGAGTATAGATAACACGAATGACAATTTTACGACTGCTCCAGAACTTTCCCTTCTAACTCTACAGCAACTTTAAGTAAACAAAATTGAGTTATAAATAAACTTACAAAGTGGAGAAATGATGATTGTCACTTGCATGCAGAAAAAGCAATGATTTCAGAAGCATTATTAGCAGTAATTTTGTTTTGAAACCAAATGTAATTTTAAACCAAAATTTCAAAAGAATGACAAATCAAGAATTAACAACATTTCATCATTAAATAGTAAAAGTTACATCGCAATCTTATTTATCAATTGATTCATGATACGTTATTACGAGAGTCTATCGTAAATAATTATTTTTTATCATTAAGGTAAAGTTAAAATTTACACATGCTTTATCGTCTTCAAACCCCACGCACGTATGAAATTTTATTGGATATATTGTTGGATATGTTGTTGATTCACGATAAGTTATGCTGAAATAATTTTCATTTAGAAAGATTTGGTCACGAGAAAATATTTGTGGACCTATTGTTGGTAACATATAGATATATTAGTCACGAGACTATCTTTGAAATTAAAATGTAAATTATTAAGATTTATATGATTAATAGTAAAAGTATTAGTGGAAGTCTTACTATTAACATGTGTGTTGTCTAATCTCTTTATTTTTTTCCCCCGAATTGCATTTATACAATCTTTTCGATATCTTTTTGGGTTGCTAACATGGTGTTCTTTTTTTTTTTTTTTTTTTGTTAATATCTAGTATTATCTCTAATTTGACTAAAATTAGTGGATTTCACATGCTAAAAACCTTAATTAACAACATATATTATTTTGACCTTAGTCACAGACAAAAAGTTAAACTTAACACGTGTACATACATACACAACAAATATAAATGGGACCCTAATTGCTTAATGATTTAATGAAACTCATAATTATGTGTAGGTAAAAGGACCCCAATAGCTTAATGACTAATCAACCCATAATTAATCTTGAGCTTTTCAATTTGTTTTTTCATGGGGATATTGAAGTATTTGACACAGTGACTGTTATTTGTATAGAAGGTTTTGGGTTCACGCATAAAAATAACTGTATACAGTAGATTATAATAGTTCAAACTGTGTAACATAGACCCTAATGATTCGGCCTTTCTTCGAACTTAAACATAACGAAAAATTTAGTACATCGAACTGCCCCATCTATTTTTTTTATCTCTCTCTTTTTTTTTTTTTTTGGTCACTAAAGCATTTGAATTTTAAAATTAAGGATGGCTTTGGTTTTATCATATGTTTTGCTCTGTCCCGTTATAAATGAAAAAATTAAATACCATAAATAAAAGGGTCCTTCATTATTTATCATTATTAATGTATAAAATAATTATCTGACTTAGTCAAAAGTTAGTTAAAAAACTATTATTTAAGTAAGACCTTCATATACAAATATAATAGCTTGTACAATATCCAATTAATATCTTTTATCTAATTAGCTAAATTTTGACTGATTTAATTGAACACTTAATTTTATTTTTTGATCTAATATTGAAATTTGATCACTTTTCAGAATATGTACTGATCTGTACATATTTTTTTTCCATTTATTTGATATTTTTCTCTCTTCACGCCTCTCTTCTTAAATTTTCCACCATCATAGACATACAACTATAATGTGTTTGAAAAGAAAAAAAAAAGTTTCAAGATTTCTCACGTAGCCCAGGGGGAGCAACAACGTTGTGAATGATTCAAAGATATCTTGTATATTCAAATGTATATTCGTATAAATATATATATATAATAGATATATGTATTTCTATAAAAAAAAAATTTCTGTTAGTTACACACATGTATACCATGTCAATTTTTTTGTTTTATATATATATATATATATATATACACTTTAAATTACTGACTGAAATCTCTAAAATTTATTATTAAAACTTATACTAAAAAATTAATAAAGAAGTATATAAGTTGCTTATATGTGCAGATTTCTCTTTATAAATTGTTTTGCAAATATTCGAGGTCAGTGAGCCTCTTTTGATAGCCCAATAACAATGATTGGGATTGGGTTTAGCCAAAGCCCAAAAGTAGAAAACTGTCACCCAACAAAACAGTAAAAATAGTTTTTAGTATGACTTTATTATCAATTATAATCATTTTTCAATACATTTATCAAAATATTAAATTTGTTATCTTCAGAAGATGATAAAGTCAGCTTATCATTTATTAATTACATAAAAAGATCTACTTGATTTATCTTTTTCTTTTTTACTTTTTTTTTATTTTTTAGTTGGTGTTCGATATCTGCACTAAAGACTCAATTAATTTAAATCGCACACTGCAGGACTCAATTAATAAATTACTTTCTCCCTTCATTTTTTCTTATCCGGATTTTCAAAAAATAGATTTTCACTTACTTGTCACTTTCAACAAAAACTAAAAGGTTGTGATTCAGAGAATTCGTAAACATAAAATTTTATACATCCGTCCCTACGTATAATAATAACTTAACTAATATAATACCATACATAGATTTTGATGTTGCAGCTGAAGATGCAGGTGATAACAATCCATTAAGAGATCATGAAAAAAATGTACACAATTACTAATTACTAATTATGACTATGTACTAATTGTGTTGTGATAGTGGGTGAGCTGAAGGCTTATCGAAAACAGTCTATTTTTTGAGGTAAAAGTAAAATCTGTATACACATTATGGTGTGGGTGTCTGTAGGGTTGGGCATATTACGGTTCAAACCGAAAAAATCAAATCAAAATTTAATTTTAATTTTGCTTTTGATTTTTGAATTTTTCGGATTGGTTTTGATTTAGGTTAAATGGTTTGGTTTTCGATTTTTCAAAAAAATAATTCGATTAAATCGAAAAATCAAAATTTTATAAATAATATATACATACATGCATATACATACACACAGACACACTCTCTCTCTCTCTCTCACACACACACACACACACACACACATATATATATATATATATATATATATATATATATATATATATATATATCTTTTTATTATATATATTCAGTATAAATAATGTTTTTTTGGTTATTTCATTTCATTTCATCCATGTTGAGTTACTTATATTTGGAAATGAAAAATAGGTTTGAAAAAATTATTTTTTCTAAAAAAATCACTAATTTTAAATGCCCAGTCATGACAAAGAAAGGCTTACTACTTTAATCTTCAAAATCGAAATAAAAATCTGAAATAATTATTTCGGTTTGGTTACGATTGTCATTTTCGTCAATCTGAAAATTGAAAAATCGAATCGATATTAAATTAATCAAACCGAACAAACCGAATGTCCACCCCTAGGTGAGGGTGTCAAACGCGCCAATTTTAACCGGCCCGAACCGGCCCACTAAAGAAAATCGGATCAGTTTGACCCGGCCCGATAAGCCCAAGGGCTTTAAGGGCCCGGGTCCTAGTCCGGTTGGGTTTTGAATTTGGGCCTGATTAACCCGGGACTCAATCTGGTTAGGGTCCGCCGGTTAACCGGCCCGAATAAGCCTATTTAATTTATTCTTTAAAAAGATTTTGGAAAATTGGGCCAAACTAGCCGTTGGCCCAATGGCTATAACGGCTAGTTTGGGCCCAAATATATAAAAAAAAAGTTTTTTTTTTTTTAAAATTATTTTTTGATCCCCAAAAAATTTCTATAAATATCCTACACTTTCAAATCATTTTCCACACAATTTTTCATCCTCTCAAGTCTCAAATCTCATTCTCTCTCAAATCTCATTTCCCAATTCTCAAATATTCTATATATTTAATTTTTAAAGTGCTCACTTTAGTTTTTTTTAATTTTGCGATTACTAAGTACGAGTGGAAATTTCTAAAGTCGCAACCTTCGGATACTTCTAAAATTTGGTATTGTCGTTCCATCACTTACTTTTAATTTAAAATTAGTGTATTAATTGTTGAATATTTATTTTTATTACTTTTTGTGTATTTTGAATATTTTTTAGTTTGATTTATACTATGGATAAATTAAGAAACCTCGGTAAAAGTGTCAAATTTTTTTGTCCCAGAAGTGATAGTGGTAGCAAAAAGCGAATTACTAGCGGTAGAGGTACTTCAAGTACTAGATATACCCATGTGCCTTCGCCTCCGGTACCACTTAGTCAACCTTTTGAGGAAGAAATAGGTGTAGGTGCTCACGATATGGATTATTTAGAAGTTCAGAAAAATTACGGTATAGAAGAAGAAAATGAAGTAGATGCGGTTGATTTAGATGAAGATGATGAAAATATTGGTGAAACACCCGAAGTAGGAAATGCTAACGTTAGATCCGAATTGGTTAATCTCCCTCCCCGTCCTCCCCGTGCCCCAAGAGCTCGTAAACAAACTAGTGTTGCATGGAAATGTTTTGAATGTATATCAGATACTGAGGTGCAACGCAATATTTGTCAAAAAATATATAAGCATAAAAGAGGAGGCAAGCAGGGGGGTACGGGTACGTTAATGAGACATTTAGCTGAATACCACGAAAGAGAGTTAAAAATTGCACAAGGTGGTGAGGCTGTTGGTGGGCCCACACAAACTAGAATGGACCCAACAACCGGTCACGTAACGAAGAAGTATAATAAATTGAGGGACCGGGAAGAAATAACAAAAATGGTAGCTGTAGGTTGTTTGCCTTTTAATTTTCCTTCTTCTAATGCTTTTAGTCATTATATTCAAGCAATTTATATTCCTATGTTTAATGGTATTCCTAGAAGTACTTGTCGGTATGATATTTTTAGACTTCATTCACAATGTTGTTTTTATTTATCTACATTGTTAAAAAATATTCAATGTAGAATATCCCTAACTTCTGATCTTGGTCGTGCTGTAAATAAAAATGATTATTTAATCGTTACTTGTCACTGGATGGATAGTAATTTTGTGATGCAAAAACGTATTCTTGCTTTTTTATATGATGAAGATCGTAAACATACTGGACAATTTATTGCTGACTCGATACATAAAGTTGCAGCATTTTATGGTATCGAAAATAAAATCTTATGTATCGCTTTTGATAACGTTTCTAACAACAAGACTGCTATAACAAAGTTGAAATCTAAGCTATCACCGCCGTTACCTGAAATTTTTCATATTAAGTGTACATGCCATATATATAATTTAATTGTAAAAGATGGTCTTGAGTTTTTTGAGATTTATATTGAAAAAATCCGTCTTCCTGTTGGTTTTATACAAGGAAATAATCGTAGATTGAGAATTAAAGAATTTAAAGTTAAATGTCAAGAAAATGGACTTGTACCGATATTGATGCCTGAGGAAATTGATATTAGATGAAATTCTACGTATAATTTTTTAAAAACTTGTTATAAATATAGAGTTCCTATTACATTAACTTTTAACCAACATTGTGGTTCATTTGCTGATTCTGCCGATTGCATGCTACTTGATTTTGATTGGGTTATAATTAATGATCTTGTTAAGTTTTTGAAAAAAATTTATGTAGCTACGGTTGAATTTTCCGGTGCTTATTATCCTACTGTTTGTAATATTTTGGGATATATAATCGATATTTCTGGTTTGCTCAAAGAATATAAAAATAAAGAAGGTTATGAGAATGCTGTTGGTGCCATGTTTACTAAATTTAAAAAATATTTTTTTCCGATTCCCCCTATTTTCTTGGTTGGTGCTATGCTAAATCCGTGCATTAAATACCATACTATATGCCACTTTAGTACTCTTATTTATCGTAACTTAGAAATAAATACTAACAATGATTCTGAATAAGTACAACCTGATTTGTGGACGGCTACGTTTGATGCGAATGCTTACATAGATAAATTATATAACCACTATGCTGATTTAGTTGATTTAGATGTACCGATACATATCAGTCCAACTGTCGCTCCTCATCCTCCTGAGGTGCCATCATTTTCTAAAAGG
Source organism: Capsicum baccatum var. pendulum (assembly GCA_030864225.1). NCBI lineage: Eukaryota > Viridiplantae > Streptophyta > Magnoliopsida > Solanales > Solanaceae > Capsicum > Capsicum baccatum. Next base: position 141,230,870 of record CM061558.1, read on the forward strand.
CCGGCACATTGTGGTTTTCCTGATTCCTTTTATGATTTACCCTGTTGGAATAGTGTTGACGAGGGAGCTTACACATCAACTTATCGGGAAGAGCTTAAGTATTATCTTCGGTCGCCGCTAGAGGATCGCAGACGACGGATCAACACGTTGGATTGGTGGAGGAATAATGAATCATAATATCCTGTGCTTTCAAGATTAGCTAGAGATATCTTGAACGTTCCAATGTCAACCGTTGCATCAGAGGGCGCCTTTAGTCAGGGACGACAACAACTTGGAGACAACCGACACTCATTGGGAGGCAATGTAATGAATGTTCTAGTTTGCCTCAGATATTGGATTAGAGCAGAAAGAAGAAATCAAGGAATGGAACCCGAGCCGAATGACGAGCAGAAACTTGAAGAAATTATGACTTCGCGGGAGAACTCAGCAGAATCAAGTCCAATGCATGGGTTTGCCTCCATTGACTATGACTATCCTATGCAAGTTCCCGTTAATATTAACATGGATGAGTTAGAAAAAATGATGCATAGTTTGTAGATTTTTTATTCATGTAAATTATAAATTTTGGATCATTTTGCAATCAATAAAATTCAACATTCATTAATTAACTATCAAATATTATTAATTTATTATATTAAGTAGTATATGTTTTGTATATTATTGTATATATCTTCTATACACATGTATATTTAACATATATATATTTAATGTATCCAAGTGTATATGTTTTACAAATTAGTATATAACTATATATATATACATATTGTAGTATATACAAATGTATATTGTAGAATAGTATATATTTTATTTAAAGTAGTACATATATATTGAATGGTGTGTATATATTTTCTATAGACGTATATATTTAACGTATACATGTGTATATGTTTTATAAATTAGTATAATATAACTATCTTTATTTTGTAATACATATATATTGTAGTATATAGTTTATTTAATTTTAAAGTAGTACATATATATTGATTGGTGTGTATATATCTTCTATAGACGTGTATATTTAACGTATACATGTGTATATGTAGTATGTAGGTATATATATATATATATATATATATATATATATATATATATATATATATATATATATATATATATATATATATATTGTAGTATATACTTTATTTAAAGTAGTACATATATATTGAATGATGCGTATATATGTGTATATATCTTCTATAGACATATATCTTTAACGTATACAAGTGTATATGTTCTATAAATTAGTATGTAATTATATATATATACATATTGTTGTATATATATATGTATATTGTAGTATATATTTTATTTAAAGCAGTACATATATATTGAATGGTGTGTATATATGTGTATATATCTTCTATAAGCATATATATTTAACGTATAAATGTGTATATGTTTTATAAATTAGTATATAACTATATATATGTATATATATTGTAGTGTATACATATATATATTGTACTATTGTAGATTTGTTGTATATGTTTTATTTAAAGTAGTACGTATAGTTATATATAATTATATATTGAATGATACGTATATATTTGTAATTATTTATATATATTTTAAAAAATATATATTGTATAATTGTAGTGTATATAATGTATATTGAAGTGTATATAGTGTGTATAATTGTAGTGTATGTGGTGTTTATTGGATTTTTCATTTTTTTTAAACGGGTTTGATCAGTTTTTAACCGGGTTTGACTGGGTTTAGGTGGGTTTAACCGGGTTGGGTTAAGTGGGCCGGTTCAGGGTTGTTTTCAATATTTTTACTGTTGAACTCGGAATCGGCCCGGCCCACCTAACCCCAACCCGGACCGGAACCGGCCGACAACCCGGTTAAACTAAACGGGCCGGTTCCGGTTTGGCCCGGCCCTTCCGACTTGACACCTACACCCCTAGGTGTCTGTACTTATAATTTGTTTGTGTTGTACTCTACTTAAAATTTGAGAAAATATAATTATGTACTAAGTTGAGTATTAACAATGTTGATTTAATTTGTGTACCAACATTTCTTTCATGCTCAGTAGTATAGTGGTAAAATGAATATTTTCATTAAGGAGATTCAAAACACAAATAAATAACAAGAAGTTATTGTGGTCTAAATAATTCATGCGACATGCGGTTCCGCTCTTAATTGCAAACACATCGACAACGACAAATTAGACGATAAAAAAAATTATTACTAAAAGAAGCATAATACTTTGATATGATTTGGTCAATGACCAACATATGAAGCAGTATACAAGAAAGTATAAAAGCTATTGAGAGAATAATCTTTCTGTAAATAAAACTTATTGTCACACCCCATTTTTTTTGCACCGCATCCGACCCCCCGCTAGGCAGTCGGTTTTAGAGAAAATGGGTTTTCCCAATTGAAGTGACGTTTTGAAAAAGGGATTATTTTGTTTACAGAGTCGCCACTTGGAATGGAGTTTGGGTGTTCCAAGTCACCTTTTTTTTTGAATCCCTAATCAAAAGGAAATGACTCTTATTTGGTCTGCGAAAACAGAAAATGGGTAAGGAATTCTGTTGATCTAGGGGAAGGTGTGAGGCACCCCTCGAATCCCGTGGTTCTAGCACGGTCGCTTTTATTGACTTATCTCGACTTAAATTATTTCAATAAATTGTGTTAAGGCCTAAATCGCTCATTTTATATATCTATATAAATAAATCTTCTTAAACAGATTAATCTTATGCTTGGTGAACAAAATTATATATAGGCTAAACAAAACTAATGAAAAGCAAAATAACATAATCACATGATAAAGTTAATTAATAAAGTTATATTTAACAAAATTATCATAACGAAATTACCAACAATAACAAAGAAGAAAAATAAAAAGTAAAAAAAAAAAAATCACGTGTTACATTTAACAAAAATTTCATAATCATGAAATATATATATATAACCATGCCAGTTTTCTTTTTAAAATTATACTACTGCTTTTTTTCTTCTTCTATTCCTGTACAGGTAGGTGCATACATTTACAAGGAAAGATGTCATGGTAGATACTTTTGAAGACTCTCTTTTAATTTTTGGAGTGTAACTGGCTTTGATACAAAAGAATCCATACCATTTGCATAACACTCTTCTGCACTTTCCGATAATGAATTCCATGACGAAAAATAAAAAAAAAAAAAAAACCTTTTTTCTTAACATGTTATGTGTATTTCATTTTTGGTTTTTACATGCATGCATGCATGAATCCTATGTTCTTGTTCTAGTTTAAACACAATTACACTAATCGTGCACTAATTAGATGTACCGCTATGTCTTCTAACATCAACAACTCTAAACATTATCTTACGCAAAATCGAAACCATTTTTATGAATGTTAGTTCAAACCAACAAACAAATTGTATTTTTTTAAAAAATGTAGAGCACAAACTACGCAAAAGTAATGAAATATACACACTAGATAACATAAGAAATCATTGAAAATAACCTTATTCATACTTTTACTTTAATTTTATGATTTTTAAAATCTAAACAAACCTCAAATTAATAACATCGAAATTAAAATAGGTTCAACACATGTGAGTTTAAGAAACTTCATAATATTGAATCAAGTTTCATACAATCGTTTAAACTACATAATAAAGGAAGATTAAGGGTTACCTCTTTCGAAAATAATTCCTAACAACAACAAGAAGAAGCCTCGAACTTAAACCGTGACCAAAACTCAAAGTCTTTTGATGTGAGGAATTTTTGGTTTTTATTTCCCCTATGTGTTCCTCTTTTCTTTTCTCAAATTAGTCCATATGTGTCTTCCTCCCTTTTTAGTGTTTTATGTGTGTGTTTATATAGGGAGTGTGTGTGCTTGAGTGAGAATGGGAGTTGAGGGAATAATGGGGGAAAGATGTAGTGAAGGTAATGGGGAGGTTTAGTGGGAGAATGGGGAAAGTGGGGGTAATGGGAAGTAGGGTAGTTTTTAGTTTTAATGGGAAAGTTAGGGGAATGTTGGAGGTAATGGGAAGTAGGGTAGTTTTTAGTTTTAATGGGAAGGTTAGGAGAATGTTGGAGGTAATGGGAAGTAGGGTAGTTTTAGTTTTAATGGGAAGGTTAGGAGAATGTTGAAGGTAATGGGAAGTAGGGTAGTTTTAGTTTTTTTTTTTTTTTCAATATAAAAATAAAAATAATAAAAAATATAAATAAACTAAATGGCTAGTCTTAGAAATATGATTAAGAAATATTAATATCACTAGATTCTTTATTAAAAGTTAAAAGAGGAAAATAACATAATTTAATTAGTTTTTATTTATTTATTTATTTATTTATTTTAAATAAATAAATAAATAATAATAAAAACTTATCTAAAATGTGATTCTATTTTTGTATATTTTTTTTTTAAAAAATATTAAACGAACCTCAAAAATAAGATAAATTTAAAAAGCCTAAAAATAAAAATAAAATAAAAATTAATCGAACATTAAAAATGGTATAAAAATATTAGGTTTGGGTCAAAAATTAGGTGTTTACAGAATGCCCCTCTTTGCTTGGAAATATGAAGAATTTTCAAGCAAAGAAGTAAACATGACTAATTTTTGGCTCAACCCTTTATTCAATATTAATACGTAAATAAGTGGGAAAGAGGTGTGACCGAGCCCTGGATTTGGGCATCCTACATATCTCGGGTTATAAGAGAATCAGGTCACGTGTAGTTCAAATAGGTGTAGGAATGAGTGGATGAATTTGAGAGTCGATTTGAGGTCCCGTCGAGTTTTCGGTTCGTGGCTCTTTCTATTACATCAGAAAAAGAAAAATGAAACTAAAAATGAAAGATACAAAATTCTATCTATTCTAAGTGTCTTGATTCTCTTGTTTCAGATCTTCTTCTTGGATCTTCAGTTATCGCCTCACCTTCTTCTAGTGGGTATCTCGATCCCAAGATTTGATCTTGAAGTTAGGATTTGAGATTTGAACCTGCAACTTGGATTGAGTCATTGACACTCTGCCAAAGAACAGTCCATAGAATACTTTGGATGCTTATTCTTCTTATCAAAAGCTAAAAAAATGTCTTTTGAGATGTTGGGCTGCTACAGATACAGAGCTGACTCTAACTATCTTCAACCTGATCATTCTTCTATATTCTGACCGGAGATGAAATTCCATTCTTGGATAAACCTGTGCTTCGCAGAAAACCTGCAAGCCATCAAAGAAGACGAAACAAAACAAACAAAATTTTTTGCCCCAGTTTACACTAGGAAAATTTTGTGAGTTATTAGAAAAACTATAATCTAGTTTAAAAATAAAAAAAAATGAATGAATGGATAGAAATTTAGGCTAGGAGCGCGATAAGATAAGGACCTTATTCTTAATGATGCAATCAAAGAAAGTTATCCTAATGAATGCATGGGAAAGAATTAGGATTTTTGCTTATAAAAATGTGATGTGGGATTGTCATGCCCTGTGAAGACAGAAAGACTTATTTCCTAAAATGCCAATTAGGGGATGGCGCCTTATGAAGATGAAGAAAATGTCAACTAGGGGATGACGCCCTATGAAGACGAATAAGATGTCAACTAGGGGATGGCGCCCTATGAAGACGAAAAGGATGTCAACAAGGGGATGACGCCCTATGAAGACTAAAAGGATGTCCACTAGGGGATGGTTCCCTATGAAGATGAGATAAGATGTCAACTAGGGGATGGCGCCCTATGAAGACGAAAAGGATGTCAACTAGGGGATGGCGCCCTATGAAGACGAGAAAGATGTCAACTAGGGGATGGCGCCCTATGAAGACGAATAAAATGACAACTAGAGGATGGCGCCCTATGAAGACGAAAAGGATGCCAACTAGGGGATGGCGCCCTATGAAGACGAAAAGGATGTCAACAAGGGGATGGCGCCCTATGAAGACTAAATAAGATGCCAACTAGGGGATGGTGCGCTATGAAGACGAGATAATATGTCAACTAGGGGATGGCGCCCTATGAAGACGAAAAGGATATCAACTAGGGGATGGCGCCCTATGAAGACGAAAAAGATATCCACTAGGGGATGGTGCCCTATGAAGACGAATAAAATGTCAACTAGGGGATGACGCCCCATGAAGACGAGATAAGATGTCAACTAGGGGATGGTGCCCTATGAAGACGAGAAAGATGTCAACTAGGGTATGGTGCCCTATGAATACGAGATAAGATGTCAACTACGGGATGGCGCCCTATGAAGACGAAAAGGATGTCAACTAGGGGATGGTGCCCTATGAAGACGAGATAAGATGTCGACTAGGGGCTGTTGCCCTATGAAGACGAATAGGATGTCAACTAGGGGATGGTGCCCTATGAAGACGAATAGGATGTTGACTAGGGGATGGCGTCCTATCAAGATGAATAGGATGTCAACTAGGGGATGGCGCCCTATGAAGACGAATAAAATGTCAACTAGGGGATGGCGCCCTATGAAGACGAAAAGGATGTCAACTAGGGGATGGCGCCCTATGAAGACGAATAAAATGTCAACTAGGGGATGGCGCCCTATGAAGACGAGATAAGATGCCAACTAGGGGATGGTGCCCTATGAAGACGAGAAAGATGTCAACTAGGGGATGGTGCCCTATGAAGACGAGATAAGATGTCAACTAGGGGATGGCGCCCTATGAAGACGAAAAGGATATCAATTAGGGGATGGCGCCCTATGAAGACGAAATAAAGATGTCAACTAGGGAATGACGCCCTATGAAGACTAAATAAAGATGTCAACTAGGGGATTGTGCCCTATGAAGACGAGATAAAGATGTCAACTAGGGAATGACGCCCTATGAAGACGAATAAGATTAGGATTTTTTTCTTTGTTAGAAAAGAGAAAAAAAAAATGCCCCAGCCTTGAATATGAGGGGTTTTATTATTATTATCATTATATTGATATGTACCTAGAATTATAGGAGTATAACAAAGAAAAAAAGAAAATTCAAGAAAACTTAGCTTGCTATACTTGTTTTTTCCTTACTAAACTTCACAAGCTTGCTTTGCCCCTGTTCAAACAAAGAGAGGAAAAAAAATGTGAGTTTTAAAATTTATGGTTGGTTTGTGGCCTTGAGTTCCTTGGAGGTTTTCCTTATCTCTGCCCCAACTTGATATAGTTGATTCAACTAATTGGTTGGCGAGCTTGATTCTTTGTTTTTTCAAATTCTGTTGCATCTCTGTTTGTTTCAGTACGATTCTGCTCTTCACTTTCAAATGCTTCATTTTTAACACTTATCTTAACTGGCTCTCTGTCCTTGTCAAGGTGGTGAGTGCCCAATAATCTCTGCTCAACTTCACTGGGAGCCATGGTCAATTTTGCTCGTTTTTCTTTATTTTGTATTTGGGTGTGAGACTTACCCATAAAAAAAAACAGAGCGTGTAAAAATGAAATAAGGAAAACAAAACAAAAAAAGAATAAAAGCAACATGTTTGAATAGAAGGTATTTCTACCAGTAAAGTAGGAAAGCTTATTTGGAGGTGTATATTGACTTCAATAACGCATGCCATGCAACTTGGAGTAGACCTTCAAAACTGTCTAATCTCGAATTAGGCTGCACCTTTCAATCAAATCAAATCATTCTTGATCTTTGTCCTGTCATGAAAACTTTGTTTGACTAAAGTGATTCCTTCTAGGATTTTCTCAATTGACCCCTCTAATTTGGATTGTTTCATTCATCATTGTCTTATGGCGCCTCTGAGGGTTTTCACCAATAAGATTTTTTATTTTTTGATTTTTTTTTATTTTCTTTTTTTTTTTGATATCTTGTGGTGCCTCCATGGGTTTTCACCAATAAGATTTTTTTTTTTTGAATCTTGTGGTGCCTTTATGGGTTTTCACCTACAAACCCCTTTATATATATATATATATAGAACACACAAGGCTTGACATTCTCAAAAATTGATCGGAAGGTCTTTAATGGACAAAGGAAAGGATTTTTTTTTATTTAGGATAAATTACAACTTGGGAGCCATGTAAAAGTGACAATAGGATATATATTTCATTTTTTTTTAAAATACCAAGATTTTTTTTTATTTTTATTTTGTCGGACCGAACCCCAAGATAGGGCTGCCTACGTATCCATTTAGGAATCAGGTCGAACGTAGTTCAATGGCAATGCATTTTTTTTCGGCCCCAAAGAGGGTGAGCAAGGAAAGGTAAATAAGGCTCGAGGGGCTGACAAGGGATTAATGACGTTTAGTTAAGTAGAATGATGGCCTTTCGTCATCTCAACTTGAGAATGTTAAGCACAAGTGTGTCAGATATAATATCTTTTGACTGAATCGGCATTGATAGCTTTTTCTGTCATTTTCCCGTCCAGATCCGCAAGTTGCAGAGCTCCATTTGATAGTACTTGTTTGACTATGTATGGACCTTGCCAGTTTGGAGCAAACTTTCCTTTAGCCTCTTCTTGGTGTGGAAGGATGCGTTTTAAAACAAGTTGGCCGACCTCAAATTTTCTAGGACGTACCTTCTTATTGTAAGCTCGCGCCATCCTCTGCTGGTATAATTGACCAAAGCAAGCTGCCGTCAATCTTTTTTCATCTATTAACGATAACTGTTCTAGTCTAGATTTGACCTATTCAGTATCGTCAATTTCAGCTTCACTAATGATTCGAAGCGAGGGAATTTCGACTTCTGCGGGTATCACAGCTTCAGTCCCGTAGACTAGTAAATAAGGAGTTGTGCCTGTCGATATACGGATAGTTGTACGATATCCTAAAAGAGCAAACGGTAATTTCTTATGCCACTGTCGAGATCCTTGGACCATTTTCCTAAGAATCTTTTTAATATTCTTGTTTGCTGCTTCAACGGCTCCATTTGCTTTAGGACGGTAAGGGGTAGAATGGTGATGCACGATCTTGAATTGGTCACAAACCTCCTTCATTAGATGACTATTGAGATTAGTTGCATTGTCTGTGATAATGGACTTTGGTATACCAAAACGACATATGATGTTCGAATGAACAAAATCCACTACTATTTTCTTCGTGACTGATTTGAAAGTAGCAGCTTCTACCCATTTGGTGAAATAGTCAATAGCGACCAGTATGAATCGATGCCCATTAGAAGCTTTTGGTTCTATTGGACCGATTACATCCATGCCCCAAGCAACTAATGGCCAAGGAGCAGACATAGGATGCAGCTCTGAAGGTGGTGAGTGAATCAAATCACCATGAATTTGACACTGATGACATTTGCGAACAAAGCAAAAGCAATCTCGCTCCATAGTTAACCAATAATATCCTGCCCGCATAATCTTCTTCGCTAAAACATAGCCATTCATATGTGAACCACATACCCCCGAATGTACCTCATTTACGATTCTTTCAGCTTCCTGAATATTAACACATCTCAACAAGTTCAAGTCTGGGGTTCGTTTGTACAAAATCTCCCCACTTAAGAAGAAACCATTAGCAAGTCTCCTAATGGTCCTTTTTTGATCTACGTTGGCGTGTATTGGATATTCTTTTGACTTTAGAAAACGTTTGATATCATAGTACAAAGGTTCATTATCTGGTTCTGCATCAATTATATTGCAATAACCATGTTGATCTCGTATCTGTATCTCTAATGGGTCGAGATACGTATTTCCTGGGTATGGGATCATGGAAGCTAGGGTAGCCAGAGCATCAGCCAGCTCATTATGAGATCTGGGAATATGTCTAAACTCGATAGACTTGAATCTTTTGCTAAGGTCCTCTAAGAATTGTTTGTACGGAATGAGCTTAATATATCTCGTTTCCCATTTGCCTTGAATTTGTCGAATGAGTAATTCAGAATCTCCCAACACCACTAGGTTGTGTACATCCAGATTTATTGCCATATTTAACCCCATGATGCAAGTTTCATATTCTGCTGTGTTATTAGTACAAAAGAAACGGAGTCGTGCTGTGGCGGGATGATGATGCCCAGTCGGTGAGATAAGAACCGCCCCAATTCTCACTCCTTTGATATTGACTGCCCCGTCAAAATATAATTTCCATGCATACATATCATCTTGAACTTCTTCCTCAATTGAATTTATCTCTTCATCAGGAAAGTAAGTTCGCAAAGGTTCATACTCATTGTCAACTGGGTTCTCTGCCAAATGACCGGCCAATGCTTGCGCTTTCATAGCAGTACGAGTAACATACACAATGTCGAATTCTGTAAGTAAAATCTGCCATTTTGCCAATCTGCCTGTGGGCATAGGTTTTTAAAAAATATACTTTAAAGGATCCATTCGAGATATGAGGTAGGTTGTGTAGGATGAAAGATAGTGCTTCAACTTCTGAGCAATCCAAGTTAGGGCACAACATGTCTTTTCTAGAAGAGTATATTTTACCTCGTAACTTGTGAACTTTTTGCTCAAATAATAGATTGCTTGTTCCTTCTTGCCTGTGATATCATGCTGTCCTAAAACACCACCAAAAGAATTGTTCATCACTGACAGATATAGAAATAAAGGCCTACCAGGTTCCGGTGGGACTAGTACTGGAGGATTTACCAAATATTCTTTAATCTTATCAAATGATTCTTGACATTCGTTCGTCCATTGGATAGCAGCATCTTTTTTTAGCAACTTAAATATCGGTTCACATGTAGTGCTGAGCTGAGCGATGAATCTGCTTATATAATTCAACCTTCCAAGAAAACTCATGACCTCAGTTTTATTCTTCGGAGGCGGCAATTCTCGAATGGATTTTACCTTGGCAGGGTCCAATTCAATGCCTCTGCGGCTAATTATGAAACCCAAAAGTTTTCCGGATGGAACTCCAAATGTACACTTGGCTGGATTGAGCTTAAGATTATACTTTCGCAACCTTTTGAAGAATTTCCTCAAGTCATCTACGTGATCAACTCGTGTCTTAGACTTGATAATGACATCATCAACATATACTTCTACTTCCTCATGTATCATGTCATGAAAAATAGTAGTCATAGCTCTCATGTACGTAGCTCCCGCATTCTTTAAACCAAATGGCATGACCCTGTAGCAATAAGTACCCCACGGGGTGGTGAAAGCAGTCTTATCTGCATCTGTTTCATCCATCAAGATCTGGTGATATCCGGCATAACAATCCACGAAAGATTGGATCTCATGTTTAGCACAATTATCAACAAGGATATGAATATTGGGCAGCGGAAAGTTATCTTTAGGGCTTGCTTTGTTCAAATCCCTATAATCAACACAGACTCTGATTTTGCCATCTTTCTTTGGTACGGGAACCACATTAGACAACCATGTGGTGTACTGGGCGACCCTGATCACGTTCGCACTCAATTGCTTCATGATTTCCTCTTTGATTTTATCGCTCACGTCAGTTTTAAACTTTCTTTGCTTTTGCTGGACCGGTGAAAAATCAGGGTATGTAGGTAGTTTGTGGACTACCAAATCCGTGCTTAGACCCGGCATATCATCATAAGACCAAGCAAAGACATCCTTATACTCGATCAAAATCTGAACAATATCATTCCTGATATTCTGATCTGCATGAATACTTATTTTTATTTCTCTAACCTCCTCACCCATTCTCAAATTTATTACGTCAGTGTCATCTAAATTGGGTTTGGGCTTATCCTCAAATTGATCCAATCCTTTTTTGAATTCCTTATCAGCTTCACTTTCATCGTATTCCTCTACCGCTCGGTTTGCTGATTCGAGATTAGACAACTTTTTAGGATCTAAATATGAACTCCACGTACATGCCATGTTATCGGAGCCAGTATTAACATAACTAAATAAGAAAAATAAAAATTAAAAGAGGGAAGAAAATATAAATTTACTAGAAAACGTGAATTTAATTTCATTGAATCGGAAAGGATAGAAGGGTTATGAAAGTAGAGCAACTAAACTATGTGGACTACAACCCTGAGAATAGTTCAAAATACAAAAGAAAGAAAAACGAAACAACAAAATAAATTACCAAGACTCCTTCCTTGTGGGGAGAGAAGTGGCTTCCCAGTTAGTGAGCTTGATATTTGGCTCGACGGACTACACATCCGCATGGCTAGGGCCTTCACCTTTCTGAACCATGTTTACTTCATAAAGCATTTCCTTGAGGCCTTGACATATTTCATCCACATCCTTGTTAGCATATGGGTATTGATTTTCTTTCTTTTGAGCTTTCGTGAAAGATTGGCGAATGTGTGGAACTGGACTTGTCAATTTTCAAGCCTTCTTCTTCTGCTCTTTTGCCCATTTTCTATCTGCTGCGGTAGGCTTAAAGCCTAAGCCAAAGGAGTTGTGGTTACCACACAGATCTACAGGGTTTATAATTCCTTGCAGCAAAACTCCTAATCCTTTTCCCGATCCATGACCATTTTGTAGCATTTGGCTAGCCACCATGATTGAAGTAGAAGAGAGATGAAGCCCTGGAATCGGCGTACCTTCCACGACTTGATCAGCTATCACGATTCAAAAGCTTGATAAATAGGAGATTCACAACCCCTTTTTGTTTCGATACAGGGTACAGAAGGATCTCGATGTATGGGAAGATCATCCTCTCCATGTACAATGATTTCCTGATTGTCGTGTTCAAACTTAACTACTTGATGCAAAGTAGAAGGTATGGCTCTGGCCATGTGGATCCATGGTCTTCCTAAAAGTAGGTTGTAGGAAGTATCCATGTATATTACTTGAAAGGTGATCGTAAACTCTACTGGTCCAATAACCAAAGCAAGATCTACTTCACCAATTGTGTCTCGTTTTGCATCGTCAAAAGCCCGAACACATACATTATTGGACCGAATTTTATCTGGGCTGATTTTCAACTTTTGCAATGTAGAGAGAGGACAGATATCTTCCCCTGAACCTCCATCAATCATTACCTTTTTTTTTAGATCAATTAATTTACTTAAAAGCCGGTCAACATTCGATATGACATTTCCTATAATGCAACAAGTAGCACATAAAATGCACATGATGGTCTCAAAAGGCGACACCTGACCTAGACGAACCCGACCCCAGGGTCGAGCCCCACTTAGTCAAAAAATACACGTGATATAAGTAAAACACAGTCTATTAGGGATAGCCATGTCTAAGCTCCGGTTATGCTAGGTTCAACCTGGTGGAGTTAGGTATCTAGACTGTCAATGAAATGAGCGGACAACTCGAGTCGGTAAAGGACAGCTTTACCGGTAGCAGGGCTTTCCGGCCTCACTGTTGGTCCCTTTCCGTCCTAAATCATGGGTGACTACAGAATCCTTCCCAGGAGCATTGCCGCATCTCTGGTATCTCAAGCTCGGGAGCGTATACCGCATCTCCGAATATACAGTATCTCAGAAGACTCAGATGAGCGCGCGAGAGAAGACAGTTTATATTGCAATTCAAATAATATCAAAGCGATAAACATGTAGGCAAAAAGAACACATTTAGGCCAACAATATACAATATAAAAATTAAATAAAGCCAAACAAGTCAATACAAAAGCTCGAGTAGTTATATCCCCAGCAGAGTCGCCATCTGTCATACCCCATTTTTTTCATACACCGCATCCGACCCCCCGCTAGGCAGTCGGTTTTAGAGAAAATGGGTTTTCTCAATTGAAGTGACGTTTTGAAAAAGGGATTATTTTGTTTACAGAGTCGCCACTTGGAATGGAGTTTGGGTGTTCCAAGTCACCTTTTTTTTTGAATCCCTAATCAAAAGGAAATGACTCTTATTTGGTCTGCGAAAACAGAAAATGGGTAAGGAATTCTGTTGATCTAGGGAAAGGTGTGAGGCACCCCTCGAATCCCGTGGTTCTAGCACGGTCGCTTTTATTGACTTATCTCGACTTAAATTATTTCAATAAATTGTGTTAAGGCCTAAATCGCTCATTTTATATATCTATATAAATAAATCTTCTTAAACAGATTAATCTTATGCTTGGTGAACAAAATTATATATAGGCTAAACAAAACTAATGAAAAGCAAAATAACATAATCACATGATAAAGTTAATTAATAAAGTTATATTTAACAAAATTATCATAACGAAATTACCAACAATAACAAAGAAGAAAAATAAAAAGTAAAAAAAAAAAAATCACGTGTTACATTTAACAAAAATTTCATAATCATGAAATATATATATATAACCATGCCAGTTTTCTTTTTAAAATTATACTACTGCTTTTTTTCTTCTTCTATTCCTGTACAGGTAGGTGCATACATTTACAAGGAAAGATGTCATGGTAGATACTTTTGAAGACTCTCTTTTAATTTTTGGAGTGTAACTGGCTTTGATACAAAAGAATCCATACCATTTGCATAACACTCTTCTGCACTTTCCGATAATGAATTCCATGACGAAAAATAAAAAAAAAAAAAAAACCTTTATTCTTAACATGTTATGTGTATTTCATTTTTGGTTTTTACATGCATGCATGCATGAATCCTATGTTCTTGTTCTAGTTTAAACACAATTACACTAATCGTGCACTAATTAGATGTACCGCTATGTCTTCTAACATCAACAACTCTAAACATTATCTTACGCAAAATCGAAACCATTTTTATGAATGTTAGTTCAAACCAACAAACAAATTGTATTTTTTTAAAAAATGTAGAGCACAAACTACGCAAAAGTAATGAAATATACACACTAGATAACATAAGAAATCATTGAAAATAACCTTATTCATACTTTTACTTTAATTTTATGATTTTTAAAATCTAAACAAACCTCAAATTAATAACATCGAAATTAAAATAGGTTCAACACATGTGAGTTTAAGAAACTTCATAATATTGAATCAAGTTTCATACAATCGTTTAAACTACATAATAAAGGAAGATTAAGGGTTACCTCTTTCGAAAATAATTCCTAACAACAACAAGAAGAAGCCTCGAACTTAAACCGTGACCAAAACTCAAAGTCTTTTGATGTGAGGAATTTTTGGTTTTTATTTCCCCTATGTGTTCCTCTTTTCTTTTCTCAAATTAGTCCATATGTGTCTTCCTCCCTTTTTAGTGTTTTATGTGTGTGTTTATATAGGGAGTGTGTGTGCTTGAGTGAGAATGGGAGTTGAGGGAATAATGGGGGAAAGATGTAGTGAAGGTAATGGGGAGGTTTAGTGGGAGAATGGGGAAAGTGGGGGTAATGGGAAGTAGGGTAGTTTTTAGTTTTAATGGGAAAGTTAGGGGAATGTTGGAGGTAATGGGAAGTAGGGTAGTTTTTAGTTTTAATGGGAAGGTTAGGAGAATGTTGGAGGTAATGGGAAGTAGGGTAGTTTTAGTTTTAATGGGAAGGTTAGGAGAATGTTGAAGGTAATGGGAAGTAGGGTAGTTTTAGTTTTTTTTTTTTTTTCAATATAAAAATAAAAATAATAAAAAATATAAATAAACTAAATGGCTAGTCTTAGAAATATGATTAAGAAATATTAATATCACTAGATTCTTTATTAAAAGTTAAAAGAGGAAAATAACATAATTTAATTAGTTTTTATTTATTTATTTATTTATTTATTTTAAATAAATAAATAAATAATAATAAAAACTTATCTAAAATGTGATTCTATTTTTGTATATTTTTTTTTTTAAAAATATTAAACGAACCTCAAAAATAAGATAAATTTAAAAAGCCTAAAAATAAAAATAAAATAAAAATTAATCGAACATTAAAAATGGTATAAAAATATTAGGTTTGGGTCAAAAATTAGGTGTTTACACTTATTAACGACTAAATCATGGATTATTTTGTTAATTTAATTAACAAATACATTCCTTTTTCTTGGTACAAAAAATCATCACTAAACTAATTTTGGATTATTTTGTTTAGAACATCCAAATGAGATATTAACATCGAATTTCAGTACAAACGTATATCAGCACATGCATCACTATAGCGGTCGTAAAATTTTCAAACGAACACTGCCATCGTAATGAGATTTGACTATATATACAAGGGTTAAAGTCTTTGGAGCTTAGATCTACAACATACTTATTTGAATGTTTTCAAGAAATAATATTAAGAGGTATCAGTATATCTAAATTCATCAAAATAGAATAGCACAAAATCAAAGATGATTAGGAAGATAAACCCCCCAAAAAATAAAATATGTATCTTTTAATGTAAAAAAAAAATAGGATGTGTAATAGGGAACAAATATACTTTTAAATTGCGTTGACAATGATAATCTCACCTTAATTCCCACAAGTATATATATATATATATAACACAGTGTGTTGACATGCTAACGTACATATTTATATCTTAAAGTGTGGACATACATATTTATAATAAAAATCTAACAAAAATATCGATCAATAGTGTCTTTTTGATTATGTAAGGCATCACTAATTAATTTAAAATAAAATAAAATAAAAAGGCAAAATAACTATTTATTTTGGAAGGGAGGAAATCGCTAGTTATAATTCATATAACAAGTGGTAAATTAAATATGGTTTGGCTCATTCAAGTCCAAGTCGACCAATAATTAGATAATCATTTAACTTGGCCTAATAATTAGTCATTGTTTATGCATTCAAAATCTTATAAACGGCTATAAATAGGTTTTCAAATATCACACTAAACACTAAGCTTCAAAGAAAAAGAACAATGGCTTCAAATAGCATACTAAACACCAAGGCATTTTTGATTGTTTGCCTAGCTTTGGGTATTCTTTCGATAATAATATACTCGCAGGCTGCTGTAATTCCAGATATACTCCTCCTGGAACGGCTAGCCTTTTACCAACATCCTCACATGCTGTTGTAATTTCAAATACCCCTCCTGGGACGGCTAGCTTTTTACCAACGTCCTCAAAGACTGATATAATTCCAGATACTCCTCCTGGGACGGCTAGCCTTTCACCAACATCATCAAATGCTGATGTAATTCCACATGCTCCTCCTGGGACGGCTAGCCTTTTACCAACATCCTCAAAGACTGATGTAATTCCAGACATCCCTCCTGGGATGGCTAGCCTTTTACCAACATCCTCAAAGACTGATGTAATTTCAGATACTCCTCCTGGGACCGCTAACCTTTTCTCAAAGACCGATGTAATTCCAGACACCTCTCCTGGGACGGCTAGCCTTTTACCAACATCTTCAAAGACTGTTGTAATTCCAGATACCCCTTCTGGAATGACTAGCCTTTTACCAATATCCTCAGAGATTGATGTAATTCCAGATACCCCCCTGGAACAGCTAGCCTTTTACCAACATCCTCAAAACTGATGTAATTCCAGATACTCCTCCTGGGAGGGCTAGCCTTTCCTCAAAGACTGATGTAATTCCAAACACTCCTCCTGGAATGGCTAGCCTTTTACCAACATCCTCAACTACTAATGTAATTCCAGATACTCCCCCTGGGACGGCTAGCCTTTTACCAACATCTTTAAAGGCTGTTGTAATTCCAAACACCCCTCCTAGGACAGCTGGCCCTTTACCGACATCCTCAAAGACTGATGTAATTCCAGATACTCCTCTTAGGACGGCTAACCTTTTCTTAAAGATTTTCCAGACACTTCTCCTGGGATGGCTAGCCTTTTCCCAACATCCTCAAAGACTAATGTAATTCCAGATACTCCCTCTAGGACGGCTAGCCTTTTACCAACATCTTCAAAGGATGTTGTAATTCCAGCTACCCCTCCTAGAACGGCTAGCCTTTTACCAACATCCTCAAAGACTGATGTAATTCTAGATACTCCTCCTGGGATGGCTAGCCTTTCCTCAAAGATTGATGTAATTCCAGACACCCCTCCTGGGATGGCTAGCCTTTTACCAACATCCTCAAAGACTGATGTAATTCTGGATACTCCTTCTGGGACAGCTAGCCTTTTCTCAAAGACTGATGTAATTCTAGACACCCCTCCTAGGATGGCTAGCCTTTTACCAACATCCTCAAAGGCTGATGTAATTTCAGATACTCCCACTGGGACGGCTAGCCTTTTACCAACATCTTCAAAGACTGTTGTAATTCCAGATACCCCTTCTGGAATGACTAGCCTTTTACCAATATCCTCAGAGATTGATGTAATTCCAGATTACCCCCTGGAACAGCTAGCCTTTTACCAACATCCTCAAAGACTGATGTAATTCCAGATACTCCTCCTGAGGCGGCTAGCCTTTCCTCAAAGACTAATGAAATTCCAGACACCCTTCCTGGGACGACTAGCCTTTTACCAACATCCTTAAAGACTGATGTAATTCCAGATAGTCCTTCTGGGACGGCTTGCCTTTTACCAACATCCTCAAAGGCTGTTGTAATTCCAGATACCTCTCTTGGAATGGCCAGCCTTTTACTAACATCCTCAATGACTGATGTAATTCCAGATACTCCTACTGGGACAGCTATCCTTTCCTCAAAGACTGATGTAATTTCAGACACCCCTCCTAGGATGGCTAGCCTTTTACCAACATCCTCAAAGACTGATGTAATTCTATATACTCCCCCTGGGACGGCTAGCCTTTTATCAACATCTTCAAAGGCTGTCGTAATTCCAGATACCCCTCCTGGAACGGCTAGCCTTTTACCAACATCCTCAAAGACTGATGTAATTCCAGATACTCCTCCTGGGACGGCTAGTCTTTGAGTTCAGACACCCCTCCTAGGACGGCTAGCCTTTTACCAACATCCTTAAAGGCTGCTGTGATTCCAGATACCCCTCATGGAATGGCTAGCCTTTTACCTGACGCGGCTGATGATGGTTAGTTCTCTCTACTATGATTAGGGGTGGGCATGGTATGGTATATACCGAATCACCATACCGAATCTAAATTTTTGATACCATGGGTTTTGTTATTATGGTATTTGGTATGGTATATGGTATATATTTTAAATTTTTTTGGTATATGGTATGGTATACGATATTTACAAATAACATACCGAAATACCGAATACCATACCGAAATATATATAGTTGTATAAGTAACTTTTATATATATATATTTACACACACAAAAAAAATACTTAGTACTAGTATAAAAATATTTAGACTTTGAAACTTTTGCTGCTCTATCTTGATTGAAATGTCTTTTTGGTGTAATTGACTAATAAAAGGAATTTTTTGTACTTCTTTTTCAATAATTCTACATGAGTAATACATTTTTATGATACAATTAAGACATGCTTTTGAAAAGTCAAAGTAATAATACTCTAGTATACGAGTATATATTGTCAAAGTTAAACAACTATGGTTACCGATTACCATACTGCAAAATACCGAAACCAAACGTCAAAACATCGAACCATACCGAATTAATATGGTATGGTAATGGTATAGTATTTTTAAAAACCGAATACCGAAATTACCGTACCGAAGTTTCAAATACCGTACCATACCATACCATGTCCACCCCTAACTATGATATCATATTGAAAGTGTGCTGTCTTAATTATTTATTATTTTAACATCGAGAATCTCGAATGCATGTTAGTTAAGGGCGGATCTACAATTTAATTTGGTTCAGGTTTTATATTTTGAATCCAATATACATAGATTCGTTTCTATGTATAATAATTTAACCAATGTAATAATAACCTTACATAAATTTTGATGTTGCAGCTACAGATGCAACAAAAAAGGTGGATGAAGCAGCACATGACCAATCTAAAGATGAAGTGGAGCATATTGTTAACAACATGGCAAATGAAAACATTGTAACAATTGCTCTGACTCTTGTGAGTGTGATGACCAGCTTCGCTTGTGCAGATATGTATACAATATAATAGACTCTTCTAATCCGGTCCTTCCTCGAATCCCGTATGTATTAATTGTATTTGTGTGTGATCATGAGAGTCAAGAGAGTGAGTAAAAGGAAAGTGTGGATAGTTTAGTTATTTACTTTCCTCTAGTGAATAATCACTGTGTGTGTGTTTTGTGCTACTTTTAATTCCAGAAAATATAATTATGTACTTAAGTTGAGTATTAAAATCTTGTTCCAAAGTCTTCTTTCATATTCAGTATTATAGTTTCAAAATCAAGATTTTTACTTAGGGTTTTTAAAATACAAATAAGTAAAAATATATAGAAGGAAGTTGTTGGGATTGAAATTATCAAGCAACACGTGAAAGCTAATAACGACAAACAAAATTATTCCATTTTGATTTGATTTGATCAAATGCCTACATATGAGAAAATTAATATAAAAGAGAGTATAAAAACAAGTGAGAGAATATTCTTCTCCTGGTACATTATTATTATGAATATTATTGTGTTACTGTCAGAAAGAAATGATCTTCAACGCATTTGTTAAGTTGATTAACGAACAAATTCCTCGTTATTGGTACACAAAATCATTAAATTAATTTCTTTTGGGCGTTTGTTTACAACGTCTAAATGATCAGATCTATATAAACATCAGCATGCATGCATATATACCATCAATTTACTCTAACGACCATGAAATTTTCGAATAAACATTACCACTATAATTAGATTTTAAATTTTCAAACAAACATTACCACTATAACTAGATTTGAAATTTTCTAACAAACATTCCTCATGCTATTATATCTCTTTCAGAGAATTAACCAGCGTAACAGACATCAGAGCTTTAATTTAACAATACGGTGTCAAAGTTGATAAGGCAAGATTAAGTTCAAAATTAAGTCTGACACAATGTACGCTATAATAATAAAATATTTTTGCGGGCAATAAATATGTAGGTTAACAAAGGGTGCTAAATTTTAGCAGCAATAGTTAACTGTCATTGAATTCAATGTCGTTATAGGCTTTAGGGATATTTACAAAGAGTGCTAAGATATAATTGTCACTAGTAAATAACTCTAAAAAAAAAAAACATATTTCGCGGCAATTAAGCTATTGTCCTATCTTGCTTCAATCTCTATAATAATAAAACAGCAATAACTATGTACGTTAACAAGGGTGTTGCATCATGATAAAGAAATGGACCTTGGGCCTAACTCAACCTCAAAAGTTAGCTCATGAGGTGAGAATTGTCCAAGACCATATAAGGAGACCAAAGACCCTTTAACCTACCGATGTGGAACTCCAACACATCATAGGTTTCCATAGTTTGCATTTGCTTGCTGTTAGAGTTTGTGACCCAAATTCTGTTGATCCGGCCCTGAAAAGTTCGCTCTGCGATTCATGTTTGTGATTTTTTGTCGGGTCTGTGGTGGTAGCGTAGGGGTATGGATCTGTTTGTTTTTGGGCTTAAAATTTATTTGTACGCACGTATTATATAAGTGCGATTTAGTGACTTGTTTTTTGGATGGTTTTAAAAATACACCATTGAAACTTTCTTCTCCTCATCGTACTCCTCTCCATTATAGTGAATTACTCCATCTCTGCTCGTGGTTTTTTCCATCAAGAGTTTTCACATAAATTTGTGTGTCTTCTTCTTATTTTCTTTTGCTTTGTGGTATTGCATATTCTGTCCGAACTTAATACTTGCTTTTGGTTTAAATTAGAATGAGCTCAATCTAGTCTATCTCACCTGAGTCTTGCCTAGCAGTGTTACCCGATACCTGTACTAGTAGAGATATTAGCAAGATACGTAATGGATTAGTTGAAGTGTAAGCAAGTTGACTCCGACACAACAATTATCCAAAACAATGAGCTCAATAATGATCTACTTTTGTCCCATTTGCCATTTTACCTTTAAAAAAGTGGCCCATTTAAATCCAAACTCATACCTAATGTATTCTAATTAAGTGATGAGTTTGTCATCTAAAGCATCCAAGAACTCAGTGGTTACCAATTGAGACAATTATTCATCTTCTCTTAAAGCAATAATTGTTACAACATTGAGCAAACAATTACCACTATATATTAATACAATTTATAACAAACCAATACTTGTTGCTTAGTGTTAACACCTACCATTATAAAACAATTTGGTGATCATATTATGAGTTAATTAGCCAATAGGAATGAAACGATTACAACTATTATTAGTTATAGAATAAAACAACTATTGTTTTAAGAAAAGGGGTGGACAAAAAGGTCTTTGATAATATATATATATATATATATATATATATATATATATATATATATATATATATATATATATATATATATATATATATATATATATATATATATATATATATATATATATATATATATATATATTGAAATTATATTTTAAATTCGTATTATTCATGTTATACATATAATCTGAATTTAAATTCATTTTATACAATTGAATTTGTATCAGTATGTATTTATTAATTTGAAGAGATGAGTTGTAGGCGTTTGTATTTGGATTTGAATGTTAAATTCAGAGCTAATATTCATCTGTATCAATTCTACATATGTATTTCTATTTGCAGCTCATTTTGTAGATAAATACATTGAATGCATAAATATATTGAAATTATATTTTAAATTCTGAAATCATACAAAGAAATCAGAGAAATTTTAGTTTGAATTCTATTTTGTATTTCAAAAATTAAAAGGTAAGCTATAATATTTTATATGGAAAAAGAAGAAACAAAAGATTTGAAAAACATACGTTAAAGCGAATAAAGGAAGTGGATCACACCCTTTTTCTTTTTTATCTCTAAACCTAAATGAAATAATAATAAAATCTGTTAGTTAATAATTTTATATTAGACTTCTAAATATATTTAATCACCAACTGAAATTTATAAAATCTAATTATTAAAATGGGAAAATTTCAGAAATAACAACTATTGAGCCTTAATTGTAATTTTTATAGCAACAGTTTCAAAATTACAAAAAATAGCAATATGTATTTTGTATTTGAGTAAACTGTTGCTATTTAAATACATATACAATTAAAGATTTCGTTCCTAATTTAACTTAAATTTATTTGAGTTTAATAAGGAAAAATGGTTCCTTAATTTAAGGGACATTTAATTTTACAGATTTCTTAACCTTTTAGAACTTTTTTTTTACCACAATCGTTAAATTACAGCTACTAATTCAAATAAAAAATGATTTTCATAATCAACATCTCAATTCAAATCCAAAATAAGATTCGAATTCAAAAACGTTTTTCTTCAAGTTATTTTTTATGCTGATCGACTACCGTTTTGAAGAAAAGATTAAAAATACAACGGTGCAATTACAGGTATTGTTCATCAAACTTAATTCTATTTGTGGTTTGCTAAAATAAAAGTGCGAAGATTGATGAAGAAATTGTAACAAATTAGTATAGCAGTTGAAGGTGTCAAAAAATTTGAGATCGTATATCAATTTTCTCAGTTGTCGATAAAAAGTTGTTTAAGCGAATTTTTCTTTTTCAATTTCAAATTTGCCCTTATTATTTTGTTATTTGAAAGTTGAGATGAAACTTTTGTCATTAAATTTAAATTTAAATTTAGAATAACTAGTGTTCGACTAATTTTTTTTTCTTTTTGAATTCGTTTTGCAGTTTTGTATAAACGAATTAGTTGTTGTTATAGTACGTATTTGATATTTAATGTTATTTTTACTATTTTTTTGTGTTCTGGAGATTGACAATGGAAAACATATCGGTTCTTGTTAAACACTCTTGTAGATGGACATATAAACAACATTATGACGATTACATATGTTTCCAGCTATATGTATTTATAATATACAAATGCGGTACGTTTATGTGTTCACTTGTAGTTTCATATGTTTCCAGCTGTATGTATTTATAATATACATATGCAGTTTGTATATACGAATTAGTTGTTGTATATAATACGTATTTGAGATTTAAACAAACTTGATTGTATTTGTGATTTTCATAAAATAAAATTGCAAAAATTACTGAAAAACTTGTAACAAAATTGCGTAACAATCGTGAAATTTAAAAATTTGAGATCGTATATGAATTTTATCAGTTCTAAAAAAATGATTTGACCGATTTTTTTTTTTTAATTCAAAGTTATCTGTGTTATTATGTAATGTGAAAATTGAGATACAATTGTTATATGTTTAATTTGAATTTTAGTCGATGATAACTAGTAGTCGAATAAAAGATTTATTTTTGTTGGAATTTTTTCTGCAGTTTTGTATATACGAATTAGTTGTTGTATATAGTGCCTATTTGATATTTAATTTTATTTTTACTATTTTTTTGTATTCTGAAGATTGGTAATGGAAAGTATACCTGTTCTTGTTAAACACACTTGTAGGTGGACATATAAACAACATTATGAAAATTACATATGTTTCTAGTTGTATGAATTTTTTAATATACATATGCAGTACGTTTATGTGTTCACTGACAATTTTATATGTTTCCAGCTGTATACATTTATAATATACATATGCAGTATTTTATGTAAAAATCATGTATTCTTATATGTATTTTTTTAATATGCAGGACATATATTTCCTTTGGCATATGGTATACTTGATTCTGAAAATGATGCATCTTGAACTTGGTTCTTTGAAAATCTGAAGAAAACACGTGGTGAAAGAAAACATATAATGAAACTGCAAGCATCATAAAAGTTGTTGTTGATGTGTACAATGATGTGCTACATTATGCATGTATGTGGCGTCTATGGAAAAATGTATAATAATATTGTTATAGTTTAAATGTTGTAGTTATAGTTTAAATGTTGATTTGTTCATGATGTAGCATTATGTCAAAAAAAAATTGCTTCAATTTTTTTACTGATAATTATATGATTATTAATTTTTATAAAATTTTTTGATGTTATTGAACTTGTTATAGTTAAATTGTTGCAATTTTTTTTACTAAACTTGCTTAACTTAATTCATTATGAATATATTGTACAAGACATTGAACATCATTGATTTATACCTAAGAAACTGAAAGCCATACTTATCAAATTTTTAATCTGAAAAAATACATATGAGAATCTATTAAGTACCTATGCCCATCTATTAAAACTTAGAATAAGTTAACATATCTTTATGTAATAAATAAAAAATACATAAAAAGACATATCAATTACGAAATCAAAACTTTAAATAAATATAATTTTTTTAAAAAAATATGCATTGATCATACATAAATATGCATTATTCATATATATATATATATATATATATATATATATATATATATATATATATGCATAATTGAAAAAAATCTATTGATACTCATAAATACATATGCATATCTTCTTAAATACATATGTATATCTGGTAAAATGCTACTGTTTCAAAACATCTTGTACTGATTCTTCGTTAACATAGACTTGATACGATCTTCAATGTCGTTGACTGTATGACATTCTGTATTTGGAGTAAATTTGGGCAATACTCTTGCCATGTATATCTGATCACGCAACACCTATACACCACTAAAATACAATTATATGTCAAAACAGTGACACATATGTATTTATAATATACATCTTGCAGTTTTATTATACAATATATCATAAAACTATCATATGTATTTTGTGAATACATCACTGTTCCAAATCTAAATTATCAAACATCAAAATACAAACATTGTCATCCTCTCAGAAATATCAAATACAAGTGAGCAATAAATATAAATATTAACAATAACAAAAAAAAACATATCTAACCGATAATAAGTACATTTCATATATTACAAACAAATCAAATATATATATAATTTATTTATACATAACTGGTATAAAAATCATGCTTATCATGAAGAAAGAAGTACATATCATAGTCAAAATCTAATGAATAACAAATACAACTTAATATAAATACAAATTTTAGCAATATGCATTCATAAAACATATCTAAACTGTGGCATGTATATACTTTACATTTAAAAGCAGTGACACTTAATTTGTATTTACAGAATACATATTATACTTATATTACAACATATACATATCTATTTTATGAATACATGAATGGTCCAAATTTAAGTAACCAGAATGTAATACAAATACATATCAATTACAAATACAAATATCTTAAATACAAAAATCATGCTTATGAAGAAGAAGTATATGCCATTGTCAAAATCTAATGAATAGCAAATACAACTTAACAACAAATATAAATTTTATAAGTGGTTGCTATTGATTCTTCTTCTAATGAAATCAAAACGTCTATATTTACACTCCTCCTTTATCTTCTTGATCATCATATGTGGTTGTGGTACTACTTGATTCCAAAGTGCTTCATTCTCCATTGTGACCATGTTTGTAAGAACCAAAAATTCTGAAATACCTCCGTTGAGGTCACTGATTCTTCTGTATATGCATTATCTGAGCGTTAATCATCTTGATTTCTACTTAACTTAATCATAAGATCATTGCAGAAGGCAAAACAAACTGTTCATAAACGAGTAAACTTACAGTCAGTCAAATTGGTTAGAACAAAAACGTTTGGAGATATTGGTCATTCAAATCCAAAACTTTCAATCTCTCTGTCAAAAAAGCATTAACTAAGTCTACTGAAATTTTTTGGTGAAAAGCTAGAGTCCAGCAACCTCACAAGCATCGGAATAATCCCCTGCGTCACTGTAATTAGCACAATTTTATCATCTTCGTTTAACAACCCAAGCAACGAGTTTAACACTGAGTTCTCCGACTCATAGTCCTGATCTGAAGCCGAGTTTTCTCACAGAAGAATGTGGAAAAAGAATGCCCCAAAAATTTCAACATATAAAAAAAAAAAAAAAACTCCCCAAAAATAATAACACTGAAGAATGTGCAAAAAAATACTGAAAATAAATTATATAAAAGAACTTATAAGGAAAAGATAACATGAATTAATTGTAAAATCAACTTACCTTAACAGAGGCGATAATATTTATCAAGAATTTTAGAGAAAAAATCAGAATTTGAAGAAATAACCTAAAAATAATTATATTGGAGAGAATTGAAAATGGTAAAGTAGCATGAAAATAGGATCAGGTAACTTTATAGGTTAAAGACACGCGCTTTTGAATAAAAAAGGCAAAATATTGCTACTTTTACTATTAGTTATAATTTTGACAAACTATTACTATTACTTGTAATTAATATCTTAAGTTTGCTAATTTGTGTAATTTTTCCTATTAAAATTTAGACCAAAAAGTTTGTTAAGAAGGATATAATTTGGCTATACATGAAGTTTTGTTTTTATAAATTGTTTAGCAAATATTTGAGGTAAGTGGGCCTCTTTTGATAGCCTAAGAACAATCATGGTAATTGGGTTTAGAGAAATCTGTCGCCTAACAATACTAAACCCACAATATTTAGCCCAAGCCCTAATGTATAAAACTGTCTCCCAAATCCACTTAGATTGTAGCTTGACACTATCCCTAAAAGAGCTCACTAAAGGACGCTTCCTTATAAAATAAAGAAGAAAATGTAAATTCGATCGAACAAACATCTTTAAAAATATGGGTCATTTGCACTTTTATCCCTATTTTGTGTCCTACTTTAATTTTTATTTCTCAAGGAAATAATTTTTTTTCAGTGTCATAATAATATGTTCCATAAATTATGTCTAGCGCATTTCGTAAATAATTTATGTTCAGGTAGATGTAACTTTGATTTTTAAGGACAAAAATTAAAGACCGGCCCATTTGGAGGCCAACCTAGCAATTAAGCAATATATAAGAGTGGCCATCGACTCTGATTGCCGCATGACAGATAATTAGAAACTATGGAAATTACAAAACCCAAAATTCCCAATTGTGAACAACACAAAAAGGTTATGATCTTCAACAATTTCTCCAAGATATTCTGTTCAATTTTTCTATCTAAATAGGACGTTTGCATCTCATGCGATTTATCAGTAGGACATGAGTGTCTTCTTGTGCATACCCTAAATTATATTTATGTATCATGTATTTCTTTTCTTTTTTGGTTAAAAAGTGCTTAAAGTCATTTGTTAAGGTCTTGCGTACACTTTATCCTTTCCAAACCCACGCATGAGATTACACTTAATTTTCGTTTAGTCAGAAACAAGTTATCCTGTCGGGGTCTATCGGAAACAGTCTCTCTACTCCTTCGAAGTAATAGTATAGACTGCGTACATTTTACCCTCCTCAGACCCCACTTGGTGGAAACTCACTGGGTAGGTTGTTGTTGAGAAACAGGTTATTTATCCGACCCTCAAGGTGGATAAAATTTAACGCTACAAACTTGAAATAACTAATCACGTGTTACTTATCCCATGTATATGATCCTACCAAATATGGGATAAACTCATACTAAAATTAATCCCGGGAATTAGTTATCACTTATCGCTTGTACCAAACGATCCCCTGGTATGTTATTGTTGTTGCTTACAAAGGGTTTTGACCCTCTTTGTTGGTTGTTGTACCGAGGTAAGATCTACCTACACTTACTCTCTCCAAATCCCATGCATGCAATTACCCTAAAGCGAGGCTCAAAAATGTGTTGAGTGTTTTGCCTCGCTTAACGTGTGCTTCAGGATCGTCATCAAGGTTCTAAGGCATACTCTCCACTGCCAGTGAACTACACTAAACAATTGATATTTTACTCGTAAAATTTCATTTTCAATTTCTTTGTTCATATATTTTTCTTACAATTATACTGCTTGAGCCTAATATTTGCTACATTGATTGTACTTGCAGCCTAACAAGAAGAAGAAAGGGAATTATGCAAATAATAATGAGTTACCTAGTGATGTTATAACCGCTATTTTGGTAACATCACCTGGGAAGGCATTGTCCAAGTTAAAGTGTGTATCTAAATCTTGGAATGACCTTATTATTAGTCCTTCATTCATTCGTTCTCACCGGAAACAATCAATGGAGAACGTCCCAAAACATCTTTTTGTGGAAAGAGTGTATTTTTTAAGGTCGAGAGAGCATACTCACAAGCTGCGATTTGTTTTAGTTGACATGGAAGGAGAGGTACAAAGCAATGAGGAATTATGCAGTAGTACTGTCATTATCCCTGGCCGAAAACACGCTGTTTGTGAATGGATTGTATGCTCTGGTTTGATCTGCATTTTAATTGATCGTCGTATTTATCTGTGCAATCCTGCTATACATCAAGCATGTGAATTGCCGAGATGTTCGCCTTCTGCTTTCTCTCTAGATAACCTTGTTGCATTTGGATATCTTCGTTCGAAGAAGGAATACAAAGTGGTGCATTTTTTCTATAGCGATGCTTCGTTTTGTTTTAGGGAGATTCAATTTGCAGAGCTAAAATGTGAGGTTTTAACCTTAAATGAGGTTAGTGGCATTTCTAATGGATGGAAAGAAATTGCAGAGATGACTCCTTATCATCCGGATTCCTCGGGGTTGTTAGTAAATGAATGTATGTATTGGTTTGCTAAATTTCATCCTTGTGGCCGATTTACTGATCGAATTATAACATTTGACTTTGAGAACGAAAAGTTTCTAACTATATATCGGCCATCATGTTTCGAGTCAGTTTCTGGCTTGAAAATGATAGACTTGAAAGGGATGCTATGCCTGCCATACACGCGCCGCTTTCCCCAGAGTTCAATTCTAGACCTGTGGATACTCAAGGATAAAGTAAGCAGCACTTGGGTGAAGGGGTATAGCATCGATTTGGACAACTTTGGGTTACAGGGTATTAAGCCTTTCTTCAGGATATGGAATGAAGAAATAATATTCAGACATTTGGATACGCTCGTCTTCTTTGACTTAAAAGGAAATCGCGTTAGAAGAGTGATAAAATGTCTGGAAGATTCGTTCTGGATTTACTCGGAAAGCTTGTTTTCTTTAGGAAGCAGTGCATCATAGATCCGTTACATGATAAAGGATTCTTTTTGTTATTGTTAAGCGATAGTACTCTTGCGTCTTGTTGCATTTAAAGTTGATGTTATCTTTGATACTCGAAAAATGAAATGATGATCGTTTGCAATTTTATTGGGAGTGTTGGTGGGTTTAGTTCTTGGAGTAACTCGTAAAGTTGTTGCCATGTGAGCTAGAGGTCATAGGTTCAAGCTGTGGAAACAACTCTGGCAGAAATGCAATATAAGACTGCGTACACTAGACCATCATTGTGATCCGCCCTTTCCTCGACCCCGCGCATAGCGGGTGCTTTACTGTATTGGGCTGCCCTTTTTTCAGTTCCATGGTGAAAACTTCCCTGTATACATCTTGTTATCTTGATGATAGTCTTAGCAGATGTGATTATTCTTTGTTTGTTGAGAAATAAATGTCTTTGTATTCTTTGTTCTTCGGTAGAATGGAGTAAAAGAAAGGGACAAAAGGCGATCTTGCTTGGCATAAACATTGTTGGTTCGAGGGTAGAGTATAGTACTAAAGGTTCTCGGACTTACAGGTAGTTTTTGTGGTTGTTCACTATTGGATACTTGGATTACTCCAATATATATACTCTGTGTAGTTTTTGTTACCGAGATATCTTTTTTTTTCCTTTGTTCGTTGAAATCTTTTGGGGTAATCTGCTTGTAGACCGAGGTGGACCCACTTGGAAGTGTGGGGGTGCACCCATTAACTTCGAAAAAAATTATGCATGTGTAAGTATATATGCCTGAACAATTTTTACCCTAGCAATCAAATTCATGCATAGCGGATCATAGATTAGAAAATTACTTGTGTTGGTCTTTCAAGGGTGTGGGGCATTACTTATGGGATATTATGATGCGAAAATATAAACTTATATGTAAAATTATTTTTGTTAAAAATGTAAGACCAACACGAAATAGAGGCAAATGACCTCATCTCTTGACTTCAGGCCCATTTCAGATGTACTTGTGCACGCTCATAATTTTTTTGAGTAAACAATATAAATCTACTATTATATATAGGAACTAAATACACCCTCTCGCCCATAAGTTTTCAATATTAAGTGAGGCGGATGCATTGTGTAGTCGCAATACATGAGTAGTCGCAGATATATTATAGACCGATAACCTTCCAGATACATGTTCGAGTACATGGTTTAGTCTTGTATTCATTGTGTATCTAGAGTTATTATGGTATATTATTTATTTAATTAATTAAATAAGTGAGAGACAAATATGGTAAGGATGTTTGGGAATTTATGTAAGAACTAGTTCAAATTACATGTTTCGTACGTGTGAATCGTGTTAATGAATAAAATTATATATAAAAAATTATTAAAAAATTCATATTAACATTAACATAAATGTTATATCTATTTAAAAGATATGAATAAATATTGTACAAAGACGCTAAATTATATGACATTAAACAGAAATTGACAATAAAATAAAGGTAAGATTCGTTTAAATGATAAAAATAAAGAGATAAAGTATAAATACTCCCCTAAACTTATATTCACAACATACTTTTTTTAACTTCTTATCTTTTTTTTTCTTCCATAATTCTCGAAACTTAGTGAGTGAGAGTGACTTGCATATACTGCTATATTCAAATACATCCATGACAACATCTCTTTTACTTTGTTCAAGTAAATCAAACCTGAACCCTCAATACTCCATTGGAATCGAAAAATCCATTAAGGGTTTACTTTGAAATTTCATCTCGAAAAAATTGAGATTTCTATGAAGGGTGCCTATCTCTTCTTTAACAGTGATTTCACCATTGATGACCGAAAAGTCAAGCTTCTCCGCAAATTTCATATCAATTTAATTTGTTATCAAAGATTCAATTTTCGACAATCTATTCATATCTTTTTCACTTGTTGTCAAAGATCTGCATTTACGATCTTCTTCTCCACAAATTTCATGTTTTTTTTTGTTGTATCATCACCTTCTTTCCTTGTGTAGCTAAAGATTCATTTTTTTCGTAATAGAGGTCAGAAAAATTGCGTAAGATTGAAGAAGTTTTTGAGAGATTAAGATGATATTAAATGATGATTTGCTTTTTAGCAAAATTATGGATGAAAAAACATAAGAAATAGAAAGCAAATTAAATATCGAGAGATTCACCAAATAATTATCAGGTAAAAATTTTAATCTATGTTCAGCATGAAAATTTGTTCATCGTGAAAAATGGTGCATCTCTTCTCTATGGATGAAAAGGAAGAAAGAAAATAAGGAAGAAGAAGGAAATGGAAATTAAAAAAAGATCCCATTAAAAATTAAATTAATTAATTAATAATCTCAAATTAAATTATGCCACATGTATAGTTGAATTGATTGTTTTTCTAGATAAATACACTTTATAAATAAGTCAAAAAAAAATGTAATATATAAAAAAAGAATATTATATATTGGCGAATAAGAAAGTGCCACGTGTCTAATTATGTTAATTCAGATTTTCTTTTCCTCTTCTCATGCGCTTTTTGAAAAGTAAGTACACTCTCTAGGTTTAGGGAAATATTTAATACACTTTAAAGTTATTGAGGGGCATATAATTACCCGTGAAGTTAAGGGTGTAGAGTAAGTTGGGCAGACAAGTTTAGAGATTTTTTTGATTCATTTTCTCAAAAATAAATGTTACAATATATCTCTTTATGGACAAAACTCTTGATGTGTGTACCTTTTATTACTTTGATTGCTCTATCATAACCAAAACATCTCACATAATAACTTTTATAGAGAAAATTATTAGTGTAGGTACCTTTTGTGGCTTTGATTGCTCTATCATAATCAAAACTCTTATTGTTGATATAACTATTGAACATGGTATTACAATTATTTTTTGAAAATAGTTATGTTTTTAATCTCAAGATATTTTTCAATATAATTTTATGTGTGAAGTATGTGATACCTTTTGTAGGGTAGATAGATTATTATCTGTAAATCCTCTGCGAACTTTCAAAAGTTATGATTTAATAGTTTGTGAAGGATATACAAACCTTATCACTACTTTTGAAGGGTAGAGAGTCTGTTTTCAATAGACTCTTGGCCAACTTACAAAAATTATGATTCAATAGTTATAATTTTAATCTTAAGATAATTTTCAATATAATCTAATATGTAGAGTCTGTGGCGGATAGAATAATATCTTAGCACTATCTTTGTAAGGTCGACAGATTCTTTTCGATAGACTTCAACAGATGATGTCATTTAAGAAAAATAAAAATATGTGACAAACTTACAAAAATTATGATTCAATAGTTATATCTTCGGTTTCAAGATAATTTTCAATATAATCTCATATGAGTAGTCTGTGGAGGATAGAATACATACTTTATCACTACCTTTGTAGGGTAGAGAGATTATTTTCAGTAAATCCTCGACACAGTGGTGGAGCCAGGATTGACACCAAGGGGGTTCACAAGTGAACATACGAACTAACCGAAGAGGGTTCAACATCTACGATATATACATAACAAATAATTTTAACCATGTATATATAGTACAATTTTCCATCGAAGGGGGGTTCGGATGAACCCCTTACCTTATATTGTCACGCCCCAAAATCCCATCGGGCCGGACTGGCACCCGGAGCCGAGAAGGCCCGGGAGAACCCGTTCAAATACCTGTACTTTCACTTACATACCACCAAAAATTTGGGCAGCACTTCGTTACATATAGAAGGGTCTAATTCCCTGTATCAGCACAACACGCACAAATCTCTCTCTCTCTATCTATATATATATATATATATATATATATATATATATATATATATATATAATACTTGGCCGTTGGGGCCACCACATATACAAATATAACATCACTATATAAACTCCCATGACTTTACCCTTCCTTATGTCTACAAAGTCTCTAGAATATACATGACATAACTAGGGTCGGGACGAACCCCCACCCACACATGACTCCTGTACAATAACAAAATATAAGAAACCGACTCGGAAAACTCTGAAGCAAACTGGAGCTCACCAACAACAGCTGTATGACCTGGCTTCTATCTGTGCTGTGAATGAGCTGAAGTACCTGTGCCTGCAGCATGAAATGCAGGTCCCCCGTGAGGGACGTCAGTACGAAATATGTGTAGAGATTATGTAAAGCTGTAAATAATCATATGTGATATGGGGGATCAAGAAAATCATACACATGTGAATAAATCATAATAGAAGTGAACCACACTTCATAAACACTTTTAGGATCATGAACATTATCACTAATCTGAATTGGGTTCTTGAATTCAAACACATTTGTGGAACGGTATACATTCGTTCATTTCATTCTTTACAATTATTATTCACCATTACCTCCTCCTCCCGAACCTCCAACCACCTAACAATAATCAATACTGTACCGTACTGTGACCATTAGGCTGCCCCCAGTACATATCAATTGGGATCGACCCATGCTAGGCTTATGCCCCTAGAATACCACCCATAAACACATAAATAGGGATCGACCCATGCTAGGCTTATGCCCCTGGGATACCACCCACACGTATATCAAGTAACACATAAGAGATTTTTCCAATAACTTAGTTCAAAAGCTTTTGAGATTATTACATTAGTGTTCATGCCAATATAGTACCTTTGGAACAATGATACATCAATAAGAATCAAGTAATAGACCTTCTATACAATAACGATGTAATAAAGACTCATTGGTACATCAACAATGAAATAGGAGCCTTTTGGTATATCAATGAAACATTTTGACACTTTATAGGATGGAAACAACTTCGTTGGTAATGTAGAACAATACATGTTTTTGGACAACCTCGGAATCTTACTTGATGGAACATTGGTGTTTTCATGCCAAAGAACATCGTTAGAGTATGCTTTACATACCTCGTTGTAGATTCGGATACCAATTCAACACAACTTCCCGCCTTTACAAATCACTTATCTACAATGAAATATTTGGCATCTAGTATTAGCAACCTAACACCACAATTCTCTTCCATAATTCCATACAACCAATATTTGCAAAGCATTCCAAAAACCAACTTGAACAATAGGTTTATGTGTATATATATATAATCATCATTTCAATACCACACCATCAATACCACATCCCTTCACAATTCAACATAATCCAACCATGCACAAGAATGATCCAATATCATTTCCAATCATCTTTCAACAACAATCAAATAACATACTTCTTATGCTCACATGCATATATATACATATCCATATAAATAACAACAACATAATTTACATCCTTACCATAAAATGTCCCTTTGATTTTGAAGTCCTGTTGGCACAAATAAGGGGTGTTTCTCGAAGCCCTCGAGATGACAAATGCAGTTATCGGATTACTTTGGAATTTCTACGGTTGAATCACAAGTAATTTGAAGGTCAAATTTGGCTAGGGTTTGTTCTCTCCTATGATTGATGATGAATATGAGTTTTTGAACTCATATACATGTATATATACACATATTCCCGTCCATAATATCATAGAAAATGACCAAAGTGCCCTTAAAATTTAAATAATGTCAAATATGTTCTCCGGTGGACTGTTTTGACAAGCTGAAGTAGATAGACTATAAATCTTTGCTCCGATATCGTATTTAGGTGAAATTGATATCATTTGAAATATAATTCAAAGGACTTTCATTTCATATAAAGTATGCCACCCAATTAGTCCTGAACAAGGAGTTATGATTGTTTGAAGTTGACCCTAAAAATCTGTTTTGAGAGGCTGAAGTAAAACATATATAACTCCTTACGTGAATGTTGGATTTGGATGAAACCAATTGCATTGGAAACAAGACTCAAAGATATTTCTTTTGATATATGGTAGCTCTCCCAGTTCATTATATTGAGGGAGTTATGATCGTTCAAAGTTGACCCAAAACTGGCAGGCCTCAGTATTTTCCTGCTAATTTACTGTTCACAAAAATCTGTTTTGAGAGGCTGAAGTAAAACGAGTATAACTCCTTACGCAAATGTTGGATTTGGATGAAACCAATTTCATTAGAAATAAGACTCAAATATCTTTCTTTTGATAGGTGGTAGATCGACCAGTTCATGATATTGAGGGAGTTATGATCGTTCAAAGTTGACCCAAAAACTGGCAGGCCTCAGTATTTTCCTGCAAATTTACTGTTCACATCCCGACCACCGTTTTATAGTTTCGAACGTGCTCGCTTATATCCGAAACTTATCCGTTTTTGAAAATCTTTATATCGTCGGAAAGCTTATTCTATAACCTTCGTATGAAAACATCGACGGGCAAATTCCGGTATAAATAAGGTTGATTCCTATACACATATAATCAAACTATACACTTGAAACCATCTCAAAATAATCAATACTCATACTTAAACTCATATATACCTAACTTAGGATCAATACATATACTCCAACACATATAACAATGGCTAATGCACGTAATTAAGTACGGGGTGTTACATCCTTCCCTCCTTAAGGACATTCGTCCTCGAATGTGAATGTAGTTATTTAGCCGAAACAAGTTTGAATTCATAATTGATATTCACGTCGTCATATAGATGTTATTCATATGTAACAACTTACTTGTTAGTGTTCCAGTTCCACTCCTTGCACTTCTTTTTTATCTTTGAACAAATAAGGGTATTTCAATTTCATTGCTTCCTCAGCTTCCCATGTAATCTCTTCCCTTTGTTCATTTCTCCAAAGTACTTTCACCGATGCTACTTCTTTATTTCTCATCTTCTTAACTTGACGATCTAATGTAGCAACAGACATCTCCTCATAGGTAAGATCTTCTGTTACTTGCACATCTTCAGTAGAAGTAATAAGGGACGGATCTCCGATGCACTTTCGAAGCATCGATACATGAAATACTGGATGCACTGATGAGAGTTCCTGGGGTAGCTCTAATTCATAAGCAACTTGTCCACATCTTCGAATAATCTTATACGGGCCTATATATCGTGGACTCAACTTTCCTTTCTTGCCAAATCTCATCACCCCTTTCATTGGCGATACCTTCAAAAATACCCAATCGCCTAACGAAAACTCTAGCCCTCTTCTTCTACTGTCCGCATATGACTTGTGTCGACTTTGGGCTGTTTTCAACCGTTGCTGAATCACCTTGACTTTTTCTATGGCTTGATACACAAGATCTGGTCCGAACATAAGAGTTTCACCCGCTTCGAACCATCCTATTGGTGATCTACACTTCCTCCCATATAAAGCTTCATATGGTGCCATTTTGATACTTGAATGATAGCTATTATTGTAGGCAAACTCAATAAGAGGTAAATGATCATCCCAACGGCCTTTAAAATCTATAACACATGCTCGTAGTATATCTTCAAGTGTTTGAATGGTGCGCTCTGCTTGTCCATCCGTCTGAGGGTGAAAAGCTGTACTCAGATTCACTTGTGTTCCCAAACTCCGTTGGAAAGACTTCCAAAAGTTTGCAGTAAATTGAGTTCCCCGATCCGATATAATAGAAGTTGGCACTCCATGTAATCGGACTATTTCTTTAACATACAACTTCGAATATTCTTCAACTGTGTAAGTGGTCTTAACGGGTAAGAAATGTGCGGATTTAGTAAGCCTATCCCCAATCACCCATATAGAATCAAATTTACGAGCTGTACGAGGCAAACCTGTAACAAAATCCATGTTGATCATGTCCCACTTCCAAATTGGAAGATCTATGCATTGCATATAGCCTCCGGGCTTTTGATGTTTCACTTTAACTCGTTGGCAATTTGGACATTCAGCTACAAATTCTGCGATGTTCCTTTTCATGTCATTCCACTAATACGTATCTTTCAAATCTTGATACATTTTGGTTGATACTGGATGAATGGAATACCTTGAAAAATGTGCCTCTATCATAATCTTCTTTCTTAGCCCGTCTACATCTGGCACACACAATCGGTTTTGGCACTGAAGTACTTCTTCTCGCGTAAGCTCAAATGCCTTGGTTGCACCACTCTGAACGTTCTCCTTAAGCTGTAATAACATAGGATTTGCATATTGCTTCTCTTTCACTTCAGCTACTAATGAAGATTCCGCAGCATTATGTACGATAAACTCTTTGTCTGGAGTTTCAAGAAGGCGAACTCCCAAACTAGCTAACTGGTGAAGATCTTTAACCATCCCTTGCCTTTCTATAGGCGTCATCATAGCCTTACGACTTAATGCATCAGCTACTATATTCTCTTTCCTTGGATGATACAAAATATCAATATCATAATCTTTTAATAGTTCCATCCACCTTCGCTGCCTCAGATTTAGATCCTTCTGACTGAAAATATATTGTAAGCTCTTGTGATCAGTATATATATCAACATGAACCCCATATAAATAGTGGCTCCATATCTTTAAAGCAAAGATAACCACTGCCAGCTTAAGATCGTGTGTAGGATAATTTTTCTCATGTGGCCGCAATTGTCTAGAAGCATATGCTATTACCTTACCATGCTGCATCAATACACATCCTAAACCAATTCTAGAAGCATCACAATACACTGTATACCCTTCTGTACCTTCTGGAAGTACCAACACAGGTGTAGAAGTCAACGTATTCTTCAATTCTTGGAAACTCTCCTCACACGTATTATTCCATTGGAATTTGGATGCTTTATGGGTTAGCTTGGTTAAAGGTGCTGAAATGGAAGAAAAGTCTTTAACAAACCTCCTATAATAACCGACCAACCCAAGAAAACTATGAATCTCCGTCGGCGTTGTGGGCCTTGGCCAGTTCCTCACAGCTTCTATCTTTTGAGCATCAACCTTTATCCCTTCACTAGATACAATATGACCCAAAAATGCCACCGACTTTAACCAAAACTAACATTTAGAGAACTTTGCATAAAGCTTACAATCACGAAGAGTCTGCAATGTCTGTCGTAAGTGATTGGCATGGTCCTCTTCTGATCTAGAATAAACTAGAATATCATCTATAAAAACTATCACAAATACATCCAGGAATGGCTTAAACACCCTATTCATCAAATCCATAAAAGTTGCAGGTGCATTTGTTATCCCAAATGACATAACTAGAAACTCATAATGACCATACCTTGTTCGGAAAGCTGTTTTGGGTATGTCTTTTTCTTTGACCCTCACTTGGTGGTAACCTGACCTCAAATCAATCTTATAAAAGCACTTGGCGCCCTGTAACTGATCAAATAAATCATCAATTCTTGGGAGAGGATATTTATTCTTAATAGTCACCTTATTCAATTGCCGATAATCAATACACATCCTCAGCGAGCCATCCTTTTTGCGCACAAATAACACTGGTGCTCCCCAGGGGGACATACTAGGCCTTATGAATCCCTTCTCTAACAAATCTTTCAATTGCTCTTTCAATTCTCGCAATTCTGCTGGGTCCATTCTATATGGAGGAATGGAGATTGGTTGGGTTCCTGGTATTACATCAATACCAAACTCTACTTCTCGTTCAGGAGGCAAACCTAGAAGATCTTTAGGAAATACATCAGGAAATTCATTTACCACCGGAACAACGTGAAGAGTTGGTGGCTCCACTTCTGTATCCCTTACTCTAACTAAATGATATAGGTATCCCTTGGAAATCATTTTTCTTGCTTTGAAATAAGAAATAAATCTACCTCTTGGTGCGCCAATCATACCTTGCCATTCAATAACTGCTTCATTAGGAAAATGTAAATACATCTTTTTTGTACAACAGTCAATTTTGGCATAACAAGACGCCAACCAATCCATACCTATTATAACATCAAAATCTACCATTTCTAGTTCCACGAGATTGGCCATTGTGTCTCGACCACACACAGTTACTACACAATCTTTATAAACTCTTCTAGCAATAATAGATTCCCCAACCGGGGTAGACACTTTCAACGGCTTATCTAACAATTGGGGGGTTCTTTTGAACTTTCCAGCAACCAAAGGAGTAACTTATGATAATGTAGAACCGGGATCAATTAGAGAATATACATCAAATGAAAATATGGACAACGTACCCGTAACCACATCTGGGGAAGCCTCTAGATTCTGTCGATCCGCTAAAGCATAAGTGCGATTCTGAGTCCCGCTGGAACTGGTGACTCTTGTTTCATTTCTAGCGTGACCCATGGGTCGTGCGCCTCTACCAGAATAAGATACCGGTGATGATGATGCAACAGTTGATCCCAAAGGTCGTGCTACACCACCTACGCCCCTTCGTGGGCATTCTCTCATCATATGCCCCGTCATACCGCACCAATAACAAACATTTGTTCCCATTCGACATACGCCCATATGATGCCTTCCACATTTATTGCATGGCTCTCGAGGAGGTCTCAGTTGGATCATATTCCCTTGCCCATGATAACCCACTGATCGCGAACTATGACCCTCACTTCTTTGCCCAATTTGACTGCCTGTGAACCCCTGATGCTGTGGTGGAGCACTAGCTGCAGAATAAGAAAATAATGGCCTAGGTGGTCTAGCAGAAAATTGAGGTCTAAAACCTCCCTGTGGTGCCATAAACTGCCCTGCAGATCTGGACCTCTTAGAAGATCCACTTTCAAATTCCTGTGTTCTTCTTCTTTGCC
Source organism: Capsicum baccatum var. pendulum (assembly GCA_030864225.1). Classification (NCBI taxonomy): domain Eukaryota; kingdom Viridiplantae; phylum Streptophyta; class Magnoliopsida; order Solanales; family Solanaceae; genus Capsicum; species Capsicum baccatum. The sequence continues at coordinate 141,270,927 of CM061558.1, forward strand.
TCTGATCTTCCATTTTCTGTGCAAACGCTTGGATCCTAGCTATATCCATATCTTTATTCAGTGCAACAATAGTACAATCCCTAACCAAATACGGATCCAATCCGTTCACATACCGATGAACTCTGTCATCCATAGTAGCTATAACATTAGGAGCATATCTGGACAAGGAATTAAATCGAAGACTATACTCCCTCACACTTGTATTACCCTGTCGAAGATTTAAGAACTGATCCGCACGGGCCTGACGAGTCTCATATGGAAGATAATGATCAATAAATGCCTCTTTGAACTCTTTCCAAGTAGCTGGGGGTACATCAATGCCCCTCGACCATTTCCAGTCTTCATACCAATATATGACCTCACCTTTGAATCTATACGCAACTAACTCCACTGTCTCTCTGCCCGATACATGCATCACCTCTAGGGCCCTTTGGATCTGATCAATAAAGTCTTGCGGATCTTTATTAAGATCGGATTCGGTAAAAGTAGGCGGATCCATATTAAGAAAATCTTGCGTCCGAAGACTAGCCGCCCTATCAGTACCGCTAAAACCCACGGCAGGAATGGCTTGCCCTTGGACTTGCCCAGCAACTATACGAGTCAAACGTTTCACTGCATTTCTAAGATCTTGATCAACAACATTAATAGGTGGCTCTGGGGATATAGTTCTCCTCCCCCTTATTTCATCTGGACTGGGGGAAGTTTCTGATGCATGCTCAGCTGGAGCCTCACTTTGATTAGCTGGTATAGTGGGTGACTTACTAGTACCCTCTCCGGCAGCCACATCTACTTGCTTACCGGTATTCTTGCTTCTGGTAACCGGCATCATTACTATAATAAGAGAAACAAACTGATTCGGTGGTCAACTATGACTTCATATACAATATAAGCTCTATCGCACGATCCAAGACATGAAGAAAAGAAACAATTCCTAAATGTCCATAGCCTCCTGTTTATAGGTGTGGTGCACAACACACCGATAAACAAGACTCTACGTAGACACGGATTTGTAGAATCACTAGGACGAACCGCTCTGATACTACTTTTGTCACGCCCCAAAATCCCATCGGGCCGGACTGGCACCCGGAGTCGAGAAGGCCCTGGAGAACCCATTCAAATACCTGTAATTTCACTTACATGCCACCAAAAATTTGGGCAGCACTTCGTTATATATAGAAGGGTAGAATTCCCTGTATCAGCACAACACGTACAAATCTATATATATATATATATATATAATACTTGGCCGTTGGGGCCACCACATATACAAATATAACATCACTATATAAACTCCCATGGCTTTACCCTTCCTTATGTCTACAAAGCCTCTAGAATATACATGACATAACTAGGATCGGGACGAACCCCCGCCCACACATGACTCCTGTACAATAACAAAATATAAGAAACCGACTCGGAAAGCTCCGAAGCAAACTGGAGCTCACCAACAACAGCTGTATGACCTGGCTCCTATCTATGATGTGAATGAGCTGAAGTACCTGTGCCTGCAGCATGAAATGCAGGTCCCCCGTGAGGGACGTCAGTACGAAATATGTGTAGAGATTATGTAAAGCTGTAAATAATCATATGTGATATGGGGGATCAAGAAAATCATACACATGTGAATAAATCATAATAGAAGTGAACCACACTTCATAAACACTTTTAGGATCATGAACATTATCATTAATCTGAATTGGGTTCTTGAATTTAAACACATTTGTGGAACGGTATACATTCGTTCATTTCATTCTTTACAATTATTATTCGCCATTACCTCCTCTTCCCGAACCTCCAACCACCTAACAATAATCAATACTGTACCGTACTGTGACCATTAGGCTGCCCCCAGTACATATCAATTGGGATCGACCCATGCTCCTGGAATACCACCCATAAACACATAAATAGGGATCGACCCATGCTAGGCTTATGCCCCTGGGATACCACCCACACGTATATCAAGTAACACATAAGAGATTTATCCAATAACTTAGTTCAAAAGCTTTTGAGATTATTACATTAGTGTTCATGCCAATATAGTACCTTTGGAACAATGATACATCAATAAGAATCAAGTAATAGACCTTCTATACAATAACGATGTAATAAAGACTCATTGGTACATCAACAATGAAATAGGAGCCTTTTGGTATATCAATGAAACATTTTGACACTTTATAGGATGGAAACAACTTCATTGGTAATGTAGAACAATACATGTTTTTGGACAACTTCGGAATCTTACTTGATGGAACATTGGTGTTTTCATGCCAAAGAACATCGTTAGAGTATGCTTTACATACCTCGTTGTAGATTCGGATACCAATTCAACACAACTTCCCGCCTTTACAAATCACTTATCTACAATGAAATATTTGGCATCTAGTATTAGCAACCTAACACCACAATTCTCTTCCATAATTCCATACAACCAATATTTGCAAAGCATTCCAAAAACCAACTTGAACAATAGGTTTATGTGTATATATATATATAATCATCATTTCAATACCACACCATCAATACCACATCCCTTCACAATTCAACATAATCCAACCATGCACAAGAATGATCCAATATCATTTCCAATCATCTTTCAACAACAATCAAATAACATACTTCTTATGCTTACATGCATATATATACATATCCATATAAATAACACCAACATAATTTACATCCTTACCACAAAATGTCCCTTTGATTTTGAAGTCCTGTTGGCACAAATAAGGGGTGCTTCTCGAAGCCCTCGAGATAACAAATGCAGTTATCGGATTACTTTGGAATTTCTACGGTTGAATCACAAGTAATTTGAAGGTCAAATTTGGCTAGGGTTTGTTCTCTCCTATGATTGATGATGAATATGAGTTTTTGAACTCATATACATGTATATATACACATATTCCCGTCCATAGTATCATAGAAAATGACCAAAGTGCCCTTAAAATTTAAATAATGTCAAATATGTCCTCCGGTGGACTGTTTTGACAAGTTGAAGTAGATAGACTATAAATCTTTGCTCCGATATCGTATTTGGGTGAAATTGGTATCATTGGAAAGATAATTCAAAGGTATTTCATTTCATATAAAGTATGCCACCCAGTTAGTCCTGAACAAGGAGTTATGATTGTTTGAAGTTGACCCTAAAAATCTGTTTTGAGAGGCTGAAGTAAAATGCGTATAACTCCTTACGCAAATGTTGGATTTGGATGAAACCAATTGAATTGGAAGAAAGACTCAAAGATCTTTCTTTTGATATGTGGTATCTCTCCCAGTTCATTATATTGAGGGATTTATGATCGTTCAAAGTTGACCCAAAAATTGGCCGGCCTCCGTATTTTCCTGCTAATTTACTGTTCACAAAAATCTGTTTTGAGAGGCTGAAGTAAAACGAGTATCACTCCTTACTCAGATGTTGGATTTGGATGAAACCAATTTCATTAGAAAGAAGACTCAAAGATCTTTCTTTTGATAGGTAGTAGCTTGCCAAGTTTATGATATTGATGGAGTTATGATCGTTCAAAGTTGACCCAAAAACTGGCAGGCCTTAGTATTTTTCTGCAAATTTACTGTTCACATCCCGGCCACCGTTTTATAGTTTCGAACGTGCTCGCTTATATCCGAAACTTATCCGTTTTTGAAAATATTTATATCGTTGGAAAGCTTATTCAATAACCTTCGTATGAAAACATCAACGGGCAAATTCCGGTATAAATAAGGTTGATTCCTATACACATATAATCAAACTATACACTTGAAACCATCTCAAAATAATCAATATTCATACTTAAACTCATATATACCTAACTTAGGATCAATACATATACTCCAACACATATAACAATGGCTAATGCACGTAATTAAGTATGGGGTGTTACATATATGTTGCTCCGCCCCTACCTCAACAAACTTACAAAATTATGATTCAATAGTTATGCCTTCAATTGCAAGATAATTTTTAATATAATTTCATATGTGGAGTCTGTAGAGGATAGAATAAATACCTTGTTACTATCTTTGTAGGGTAGTGAGACTATTTTCAATAAACTAGGGTTGTGCAAAAACCAAACCGATAAAAATGTTATTGGGTTATTGGTATTGGGTTATTGATTTGTTATTTGTTTTATAAAAAATTTTATTGGGTTATCGGATCGGTATCGGTTTAGGCCTAATGGGTTATCAGTTTAACCGATAACCCAATAAAAATACACAAAAATTGTTATTTTACCCCTATTTATATTTATATATATATATATATATATATATATATATATATATATATATATATATATATATATATATATATATTTTGGTTCAATACGTAATTCTATTAACCAAGGTCAACTCACCCGATCCAACTTGACCCATCATATCTAAATATATCAACTAAATATGTAGTAGGGTTTCTAAAATGAGAAACTAAGAAAATCCCTTTCATCTTCTTCCCTTTCCGCCGCATCTCCATGGCTTTCTTTGTCAATGAACAACTTGAGCTGCTGCTTCTTCGGATCATCAATACTATCCCACTGGTGTTGTTCATAACCTCGTCTTCTAGATTGCAAGAGTAAGCTTCCTTATTGTTTTTCCTTTCTCCTTCCTGTCTCTGTGTACCTATTAACCATTTCTTTGTTCCAGCTGAAATCTCCAGTATGTAGGTGAAATCTATCGTTTTGATGCTACAAAAGACGGATTCAGTCCATTGAGAAAAGATACATCCACCCGGTAAGAAACCCTCTTTGAATTTGTTGAATCCACCTCCTAATCTTGCATATAACTTGCTCCTCCATTGATAGTTGACGAAGGGAGGGAGATTATATAGTGCTCGGACCCCCTGACAACTGGTAGATGTCAATTTACTCAGTTGCAAATCTTGAGAATCATACCTCCGAACCCCTTGATCTATTGAGAGACTAAGATTGATGGTTGTACTCACTGGGATTGAGGAAGATATAAATGTCCCAGAAAAGGTTGAACAAGGTAAAAATATTCTAATTGTATTAGTTTTGTATTATTATTGTAAACAATCGTTAATAGTTTCGTGACTGATTAATATAATTTCTCTGTAGAATTGGCTAATACTAGCATTCTTGATGATTGACGTGGAGTTGAAGTTCTTCTTTTTTTGCACTTGAATCTGGGCATCTGGTAAGCCACATATCCTAGCTATAATTTGTTACAAGTCATATATTTTCTTAAAATTAGTCACTGAATACAGTGAATAGTCTAACACCTATGTAAGTGCAATATTACTTAAACGAGAAAACATTCTTGAAGCAAGGGAGTCCCTGGCTATATTGACCAAGTAAATCATTTGTTTTATGCAATTTCTGAAGCATTCATATCTTAAAAGAGTTGGGTTGAAAGATTATATAGAGATGGAGTTCTTGAACTATGAATTCCCACTGAATCCTCTGCTGTCTTTCTTCATCTGACCTATTTCCGTTTCCATTTCCCTCGTCTAACCGCCTTCGCTACTTGATCCAGATGATTCTATTTTATAAGTATTTTTCTTATTGGTTAAACCGAAACCGAACCGTTAAGAATCAATAACCGATAAATCAAAAATCGATAAAAAATATCTTATTGGTTGGTTATTGGTTTTGCATATTTAAAAACCGAAAATCGATAAACCGAACCGATAACACACAAAACCAAACTGAACCGACTGATGCCCACCCCTACCCTCGTCAAATTTACAAAAAGAATATGATTCAATAACAGTTATGCCCTCAACCACAAGATAATTTTCAGTATAATATCATATGTAGAGTCTATGGAGGATAGAATACATACTTTATCACTATCTTTGTATATACCCTCGGCCATCTTAATAATGTCATGATTTTTCAATGCGATATTTCAATGATATCGCTGAAGAAAAATAAAAATATATGACAAACTTACATAAATTATGATTTAATAGTTATGCCTTCAATCTCAAGAAGCTTTTCAATATAATCTCATATATGTGAAGTTTGTGAAGGATAAAATACATACTTTATCACTGCCTTTGTAAAGCAGATAGATTATTATCGGTAGACCCTCGACGACATAGAAAAATTATGATTCAATAATTATACCTTCAATCTCAAGATAATTTTTAATATAATCTCATATATGCAGTCTTTGGAAGATAGAATATATACATTATCACTGCATAGGTTTTTTGTGATAGACAACTCAAAGTTATCGATGTGATTAGATTATTATTTTTTTTTTTTAAAAAAGCAACACAAAATTAATGTTCAAAACTAAAAGGAAAATAAAAAAATTCCAAAAATAAACTCAAATTGGTATGAAAATATTTAATGTTAGTTTAATATGATCGTATTAGTCAATTTACATCATTATTAATTTCTCCTTAAAAGTTATGCAAAAGACAAACATGTCAAGTTATATGAGACAGAAGGACTACTAACGCAAATTTCTGATTTTGAAATCTTTTAACTATATCGTATTTTATAATGCTTGGGTATGCCTATATCTTTGTATACTATTTTCTAAATATCAACAAATTTATTAGTTATAAACAATGCATTAATTACTGAAGAAATATAATTGTCAAACTTTTGTGAAAGTTTATACCTAATAAAGTCAATCCGGTCTCTACTTATTTGGGGATTTTTCATGTTATATTTTATTCTTCTATAATAATATTCTACCTATAACATTAATAGCGTTTATTATAGCAACATATTCTTTGTAAAATAACATTTCGTAAGAAATATATTTTGTATAAATAAAATATCAAAATATTTATGGTAATCATCATTAAATGTCATACAAAGTAATTTTCAAGTATAAAAATGTAATTTAATAGATAAAAATGAATATTTCATCGGCCTTATATATGACTTCCAAAATATTTGCTTTCAAATATAAATCTTATCACTTTTCATGTAAAAAGATGTAAGTTCATTTACCTGTGTTATGGATGGCGCCGTAAATATCACGTAACTGGCAAGAATCTAATTAGGAACCCTCCTCTAATTTCACCATTATATGACAAAAATATTTCATGTTAAAATTTTCATGTAGATGATAAATAATTTAAAATATTATACTGACCCATTATCAGTCTAAATAATATATCCTCAGCCTGTGAGTTCATCTTCAACTTATACGGTAACGGTACTAACAACAGAAACCAACTTAAATAAAAGAATTGATATGTACACCCCAACAAATTAAACTGAAATAACAAAATATATTAAATGTAATTTTACCTAATAATCAATTAACAGACATGAGCATCAATCAATATCTCAAAATAATTTAACAAAGAATTTGTTATAAATGGAAAGTCCTAGTATTATTAGGCATCAAAAATATGTTTTGGAATTGTGAGATTATTAGGACACAGTCGATTATAAGAAACCCAATTTTCTATAATTAAGTTAGATTTCTTTTCATAAATTCTAGGTTTGAAAGTTGTATTATAAGTAAATATGGTAAGAATATTTGCCAATTTTCTCTACTATTTTTATCTCTTTAAGAGCCCATTAAAGAAGAGTTTGTAGTAAAAATTTGCTTGGAGAAAATTGGCAAAGCTATGAAAGTTACAAAACCCAAAATTGGCAATGGTAAACAACAACACAAAAAGCTATTTGTGAATATGATCTACGAGTGTACCTATATAGGTTTGTTCGATTTTGTGTTTTAGCAGTTCAGTTTATGATTTTCGATTTAAAACACATTAAATCAATAGCTAAACCAATAACATATTTGTTACTGATTTATCGGTTTTTGATTCTTAACGATTCGATTTTATATGTAACCGAATAGAAAATGCCCCTCTTATTTTTTTACTTTATTTTTCATATGTTCATATATATACGCTACCTTCATTCATAAAAGCCTACACAAATTACAAGTTGAGGAAAATTCTAACTTTTAATAGTTTATACTGGTGGGTAAGGGTGTCAAGTGGGCCGGTCCGACCCGACCCGGTCCGACCCGGCCCGATTACCTAACCCAGCCTGGTTTGACCCGGCCCGATAAGCCCTAGGGCTTTAGGATTCCGGGTACCGGGCCGATTATTTTGTTAAAATGGGCCCGATTAACCCGGCCCGGACCAAGCCCGGTCCAGGCCCGCCGATTAACCGGCCCGGCTCGGCCCGAAAAATTAAAAAATATATATATATATTTTGGATTTTGGGCCAAACTAGCCGTTGGCCCAACGGCTATATAGCCGTTTTTGGGTCCAAACGGCTAGTTTGAGCCCATTTAGTAAAAAAAAAAAAAAACTTTAAAAAATATTTTTTAATCCCCCCAAAAAATCTATAAATACCCTACAACTTCAAATCATTTTTCACACAATTTTTCACTCTCTCAAATCTCATTCTCTCTCAAATCTCAATTCTCAATTCTCAAATATTCAATATATTTAATTTCTTAAAGTGTTTACTTTAATTTTTTAATTTTTCGTTTACAAAGTACGAGCGGAAGTTTCTAAAGTCGCAATCTTCAGATACTTCCAAAATTTGGTATTGTCGTTCCATCTCTTACGTTTAATTTTTATTTATTGTATTAATTGTTTAATATTTAATTTTATTAATTTTGTGTATTTTGAATATTTTTAGTTTAATTTAATTTATATTATGGATTAATTAAGAAATCTTGCTACTAAAGGTGTTAAAAGTTTTTGTCCCGGAAGCGGTAGTGGTAGTAAAAAGCGAATTACTAGCGGTAGAGGTAGTTCAAGTAGTAGATATATCCGTGTGCCTTCACCTCCGGTACCGCTTGGTACATCTTTTGAGGAAGAAATAGGTGTAGGTGCTCACGATATGGATTATGTAGAAGCTCAGGAAAATTACGGTATAGAAGAAGAAAATGAAGTAGATGCGGTTAATTTAGACAAAGATAATGAAAATATTGCTGAAACACCCGCAGTAGTTAGATCTGAATCAGTTAATCTCCCTTCCCGTCCTCCAGTGCCCCAAAACCTCGTAAAAGAACTAGTATTGCATGGCAATTTTTTGAACGTATATCAGATATTGAGGTGCAATGCAATATTTGTCAACAAATATATAAGCATAGAAGTGGAGGCAAGCAAGGGGGTACGGGTACGTTAATGAGACATATTGATGAAGATCACAAAAGAAAGTTAAATATTGTAAAAGGTGGTGGGGATGTTGGTGGGTCAACGCAAATTAGAATGGACCCAGCAACCCATAATAAATTGAGGGACAGGGAAGAAATAGTTAAAATGTTAGTTGTGGGTTGTTTGCCTTTTAGTTTTCCTTCTTCTGATGTCTTTATTCGTTATATACAAGCAATTTATAATCTTATGTTTAATGGTATACCTAGAACTACTTGTCAGTCTGATATTTTTAGACTTCATTGACAATATTATTTTTATTTATCAACATTGTTACAAAAATATTCAATGTAGATTGTCCCTAACTTCTGATCTTGGTCGTGCTGTAAATAAAAATGATTATTTAACCGTTACTTGTCATTGGATGGATAGTAATTTCGTGATGCAAAAACGTATTCTTGCTTTTTTATATGATGAAGATCGTAAACATACTGAACAATTTATTGTTGATTCTATTGTTAAAATTGCCGGATATTATGGTATCGAAAATAAAATTTTATGTATTGCTTTTGATAATGCTTCTAACAACAAAACTGCTATAACAATTATAAAATCTACGCTATCTCCGCCCTTGCCTGAAATTTTTCGTATTAAGTGTGCATGTCATATATATAATTTAATTGTAAAAGATGGTCTTGACTTTTTTGAGCTTTATATTGAAAAAATTCATCTTGCCGTTGGTTTTATTCAAAGAAATAATCGTACATCGAGAATTAGAGAATTTAAAGTTAAATGTCAAGAAAATGGACTTACACCGATTTTGATGCCTGAGGAAATTGATACTAGATGGAATTCTACGTATGAATTTTTAAAAACTTGTTATAAATATAGAATTCCTATTACACTAGCTTTTAACCAACATTGCGGTTCATTTGCTAATTCTGCTGATTGCATGCTATATAATTCTGATTGGGTTGTAATTAATGATCTTGTTAAGTTTTTAGAAAAATTTTATGTAGCTACGGTTGAATTTTCCGGTGCTTATTATCCTACTGTTTGCAATATTTTGGCATATATAGCCGATATTTCTGGTTTGTTCAAAGAATATAAAAATAAAGAAGGTTATAAAGAAGTTGTTGGCGCCATGTTTACGAAATTTAAAAAATACTTTTTCCCGATTCCCCCTATTTACTTGGTTGGTGCTATGCTAAATAAGTGAATGAAATATAATCATATGTGTTACTTTAGTACTCTTATTTATACTAACTTAGAAATAAATACTAACCATGATTCTGAACAAGTAGAACCTAATTTGTGGACGGCTACGGTTGATGCAAAATATTACATAGAAAAATTATATAATCACTATGCTGATTTATTTGATTCAGCCGTACCTACAAATATCACTTCAATTGTCGTTCCTCATTCTCCCGAGGAGACATCATCTTCTAAAAGGCCGGCACATAGTGGTTTTTCTGATTCGTTTTATGATTTAAATTGTTGGAACAGTGTTGATGAGAGAACTTAGAGAACTTACACATCAACTTATCGGGAAGAGCTGAAATATTATCTTCGGACGGCACCAGAGGATCGCAGACGATGGATCAACACGTTGGATTGGTGGAGGAATAATGAATCACAATATCCTGTGCTTTCAAGATTAGCTAGAGATATCTTGAATGTTCCAATGCCAACCGTTGCATCAGAGAGCGCCTTTAGTCAGGAACGACAGCAGCTTGGAGACAACCGACACTCATTGGGAAGCAATGCAATGAATGTTCTAGTTTGCCTCAGAGATTGGATTAGAGCGGAAAGAAGAAACCAAGGAATGGAACCGGAGCCGAGCGACGAGCTGAAACTTGAAGAAATTATGACTTCACGGGAGAACTCAGCAGAATCAAGTCCAATGCATGGTTTTGCCCCCGTTGACTTCGACTATCCTATGCAAGTTCCCATTAATATTAACATGAATGAGTTGGAAAAAATGATGCATAATTTATAGATTTTTCATTCATGTAAATTATAAATTTTGGATAATTTTGCAATCAATAAAATTCCCCAAATTCATTCACTCCTTAGTCCTTGTTTTTTATTTTTTTTAATTTAACGATTTAAAATTTTAAATTGAATTTCTAGTTTTCTACTTTAAATTAAAAACTTACTTCTAATATATTATTAATTTACTACCAAATATTATTAATTTATTATATTAAGTAGCATATGTTTTGTATATTTGTGCATATATCTTCTATAGAAGTGTATATTTAACGTATACATGTGTATATGTTTTATAAATTAGTATATAAGTATATCTATACATATTTTAATGTATATATAATGTAGTATATTTTATAAGTAGTAGTATATATACATTGAATGGTGCGTATACACGTGTATATATCTTCTATAGAAGTGTATATTTAATGTATACATGTGTATATGTTTTATAAATTAGTATATAAGTATATCTATAATTCTATATATATTGTAATGTATATATAATGTAGTATATTTTATAAGTAGTAGTATATATACATTGAATGGTTCTTATACATAGAATAGAGTGTATATACGTGAATAGATCTTCTATAGACGTGTATATTTAACGTATACATGTGTAATTGTGTATATATTTTATAAATTAGTATATAACTATATAAATATATATTGCAATGTATATACATTATAGTATATTTCATTTAAAGTATTACATATACATGGAATAGAGTGTATATATGTGAATGGATCTTCTATAGACGTGTATATTTAACATTTACATGTGTATATATTTTATAAATTAGTATATAACTATACAAATATATATTGTAACATATCTCATTTAAAGTATTACATATACATAGAATAGAGTGTATATATGTGAATAGATCTTCTATAGACGTGTATATTTAACGTATACATTACTTTATGTTTTATAAATTAGTATATAAATTGTAGTATATACTTTTTTTTAAAGTAGTACATATATATTGAATAGTGCATATATATGTGTATATATCTTCTATAGACGTATATCTTTAAAGTATACAAGTGTATATGTTTTATAAATTAGTATGTAACTATATATATACATATTGTTGTATATATATATATATATATATATATATATATATATATATATATATATGTATATTGTAGTATATATTTTATTTAAAGTAGTACATATATAATTATATATTGAATGATGCATATATATGTGTATATATCTTCTAAAGTAGTATATATTTAACGTATACATGTGTATATATTTTATAAATTAGTATATATATATATATTGTAGTGTATATATATATATATTATACTATTATAGCATATGATTTATTTAAAGTAGTACGTATAGTCATATATAATTATATATTGAATGATACGTATATATGTGTAGTTGTTTATACTTTATATATTTTTTAAAAAATATATATTGTATATTGGAGTGTATATAGTGTATATTGGATTTTCTATTTATTTTTTAAACGGGTTTGACCGGTTTTTAACCGGGTTTTGGTGGGTTTGACCGGATTGGATTAAGTGGGCCGGGTTAGGGTGGGTTTTAATTTTTTTACTGTTTGGCCCGGACCGGCCCAGCCCAGTTAACGTCAAGTCCGGCCCAAAACCCGGTTAAAATGGAAAGGCCGGTTCTGAGTTGGCCCAACCCGGCCCGTTTGACACCTTTATGGGTAGAACCCCACTAAGACAGCGACTTTAGAAAGAAAACAACACTACTAAGAAAACAACTTTTAAAATGCTAAAAATTTAACATATAAAGCTACTATTATATATATTTCTGTTCGCTGTAGGGTTTGACCGGTTTGTTGGTAAATGAATGTATGTATTGGTTTGCTAACCTATATCATAACCAACCTGTAGATCAAATTGTAGCACTTGACTTTGAGAAGGAAAAGTTTCTAACTATATCTCGTCCATCATTTTTTGAGTGTCTTTCTTTGTCTGCATGATACGTGTTGCGTTCCTCTTTCAACGATAACATAAGTTGCACTTGGGTGGCAACTTTGGGTTACGGTATATTAAGCCTTTTTTCAGGGCATGGAATGAAGAAATAATATTCAGACATTGCGATACAATCGTCTTCTTTGACTTAAAAGGAAATCGCCCTTGAAATACTCGGAAAGTAAACATTCGCTCTGCATTTACTTTAGGAAGTAGTGCATCATAGGTCCTCCCTTTTATGTTACATGATAAAGGATTCTTTTTCGATATTACTCTCCTGTCTTATTGCAGTTAAAGTTAATGTTATCTTTGATACTCGAAAAATGAAATGACGATTTACAACACTCTGTAGCAGTCGTTTGCAATTTTATTGGTGAATTCAGTTATTGGATTATAGATTCGAAAATTACTTGTGTTGGTCTTTCAAGTGTGGGATACTATGATGCGGAAATATAAACTTACGTGTAAAAACATATTTGTCAATAATCTAAGTCCAACACGAAATAGAGGCAAATGACCTCATCTTTTGCCTTCAGGCCCATTTCAAATCGCGATACATGAATATATGGTAGATGGATACATCGTGTATCTAGAGTTAGGCCTTATTTGTTTGCACTTAATGGATGTCTGAATCTGAATGATTCAGACTTCAGATAATTAAGCGCGTTTGTTTTTCATTAAGATTTTGACTCTTAATAGGTATGAATATGTCTTAAATCATTCAGATCTTAAACTAAACCTTAATTATTAAGAGGTATTTTTGTATTGGATAATATTTACCACCACTTTATCCATAATCATCAGTCACCACCACTAACCACCTCTGCCACCACCACCTAGCCACCAACCACCACTAACAACAACCACCTCTGCCATCACAGCCACCATTTACAATCGTCATTGCTACTAACCACTATTTCTAGCCGCTATCATATCTACCACCTCCATTATTTTAATTATATTCGTCCGTCTCTATCACCACCGTCAATGCCAACACCATCAATACCACCACCATCATCAACAACTCTCACGTCTTATTGCATTTAAAGTTATTGTTATCTTTGACAATCAAAAAATGAAATAATGATTTATGACTCTCATCAACAGTCGTTTGCATCAGTTCTTGGAGTAACTGGTAAAGTTATTGCCATGTGACCATGAGTTCAAGCCGTGGAAGCATCCTCTTGCAGAAATGAAATGTAAGGCTTCGTACAACAGTAGACCATTGTGATCCGTCCTTTCCTGGACCCGGCGCATAGTGCACCGAGTTACCCTATTTTAAGTTCCATGGTGAAAACTTCTTGCATACATCTTGTTATCCTGATGATAGTCTTAGCAGATATGATTATTTTTTGTTTGTTGAGAATGTCTTTGTATTCTTTATTCTTCGGTAGAATAAAGAATTGATATGAACATCAATCAACAAAGAAATGGGAGTTCATCTTCAACTTATACCGTAAATAAAAGAATTGATATGAATTTCCCCACAAATTAAATGGAAATAACAAAATATATTAAATATAATTTTACCTAATAATCAATTAACAGACATGAACATCAATCAATATCTCAAAATAATTTAACAAAAATAAGTAAATATTTACCTTGCGATTTTAAAAGTGGTTTAATATCTCAATTATTCAATGAGGATTTGCCACCAAATACGAACAAAAACAATCTAAATTTAAGGAATTTGTTATAAATGGAAAGTCCTAGTATCATTAGGCATCAAAAATATGTTTTGGAATTGTGAGATTATTAGGACACAGTCGATTATTGAAAAGTAAATATGGTAAGAATATTTGACAATTTTCTCTACTATTTTTATCTCTTTAAGAGCCCATTAAAGAAGAGTTTGTAGTAAATATTTGCTTGAAGAAAATTGGCAAAGCTATGAAAGTTACAAAACCCAAAATTGACAAAGCTATGAAAGTTACAAAACCCAAAATTGGCAATTGTAAACAACACAAAAAGGTACTTTTCAATGTTCAGTTTTTCTTCAAAATAGAGTTTATTCAATTTTTTGATTAGCCCTTTTGGTTTTGTGATATGTGAATATGATCTAGGGGGTGTGTGCATTGGTCGGTTCGGTTTATCGATTTTTTGGGTTAAAACACATTAAATCCATCACCAAACCAATAAGATATTTGTTAGTGGTTTATTGGTTTTTGGTCCTCAACGGATTTGACCGATAAGAGAATGTTGCTCTAAATTTTTTTTTTACTTTATTTCATATGTTCATATATACGCTACCTTCATAATTCATTCATAAAAGATTACACAAATTACAAGTAGAAGGAAGTTCGAATTTGAATGCAATAGCAATCATTAACTATCTATCAAAAAGAAAATCAAGGTATGTTAATAGTTTATACTGATGGGTAGAACCCCACCAAGCCAACGACTTTAGAAAGAAAACAACTTTAAAACACGAAAAACCATAAGGTATGTATTTAAAATATAAAGCTACTATTATATAATTTTCTGCTTTTCAATGTTCAGTTTCTCTTCGTTATAGATTTCGTGAATGTCTATCTCGTCTTGAGTTTAGTGTTGTCAAAGAGCGCGCTTAATCCCTAAAGCAAGGTTCAAAACGTGTTGGCTCACTTAATGTGCACTTCAGTGTCGTCATCAAGGTTCAAAGGAATACTCTCGCATGCCAATGAGCTACAATACTAAACAGTTGATATTTCACTTTAATTCCTTTGATCATATAGTTCCCCCATGCCATTCATGCTTATCATTCTTAGTCTTTGTTTAAACATATATACTTTGTAATAGCTGCCACATTGATTATACTTGCAGCCTAACAAGAAGAAGAAAGGGAATGACTCAAATAATGAGTACTTTAATAAGCTAAGCTATCTGTTGATGTTATAACCTCTATTTTCCTAAGATCCTGTGAAGGCATTGTCCATGTTGAGATGTACATCGAAATCTTGGAATGACCTTATTTTAAGTCCTTCATTCGCTCGTTCTCACCAGAAGCAATTAATGAAAAATTCCCCCAAACTTCTTTCAATGCAATGCGAGTATTCCAAAGGGTCAAGAGAGCACAAGCTACGGTTTATTTCAGCTGACATGGAAGGAGAAAAACAATGCGAGTATTCCAAAGGGTCAAGAGAGCACAAGCTACGGTTTATTTCAGCTGACATGGAAGGAGAAAAACAAAGCGATGAGGAGTGTTGTACTATCATTGTCCCTGCTCTCCTCACTCTTCGCGAATGTCTTGCATGCTGTGGTTTGATTTGCATTTGAGTTGATCATCGTTTTTATTTGTGCAATCCTGCCATCAAACAAATCCGTGAATTGCTGGGATGTTCACCTTCTGCTTGCTCTGGAATTGGATATCTTCATTCAAAGAGGAAAATACAAAGTGATAAACTTTTTCTATAGGGTCCCTCGCGTAGTTTTAGGGATGGTCAGCTTAAACATCTGAAATGCGAGGTTTTAACCTTAAACGAGGTTGGTGGCATTTCAAATGGATGGAAAAAAATTGCAAAGAGGCCTCCCTATCATCCGGACATCACCGGGTTGTTGGTAAATGAATGTATGTATTGGTTTGCTAACCTACATCATTATTACCGACCTGTAGATCAAATTGTAGCACTTAACTTTGAGAACGCAAAGTTTCTAACTATATCTCGTCCATCATGTTTTGAGGATCTTTATGGCTTGGAGATGGTGGATCTGAAAGGGATGCTTTGCCTGCATGATGCGAATCTCGTTCCCTGTGGATATTGAAGGACAACATAAGAAGCACTTGGGTGAAGGAGTATAGCATCAATTTGGACAACTTTGGGATCAGGGCATGGAATGAAGAAATGATATTCAGACATTTGGATACGCTTCCCGTTACTCAATTACATCTACATCGACCCAGAGAGTAGGGAGTTTGGTCACGGCCCCAGCGAATAGAAGAGAGGTTTCTCGCCCAAAACAAAAGGTTCCAGTGGAACAAGGCTTAACAGCGCCCGAAAGAGGTGGTTGGGTCGATCAAGCCCTAGAGTAGGAGTAGGAGCGGGTTCGGGGTAAAGAAGGTAAGAAAGGGTTCTCACCCACCAGCAGCGGTAAGAGGACTTTCTCCACCAGCAGCGGGAATACTTGAGAATAAGGGGTTTGGGCTCACCGAGATGAGAAAAGCATATACATACCAGAGACAGGGTCAGAGACTAGCTTTCTGTCTTCTTTGACTGGAAAGGAAATCGCATTACAAGAGTGATGAAATGTCTGGGAGATACGCCCAGGATTTGGATTTACTGGGAAATTAGCTTGTTTTCTTTAGGAAGTAGTGCATCATAGATCCTCCCTTTTATGTTACATGATAAAGGATTCTTTTTCTTGCTATTAAGCGATATTACTCTCATGTATTGTTGCATTTAAAGTTAATGTTATCTTTGACAATCGAAAAATGAAATGACGATTTACAACTCTCTGTAACAGTCGTCGTTTGCATTTTATTGGGACTATTGGTGGATTCAGTTATTGGAGTATCTGGTAAAGTTGTTGTCATGTGACGTGGAGGTAAGACTGCATACAGTAGACCCTTGTCCTTGTGATCCGGCTCTTTCCTGGACCCATAGAGTAGTCTTTAGTGCACCGGGCTGTCCTATTTTCAGTTCCATGGTGAAGACTTCTTCCCTCTGTACATCTTCTTGTCCTGATGATAGTCTTGGCAGATATGATGATTTTTTGTTTGTTGAGAAATGTCTTTATATTCCTTATTATTTGGTAGAATGGAGAAAAAGAAAGGGACAAAGGCGATCTTGCTTGGCATAAACATTGTTGGTTCGAGGGTATAGTATAGTACCAAAGGTCCTCGGACTTGTAGGTAGTTTTTGTGGTTGTTCACTATTGGATACTTGGATTACTCCCAATATATACACTCCCTGTAGTTTGATTTGCATTTTGATCATCGTTTTTATCTGTGCAATCCTGCCATCAAACAAGTCCGCAATCCTCACTGTGATAAGTATAAACTTGTTGGATTCGGATATCTTCATTCAAAGAAGAAATCGCAAGGATGCCTCTTTTCATCCAAACATCACCGCTTTGTTAGTAAATGAATGTATGTACTGGTTTACTCATTACATTAGCACTTGACTTTGAGAACGAAAAGTTTCTAACTATATCTCCCCATCATGTTTTGAGTGTCTTTCTGGATACACTCATCTTCTTTGACTTAAAGGAAATCGCGTTAGAAGAGTGATAAAATGTCTGGAAGATTCGCTCTGGAATTACTGGGAAAGCTTTTCTTTAGGAAGCAGTGCATCATAGTACTAAATGTCCTCGGACTTACAGACACTTTTTTCCCGTTGTTCACCATTGTATTATGTCAACATGACCACTTATAGTTCTCGTTGGGAACTATAAGAGGTCATATTGATCATCGATGTATGCATAAGCTGAATCAGACACCATAATTATGAAACAAATTTCTTAGTTGTTGAGATACATGTAGTGTGCTCTAGCACCCAATATCTTCCTCCAACCACAATATTAAGAGTAAAAAACAAGAATAATTGCACATAAATGCATGATTCAGACATGCTATAAACTTTCAAGTAGAAATCTAAAGTACATTTAGTCCGCCTATCCGAAAAAAATATTTGCTCGTACCTGGTGTTTACATCAAATCAAACAATGTATCCTTTACGAATAGTACAACTTAAAGTGAAAACGCATATCGCTTAACCAGAGTTAAGAGACATTTAATCAATTCACTGTGTTAATGAATCGAATAAATACTGAAAAATCTCTTAATCTTTGAACTAACAATACAAAATGTTAGTTCATGTTGAACAACAACTGCTCCAAGATCGTTTCGATCCTTCTGCATCGTCTTTTACGAGGCTTACCCTGTTGATAGATAACTCGGCCTTGTAGGAATCCGAATTCAAGACCTTACGGCTGACATTGCTATAGATTTCACGGATGACAATCTCGAAAGCCTTGTTAACGTTTGTAGAATCTAATGCAGATGTCTCCATGAAGAACAATCCTTCGGCTTCTGCAAGCTTAGCGCCTTCTTCAATACTAACGTCTCTAATGTTGTCCAAATCACATTTGTTTCCTATCAGCATCTTCGCGACTGTTGTATCGCAATGAGCTGCATCGTTCATCAGATAACTTTAGTAATTCTGCTGCCTCAGACACATACATATTACGTAAAAGAGAAAAACGGAAGTCACGACTGAATAGTTCCAACCAAAGTACAAAATGGCAACAGCAACATTCCCAGTGAAATCCCACAAGAAAGTAGAGAAGCTGATGAAATATTCACTGTTAATGCGTTGCTAGATCTCTGCTCTAGAAAGCTATACAGGCAACAATGAACGCGCTTTGACCCCGGGCTTCCCTTTCATTACTTCTTTCACGACGAGAGAACTGCGTCCGCATCAGCCGAAGTGGTGGTTAATGTTCTTTAAATAAAGCTCCGTTGAACCCCTACTTGAAAGGGAGAATAGCGGAGTTGTTGTACATCCTAAGGTCTTTTCCTACAGAGAAAGCGGCTAGCAAAATTTCACTTGTCACATAGTAACGACTACATTCCCTTTCGAGGCGTCTTGAATCGTGCATCAAAACTAATCACGAACTACAAGTAGGAGTAAACATATAGACAATCATAGCTTCTATTTGTACCGGTTAAATACAACTGCCCGAACTGATAGCAAATTAAGTTCTCTTTCTGGATGTCTCCTTATGGATTAGATGTTGCTCGGACTCTTCAAAAATGTCAGCAAGTGCGTGTTGGATTCTCCAAAAGTAGAGTATTTTTGGAGAATCCAACACGGGTGTGGTATCGGAAGAGTCCGCCCAACTTGGGACTAGATTAAATTCAGAAGAAAAAATCCTATCTCCCGTACATCTTTTTTACCTACACAGCAGTACATTACGAATAAGTTGCTAGTGCTTTCCTACTAGAATTAAACGAACAATTAATTTGGACTGTTTGAAGTACATGCTTCGACACAGAGAGAGGAAGACTGTCCATCTTTAGTTAGGTGCATTCGGGTTCAATACTGATGTATATATCGGTTTTACTTCCTATTCTTCCGAAAGGTTCAAAGAACTTGGACACATTTTTGAGTGAACATGCAGATCTAATACAATTAACTAACAATGATTGAAGAATCCATTTCAAGCATAAGCACCAAATATGCAAGCATTTAGACATTCTCCGTCAGGCGAAGAAAGAACATGCTCCTTTAAAAGAGACTCAAGAAAAATGAACGAACATTTCCATGTATCTGGGGACCAGAAATGGGAGAGTAATGGGCAAGTAAAACATCCTAGTAAAGCACCAAATTTTATACCATATTAGGATAACTTATGAATCGCCGATCTCTAGCTGTGACAAAATAATTTGCAATGGAGTTCTTATTTAGGTGAGCGACAGAGCTAGCCCCATCTAACACGACACCAAAGTATGATCGAAAATCAGCTCCCCTTTGAGAGAGAGCTATATAAAACACTCTCCCTCTTCTATTTTTGCTCACAGATTCCTCTATATAAACAAAAATATAAAAAAAATCCTTCCGGTTTTGCCCACTGATTCTTCTATATACACAAAAAGTTCATTCCGTTTTTTCCCACTGGTTCTTCTATATACACAAGAACTTCCTTCTATTGTTGCCCACTGATTCTTCTATATACACACAACTACAAAAAATTCCTTCCGTTTTGCCCACTCATTATACTGCCCCTCATCTTTGAAACCGTAATGTACCTTTTATCCTTTAAAGCCCTAATTTTACTTTTTTTTTTAAAAGGCGTCGCCTTTCTCGCCACAGTCCCCTTGTTGCCTCGTCGCCTTTCGAAGGTGGCATCGCCAGAAAGGCAGATGGCGACATAGGCTTAGCTCGGCTAGCCTCTCGCCATTGACGATGTGGCGAGCGCCATTCACAACACTGGTCTTACGATGCGGTGGTGAGGCTGTTTTGCGTCTACAAGGCCGTACTTAATTTTCCTGATGATAACACTCAAAAACACCAAAGATTTTCTCAAGAAGCTTAATCATAAGAATGTCGGTGGTAATAAATAATAATTAATCCAACCGTATCCTCTCAAATCTGACCAGTGCAATCAGATCGTCTTCCAAAGCAGGCGGCAGTGTAGCAACGTTTCGGTTGCCAATCAGAATCCTCAGTTTCGTAGTTGTCGGATGGTTACCACAGATTCTGTCCTGGTGTCACCGGCACCCGAAAAGTACAATAACTACGAAACTCAAGATTCTGATTTATAGCAACAGAAACCTCACCACACCGCCGCTTGGTGTGGAAGACAATCTGATAGCACTGGTCAGATCTGGGAGGATATGATTGGAACAATTATTATCATCACTAACATACTTAAGATTAAGCTTCTCGAGAAAATCTTCGGCATTTTGAAGGTTATCTCAGGAAAATTAGTGACGCCCTTATAGCCGCGAAATAGCCTCACCACTGTGTAAGCCCTAGCAGCTTTCTCTGGCATATCAAAAGTCCCGAGTCAGCTGCTTCTGAGATCCCAGCCATGTACTTTCCGCATAACATCTTCCTCACATCCTCATAATGCACCTCATCTCGAGAGAACCTCCGTCTGACCCCTTGCTATCTTTCTTCTGCGTCATATGAAAAAGGGAAAGAATACTTCTATATTTTTGTGCATATCGAAGAATCAGTGAGTAAAAACGTAAGAGGGAGAGTGGTTTATATAGTTGCCTCGGGAAATTGTGTGGTTAACTTATTTACATGAAAAAAGACTAGATTCATTTAACATCAAGAAAATGACTTACATTCCAACTTCAATATTATTTATTAGAGTAGATATACATATTTTAAAGTAAGATATTTTTTACTTATCAAAAATTATAAAACAAGTAATAAATTAAATCACTTTCCAGAAAAAAAAAAAAAAAAAAAAAGAAGAAATGTCTTATGCACTGTATCAAACACACTCTTATTAGCGGCATATTCATGTTTTATTCTCAGAAATAGGGAGTGGTACATGCACATTTGTATCTTCCATTACCCGACTGACGTTATGAAACTACATACCCTATCGTCTTCTTCTATTTTACGCTAATCAGTTGCTAACGTTCTCCTAGAATTGAGAAACAATCAACGTTGACATGTCATCTATATGTCCACGTTAAATTGACAATATCCAGCACTGTTGGAACAGTTCAGCACTTAATGATAACAGTTCAGGTGAACCAAACTCAAATATAAGGAGTAGTCCTATCTTTCTGTAACTAACGCATTTTCAACACATTCCGAAAAATAAAAATAAAATATGCACATCTTTAGCTGGGTGAATTCGGGATCATCATTGATATCGTATCAGTTTTACTTCTTCCAAAAAGTTCAAAGAACTTTGCGAAACGTGTGCAGATGAAGATGCAGATCTAATACGTTCAAACTAATAATGCTGCAGAATGTGTCGTTAGCATGAAACAGCAAGTATACAAGCACCCTACAAGTTCAGCCAGACGAAAGAGCATGTTCCTTTTAACTTAAGTTGCTTGGACTCTTCAAAAATGTCTACGGGTGCATGTCGGATCCTCCAAAAATAGTGTATTTTTGAAGGATCCCACACGGGTGCGGCAACGTCTTTGGAGAGTCCGAGAAACTTAGCTTTTAACACAATAAGTAATGAACAAGTGAGACATACTAATAGAACGCCAGTTTCACTAGAACTTACGGATCCACAACAATTGTGCAAACGATTTCTCATATAACAACATGCACCAGTGTAATCTCACAAAGTGGGGTCCCGTGGAAGATAGAGTGTACACAGATTTCACTCTCGGCTCATAGAGGTTCATAAATTAGGTGCGCAACAATTCCAGCCCGCATCTAAAAAATGGACGTGACACCAAAATATGCTCGAAAACCAGATCCTAATTGCACAGAAATGAAGACCTTGCTAACAATATGACATTTTGAAAGACATCATTGGCAAATTATATGATTAAACGCTAACTTTCCTCATGAAATTCCTTTATTAAGAACATCGAAAAATAGAAGAATTAGACCAATTTTTACTTTCACCCCAATCGCATTTCCAGTCTAAAAGGTATACCTAAGTCCCTCGTTTCCATGTAGATGCCAATATCAATCAAAACTACAAGCAATAAGAAAATCCATTTATCATAATCATTTGACAAAAGAACTAAAACATATTTTCTTTCACCATGGGATACTGCTAAATCATAATCATTTGAAGAAAGAAAAAAAAAGGCAGCCCGGCGCACTAAAGCTCCCGCTATGCGCAAGGTCTGGGAAAGGGCCCACCACAAGGGTGTATTGTACGCAACCTTACCTTGCATTTCTGCCAGAGGCTGTTTCCAAGGCTTAAACCAGTGACCTCCTTTTCTTTTACCATGGGATACTGCTAAATTCTGTTATTTTATTTTTATATTCTTGATCTAAGGACTCAGAGATGTCCGCAGTTATGTTGCTCGGATTCTTCAAAAATGTGGACGTGTGCGTGTTGGATTCTCCAAGAAGTAGTGTATATTTGAAGAATCCGACATGGTGCGGCATCATTTTTGAAGACTCCGAGCAGAATAGTCTTTCAGTGACTTGCCACGTAAAGAAACTTCCACACAGGCACATGCCCAACTACTTTTAACATTTCCATTTATAAACACAAACAAAGATCACAATCAAATTTTAACAAAGTACAGCTGATTTACTTAGAAAGTTATCAGCTAAGACAGACCAAAAGAACACACACCTAAGACACTTTTTTACAGGGAGAACAGAGTTAGTTACTTCATCTATCCTATTTACAGGACACTTTTTTAATCCAAAGATTGAAGCTTTTCTATATTTAGAAAGTCCCTAGATCTAATTAACAACATATTTGACAAAGACCACAAGATTTTACGAATCTTTTGTATGTATCAAAAAGTTACGATCTTTCCTAGCACCAAAGGGTAGGACCTAGTAGTCGATGACTAGATTAAGAACCATCGAGGAAAGTAAAGAAAGTTACTAAAAAATACTATTTCTCTATTTCAATTTGTTTGCCTAATTTTGACTTGCCAAAAAATTTTGCAAAAGGGTGTATAAGAAAAGACTACTTACTACTAAGCTCATCAAGTCGCCTAGTAACACGCCCAACTATCCGTTGTTCTCATTTCCTACCTGAACGATGGTGATACCTCAAGTAGGAGAAGGTAACGAGGTATGTTTCCAATAAATAGTTGACGACAGTTCAGGTAGAAAACATGCATGAAAACATTAAAAAGTGTCAATATTTCCAATAAAATGGAAGAAAGGGTGTATAAGAAAACTTACTATTAAGCTCATCAAGCCACCTAGTAACACTTTCAAAGGTACTCCTACAAATATAGTTACCCTATAACGACACTATACTGGTGTCAGGTATCAGAGATCTCTCGTAAAACCAATCCAGAAGCACCAATGAACTGACCCGAACACCACGATTACACAGGATAACAACATACACAGTGTAATTACACAAAGTGGTGTCCGGGAGGTGCAGAGTGTACACAGGCCGTACCAAGAATATATGGTCCAAATCAATATATATAGAGAACGAAATAACTGAAACAAAGAGTCATGGCAAAAAGCTATAGACAACCTAACAAATCACCCTAAACATTAGACATAACCAAAGTGCAAAAGAAACCACAAATAATAACCAAACTCAAAAGACAAGAAACTACAAGGATAATGCTACCAGCCTACCACTAATAGTAGGACTAGTAAAAAGTAAAAAAGCTTCAATATTTCCAATAAAATAAAAGAAAGGGTGTATAAGAAAACTTACTATTAAGCTCATCAAGCCACCTAGTAACACTTTCAAGAGTACTCCTCCTACTAATATAGTTACCCTATAGCTACACTATACTGGTGGGAAGTAGCAAATATCTCGTAAAACTAATCAAGAAGCACAAGCAGATATCTCGTAAAACTAATCAAGAAGCACAAACAAATTGGCCCGAACACCACGATTATAATAAAATATATATAACAAAGGGTGTATGAGAAATCTTACTATTAAGTTCATCAAGCCACCTAGTAACACTACCAAAAGCATTCCTACTAATACAGTTACTCTTTAGCCACACTATGTTGGTGGGAGATAGCAGATATCTCGTAAACCAATCAAGCAGCACAAACAAACTAACTCGAATACCACAATTATAAAAAATAATACTAATAATAAAAAACTAATCAAGAAGTGCATGCAAACCGGCCCGAACACCACCATTATAAAAAGGTATATATAAAAAAGGGTGCTATCAGAAAACTTACTATTAAGTTCATCAAGCCACCTAGTAACACTTTCAAAAGTAGTCCTTCTACTAATATCATAAACAAGTAATGCACCAAAAGCACCTCTATAATAAGCAGAAGTAACAGCTCTAAATCTTTCTTGACCGGCAGTATCCCAAATCTGTGCTTTAACTTCTTTACCATTAATTTCAACAACTTGTGTCTGAAACTCAACACCAATAGTTGCTTTTGAATGCAAATTAAACTCATCTCTTGCATATCTTGATAATAAATTTGATTTACCAACTGCTGAATCACCTATTATTACTATCTTGAATAAATACTCTTCATTATCATCATCTGATGAATCCATTTTCAGTAAAAAAAAAATTGGTAATACAACAAAGTAAACTTATAATTTTTTTTTTTTGGGATGTGTGGAGAAAATGGATTGAAGGAAGAAAGAGGAAAGGTTTAATAATAATGAGTGGACCTTAGTCTATGTTATGCATGTGTAATAAATATTATTTATGACAATTGTGCCAAGATATGCGCCAGTTTTTTCTCCATAAAATAATTTTAAAAGTATATATTTTAACTTTTTATATTAAAAAAGGTTTGATTTCACCGACAAAATTATTATTCTAATATTCTTCCTTTGATTTTATATTCATTCCTTTATCAGAAAAAGAACATGGAATTTCGGAGAAATTTTCTATTCTAAATTTTTGTTGATTTATTTGAAAAAGAATGTCAATTCTTTTTGTTTAATCTTATAGTATTTTGTTGTATTTCATCGTATAATAATAATATTTTCAGTGTAATTTAATAAACAGAGTTCTTGTAGGGTAGAATAATGCTACATGTTATTTATGTCTTTCCGAAGTAAAGAGCTTGTCTTCGATAGTAAGTCAACTCAAAAGAAAAATTGAGACAAACAAATAATACTATATATGAGAAAAGCATCTAGTACTCTCCTTTGAACTATGACCAAATTTGATACAACACAATTCAACTTTATAAGGGTTCTATTACCCTCTTAAACTAATTTTTAGCGTATTTTTGTCAATCTTTTTAACTGACGTGGATCTCATTTTATATAATAAAGGTGTCAAAATATGTTAAAATTGCATTCGGAGGTAATGGGACTAGTTGAAGTTGGAATTTATCGTAACACCTTTGGTTATCATTCAGAAGAGGTATTGGATGCTTATCTCACTATATACAAAATTAAGCATAGCAATAATATTAATACAAGTTAGAGAAAAGAAAGTACCTGAATATCTAACTCGTATTACTAAAAGTATCGTAATGTTCAACTACCTATCATTATCCTAATCATCGATCTTCATATCACTCTATTTGATGTTATTCAATAATAATTTTTGAAGATTATGCTAGAAATAGCTCAAAAAAATTATGCAATTAATGAAAAATAAAATAGAAAATAGAATATTACTTTATGAATTAGTGTATAGGGTAAGCTTTAATTTCCATACTCTTATACTAAGCTTTAATTTCAATATTTCAATTTTATCTTAATTATACTTTCGTTTATAAGAATAATATATGATTTATTTGAATACGTAAGACTCCACTATAACTTTGTAGTTTGTACTCTTTGTAAATGTTTATCGGTATAATGTATTACTATAAGATTTAATATTTCTTCTTCTATTTTTTGATATTATATTTAAATAAGATATTTTCTTTGTATATTTTTGTCATATTTTGCTTCTCGAAAGTTAAGTTATATGGAGTTAACTAACATTTTAAAAAATATATTTTTTCCTCATAACAAATATAAAAAGAATTGTAATTTATAAGATTTTCTGTTTAATTTTTAAATATATAAATTTAAAATATAAATTAATTTTTATAAATTGTGACAAGTAAAATTGAAAGAAAAAGCAATATATGAAAATATTAATCATCTCTAATTTGAGAAGTGTGATTTTTCAAAAAACACACCAAAAAGAAAGTCAATCAATAACATGAAAAGACGATCCCTACAATCACGCTTTGCCTACTTTTTCGAAGATTGTTTTAATAGGTGGAATAAGAATAATAATATTAAAATAAAATAAAAAATTATTTTGTTTTATATTTAATTATGGATGTTACTTAGCCTTAAGAGTTAATTTTATATTTAAAAAAATGAGATCACTAATCTCACGAGATGTTTTTATCGATAACTACTTTTAAGATTTGAATAACGGTATATTATGCGTAAGTTAATAATTGGTAAATCTTGAATGTAGGTAAGTAAAATAATAATAGAACATATAATTAAAAAAACACAATAATATATTATATTTTGATTATAAATTCACATACAACATACTTCGTATATTTCTTTATTATTATTATTATTATTATTATTATTATTATTATTATTTATTAATCTCGTTGTTTCTTTTCTATCATGTGTATTTGTACGATCTGTTTGAAGGACTATTCGATTCATTAAAGGGTATAGCTGCGCTCTCGCCCAACACCATTTTCGAACCGTTAAATTACTTTTTGTATCTTGTTATTTTGGTATCATGCTTCAAATTCTTTTCTTATCAGTCAAATCGAAGGTCTATTAAAAACAACTTTTTTACTTGTGAAAGTAAAATTAAGATTTATTCTTCAGATCTCGCTCGTGAAATTACACTAGTACGTTCTCGTTTAGAAACAGTACATACTTTGACGTTTCTCAAGTCTCAAACTATCTTCTTCTGACCCCACTCATGAAATTATACTAGTAAGTTCTCATTTAGAAACAGCACATACTTTGACATTTCTCAAGTCTCAAACTATCTTCTTCTGACCTCATTTATGAAATTATATTAGTAAATTCTCATTTAGAAAACAGTACATAATTTGATGTTTCTCAAGTCTCAAACTATGTTCTTCTGACCTCACTTATGAAATTACACTAGTAAGTTCTCATTTAGAAACATTACGTAGTTTGATGTTTCTCAAGTCTCAAACTATGTTATTCAAACCTTGCTCGTGAAATTATACTAGTACGTTCTCGTTTAGAAACAGTACATAGTTTGACGTTTCTCAAGTCACAAACTATCTTTTTCAGGACTCACTCGTGAAATTATACTAGTGCATTCTTGTTTGAATACAGTACATAGTTTGACGTTTCACAACTATCTTCTTCAGACCTCACTCGTGAAATTATACTAGTGCGTTCTTGTTTGAATACAGTACATAGTTTGACGTTTCACTCGTGAAATTATACTAGTACATTCTTGTTATGCAGTACATAGTTTGACGTTTCTCAAGTTTCAAACTATATTCTTCAGACCTTACTCGTAAAATTATACTAGTGCGTTCTCATTTAGATACAGTACATAGTTTGACATTTCTCATGTCTCAAACTATCTTCTTCAGACCTCACTCATGAAATTATACTAGTGCGTTCTTGGTTGAATACAGTACATAGTTTGACATTTCACTCGTGAAATTATACTAGTACATTCTTGTTATACAGTACATAGTTTGACGTTTCTCAAGTCTCAAACTATATTCTTCAGACCTTACTCGTGAAATTATACTAGTACGTTCTCGTTTAGATACAGTACAAAGTTTGACGTTTCTCAAGTCTCAAACTATATTCTTCAGACCTTACTCGTGAAATTATACTCGTGCGTTCTCGTTTAGATACAATACATAGTTTGACATCTCTCGAAGTCTCAATAAGTGACTGACAATAAACTATCCAAAAGTTAACAAAGATAAGACTATGACCCCACAAAATGGGACTCACAAGGAGAATGGAGATGACACATGCATGATCTAAAACATCTCAAAACAATTGTGTACTTCTTCTTCACACGTCAATGTATCCAAATCCACACAAACAACAATCCCAAAATCCATCAAAAAAACAACTTCCAATTTGCAAAACTAACTCCAAAGTGTTCTTGTTTTTCTCCTCTTATGTCCAGCTCTTGATATAAAGAATAGTACTAATAATGGGCACAGTTTCAAGTGGCATTGGCTTTCTTTCACAGTTTTTTGCAAGTGATTCTGCTGCTTCTACTCATCAGTTTTGTTGCTTTTCAGCAAATTCAAGTCCACTGCATGTGAATTTCTCAAGGAGTGCTGCTGGTTGTTTGGTGAAAAGGGGTTCTTTGTTAAGTACTAGAGTTTCAGTTTCAACTACTGGTAATGCTAAGATTGATGGAATTGATGATCAGTTGTCTTTGTCCTCTGATGAAACTAAACCATCTCGGGTGAGACCCCTTTATTCATAGTCCCTCCATTTGTTGTTTTAAAAAGTACGTGCCTTTCCTTTTTGACCACTCTGTAAATGTTTAAGACCACAAGATGCAATGATATGATGGCATATTCTACGTATCTTTAGTTTAAGATTGCGAGATTTAGGAAGTCTTGTTTACTTTGTTAAACTCCGTGTCAATTCAAAATCAGACGAACAAATGGAAAGGGAGGGAGTATTTGCTTTGTTTCCGTTTTGCTTCTAAGTCTTTTTTGAGTTCCCACATAGCTTGTGGCATGGGTATTTTTGTCTTGTTGTATGATCTTGGACAATTCTCAACTCTAAGAGCTGTCAATTTTCTTATTATGGTAAGAGAGTCGGGTTTTCCAACATCGTGTTTCTGTTACTGCATTATTTCGCTGCTGTACTGCCTTCCTTTTAAGTGACATACTTTGACTTGCTGCACTTGAGTCGAGGGTCTTCTGGAAACAACCCCTCTGCCTACACAAGGTAGGGGTAAGGTATACGTACAAGCCACACTCGTACCCTCCGTAGACCCCACAGATTACACTGGGTATGTTGTTGTTGATTGTCCATACCCAGTGTATCTGAATGACTGTTTGAGGAGTTTGTAGTTTACTTTGTTAATAAAACCATTCAATGAATCAAGAGAATGGCAGATGAGTCATAGACATCGCTGAATGGAGAAAAATAGATTGACTTGGAACACGATTGGATAAGCCGCGATAAAGTTGAGAGGACTTCGACTTAACTAGTTAAAAGTCTAAGCATTTTGAATCCGAGGATTTTTCAAAAGATAATCATGGTTCGGAACTTCAGATAAAGTTTTGTAGGTTCTTTCATCGATGTATATGTCATGTATCTTCAGAGTTTTGAACTGCAAGATGATTTTTCTCCGCATTAGTGATGAATATATTCGGAAGATTTTAACTGTACTTCTTTTCGATTTGCTGTCTGACTTGATTCAGTACACTATAGATTACCTTGTTCTGTACTTCCTCTAGATTATTGTGGTTTGAAGATTATGTAATGTAATACTCCTTTACTACAAAGAATTAGAAGTCTGCTGATTGGAAAGCAGCAAGGACATACAGTGAGAGGGGACTTATATATGAGGGCAGGGTTGAAGGCTTCAATGGTGGTGGTTTGTTGATTCGATTTTATTCTCTCGTGGGGTTTCTTCCCTTCCCGCAGATGAGCCCTTACCACTCTTGTAAAGGTACGAACTTCAGTCTTTCTAGTTTATTTTGTGCTTCGAATCACCATGTATCTGCACTTCTATTTAGTAGCAGAAGAGTTATGGTGATATATGCATATACTTACTGAGATTTAGTCGTTCTTTCTTATCACTCTTATGTTGTAGAACCACGAAAGACAATTCAAGAGATAGCGAGGGACTTGACCGGTTCTGTCCTCTCTGTGAAGGTACTGGTCCTCATCGCTTCTTCTACTTTTGAACTTTTTCTCATCTAAAGTACAGACATAAATTTAGTATAACAAACTCTTTAGTGGTTTCGGGGTTTATTGTTGTCTCCTCTGCCGTTTTTATGATTCCAACATCAGTTAACTTCAAGACTATTGTCAGGTGATCCAAGCCGATGAGGACAGACGCAGACTGATATTCTCTGAAAAGGAAGCCAGCTGGTTGAAGTATTCTAATAAGATAAATGTAGGTGATATTTATCAAGCGAGGGTTGGTTCAGTTGAGGACTATGGTGCTTTTGTTCATCTGCGCTTCCCAGACGGTACTTTCTTAAGAGACAGACTTGCCAGTTGGTTCATGTCTGTGTCAACTTATTCCGGTTTTACCACGTGATGCAGGGTCTTATCACCTCACTGGGCTTGTCCATGTCTCAGAAGTGTCTTGGGATTTGGTTCATGATGTGAGAGACATTCTCACGGAAGGAGACGAAGTGAGGGTCAAAATCATAAACATTTACAGGTATTTCGCATCATCATGTGTGTACTAGTACTCTTAGCACAAGTCGTGGATCTAGAATACTGTAGTTTCTACAGTGAAGAAGTTGGAACGAAGTTGTCAGTAATAGTAATAGAATACCTAGGGAAATCGGTAAAAGAAATTTCCACCCGAGATTTAATAGTAGATCCATTTTTAGCCTCGGTAAAGTCCATCTTATTGCAGTACGAATGAACAAAAACAAATAAGTTTGTTATGAATTATACTTTCAGCTCCATAACAAATGAACATAACGCAGGGAAAAATCTAGGATTACCTTATCGATTAAGCAACTGGAGGAAGATCCGTTGCTGGAAACTCTGGACAAAGTAATTCATAAGGTGAAGAGCTGTGCAAAACGATCCAATTCCGCGTTTTGCTTCCTTCATGAAACATAAATCTTGCTTAAGTTGCATAACATTGCAGCTGATAAATGACGCGCTTTGCAGGATGCGTCTGTCAATACTAATTCCTTGGATTCGAATGGCAGTTCGGTTATTGATCCTCTTCCGGGGCTTGAAACAATAATCGAGGAACTACTGCAAGAAGACGGGTATGAATGAAGTTCAACTTTTGACATGAGACTAGTGCATGTATGATGTACCATTCTCTGCACAAACGAAACATGTCTAACGATTATACACGGCAGTTTTCTGGTTAATTCACGTGATTATTGAAGCATATCTAACAAGTTCTGTTCTTTTGTTCAATAGTATATACGATATACTAATCACTCGACAAGGATTTGAGAAACGAGTGGTTTCACAGGACTTACAGCTTTGGTTGTCGAATGTAAGTTGTGTCAAACACAAACGATATACGATTCACAGTATTCATGCACAGTAAAATCAAACCTTTTCTGTTATGGCATCCCGCAGGCACCAGCTACTGGAGATCAGTTTACTCTACTTGCTCGGGCTGGAAGACAGGTATCGTCTTTCACCTCATACATTCCTTCTTCTACAACGCCACACATTTCTGCAAATCTGAAACGATTATTAATGGTCAGGTGCAAGAAATACAACTGACAACATCACTTGATCAAGAAGGCATAAAAAGAGCTCTACAGCGAGTCCTGGAACGTGTACCATGAGTCGTGACACCTACGGAGTAGGTATGAACCGGGTCGTCCCTTAATCTAAAGTTAACGGGAGAGAAGCTCACATGGCTCGATATTTCAAGTTGTCCAGGCATTGTACAGAACAGTAAAACCACTTCAAAAAGATGTATAAACAAATTTTTATCACCACATTTGTTCAGATGAAGTTCCCCAGAAGCTAAAGGGCATACTAACTGCTCTCACGAATTGTGTTAATAGACATGATAACATGAACTCATGCAATTTCTTGGTACATTGCTTCCCATGTTAAACTTGATCATTTATTTTTTCGTGTTTTTCCTACATTATTTCCAGAATTTGCAACTGTCTACTTGTTAAATCTTCATCGTATTTTGCTGACATGGCATAGAGAGCGATTACACTGTAAAAACGGGTGAGAAAACAGTAAAGAAGCACTCTCTTGGCCAAAAACTTCTCCAATTATCATGCCAAAAGTTTCTTATTTGAGCCATGAAAAACAAAATCCAGATCATAAATTCATCAAATCATATTTCATATTCACGTGTTATGGTAGAAATAAGAGTTGAAGGTGCTTTGGTCACAAAAGAAGAATTAGGAGAAACAGTTCCTTTTGATAATGACTAGCTTTTGCAGTAGCTTCCTTGAGTCGCGGATCTATCGGAAACAATCTCTCTACCTCTCAAAGTAACGGTACGGTTTGCATAACACATTACCCTCTCCAGACCATCCCAACTTGTGAGATTACACTAGGCGGTGTCCATTCTGTAGACGAATGTGGTTTCAGCTGGTAACAGGCTGGCCGTTCAAAGTTGCTGGGTCAGGCTGAATAGGTCTAGTGGATCTAACCGTAGCTTAGAGTTCATGTGCTGTACTGTGGCAGTTCAGGAGGCCAAGGTTGCTAGATAACTCCCAACGGTTTGAAGAAGGACGTGCAGCTTGATTGACGGGGGGATGAGAAGGATAAAATAAGGTAGATTATTCTATTCTATTTCCTCCTTTCAGGACGATAGCAATTCCAGTTCAGACAAATCCAAAGGGATCATAGGACCTCCGCAAACTTTAAGTGTCCTCGAAAAAATGGGATGCATTGAGAGAGTACTTGTGCAGCCAATGGCACATAGCTCCAGCTTTCTCAATGCAGCTTCACCAACATCAATGCCACAAATATCTGAAAGCCTGACAACATAATGAGAAATTCAGTTCGACAGAAACATCTAACCCAAAGAACACATTGAGAGATTTCAGATTTTTACGAGGCACACTTGAATAAGATCATATATACTGATGTAGAAGACCACTAAGGCCTCATTTCTTTGCACTTAATGGAGGCTTGAATCTGAATGGTTCAGACTTCAGATCATTAAGTGCATTTGTTTTTTATTAAGGTTTTAATTCTTAATAGGTCTAAATAGGTCTTAATCATTCAGATCTAGAACCAAGTCTTAAAAGGTTTGAAGGGATATTCTGGTGTTAAATAATATTCACCACTCTATTCATAATCAGCAGTCACCACCACTAACCATCGTCACCATTGTCACCCACCACCCACCTCCACCATTACAACCACCATCGACAAAAAATACCGCTATCAACCACAATTGTCGACCGCTACCACACCTACTACCTCTTTTATTCTAATTATATTCACCGCCACCACTGCCGTCAACAACACCACAATCAGCAACCACTATCGGTCAATCCCTACTACCAACCAACTCATCTATCACAACTAGCACCACCACTAACTACCACTAATACATCACAACCTCTACACATTCTTTGGCCGCCACCACCATTGTCACTAGTAACGCCACCTCTACCACTACTTCAACCAGTACCATCGCTACAATTTATCTCTACTAACGACCATCTCCACCATCACAACAAATAACATCTCCAACTTGCACCAACACATCGTCAATTATCATGCATTCATGTTTCAGCCAACACAATCAACACCTTAACCTACTAACATCAAACAACATCACATCATAACAACCACCACCACCATCAATCGCCACCATCATAACAGTCGCTACAATATCAACCATCACAATTATCACCACCAACATTATTAATCACTAACATCAATCATTGTCACCGCAACCACCATTATAAGCCATCTCCACTATCACTAACAAACATAAATATTTTTCCTCAATCACATACTAATAATTTTGTTGTATTAATTTACATACTTTTTTAATATATAATTAATTTTTTATTTGAATTGTATTTTTTATTTTATTATGTATACAAATAATTTTTTTTACATATTCATATGTTGAAAAACAATCTTAATCATTCAGTTTTCAGATCTAGAGACAACATCTTAATCATTCAGATTCAGACGTCTGAATCGTAAAAAAAACAAATGGAGCCTAAGGCTGCAAATCAATGAGGAAAAACTGATACGTTATTATTACCTATAAGAGCTACCACTGCTATATGTAATATATACATTGAGATGCCGCCATTAAAGACGAGCATTCTCCAAATAAACTTATCGAACATTAATCCAAAGACCAAAATAAAGGCTGCAACCACGTTAACGATAGCAGTGATGAAACCAGATATAAGTGAAGCATCACTCTTAAATCATAATAACGTTTGGCGAAGAATGGGAGCATAGAATAAGAACATGTGAACGCCAGTGAGTTCTTGGAATGGGCGAATCAAAATTGATAGAATCAACTGGGGTTTTAACTTCTGGATGATTCAAAATAAGGTTGGTCCATACTCGAGCCGAGGTTCCTCCAGAAATAGCCTCTCCACCTCCATGAGGTAGGGGTAAGGTATATGTACACTTTACCTTCCCCAGACGCCAATTGTGGGATTTCAGTGGTATGTCCATGTTTGCTTGTATGTTTCACTGGTCATCAAAAGGTCAACAAACATCAGCAGTAACATAATCGAATCCTTCGATATTCTCTTTAACAATTGTGTAGCCTCCTTTTACCTCTCCCATATTGATCAACCAAGTAGGATTTCGGGAGGAGCACGGACAAAAAGATGGATGACTAGTTCTGGTACCGTCAACCCCAATTACCATGATCTGAAATAGTACTAATCTTGTTTGTTCCATAGCTCAACACGAATAAGTATGCCAGTCTGGCTGTTGGCAGCAATGCTAGTGACAGCACTGAGATGCGTAGGACTTTCAAATCGGCGAGTAGAGCTGATTTTGGACGGGTCATCAGCTAACTGTTCTTTCCTAAAGTATTTCCGTTGAAGCCAGTTCTTAGTTCCTATTTTCTTATTTCGTGTTTCCCTTATTTCTCATATTTCGTATTTCTCTGATTTCTATTTTATTATTTCTTATTCCTTATTTCTGTTATGTCATCCATCCCCTTGTTTACTATACTTTATCTTGAGCCGGGGGTCTATCGGAAATAGCCTCTCTACTTCTTTGGAGGTAGCGGTACGGACTGCATACATCTTACCCTCCCCAGACCCCACTTTGTGGGAATACACTGGGTTTGTTGTTGTTGTATTTCCGTTGAAGCCAGGTCGTTCTTCTCTTCTTTAAAGCCTGAAGCTGGACTTCTTTTTCCTGACTCGATTCACAGTTTAATCACACTAAGCCAGAGCCCAACCAGGGCGCGAGAGATAGGAGCTTTTAGCTCATTTGACCTGGCCAAATTCACGGAACCCGTCCATTTGATACCCCTAATAAACCTACTGTTTTTGCTTTTTGTGGTAATACTGAAGGACAGACCAAGTGAATGAATTTTTCCTGTTTTTGCTTTTTGTGGTAATACTGAAGGACAGACCAAGTGAATGAATTTTTCTTCTAACTCCAATATGCGCAAATGTAATCAAAATTAGGCATTTTCAGTTTCTATATTTGATGTAAAAATTACGTCACCTCCCTAAAGATTATTTCTATAGAGAATAAAAGATTGATATATTATGCTTAAACTTGAAACTGAATGATAGATAAGGCAAGTATATATACGCCTTTCAAAATTCCAAGTTCTTAAGATCACAAAGCGGAAAACTTTGGAAACAAGGAACAACGGTTTTGTATTCGGTTCTCATTCAGAACGTAAAGGATAAGAACAAGACCGAACAGGTTGATCTCATGATGTTAGAGGCAGTATTATACAGGAACCAAATGAGGCACATAGCCAGCGTAAAAAATGCTCTTACTTTACTTCCCAGCATACGAGATATTCCAAAGAAAATTATATGATTAAAGGGATAGTAGAAGATTTTCATGCAGCTAGAACACGAAAATTTTTGTAACAAATCTACCAATACAAATAATGAGACTACAAAACATAACATCACACCACAACGCCATTAATGAAAGCATATGAATAAGGATGAGAAACGTACCTCAGAAAAGGATCGTCCAAACGAATGCTACATAGATGTATGTCCAGGTAGAATGAGGAAGTCTAGAAATCAAGCCAATGAATCCATATACGACTTAATGTTCATAATATCTTCTCTGGACTTTGGATTATTTGGTGGTTTGAAAAGCTTCCACATTCCCACAGGATGTTGACTTCTCACTTCAGTATTTCTTGCAAATCTTCCATATATTGCTTCACACTCCGGATAAGGCTTGACGTATAGATTATAAAATTTCATTCTACTAGGTTTAATCAACTCCCTCAACCCCACCTCATCACCAAGCCCTCCTATAGATCGCAAATGGTCAATTACCTTGAATCTTGGTAGAATATGTTTCTCGAAATTCACCCCAAGGTACTCTGGAACTTCAACAAGACACGGAATATCGATTTTCATCACGTGCAGTAAGAACTCAATTTTCTTCTCAACATCCTCTACGTGATATAGTATCACTCTTGGCTCTTTCCATAACACACCATAAGCATCCCTTAAGGTTATCCCGTGATTGCGTAAGCAATCAACCCTTAGTTTCACCTCATACCCAGCCTTAAAAGCACCATCATGAAAAATATCCTTCTTAATAGATTCCCTACATTTCAAACTCTTAAGCAGCTCCAAACACCGCGATAACTCCCCAACTTCCAATGCAAGAATTCTAGGATCTCTCAGAAGCTGTTTCTTAATCACGTCTTTGTTAAATCCCAGAACTTTAAATTCACCAAGCAATCGCTTAAACTTATTTTGACTCCCAAAGGCCAAAACACCTGGATAGACGCGGAGAATGCGATCAAATTCAACGTTTCCAACCCCAAAGGCATCAACGAAGAATTCAAAACTGTCATGAATCTTGTCTGCACACATCATAGTTACCATAGGATGTGTCTCCAAAACCTTATTTAGAGTAATATCACTAACCCCTAAATCCTTCAGGCATTTCAAAGACCCCAAAACACAATCATAATCTAGTTCAAACTTCACCGAGACCTCCAGAATATTCCGAATAGCCAAGGAGGATAAAATGGACCCCTCTTCCAATCCTCGGATGCCTCCTTCCCATTTCCTTATAGCATCGTATTCTAGAACCCTGGGACAACTATTTATCACGGACACAAGGAATTCTTGAGATGGTTTCAAGGATAATAGAATCTTAAGAGATTTTTCAATTTTGACCAGGTCTAGATTTAGCAAACGACGATTCTTTTCGAGAAATTTGGGAAGCTCTGGAGCTGGAAAACCATATTTTTTCAGAAGACTTGACACTGCAATGAGATTTCTTTGGGGAGATTTTTCTAGGAACTGTAGAGGATATTGAACTTGAGATATTCGTTTTACAGCTGTTGTGTTAGTGCAAAAATAGCGGAGACTTGGATTTGGAATTAGGGTAGAGGGAGTAGAAAATGATGTGAAAAAGAATCTGGCTTTCCTAATGGTCATCGTTTCAGCTGGTTACTTCTTAAAGGTGTCTGATCAATCATCCGCGTTCAATCATTGCATTGCTGGTCGATGGCATGGACAAGGCTGAGATGGACGAGCAGTTGCCTATGTACTATGGACAACCCTCCAAATCTGAAAAAATTGACTTGGCACATTAGTATAAGGTGTGGTGCTAGTGAACTTCATAAAGAAACAATTATCAAAGTCTCTATGTGTGTGAAAATATGAACCGCGGAATTAACTACCCTGGAACAGGTTTAAATTGCATCTGTCTACCAAGTTCTGCAGTTTAGTCACATATTGGCCCAACACGGTCCCAACTACGAATAGACAATATTGCACTCAACTCACATCTAAGAATTGAATAGGCCGAAATATTCAATACTGTCATTTACAAAGGGTTACTACCTCTTTAATCATCCGCAAATAATTGAAAAGGTTTCTTCTTTTCCTTTTCTCTCGCATATATACCTATCTTGACCGTTTTAACAACTTACACTAAAAGGCAGCCCGGTGCACTAAAAGCTCCCGCTATGTGCAGGGTCCGGAAAAGAGCCCCACCACAAGGGTGTATTGTACGCAGCCTTACCTTGCATTTCTGTCCGAGGTTGTTTCCAAGGCTTGAACCCGTGACCTCCTAGTCACACGGCAATAACTTTACCAGCTACTCCAAGGCTCCCCTTCAAAACATAACGATTCGCAACACCACAAAATAACCAAATTCGACCAGATTACACTAGTCACATGGCAGCAACTTTACCGTTTTTACAACTTACACTAAGGAGTGTCAAATGGATGGGTTGAACTAAAATCATGTCAGTTTAATGGGCTAAATCAACCTATATTCCTTGGACTCTTCAAAAATGTTATCTGGTGCGTGTCGGATCCTCCAAAAGTAGTGTATTTTTGGAGGATTCGACACGGGTGCGGCAACATTTTTGAAGAGTCCGAGCAACATAGAAATCAACAAATGGGTGGGTGGGGGTGGGGTGGGGGTGTTGTATCCTAAAAGTTCATCTTAGCAGATTAGTACTAGGTAACATCAGATGAACACAACAACACACAAAGATACTTCCAGTAAAACACGACAATACAAAGCACCACAGTTAGTACTAGGTAACATCAGATGAGCACAACACACAAAAGATACTTCCAGTAAAACATGCCGGTACGCAGCACCACAGAATAACCAAATTCGACCAGATTACACTAGCTTTCAGCCAAGCACATCTCCAAATTCCATCTGTAATAAGTAACAACAATATAACCTAGAGAAAAACTAGCAGCATAACCTTCAGAAAGCTAAATTCACAAAAATCAACCAGGGGGAGAACAATAACGAAATAAACTACAAGACCAATTGCCACAACGCTTGAAGCTTTACTAATTCAAGTGACTCAGCATAACCTTCAGAAAGCTAAATCCATAAAAATCATCAAGGGTAAGATAAATAAAGAAACAAATTGCAAAACCCATTGCCATAAAATTTGAATCTTTACTAATTCAAGTGACTCGGCATGGGGAATCTTAGTAGTTCAGTTGGTTGGCTACTTGAACTTTCACTTTACTAGTAAGGGTTCGATTTCCTCCCTTGTAATCCTCTCCGCTATTTCCCCTTCCCTTACCCCCAAATTTTATTTTATTTTTCTAAAAAAGATTCAGCATAACCTTCAGAAAGCTAAATCCACAAAAATAATCTTTACTAATTCAAGTGACTCACCATAATCATTAGAAAGGAAAATCCACAAAAATCAACAAGAGGGAGAAAATATAGAAATAAATTACAAGACCATTGCCATAAAGCTTGAATCTTTACAATTAAAGTGACTCAACACGGAGAATCATAGTAGCTCAGTTGTTTAGCTACTTGAACTTTCACACTCCTGACGACGATTCGATTCTCTACCTTGTAATCTCCTCTCCTCCATCCCATTCCACTGCCCCCAAATTTTATTTTTATTTAGAAAAGACTTAGCATAACATTCAGAAAACTAAATCCACAAAAATCAACAAGGGGAAAGAAAATAAAGAAATAGATTTTCAAGACCCATTGCCATATGAATCTTTACTAATTAAAGTGACTCAAAACGGGGAATCTTAGTAGCTCAGTTGGTCGGATACTTGAACTTTCACTTTATCGGCCTTATTTCCACTTCCCTTATTGTTGAACCAAAAAAAAAAAAAGAAAAGAAAAGAAAATTCACTAAGCATAACCTTCAGAAAGCTGAATTCACAAAGTATGAATTGCAATATCAATTGTCATAAGGGCATTATAAGGGGAAGGAAAATAAAGAAATAAATTGCAAGATCAATTGCACAAAGTATGAATCTACAAATTTAATTGGATTAAAACAAAACAAAGTTGCAAATGAAAAATGAATTACCTGAAATCTGAATATTATGAGGGGAATCCAGGAATGTCAATTAAACTGATAGAGCTTTTTCCTTAGAAGAAACAGAGTAATTTGTCTGTGAAGCTGTGAAAGGAATTGGAGGTTTTCTGCTAAAGGTTTGATACAATTAAGGATAAAGGGTCAATTTTACCCCTCTCCTTTAAAAAGTGACTAAACATATTTTGAAATTAAATTTATGCTCGTTGTCATACATACTTTGACTAAATTTATCTCTTTACTTTAAAAAATTTATTTTATCACACTTTGAAATTGAATCGGATGAATTACATTAGGGTGTGATTTAAACTTTTCTGTTAAAAACGAAACAAGTAAAAAGTTTCTTAATAATGAAAATAAATATGGCATCAAAGTATGAAATGAAGGAAAATTTGATCCCAAATATGACGAAACATATATTAAGTTAATTTTTATGGATGATATATTAAGTCAATTTTCTAAAATAGAAGGGTAAATTTATGCTGATACGAGAGTAAATTTGACTCCAAAGTATGTCGAAGATATAATTAATCAATTTTTCAAAATAGAAAGGTAAATTCGATCGGGGACTGAGTACCTTGAGCTCTAGGACTGTCTCTCGACTGGAATCGCTGCTCATCGGAAGGCCTGGGTGCAGGTGCACTTGCTGAAGACTTTCCTAAAATTAATTCTACATGTTTTTTTCTAAGTCAAATTGCATAGATTTTGACAAATATTTTAAAGCTAGTGTATGACAACTTATATTACTTTTTATATATAATTTTAAATTAAATTAAATTAATTTAATTTTAGAAATTAGTCAAACTGACGAAACAAACACATGACAAGTAAAGAAGTGCATGGGTGGAGCCATCTCAAGCGAAAATTGGTCCAACGCACACTTTATCGAAAAATTCTGAGCTTTGCCACTGAAGAAGAGGGTATATAGTAGAAATATTTTTTCTTACCAACTACTCATTAATATGACATTTTGGTCACAGTTTAGTAGTGCATCAAAGTTGGCAGACTTTCTTTTTATCCCTTTAAAACTTTATGGTTGAATTTGTGTATGTATACTACGTGAATTGAATTGATCAAATAGTAAAATTATAGTAAATTAATTTGTAAGAATTAACTAAGTAATAAACAAATAATTAAACTACATGAGTGAGCTTAAATATATAAGACACAATTGCCTTAAGCTTCGAGTTGATTAATTAGCAACGTCCATGGAGAAATATTGTTAAGATTTTGAGATTAATACACAATGCCCTATTTCTAACTGACTGACTAACTAACTATACATATCGAGGGACAAGATCTACAAAATATATCTATATAATAAAGTCGATTAATTGTCAATTGTTGACCAACGAGATTCATTCGTCCTTAATAAGAGGTCTCTGATTCGAATCCTTCTGGATATAAAGTCATTTTTATTAGGGAACGCTTTATACCCCAATGAGGGACTTCTGGGCGTCTTTATATCCCCTGACTCATGTTCGACTTATCATTTTTGTCACATTATCTATGCCAACTTCCAATTTATACGTTGATCGAATTCGAATTTTACACTATAATATTGTCAGTAGATTGAACAAAGGTTGTCATTGACATATCTCAAAAAACTGAGATAGCTCGATGCTCTAAAGTTCTCGTTATGCACTCGATGCTCTAAAGTTTTCGTTATGCACGGGGTTTAAACCATAACTAAATTGAGTTTGTTTCTTTACTTACATGTGTACTTGAAACATGATAATTATTCTCTACCATTTCCATGCCTATCGTACTCATGAATATTAGACTATGTCATTAAAAGACAATACTTCTTTTTTTGGACTAAGCTTTTTTTTTTTTTTTTGTGGTTTTCCATCCGGTGTTCAGTGTCAGCATTGGAATCCCGACTAATTAAGATGACAGCGCTCCCAACAAGACTAAACTTATATAACTATTCCTAAAAATATCTCGCACCTAAGTATCTCTATCGTATAAAACAAGTGGGAAGGTTCTCCATTATGTCACGTTTTGCTTTACAATAGACAATTTGACTAATCTTTAAAACTAAATTAAATTAATATTTTAAAATTAAATTCAAAAACTATACAATAGAAATACTATAAGTTGCAATCCTTATCATATTAATATGCTGAAAAATATATATATAGCGTTAAAATATTTGTCAAATTTAATACAGTTTGACTTTCGAAAAATAAAACTATGACAATTTATTTTTTATTATAGGTAAAAATGCAGAGCATGAAATTGTTTGCTATAAAAACGTGATTCTTTTTTAAAAGAGTTATTCATATATGTGGTAACTATTTCATGTCACAAATAGTACATGTTTGAAGAGATTATTTTATTCCTATCAATATATATTCATTGTTATGTTCTTGATATTTACACTTAATTTTAAGAATTCAATTTGTATACAAACTTCACTTATGTTAAACATGAATGAATGATAAACTAAAAATTCTCCTAAGCCAAATGAATCTCTCTTGCTTGACAACCCTATAAAATCCTCACTACACCAACCTTCACATTTCAAACTGTCTAACGGGCCGGTCCGGGTCAACCCGGAACCGGCCCTCTCAATTTTTCCGGGTTCCGGGCCGGTTTTGGCGTTAACCGGTCCGGGCCGGGCCGGGCTGCACAGTAAAAATTTTAAAACCCACCCGGAA
The DNA here is from genome assembly GCA_030864225.1 of Capsicum baccatum var. pendulum. Taxonomy (NCBI): domain Eukaryota; kingdom Viridiplantae; phylum Streptophyta; class Magnoliopsida; order Solanales; family Solanaceae; genus Capsicum; species Capsicum baccatum. Next base: position 141,314,293 of record CM061558.1, read on the forward strand.
CCGGCCCACTTAACCCAAACCGCTAAAACCCGGCCAAACCCGGTTAAAAACCAGTCAAACCCGTCAAAAAATTAAATAAAAAATCACATATACACTCGATATACACTATATATACACTGGATATACACTATATATACCCATGAAGTCATAATTTCTTCAAGTTTGAGGTCGTCGTTGGGCTCTGGTTCCATTCCTTGGTTTCTTCTTTCTGCTCTATACATGTATACGTTAAACATACACGTCTATAGAAGATCCATTCACATATATACACTCTATTCTATGTATATGTAATACTTTACTACATTATATATACATTACAATATGTATAGATATACTTATATACTAATTTATAAAACATATACACATATATATGCACCATTCAATATATATTTACTAGTTTAAATAAAATATATATACATGTATACGTTAAACATACACGTCAATAGAAGATCCATTCACATATATACACTCTATTCTATGTATATGTAATACTTTACTACATTATATATACATTACAATATGTATAGATATACTTATATACTAATTTATAAAACATATACACATATATATGCACCATTCAATATATATGTACTAGTTTAAATAAAATATATATACATGTATACGTTAAGCATACACGTCTCTAGAAGATCCATTCACATATATACACTCTATTCTATGTATATGTAATACTTTACTACATTATATATACATTACAATATGTATAGATATACTTATATACTAATTTATAAAACATATACACATATATATGCACCATTCAATATATATTTTCTAGTTTAAATAAAATATATATACATGTATACGTTAAACATACACGTCAATAGAAGATCCATTCACATATATACACTCTATTCTATGTATATGTAATACTTTACTACATTATATATACATTACAATATGTATAGATATACTTATATACTAATTTATAAAACATATACACATATATATGCACCATGCAATATATATGTACTAGTTTAAATAAAAAATATACACATGTATACATTAAATATACACTTCTATAGAAGATATATAAACATATACATTAAATATACATTAAATATACATTAAATATACACTTCTTTTTTCTGTTGCCGGGCCGGGCTGGGCCGGTTAACCGGCGGGCCTGGACCGGGTTCGTCCGGGCCGGGTTAACCGGGCCCAATTTTTAAAATAAACCGGACCGGGACCCGGTACCCTAAAGCCCTAGGGCTTTCCGGGCCGGGTCAAACCGGTCCGGTTTGGTGTTACGGGCCGGTTCGGGCCGGGCCGGGCCGGGTCATCCCGGCCCGTTTGACACCCTTTCATCTCAAGAGTTTCAAAAAAAAAAAAAAAACTTTACTATTAGCTATGGCTAAGGAAAATTCCATTATTACCTTTCTCATCTGCATTTTCCTACTTGTTAACTTATGTTTAGCAAGTAGTGAGAATCCTGATTCATTCTCAAACGATGAAATTGATACTGCAGAAACTAATATGGAACCAGATTGGTGGTTTGGGTGGTATCGTTATCGATGGTTCCATTCCCGTCCATGGGCATTTGCTCATCCACCTATGTCTTCTGGTGGTTTCCGCCACAAGTTTCCTTCTCATCCATGGTTCAAGCATCCGCCACGTGCGTCTCCATCTTCAAAGTCTGGAATTGCCACTACAGAAGCCACTGATAAGGAAATTACAACTACAGAAGCCGTTGATAGGAATTAGATTGGTGGTTTTGGTATCCGTGTCATCTATGGTTCCATCCACGACCATGGGCATTTGCTCATCCACCCATGTCTTCTGGCGGTTTCCGTCACAAGTTTCCTTATTATCCATGGCCAAAATTCAAGCATCCACCACGTCCCTCTCCATCTATGGGAGAGAAGAATAATTAAGAATATCCATGGATCAATCTCTTATTGATCACATATTTCTTAATTTTAGATTAGTTAATTTAGTTTTAGGATTCTTAATTTTAGATTAGTTAATTTAGTTTTTATTAATTTTCGAGTAGTTTCTATTTTTTGGAATATTGCTTGATTCTGTTTATAGTGAAATAAAATTTGACTTTTATTTTATATATGAATTGTTTTCCACTTTCTATATTATTACCTATTTGTGTTTTTTTTTTTTGTGTGTAAAGGAACGCCAAATGACTAGTGGATCATCAGTCTACTCTAACTCAATTCACCATTTCGCTAGTAATATTATATTTGAGTATTCAGGACGAAAAAAAGTTTCTTCTAAACGTATAAAAAAAATACTTAAGGTATATGAATACGCCAAAAAAAATTTGTCAATCATTACAATCTATGTGACACTACAGTCTTATTAGTTTGTTTTAAAGAAAATGATAATTTTTCCTTTTAAAAATAATTTAATTTTTAAAACTGATTAAAGATATAGTATAAACAGAGTCTAAATAAGATAATCTTTTATTCATATGATTTTATGTTCCCCTTAGCGTCGTTATAGCAAAGAAGTACTTGCGCACCAACAACATGAAACATTAAAAGCGCAAAGAAGTTAAAGAGGATTACACACCTCATCATCTATAGACAAAATTAATTTCAAGCTAGGCCTACTTGTGTGAGGCAAAAGTTCCATATAGCGAGCTTTCACGATTCAAACAGTCATACACTTTTCAGTTCTAAACTTCTAATAGCTAACATTAGACCGTTAAAACTCTTTCTTCACGATCCATTTGACTCATTGGTTGTATAGTTATTAAGACGGTATGACCGATTATATGATGTTCTTTTCGCTCTTGTAAATCAATAACATGTAAAACAAAATGATTAACCTACTTTCGTACATTGTCAAAAGGACATATAGTCCGGTAGACTAAGCTAGAGTTGGATCACAAGCATCTATTGTAACTCATAAGTCAGATCTGACTTGTTGTTTTTGACACATGTCAACTCTCGATTTGAATACTTATCGAATCTAAATTTTACCCTATACAATAAAGCGTTTAGGCTAGACTTCGATTTTTATTAGAGAAAATGGTCTAAGACCCCTCCCCCCCTCACACCCCAACCCCAACCTTTATTCGAAAACTCAAACTACACACTTCAATTTTACGGGAGTCGTATGACCTCCCCTAAAATGTTTAAAATGGAAATTATTACACCTTTAAAGGCTGACGTAATTTCACTTTCTTCTACATTTTCTCATTTTTATTAGTTACTTCTCCGTTTTAGGTTGATCTTAAGGTGCTTCATTGGAAAGAGGCCCCGGGTTTGAACCTCATTGTGGTGATTTTTTTTACTTTTTTCAGTTTTTAAATTTTTTAAGCATCCGCTAACCTTAAATCTTGGGTCCGCCACTGAGCTAGGTAAATTCATATAGAAAAGAATACACTGTAATATTTTATTCATATCACATGCAAATCGTAAATATGCTTGAATAAAGAATTAGCTTTATGCGGAAATGTAAAAAGATGCATGTTTAGCAAATTAAAGAGGACAATATTTCTTAAGTTTTTTTTTTTTTTTTTTTAAATGAAATAATGTAAACAATTATTTGTTTTTTAAAGAAAATATTGAAATTAGATCACGTTTATCCCCATGAACTGAAAATCGCTCAGTTTATTGCTCTACCCATGAGTTAAAGAGTAGTAATAAGGAGATTATTCTAAAGCAAACACTATTGATATTAACTGTTATCTTTTTGATAATTACACTTAAATTTAAGAATTCAATTTATAGACAAACTTTACTTATGATAAACATGAATGAAGTAAAATAAAATAGTTGACTTGAAAATTCTCCTAAGCCAAATGAATCTCTTGCTTGACAGCCCTATAAAATCCCCACCACAAAAATCTTCATTTTCATCACAAGTTTTTCAAAAAAGAAAAACTTACTTCATTTTCATCACAAGAGTTTCAAAAAAGAAAAACTTACTATTAGCTATGGCCAAGAAAAATTCCATCATTACCTTTCTCATCTGCATTTTCCTACTTGTTAACTTATGTTTAGCAAGTAGTGAGAATCCTGGATTCATTCTCGAATGATGAAACTGATACTGCAGAAACTAATATGGAACCAAATTGGTGGTTTTGGTGGTATCGTCATCGATGGTTCCATCCACGTCCATGGGCATTTGCTCATCCACCTATTTCTTCTGGTGGTTTCCGCCACAAGTTTCCTTCTCATCCATGGTTCAAGCATCCACCACGTGCGTCTCCATCTTCAAAGTCTGAAATTATCACTACAGAAGCCGCTGATAAGGAACTAGATTGGTGGTTTTGGTATCCGCGTCATCTATGGTTCCATCCTCGTCCATGGGCATTTGCTCATCCACCCATGTCTTCTGGCGGTTTCCGTCACAAGTTTCCTTATCATCCATAGCCAAAATTCAAGTATCCACCACGTGCCTCTCCATCTATGGGAGAGAAGAATAATTAAGAATATCCATGGATCAATCTCTTATTGATCACATATTTCTTAATTTTAGATTAGTTAATTTAGTTTTAGGATTCTTAATTTTAGATTAGTTAATTTAGTTTTTATTAATTTTCCAGTAGTTTCTATTTTTAGGAATATTGCTTGATTCTATTTATCGTAAAATAAAATTTGAGACTTATTTATGTATGAATTGTTTTTCACTTTCTATATTAAAGCATATTTGCATGCTTTATTTTTTGTGTGTAAAGAAAACTCTTTCATTAAAAACGCTCGTAATATTCGTAATTTAGGCTACCGCCAGTGACGTCGCCCGAAGGAAGGAAGATAAGGACCATAAGGGAATGGTTGGCAAAGATGCCACATCGAGGGATGCCTACCTATCTATATTGTGCTAAACCAAACCATTTCATGGAGAGGTGTTGTGCCAAAGTACTATGGTAAGGAAAGTCGTCGAAGTGGGATTAGCTAAAGCGTTGAAAATGAATTGGGTTACAAGTTCGAGAATGGGTTCTTTCCAAGAGTAGAAGAGCGGGTCGGAGGCCGAAGATGGGTGAACCAAGGGAGTTCGAAGGAAAACATATTTGTGATCTTTAGTTTAATAAATATCTTTTTTAATTTTAGATTAGTTAATTTAAGTTTTTATTAATTTTCGAGTAGTTTTTATTTTTAGAAATATTGCTTGATTCTGTTTATCGTTAAATAAAATTTGAGTTTTATTTATATATGAATTGTTTTCCACTTTCTATACTATTGCGTATTTGCGTGCTTTTTTTGTGTGTATAAAGAAACTCTTTCATTATAAATGCTAGTAATATTTGAGTACTTAAGAGTTTCTTCTAAACATGTCAAAAACAAATGCTTAAGGTGTATGAATAGGCCAAAAAATTTCCACCAATCATTGCAATTTATGTGATACTACATTCTTATTATTAGTTCGTTTTAAAAAAAAAAATAATTTTTTCTTTTAAAATTAATTTAATTTTAAAAATGATTAAAGATATATTATAAATAGAGTCTAAATAAGGTAGCGTGTGTACGCAGAGATAAATTTGATATAAAAGAATGGTACAAGAGATATTCATATGATTTTATGTTCCCCATAGCGTCGTTATGACAAAGAAGTACTTGAACCTAGAAGATTGATGAAGTCGAGTTTGTAGGCCACCTTATGTGTCCACTTAAGAGACTTTTTGCTTTCTTGTTGGGACATGTTAGACACCCAGCCACATAAGCGTGCGCTAGGCCTACTTTGATTCCCGAAGGAATCGTATGAGGCAAAAAGTTTCATATAGCGAGCTTTCACGACTCAAACAGTCAGCTTCACGATCCATTTGACTCACTGGTTGTATAGTTATTTAGACGGTATGACCGATTATATGATGTTCTTTTCGCTCTTGTATAAACCAATAACATGAAAAAATAAAATGATTAACTTACTTCTGTATACATTGTCAAAAGGACATGTACTCTGGCAGACTCAGCTATAGTTAGATCACGAGCGTCTATTGTAACTCACAAGTCACATCTGACTTGTCGTTTTTGGCACATGTCAACTTATAATCTAAATTTTACCCTATACAATAAAGTAGAGTTCTGAACAAAGGTTGAGTTAGACTAATATCATATTATATCATGCTATTGTAACTCACAAGTTGACCTGTCGTTTTTGGCACATTAACTCTCGATTTGAATACTTACCGAATCTAAATTTTACCTTATACAATAAAGTAGACTTCTGAACGAAGGTTGTGAGTGAAACTAATATCATATTACATCATACTATTGTAACTCACAAGTCACATCCGACTTGTCACTTTTTGGCACATTTCAACTCTCGATTTGAATACTTACCGAATCTAAAGTTTACCCTATACAATAAAGTAGAGTTCTAAACAAAGGTTGTGAGTTAGACTAATATCATATTATATCATACTATTGTAACTCACAAGTCACATCCGATTTGTCGTTTTTGGCACATGTCAACTCTCGATTTGAATACTTATCGAATCTAAATTTTACCCTATACAATAAAGTAGAGTTCTGAACAAAGGCTGTGAGTTAGACTAATATCATATTATATCATACTTTTTCCTTTTGGAGTAAACTCGTATAACTTTTTACAAAAATATCTCACCAAAGAGTATCCCGGGGTCCCAACTCCCAATCTTATAAAACATGTGGGAAAAGTTCAAGTGTTTAGGGTAGACTTCAATTTTTATTAGAGAAAATGGTCTAAGACAACCCCCTCACACACCCCAACCCCAGCCTTTACTCGAAAATTCAAACTACAGAACTCAATTTTACGGGAGTCTTATGGCCTCCCCAAAAATGTTTAAAGTTGAAATTATTACACCTTTAAAGGCTGTCATGGCAAAGAGAGTGTATTTAATTTCACTCTCTTAGACCATTTTCTCTTTTTTATTAGTTAGTTCCCCATTTATTTTTCACTTGTCACGTTTCATTCTATGAGAGTCAATTACACGAATCTTTTGAGGTAAATTGAATTATGTTACTTTAATATTTTAAATATATAAAAAATATCCGAGAAATGCTATAAGTTGTAATTCTTGTTATGTCAATATGACGAAAAATATTTTAAAAATATTGATCAAAATTTATATAATTTAATTTTAAAAAATGAAATATGACAAATAAAAGTAAACGTGAATGCTTTAAGAAAGAATTGGCTTGAAGAAATGTAGCTAGGCAAATTCATATCGAAATGAATACACTGTGATATTTTCTTCATATCACATGCAAATAGTAAATGCTTGAGAACAAGATGCATATTTACGAAATTAAACAGAACAATATTTCTTACGTTTTTTTTTTATAAAAAGAATAAATTTAAATAGTGTAAAAAATTATTTGTTTTTTTTTAAAAATAAATTAGATTATGTTTATCCCCATGAACTGAAAATCTCACAGTTTATTTCTCCACATGATATTCATCACACTGTTATCTTCTTCACTTCTTGATAATTACTCTTAATTTTAAGGGTTCAATTTGTATACAAAAATTAACTATGATAAACATGAATGAAATAAAATAAAATAGTTGATAAACTTGAAAATTCTCCAAAGTCAAATGAATCTCTTGCTCGACAACCCTATAAAATCCTCACTACACCAACCTTCACATTTCATCTCAACAGTGCTCAAAAAAAAAAAAAAATCTTTTAGGGTGTTAAGTGGGCCGGACCGGGTCAACTCAGAATCAGCCCATTAAATTTATTCGGGTTGTGGGTTGGGCCGAATTTGGGTTGGGATTAAGTGGGCCGGATTGGTCCGGATTCAACAATAAAATTTTTAAAAATAGCCCTAATCCGACCCACTTAACCCAACCCAGTCAAACCCATCTAAACCCGGTTAAAAATTCGGTCAAACCCGAACAAAAAAAAAGTTTTTTTCAATATACACTCTATATACCCACCTATATACATTTTAAATACATTAAACAATATATATACACTATATATATAGTATATACTACATTAGAATTTAAAAAATATATACACATATACACAATTACACATATATACGCACCATCCAAATATATATGTACTACTTTAAATAAAATATACTACAATATATATACATAACAATATATACATTACAATATATATATATAGTTATAGTTGTAGTTATATACTAATTTATCAAACATATACACATGTATACATTGAATATACACATCTATAGAAGATATATATATAAATTTACAAAACATATGCTACTTAATATAATAAATTAATAATACTTGGTAAGTTGATGTGTAAGCTCTCTCATCAACACTCTTCCCGATAAGTTGATGTGTAAACTCTTTCATTAACACTGTTCCAACAAGGTAAATCATAAAAGGAATCAGAAAAACAACTATGTGCCAGCCTTTTAGAAGATGATGGCTCCTCGGGAGGATGAGGAGCGACAGTTGGAATGATATTTGTAGGTACGGATAAATCAACTAAATCAGTATAGTGATTATATAATTTTTCTATATATTTATTCGAATCACTCATAGCCGTTCACAAATCAGGTTGTACCTGTTCAGAATCATTGTTAGTATTTATTTCTAAGTTAGCATAAATAATAGTACTAAAGTGGCACATAGTATTATATTTCATGCACGGATTTAGCATAACACCAACCAAGTAAATAGGAAAAATCGGGAAAAAATATTTTTTAAATTTAGTAAACATGGCGTCCACAGCTTCTTTATAACCTTCTTTATTTTTATGCTTTTTGAGCAAATCAGAAATATCAGCTATATATGCCAAAATATTACAAACAGTAGGATAATAACAGGGGCGGAGCTATGGCTTGCGAAGGGTGGTCAGATGAACACCCTTCGTCGAAATTTTTTTTGGGTATATAGGCTAAATATAGATATATATGGTTATATACATATTATTGAACACCTTTGATAAGCTAGGTATGCATAACCTAGTGGTTAAGGGTGTGTGCAAATTCACGTTGGTGATGCAAGTTTGATCCCCAGTAGGTGCAGTTGCTTTTTTTTCTCCTTTTTAAAGAAGGAACAGATTGTAGATCCTTATAAAGTATTTGGATTAGACCGGATTATACCTCACAATTCAACCCAATATCTGTTTTGGGCATGATGCTCAATTGCCCAATAATGTGAAAGCCCATTTGGCATTGGCTATTGGCTAACTGCAGCCAAGGGCCAAGGCTAACTTTTCTTAAAAACAAATTAAAGAATTTTTTTTTTTTAATTTTAAAAGGAATAGGTCAAACTTAATTAAATTCTAAAGTTAAATTAAACCCATCCCTTTCTCAATTTCCCTTTAGTTCACTAAACACTTCTCCATTCCTTCACCTATCCACCACAAATTCACAATCTTCTCCACCTTATTGTTAATTTTTTTAAAAAAAATTTAGTGTTAAAGTCTTCAAGCTTCAACGGGCTATCATTATAATTTTTCTTCATCGACTATTGAAGTGTGAATTGTAAAAAGGCATTCTTCAATTCTTCTTATGTTTTAGTTTAATTTTGTTTCCCTTAAACTTGCTTTTGTATATTCTAGTTTTATCTAGTAGATAACTCGCTAGTTAATATTATTTGGGAGGATGGGACAGTATTTCAAGTATTCATAATTTTTTTATTTGTTGAAATTGAATAATAAGTGTGATGCGCTTGATTTTTATTTTAGTTTGAGGTTTTAATGAGCTTGGAGAAATATTTTCGTAAAGTTTCAAAACGAAGTTCAATGTCTCAAAATCAATCTTGACGAGATGGAGATGTTGATCAAATAATAATACCATCTCAGTCTTCTCAGAGACAAAAATTTGATGTAAATGATTTAAAGGCTGACCTCGCTGAAAGACCTCCGATTTTGAGTTATCCTCCGAATATTTGTGATGAGAAAAGAAGGGCATACATTCTAAAACGTCCTTGCCAATCTCGAGATCAGGAGTTTCCTCAAACAGACTTTTTTGGAACTCCACATCTTTTTGTTTCTAAATGGTTTGATGAATATTCTGATTGGTTGCAATATAGTAAGTGTAGATGCAACTTATTGTTTGCGTTGTTATTTATTTCAAGGCGAAAGCATTCATCAAGGTGGTGGTAATACATTTTCGACGAAGGGTTTTAGAAATTGACGCAGAAAAGATAGCTTTGCAACACACATTGGTCCTCCGAATAGCATTCATAATCAATCAAAAAGGAAGTGTGAAGATCTTATGATGGAAGAACAATCTATTGAGGCTGCATTTTACAAGTTGGACGAGAAAAGTAAGAATGAATATCGAGTTTGGTTAAATGCTTCAATCGATGTGGTCCGATTTCTTCTAAATCAAGGTTTAGCACTCCGGAGTCATGATGAAAGTGAATCATCCTTGAACAAAAGTAATTTTCTTGAAGCACTTTCTTGGCTTACGGATAGATGTGATGACATTAAACCTTATGCGTTAGAAAAAGCTTCAAAAAATAATAAAATGATTTGTCATGATATTCAAAAAGATATTGTGACCGTGTGTAAGATTGAAACAATCAAAGCTATAAGAAAGGATTTAGATGGTGACTACTTTACTTTGTTGGTTGATGAATCAAGAGACGTATCACGCAAAGAGCAAATGGCTATTTGCTTATAATATGTTGATAAAAGGGGATTTGTGATGGAATCATTTATTGGACTTGTTCATCTTAAAGATACAAGTGTTTTATCTCAAAAGAAAGCAATTGTGGATGTACTTGCTCACCATTCTTTAACTTTAGCTTATGTACGAGGGTAATGTTATGATGGAGCAAGCAATATGCAAGGTGAGTTAGGTGGTCTTAAAACATTAATTAGACAAGAAAGTAATCGACTCACTCGGTTCATTGTTTTGCTCATCAACGTCAATTGACTCTTGTTTTGATTTCTAAAAGGTGTGTTCAATTAGGAGAACTTGTATTATTGACTTCAAATATTTTGAATGTGTTGAGGGCTTCCTTTAAATGTGTGGATGAATTTCGAGAATCTCAAAAAGAAAAAATCCAAGAGGCATTAGATATGGGTGAGCTAGAAACGGGTAGAGGTTTGAATCAAGAACTTGATCTTATTAAAGCTGGTGACACTCGTTGGGGATCTCACTACAAGTCGTTTGGAAACTTTATTAGTAACTTTACCTCTATTGTTGATGTACTTGATTCTCTTGTTGAAAATGCAAGTACTTTGAAAGAAAAAGCTAACACATCAAAATTTCTCAGAAGTTGTCAAACTTTTGAGACTGTTTTCTTGTTGCATTTGATGACTGATGTTTTAGAAATCACAAATGATCTTAATGTGTCATTACAGAAAAAGGAACAGGATATTGCTAATGCCATGATTCTTGTAAAAGTAGCAAAGAGAAGATTGCAAGCATTACGAGATAATGAATGTGATCCTATTTAAAAAAGAATGTTGGTTGGGATTCTCTCAAAGAAAAGGTCGAGGCATTTTGTATCAAGCATAGTATTCCATTACCCAATTATGATGAGCCATATGCTAACTCAGGAAGATCACGACGTAAAGTAGTTGATTATACTACTTTGCACCATTATCGTGTGGATGTGTTTTATAAAATTATTGATTGACAGCTACAAGAACTTAATGACCGTTTTAATGAGGTGACAAGTGATTTGCTTAATGGTGTAGCTTGCTTGAATCCAATTGATACATTTTCTAGTTTTGACATCCAAAAGATATTGGGAATGGCTTAATTATATCCTGACGACTTTGATGAGTTCAACATGAGGGTTCTTAAGAATCAACTTGTTAATTATATTATTGATGTTCGTGATATTGATAAAAGATTCTTCAATTTAGGCGGACTTGGAAAACTTTCAAGAAAGTTGATTGAGACAAAGAAGCATTTAACCTATCCTCTTGTATTTCTTTTAGTGAAGTTTGCTTTGCTTCTACCCGTTGTCACTGCATCAGTTGAAAGAGCTTTTTCAGCAATAAAGTATATCAAGAATGATTTGCGGAATCGAATGGATGATGAATTCTTAGATGGTTGCATAGTGCCTTATGTAGAAAGAAGAGTATTTAAGAATATTTCTAATGAGTGTATTATAGAAACATTTCAAGGGATGAAGCGTCGCCGAATGCACTTGTAATTATATTTTCTAATCAAGCTTTTATTAATAGAATTTGCTTTGTTGACTTTTTTTATATTATATGTTTCAACTTATTATCCTATATGTTTATTTATGATTAGTTTGGTTCAAAGATTCTTCTTTTTCAATATATAGTTTACAATATTTTTTTATGACCTGCTTCTTTTTCTAAAAATAAAAACACCCTTAACCAAAATTCTGGCTCCGCCACTGGATAATAAGCACCGAAAAATCCAACCATAGCTACATAAATTTTTTCTAAAAATTTAACAAGATCATTTATTACAACCCAATCAGAATCATGTAGCATGCAATCAGCAGAATTAACAAATGAACCACAATATTGGTTAAAAGCTAGTGTAATAGGAACTCTATATTTATAACAAGTTTTTAAAAAATCATACGTAGAATTTCATCTAATATCAATTTCCTCAGGTATCAATATCAGTGCAAGTCCATTTTCTTGACATTTGACTTTAAATTCTCTAATTCTTTTTTTTTTTTGATTATTTTTTTGAATAAAACCAACAGCAAGACGAATTTTTTCAATATAAAGGTCAAAAAACTAAAGACCATTTTTTACAATTAAATTATATATATGACATGCATACTTAATATGAAAAATTTCAGGTAACGGCGGAGATAGCTTAGATTTTAACTTTGTTATAGCAGTCTTGTTATTAGAAGTATTATCAAAAGTAATACATAAGATTTTATTTTCGATACCATAAAATTCGGCAAATTTAACAATAGAATCAACAGTAAAATCTCCAGTATGTTTACGATCTTCATCATATAAAAAAGAAAGAATACGTTTTTGCATTACAAAATTACTATCCATCCAGTGACAAATAACAGTTAAATAATCATTTTTATTTGCAGCACGACCAAGATCAGAAGTTAGGGACAATCTACATTGAATATTTTTTAACAATGTTGATAAATAAAAATAATCTTGTGAATGAAGTCTAAAAATATCAGACCGACAAGTACTTCTAGGAATACCATTAAACATAGGATAATAAATTGCTTGAATATAATGAATAAAGGCATCAGAAGAAGGAAAACTAAAAGAAAAACAACCCACAACTATCATTTTTAGCTATTTCTTTCCGGTCCCTCAATTTATTATATTTCTTGATTACCTGACCGGTTGCTGGGTCCATTCTAGTTCGCGTTGGCCCACCAATATCCCCACCACCTCGTACAATATTTAACTCTCTTTCGTGAGCATCACTTATATATCTCATGAACGTACCCATACCCCCTTGCTTGCCTCCGCTTTTATGCTTATATATTTGTTGACAAATATTCCATTTCACCTCAGTATCTGATATACGTTCAAAAAATTGCCATGCAATACTAGTTGTTTTACGAGCTCTTGGGGAACGGGGAGGACGGGAGGGAGATTAACCGATTCAAATCTAACGTTAGCATTTTCTACTGCGGGTGTCTCACTAATATTTTCATCATCTTCGTCTAAATTAACCGCATCTACTTCATTTTTTCCTTCTATACCATAATTTTTTTGAGCTTAATCCATATCGTGAGCACCTACACCTATTTCTTCTCAAAAGGTGTACCAGCGGTACCGGAGGCGAAGACACACAGATATATCTACTCCTTGAATTACCTCTACCGCTAGTAATTCACTTTTTACTACCACTACCGCTTCCGGAATAAATTTTTTTAACACTTTTAGTAGCGAGATTTCTTAATTTATCCATAATATAAATTAAACTAAAAAAACTCAAAATACACAAATATAATAAAATTAAATATTCAATAATTAATACACTAAATAAAAATTAAACGTAAGAGACGGAACGACAATACCAAATTTTGAAAGTATCTGAAGATTGAGACTTTAAAAACTTCCACTCGTACTTTGTAATCGCAAAATTAAAAAAATTAAAGTGAGCACCTTAGGAAATTAAATATATAGAATATTTGAGAACTGAAAATTGAGAGAGAATGAGATTGAAGAGAATGAAAAATTGTGAGAAAAATGATTTGAAGGTGTAGGGTATTTATAGAATTTTTTTTGGGATTAAAAAATATTTTGAATGATTTTTTTTTTTTTAATAAAAGGGCCCAAACTAGCCGTTTGGACCCAAAAACGGCTATATAGCCGTTGGACCAACGGCTAGCTTGACCCAAATCTCAAAAAAAAAAAAAACAACCGGGCCGGGCCGGTTAACCGATGGGCTTGGATCGGGCTTGGTTCGGACCAGATTAACCGAGCCCGACCAAAAAATTAAATCGGCCTGGGACCCAGTACCCTACAGCCTATGGGCTGATCGGGACGGGTCAAACCGGACCGGTTTTATTAATTGGGTCGATTCGGGCCGGGCCAGCCTGTTTGACAGGTTTACCTTTACTATTAATTAGCTATGAATAAGAAAAATTCCATTTTTACCTTTCTCATCTACATTTTCCTACTTGTTAACTTATGTTTAGCAAGTGGTGTAACTCCTGATTCATTCTCAAATGATGAAATTGATACCGCAGAAACTAATATGGAACCAAATTGGTGGTTTAGGTGGCATCGTCATCGATGGTTCCATCCACGTCCATGAGAATTTGCTCGTCCACCCATGTCCTCTGGCGGTTTCCACCACAAGTTTCCTTCTCATCCATGGTTCAACCATCCACCACATGCGTCTCCATCTTCAAACTCTGAAATTGCCACTACAAATGCCGCTGATAAGGAACTGGATTGGTGGTTTTGGTATCTGTGTCATCTATGGTTGCATCCACGTCCATGGGTATTTTCTCATCCACCTATGTCTTCTGGCAGTTTCCGCCACAAGTTTCCTTATCATCCATGTCCATGGCCAAAATTCAATCATCCACCACGTGCCTCTCTATCTAATGGAGAGAAGAATAATTAAGAATATCCATGGATCAATATTTTATTGATCACACATATTTGTGATCTTTAGTTGAATAAATATCTTTAGGATTTTTAATTTTAGATTAGTTAATTTAGTTTTTATTAATTTTCGTGTAGTTTCTATTTTTAGGAATATTGCTTGATTTTGTTTATCGTGAAATAAGATTTGAGTTTTACTTATATATGAATTATTTTCCATTTTCTATATTATTACATATTTGCGTGCTTTTTTTTTGTGTGTGTAAAAGAACTCTTCCATTAAAAATATTCGTAATAGAGTTTCTTCTAAACATGTCAAAAACAAATACTTAAGGTGTATGCATAGGCCAAAAAATTCCCTCAAATCATTGCAATCTATGTGACACTACATTCTTATTAGTTTTGCTTTAAAGGAAATGATAATTTTTTCTTTTAAAAATAATTTAATTTTAAAAGTGATTTTATGTTTTCCCTATAGCGTCGTTATAGCAAAGAAGTACTTGCGCACCAACAATATAATACAATAAAAACGCAAAGAAGTTAAAGAAGATTAAACATCTCAGCGTCTATGTACAAAAATAATTTTAACCAGACACTGATCAGTAGAACTTGGTAGGTTGATGAAGTCGAGTTTGTAGACCCTTTATGTGTCCACTTAAGAGCCTTTTTGCTTGCTTGTTGGGACATGTTAGACACCCAACTGCATAAGCTCGGGCTAGGCCTACTTCGATCCCTGAAGGAGTCGTATGAGGCAAAAGTTCCATATAGCGAGCTTTCATAACTCAAACAGTCAGTACACTTTTTAGTTCTAGTAGCTAACATTAGATAATTAAACTCTTTCTTCACGATCCATTGGACTGACTGTCACTGGTTGTATAGTAATTTAGACGGTATGACCAACTATATGATGTTCTTTTCGCTCTTGTAAACCTATAACATGAAAAACAAAATGATTAACTTACTTCCTTACATTGTCAAAAGGACATATAGTTCGGTATACTAAGCTAGAGTTGGATCACAAGCGTCTATTGTAACTCACAAGTCACATCCGACTTGTCGTTTTTGGCACATGTCAACTCTTGATTTGAATACTTACCGAATCTAAATTTTATCCTATACAATAAAGTGTTTAGGTTAGACATTGATTTTTATTAGAGAAAATGGTCTAAGACCCTCCACACATTATTCGAAAATTCAAACTACACACTTTAATTTTACGGGATCCCTATGACCTTTCCTAAAATGTTTATAATTGAAATTATTACAGCTTTAAAGGCTGACATGGCAAAGAGAGTGTATTTAATTTCACTCTCTTAGACCATTTTCTCATTTTTATTAGTTAATTCCCCGTTTATTTTCACTTGTCACGTTTCGCTCTATGGGAGTCAATTATATAAATCTTAAGAGGTAAATTGAATTACATTACTTTAATATTTTAAATATTCAAAAACTATCCGAGAAATGCTATAAGTTGTAATTCTTCTTATGTCAATATGACGAAAAATATATCTTAAAAATATTGATCAAAATTTATATAATTTAACTTTAAAAAAGTGAAACATGACAAATAAACGTAAACATGAATGCTTTAGGAAAGAATTTGCTTGAAGAAATGTAGCTAGGTAAATTCATATCGAAATGAATAAACTGTGATATTTTATTCATATCACATGCAAATAGTAAATGCTTGAAAAAAGAATTGGCTTTATGTAGAAATGTAAACAAGATGCATATTTAGGTAATTAAACAGAACAATATTTTCTTAAGTTTATTTTTAGAGTAAACAGTTATTTTATTTTTTTTTAAATTAAAGTTAGATCACGTTCTGAAAATCTCTAGTTTATTTCTCCACGTGTTAGAATAGTAAAGAGATTATTCTAAAGCAAACTCTATTGATAATTTGATATTCATCACACTATTATCCTCTTCACTTCTTGATAATTACACTCAATTTTAAGGATTCAATTTGTACACAAACTTCACTTATGATAAACATGAAAAAAAGAAAATAAAATAGTTGATAAGCTTGAAAATTCTCCTAAGCCAAATGAATCTCTTGCCTGACAACCCTATAAAATCCCACCACACCAACCTTCATTTTCATCTGAAGAGTTCAAAAACGTACTATTAGCTATGGCTAAGAAAAATTCCTTTATTACTTTTCTCATGTGCATTTTTCTACTTGTTAACTTATGTTTAGCAAGTAGTGAGAATCCTGATTCATTCTCAAACGATGAAATAGATACAACAGAAACTAATATGGAACCAAATTGGTGGTTTTGGTGGTATCTGTTAGCCCATATGTTATTGGGCCTTTAGTTTATGGACCTTTAGGTTATTGGCTATGTATATATAGCCTCCTTTTGGTTTAGTCAGTTTTTTATGCTTTTCAGATTAAATTGTAAACCTTAGCCTTTCTTTCTTTCAATAAAGTTCTATTAATATGGTATCAAAGCTAGTTCGATCCATGTCCTTTGATTTGTTGGTTGAAGATTTTGTAGCAGGCACCTACTGCGCGGATCGAACTCCGCGGTGAGTTCGCTGGGGGGTACGGGGGGCAGCGCGCCCCCGTCCGGGGTTCGGGGCGGAGCCCCGAATTTTATTTTTTGAGGTGCATTGATTCGTTGCTGTCTTCGTTTGCTGTCTGGTATTGTTCGTCTTTCGTTCTTTTGCTTGCTGCCATTGTTGTTCGTTCGGAATTGTTCAACCTAGGGTTTTGCATCTTTTTATTTTTTGAATTATTTGTGTGTTGCTGTGTTTACAATGACTGGAAAGGATGATTCTCTCCAGTCCATTAGTACTCAATTAGATGGTAAGAACTATGCCTATTGGAGTTATGTCATGAAGAATTTTCTTCGTGGGAAGAATATGTGGGGTTATATCACTGGAGTAAAACCAAGACCTATCGATGATACAACTGAAAATTTTGATTTGTTGGTGGACTTATGGGAAACTAATAACTCCAAGATTATCACTTGGATCAACAATTCTGTAACTCAGTCAATTGGTATGCAATTGGCTAAGTATGACACAGCAAAGGAGGTCTGGGATCATTTGGAAAGACTGTACACTCAGTCTAATTTTGCTAAACAGTACCAGTTGGAGTATGATATCCGTGCTCTTCAACAGCATGAGCTCAGTATTCAAGATTTTTATGCTGCCATGTCGGATTTGTGGGATCAATTGGCACTTACTGAATCTGCAGAGTTAAAAGGTTTTGGGCCGCACATTGCTAGACGGGAAGAGCAACGCTTGGTTCAGTTTTTGATGGCACTACGTTCTGACTTTGAGGGCCTACGTGGAACAATCCTTCATCGATCTCCCCTCCCTACTGTTGATTCTGTGGTTCATGAACTGATTGCAGAGGAGACTCGTATCAAGTCTCAAGTGGTTCAAGGGTCTAAAGTAACTACTACTCCTGTCGTGTTTGCTGCTTCAACTGATCAGTCTAGGCCACCACGTACTCAGACTCGACAATCTCCTAAAGTTGCATTTGATGAGTGTGCATTCTGCAAACAGAAAAATCATTGGAAGGCTCAGTGTCCGTTGTTACTTAACAAGGTCAAACAGCCTCAATCTGGGCAGCAACAGAAATATGGGCAGCAAAAGTCTCCGTCACGCTCCTCTGGTGCTCCTCCATGGTCATCTCGTCCTCCACAGTTCGCTGCTGCTGCACCATCTGTAGATGTTGAGTCTGTTAGCACTATGCCACCTTCTGCGTTGGATCCCCAGGTTTTCGAACAGTTCAGACAGTTCTTCGTTTCTAATCCTACGGCCATGTCAGCATCTATGTCTCATTCGGGTTCAGTTTCTTCTAGTACCTCAGGTATTCCTTCCTCCTTGTGGATATTGGATTCTGGTGCGTCTCATCACATGTCCCCTCATTTGTCATCGTTTGGTTTTTTGTCACCCATTTCACCAATTTCTGTTATGTCCGCGAGTGCTGTACCTATGTCAGTCGAGGGTGTTGGTTCTGTTACTACCCCTCACATTGTCCTCTCTGATGTTTATTACATTCCCAAACTTGCTTTAAATCTTGTTTCGGTCAGTCAGTTGTGTAAGGCTGGTAATTGGGTGTTTTTTTCTGAATCTGTTTGTGTTATACAGGACCAACACACTCAGAGGGTGATTGGGACCGGCCGTAGGTTGGGGGAACTCTATGTCTTGGAGAATCTCAAAGTGTCTGCAGTTGCTGCCTCTAGCATAGATTTATCTTCTTTTCGTTTGAGTCCTTTGTCTTCTCCGTTTTATCTTTGGCATTCCAGATTAGGACATGTGTCAGTTTCACGTTTACGTTTTTTGGTCTCTAGTGGTGCTTTGGGTCATGTGAACACTAGTGATATTTCAGATTGTAGTGGTTGTAAACTGGCAAAATTTTCTGCCTTACCGTTTAATAAAAGTGTGTCTTATTCTGTTGCTCCTTTTGATATTATTCATTCTGATGTATGGGGACCAGCGCCAGTTTCCACTAAGGGTGGATCGACCTATTATGTTTCGTTTATAGATGACTATACTCGTTATACCTGGGTGTATCTTATGAAACGCAGATCTGATTTCTTTGGCATTTACAACAACTTTAGAGCCCTTGTTAAAACACAACATTCGGCTGTGATAAAGTGTTTCAGGTGTGACTTAGGGGGTGAATATACCTCTAATGACTTCACTCAGTTACTTGCCTCTGATGGTACCATACACCAGTCATCTTGTACCGACACTCCTGAGCAGAACGGTCTGGCAGAAAGAAAACATCGTCATATTGTTGAGACAGCACGCTCTTTACTTTTGTCTGCAGAGGTTCCTAGTATTTTTTGGGGAGAAGCAGTCCTAACTGCTGTATATGTGATTAATCGTATTCCTACTGCATTGACTTCAGGGATGTCTCCGTTTGAGAAACTATATGGTCACCCGCCGAATTATTCTGCATTACGAGTTTTTGGATGTACTTGCTTTGTTCTTCGTCCTCATGTTGAACGAAATAAGTTAGGGTCAAAATCAGCTATATGTGTGTTTTTGGGGTATGGTATTGGACAAAAAGGATATCGTTGCTATGATCCTGTAAGTCAGAAATTATATGTTTCACGACATGTCACTTTTTTGGAACATATTCCTTTTTATTCCATTCCAGCTAAAACCCATGATGTGACAAAGTCAGATATTCGGCTTATTGATCCCTTTGGGATTGACATAGAGGTTCCAGTTCCGGATTCATCCATGCCATCTGGTGTGCCACCTGATAGTGCTTCAGCCTCGCCTGTGCCTGAGTCTGCTCCTTCGACTGTTGAGACTGGAGACCCACCACCTCTGAGGCGGTCTACTCGACCTTGTAAGTCCACCAAACTGCCAGATTTTTCCTATTCTACATATTCAGCCTCATTTGCTTCCTTTATTGCAAACATACATCATTTGTCTGAACCTGAGTCGTATAGAGAGGCTGTGTCTGATCCTCTTTGGCAGAATGCTATGGCTGAGGAACTTGCTGCTCTTCATCATACACATACATGGGATTTGGTTACTCTCCCACCTGGTAAGCATGCGGTTGGTTGTCGATGGGTGTATAAGATAAAAACAAAATCTGATGGGTCTGTTGAGCGATACAAGGCGAGACTTGTGGCAAAAGGGTACTCACAACAATATGGTATGGATTATGAGGAGACTTTTTCCCCCGTAGCAAAGATGACGACTGTTCGCACTATGATTGCTGTTGCATCCGTTCGACAGTGGAAGATATTTCAGATGGATGTCAAGAATGCTTTTCTGAACGGTGATCTCCACGAGGAAGTTTATATGACTCCTCCCCCAGGTATTGACCACCAGCCAGGTGAAGTTTGTCGGCTTCGAAAAGCTTTATATGGTCTCAAACAAGCCCCTCGTGCTTGGTTTGAGAAATTCTCCACTGTTATTACTTCCCTTGGATTTGTCCCGAGTAACCATGATTCAGCATTGTTTGTTAGATATACAAGTGCAGGGCGAATTCTATTGTCCTTATATGTAGATGATATGATTATTACTGGTGATGATCATAGTGGTATTGAGTTATTGAAGCATGATTTGGCTCATCGATTTGCAATGAAGGACTTGGGCTTGCTGCGTTATTTTCTGGGTATTGAGGTGGCTCAGTCTAAGAAAGGGTATCTTCTTTCTCAGACTAAGTATATATCTGACTTGTTTACACGGGCGCGTCTTTCTGACAACAGGACTGTAGATACTCCCCTTGAAACCAATGCACGTTACTCTCCTAGTGATGGTGTTCCATTATCAGATCCGAGTCTTTATCGGACTATTGTGGGTAGTTTGGTTTATCTTACGGTTACTCGTCCAGATATAGCACATGCAGTTCATGTTGTTAGCCAGTTTGTTACTGCTCCTACTTCTGTGCACTGGGGAGTTGTACTTCGTATTCTAAGGTATCTTCGTGGCACTCAGTTTCAGAATCTCTTGTTTCCCTCGACGTCATCTCTCGAGTTGCGAGCCTATAGTGATGCTGATTGGGATGGAGATCGCAATGATCGTAAATCCACCACTGGTTTTTGTGTGTTTCTTGGAGACTCTTTAATCTCGTGGAAGAGCAAGAAACAAGATGTTGTCTCTAGATCTTCCACGGAGGCTGAGTATCGTGCCATGGCTGTGACTACATGTGAGATTATTTGGTTACGTTGGCTTCTTGCAGATATGGGGGTTCACATTTCTATGCCTACTCCCCTGCATTGTGATAACAAAAGTGCGGTACAAATTGAAAGAATTCTGTCTTCCATGAGCGTACGAAGCACATTGAGATTGATTGTCACTTCACCCGTCATCATTTGCAGCTCGGGACCATATCGCTTCCTTTTGTTCCATCGTCTTTGCAGATTGCTGACCTTTTTACGAAGGCTCAGTCGGCGTCTCGATTTCGTTTTTTGTGTGACAAACTCTCAATGCTTATTGCTGTTGCATTGTGAGTTTGAGGGGGGGATGTTAGCCCATATGTTATTGGGCCTTTAGTTTATGGACCTTTAGGTTATTGGCTATGTATATATAGCCTACTTTTGGTTTAGTCAGTTTTTTATGCTTTTCAGATTAAATTGTAAACCTTAGCCTTTCTTTCTTTCAATAAAGTTCTATTAATAGTATCGTCATCGATGGTTTCATCCACGTCCATGGGCATTTGCTCATCCACCTATGTCTTCTGGCGGTTTCCGCCACAAGTTTCCTTCTCATCCCTGGTTCAAGCATCCACCACGTGCGTCTCCATCTTCAAAGTCTGAAATTGTCACTACAGAAGCCATTGATAAGGAAATTGCAACTACAGAAGCCGCTGCTAAGGAACTAGATTGGTGGTTTCCATGGTATTATCATCGATGGTTCCATCCACGACCATGGGCATTTGCACATCCACCCATCTCTTCTGGTGGCTTCCGTCACAAGTTTCCTTATCATCCATGGCCGAAATTCAAGCATCCACCACATCCCTCTCCATCTAAGGGAGAGAAGAATAATTAAGAATATTCATGGATCAATATCTTATTGATTAAATATTTGTGTTAGGATTATTAGTTCTAATCTAGTTAATTTAGTTTTTTTATTAATTTTCAAGTAGTTTTTGTTTTTAGGAATATTATTTGATTTTGCTTATCGTGAAATAAAATTTGAGTTTTATTTATATGAAGCTTTTCACTTTCTATATTATATCGTAACTGTATGCTTGTTTTTTTTTTTTTTTTTTTTTTTTGTGATGTGTGTGTGGGCGTGTAGAGAAACTCTTCCATTAAAAATGATAGTAATATTTATTTGAATTGATAGTAATATTTATTGAGTACTTAGAAGGAAAAAGAGTTTCTTCTAAACATGTCAAAAACAAATGCTTAAAGTGTATGAATAGGCCAAAAATTTCCGACTGCAAGTTATGTAACAGTAACACTATGTTTTTATTAGTTTGTTTAAAAAAGAACGATAATTTTTTAATTTTAAAAATAATTTAATTTTAAAAGTGATAAGATACGTAATGATATAGTAAAAGCCTTGTGTGTTTGTGTTTTTCATGGAAATAATAATGAATAAGGAAAACTTATCTAGAGATCGTAAATTTGATATAAAAAGTCTTAAATTGTATGTGGGTTTTGGCCTTTACTACGGTCATGTCATCATGATCATGCTGAGGAGGTTTCAATTTTCTAGAAAGTCAGAAAAGAGTTTTTTTTTTCTTGAGTAACCAAACAATGCATATAGTAGTGCAGATAATCTTCATATTCATATTTCATATGATATTATGTTCCCATTATGGCAGTGAAATTGAGCACAAACAACATGAAACAGTAAACAGAAGAAGTTAAAAGAGGGTTGAACATCTTGTCATCTATGTACAAAAATACTTTCAATTATATATATTAACAACATAATTTTCTGTCGAAGGGCTATACTAGGCTCCGATCATTAGAGCCTGGTAGGTTGATGAAATCGATGTTGTAGCCTTGTAAGGCCCCTTATGTGTCCACTTAAGAGCCTTTTTGCTTGATTATTGGGGACACGTTAGACACCCAACCACACAAGCTTGGGCTAGGTCTACTTCGATCCGTAGAGGAGTCGTATGAGGCAAAAGTTTCATGTAGCGAGCTTTCACGATTCGAATAGTCAAGTACACTTTTCAGTTGTTGCTAACATTCGACAGTTAAACTTACTCTCTCTTCATGATCCATTTGACTCACTAGTTTTATAATTATTTAGATGATATGACCGATTATATAATATTTTTTTCGCTCTTATAAACCTATAACATGAAAAACAAGATGATTAACTTATTTTCATGCATTGTCAAAAGGACAGTCCGGTACAATAAGTTGGAGTCGGATTACAAGGGTCTATTGTATTGGGACTCACAAGTCACATCCGATTTGTCATTTTTGGCACATGTTAACTCTCTGGTTTGAACACTTATCGAATCTAAAATTTACCCTATACAATAAGTTGCGGATTTAAAATACAAACAAAGATTAAAAAAAACAATCAGTAGAGTTCTGAACAAAGGTTATATTTATCAATTTATTGAGTTAAACTAATTTAATGACATTTTTAATATTATGTTATATCATACTTTTTTTTTTTTTTGGACTAAACATGAATGCTTTAGGAAAGAATTGGCTTGAAGAAATGTAGCTAGGTAAATTCATATCGAAATGAATACACTGTGATATTTTATTCATATCACATGCAAATCGTAAATGCTTGAATAAAGAATTAGCTTTATGCAGAAATGTAAAAAGATGCATGTTTAGCAAATTAAACAGAACAATATTTCTTAATTTTATTTTTTTTAAAAAAATAAAATAGTGTAAAAAATTATTTGTTTTTTTTTTTAAAATTGAAATTAGATCATGGTTATCCCCGTGAACTGAAAATCTATCAGTTTATTTCTCCGCATGAGTTGAGTAGAAAAGAGATTATTCTAAAGCAAACTCTATTGATATTTATCACACTGTTATCTTCTTCACTTCTTGATAATTACACTTGACTTTAAGAATTTAATTTGTATACAAACTCCACTTCTTCACTTCTTGATAATTACACTTAACTTTAAGAATTTAATATGTATGCAAACTCCACTTATGATAAACATGAATGAAATAAAATCAAATAGTTGATATACTTGAAAATTCTCCAAAGCCAAATGAAACCCTATAAAATCCCCACCACACCCTTCATTTTCATCACAAGAGTTACAAAAATAAGAAAAAATTACTATTAGCTATGGCTAAGAAAAATTCCATTATTACCTTTCTCATCTGCATTTTTCTACTTGTTAACTTATGTTTAGCAAGTAGTGAGAATCCCGATTCATTCTCAAATGATGAAATGGATACTGCAAAAACTAATATGGAACCAAATTGGTGGTTTTGGTGGTATCGTCATCGATGGTTCCATCCACGTCCATGGGCATTTGCTCATCCACCCATGTCTTCTGGCGGTTTCCGCCACAAGTTTCCTTCTCATCCATGGTTCAAGCATCCACCACGTGCGTCTCCATTTTCAAAGTCTGAAATTGCCACTACAGAAGCTGAAATTGCCACTACAGAAGCCGCTGATAAGGAACTAGATTGGTGGTTTTGGTATCCGCGTCATCTATGGTTCCATCCACGTCCATGGGCATTTGCTCATCCACCCATGTCTTCTGGCAGTTTCCGTCACCAATTTCCTTATCATTCATGGCCAAAATTCAAGCATCCACCACGTGCGTCTCCATCTAAGGGAGAGAAGAATAATTAAGAATATCCATAGATCAATATCTTATTTATCAGGATTATTAGTTCTAAAGTAGTTAATTTAGGATTATTAGTTCTAAAGTAGTTAATTTTGTTTTTATTAATCTTTAAGTAGTTTCTATTTTTATATTGCTTAATTCTGATTATAGTGAAATAAAGTTATGAGTTTTATTCTATATTATTGAGTATTTGCATGCTCTCTTTTTTTTTTTTGTAGAAGGAAAAAGAGTTTTTTCTAAACAAGTCAAAAACAAATACTTTAGGTGTATTTATGAATAGACCAAAAATTTTTTTTGCCAATCATCACAATATATGTGATACTATGTTCTTGTTATTTTGTTTAAAAAGAGAATGATAATTTTTTTGTAAAAAAAAATTATACTTTAAAAGTGATCAGACGTGTAAAGATATAGTATAAACCTTCTGTGTTTGTGCCAAATCAAATAGGTGCAATTAAAACTTTTAACCATAAAATTTCATAAGGAAACAAACATGAATTAACATGCAATATAACTTTACGTTGTTTCAAATGATATTTATTTTTTCATGGAAATCGTAATGGATAGTAGATTCAAATGATATTTATATTTTTCATGGAAATCGTAATGGATAGTAGAGTCTGAATAAGATAATGTGTACGCAAATGATACAAAAAAATCATACAGTAAATGAGCACCAACAATAAACACACGAAGAAGTTAAAAAGATTAACATCTCGTCATCTAATTATAAAAATAATTTTAATCATATATAAATAATATAATTTTTCGATGAAGATTCTACCAGACTTCGATCAATAGAGCCTGGTTGGTTGATGAAGTTGAGGTTGTAGGCCCTTTTATGTGTCCACTTTAAGAGCCTTTTTGCCTGCTTGTTTTGACATGTAAGACACCCAACCAATCAAAGTAGGCCTAGCCTGGTTAGACCTACTTTGATCTCCAGAGGAGTTGTATGAGGTAAAAGTTACATATAGCGACCTTTCACAAACTAAAACAGTCAGCACACTTTCCATTTCTAGCTAACATTAGACCGTTAAAATCTTTTTTCACGATTCATTTGACTCACTGGTTGTATAATTATTTAGATCATGGTATGACCGATTATATGATGTACTTTTTGCTTTGTGTAAACCTGTAACATGAAATTAAAACAAGATAATTAACTTTCTTTCGTACATTGTCAAAATGACAGTTCGATATACTAAGCTACAATCGGGTCATAAGGATCTATTGTATGTGGTCTTTAACTCTCTAATAATATTTCGTTGACTCATGAGTCACATTCGACTTGTCATTTTTGACATATGTCAACTCTCGATTTGAACACTAATCGAATCTAAATTTTACCCTATACAATAAAGTGTGTATTTTCTTGAAAATACAAAGGTTGTATTTATCAATTTATTGTTTTAAACTAATCTAATGACATTTTTAATATCATATTATATCATACTTGCCTTTTCTTTGTTCAAGTGTTTAGGGTGGACTTCAATTTTTATTATTTACGTTACCCGTTGACATTTTACTTGACACTTTTCGTTCTATGAAAGTCAATTATATGTATCTTTAAAGGTAAATTGGATTATGTTAATTTAATATTTTAAATATTGATAAACTACTATTTGAGAAATGGTAGAAGTCATAATCCTTCTTAATTATGTCAATACAACAAAAAAAAGTATATCTTAAAAGTATTGATCAAAATTTATATTATTTGACTAGAAAAGTGAAACTTATATAAATAAAAATAAACGTGAGTGCTTTAAGATCAAAGAATTAGCTTGAAGAAATGTAGCTGTAATATTTTATTCATATCACGTGCAAATAGTAAATGATTGATGAAAGAATTAGCTTATGTAGAAATGTATAAACAAGATGCATGTTTACGAAATCAAACAGAACAATATTTCTTAAGTTTTTTTTTTTAAAATAATGTAAACAATTGTTTAAAAAAAAAAATTAGATTATGTTGATCCCCACGAACTGAAAATCTCTTAATTAGTTTATTTCACCACATGAGTTAGACTAGTGAAGAGATTCTTCTAAAGCAAACTCTATTGATATTCATCACACTGTTATCTTCTTCACTTTTTGATAATTACACTTAACTTTAAGAATTTAATTTGTATACAAACTCCACTTATGATAAACATGAATAAAAGAAAATCAAATAGTTGATAAACTGGAAAATTCTCCTAAACCAAATGAATCTCTTGCTTGACAACCCTATAAAATCCTCACTACACCAACCTTCATAATTCATCTCAAGAGTTCCAAAAAGAAAAACTTACACCAACCTTCATAATTCATCTCAGGAGTTCCAAAAAGAAAAACTTCTACTATTAGCTATGGCTAAGAAAAATGGCCTTATTACCTTTCTCATTTGCATTTTTCTACTTGTCAACTTGTGTTTAGCAAGTAGTGAGAATCCTGATTCATTCTCAAACGATGAAATTGATATTGCAGAAACTAATATGGAACCAGATTGGTGGTGGTCTTGGTATCGTTATCGATGGTTCCATCCCCGCCCATGGGCATTTGCTCATCCACCCATATCTTCTGGCGGTTTCCGCCACAAGTTTCCTTCTCATCCATGGTTCAAGCATCCACCACGTGCGTCTCCATCTTCAAAGTCCGAAATTGCCACTACAGAAGCCGCTGATAAGGAACTAGATTGGTTTTGGTGGTATCGATGGTTCCATCCACGTCCATGGGCATTTGCTCATCCACCCATGTCTTCTGGCGGTTTCCATCATAAGTTTCCTTATCATTCATGGCCAAAATTCAAGCATCCACCACATGCGTCTCCATCTAAAGGAGGGAAGAATAATTAAGAATATTCATGGATCAATATCTTATTGATCACATATTTGTGATCTTTAGTTTAATAAATATCTTTAGGAATTTTAATTTTAGATTAGTTAATTTAATTTTATTAATTTTCATGTAGTTTCTGTTTTTAGGAATATTGCTTTATTCTGCTTCGTGAAATAAAATTTGAGTTTTATTTATATATGAATTATTTTCCACTTTCTATATTATTGTGTATTTGCGTGCTTTTTTTTTTGTGTGTGTAAAGGAACTCTTCCATTAAAAATGCTCATAATATTAACTAAATGTAAAATTCTGATCCTTTTTGAAGTTATGGTATAGAAAATAGCATTTATTTTGCTACTCCAAATACTAGGAAAATAATATTTGAGTACTTGGAAGGAAAAAGAGTTTCTTCTAAACATGTCAAAAACAAATACTTACGAATAGGCCAAAAAATTTCCGCCAATCATCACAATCTATGTGACACTATATTCTTATTAGTTTGTTTTAAAGAAAATAATATTTTTTTCTCTTAAAAATAATTTAATTTAAAAGTGATTAAAGATATAGTATTGATTAAAGATATAGTATAAACAGAGTCTAAATAAGATAGCATATGTATGCAGATATAAAATTGACATAAAGAAATGGTACAAGAGACCGTAAATTTTACTATAATCTTTTATTCATATGATTTTACGTTCCCCATAGCGTCATTATAGCAAAGAAGCACTTGCGCACCAACAATATGAAACAATAAAAACGCAAAGTTAAAAGAGATTAAACATCTCATCATCTATATACAAAAATAATTTTAATAGGCTCCAATCGGTAGAGCTTGGTAGGTTCATGAAGTCGAGTTTGTAGGCCCTTTATATGTCCACTTAAGAGCATTTTTGCTTGCTAGTCGGGACATGTTAGACACCCAACCGTATAAGACTGGGCTAGGCCTACTTTGGTCCCTGAAGGAGTTGTATGAGGCAAAAGTTTCATATAGAGAGCTTTCACTACTCAAAAAGTCAGTACACTTTTTCAGTTCTAGTAGCTAACATTAGGCAGTTAAACTCTTTCTTCACGATCCATTTGACTCACTGGTTGTATAGTTATTTAGACGGTATGACCGATTATATTGTGTTCTTTTCGCTCTTGTACACCTATATATAACATAAAAAACAAAATGATTAACTTACTTCCGTACATGGTCAAAAGGACATGTAGTCCGGTAGACTAAGTTAGAGCCAGATCACAAGGGTCTATTGTATGCGAGATGACTCACAAGTCACATCCGATTTGTCGTTTTTGGTGTCACATGTCAACTCTCGATTTGAACACTTATCGAATCTAAATTTTACCCTATACAATAAAATGTGTATTTAAAATACAAACAAAGATAAGAAACCGATGAGTAGAGCTCTGAACAAAGGTTATATTTATCAGTTTATTGAGCTAAACTAATGTAATGACATTTTTAATATTATATCATACTTTTTATTTTTGGACCAAACTCGTATAAATTTTTTCCAAAAATACCTCCAAAGAGTATCCCAATCTTATAAAACATGTGGGGAAGGTTCAAGTGTTTAGGGTCGACTTCAATTTTTATTATTTACTTCACCCGTTTACTTTTTGCTTGTCCTCTTTCACTCTATGAGAGTCAATTATACGTATTGTTAGAGGTAAACTGAATTATGCTACTTTAATATTTTAAAGTTAAATTTTAAATATTCAAAAACTATTCGAGAAATGGTATAAATCATAATCCTTCTTAATTATGTCAATATGATAAAAAAAATATATCTTAAAAGTATTGATCAAAATTTATATAATTTGATTTGAGAAAAATGAAACCTGATAAATAAAAATAAACGTGAATGCTTTAAGATCACAGAATTAGCTTGAAGAAATGTAGCTGTAATATTTTCTTCAAATCACACGCAAATAGACAATGATTGATGAAACAATTAGCTTATGTAGAAATGTATATATAAAAAAAACTTATACTATTAGCTATGGCTAAGAAAAATGGCCTTGTTACCTTTCTCATTTGCATTTTCCTACTTGTTAACTTATGTTTGGCAAGTAGTGAGAATCCTGATTCATTCTCAAAAGAGGAAATTGATACTGCAGAGACTAATATGGAACCAGATTGGTGGTGGTCTTGGTATCGTTATCGATGGTTCCATCCCCGTCCATGGACATTTACTCATCCACCCATGTCTTCTGGCGGTTTCGCCACAAGTTTCCTTCTCATCCATGGTTCAAGCATCCACCACGTGCGTATCTATCTTCAAAGTCCGAAATTGCCACTACAGAAGCTGCTGATAAGTAACTAGATTGGTTTTGGTGGTATCGATGGTTCCATCCACATCCATGGGCATTTGCTCATCCACCCATGTCTTCTGGCAGTTTCCGTTATAAGTTTCCTTATCATTCATGGCCAAAATTCAAGCATCCACCACGTGCGTCTCCATCTAAAGGAGAAAAGAATAATTAAGAATATTCATGGATCAATATCTTATTGATCACATATTTGTGATCTTTAGTTTAATAAATGTCTTTAGGAATTTTAATTTTAGATTAGTTAATTTAGTTTTATTAATTTTCATGTAATTTCTGTTTTTAGGAATATTGCTTTATTCTGCTTATCGTGAAATAAAATTTGAGTTTTATTTATATATGAATTGTTTTCCACTTTCTATATTATTGTGTATTTGAGTTGTCACACCCCTTTTTTGACCAAAAAGATACGAGTTTGACTCTTTAAAACTGATCCGCAAACAGAGATTTCGGCTAAAAAATTCTGTTGACCGAGGGGAAGGTGTTAGGCACCCCTCGATCCCGTGGTTCGACCACAGTCGCTTGGTGGAGCATTTCGGCTAACTTGACACTACGAATGTATAAACGACATCAAACACATAAAACAAGCAACAAACACATCAAATAACAATCCAAAATCAAAATAATAATGTCCAGTCCAGTTATACAGTCCAAAGTAGAAAAATGCAAAAAATATAAATCATATTCTATACTATCCTGGACTAAAGCTTCAATGCCTTACCCGATGCCGCGGGCCTTTATTACGATTATTTTTCGCCAACATGATATGTCGGGGCATTCCCCGGTGAATAAATACAATGTGTCTCGGGGCATTCCCCGACCGAATGAATACATGCGAATTAAATAAGCTAGCTAAAAAGCACGTTCAAAACACACATTCAAATATTCAAAGCATCCAATCAACACATCACTCCTAAATTTTGCCTACCCGAACCTATATTGTCTATCCATTTCAACATATCATAAATCTATCACATTTATGCTTATTCCGAATTAAACAAAAAGACAACAAAAAAAAATTAATCTACATTCACCTTTTATCAATTTGTCAATTCCACCCCCCGCTAGCTTCATTTTTATCAATTACACCAAAATTACTCCCATTTATTTCACATATCACCGTAATCATACCGTTTAGCACATAATCATGACATCAACCAAATCCAACAATCATACTTACCATACACATAATCACAACATCATTATACCAAATAAAGATGAAATAAGGAACAAGAGTTATAGAGATGGACCTTCCGAATGTTCTCGATTGATTAAGAATAGAATAAAGATATTCCAGAACCTCAAAGAATACCATAAAATCTCGACTATGATCCAGATCCAACCTGATAACCTTCGAACTCCAATCTGAAACCCCGAAACCAAACAGTAATCAAGTTTCTAAAATCAGTACGAGGATCGACAAGCCCACAACGAAGTTGCAATAGAGTAAACAGGACCTGTACTTAAACGACTAAAATGAATTGATTTTAAGATGAAGAAGGTCGGTGAGTTCGAAACCCGATGGGCCTATCACCGGAATCAAGTTGAGAGGGCTAATTTCAGCTAGCTTGACGACTGATTTGGGCTTTTCTACATCGTGGGGTGCGAGCTATGAGTCAGCTGTGTTCGAATCTGGTGAAATAGTATCCAATTCTAGCGAATCAGTAGCTGGAAAGCTTGAGGTTGACCGGATTCATTTATTTTTCCTCATTCTTTTTCTAACGAGTGTATGTGTGTGTCGTGAGAGAGATGCGCGTGAGAGTGACGATGGAAGTTTCTTGAAAAGGGTTCTGTCAATGGTGATTGTTCTTGGGGAGATTTTTTTAGTGAATGAAGAAGAAAATCATGACCAAGAAAGAAAAATCCCCCCCTTTCTCTCGTGTCCTCTCAATATATTCCCAAAAAGGAAAGAAAATATTAAGGGGCCTTGTGGGGTCAGGATGAAGGGGGTATGGGTATCTTTTCTAGAAAATTCCTGGAAGTTGCCCTTTTGTGTATTTCTTTGTTTGATAAGGGAGGGGTCACGTGAGGTGGGGGTAGGAGAAGTAGAGGTTAGGATGTGTTGTCAATTTCTAATAGGGAGGATTGTTTAGTTGTTATTAAAAGAATATTTTTTGGATTAGGTATGTTAGGGCTTTGTTATTTTGTCATTTTGTGGAGGGATAATTACACAGGGTAGGGCACGTGGTAATACGAGGGTAAAAAGGACGGATAGATTGAGTCTTCGGGAGGGGCAAAATTAGGTGTCTACATCATGCCCCCTTTGAATATAAATACTAAGTGTTTTCATATAAAGAAGTAGACAACGAGACAGAATTTTATCCCGATCATTATTTGAACGAAGAAATAGAAGGAAGAAGGACAACCACATCTTGACTTAGGACACTCCTACGTACCCAAGTTATGAGGGAATCAAGTGAAGGGTATCTCAAAGGATTGGAAGAAGATAGACCATACCGAGTTAGAGAGTCGAGTGAGGTTCCATCGAGGTTCCGATTTGTAGCTCTGTTATTACATCACAAATGAAAATTATAAGTTAAAACATAAATAAATTTATAAAAATCCTATCTATGCGGCTTCTTTTGGACTCTTGACTTGAGTTTCGTCACCCTATTCTTCAGGCGGGCTCCTGACTTGCAATTTATTCATCTTGTTGCTTGACTTTCAACTTGTTCACCTTGTTGTTTGACTTTTAATCTCTTAATCTTGTTACTTGACTTTCAATTCCATCACTTTGTTCTTCAGGCAAGCTCTTGACTTTCAATTTTTCAATTTGTTGACTTTCAATTTCTTCACGTTGTTGTTTGAATTTCCAATTATTCGACCTGTGCTTCGGGCGGGCTCCAATGTTGCTTGAATTATCAAAACAAGGAAGTGCATCTTCTTACAAATTTTGCCTGAATTACCCAAACAAGGAAGTGCGTCTCCTTATAGATGTTGCTTGAATTACCCAAACAAGGAAGTGTGTCTCCTTACAGATGTTGCTTGAATTACCAAAACAAGGAAGAGCATCTCCTTACAAATGCCGGTTGAATTACACAAACAAGAAGGTGCGTCTCCTAACAAATGCTACTTGAATTACCCAAACAAAGAAATGCATCTCCTTACAAATGTTGCTAGAAATACCCAAACAGAAAAGTGTGTCTCCTTACCAATGCCTCTTGAATTAGCAAAACAAGAAAGTGTGTCTCCTTACCAATGCCGCTTAAATTACCAAAACAAGGAAGTGTGTCTCCTTACCAATGTTGCTTGAATTACCCAAACAAGGAAGTGCGCCTCCTTACAAATATTGCTTGATTTGTCCAAATAAGGAAGTGTGTCTCCTTACAAATGTTGCTTGAATTGTCCAAACAAGGAAGTGCGTATCCTTACAAATGTTGCTTGAATTATCTAGATAAGGAAGTGCGTCTCCTCACAAATGTTGCTTGAATTCACTAAACAAGGAAGTGTGTCTCCTTACAAATGCCGGTTGAATTACCCAAATAAGGAAGTGTGTCTCCTTACAAATGCCACTTAAATTACCAAAACAAGAAAGTCCATCTTCTTACCAATGCAGCTTGAATTACCCAAATAAGGAAGCGCATCTCCATACCAATGCTGCTTGAATTGTCAAACCAAGAAAGTATGTCTCCGAGGGATATAGGATAATGATTTTTTTACCATGATTTGATTATCAAATCTATGCAGCAACTTTGCTTCCTGCATTTGTAGAAGTGAGGCATTGCAGCCCTTGATATTTATGCTATGAAGTCCTTGCTTTGAAGGTAATATGTTTCCTGCTTCATCAAACAAAACTTGTGAGTTTAAAACATGATGGATGATTTGTGGCTTTAGCTTTCACGGCGATCACTCTTGCCCTTGTCACATTTAACCTTGCTTTCAACCATTAGCATATATCATTGACTTGCTGAATCATTGACCTGAACTCAAATTATTAAAGAGTGACTAAAACAAACATAATATCTCTGCTTTGCCATGCTTCTCAGATAGACTCTTTGAACCTTGGTAGTTCCATGAGTTTCCTGACTTCTCTGTTGAAAAACCTTTCTGTATGACCTTTTTTGGCTCACAATTATGTCTCTTTCATGTGCTAGCTTTTTTCTTGCTTTGGGCAATTAAAAAAGCTGATAGCCAGTTTTGAAATCTTTTCTCACTTATTTTGACACGGACTTGACTCAAAGACAAGAAACGCAAAAAAAGAATGACAATTTTTGTTTGGATAATTGACTCAAGAAATATAAAATAAAAATAAAGAGTAGAAAGAAAAAACAATGATTGTCCCTTTTTGAAACAAAGAAATGAAAAATTCATTTAAAAATGACAGTCAACACTAATGATTATGCCATGCATTTTGGATTAAGCAGCTTGATCTTTTCATCCAAACTTTCTACCCATTGTTGTTGAGTTAATGGCCTTGAAACTAAATTGCTTCCTTAGGTCAATTGGATTTAAGACCCCATTTGGCTAGTGGTACCTTGAAGGGTTTTCCCCTAATGAGACTCTCTTATCTTCATTTCCCTTAACTCACAGTCATCTTATGGTGCCCGTGAGGGTTTTGACCAATAAGATTCTCTCATTTTTATCTCTCTCTCAACTTACCATCGTCTTACGGTGCCCGTGAGGATTTTCACCAATAAGACTCTCATTTTTATTTCTCTCCTGATTCCTTATGCTGAGAAAGACAAGTAGTTCTCAAATGCATCATCATATCCATTTCATGCTTAGCCTTAACATCCTCAAAGATTTATCTAAAGGTTTTTCTTTGGTTGAAACTTGGCTTTTGGATAGGGTTAGAAAGAAAGGATGGCATGGGGCCCAAACGACACTTGAAAAGTGGGGTAGGACTTAAAACTTTTGGAATCGACTCAAACAATGAGGATTAAATCATGCCCCATTTTCTTTTGACTGGGTGACTCTAAATTATTTATTTAGTTGGACTGAGCCATTAGTAGGGCAGCCTACGTATCTCACCTCCGAGAGAGGAGAATCAGGTTATGCGTAGTTCTGGCAACTTGTTTTGCATGATTTAGACTTTTGATTTTTTTTCTTTTATTGACACTCTTTTCTCTTTGGATATTTCTGACTCTATTTGTCTTGACACTTTTTTTTCTTGGACATATTTTCTTTTTTTTCTCTTTTTTTTCTCTTTTTTTTGACTTTATTGTTTTGCTCGATACTTTTTTTTTAGCTTTGTTGACTCTATCTTGATTCCGAAAGAGGTGTATGAAAGAAAATAAAACTAAGGCTCAAATGGGGGTAAACAAAGAATGACACAATGTTTGGATAGCTGAATGAAATGCCTTCATCATATCAATCCTTAAAAATGCAAGTACATACACAATCTTTTTAAGCATTAACTTTGATTGAGTCTATGTGTCACTACTCCTTTTGTAAACTCTACCTTTGTTGTACATTCCTCACATTGAATGACTCATGCTTTCGTGGAGCTAATTTTCTTTCTGTTCACGCAGTCACTATTTGACCTAATTGAGCCATGTCGTTCAATTGATGGCCAAGTTATTCTTGTGATTCTCAAAATAATTGCCTTAATTTTCAAATAAGGCTTGAACTTGTCACCAAATTCTCAGCACTCTACCTATTTTCTCAGATGCTCTCTTTTTTTAACTTTAACCCTCGATTCCATGTTCATGCTTAAACTGGATTTTAAGATCTGACTGAAAATTCCGATAGCATGTGATATC
The DNA here is from genome assembly GCA_030864225.1 of Capsicum baccatum var. pendulum. Classification (NCBI taxonomy): domain Eukaryota; kingdom Viridiplantae; phylum Streptophyta; class Magnoliopsida; order Solanales; family Solanaceae; genus Capsicum; species Capsicum baccatum. The sequence goes on from CM061558.1 coordinate 141,350,261, forward strand.
ACTAGAATCAACATAACATGCACTATGTGAAGAAAACAAACAAACAACATATATTTGAACACAAAGGGAAAAAAGGGACACTCTATTTAATTGAAATAAAAGATAGAGGGTTCGAACATAAACGACAAAGGGACAAAACAAGTTAAATCTCGAACTACAACCCTGAAATACTTCTGAAAACAGAAAAGAAAAGAAAATAAACTATCAGACCTCTTCCTAGTAGGGAGAGGGGTGACTTATCAATTGCTCATCCTAACAACTTAGCCAATGGTTCGCCTATCAACATGACTGGAGCTTCCCTCACTATCAATGTTCTGCACCATAATTGATCCATCTTGAATCATCTTTTCAATTTCTCTTTTCAAATCTCGACAATCTTCAATACACCCTTTATTTTTGTCCAAAAGATTAATTTTATGGTTTGAAAGGGTTTTTATTATTAAAAGTGACAAAAGATGAAAATTTGTTTCGAAAAGGACTATTTATAATTAAATTAGGAGTCACCACTTGACATAAATCGGGTGTGACAATTCATCTTTGGAAATCTTTTTTCAAAACGGTTTGACTCTAAAACTGATCCGCGAACAGAGATTCCAGTTAAGGTATTCTGTTGACCGAAGGGAAGGTGTTAGGCACCCCTCGATCCTGTGGTTTGACCACGGTCGCTTTGGTGAAGTGTATCGGCTAATTTGACACTAAGAATGTATGCACTACATAAACACACAGAAACTAAACAAATCACACAGAATTCAAAACCAAAATAATGTAGAGTCCAAATTATAGAGTCCAAAATAAAAATGTACAGAAAGGGAAAACCTATTCTATTCTAAACTAATCCTAATTACACTCCCGTGATTTAGTCCATCAAATGTTCTTAACCTTGACCATGCGTCGTCTTCAAGTACAACTTGCTCGGGGCATTCCCCAAATAAAGCAATGCAGATACCTCGGGGCATTCTCCGATCGAATGAGTACATTTTCCAATTGCGATAAACCAAATCCATTCAACACATATCTCAAACATTTCACCAATTTCACAATCCATGAGTTTGCCTACCCCTTATTGCTTGCCTAACAATCTACAACTTAAAACATGATACTATCGAACTTAACAAAGTTGACGTTCATTCTGAATCCGGCAATCATCGCTAAACCAACATAAATCAATATTCATTTTTAATAATTTTTTATCTTTTTTCCAAAATCCAACTTAACCCCAAATCAACTGCGTGATTAACATACTTCACACCAGGATTAACAATCAAATAACACGAGTAAAATAACTTCAATCAAATTCAACCAAAAATCACACCATTCAAAAATATTCACACAAAAAAGAGATAAGAGATATAGAATTGGACCTCAATCGTTCATTTTATTCCAAAATTGGTAATGGATTGGAATTCACGAGCAACGGAACCTCGACCCAACTGGAACCTCAACGTCGAACCTACAACTTGAACAAACCCAACTTCTTAAATCAAATACCAACGACTAAACTGAGCCTATTTTGAGCTTCACAATGAGAATCAATGACATCCGTTACCCGAACCTGATTCGTAGCGCCATCAATAATTTTGATTGCTAATTTGGTTCTTTTTTATGGATTTAAACGATTGTTTTCAGGTGTTTTTTGGAGACCCGTCACCAAGAAAATGGATCCGATGATGAAACAGTCTCTCTTCTGTTCTCACTATCTCTCTCATGTCTCTCACTCTCAATCTCCTATATATTTATTCATTCCCTTTTCCGCTCTCAATCCCCATTTTCCCACTCTTTTATTAGTTTCGGGTGTCGATGGAAGGGTGAGATTATATGGGTTCGGAGCTGCCTATTACAAGTGTGGTATCTGGGTGTGAGTGGATTCTCTTTTCATATTGAGGTATCTTGGTGTGAGTAGTGTCTATATCTGTCAATTGAATTGAAGAATGGAAGGTGTTCGTGAAATAGAATTGTGGTGAATGTACTGTGTGTTTTTCTGGAGAAGAAAGGGAAAAAATGGGGTCCCTCTTATTCTCTCCCTCTCCATTCCTTTTCCCTGAAAATATCATTTTCTACACTCTTAGCTTTCCCAACCACTTTCTCTAGCTCTTCTAGCATACTAGGCTTCTTAGTAAGAAATTTTGGCGGTCTACTTAATTTAACGGTAGGCTCAAGAGTATAACAATGATCATCAAGAGTATTGAACGTGGATTCACTAGTGGACTGGGGAAGCACAATTGTTGGATTGATAGCCAAAGTGAAAGTCTTAGTAGAAGGTTGAGCAACAAAAGCACAGACGGTATGTGGTGCTGTGAATGTAGTAGACTTATACCGAGGAACTAAAGAAAGAGTGGTGGAAGTATTAAGGTGCATTTAACATGGAATGGATTCTGAGGCATGCTATGGTGCATCAACAACAGTAGAAAATTGACTTTTTGATTTTGGTGGAAGACTTAAGGTATTTGCAGGGTCAAAAGTAGGGAACGGAGCTGGAGGCATCCCACTGACCCAAGCTCAGTACATTTCCACCATTTGTTGTCTCAGTCTCAAATTCTCTTTCTTTAAACTCTGAATTTCCTGACTCTTTGTTTCGTCCATGGTGCCACTCTCTATATCCTTGTTGGACACAACTAAACCTTCCTTGGATTTGGTGTGATATGGAGGACCAGCAAGGAAGCCACAAACCAACCACCTTAAACTAACTGAACAAGAGGCAACAAATATGTTAGAGTTCAACCTTTTTCAAAATCTCTTTTTTTTTTTTTTTTAAAAAAAAAAAGATCACCGAACCCAAGAAGGGCGCCTACGTATCTCACCCCCCGAGAGGGGAGAATCAGGTGTGCGTAGTTCGTGAAGTCTTACCAAAATGGCTAATTAAACTCTTTGTTTTCTTTCTTTTTTTCTTTTTTCTCAAAACTTTAAGAAGAAAATAACAATTTGTCAAAAGAATTAACGAAAATGTTTTTCGAATTTTTCAGCTTTAACATCCCTATACAAAGTGAAATCTATGATTACCAAAGATTTTTTTTTTCTGGGGGGGGGGGGTTAGTTTTAAATTTCATATGAAAATGAAACCTGAACCTATTAAATGAAAATCTTTTTGCAGTTTTCTTTTAAAGATGTACATGAAACACTTACTCTAAATAAAGAGTCAAGAAAATCTTTTTGGATTTTTTTCAAATAAAATCCCCAAACCAACAATAGGCTGCCTACGTATCTCACTCCCGAAAGAGGAGAATCAGGGGTGCGTAGTTCGTCCAGATTGGACAATTAAGGATTAAATGAAAAACTGAACCCTGAATTGAGAGACACGACTAAAGATAGACGATGAAAATAAAATCTTTTTTGGGGTTTTAATTAGAAACTAACACCAACAACTATGAAAGAAAAAATCTTTTTGATATTTTCGTTATATAAAAATGTACAAAGCTCCTATTGAAAGAAAAAAATATTTTTGGAGTTTTCGAATTGTGAATACGTAATAAATAAAAGGAAAATGTTTTTAACGTTTTTGATTTTTTGGGAAATGAGTGCAAAATTTTAAAAAATGTTTTTTTTTTGAATTTTTGAATTGTGAAAAACAAATCTTCAACAATTTCCTTTTTTCAACAATTTCCTTCCTACACACGTTGCTTCAAACTCATGCTTTTGCCCAAATCAGTCTGTCAAATGACCTCGTAACCCTAAAAAATGCAACATTTAACACGTAGAGATGCTTTAGAGGTGAGTTTCCTACAAAGGACCAAGTGAGCCCCGCTAGGTCTTCAATATGATACACATAAACATGACCTAAAGGTTAACCTACGATGGGGTTCACTAACAAGGCTGTTTGGGGGAGCGTATGGTCGATAGTGGCTGCTTTGCTTTCCACCTACTCCATAACACCGACGGCTTCCCCCCTAAAATAAGGGTGACTCAACTAAAATTCGTGTACAACACGTGTACTACAGACTTGTTGCAGAAAGAATGACTCAAGTTATGCATATGATGCCGGATATAAAGCGGTAACACATAAGATAAAAACTGTAAACAAAGAGCACGTAGGCACTCAACAGTGATAATACAATAACACAAACAAAATGTCTATACACCTATAGTGCCAAACTAAATCGATACAACTCCAAAATAAACCAGAGATTCTGGGTTCGATCCCCAGCAGAGTCGCCAGAGCTGTCATACCCCTTTTTTTTCAAAAGATTAATTTTATGGTTTGGAAGGGTTTTTATTATTAAAAGTGACAAAAGATGAAAATTTATTTCGAAAAAAATTATCTACAATTAAATTCAAAGTCTCCACTTGACATAAATCGAGTGTACCAAATCACCTTTGGAAATCCATTTTCAAAACAGTTTGACTCTAAAACTGCTTCGCAAATTGAGATTCCGATTAAGAAATTCTGTTGACCGAAGGGAAGGTCTTAGGCAACCCTCGATCCCGTGGTTTGACTACGGTCGCTTTGGTGAAGCGTATCGGCTAATTCGACACTAAGAATGTATAAACCACATAAACATACAACAACTGAACAAATCACACAGAATTCAAAACCAAAATAATTTAGAATCCAAATTATACAGTCCAAAATAAAAATGTACAAAAAGGTAAAACCTATTCTATTCTAAACTAATCCTAATTACGCTCCCGTGCTTTACTCCATCCAATGTTCTGATCCTTGACCGTGCGTTGTCTTCAAGTACAACTTGCTCGGGGCATTCCCCAAATAAAGCAATACAGATACCTCGGGGCATTCTCCGGTCGAATGAGTACATTTTTCAATTGCGATAAAGCAAATCCATTCAACACATATCTCAAACATTTCACCAATTTCACAATCCATGAGTTTGCCTACCCCTTATTGCTTGCCTAACAATCTATAACTTAAAACATGATACTATCGAATAATTTTGATTGCTAATTTGGTTCTTTTTGATGGATTTAAATGATTGTTTTCAGGTGTTTTTTGGAGACCCGTCACCTAGAAAATGGATCCGATGATGAAACAGTCTCTCTTCTGTTCTCACTATCTCTCTCGTGTCTCTCACTCTCAATCTCCTCTATATTTATTCATTCCCTTTTCCGCTCACAATCCCCATTTTCCCACTCTTTTATTAGTTTCGGGTGTCGATGGAAGGGTGAGATTACATGGGTTCGTCGCTGCCTATTACAAGTGTGGTATCTGGGTGTGAGTGAATTCTCTTTTCATATTGAGGTATCGTGGTGTGAGTAGTGTCTGTATCTGTCAATTGAATTGAAGAATGGAAGGTGTTCGTGAAATGGAATTGTGGTGACTGTACTGTGCATTTTTCTTGAGAAGAAAGGGAAAAAAAATGGGGTCCCTCTTATTCTCTCCCTCTCTATCCCTTTTCCCTGGAAAGATTATCAAGACGGTGGGCCCTTCTATTCCCCTATTGATATGGTTAATTGGGAGTATATTGTTTCTGCCATTCCCTACGGGTCCTATGGTGTGTATTGATTTTTTAAGAAAGAAAAACAAAAATGGTCATGCGGTCCTTCCTGGAAGGTTCCTCTTTTGTCTTGTAGTCCTTTTCTTTTTCTTTGTGGTCAAGAAATGTGAAAGGGAGGGGGTCAAATGGGTACGGGTATGGGTTGGTGAGGGTGGTTAGGTGAGGGGTGGGTTGTTGTTTTTTTAATTGGAGGGGTAATGTTTAGATGTTCATTTTTGATTGAGTGGATTGTTAGAATATTAGAATAAGACAACGTTTGTTATTTTTGTATTTTTGTGAGGTATAATTAGATGATTGAAGGTACAAGATAGGATAAGGTAAAAAATAAAAAAATACTTTCGAAAAAAAATAAAATTACGTGTCTACAACTATGACCCTGAGCATCAAAATTGTTTTGATGAAATTTTAACTTTTCAAAGTCGCCATTTAATTTTGAAAAAGAATTAAGAAACCTTTTTATCTTACTTCAAAGGATTCAAACCAGAAAAATTATTTTAAGTTAGAGATTCTAAATAAATGATTCCTATTAACGTTTTAGGAAGGTATTAGGCACCTAAAACGTCCGCTAACTTACGATTATTCAGATTGTTTGAAAATCGTCTTTTAATTGACTTGTAAAAGATTGATTTGTTGAGAAGTGATCGATTAGGGAAAAGTTTTTTGCAAAATTAGTTTTATAGCGACTTAGTTAGGAATTTAATTAGGTTCGGAAATGGAGCACGTAAGCAGGCAAATAGCAGAAAAAGGGGAAAGGGAAAAGGAGGGAAGTAATGATTTAGGCTTTAAGCCCAAATCGTTGACCCTGTCCTAAACTAGTTGGGTTTTTCACCCATAACCTGTCCTAATTCTATGTTTTCAAGCCTTTTTTGCTCGAGTTATTCTCCACCTGTATTAAGTACAACTTTGGCTTCGAGGCCTAAATAAATAACTAAACAAATAAGGAAATAAATACGACAACGATAAATGAATAACGACAACAAACAAGGAAATAGAAATGAGGCTCGTGGCTCGTTGTTGCTTTAAGAATGGGATTTTAACCCATTATTCCTCTTTTGACTTCTTGCATCCATATGCTATGCAATTATTTTTAAGGGGGAGCTTCGAAATTGACTCGAGAATAATGGGCCTCAACGGCCCATATCGATAATGCAAAATGAAAATAGTCCATTTGGGACATAAAGTGCGTCCACATGCAAAGAAAATAAAAAGGAATTAGTATATGTGCAAAATGTCACAGATTAACAAGCTATATGATTTCTGCTATTTTTAAGCATACTCATGCACAATAACAACAACAACAACAACAAACTCAGTGTATTCCCACCTGGTGGGGTCTGGGGGGGGGGGGGTAAGATGTACGCAGTCCATACCTCTACCTCTAAAGAAGTAGAAAGACTGTTTCCGAAAGACCCCCGACTCAAGACACAAGATACCACACAATTACAAAGCAAAACACCAAACGAGGTTACAAAAATATATAACATAAATACGGCATCCAAAAGTGAAAGTGAAAGTGAAAGTGAAAGTAAAAGTAAAAGAAAACAAAGGAGAGCACCCAGGTCCGTACTAAAACAAGGGACGCGGAAACATAACCAGGATACTACCCCCAGCAAGTAATTCCCTACACAAGCGACCCATACTGGCCCTAGTCCTCTAGTCCTCTGCCCTAATTCGCATCCTCCAGACTTTCCTATCTAGGGTCATGTCCTCGGTGAGCTGTAACTGCTCCATATCCCGCCTAATCACCTCACCCCAGTACTTCTTCGGCCTACCCCTACCCCGCCTAAAACCATCCATCGCCAGCCTCTCACACCTACGAACCGGGGCATCCATGCCCCTCCTCTTCACGTGACCGAACCAGCTCAATCGGACTTCCCGCATCTTGCACTCCACCGGGGTCACACCAGCCTTCTCCTTGATAGTCTCGTTCCGAACTCTATCCCCTCTAGTCAGCCCACACATCCAGCGCAACATCCGCATCTCTGCCACCTTCATTTTTTGGATGTGGGACTTCTTAACTGGCCAACACTCAGCTCCATACAACATGGCCGGACGGACTACCACCCTGTAGAATTTGAACTTAAGCTTGGGCGGCACCTTCTTATCGCACAGCACCCCCGACGCGAGCTTCCACTTCATCCATCCCGCCCCAATACGGTGCGAGACATCCTCGTCAATGTCCCCGTTTCCCTGGATCACGGACCCGAGATACTTGAAACTATCCCTCTTACATACCACCTGTGATTCCAACTTCACTACCACCTCATCCTCCAGCCTCATGTCATTAAACTTGCATTCCAAATACTCTGTCTTGCTTCTGCTCAACCTAAACCCTTTAGACTCAAGAGTTTGTCTCCACACCTCTAATTTATCATTCACACCCCCTCGAGTCTCATCAATCAGAACTATATCGTCTGCGAATAGCATACACCACGGCACCTCCCCTTGAATCCGCCGCGTCAACACATCCATTACCAAGGCAAACAAAAAGGGGCTAAGAGTAGATCCCTGATGCAATCCTGTCAAGACGGTGAAATGCTCTGAGTCTCCTCCCGCCGTCCTCACCTGAGTTTTTGCTCCCTCATACATGTCCTTAATTGCTCTGATATAAGCCTGCGGAACTCCACTCACCTCCAAGCACCTCCAAAGCACCTCCCTGGGGACTTTATCATATGCCTTCTCCAGATCGATAAACACCATGTGCAGGTCCTTCTTCCTTTCCCTATACTGCTCCACCAGCCTCCGCACCAGGTGGATTGCCTCCGTCGTCGAGCGGCCAGGCATAAACCCAAACTGGTTTTCTGAGATAGACAATATCCGTCTCAGCCTCACCTCGACCACTCTCTCCCAAATCTTCATAGAGTGACTCAATAACTTAATCCCTCTATAGTTATTGCAACTCTGGATGTCCCCCTTATTCTTATAGAGAGGGATCATGGTGCTCCACCTCCAAGCCTCGGGCATCTTTGCCGTCTTGAAGATTTCGTTAAACAATCCAGTCAACCACCTTACACCAGCCTCTCCAACGAACTTCCAAAACTCCACTGGTATCTTGTTCGGCCCCGTCGCCCTACCCCTTCGCATCCTGCGAACAACCTCTCTAACCTCTTCTACCCTAAAGCATCTACAATAACTAAAATCCCGACACTCCTCTGAGTGTTCCAGTTCCCCTAACTCAATAGCTCTATCCCCTTCGTCATTCAAGAGCCTATGGAAGTACGACTGTCATCTATCCTTAATGTGGCCGTCCTCCACCAACACTCTACCGTCCTCCCCCTTAATGCACCTCACCTGGTCGAGGTCACGCCCCTTCCTCTCCCTAGCCTTAGCAAGTCTAAACAACATTTTCTCCCCTCCTTTCCCCTGTAACCCTGCATACAAGCGCTCGAAGGCGGTCGTCTTAGCTGTCGTGACAGCTAACTTAGCCTCTTTCCTAGCAAGCTTGTACTCCTTCCTATTTACCCGCTTCTCTTCTTCGTCCTTACTCTCAACCAACTTAGCATACGCCCCTTTCTTGATCCCCACTTTCTTCTCCACCTCTTTATTCCACCACCAATCCCCCCGATGGTGCCCGGCTCGGCCCCTAGAAACACCCAACACCTCACTTGCATTCTCCCTGATGCACCTCGCCGCCCTATCCCACATACTATCCACGTCCCCCCTACACTCCCAGACCCCCATACCCGCCAACTTCTCCCCTATCTCCCATGCCTTCACTGGCGTCAAGCCGCCCCACTTAATTCTAGGTCTACCCTCCTTACTCCTCCTCTTTCCAATCCTCTTAATACCCAAGTCCATAACCAAGAGCCTATGTTGGGTCGAAAGATTCTCACTCGGGATAACCTTACAGTCCCTACACAACACCCTATCCCCTTTCCGAAGCAACAGAAAGTCAATCTGGGTCCTGGCTACCGTGCTTCGAAAGGTGATCAGGTGATCGTCCTTCTTCGGGAAGCTCGAGTTCACCACCACTAGCCCAAAGGACCTCGCAAACTCCAAAAGAGTAGTCCCCTCTTCATTTCTGTCCCCAAAACCAAAACCACCATGCACATCACCAAAGCCTCCCGGTAACGCCCCGATGTGCCCGTTGAAGTCTCCTGCTACAACAATCTTCTCCGAGCTAGGCACGCCTCTCACCACCTCCTCCAAATCCTCCCAAAACCGCATTTTCTCCTCCCCCTCCGAGCCCACATGGGGCGCGTAAGCACTACACACGTTCAGGGTAAACCCCCGAATGACCAACTTAATAGTCATCAACCTATCGTTGATCCTCTTCACCTCCACGACCTGACCTCTAAGCTCTTCATCTACTAAGATGCCAACTCCATTCCTACGCCTCTCGCTCCCAGAGTACCACAACTTGTAACCATCCACATCCCTAGCCTTAGACCCTACCCACTTGGTCTCCTGGACACACGCAATATTGATCCTCCTCTTCCTAAGAATCTTCACAAGTTCTATGGACTTACCCTGAAGGGTCCCTATATTCCAAGACCCAACTCTCAGCCTACCCCCGCTACCCGGGCGCCCTCCTCTACCACCCCCGCTGCCAAACCTTGGACTCCTTCCCACTCCCGCCCTTTCCACATCCCCCGCCCCTACAACATCCCCACGCCCCAACCCCCTTGAACATGACCCTATCCAACCATTACCGCCCACAGCCACTACTACGATAGAATATAAGAGAATATACTCATGCACAATAAAAAAAACGAAAATAATTCTTAGCAAGTAAAGTAAAAAAAATCTTTTAAATGCCTCGAATGGTCCCGAAAAGTATGCTAAAGAGAGATTATGAAGGAAATAATGCAAGAGAAAACTACGAGGAATAAAGGATGAACTCTTTGATGTAAAAGAGATCATTCTCCTGAAGCATAACCATGCTAAAATGGGCAACAGACTACACTTACGACAAACGCAAAAACATAATTATGTATAAACTAGTGTAATATGTAAAATAAACTAACACCACTAACCACAAGACAATACTACCACCACGAGATAATACTAAAACTTCCTATCGAAAACCATAGACATTACTCAACCCTTCAAACATAGCTTTAAACCCAATGTGAAATAATTTGTATATATTCATCAGATCACAATGTGACGTAACAAAAAACTGAAAGCAAAATAGAAAGGCTTTCTTTAAAACTAAGTCGAAATCAAACAAAAGAAAGTTTCAAAAATATTTTCGTATTCTAAAAAGCTGCTTTACATCAACTTACAAAAATAACATTGGAGTAAAAAAAAAAGAAAATTTCTTCAGATTACAACCTGAAACAACAAGAACCCTCCAATATCCCGAAATACTAATTCATTCATAAAATGCATCGAATGCAAGCAAATCCTAGAACCCGACGCACCAGTTTATAAAATACAACCAGCATAGCAATTTTATATATGAGAATGCACCAGATTTGTATATAGGAAGGCAAAATCCCAGAGCGCCATTTCATTCATAAAATGCAACCAATTAGACATTCAGCCCTTAAACATAGCGACATATTACTATAAAATGCTTCGTTGTAAAGAACCTCGGCATGGGTGAAGTCGAGAGATATTAAAGCAGCATCACAAGGATTTCAATAAAGTTCAAAACCATAAGCAGGCAACGAGCAAGAAAATCAATTCTGACAGAACTGTGCATTATCAAGAATGAAACTCTCTTTTTCTTTTGACTGTTAGTGCAGGCGGATAAATAAAATTGCAAATCTAATTAACCATCTGGATAAGGGGAAGCGAATAACTTATTAGTTAGATTTCAAAAAAAAAGTTCTTTTCGATTCAAAATTTAAACCTGCTAAGGTATATGGAGCCCATACCCCTGCCTTGGACATGGTAGAGAGGATATCTCCCATAGACGCATAGACTCGGGATGCATAGAATCATCAAACGAAATGGAATAGCACAAGATTTCACCCGAACCAGTAACAACTACAAAAAATTCGTGCATTTACTAATAACAGTATCTTTCCAAATGGTGTGTACCGCATTCACTAGGCAAGGAATCAAGTATGCAAACTTAATGCTAGACATAATTTAAACTTCTTTTCAAATTGCATGAGAAACACAGAATTGAGCTCAATTTTGGCATGAACAGCAGGTTGTATTTTTAATGAGGCTTAGTTCAGAAAAGGGACCAATTTTCACATAGGAAGCAAAGGAAAATAATGAAAACTCATGGATAATGCACACAAAAAAAAGGTATGAAAATCAACCCTCGCATTCGTTGCTGCTCATGGCTTAGAAAGCCTCCAATCAACAACATTCCCGACAACTACGACTTTTATCAACCAAATAAAACACTTTTAAGACTATTCTAAAATAAAGAAGGAAACGAAGAACACACAATATCACTAAACCTTGAAATAGTCTATCAAACAATATCAACCGTAACCCAAGATGCAACTTTAAGTAAAACGATCTGTGATGAAGTTAATCAAAATGAACAAAAAAAAAACATATTTTCAAGCAAAAGTGCAAACAACTAGAGACACCGATAATCACAAAGATACTACGACCTTCACAGCTTCTATAGCTATTCTCGGCAAACACAAACCACAATATAAGCATTCTAACGAAGAAGATAAAGCAGGAATAAAGAGAACTATAGCAGAAGTTAAGAATGGGAAGGATGTTACCGCCTTTGGGGCAGCAAAACGGGACTTTCGAGCTATCAGAAACTCGTTGCTACTGGAATCTCACGACGTACACCACCAACAGAGCGTACCCCCAGATTTTCACACTGGATATCTTCCTACCTTTACTCAGAAACCTTTTCAAAACCCATAGAATTTCTAACCAAAGTTTCGAGCGCAGAAACAGAGAAAAATAATCCTTGAAATTTCTTGACCTTAAAAAAAAACAAATGGTGACTAGGAAAATAAAATTTCCCCCCTCTTTCAAACTAGATATTTCCCAACCCCAAGGGATTTTTCCTCTTCTTCTTTTGACTAAAAAAAGATCTAAACCCTCAACTCCCTTAATCCCTCTGAGAACCAACCCCCCCCTCCCCAACATTGACCCAAGAGGTTTTCTTATAGGGCACCAATTCAGGGTCCTCTTCTGAATTTTTGAAAGAGGATCTTCGTGAATATTCCTTTTGGATTAGGTTTTTGCCGAAAAAAATCCGTACTCACTTGGCGTTGCTCTCTACCAATCCAAAATACACAGCCAATGAGGGATGAGGAATCAAAATTTCCTCTTCAACCAATAAAAAAAATGCCATGGATGTACGAGTGCGTACCAATTGTACTGCGGTTTACGGGATTGAGACGTTGGAGGTGTACATAAGCTTGTTATATACGATTATTGGAACCCCCGTGGTATGAAACCACCAGCTATTCATGTGAGGAGCACGTTCGAACCGAAGGAAAGGGGAACCGCGGGGTGCGTTGGGTCGTATCGGGTTGGAATCGGGTTAGGGTTTGATCGAATTCGGGTTGATGGGGTTATGTTATTCTAGATACATGGTACTGCTATTCTGTTAGGTTAAGAGGGAAATAGGAGAGATAGTTGGGCCGGATTAGGTGGTTTCGGTTAGGGCTGAAGTTGTTAAGGGATTGGTTTGGGCCTGAATAGCTAGTGGGTTGTTGGTTTTTGTTGCTGAATTAAAAGGGATTTGGGTTTAACATTGGGGTTAGTTAACAACACCTATTAAATCTAATTGAGTTATTAAATAGCCCTAATTAAACTTAACTAGATTAAAATAATCATGATTAAATTCAATTAAGAATAACTCAAATTAGACTTAATTGGATTAGAACAATCCCAATTAAAAAATAGCAATTTGGGATTAAGATTACAATTTAGGCAACTTATTTAAATTTTAACCAAATTGTATACCAATTGGTCAATTGTATTTACAATTGGGGCCATTTTGATTCCAATTAGAGTCAAATTTAATAAATTGGCTAAATCAAATCGAAATTCGACACGAATGAACCCCTTTGTTTAATCCTGAGCTTCTTCATTTAACCAAATCAACTAGAATTTCTTAAATCAATTATTCTTGAGATTAAAATATATTTAAACCAAGATTTTGATCATTTAAAATTATTTCAAGACAAACTTTGATTAAATTTGACATTTAATGTAAAAGATATTTAAGTAACAAAATTATATAATTTCGTATAGTCGAATACGATAGTATATAATCATCACTTAAAAAGACCAACATACCCTGATAAATGCTTTTGAAAATTTTCTTGGTTCGATAAAATAAAGGGTGTAATTTTATTAAAATCGAAGAAACTCGGAATCAAACTTAGTTTTGAAGGGCAAAAATTAGGTGTCAACAAGAATGATACACACATCGTGCATTAGGATCAAAATTTCTTAAACGTCGATTAGGAGTGTGCCCAAGAAGAGGAGTAATCATACCCCCTATCTCAATCTCTGGAAAAAACTGGCATACGATTCCCCATTAGGAGTGAAATTATCTTTTTCTTTCCTCCTCCTTGCGAACTCGGGCCTCGGATGAAACTTGGATTTAGAGGTTCCTTGGTAAATTTGTAGGGATCGAGGACGCCATTGTGGATAAAAAAACGGATAGGTACACATTTGTGCATTGTTCAAAGGATATTGAGGAAGTATAATAAAACTCCTTGGATCTTTAAAAAGAAACCTTGTTGTCGGTGAGTAAGTGGATTTGATATGTAAGCTGTAGATTGAGGCTGATAGTATTGATGGGTTGGACCTCTTAAACTCTGCTTTGGTCCTGGCACGACAATAAGTGCGTTTTCCTTTTTCTTTCCTTCAGTTTTTCTTGATTGATTGCAATATTGTCCTAAATGTTTCACAGAATCCTTCTGCCTAACATGTTCCTCAAATTTCGATATCTCAAAGCTTTGAAGAAGGCTGACACTTGAAGACATGCCCCAGTCTTTATATAAAACATCTTCTTTACCCACAAGTCCCAAAAAATGTTCCATATCATTTTCTACATTCTTTACTTTTCCCACCATTTTCTCTGACTTTTCTGGTATGCTAGGCTTCTTGGTAAAAAATTTTGGCGGTCCACTTAACTTAACTGTAGGCTCAAGAGTATAGAAATAATCATCAAGAGCCTTGAACATGGGTCCACTAGCAGATTGGGGCAGCACAACCGTTGGATTAATAGCCAATGTGGAAGCCTCAGAAGGGGATTGAGCAACAAAATCACAGACGACATGTGGTGTTGTGAATGTAGCAGGCTTATACTGAGGAGCTCGAGGAAAAGTAGTGGAAGCATTGTGATGCTTTTGGCTTGGAATGAATTTTGAGTCATGTTGTAGTGCATCAACAAAAGTAGGACACTGACTTTTTGATTTTGGTGGAAAACTCAAGGTATTTTTAGGATCAATAGCAGAAAATAGAGGAGGAGGTAACCTACTGGCCCAAGCTCGATGCATTTCTGTCATTTGTCGCCTTAGTCTCCTAATCTCTTACTTTAAACTCTTATTTTCATGACTCTTTGTTTGATCCATGATGTCACTCTCTATATCTTTGTTGGACACAACTAACCCTTTGAATTTGGTGTGATGTAGAGGACCAGCCATAATGACACAAACCAAACACCTTAAACTTCTGAACAAGAGGCAACAAATATGTTAGAGTTCAACATTTTCTTCAAAACCTTTTTTTTCTTTTAGAAAAGATCACCGAACCCAAGAAGGGCGCCTACGTATGTCACTCCTAAGAAAGGAGAATCAGGTGTGCGTAGTTCGTGAAGTTTTGCCAAAATGGCGAATCAAATTCTTTTATTTTTCTTTTTCTTGAAACTTTACGAAGAAAAGAAAATAACAAATTTTCAAAAGAATTGACGAAAATCTTTTTGCATTTTTCAGGTTAAACATCCCTATACAAAGTGAAACCTATGATTACCAAAAAAAATTCTTGGGGTTTTTAATTTAAATTTCCTACGAAGATGAAACTTGAACCTATTAAAGAAAAATCTTTTTGTAGTTTTCTTTTAAAACATGTATACGACACCTACTCTAAATGAAGAGTGAAGAGAATCTTTTTAGATTTTCAAATAAGATTCCCGAACCAACAATAGGTTGCCTACGTATCTCACTCCCGAGAGAGGAGAATCAGGGGTGCGTAGTTCATCCAGATACGACAATTAAGGATTAAATAACCGACTGAACCCTGACTTGAGAGACGCGACCACAAATAGAAGATGAAAAATAATAAAATCGTTTTGAGTTTTTAGTTTGACACTTCACATAAGACTATCACCAACAACTAGGAAAGAAAATTTTTTTTTGGTATTTTCATGAAATGTACAAAATTCCTACAATTTTTGCATTTTTCTTTTATAAAAAAATCCTATGAATGAAAAATCTTTTTTGAAGTTTTTGAATTGTGAATACTTGCTAAAGGAAACAAAAGAAAAATCTTTTGATGTTTTTGATTTTGACAAATGAGTGCAAAAGGTAAAAATCTTTTTGAATTTTTAGATTGTAAAGAACAAAAAAAAAACTATAAAAAAAACTACGAAACTCTTTTTCGATTCGCCTTTTTCTCTTTTTCCCTCTTTTTTTTTTAAAAGAAAACTTTTCCTTGCCTACACACTTTCTTTAATTCTAGCAAATGCCTTTGCCCAAATCAATCTGTCAAATGACCCCGTCACCCTCAAAGATGCAACATTTAGCACATAGGGATGCTTTAGAGATGAGTCTCCTACAAAGGACCATGTGGGTCTCGCTAGGTCTCAATATGATGTACATAAGTATGATCTAAAGGTTGACCAACGTTGGGGTTCCTAACAAGGCTTTTCGGGGGAGCATATGGTCGATAGTGACTGCTTTAGTTGTTCAACTACTCCATACCAGCCGACGGCTCCCCCTCCTAAAATAAGGGTGACTCAACTATAGGTCGTGTACATAGCGTGTACTACAAAACTTGTTGCAGAAAGAATTGACTCGGGTTATGCACATGATGCCAGTTATAAAGCGGTAACACGTAAGAGAAAAACTTTAACAAAGAGCACGTAGGCACTCAAAAACTATAGACACGTAATTTTGTGCCTTCCCCCCCCCCCCCCCCCCCAAAAAAAAAAGAAATAAAATAAAAATAATTTTTTTATTTCTATTTTTATTTTTATTTCATTTATTTTTATTTTATTTTTATTTTTATTTTTATTTTATTTTATTTTTATTTTTATTTTTATTTTATTTCTATTTGCATCCACTTCACCATGCCACCTCAACACCTCACTCCTCATTTTCCATTAGATACATGCAAAGAGCACACACCCTAATCATTTTGCCACACGCCACACTAATCTTTCCACATGCCATACCTAATTTTACACATGCCGCGCACATAAACCCACAAGCCACCAACGATATTCATACACATAGGACACAATATAAAGAAAAGCAAAAAAAAAATAAAAACAAAAGAGAGAGGGCCCACAGAAAAGATTAGGGAGGACTTTCATTTTCCATATGGAGATAAACGATTCTTCTCCATTCTTTTCTAGAGATTACATACAAATGGAGAGAAAGATGGCACACACTCACCATTCTCATATATAAAGCACCTCACTGCACGAAGAGGGGTTTTTTTTCTTTCTCTTCTACACACAGTAAAGCACACACATAGAGTAGAGAGGGACGGACAAACACTGATATACTTACCAGTGTACACCAACAACAACATTATGCCTAGAACAAATCAATATACTCACACGCATATCTTGATCGGAGAATCAAAAATGGGGCAAAGATTAAGTAAAAAGAGAGAGGAGGAGAGAGAGAGTAACAAAAGGATAAAGGGTTTTTGAGAAATTTGGTGAAGAAACAGCGAAATCAGTGCAATTCCACCAGAATTAGTGCCGGAATCTGATCGTAAAAATGCTAGGGGTCGTTGGGAAACATCATTATCGATCATTTACTCCTCTATTTCATCTCCGTCGAGCTCATCGAGGTTCAGAAAAGCTAAAGTCGTGAGCTCAACCTGTTGCACTTCCCTTTTTCTCATACCAAAACTCGACCCCGTCATTGAAAACTTATTGTTCTAACCAATACGAACAGAAAAATCGCCATCGACGACAATCTTGGTCATCCATTCAGTATCAAGTTCCTTTTCTTTGCCGAATTATTTGGGTCTAGGCTTGTTTTCAAACATGGGTTTTGCCATCGTTTTTGTCTTCAAAGTCAAAGTTTGTTTGTGATTTGGGTTTTGGAAAGAAAACAAACAAAAGGGCGAAATCGAAGCTTGGTTGGTTCGTTGTTGAGGTTCAAATCGAGGATTTTAGACATGGATCCTACCAGATTTAATTGAAATAATACATCAATCTTGAAAGTGGCATTGAGGTCCAATTCTACTCTTTCCCTTTTTTTATTTCATTGTTTATTATGTTTGGTGTGTTGGATTGACTATTGTGTGTTGTTTGATCCTTGTTGGTGATGAATGCGTGTTGATTTTGACTTGTGGTTGGTTTGCTTGATTATGGTTTGGTGAAATGGTATCTCGTTTGAGAATTGAAATTATTTGTTTGGGGCGAAATTGAGAAATTGGTAAAAAGGGTGAATTTGGATTGATTAAGATTTTGGTTTAATTTGGTTTAAGTATTGAATATTGTTTGAACACGATAGTAGCATGATTAGTCCGTTAAATCGATAGGCAAGTTCTAGGTTTTGGGGTAGGCAAATCGTAGGATTCTAATCATCGAATGTGTAAATGTTTGTGTTGAGTGATTTTTCCCATTTTTATCGCATTAAAATGTATTCATTTGGCCGGAGAATATCTCGAGGTATTTGTATTGATTTATTCAGGGAATGCCCCGATATATCATGTATGTAATAGAGATTCGTGATGAAGGACCGAGGCATCGGATAAAGCAATGGAGCTTAGTCTAGGAATAGTTTAGAATATGATTTATATTTTTCGTAAATTTCTATTTTTGGACTGTATAATTCGGACTAAACATTATTTTGATTTTGAATTTTATTTGATTTGATTATTTGCTTGTTCTTGTGTGTTTATATGGTTTATACATTTTATAGTGTCAAATTAGCTGATGTGCTCCACCAAGAGACCATGATCAAACCATGCAATCGAGGGGTGCCTAACACCTTCCCCTCGGTCAATAGAATTCCTTAGCCAGAATCTCTATTTGCGAATCAGTTTTAAACAGTCAAATCATTTTGAAAAGGATTCTCCAAAGGTGACTTGGCACACCGAATTATGCCAAGTGGCGACTCTGAATAAAAAATATAAATAATACTTTTTTGAAACAAATTTTCATCTTTTGTCACTTTGATAATAAAAACCCTTTCAAACTTAAAAATGAATCTTTTTGGAGTTAAAAAAAGGGGTGTGACAGCTCTGGCAACTCTGCTGGGGACTTTTTAGAATTCGAGCTTATTTTTTTTTGGAGTTGTATCGGCTTTGTTTAGCATTATAGGTGTATAAACATTGTTTGTGATTATTGTTTGTGTCATTGTTATCAATTGTTGTGCGTTTATGTTCTCTTTATTTATAGTTTTTATCCTATGTATTACCGTTTTATATCTGTCATCATGTGCATAACCCAAGTGATTCTTTCTGCAATAAGTCCGTAGTACCCGTGTTGTATACGACCTATAGTTGAGTCACCCTTTTCTTAGGAGGGGGAGCCATCAGTGTTATGGAGTGGGTGAAAAGCTCTCGCAGCCACTATCGACCATACGCTCCCCCGAATAGCCTTGTTAGTGAACCCCAATGTAGGTCAGCCCTTAGGTCATGCTTATTTGCATCATATTGAGACCTAGCGGGACCTACTTGTTCCTTTGTAGGATACTCACCTCTAAAGCATTCTTACGTGCTAAATGTCGCATCTCTGAGGGTAATATGGTCATTTGATAGACTGATTTGAAAAAAAAACATGTGCTAGAAGTAAAGTGTGTAGACAAGAAATGTGGAAAGTGAAAAAAAAACGTTTCATAGTTTTTAGTGTTCTTTATGGCGTTTGATTTTTACAATTCAAAAATTCAAAAATATTTTTTACCTTTGTCACTCATTTATACAAAAAAAAAATCAAAAGCTTTTTACTTTGTCTCCTTTAGCATGCATTTACAATTCGAAAACTTCAAAAAGAAAAATTAATAGAAGCCTTTTATAATTCAAAAAATATGGTAGAAGTTTTATACATTTCATATATCATATAACAAAATTACCAAAAGCTTTTTCCTTTATATTTATTGGTGTCAGTTTTGTTTGGAGTGTCTAGTTAAAAACCCCAAAAAAGATTTTGTTCGTTAGTCTTTGGTTATGTCTCTTAAGTTAGGGTGCAATCTGTTATTTAATCGTTAATTATCCAATTTGAACAAACTATGCATACCTGATTCTCGTCCCTCTGGGCAGGATACGTAGGCAACCCTCGGTGGGTCTGGTAATCTCTTTATTTTTTGGTTTTTGTATCAATTTTAGCCTAGGATCTATCTCCACGTAATCTGGTGTTGTTAACTGGTCCTTGCCAAGTAGGCTGATTTCATTCGGCGGTACTGTTTGGTGATTTGGAGTCATAAGTGGTCTGTCCTTTCGACATATGTCTGTGTCAAATTTCCAAGGGTTATCAATCTTTTGCTCTAATTGAATTGCTTGTTAAGTTAATGTCCTATGTGTTATTTCAGGATGGACCCAACCACGAGGTCTAGAGTTCGGATGGTTTCCAAGGTACCTAAAAAGTTAGTCAAGTGGTGGGGTACATTCAACTACGCTGAGTAGCACGAGCTAAAGATAGTGTTGGGTAACCTTACAGCCCTCATGCGTCTCGCGCCCCGTCCAGATCTGATAGAGGCGGCGACGACTTTTTGGGATCCTAGTAGTTTGGTGTTTAGGTTTGGAAAATATGAAATGACGCCTACTCTGGCAGAAATATCTGGTCTGTGTCAGTTGTCTTATATCCGTCTAAAGATGATCCGAGCACGCAATCATACTAGCTCGAGCTTTCTTCAGCGTTGTGGTTTAAAGAGTAAGAATATGCATTTGGGATTCCTTAATCAATCATGGATTTCCCTAGACTACTTGTTCTCTTAATTCGGATCATTCGGAGGTTTTGATTATTTTTGGGATGAGTTTCATATAACTAAGAAGAAATGGGAGAAAAACGTCTTGAAATCTTCACTCTCGCTTTGCTAGGCACTTTAGTGTTTCCACAAGACAAAAGACACATTAATACTCGGTTGCAATCCATAGTGATGGCCTTATTTCATAAGTATCAAAGGAGCAAAGTTACTCTAGTGCCAATGATTTTAGTACAGATATATAAGGCCTTAACTAAAATAAAAGGGGGGATGCAGTTCTTCGAGGGAAGTAATCTAGTGTTGAAACTATGGATGATGGAGCATTTGCATGCACCGTCTTTGATAAAATCAGATGTCATTGATCATTGCTTCTCTGATCCATTGAAAGCCATGGAAGAAAGAATGCACTTTGAAAAATTCTCATTGTCATTGGTAGTCGAGGCTTGGATTGAATTCTTCGAATCACAAACAGTTGACAATGTTCTGTGGACCTATTTTTGGCTTCACCCGAAAACAATCTTGGTTGGATGTAGCATGTAAATCCTTCTTGTTTTGTTGGGACTTAATTGTACTCAACCATACACCCCTCTGAGAGTAATACGTCAGTTGGGAAGACTGCAAGATGTTTCATCGGTAATGGACCTCCAATAAGACATTGAGTATTTTAGAGACCAAGCTAGGGATGAGATTAAATACGAGTAGTTCTGGGATAATGCAACGTGGCAGGGCGTGAATACCCTCAAAGAAGGTTTAGATAATCTAGGATGCACTCTAAGATATGGAATCTGGTTACAATCTATTCCTCGGGGTGCTAGTAGGCCATTACCAACATAACTTAGAGGGAGAATACCAGAAGAACGCATAGTCGATGACCGCCAGGATGAAAGTGCGGGGGACATAGTGGAAGAATTGAGAGTTTATTTAGCAGGTTTGCTCACAACCGTGGAAGGGTATCAGAACAGTCTTTTCAGGTGTACTCCCCATGAGGCCACAACACGTACTAGGAGCTTTATTCCAAATATCAAGGTGTCACTATAGGGTATGTTGTAAAATTTGACTGGTCGGGTGAGACCTTCACAGACCGGTCCATCTTAGCCAGGGTCGTCACGCGACGCAACAGTTTGAAGGGGCACTTCTTCTCTTAGTTTGAGTCCTTTATTTTTCAGTCATTGTATTGTTGTGTATTTGTTGAGTTCATGTCAAGTTTGTTTTAAATTTAGGGTCTTCATTAGGAATGTCACGCATATTGTCCTGTGGGTCAGGAGTGTTGTTTAGTCTTTGTTGATTAGAGTTAAGGTTGCCTTAAATTCGAAGTCGATTTTAGTTGTCTTTTTATGAAATTTTGTGACGTTGCGTTGTTCTTTCTTTTGTTTATTTTTTGTCAAGAAAAAAAAACTTCAACTTTATGATAGTTATGCATACACTTCCCAAACTACGCAAAATCTGATTCATGTACAACATGATACGTAGGCAACCTACTTTTGGGTTTGATCTAATCATTTTGTTTTTTGTTTTTTTTCATTATTTTTCTTTTATTTTAAGGAAAAACAAAAGCCATAAAGAATGATAAAAAGAGATATAGGGAAATAAAGAAAGAGCAATAAGAGAAGAAATAAGAGGAAGAGAAGAGATTGATGCAAAAGAAGAGAGAAGTGAGGGTGAAAAGCAAAAAGAATGAGGTGTGATAATGTAATAGGAAAATCGTGATGATGTTAAAATGGCCTCATTACCCTCAAAGGCTAGTAGAAATGTGCATAAACCTAGGATGTCTACGATGTGATTTCTATGCTTGTTGCCTGACCTAATCCTAACGGGTTTTGTCTTTGATGAGCATGTTCTTTTAGATAAGTGGTTGGTTTGTAGCACTCTGGCTAGTCATCCGTACTTCACTAGATTAAAAGCGAAGCTTGCCATGGCTAGTAGAGAGATTGAAAATTCACTCATTGACCCTGATCAAGATCCCAGGGAAGAAAGTTCAGAACGGAATGATAAGGTATTGTGACTTAGACAACAATTTCTAGATCTGCACCGAGCATGGGCTAGTGGTATGCCTCCTCCTCCACTCCCTAAAGATCTTGGTAATATCCCTAATTGTCCACTGCTCTCTCAGGTGCAATTCTATGTTCCCATTGAGTCACTGGAGCGCGCACTAGGATTCACTCCACGACAATATTACCCTGGCACTTCTAGTGTTCCTCTGGCAGTTTCTCAACCAAGGCTTGTGACTCAGCCGGTGCCATCGGCAGCACCTGTGTCCGTGGCTCCGCCACTACCTGAAGCTCCCACATATGTTGTGCACCCAAAAATAGTACTTCCTTGGTCTGCCAGTGAGTCAGTATTGAGGTTTCAGATAGTCAATATTATGCCCTGGAGCCTACTTTGAGAATGAATGAACCGTATGGGTATGCTCAGCCACCTGCATTTCCATTTGATATGGAGAAACCTATCGCAACAGAGGAATAGGAGGTCATAGCGCGGAAAGTGAAAACTTTTGAACAGGCCATGAGGAATCTACAGGGAACCGGAGGTTATAAGAGTGTTTTCTATAAAGATCTTTGCATGTTCCCAGACGTCAACCTTCCCCTCGATTTTAAAATACCCCAGTTCGATAAGTATGTTGGGTACGATGATCCCGTGGTATACTTGAGACGTTATTGCAACCAATTAAGGGCTGCAGGGGGAAGGGAAGAGTTGCTTATGGATTTCTTTGGCGAAAGTCTTTTCGATCTGGCTTCAGAATGGTTTGTCGATCAAGATATCGACAAGTGGAACAGCTGGGATGACTTAGCTTCTGAGTTTGTGCAACATTTTCAGTATAATGTCGACCTGATTCCTGACAAAAAATCCTTGGTCAATATGAAGAAGAAAAGCACTGAAGGTTTTAGGGAATACACGATAAGGTGGCGTGAATAGGCCGCCAAGATAAAGACTCCAATAAAGGAGAGTAAGCTGGAAGAGGTTTTCATTCAGGCACAGGATGAGACCTCAACAACAACAACAAACCCAGTGTATTGCCACATAATGGGGTCTAGGGGGGGTAAGATGTACGCAGTCCATACCTCTACCTCTAAAGAAGTAGAAAGGTTGTTTCCGATAGACCCCCGGCTCGAAACACGAGATACTACACAAATACATAGTAAAGCATAGAACAAGATGTCATAACATAAATACGACACCCATAAGTAATAAAAATAGAGAAAAGCAAACAGATTCGTAGTAAAACATGGAACAGGGTATCATAACAACACAGGATGAGACCTATTTTCAATATTTACTTTAGACAATGGGAAATTCTTTTATTGAAGTCCTCAAAATAAGAGAGATGATAGAGGACAGAATCAAGAACGACCGAATAGTGAGTTTTACTGTGTTAAAAGCCACCACATAAGCAATTCAAGATGGATCTGGTGCGTTCGGAGGTAAAATGAAGAAAGAGAACATGACAACCGTTGTTTCTAGACCCCATTCCTATCCCAAACGACCGTCTCGCCCCTATCCCCAATCCTAAGCCCAGGCCTATGTCCAAGATCCATATATTCCTCCCCACTATTACTACCCTCCACAAAACCCATTATATTTCATTCAACCACCCCCATACCCAGTATATAGTGCACAATCATATGCCCAAACCCCTTCTTACCCGCAATGGCGTGCTCAAGCTCCACAAAATTATCCATCATCTCCACCAAAGTACCAAAAAACCTCCAGACCTGGTTTCCAACCCATGCCCGCGTACAAGAAAGAGAAGACGGTAAAAAATTAGTTCACGCCTCTCGAGGAGACATATGCTATCTTATTTGATAGGTTGAGAAAGATAAAAGTCTTAAGCCCGATTCAAAGAAGGCTTTCAAATCCACCTACCAGGAATCTCAATTATTGTTTAAGGGGTTCATATTTTCTGACATGCCAAGCCACGATATCGAGAAATGCTGGTAGTTAAAGAGAGCCGTCCAAGATTTAATCGATGCAAATTAGATTTTCGTCCAGGCCTCGGAGGTTCCAAACATTAATCAGAATCCGTTGCCAACCCATGTTGAAACTAATATATTAGAATTGATATATGATGGAAAAGATTCATCAAGGTGTTATAAATATCAAAAGTTGAGGAAGTTTAAAACTGATGTACGTATCAAAATCAAAGAGGAAATCATGAAACAATTTGAAGCCAAAGTCATTCGAGTGGCTTGTTATCCGACGTGGTTATCCAATGTTGTTCCTGTCCCAAAGAAAGATAGCAAAATTTGAGTATGTGTTGATTACCGTGATTTGAATAAAGCAAGTCCAAAGGATGATTTTTTGTTGCCCAACATCCATATTTTGCTGGATAATTGTGCTAAACACGAGGTTGCCTTTTTTGTGGATTGTTATGACGAATACCACCAGATAATTATGGATGATGAAGACACAGAAAAAATGTATTTTATCACACCATGGGGAACTTATTATTATCGAGTGATTCTATTTAGTTTGAAGAATGCTGGAGCAACATACATGAGAGCCATGACCACTATATTTCATGATATGATGCATAAGGAGATTGAGGTCTATGTATATAATATAATTATTAAGTCAAAAATTTAGGCTGACCATATTAAAGATTTAAGAAAGTTCTTTGAAAGGCTTCGCAGGTATAATCTCAAGCTCAACCTGGTAAAATGTGTGTTTGGAGTTCCATTTGGAAAGCTATTGGGGTTTGTAGTCAGCCATCGAGGAATTGAATTAGATCCCTCAAAAATCAAAGCCATTCAGGATTTGCCCCTGTCCAAGAATAGGATAGAGGTGATGAGTTTTCTTGGTAGACTGAACTACATTAGCAGGTTTATTGCTCAACTCACAACCACGTGTGAGCCCATTTTCAAGTTGCTAAAAAAGAGTGTTGCGGTAGAGTGGACTGAAGAATGTCAGGAAGCATATGACAAAATCAAAAGATATCTGTCAAATCCGCCCATGCTGGTACCACGGGAGTCTGGTAGGCCTTTGATCTTATATTTATTATTCATGGATAATTCTTTCGATTGTGTCCTGGGTCAACATGATGTTACGGGCAAAAAAGAGAAGGCTATTTATTATCTTAGCAAGAAGTTCACAACATATGAGGCCAGGTACACTCTTTTTTAAAAGGACGTGTTGTGCCCTACACTATCGGTAAGTAATATTTGCCACTTACCGGGTTCAACATTGTATATGTGAATCGAACCGCCATGAAAGCTCAAGTCTTGGAATATCATCTTGCTGAGAATCCCATTGATGAAGAGTACATGCCATTAAAGACATATTTCACTGATGAAGAAGTGTTATGTGGCGATGAAGTCGTTATAGATGCCGATCTAGGGTGGAAGTTGTTCTTCAATGGAGTTGTCAACATGAAAGGAATTAGAATAGGTCCAGTTCTTATCTCTGAAACAGGTAAACATTTCTCAGTAATAGCGCAACTTTGATTTTATTGTACCAATGACATGGCGGAATATGAAACTTGCATTTTGGGTTTGAGGCTAGCTGTTGATATGGGAGTCCAGGAACTATTAGTGTTAGGGGATTCAGATTTGCTCATCCATTAGATTTAAGGCGAATGGGAGACGCGAAATTTAAAGCTCATACCGTATCGGCAATGCTTGCAAGATCTTTGTCAATGGTTTGTGTCAGTAAAGTTTAGGCATATTCCAAGGTCTTATAATGAGATTGCTGATGCTTGAGCCACTCTGTCTTCAATGCTCCAATATCCTGATAAAGCCTACATCTATCCAGTGCATATACAGAGTCGTGATCAGCATGCTTACTGTAATACGGTTGAAGAAGAGCTCGATAGAGAACCTTGGTTCTTTGATATCAAGCGATACATTCAGTCAGGAGAATACCCAACACATGCCACCAATGATCAAAAGAGGACTATTAGGCGTTTTTCTAGTGGATTTTTCTTAAGTGGGGGAATCTTATATAAGAGAACCCCGGATCTGGGACTTTTGAGGTCTATAGATGCAAGAGAAGCCTCGGTGATCATGGTTGAAATATACTCTGGAGTATGCGGGCCGTATATGAACGGTTATGTCTTGTCAAAGAAGATACTTTGAGCAGGTTATTATTGGCTTACTATGGAGAAGGATTCCATTCGTTTTGTTCGAAAATGTCATCAATGTCAGGTACACGATGATCTAATACATTCTCCTCTCACTGAATTACACGTAATGTCTGCTCCATGGCCTTTCGTAGCTTGGGGGATGGACGTGATCGGGCTGATTGAGCCAAAAACGTCAAATGGGCATAAATTCATTTTAGTGGCCATTGATTACTTCACAAAATGGTAAAAGCAGTAACTTTCAAGTCAGTGACAAAGAAGGAGGTAGTAGATTTTGTTCATGCCAACATCATTTGTAGGTTTGGATATCCTAAGATGATCATTACAGATAATGCTATCAATCTCAATAGTCATTTGATACAAGAAGTGTGTCAACAGTTTGAGATCGCACATCAAAATTTCACTCCATATCATCCGAAGGCTAATGATGCTGTGGAAGCCGCCAATAAGAATATCAAGAAGATACTACGAAAAATAGTTCAAGGGTCTAAACAATGGCATGAGAAGTTGTTGTTTGCATTGCTAGGTTATGACACTACTGTTCGCACTTCAACAAGGGCAACTCCATATTTATTGGTGTATGGGACAGAAGCAGTCATCCCTACAAAAGTTGAAATTCCCTCTCTTTGAGTCATTGTGGAAGCAGAGCTTGATGATGACGAGTGGGTAAAAACCTGACTAGAACAATTGAGTTTAATTAAGGAAAAAAGGCTAACGTCGGTATGTCACGACCAATTATATTAGAAGAGAATAGCTCGAGCGTATAACAAAAAGGTATGACCCAAGAATTTTGAAGTTGGTCAGTTGGTATTGAAGCGTATCCTTCCTTACCAGGTTGAAGCGAAAGGCAAGTTCTCCCCAAACTAGTAAGGTCCCTTCATTGTGAAGAAAGTGTTGACCAATGGAGCCTTATATTTGACAGATATTGAAGGTAAAACGGCAAAAATGGCTATCAATGCTGATGCGATCAAAAGATATTATGTATGATATTTTATCCTTTGTTGATTTTATTGCATGTTTAGTACTTGGATTTTTTAAGATTGATCTGATGAAGGCATTTTATTCTTCTATCCAAACATTGTTTCATCCTTTGTTTACTCATTTAAGCTTAGTTTTATTTTTCTTTCATATCTCTCTTTTGGAATCAAAATAGAGTCAAAGATAAATGTCAGGAAAATAAGAATAAAAGAAAGAGTACAAAAAAAAAGAAAAAAAAAAGAAAAAAATCAATCAAATAAAAACAAAGAACAAGTTGATGGAACTACGTTCGACCTGATTCTCCTCTCTTGGGAGTGAGATACGTAGGCTGCCCTATTCAGGGCTCGGTCCAACCAAATAAAGATTTTAGAGTTACCCAGTCAACAAAAACTGGGGCATGAGTTAATGTTTGTTTGAGTTGATTCCAAAAGTTGTAAATCCCACCCTCACTTCAAGTGTTATTTGAGACTCTTGCCATCCTTTTCTAACCTTATCCAATAGCCAAGTTACAACCAAAGAAAGTCCAAGTCCTTCAGATCAATTTTTGATAATGTTAAGGCTAAGCATGCAATGGATATGATGATACATTGTGGGTACTACTTTTCTTCCTCAGCATAAGAAATCAGAAAAGAAATAAAAACTGAGAGAGTTTTATTGGTGAAAACCCTCGCGGGCACCATAAGGCGATGATGAGTTGAGAGAAATAAAAATGAGGGAGTCTTACTGGTGAAAACCCTCATGGGTACCATAAGGCGATGGGGAGTTGAGAGAAATAAAAATGATAGAGTCTTATTGGTGAAAACCCTCATGGGCATCATAAGGCGATGGCGAGTTCGAGAGAAAAGTGAAAAGAAAAGAGATTTGTTGGCGAAAGTATTTTAAGATGGCGTCGATTGAATGAGATATATGAGTCCAATGGGTTTGAAGAAGCGGCTTAGCGGCAAAGGCACAAACTCAACAACAGATGGGAAGTTTCGATAGAAAGATCAGGCAACTTAATCCAAAATGCATGTCATGGTCATTGGAGTTGGTTGTCGTATTCAGATAAGTTTTTGTTTCCTTTTTGAATAAGGGACATTGACCTTTTGTTTCATTTACATGTTCATATTTTTGTCTATTTTATGTCACTTATCAAAATAAAAGTCATCATATTTTCTTTACACTTTAAGTCAAGTCCGTGTCGAAACGAGCGAGAAAAGATTTCAAAACTTGCTATCAGTCTTTCCAATTGTATGAGGAAAAGCCAAGGACCAGCACATGAAAGAAATAGGATCATAATTCAACACAAAGTAAAGGAAGTCTATCAACTGATAGATTCTTGGATTCATAGGAGTATCAGATGTCAAAAGGTGCATCTCAGAGGCATGGTAAAATGGAGGCTCGATATTTGAGTCAAAGGCATTTCCTCGATCTGGTCTGGGTCAATAATGCGACAAGACAGGGTCAAGTATCAGCAATTTGAAAGAAATATAAAGGGAACAACTGCTGGAGCAGATGCCTGGAAAGCCAAGTGCTGCAAACCACCACTAAGTTTTCAACTAAAAAATTTTTCCTTGATGAAACAGGGGGAAAATTTTGCTATCATTGGAAAGCATGTCCAAGGGATTTTACTATTGTTCAGGACCCTCCATGAAAAATGGGAGTTTACTTTCTGTTCAGGACCCTCCTGAAAAATGGGACTTTACTTTCTGTTTAGGACCCTCCTGAAAAAGGGAATTTTACTTTCTGTTCAGGACCCTCCTGAAAAATGAAAATTTACTTTATGTTCAGGACCCTCCTGAAAAATGAGATTTTACTTTATGTTCAGAACCCTCCTGAAAAATGGAATTTTACAATTGTCCAGGACCCTCCTTAAAAATGGGACTTTACTTTCTCTTTAGGACCCTCCTGAAAAAAGGGATTTTACTTTCTGTTTAGGACCCTCCTGAAAAATGAGATTTCACTTTATGTTCAGGACCCTCCTGAAAAATGGGATTTCACTTTATGTTTAGGACCCTCCTGAAAAATGAGATATCACTTTATGTTCAGGACCCTCCTGAAAAATGAAATTTTACTTTCTGTTCAGGACCCTCCTAAAAAATGAGATTTTACTTTATGTTCAGAACCCTCCTGAAAAATGAAATTTTACTTTATGTTCTGGACCTTCCTGGAAAATGGGATTTTACTTTTGCTCAGGACCCTCCTGAAAAATTAGATTTTACTTTCTATTCAGGACCATCCTGGAAAATGGAATTTTACTTTATGTTCAGGACCCTCCTGAAAAATGAGACTTTACTTTCTGTTCAGGACCCTCCTGAAAAATGGGATTTTACTTTATGTTCTGGACCCTCCTGGAAAATGAGAATTTACTTTCTGTTAGGACCCTCCTGAAAAATGGGATTTTACTTTATGTTCAGGACCCTCCTGAAAAATGAGATTTTACTTTCTGTTCAGGACCCTCCCAAAGAATGAGACATTACTTTCAAAAAATGAAATCTCTTTATAATAATCTTTGTTTAGCAAAATTATCTTTTTACTTTTGATGTGATTTCAAGAGCACGTCGGAGAACAGAGTGAAGAAATAAAAAGTCATGCAACAAAGAGAAGAAGTTGAAAGTCAAGCGACAAGGTGAAGAAGTTGAAAACAAAGCAACAAAGTGAAAAGTTCAAAGTTAGCAGATTGAAAAATAGCAAGTCAGGAGCCCGCCTGAAGAATAGGCTGAGGAAATTGTAAGTTAAGCAATGAGGTGAAACAATTGAAAGTCAGACAACAAGTTGAAGAAATTGCAAATCAGGAGCCCGCCTGGCAAATAGGGTGATGAAGTAGCGAGTCAAGAATCCAATAGAAGCTGCATAGATAGGATTTTTGTAATTTCATTTATGTTTTTTAATTTATAATTTTCATTTTTGATATAATGACTCTCCAACTCGGTATAGTCCTTCTTCTTCAAATCTTTTGAAATACCAGTCACTCGATTCCTCCATAACTTAGGTAGGTAGGTTGTCCTAAATCAGGACTCGATTTTCCTTCTTCCTTCTGTTCCTTCCTTTGAATAATGGTCGGGACAAAATTTTATCTTGTTGTCTACTATTTTGTATGAAAACACTATGTGTTTTCATCCAAAGGGGGCATGACGTAGACACGTAATTTTGTCCCTTAAAAAAAAAGAAATAAAATAAAAATAAATTTTTTATTATTATTTCTATTTTTATTTTAATTTTATTTTATTTTTTATTTTATTTTATTTTTATTCTATTTTTATTTTATTTCTATTTGTACTCACTTCACCATGCCACCTCAACACCTCGCCCCTCATTTTCCATTAGATACATGCAAAGGGCACACGCCCTACTCATTTTGCCACACGTCACACTCATCTTTCCACGTGTCATACCTAATTTTACATATGTCACACACATATACCCACAAGTCACCAATGATATTCATACACATAGAACACAATATAAAGAAAAAGCAAAAAAAATAAAAACAAAAGAGAGAGGGCCCACAGGGAAGATTAGGGAGGACTTTCATTTTCCATATGGAGATACACAATTCTTCTCCATTCTTTTCTAGAGATTACACACAAATGGAGAGAAATATGACACACACTCACCATTCTCATAAATAAAGCACCTCACTGGACGGAGAGGGATTTTTTTTATTTCGCTTCTAGACACAGTAAAGCACACACATAGAGTAGAGAGGGACGGAAAAACACTGATATACTTACCAGTGTACACCCACAACAACATTACGCCTAGAACAAATCAATATACTCACACGCACATCTTGATCGGAGAATAAAAAATGGGGTAAAGATTGAGCAAAGAGAGTGAGGAGTGTAAACACCTAATTTTTGACCCAAACCTAATATTTTTATACCATTTTAATGTTCAAATAATTTTTATTTTATTTTATTTTTATTACTTATTTAAAATATATTTTTTAAAAAAAAAAAAAAACTACCCTACTTCCCATTACCTCCAACATTCCCCTAACTTTCCCATTACCTCCAACATACTACATACTTACACACTCCCTATATAAACACACACATGCACCCATAAAAAGAGAGAGAAAAAAAGAGAAAAAAAAGAAAAGACATATGGACTAATTTGAGAAAAAATCACACACATGCACACATAAGGAACACATAGGGAGAAAAAATAACAACCAAAAATTCCTCTCATAAAAAGACTTTGAGTTTTGGTCACGGTTTAAGTTCGAGGCTTCTTCTTGTTGTTGTTAAGAATTATTCCCGCAAGAGGTAACCCTCTATCTTTCTTTGAATAATGTAATATCGCAATAATGTGAAATTCAATTTCAATATTATGATATGGAGATGCTCTTATTTTACATTTGTTATTATGATATTAAAGCATTCAACTCTTTGTCATGATTAAATTTGGAATGAGATTTGATATAAGATATGATCCATGCATGCAAAAAAAAAAATAAAAAAAAAATGAAATAAATACATGCACACACATACACCATGCATGCTTTAGGAACAAAAAAGAGGAATACATACATAAGATAAAAAAAAAAAAAAGTGAAATAGCAAAACAAGAAATTTTAAAAAAAATCAATTGGTGTTATATATGATTTATTATTTATCACATATTTGCAAAGTAACATTTAGTTCATAACTGAAATTTTAGTTTTGGTTATCGGATCTTCATGACTATATAATCGTATTTATATTAATTAATTTTAGTTAATCATATATATTTGAAAAGTTTGAATTTTGTCTAAAGGTGATAAAACCTTTCTTGTTATTTTAATGAAAGTTAAAGAAAATGAGTTCTAAATATTCAGTATCTTTACAACTATTTGTTTAAGCTGTAATAAATTGACTTTCCTATTGGGTGTTTAGGACGTGTTTATTAATAAATAGTTTCAAAATAAATTAAAAGCGGGATAGAAGTCACTTTTAGGCCAACAAATATTATATATCCAAAAGACTAATTTAAGCCAGACGTAAGTCATTAAAGCGACCGTGCTAGAACCACGGGACTCGAGGGGTGCTTAACACCTTCCCCTCGGTCAACAGAATTCCTTATCCGGATTTCTAGTTCGCAGACCAAAAATAAAAAAATTAAAGAGTCATTTCCTTTTGAATAGGGATTCAATAAGGTGACTTGGGACACCCAAACTCAATTCCAAGTGGCGACTCTGTAAATAAAATAATCCCTTTTTCAAAACGTCACTTTAATTGGAAAAACCCATTTTCTCTAAAACCGACTGCCTAGCGGGGGGTCGGATGCGGTGTTTAAAAAAAATGGGGTGTGACAGATGGCGACTCTGCTGGGGAAATAACCAGAATTCTAGCTTTCATATTGACTTGTTTGGCTTTATTTAATTTTGATATTGTATATTGTTGGCCTAAATGTGTTCTTTGCCTACATGTTTATCGCTTTGATATTATTTGAATTGCAATATAAACTGTCTTCTCTCGCGCATCCATCTGAGTCTTCTGAGATACTATATATTCGGAGATGCGGTATACGCTCCCGAGCTTGAGATACCAGAGATGCGGCAACGCTCCTGGGAAGGATTCTGTAGTCACCTATGATTTAGGATGGAAAGGGACCAACAGTGAGGCCGGAAAGCCCTGCTATCGGTAAAGCTGTCCCTTGCCGACTCGAGTTGTCCGCTCGTTTCATTGACAGTCTAGATACCTTACTCCACCAGGTTGAACCTAGCATAACCGGAGCTTAGACATGGCTATCCCTAATAAACTGTGTTTTACTTATATCACGTGTATTTTTTGACTTAGTGGGGCTCGACCCTGGGGTCGGGTTCGTCTAGGTAAGGTGTCGCCTGTTGAGACCATCATGTGCAATTTATGTGCTACTTGTTGCATTATAGGAAATGCCATATCGAATGTTGACCGGCTTTTAAGTAAATTAATTGATCTAAAAAAAAAAGGGTAATGATTGATGGAGGTTCAAAAGTAGATATCTGTCCTCTCTCTACTTTGCAAAAGTTGAAAATCAGCCCAGATAGAATTCGGTCCAATAATGTATGTGTTCGGGCTTTTGACGATACAAAACGAGACACAATTGGTGAAGTAGATCTTTCTTTGGTTATTGGACCAGTAGAGTTTACGATCACCTTTCAAGTAATAGACATGGATACTTCCTACAACCTACTTTTAGGAAGACCATGGATCCACATGGCTAGAGCCATACCTTCTACTTTGCATCAAGTAGTTAAGTTTGAACACGACAATCAGGAAATCATTGTACATGGAGAGGATGACCTTCCCATACATCGAGATCCTTCTGTACCCTGTATCAAAACAAAAAGGGGTTGTGAATCTCTCATTTATCAAGCCTTTGAAATCGTGAGAGTTGATCATGTCGTGGAAGGTACGCCGATTTCAGGGCCTCATCTCTCTTCTACTTCAATCATGGTGGCTAGCCAAATGCTACAAAATGGTTATGAACCGGGAAAAGGATTAGGGGTTTTGCTACAAGGAATTATAAACCCTGTAGATCCGTGTGATATCCACAACTCCTTTGGCTTAGGCTTTAAGCCTACCGCAGCAAATAGAAAATGGGCAAAAGAGCATAAGAAGAAGGCTTGGTAATTGACAAGTCCAGTTCCACACATTAGCTAATCTTTCACGAAAGCTCAAAAGGAAGAAAATCAATACCCATATGCTAACAAGGATATGGATGAAATATGTCAAGGCCTCAAGGAAATATTTTATGAAGTAAACATGGTTCAGATAGGTGAAGGCCCTAGCCATGCGGATGTACAGTCCGTCGAGCCAAATATCAAGCTCACTAACTGGAAAGTCACTCCTCTCCCCATAAGGAAGGAGTCTTGGTAATTTATTTTGTAGTTTCGTTTTTCTTTCTTTTGTATTTTGGACTACTTTCAGGGTTGTAGTCCACATAGTTTAGTTGCTCTACTTTCATGTTAACCCTCCTATCCTTTCCGATTCAATGAAATTAAATTCACGTTTTCTAGTAAATTTATATTTTCTTCCCTCTTTTAATTTTTATTTTTCTTATTTCGTTATGTTAATACTGGCTTCGATAACATGGCATGTACATGGAATTCACATTTAGATCCTAAAAAGTTGTCTAATCTCGAATCAGCAAACCAAACGGTAGAGGAATACGATGAAGGTGAAGCTGATAAAGAATTCAAAAAAAGGATTGGATCAATTTGAGGATAAGCCCAAACCCAATTTAGATGACACCGACATAATAAATTTGGGAACGGGTGAGAAAGTTAGAGAAATAAAAATAAGTATTCATGCAGATCAGAATATCAGGAATGATATTATTCAGATTTTGATCGAGTATAAGGATGTCTTTGCTTGGTCTTATGATGATATGCCGGGTCTAAGCACGGATTTGGTAGTCCACAAACTGCCTACATACCCTGATTTTTCACCGATCCAGCAAAAGCAAAGAAAGTTTAAAACTAACATGAGCGACAAAATCAAAGAGGAAATCATGAAGCAATTGAATGCGAACGTGATCAGGGTCGCTCAGTACACCACATGGTTGGCTAATGTGGTGCCCGTACCGAAGAAAGATGGCAAAATCAGAGTTTGTGTTGATTATAGGAATTTGAACAAAGCAAGCCCTAATGATAACTTTCCGCTGCCCAACATTCATATCCTTATCGATAATTGTGCTAAACATGAGATCCAATCTTTCGTGGATTGTTATGCAAGATATCACCAGATCTTGATGGATGAAACAGATGCAGATAAGACTGCTTTCACCACCCCGTGGGGTACTTATTGCTACAGGGTCATGCCATTTGGTTTAAAGAATGCGGGAGCTACGTACATGAGAGCTATGACTACTATTTTTCATGACATGATGCACAAGGAAGTAGAAGTATATGCTTATGATTTCATTATCAAATCTAAGACACGAGTCGATCACGTAGATGACTTGAGGAAATTCTTCAAAAGGTTGCGAAAGTATAATCTTAAGCTCAATCCAGCGAAGTGTGCATTTGGAGTTCCATCCGGAAAACTTTTGGGTTTCATAATTAGCCGTACAGGCATTGAATTGGACCCCGCTAAGGTAAAATCCATTTGAGAATTGCCGCCTCCGAAGAATAAAACTGAGGTCATGAGTTTTCTTGGAAGACTTAATTATATAAGCAGATTCATTGCTCAGCTCAGTACTACATGCGAACCGATATTTAAGTTGCTAAAAGGGATGCTGCTATCCAATGGACAGACGAATGTCAAGAATAATTTGATAAGATTAAAGAATATTTGGCAAATCCTACCGTGCTGGTCCCACCAGAACCTATTTGCTTTGGTCAATTATACCAGCAGAAGATGGCGCAAGCTTACAATAAGAAAGTACGTCCTAGAAAATTCAAGGTCGGCCAACTTATTTTAAAACGCATCCTTCCACACCAAGAAGAGGCTAAAGGAAAGTTTGCTACAAACTGGCAAGGTCCATACATAGTTAAACAAGTACTATCAAATGGAGCTTTGCAACTTGCGGATCTGGACAAAAAAATGACAGAAAAAGCTATTAATGCCGATTCAGTCAAAAGATATTATATTTGACACACTGCTTAACATTCTCAAGTTGAGATGACGAAAGGCCATCATTCTACTTAACTAAATGCCATTAATCCCTTGTCAGCCCTTCGAGCCTTATTTACCTTTCCTTGCTTACCCTCTTTGGAGCCAAAAAAAAAATGCCAAAAAAAAAATCCTAAAAAAAAAAGAAGAAGATTATGAGTTGCCATTGAACTACGTTCGACCTGATTCCTAAATGGATACGTAGGCAGCCCTATCTTGGGGTTCGGTCCGACAAAATAAAAATAAAAATAAAATCTTGGTATAAAAAAAAATGAGATATATATCCTATTGTCACTTTTACATGGCTCCCAAGTTGTAATTTATCCTTAAAAAAAATCCTTTTCTTTGTCCATTAAAGACCTTCCGATCAATTTTTGAGAATGTCAAGCCTTGTGTGTTCTATATATATATATATAAAAGGGCTTGTAGGTGAAAACCCATAAAGGCACCACAAGATTCAAAAAAAAAATAAAAAAATCTTATAGGTGAAAACCCATGGAGGCACCACAAGATATCAAAAAAAAATAAAAAAAAAAGAATATAAAAAAAAATCAAAAAAAAAAAAATCTTATTGGTGAAAACCCTCAGGGGCGCCATAAGACAATGATGAACGAAACAATCCAAATTAGAGAGGTCAATTGAGAAAACCCTAGAAGAAATCACTTTAGTCAAACAAAATTTTCATGACAGGACAAAGATCAAGAATGATTTGATTTGATTGAAAGGTGCAGTCTAATTCGAGATTAGACAGTTTTGAAGGATCAAATGTCTACTCCAAGTTGCATGGCATGCGTTATTGAAGTCAATATACACCTCCAAATAAGCTTTCCTACTTTGCTGGTAGAAATACCTTCTATTCAAACATGTTGCTTTTATTCTTTTTTTTGTTTTCCTTATTTCATTTTTACACGCTCTGTTTTTTTTTTTATGGGTAAGTCTCACACCAAATACAAAATAAAGAAAAACAAGCAAAATTGACCATGGCTCCCAGTGAAGTTGAGCAGAGATTGTTGGCCACTCACCACCTTGACAAGGACAGAGAGCCAGTTAAGATAAGTGTTAAAAATGAAGCATTTGAAAGTGAAGAGCAGAATCGTACAGAAACAAACAGAGATGCAACAAAATTTGAAAAACAAAGAATCAAGCTCGCCAACCAATTAGTTGAATCAACTATATCAAGTTGGGGCAGAGATAAGGAAAACCTCCAAGGAACTCAAGGCCACAAACCAACCATAAATTTTAAAACTCACATTTTTTTTCCTCTCTTTGTTTGAACAGGGGCAAAGCAAGCTTGTGAAGTTTAGTGAGGAAAAAACAAGTATAGCAAGCTAAGAATTCTTGAATTTTCTTTTTTTTTGTTATACTCCTATAATTCTAGGTACATATCAATATAATGATAATAATAATAAAACCCCGCATATTCAAGACTGGGGCATTTTTTTTCTTTTCTAACAAAAAAAAAATCCTAGATCTTATCTCGTCTTCATAGGGTACCATTCCCTAGTTGACATCTTTTTCGTCTTCATAGGGCGCCATCCCCTAGTTGACATCTTATTTCGTCTTCATAGGGCGCCATCCCCTAGTTGACATCCTTTTCGTCTTCATAGGGCACCATCCCCTAGTTGACATCTATCTCGTCTTCATAGGGCGCCATCCCCTAGTTGACATCTTATCTCATCTTCATAGGGCGCCATCCCCTAGTTGACATCCTTTTCGTCTTCATAGGGCACCATCCCCTAGTTGACATCTTTTTCGTCTTCATAGGGCACCATCCCCTAGTTGACATTCTTTTCGTGTTCATAGGGCACCATCCCCTAGTTGACATCTTATCTCGTCTTCATAGGGCTCCATCCCCTAGTTGACATCTTTTCGTCTTCATAGGGCACCATCCCCTAGTTGACATCTTATCTCATCTTCATAGGACACCATCTCCTAGTTGACATCTTATCTCGTCTTCATAGGGAGCCATCCCCTAGTTGACATCCTTTTCGTCTTCATAGGGCACCATCCCCTAGTTGACATCTTTTTCGTCTTCATAGGGCACCATCCCCTAGATCTTATCTCGTCTTCATAGGGTACCATTCCCTAGTTGACATGTTTTTCGTCTTCATAGGGCGCCATCCCCTAGTTGACATCCTTTTCGTCTTCATAGGGCACCATCCCCTAGTTGACATCTTTTTTGTTTTCATAGGGCACCATCCCCTAGTTGACGTCCTTTTCGTCTTCATAGGGCACCATCTCCTAGTTGACATCTTATTTCGTCTTCATAGGGCACCATCCCCTAGTTGACATCTTTTTTGTCTTCATAGGGCACCATCCCCTAGATCTTATCTCGTCTTCATAGGGTACCATTCCCTAGTTGACATCTTTTTCGTCTTCATAGGACGCCATCCCCTAGTTGACATCCTTTTCGTCTTCATAGGGCACCATCCCCTAGTTGACATCTTTTTTGTTTTCATAGGGCACCATCCCCTAGTTGACATCCTATCTCATCTTCATAGGGCACCTTCCCCTAGTTGACATCTTATCTCGTCTTCATAGGGCGTCATCCCCTAGTAGACATCTTTTCGTCTTCATAGGGCACCATCCCCTAGTTGACATCTTATCTCATCTTCATAGAACACCATCTCCTAGTTGACATCTTATCTCGTCTTCATAGGGCGCCATCCCCTAGTTGACATCCTTTTCGTCTTCATAGGGCACCATCCCCTAGTTGACATATTTTTCGTCTTCATAGGGCACCATCCCCTAGATCTTATCTCGTCTTCATAGGGTACCATTCCCTAGTTGACATCTTTTTCATCTTCATAGGACACCATCTCCTAGTTGACATCTTATCTCGTCTTCATAGGGTGCCATCCCCTAGTTGACATCCTTTTCGTCTTCATAGGGCACCATCCCCTAGTTGACATCTTTTTCGTCTTCATAGGGCACCATCCCCTAGATTTTATCTCGTCTTCATAGGGTACCATTCCCTAGTTGACATCTTTTTCGTCTTCATAGGGCGCCATCCTCTAGTTGACATCCTTTTCGTCTTCATAGGGCACCATCCCCTAGTTGACATCTTTTTTGTTTTCATAGGGCGTCATCCCCTAGTTGACCTCCTTTTCGTCTTCATAGGGCACCATCCCCTAGTGGACATCTTTTTCGTCTTCATAGGGCGTCATCCCCTAGTTGACATCCTTTTCGTCTTCATAGGGCACCATCCCCTAGTTGACATCCTTATCGTCTTCATAGGGCACCATCCCCTAGTTGACATCTTTTTCGTCTTCATAGGGCACCATCCCCTAGATCTTATCTCGTCTTCATAGGGTACCATTCCCTAGTTGACATCTTTTTCGTCTTCATAGGGCGCCATCCCCTAGTTGATCTCCTTTTCGTCTTCATAGGGAACCATCCCCTAGTTGACATCTTTTTTGTTTTCATAGGGCACCATCCCCTAGTTGACATCCTTTTCGTCTTCATAGGGCACCATCCCCTAGTTGACATCTTATTTCGTCTTCATAGGGCACCATCCCCTAGTTGACATCTTTTTCGTCTTCATAGGGCACCATCCCCTAGATCTTATCTCTTCTTCATAGGGTACCATTCCCTAGTTGACATCTTTTTCGTCTTCATAGGGCGCCATCCCCTAGTTGACATCCTTTTCGTCTTCATAGGGCACCATCCCCTAGTTGACATCTTTTTTGTTTTCATAGGGCATCATCCCCTAGTTGACATCCTTTTCGTCTTCATAGGGCACCATCCCCTAGTTGACATCTATCTCGTCTTCATAGGGCTCCATCCCCTAGTTGACATCTTTTCGTCTTCATAGGGCACCGTCCCCTAGTTGACATCTTATCTCATCTTCATAGGACACCATCTCCTAGTTGACATCTTATCTCGTCTTCATAGGGCGTCATCCCCTAGTTGACATCCTTTTCGTCTTCATAGGGCACCATCCCCTAGATCTTATCTCGTCTTCATAGGGTACCATTCCATAGTTGACATCTTTTTCATCTTCATAGGACACCATCTCCTAGTTGACATTTTATCTCGTCTTCATAGGGCGCCATCCCCTAGTTGACATCCTTTTCGTCTTCATAGGGCACCATCCCCTAGTTGACATCTTTTTCGTCTTCATAGGGAACCATCCCCTAGATCTTATCTCGTCTTCATAGGGTACCATTCCCTAGTTGACATCTTTTTCGTCTTCATAGGGCACCATCCCCTAGTTGACATCCTTTTCGTCTTCATAGGGCACCATCCCCTAGTTGACATCTTTTTCGTCTTCATAGGGCACCATCCCCTAGTTGACATCTTATCTCATCTTCATAGGGCACCATCCCCTAGGTGACATCTTTTTCGTCTTCACCGGGCACCATCCCCTAGTTGACATTTTATCCATCTTCATAGGGCGCCATCCCCTAGTTGGCATTTTAGGAAATAAATCTTCCTATTTTTCTTCTTCATGTCTTCACAGGGCATGACAATCCCGCATCACATTTTTATAAGCGAAAATCCTAATTCTTTCCCATGCATTCATTAGGATAACTTCCTTTGGTTGCATCATTAAGAATAGGGTCCTTATATTATCACGCTCCTAGCTTAAAATTTTATCCATTCATTCATTTATTTTTAGATTATAGTTTTTCTAATAACTCACAAAATTTTCCTAGTGTAAACTGGGGCAGAAAATTTTGTTTGTTTTGTTTCGTCTTCTTTGATGGCTTGCAGGTTTTCTGCGAAGCACAGGATTATCCAAGAATGGAATTTCATCTCCGGTCAGAATATAGAAGAATGATCAGGTTGAAGATAGTTAGAGTCAGCTCTGTATCTGTAGTGGCCTAACATCTCAAGAGACATCTTATTTGCTTCTGATAAGGAGAATAAGCATCCAAAGTATTCTATGGACTGTTCTTTGACAGAGTGTCAATGACTCAATCCAAGTTGCAGGTTCAAATCTCAAGTCCTAACTTCAAGATCAAATCTTGAGATCGAGGTACCCACTAGAAGAAGGTGAGGCGATAACTGAAGATCCAAGAAGAAGATCTGAAGCAAGAGAATCAAGACAATTAGAATAGATAGGATTTTGTATCTTTCATTTTTAGTTTCATTTTTCTTTTTTTTTCTGATGTAATAAAAAGAGCTACGAACCGAAAACTCGACGGGACCTCAAATCGACTCTCCAATTCATCCACTCATTCCTAAACCTATTTGAACTACACGTGACCTGATTCTCTTATAACCCGAGATATGTAGGATGCCCAAAGCCAGGGCTCGGTCACACTTCTTTCCCACTTATTTATGTATTATTATTGAATTAAGGGTTGAGCCAAAAATTAGTCATGTTTACTTCTTTACTTGAAAATTCTTCATATTTCCAAGCAAAGAGGGGCATTCTGTAAACACCTAATTTTTGACCCAAACCTAATATTTTTATACCATTTTAATGTTCAAATAATTTTTATTTTATTTTATTTTTATTACTTATTTAAAATATATTTTTTAAAAAAAAAAAAAAACTACTCTACTTCCCATTACCTCCAACATTCCCCTAACTTTCCCATTAAAACTAAAAAAAAATTACCCTACTTCCCATTACCTCCAACATTCCCCTAACTTTCCCATTAAAACTAAAAAAAATTACCCTACTTCCCATTACCTCCAACATTCCCCTAACTTTCCCATTAAAACTAAAAAAACAATTACCCTACTTCCCATTACCTCCAACATTCCCCTAACTTTCCCATTAAAACTAAAAAAAAATTACCCTACTTCCCATTACCTCCAACATTCCCCTAACTTTCCCTCCAACATTCCCCTAACTTTCCCATTAAAACTAAAAAAAATTACCCTACTTCCCATTACCTCCAACATTCCCCTAACTTTCCCATTACCTCCAACATACTACATACTTACACACTCCCTATATAAACACACACATGCACCCATAAAAAGAGAGAGAAAAAAAGAGAAAAAAAAGAAAAGACATATGGACTAATTTGAGAAAAAATCACACACATGCACACATAAGGAACACATAGGGAGAAAAAATAACAACCAAAAATTCCTCACATAAAAAGACTTTGAGTTTTGGTCACGGTTTAAGTTCGAGGCTTCTTCTTGTTGTTGTTAAGAATTATTCCCGCAAGAGGTAACCCTCTATCTTTCTTTGAATAATGTAATATCGCAATAATGTGAAATTCAATTTCAATATTATGATATGGAGATGCTCTTATTTTACATTTGTTATTATGATATTAAAGCATTCAACTCTTTGTCATGATTAAATTTGGAATGAGATTTGATATAAGATATGATCCATGCATGCAAAAAAAAAAAAAAAAAAAAATGAAATAAATACATGCACACACATACACCATGCATGCTTTAGGAACAAAAAAGGGGAATACATACATAAGATAAAAAAAAAAAAAGTGAAATAGCAAAACAAGAAATTTTAAAAAAAATCAATTGGTGTTATATATGATTTATTATTTATCACATATTTGCAAAGTAACATTTAGTTCATAACTGAAATTTTAGTTTTGGTTATCGGATCTTCATGACTATATAATCGTATTTATATTAATTAATTTTAGTTAATCATATATATTTGAAAAGTTTGAATTTTGTCTAAAGGTGATAAAACCTTTCTTGTTATTTTAATGAAAGTTAAAGAAAATGAGTTCTAAATATTCAGTATCTTTACAACTATTTGTTTAAGCTGTAATAAATTGACTTTCCTATTGGGTGTTTAGGACGTGTTTATTAATAAATAGTTTCAAAATAAATTAAAAGCGGGATAGAAGTCACTTTTAGGCCAACAAATATTATATATCCAAAAGACTAATTTAAGCCAGACGTAAGTCATTAAAGCGACCGTGCTAGAACCACGGGACTCGAGGGGTGCTTAACACCTTCCCCTCGGTCAACAGAATTCCTTATCCGGATTTCTAGTTCGCAGACCAAAAATAAAAAAATTAAAGAGTCATTTCCTTTTGAATAGGGATTCAATAAGGTGACTTGGGACACCCAAACTCAATTCCAAGTGGCGACTCTGTAAATAAAATAATCCCTTTTTCAAAACGTCACTTTAATTGGAAAAACCCATTTTCTCTAAAACCGACTGCCTAGCGGGGGGTCGGATGCGGTGTTTAAAAAAAATGGGGTGTGACAAGGAGAAGAGAGAGAGAGTAACAAAAGGATGAAGGGGTTTTGAGAAATTTGGTGAAGAAATAGCAAAATCGGCACAATTCCACCGGAATCTGATCGCAAAAACACCAGGGGCCACTGATAAATGTCATTATCGATCATTTCCTCCTCTATTTCATCTTCGTCGATCTTACCGGAGTTTGGCAAAGCTAAAGTTGTGAGTTCAACCTGTTGCACTTCCCTTGTTCTCATACCAAAACTCAACCCCATCACTGAAAACTCACTATTCCGACCAGTTGCGACCAGAAAAGCCACCATCGGCGACAATCTTGGTCATCCATTCAGTATCGGGCTCCTGTACTTTGCCAAATTATTTGGGTCTAGGCTTGTTTTTGCACTTGGGTTTTGCCATCGTTTTCGTCTTCAAAGTCAAAGTTTGTTTGTGATTTGGGTTTTGGAAAGAAAACAAACAAAAGGGTGAAACCGAAGCTTGGTTGGTTCATTGTTGAGGTTCAACTCGAGGATTTAGGACACGGATCCTACCAGATTTAATTGAAATAATACATCGATCTTGAAAGCGGCATTGAGGTCCAATTCTACTCTTTCCCTCTTTTTATTCCATTGTTTATTATGTTTGGTGTGTTAGATTGAATATTGCGTGTTGTTTGGTCCTTATTAGTGATGAATGCGTGTTGATTTTGACTAGTGGTTGGTTTGCTTGATTATGGTTTGGTGAAATGGTATCTCGTTTGGGAATTAAAATTGTTTGTTTGGGGCGGAATTGAGAAATTGGTAAAAAGGGTGAATTTAGATTCATTAAGATTTTAGTTTAATTTGATTTAAGTATGAATATTGTTTGAACACGATAGTAGCATGATTAGGTCGTTAAATCGATAGGCAAGTTCTAGATTTTGGGGTAGGCAAATCGTAGGATTCTAATCATCGAATGTGTAAATGTTTGTGTTGAGTGTTTTTTTCCATTTTTATCGCATTAAAATGTACTCATTTGGCCGGGGAATGCCTCGAGGAATTTGTATTGATTTATCCGGGGAATGCCCCGATATATGATGTATGTAAACTAGGTTCGTGATAAAGGCCCGAGGCATCAGATAAAACAGTGGAACTTAGTCTAGGATTAGTTTAGAATAGGATTTATATTTTTCGTATTTTTCTATTTTTGGATTGTATAATTCGGACTAAACATTATTTTGGTTTTGAATTTTATTTGATTTGACTATTTGCTTGTTCTTGTGTGTTATATGGTTTATACATTTTATAGTGTCAAATTAGCCGATGTGCTCCACCAAGCGACCGTGGTTGAACCGCGGGATCGAGGGGTGCCTAACACCTTCCCCTCGGTCAACAGAATTCCTTAGTCAGAATCTTTGTTCGCAAATCAGTTTTAAAGAGTCAAATCATTTCGAAAAGGATTCTCCAAAGGTGACTTGGCTCACCGGATTATGCCAAGTGGCGACTCTGAATAAAAAATGTAAATAATCCTTTTTCAAAGTAAATTTTCATCTTTTGTCACTTTGATAATAAAAACCCTTTCAAACTTAAAAATGAATCTTTTTGGAGTTAAAAAAAGGGGTGTGACAAAAACAATAACACAAA
Source organism: Capsicum baccatum var. pendulum (assembly GCA_030864225.1). NCBI lineage: Eukaryota > Viridiplantae > Streptophyta > Magnoliopsida > Solanales > Solanaceae > Capsicum > Capsicum baccatum. Next base: position 141,395,070 of record CM061558.1, read on the forward strand.
CGATAACACAAACAATGTTTATACACCCATGATGTCAAACTAAGCCGATACAACTCCCAAAATAAACTTGAATTCTAAAAATTCTCCAGCAGAGTCGTCAGAGCTGTCACACCCCCTTTTTTGACCAAAAATATACAAGTTTGACTCTTTAAAACTGATCCACGAATAGAGATTTTAGCTAAGGAATTCTGTTGATCGAAGAAAAGGTGTTAGGCACCCCTCGATCCCGTGGTTTGACTATGGTCGCTTGGTGGAGCATTTCGGCTAACTTGACACTATGAATGTATAAACCACATCAAACACATAAAACAAGCAACAAACATATCAAATAACAATCCAAAATTAAAATAATAATGTCCAGTCCAGTTATATAGTCCAAAGTAGAAAAATGCGAAAAATATAAATCCTATTATATACTATCCTAGACTAAAGCTCCAATGCCTTACTCGACGCCGCGGGCCTTCATCACAATCATTTTTCACCAACATGATATATCGGGGCATTCCCTGATGAATAAGTACAATGTGTCTCGCGACATTCCCCGACCTAATGAATACACCCGAATTAAATAAGCTAGCTAAAAAACACGTTCAAAACACACATTCAAATATTCAAAGCATTCAATCAACACATCACTCCTAAATTTTGCCTACCCGAACCTATATTGCCTATCCATTTCAACATATCATAAATCTATCACATCCATGCTTATTCCGAATTAAACAAAAAGACAACAAATAAAAATTAATCTACATTCACCTTTTATCAATTTCTCAATTCCACCCCCCGCTAGCTTCATTTTTATCAATTACACCAAAATTACTCCAATTCGTTTCACATATCACTGCAATCACACCGTTAAGCACATAATCATGACATCAACCAAATCCAACAATCATACTTATCACACACATAATCACAACATCATTATACCAAATAAAGATGAAATAAGGAACAAGAGTTATAGAGATGGACCTTCCGAATGTTCTTGATTGATTAAGAAGAGAATAAAGCCGTCCCGGAACCTCAAAGAATATCATAAAATCTCGACTATGATCCAAATCCAACCCGATAACCTTCGAACTCCAATCCAAAACCCCAAAAACAAACAGTAATCAAGTTTCCAAAATCAATATGAGGATCGACAAGCCCACAACGAAGTCGCAATAGAGTAAACAGAACCTATACTTAAACCGCTCAAAAATAGATCGATTTTAAGATGAAGAAGGTCGGTGAGTTCGAAACCTGATGGGCCCATCACCAGAATCAAGTTGAGCGGGATGATTTCAGCTAGCTTGAAAGCTGATTTGAGTTTTTATATGTCGTGGGGTGCGAGCTATGGGTCTGTTGTGTTTGAATTCTGTGAAACAGTAGCCGATTCCGACAAATTAGTAGCCGGAAAGCTTGAGGTCGACCGGATTCATTTACTTTTCCTCATTCTTTTTTTGACGAGTGTATGTGTGTGTCGTGAGAGAGATGCGTGTGAGAATGACGATGAAAGTTTCTTGAAAAGGATTCTGTCAATGGTGATTGTTCTTGGGGTGTTTTTAGTGAATGAAGAAGAAGATCATGATCAAGAAAGAAAAATGCGCCCCCCCTCCCGTGTCCTCTCTATATATTCCTAAAAAGGAAAGAAAATATTAAGGGGCCTTGTGGGGTCAGGATGAAGGGGGTATGGGTATCTTTTCTAGAAATTTCCTGGAAGTTGCCCTTTTGTGTATTTCTTTGTTTGAAGGGGGAGGGGTCACGTGAGGTTGGGGTAGGAGGGGTAGGGGTTAGGATGTGTTGTCAATTTTTAATAGGGAGGGTTGTTGAGTTGTTATCAAAAGAATATTTTTTGGATTAGATTTGTTAGGGTTTTGTTATTTTGTTATTTTGTGGAGGGATAATTACACAGGGTAAAGCACGTTGTAAGACGAGGGTAAAAGGACGGATAGATTGAGTCTTCGGGAGGAGCAATATTAGGTGTCTACATGAGTGCTTTTTTTGTGTGTGTAAAGGAACTCTTCCATTAAAAATGCTCATACTATTAACTAAATATAAAATTCTAATCCTTTTTGAAGTAATGGTACAGGGAACGTAATTTATTTTGCTACTCCAAATACTAGAAAAATAATATTTGAGTACTTAGAAAGAAAAAGAGTTTCTTCTAAACATGTCAAAAACAATTACTTATGAATAGGCCAAGAAATTTCTGCCAATCATCACAATCTATGTGACACTACATTCTTATTAGTTTGTTTTAAAGAAAATAATATTTTTTTGTTTTAAAAATAATTTAATTTAAAAGTGATTAAAGATATAGTATTGATTAAAGATATAGTATAAACAGAGTCTAAATAAGATAGTGTGTGTACGCAGGGATAAATTTGATATAAAGAAATGGTACAAGAGATCGTAAATTTTACTATAATCTTTTATTCATATGATTTTACGTTCCCCATAGCGTCATTATAGCAAAGAAGTACTTGCACACCAACAATATGAAATAATAAAAACGAAGTTAAAGAGACTAAACATCTCGTCATCTATAATTAAAAATAATTTTAACAGGCTCCGATCAGTAGAGCTTGGTAGGTTGACGAAGTCAAGTTTGTAGGCCCTTCATGTGTCCACTTAAGAGCATTTTTTCTTGCTAGTCGGGACATGTTAGACACCCACCCGCATAAGACTGGGCTAGGCCTACTTTGGTCCCTGAAGGAGTTGTATGAGGCAAAAGTTCCATATAGCGAGCTTTCACGACTCAAACAGTCAGTACACTTTTTTAGTTCTAGTAGCTAACATTAGACAATTAAACTCTTTCTTCATGATCCATTTGACTCACTGGTTGTATAGTTATTTAGACAGTATGACCTATTATATGATGTTCTTTTCGCTCCTGTAAACCTATATATAACATGAAAAACAAAATGATTAACTTACTTCCATACATGTAGTCCGGTAGACTAAGTTAGAGCTGGATCACAAAGGTTTATTGTATGTGGGACGACTCACAAGTCACATTCGATTTGTCGTTTTTGGCGTCACATGTCAACTCTCAATTTGAAATCTTATCGAATTTAAATTTTACCCTATACAATAAAATGTGTATTTAAAATACAAACAAAGATAAGAAACCGATGAGTAGAGTTCTGAACAAAGGGGTTGACACCTAATTTTTGCCCTCCACGACTAAATTTAATCCTGAATTTCTCTGATTTTTAATAAAATCCAAATATTTATTTCATCTGAATAAAAATTTTTACAAAAACATATTTGTACATGATATTGTCATTTTAAGTAGCTATTCTATATTATCATGCATAATTATCCGATATCATATAATTTGATTACTTAAATATCTATTCTATGAAATATCGGATTTTAATTAAGGAATATTTTGAAAATAAATATAATTCTTAAAATCTTGATTTTAATATAATTTACTATCAAAATAATTTATTTGGATAAATATGCATTTGATTTTATTAAATCCAGAAGTTCGGGATTAAAAGAAGTATTAATTTGTATCGAATTTTTATTTAACTGAGCCAATCTACTAAATTTGGCTATAATTGAAATCAAATTAGCCTCAATTATAACGCAATTGGCCGATAGATTTTCAATTTGACCAAAATTTAAATAGATTAGCTAATTTCTAATTTACTTGGGGTTATTTAATTATTTATTAAATAACCCCAATCTTAACCCAAATCTAAACCCTTATCAAAACTAGCCCATTCCAATGCAAATGGACTCGGCCAACCATACTTACAGATCCGACCCGCAAGCCCAAATCCTCTTTCTCTCTTCATCAACAACAACAATTTCAACCCGAGAACCCACGACCTTCAACAACCTTCAAAAGACAACATCGAACAACCAAATTGAACTCGAACTGTACGAATTCGACCCGTTCAACAACGGCAAATCCACCAGATTCCAACCCGATAACCCCCAATAACTGACCTCAACTCGCCCCTTTCCCTGTTCGTATGCGTCACGTGATCCCCACGCGATGTTGTACCAAGAAACAACCTATCTTCTAGAATAAGGTTGAGGTGGCTTCTCAAAGGGTTAGATTCGCAACTATTTGGAAGAATTTCATTGGTTCATGAAGATTATGCTTTTCCCCCCCTTTCTGATTAGATGGCCAAGTTTGAATTTTTTTTGAAAATCAAGAGAATTAGTACAATCCGTTGGGAAAGGAATCTGATATTGAGCTGGAATTGGTTTCTTCCCAAAGGTCCTTGGGAGTGATGACCCCACATTTGTGGAAACCCTGAAAGGGGTAACTCCTTTCTTATTTTTAGTTCTTATTATCATTTCTTTGTTTCTTCTTCATCTCCTTCTTTATAAGGTTTATGTTTTTGTCTGTATGCTGGGTTGTCTGCTGTGGAGGCCTTAAAGGCTATAGGTCTCTCTGAGTGAAGCAAGTGTTGGATTATTGTTACATTGGGTGAATGCTGGTTTCTTAATTGATTAATGGGCGATTTAAGTTGTTGGCTACTGCTTGTGTTTTGAATGCTAGTTTCGTAGCTAAGGTTTCATGCTTCGATCTTGATTAATCGTTTCGGGCTGATGGTAAGTTATTATGGCTGATTCATGGTTTAAAGTTGCATGCTTTTATGGTTGTCGGGCTGATAGTGTCCTGTTATAGCTGATTCTATGTAAAGTTTCGTGCTTTGAATTTGTTTCATAGTTTCGGGCTACTGGTATCTTGTTATACCTGATTTCATGGTTAAAGTTTTTGTTTAGTTAGTTCAGGGCTGATGGTGTCTCGTTCGACGTTGTTTCGTTTGTCGTCACCATCTTGATGTTGTCGAGTTTATAGCGTCGTTAATGGGATCGCCTCTTGAGTTCTTTGGCTTCTTAAATACGGAAGGACGATGAGGATCAAGGACCATCCCGACCATTAAAAACTCATTTTTGAGTTCGTCGGAAAGAGGATGAGGATAGAAATACTACGCTCCACCGCTTTGTGTTTAGCCTACAGAGTGTACTCTTTCTGTTGAATCTTTTGAAGTGTAATTGTATGTCGAAAATGCCAAATCTGTGAATGGATTCAGTCTCTTTATACGTTTAGTGACAAAAATCTATGAAGTTTATACCCTTTTCCCTTTGAACATGATTTGTATCGCTTTCTCCTTGGGTATTGGTTTCGCGGTCTAAAACTTTTAAAGTTTCGCAAGACCATGTTTTTATGGGATACTAGTGATCACCTTCGTCTATAAAGACTGTTATAGGCCGAATAATCAGACTTTCCGTGGCATGATGGTCGCATTAGTCTTAGGCTTGTTGCTTCGATCCGCAAATAATTTTGCTAAAAATGTTCCTGTTGTTTTGTTCTCATCACTGCCTTTAGCTAGTTTGGAATTTTCTTTGGATTAAAACTTTTTTTTTTTTTAAGCTGTGTTATGAAAGATTTAATGTCCAGATTTAAGGTTCTTTCACTAGTGCTATGAAAGGATTATTGACTAGATTTCTTTGGATTAAAACTGTTTAATTGCATCAACTTGCGTTTCTTATGTTTGGGTAAATGCTATATTGGATCCTTATTTTGGTCAGCAAAGATGTCTTTATTTGTATTAGTTTTATTTCCGAAATGTTGGCCTGGATGTGACAATGAATGCTAAAATTCTCTCAACCTATAGGGCCACCTTGAGCACGAATATGATCTTTTTGATTGTCATTTGCTGCTTATTATGATGCATGCTTAATTATACTAAGTTCAAACGATTCAACGCAGAGTCTTAATCCTTTTCTCCTTTATTTTTGGATGCATGTGAATGTGCTATGTCTGAGTTCACCATGGACTCTTGATTGCATTTTTCTCATCGAGCCAACTCCTAGAAGAAGTCCCAACATCGATCTTGTAAGGGGTCGAAAGAAAAAATGGGGTGGAAGTCCTATCTTTGAAACGGCGAATGAGAGAATCAAGTCTCATTATTTTCGTTTATTTATCCATCGTTGTCACTACTTATTTATTTATATTTTTATTCATTTAGTTATTTATTCATTCATTCATTCATTTTCAGCCTCGAATTCAAAGTTGTATTTAATACAGGTGGAGCGAATTTTGAGCCAAAAAGGGCTCGAAAACTATATCAGGACAGGTGAAATGGGCCGAAAGCATGAACTAGTTTAGGACAGGTTGATTTGGGCACAATGGCCTAAATCCCTTACTTCCTCCTCTTCCTCCGGTTTCCTATGTTTGTCTTATATGCTTTGCGAACCTAGTTAAATCCTTAGTAAAGTCCCTAAAAAATTAGTTTTGCATAAACATCAAAATATTTTTAAAACCGCTTTCTTTTCAAAAATCAACTTTTTTTCAAGGTTAATCAAAGACGACTTTCAAACAGTTCGGATAATCGCAAGTTAGCTGACGTTTTAGGTGCCAACACTTTCCTAAAACGTTAATAGAAATCGCTTACTCAGAATCTTCAAAACTTGAATGATTTGTCTGTTTTGGATCGTTTAAAGTATTTTTTTAAGATTTCTTAATTTCTTTTCAAAATTAAGTGTCGACGCTCTCTTAAAAGTCAAAATTTTTCGGCAAAACAAAAGGTTATATTTATCAATTTATTAAGTTAAACTAATCTAATGACCTTTTTAATATTATATCATACTTTTATTTTTGGACCGTATCCCAATCTTATAGAACATGTGGGAAGATTCAAGTTTTTAGGGTAGGCTTCAATTTTTATTATTTACTTCACTCATTTTACTTTTTGTTTGTCCTCTTTCACTCTATGAGAGTCAATTATACGTATTTTTAGAGGTAAATTGAATTATGCTACTTTAATATTTTAAATTTAAATTTTAAATATTCAAAAACTATTAGAGAAATGGTATAATTCATAATCCTTCTTAATTATGTCAATATGATGAGAAAAATATATTTTAAAAGTATTGATCAAAATTTATATAATTTGATTTGAGAAAAATGAAACTTGATAAATAAAAATAAACGTGAATGCTTTAATATTTATATAATTTTATTCATATCACACGCAAATAGACAATGATTGAGGAAAGAATTAGCTTATGTAGAAATGTATAAAAAAGATGCATGTTTACGAAATCAAATGGAACAGTATATTTTAGGTTTTTTTAGAAAAATAAATTAAATAATGTAAACAGTTATTTGCTTTTTTTAAGAAATTAAATTAGATTATGTTTATCCCATGAACTGAAAATCTCTTAGTTTATTTCTCCACATGATCGAGTTAGAGTACTAAAAGAGATTATTCTAAAGCAAACTCTATCGATCTTCTTCACTTCTTGATAATTACAATTAACTTTAAGAATTTAGTTTACATACAAATTTCACTTATGATAAGCATGAATGAAAGAAAATCAAATTGTAGATAAACTTAAGAATTTTCCTAAGCCAAATAAATCTCTTGACATCCCTATAAAATCCTCACTACACCAACCTTTATTTTTCTCAAGAGTTCCAAAAAAGAAAAAAACTTATACTATTAGCTATGGCTAAGAAAAATGGCCTTGTTACCTTTCTCATTTGCATTTTCCTACTTGTTAACTTATGTTTAGCAAGTAGTGAGAATCCTGATTCATTCTCAAAAGATGAAATTGATATTGCAGAAACAAATATGGAACCAGATTGGTGGTGGTCTTGGTATCGTTATCGATGGTTCCATCCCCGTCCATGGGCATTTGCTCATCCACCCATGTCTTCTGGCGGTTTCCGCCACAAGTTTCCTTCTCATCCGTGGTTCAAGCATCCACCACGTGCGTCTCCATCTTCAAAGTCCGAAATTGCCACTACAAAAGCTGAAATTGCCACTACAGAAGCCGCTGATAAGGAACTAGATTGGTTTTGGTGGTATCGATGGTTCCATCCACGTCCATGGGCATTTGCTCATCCACCCATGTCTTCTGGCGGTTTCCGTCATAAGTTTCCTTATCATTCATGGCCAAAATTCAAGCATCCACCACGTGCGTCTCCATCTAAAGGAGAGAAGAATAATTAAGAATATTCATGGATCAATATCTTATTGATCACATATTTGTGATCTTTAGGATAATTAGGATTATTAGTTCTAAAGTAGATAATTTAGTTTTTATAAATTTTCAAGTAGTTTTTGTTTTTAGAAATATTATTTGATTCTGCTTATCGTGAAATAAAATTTGAGTTTTTATTTTTTTCTGTGCGAGCGCGTATAAAGAAACTCTTTTATTAAAAATGATAATATTTATTTGAGTACTCATACATAGGCCAAAAACTTTCGCCAATCATTGCAATTTAAGAGACACTATGTTCTTATTACTTTCTTTAAAAAAGAAAGATAATTTTTTATTTGAAAAATAATTTAATTTTAAAAGTGATTAGACATGTAACGATATAGTATAAACCTTGTGTGTTTGTGCCAAATGAAAATATGAAATAGGTTCAATTAAAACTTTTAACATTAAAACCATTTGTGTTTTTCATGGAAATAATAATGAATGAGATAGCGTGTTCAAGAGCACCAACAACATGAAATCGTAAACACATGAAGGAGTTAAAAGGGTTGAATATCTCGTCATTTATGTACAAAAATAATTTCAATCATATATAAATAATATAATTTTCTGTCGAAGGGCTATACCAAGCTCCGATCAGTAGAGCCTGGTAGGTTGATGAAGTCGAGGTTGTAGGCCCCTTAAGTGTCCACATAAGAGCCTTTTTGCTTGCTTGCTGGGACACGTTAGACACCCAACCACACAAGCCTGGGTTAGGTCAACTTCGATCCGTAGAGGAGCCGTATGAGACAAAAGTTTCATGTAGCGAGCTTTCACGACTCAAACAGTTAATTTAGGTGGTATAACGCTGTTAAGTGGGTCGGGCAGGGTGCAGGCCTGTTAACTGGTTTGTGGGTTGGGCCAGGTAGGGGTTAAGTGGGCCGAGCCGAGCTGGGTTGGGGTTAAGTGGGCCGGGCCGATTCCGGGTTAAACAGTAAAATTTTTAAAAACAACCATGACCCGGCCCACTTAATCCAACTCGGTCTAACCCACCTAAACCCGATCAAACCAGGTTAAAACCGGTCAAAAAAAAAAATCCAATATACACTATATATACCTATATACATTTTAAATACGTTAAACAATATATATACACCACATATATAGTATATACTACATTAGAATTTAAAACATATATACACATACACAATTACACATATATACGTAACATTTAATATATACAATTATACGTACTACTTTAAATAAAACATATATATACTACAGTATATATAAGTATATATATAGAGTTATATACTAATTTATAAAACATATACACATGTATATGTTAAATATATACGTCTATAGAAGATATATACACATATATACGCATCATTCAATATATATGTACTATTTTAAAAAAAACATATACTATAATATATATATATATATATATATATATATATATATATATATATATATATATATAGTACAATATATATATATATATATATATAGTTATATACTAATTTATAAAACATATACACACGTATACATTAAATATACACGTCTATAGAAGATATATACACAAATATACGCACCATTCAATATATATGTACTGCTTTAAGTAAAGCATATACTACAATATATATATAATTATATACTAATTTATATAACATATACACATGTATACATTAAATATACATGTCTATAGAAGATATATACACAAATATACACACCTTTCAATATATATGTACTACTTTAAATAAAATATACTACAAGATATATACATACACACACACATATATATATATATATATATATATATATATTAATTTATAAAATATATACACATATATACGTTAATATGCATATCTATAGAAGATATATATGCTCCATTCAATATATATGTATTATTTTAAATAAAATAATCTACAATATATATACACACTACAATATATATACAATTTATAAAATATATACACATGTATACATTAAATATACACATCTATAGAAGATATATATACAAATATACTAAACATATGCTACTTAATATAATAAATTAATAATACTTGATAGTAAATTAATAAATATTAGAAGTAAGTTTTTAATTTAAAGTAGAAATTCAATTTAAATCATTAAATGAAAAGAATTACAAAGGACTAAGGAGTGAATGAACGTTAAATTTTATTACTTGTGAAATGATCCAAAATTTATAATTTACATGAATGAAAAATCTACAAATTATGCATCATTTTTTCCAATTCATTCATGTTAATATTAATGGGAACTTGCTTAGGATATTCAAAGTCAACGGGGGCAAAACCATGCATTGGACTTGATTCAGCTGAATTCTCCCGTGAAGATATAATTTCTTCAAGTTTCAGTTCGTCATTCGACTCTGGTTCCATTTCTTCGTTTCTTCTTTCCGCTCTAATCCAATCTCTAAGGCAAACTAGAACATTCATTGCATTACTTCCCAATGAGTGTCGGTTGTCTCCAAGCTGCTGCCATCCCTGACTAAAGGCGTTCTCTGATGCAATGGTTGACATTGGAATATTTAAGATATCTCTAGCTAATCTTGAAAGCAGAGGATATTGTGTTTCATTACTCCCCCACCAATCCAACGTGTTGATCCGTCGTCTGCAATCCTCTGGCGGCGATCGAAGATACTATTTCAGCTCTTCTCGATAAGTTGATGTGTAAGCTTTGTCAACAACACTATTCCAACAAGGTAAATCATAAAAGGAATCAGGAAAACCACTATGTGCCGGCCTTTGAGAAGATGATGGCTCCTCGGGAGGATGAGGAGCGACAGTTGAAGTGATATTTATAGGTACGGCTAAATAAAATAAATCAGCATAGTGATTATATAATTTTTCTATGTATTCATTCGCATCACCCATAGCCGTCCACAAATCAGGTTGTACTTGTTCAGAATCATTGTTAGTATTTATTTCTAAGTTAGAATAAATAATAGTACTAAAGTGGCACATAATATTATATCTCATGCACGAATTTAGCATAGCACCAACCAAATAAATAGGAGGAATCTGAAAAAAAATATTTTTTAAATCTAGTAAACATGGCACCAACAGCTTCTTTATAACCTTCTTTATTTTTATATTCTTTGAGCAAACCAGAAATATCGGCTATATATGCCAAAATATTACAAACAGTGGGATAATAAGCACCGAAAAAGTCAACCGTAGCTATATAAAATTTTTCTAAAAACTTAACAAGATCATTAATTACAACCCAATCAGAATCATGTAGCGTGCAATCAGCAGAATCAGCAAATGAATCCCAATGTTGGTTAAAAGCTAGTGTAATAGGAACTCTATATTTATAACAAATTTTAAAAAATCATACGTAGAATTCCATCTAATATCAATTTCCTCAGGCATCAATATCGGTGCAAGTCCATTTTCTTGACATTTAACTTTAAATTCTCTAATTCTTTTTCTTCGATTATTTCTTTGAATAAAACCAACAACAAGACGGATTTTTTCAATATAAAGATCAAAAAACTCAAGACTATCTTTTACAATTAAATTATATATATGACATGCACACTTAATATGAAAAATTTTAGGCAACGACGGAGATACCTTAGATTTTAATTTTTTTATAGCAGTCTTGTTGCTAGAAGCATTACAAAATCAATACATGTACGTTGGCCCACCAACATCCCCACCATCTCGTGCAATATTTAACTCTCTTTCGTGAGCATCACCTATATGTCTCATTAACATACCCGTACCCCGTTGCTTGCCTCCGCTTTTATGCTTATATATTTATTGACAAATATTGCATTGCACCTCAGTATCTGATATACGTTCAAAAAATTGTCATGCAATACTAGTTGTTTTACGAGCTCTTGGGACTCGGGGAGGACGGGAAGGGAGATTAACCGATTCAGATCTAACGTTAGCATTTCCTACTGTGGGTGTTTCACCAATAGTTTCATCGTCTTCATCAAAATTAACCACATCTACTTCATTTTCTTCTTCTATACCATAATTTTCCTGAGCTTCTACATAATCCATATTATGAGCAGCTACACCTAAAGGTACACCTACTTCTTCCTCAAAAGGTTGACTAAGCAGTGTCGGAGACACACGGGTATATCTACTACTTGAACTATCTCTACCGCTAGTAATTCACTTTTTACTACCACTACCGCTTCTGGGACAAAATTTTAACAATTTTAGTAGCGAGGTTTCTTAATTTATCCATAATATAAATTACACTAAAAAAATTTAAAATACACAAATATAATAAAATTAAATATTCAACAATTAATACACTAAATAAAAATTAAACGCAAGAGATGGAATGACAATACCAAGTTTTGAAAGTATCCAAAGGTTGCGCCTTTAGAAACTTTCACTCGTACTTTGTAATCGCAAAATTAAAAAATTTAAGTGTGCACTTTAGGAAATTAAATTTATAGAATATTTGAGATTTGAGAGAGAATTAAAAATTATGTGAAAAATAATTTGAAGGTGAAGGGTATTTATAGAAAATTTTTGGGATTAAAAAATAATTTTAAAAGTAATTTTTTTTTTAATTAATGGGCCTAAACTAGCCGTTTGGACCCAAAAATGACTATATAGCCGTTGGATCAACGGCTAGTTTGGCCCAAAATCTAAAAAGAAAAAAAAAATTAAAATCGGGCTGGTTAACCGGCGGTCCCCAACCGAGTTGGGTCCGGGCCGAGTTAACCGGGCTCAAAATAAAAAAACTGACTCGGGATCCGGTACCCTAAAACCCTTGGGCTTACTTGCCGAGTCAAATCGGGCCAGTTTTATTAAATGGGTCGGGTCAACCCGACCCGTTTGACAGGCTTAAGGTGGTATGACCAATTATATGATGTTCTTTTCGTTCTTGTAAACCTATAACATGAAAAACAAGATGATTAACTCCCGTACATTGTTAAAAGGATAGTGCAGCATAGGGGCAGCAAAATTAACCCAAACCCAAATGATCCGTCCAACTCGTCCAAGATTTGATGAGTTTGGGTAAGAGTGATTTTAATAGCCAAATCCAAATGATCTGTCCAATCCGTCCAAAGTTTAATATATTTGGGCAAGAGTGATTTTGATAATGGACTAATTTGGGTTAGTTCAAGTTAACCCATTACAAACCACCAACCTAAATGGACCCATGATGATGCCCAACATGGCCCTATCAATTGTTTAAAGCTTTTATTAAAGTCTTATTTTATTAATCTAGACTTAATTATGCAATGGAAATTTAAGCAAATCAAGAGGAGAATATATACTACGTACGTTTAGACAATTCATTTCATATTTTTACAATTAAAAGTAGAGTAGTACTTTTATCATAAAAGAAAAAAATTGTAAAACCTATTTGTAGTAACTGAAGAACAACTATTATTTTTTTTAGCTGAAATAGGATAGACACACTGTAGGAGAACTTTAAAGATATCATCATTTGTAGTATGATCCTTTATTTTGTTGGAAACATAAAACTATTTTAGGATTTTTTTTTTTTTAAATCCTATGCTCTTACTTTATAAGAAGGGAGATATAAAAATATATAACAAAATATTTTCTTCACGTAGAAATTTCAAATTTCTAAAATACTGAATTGTTGATTGCTTATGTCTGTTAGCATTTTTTAAAAGTGAAGAAGAAAAGGTCGGTCAAGTTGGGCAAGTTTGATTACAATCCATTGTTTAGTCTATCTTGACTTAGTTCATATTACCCCAAGTGATTTTGACAGGGTTGGATAATGACCCATCTATTGATTGAATCCATTTTTATCCGTCCAATTCAGCCCAAATAGCCCATGTCTCACCCTTAGTCCGGCGCACTAAGCTTTTGATATACGCGAAATTTGAAAAAAGTTGAAACACAAGGGTTTATTTTATGCAACCTTACCTCTAAAACAATATTTCATTGACTCACAAGTCACATTCCAACTTGTCAGTTTTGTCACATGTCAACTCTAGATTTGAACACTTATCCAATCCAAATTTTACCTTATACCAAGCCTGTCAAACGGGTCGGGCTGACCCGGCCCGACCCGGCCCACTAAACAAACCCAACCTGGTATGACTCGGTCCGGTCAGCCCACGGGTTGTAGGGTACCGAATCCCAAGCTAGGTTATTTTTTGGTTTGGGCCCAGTTAATCTAGCCCGAACAAAACCCAGTCTGGGTCCGCTGGTTAACCGGCTCGGAACAGGCTCAGATATTTTTTTTAAAATTTGGAATTGGTCAAAATCTGACCATTGGGCGCAACGACTATATTACCGGTTAGACCCTTAAAACAGCTCAATTGGCCCTTTTTAATTAAAAAAAAATATTTTAAATCCCCAAAAAATTCTATAAATACCCTACACTGTCAAATTATTTTTCACACAAATTTTCATTCTCTCAAATCTCATTCTCTCACAATTCTCAAATATTCTATATATTTAAATTCCTAAAGAGCTCACTTTAATTTTTTAATTTTGCAATTACGAAGTACGAGTGAAAGTTTCTAAAGTCGCAACCTTCTGATACTTTCAAAATTTGGTATTATCGTTCCATCTCTTATACTTAATTTTTAATTAGTGTATTAATTGTTGAATATTTTATTTTATTTGTGTTTTGAATTTTTTTAGTTTAATTTATATTATGGATAAATTAAGAAACCTTGCCACTAAAAGTGTTAAAAAATTTATTCCGAAAGTGGTAGTGGTAGCATAAAGTGAATTACTAGCGGTAGAGGTACTTCAAGTAGTAGATATACTCGTGTGACTTCGCCTCCGGTACCGCTTGGTACACCTTTTGAGGAAGAAATAGGTGTAGGTGCTCACGATATGGATTATGTAGAAGCTCAAAAAAATTACGGTATAAAAGAAGAAAATGAAGTATATGCGTTTAATTTAGACGAAGATGATGAAAATATTGGTGAGATACCCGCAGGAAATGCTAACGTTAGATCTGAATCGGTTAATCTCCCTCCCCGTCCTCCCCGTGCCTCAAGAGCTCATAAAACAACTAGTATTGCAAGACAGTTTTTTGAACGTATATCAGTTGCTGAGGTGCAATGCAATATTTATCAACAAATATATAAGCATAAAAGCCGGCAAGCAAGGGGGTATGTGTACATTAATGAGACATATAGGTGATGCTCATGAAAGAGAGTTAAATATTGCACGAGGTTGTGCGGATGTCGGTGGGACAACGCAAACTAGAATGGACCCAACAACCGGTCAGATAATGAAGAAGTATAATAAATTGAGGGACCGGGAAGAAATAGCTAAAATGGTAGCTATGGGTTATTTGCCTTTTAGTTTTCCTTCTTCTGATGCCTTTTCATTATATTCAAGCAATTTATAATCCTATGTTTAATGATATTCCTAGAAGTACTTGTTGGTCTGATAATTTTAGACTTCATTCACAATATTATTTTTATTTATCAACATTGTTAAAAAATGTTCAATGTAGATTGTTCCTAACTTCTGATCTTGGTCGTGCTGTAAATAAAAATGATTATTTAACCGTTACTTGTCACTGGATGGATAGTAATTTTGTGATGCAAAAACGCATTCTTGCTTTTTTATATGATGAAGATCGTAAACATACTGGACATTTTATTGCTAATTCTATTATTAAAGTTGTCAGATTTTATGGTATCAAAAATAAAATCTTATGTATTGCTTTTGATAATGCTTCTAACAACAAAACTGCTATAACAAAGTTAAAATCTAAGCTATCTCCGCCGTTACCTGAAAATTTTCATATTAAGTGTGCATGTCATATATATAATTTAATTGTAAAAGATGATCTTGAGTTTTTTGAGCTTTATATTGAAAAAATCCGTCTTGCTGTTGGTTTTATCGAAGAAAAAGAAATAGAGAATTTAAAGGTAAATGTCAAGAAAATGGACTTGCACCGATATTGATGTATGAGGAAATTGATATTAGATGGAATTCTACGTATAATTTTTTAAAAACTTGTTATAAATATAGAGTTTCTATTACACTAACTTTTAACTAACATTGTTGTTCATTTGCTGATTCTGCTGATTGCATGCTACATGATTCTGATTGGGTTGTAATTAATGATGTTGTTAAGTTCTTAGAAAAAATTTATATAGCTACAGTTGAATTTTTCGGTGCTTATTATCCTACTGTTTGTAATATTTTGGCATATATAGTCGATATTTCTGATTTGCTCAAAGAATATAAAAATAAAGAAGGTTATAAAGAAGCTGTTGATGCCATGTTTACTAAATTTAAAAAATATTTTTTTTGATTCTCCCTATTTACTTGGTTGGTGCTATGCTAAATCTGTGCATGAAATATAATACCATGTTCCACTTTAGTACTCTTATTTATACTAACTTAGAAATAAATACTAACAATGCTTCTCAACAAGCACAACCTGATTTGTGGACAGCTATGGGTGATGCGAATGAATACATAGAAAAATTATATAATTACCATGCTGATTTAGTTGATTTAGACGTACCTACAAATATCACTTCAATTGTCGTTCCTCATCCTCCCGAGGAGCCATCATCTTTTAAAAGACCGGCACATAGCGGTTTTCCTGATTCCTTTTATGATTTACCTTATTGGAACAGTGTTGATAAGATAGATTACACATCAATTTATCGGAAAGAGCTTAAATATTATCTTCGATCGCTGCCAGAGAATCGTAGACGACGGATCAACACATTGGATTGGTGGAGGAGTAATGAAACACAATATCCTGTACTTTCAAGATTAGCTAGAGACATCTTGAATGTTTCAATGTCAACCGTTGCATCAGAGAGCACTTTTAGTCAGGGACGACAACAACTTGGAGACAACCGACACTCATTGGGAAACAATGCAATGAATGTTCTAGTTTGCCTCAGAGATTGGATTAGAGTGGAAAGAAAAAATCAAGGAATGGAAGCGGAGCCGAACGACGAGCGACAAACTTGAAGAAATTATGTCTTCACGGGATAACTCAGTAGAATAAAGTCCAATGCATGCTTTTGCCCCTGTTGACTTTGACTATCCTATGCAAGTTCCCGTTAATATTAAGATGAATGAGTTGGAAAAAATGAAGCATAATTTGTAGATTTTTCATTCATGTAAATTATAAATTTTGGATCATTTTGCAATCAATAAAATTCAACATTCGTTCACTCCTTATTCCTTACTTTGTAATTTTTTTCATTTAATGATTTAAATTGAATTTCTAGTTTAAATTAAAAATTTACTTTTAATATATTATTAATTTACTATCAAGTATTATTAATTTATTATATTAAGTAGCATATGTTTTGTATATTTGTGTATATATCTTCTATAGATGCGCATATTTAATGTAAACATGTGTATATGTTTTATAAATTGTATATATATTGTAGTATATGTTTTATTTAAAGTAGTACACATATATTGAATGGTGCATATATATGTGTATATATATCTTCTATAGACGTATATATTTAATGTATACATGTGTATATGTTTTATAAATTAATATATAACTATATATATATTGTAGTGTGTGTGTATATATATATATATATATATATATATATATATATATATATATATATATATATATTGTAGTATATGTTTTATTTAAAATAGTACATATATATTGAATGGTGCGTATATACGTGTATATATCCTTTATAGACGTGTATATTTAATGTATACATGTGTATATATTTTATAAATTAGTATATAACTATATATGTATTGTAGTATACGTTTTATTTAAAGTAGTACATATATATTGAATGGTGCGTATATATGTGTATATATCTTCTATAGACGTATATATTTAATGTATACATGTGTATATGTTTTATAAATTAGTATATAACTATATATATATTGTAGTGTGTGTATATATATATATATTATAGTATATGTTTTATTTAAAGTAGTACATATATATTGAATGGTGCATATATATGTGTAGTGTATATATCTTCTATAGACGTATATTTTTAACGTATACATGTGTATATGTTTTATAAATTAGTAATTAGTATATAACTATATATATAATTATGTATATTGTAGTATGTATATATATATTGTAGTGTATATATCTTCTATAGACATATATATTTAATGTATACATGTGTATATGTTTTATAAATTAGTAATTAGTATATAACTATACATATAATTATGAATATTGTAGTATATATATGTTGTAGTATATATTTTATTTAAAGTAGTACGTATAGTCATATATATTGAATGTTACGTATATATGTGTAATTGTGTATGTGTATATATTTTTTAATCTCAAGTGTAGTATATACTATATATATAGTGTATATATATTGTTTAACGTATTTAAAATGTATATAAGTGGGTATATATATATATATTGAATTTTTTTCGTTTTTGACCGGGTTTGACCGAATTTTTAATCAGGTTTAGGTGGGTTTGACCGGGTTGGGTTAAGTGGGCCGAGTTAGGATTATTTTTAAAAATTTTACTATTGAATTCGGATCCGACCCGACCCACTTAACCACAATCTGTACCTGACCCGACCCATAACCTGGCTAAATTTAATGGGCCAATTCCGAATTTTATCCGGCCCACTTAATACCCTTACCTTATACACAATAAAGTACGTCTTTAAAATACAAACAAAGATTAAAAAAAAAAAATGATCAGTAGAGTTTTGAACAAAGGTTGTATTTATCAATTTATTGAGTTAAACTAATCTAATAACATTTTCAATATTATGTTATATCATACTTTTTCTTTTTGGAATAAACTGTTGGGTTCATAGTAATGAAAGGGTGTGAATGGAAATGTTCATACATGCAGGAACCCGTGAACAGTAGCATTGTTTCACGTGAACAGTGCACTGCTTCACGAACTGATGCGTGAACAGTGACTGTTTCACGTGAACAGTAGCACTGTTACGTGAACAGTAGCACTGTTTCGCGTGAACAGTAGCACTGTTTCGCGTGAACAGTGCACTACTTCACGAACTGCTGCAACACTTCATCGAACTGACACACTTATTCACGAAATAACATGCCTGTTCAGGAACAGTCACACTGTTTGGCCGAATGGACATGAATTTTCAGAAAAGGTAACACCTTTTTGATGAACCTTTGTCTCTTTTCAGAAAAGACATCATTTGGCTATAAAAACCTGCTTTGATTCACAGGTTTTCATTCAGAAATTTTCAGATTACAAAAACATTCTTCTTGTCTTAAAAATACTCCAAGTGTGATCATTCAAACCGTGAGTGTGTTCGAAGAATCCGCCTATTTGAGGTACCGCTATAGTCGGATTGAAGGCCATTTTATCCTGGGAGGAAAATTCCACAACCTCGGGTACAGTGAGGGGAATTATTTCCTTAAGGAAAGTCCGTGAATTCGGATGACTTGGCCTTAACAACATTTCTGTTTTCATCTAATTTTTCTGAAAAACATACTTCTTTGAAAGATCTTTTTTGATCTTGTGTTGAGGGTGTTACATAAATTCATAAGTGTTCTTGTTTTGTACTTGAACTTGCGTTGAAGTTGTTATTCTATTATACAGATTCTACGTACCCGTATCGGCGGAAAATAACATAAACTCATATAACTTTTTCCAAAAATAAGAAGGGGATCCTTGGAGTAACTGGTAAACTTGTTGTCATGTGACCAGGAGATAATGGGTTCAAACCTCAGCCTCTGGCAGAAATACAAGATAAGACTGCGTATAATACACCCTTGCGGGCACTTTAATACACTGGACTGCCCTTTTTTTTTTTTTAAAAAAAAACTTTTTCCTAAAATATCTCTCCAAAAGTATCCCTATCTTATAAAACATGTGGGAAGTTTCAAGTCTTTAGGCTAGATTTTAATTTTTATTAGAGAAAATGTTCTAAGACCCCACCCCCACACCTCACCCTAATCTATACTCGAAATCTCAACTACACACACCAACTTCACGGGAGTCCTGTGACTTTTCCTAAACTGTTTAATATTGAAATTATTACACCTTTAAAGGCTGATGTGGCAAAGAGAGTGTATTTAATTTCACTCTCTTAGACCATTTTCTCATTTTTATAGTTACTTCTCTGTTTATTATCACTTGTCACGTTTCTCTCTATGGGAGTCAATTATAAGAATCTTTAGAGGTAAATTGAATTACATTACTTTAATATTTTAAATATTCAAAAACTATCCGAGAAATAGTATAAGTTGCAATCCTTCTTATGTCAATATGATAGAAAAAATATATCTTAAAAATATTGATCAAAATTTATATAATCTGAGACGGATACTGTCTATTTCGGAAAACCAGTTTGGGTTTATGCCTGGCCGCTCGACGACGGAGGCAATTCACTTGGTACGAAGGTTGGTGGAACAGTATAGGGAAAGGAAGAAGGATCTGCACATGGTGTTTATCGACCTGGAGAAGGCATACGACAAAGTCCCCAGGGAGGTGCTTTGGAGGTGCTTGGAAGTGAGGGGAGTTCCGCAGGCATACATCAGAGCAATTAAGGACATGTATGAGGGAGCAAAAACTCAGGTGAGGACTGCGGGAGGAGACTCAGAGCATTTCACCGTCTTGACAGGATTGCACCAGGGATCTACTCTTAGTCCCTTTTTGTTTGCGTTGGTGATGGATGTGTTGACGCGACGTATTCAAGGGGAGGTGCCGTGGTGTATGCTTTTTGCGGACGATATAGTTCTGATTGATGAGACTCGAGGGGGTGTGAAGGATAAATTAGAGGTGTGGAGACAAACCCTTGAGTCAAAAGGGTTCAGGTTGAGCAGAAGCAAGACAGAGTATTTGGAATGCAAGTTTAATGACGTAAGGCTGGAGGATGAGGTGGTAGTGAAGCTGGAATCACAAGTGGTATGTAAGAGGGATAGTTTCAAGTATTTCGGGTCCGTGATCCAGGGTAACGGTGAGATTGATGAGGATGTCTCGCACCGAATTGGGGCGGGATGGATGAAGTGGAAGCTCGCGTCGGGGGTGTTATGTGATAGGAAGGTGCCGCCCAAGCTTAAAGGCAAATTCTACAGGGTGGTAGTCCGTCCGGCCATGTTGTATGGAGCGGAATGTTGGCCAGTAAAGAATTCCCACATCCAAAAAATGAAGGTGGCAGAGATGCGGATGCTGCGTTGGATGTGTGGGCTGACTAGAGGAGATAGAGTTCGAAATGAGACTATCAGGGAGAAGGTTGGTGTGACTCCAGTGGAATGCAAGATGCGGGAAGTCCGATTGACCTGGTTCGGATACGTGAAGAGGAGGGGCATGGATGCACCGGTTCGTAGGTGCGAGAGGCTAGCGTTGGACGGTTTTAGGCGGGGTAGGGGTAGGCCGAAGAAGTACTGGGGTGAGGTGATTAGGCGGGACTTGGAGCAGTTACAGCTTACCGAGGACATGACCCTAGATAGGAAGGTCTGGAGGACGCGAATTAGGGTAGAGGACTAGGGCCAGTTTGGGTCGCTACGGTAGGGAATTACTTGCTGGGGGTAGTAGCCTGGTATGCTTCCGTGTTCCTTGTTCCTTGTTTTAGAACGAATCGGGGTGTTTTCCTCTGTTTTCTTTCTGTTTTCTGTTTTCCTTTTCTTTTACTTATGACTGCCGCATTTATGCCGTATTTATGTTATGCATGTTATGTTATGTAATCTTGTAATCTGTTCGGTGCTCTACTTGTATTGTGTGGTATCGTGTGTCTTGAACCGGGGGTCTATCGGAAACAGCCTTTCTACCTCTTTAGAGGTAGAGGTATGGACTGCGTACATCTTAGCTCCCCAGACCCCACCAGGTGGGAATACACTGGGTTTGTTGTTGTTGTTGTATAACATGACAAATAAAATCAAACGGGAATGCTAGGTAAATTCACATCGAAATTAATACACTGATATTTTATTCATATCACATGCAAATAGTAAATGCTTGAATAAAGAATTAGTTTTATGCAGAAATGTAAAAAGATGCATGTTTAGCAAATTAAACAGAACAATATTTCGTAAGTTTTTTTTTTTTTTTAAAATGAAATAGTGTAAACAATTATTTGTTTTTTGTAAAAATTTTAATTAGATCATGTTTATCCCATGAAGTAAAAATCTATGAGTATACTTCTTCCACATGAAGTAAAAATCTATCAGTATACTTCTTCCACATGAGTTGCAGTAGTAAAGAGATTATTCTAAAGCAAACTCTATCAATATATGTGGTTATATTCTTGATAATTACACATAATTTTGATAATTCAATTTGTATACAAACTCCACTTATGATAAACATGAAAGAAAGAAAATCAAATAGTTGATAAACTTAAAAACTCTCCTAAGCCAAATGAATCTCTTGATTGACAACCCTATAAATTCCTCACTACACCAACCTTCATTTTCATCTCAAGAGTTTCAAAAATCAAAAACTTACACCAACCTTCATTTTCATCTCAAGAGTTTCAAAAATCAAAAACTTACTATTAGCTATGGCTAAGAAAAATTCCATTATTACCTTTCTCATCTGCATTTTCCTACTTGCTAACTTATGTTTAGCAGCAAGTAGTGAGAATCCTGATTCATTTTCGAATGATGAAACTGATACTGCAGAAACTAATATGGAAACAAATTGGTGGTTTTGGTGGTATCGTCATCGATGGTTCCATCCACGTCCATGGGCATTTGCTCATCCACCCATGTCTTCTGGCGGTTTCCGCCACAAGTTTCCTTCTCATCCCTGGTTCAAGCATTCACCACGTGCGTCTCCATCTTCAAAGTCTGAAATTGCCACTACAGAAGCCATTGATAAGGAAATTGCAACTACAGAAGCCGCTGATAAGGAACTAGATTGGTGGTTTCCATGGTATTATCATCGATGGTTCCATCCACGACCATGGACATTTGTACATCCACCCATCTCTTCTGGTGGCTTCCGTCACAACTTTCCTTATCATCCATGGCCGAAATTCAAGCATCCACCACGTCCCTCTCCATCTAAGGGAGAGAAGAATAATTAAGAATATTAATGAATCAATATCTTATTGATTAAATATTTGTGTAAGGATTATTAGTTCTAATCTAGTTAATTTAGTTTTTAATTAATTTTCAAGTAGTTTTTGTTTTTAGGAATATTATTTGATTTTTCTTATCGTGAAATAAATTTGAGTTTTATTTATATGAAGCTTTTCACTTTCTATATTATATCGTAACTGTATGCTTGTTTATTTTTTGTGATGTGTGTGCGCGTGTAAAGTAACTCTTCCATTAAAAATGATAGTTATATTTATTTGAATCGATAGTAATATTTATTGAGTACTTAGAAATTTGAAGTAGTTTATGTTCTTAGGAACATTGCTTTGATTCGGCATATCGTGAAATAACATTTGAATTTTATTATGAAATATGAAATGCTTTCCACTTTCTATTATTACGTATTAGCATCTTTTTTTGTTTGTGTCATGTGTAAAGAAGAGTCTCTTTTATAGACGATTATAATTTTATATTTGAGAACTTAAAGAGAGAGTTCGTCTAACATATCCAAAACAAATACATTTAAGGATGAATAAGCAAAAAAAAAAAATTCGCTGATCGTTCTATATGACACTAGATGTTCTTATTAATCAATTAGTTTAAAAAAGAATGATAATTTAATATGAATGGTTATATGAATAATTTTAGAAGAATGATAATTTAACATGACTAATTTAAAGAATGAGTATATGTTCTTATTAATTATTTAGTTTAAAAAGAACGATAATTTAATTTTAAAAGTGAAGAGACACTTAATGATATTTTTATTATTATATAGAAGAGGAAAGTGTGGGATGATCAAGGATAAAATTGTATTTTCACAGTTATGAAAAGTTGCGGAAGGTGCAATACAAATTAAGGGTGTCGAGTGGGCCGGGGCCGACACGGCCCGATCCGGCCAGACACAACCAGACACAGCTCGATTCGGCCCTCGTAACTAATTCGGCCCGGTTTGACCCGGTCCGGTAAGCCCTAGGACTTTAGGGTTCCGGGTCCCGAGCCGGTTATTTTTTTAAAATGGGTCCGACTAATCTAGCCCGGACCAAGTCCGCCGGTTAACCGGCCCGCCTGGCCCGAATACCCTTTTTTTTTTTTTTTAAAAATAAAATAAATTAGGATTTCGGACCAAACTAGCCGTTTTTGGGTCCAAACGGCTAGTTTGGGCCCATTTATTAAAAAAAAATTAACTTTAAAAAATATTTTTTAATCCCAAAAAAAATTCTATAAATACCCTACAACTTCAAATCATTTTTCACACAATTTTTCACTCTCTCAAATCTCATTCTCTCTCAAATCTCAATTCTCAATTCTCAAATATTCAATATATTTAATTTCTTAAAGTGTTCACTTTAATTTTTTAATTTTTCGTTTACAAAGTACGAGCGAAAACTTCTAAAATCGCCACCTTCGGATGCTTTCAAAATTTGGTATTGTCGTTCTATCTCTTATGTTTAATTTTTATTTATTGTATTAATTGTTTAATATTTAATTTTATTATATTTGTGTATTTTGAATATTTTTAGTTTAATTTAATTTATATTATGGACAAATTAAGAAATCTCGCTACTAAAGGTGTTAAAATTTTTTGTCCCGGAAGCGGTAGTGGTAGTAAAAAGCGAATTACTAGCGGTAGAGGTAGTTCAAGTAGTAGATATACCCGTGTGCCTTCGCCTTCGGTACCGCTTGGTACACCTTTTGAGGAAGAAATAGGTGTAGGTGCTCACGATATAGATTATGTAGAAGCTTAGGAAAATTACGGTATAGAAGAAGAGAATGAAGTAGATGCAATTAATTTAGATGAAAATTATGAAAATATTGCTGAGATACCCGCAGTAGGAGATTCTAACGTTAGATCTGAATCTGTTAATCTCCCTCCCCATCCTTCCAGTGCCCCAAGACCTCGTAAAAGAATTAGTGTTGCATGACAATTTTTTGAACGTATATCAGATATTGAGGTGCAATGCAATTTTTGTCAACAAATATATAAGCATAGAAGTGGAGGCAAGCAAAGGGGTACGGGTACGTTAATGAGACATCTAGCTGAAGATCACAAAAGAGAATTAAATATTGCACAAGGTGGTGGGGATGTTGGTGGGCCAACGTAAACTAGAATGGACCCAGCAACCGGTCACGTAGCGTAGAAGTCTAATAAATTGAGGGACCGGGAAGAAATAACTAAAATGATAGCTGTGGGTTGTTTGCCTTTTAGTTTTCCTTCTTCTGATGCCTTTATTCGTTATATACAAGCAATTTATAATCCTATGTTTAACGGTATTCCTAGAACTACTTGTCGGTCTGATATTTTTAGACTTCATTCACAATATTGTTTTTATTTATCAACATTGTTAAAAAATATTCAATGTAGATTGTTCCTAACTTCTGATCTTGGTCGTGCTGTAAATAAAAATGATTATTTAACCTTTACTTTTCATTGGATGAATAGTAATTTCGTGATGCAAAAACATATTCTTACTTTTTTATATGATGAAGATCGTAAACATACTGGACAATTTAGTGCTGATTCTATTGTTAAAATTACCAGATATTATGGTATCGAAAATAAAATTTTATGTATTGATTTTGATAATGCTTCTAACCACAAGACTTCTATAAAAAAATTAAAATTTACGCTATCTCCGCCTTTGCCTGAAATTTTTCATATTAAGTGTGCATGTCATAGATATAATTTAATTGTAAAAGATGGTCTTGAGTTTTTTGACCTTTATATTGAAAAAATTAGTCTTGACGTTGGTTTTATTCAAAGAAATAATCGTAGATCGAGAATTAGAGAATTTAAAGTTAAATGTCAAGAAAATGGAACTACACCGATTTTGATGCCTAAGGAAATTGATATTAGATGGAATTCTACGTATGAATTTTTAAACCCGCCGAAACCAACCCGTTCAAGCAGATTTCAGATGGATTTCATTGTTCGATCTTGGTTCTCGATGACTTTTCCAACGGAGTTAATTCAAAAACTTACCGGGATCAATCCTAACAGAAGAAACTGACCCGAACAAACCAACGAATACTAGGACTGAAATTTCAGAGGAAAGAAAAATAATGAAAAACTCACGGTACCGGAGCTCCGGTGAGCTTGGAGGCAGGACGATGGAACAGGGATCCGATTCCAAGAAAAACCCAGTACCTTCTGGCTATATTTCTCCACAAAAATTGAGGAGGAGCAAGACCCGCACCCCCAATTCTCGCTGGATTCAGTCTGAACGTTGTCAGAATCAACCTAAATAAGCTGGAATCAATCCGAACCGGCTTGTTTCAGGCCGATTCGATCAGCGAGTTCTGGTTCTTGGTGACGAGTGACCGGAAAACTTGATTTTCTGGTCAAAAAATTCCTCTTTCAAACTTTCGATATCGATCTCTCTTCGCGCCTCTCTCTCTCTCGACTTCAGCCTCTATCTCCTCTCCGAAGCTCCATCTTCCTTTAGCTCTATCATGTGCGTGTATGTTCAGGTTTTGGGGTGTCTATGGCGTGAGTTTTGTGAAAGAAAAAAAAATGGACCCTTTGTTATTGTGAGGAAGAAACTCAAAAAATAATCCTCATCCGATTCCCCTTTTATTCTTTTCCCTTTTAATGTGTATATATGTTGTGAGGGGTCACGTGGGTGGGTATTGGGGTAGGGTAGGTGGAGTATTAAGGTGGGGTAGGGGTAGGATGTGAAGTGGTTTATTTTGATTGGATAAGTTGTTAGTATAAGATGTAGGGGTTAGGATAGGATAGAATTTGTTAGGGAGTTTGTTATTTTTTTTTTTTTGTATTTTGTGAGGGTATAATAATATGGATGAGGGTACATGGTAGGATGAAATAAAAAATGGGTAAAAGTGAATAAAATTGAACTTTAAGAGGATGAAATCACGTGTCTACATCATGCCCCCTTTGGATGTAAACACATGGTGTTTTCATACAAAGCAGTAGACAACGAGGCGGAATTTTGTCCTGACCTTTATTTAAAAGCACGGAGCAAGAGGAAGGAGGAAAACCAGGTCTTGACTTAGGACTTCCTACCCACCCCAGTTATGAGGGGATCAAGTGACAAGTATCTCAAAGAAATGGAAGGAGGTGGACTACACCGAGTTGGAGAGTCGAGTGAGGTTCGATCGAGGTTCCGGTCCGCGGCTCTGTCATTACATAAAAAAAATAAAAATTATAAGTTAAAACATAAATAAAATTACAAAAATCCTATCTATACAATTTCTGTTGGCTCTTGACTCGACTTTTATCACTCTATTCTTCAGGCGGGCTCTTGACTTGCAATTTCTTTTCCACTTGTCGCTTGGCTTTCAATTACTTTGCTTTGTTGCATGACTTTTCATTTCTTCACCCTATTCTCCAGGTGGGTCCTGACTTGCTATTTCATCACTTTGTTACTTGACTTTTCATTTCTTTACTTTGTTCTCCAGGCCCCACTTTGTTACTTGACTTTTCATTTCTTCACTCTGTTCTCCAGGCGGGCCTCTGACTTGCTATTTCATCACCCTGTTCTTCAGGCGGACTTCTGAAACCCAAAATTAAAAATAGAACGAAAATTATCCCAAACAAGAATTATAATAAAATAGTATTTCATTTTTGAAAGCGTTGTCCCATTTTTCAGGAGGGTCCTGAACAGAAAGTAAAGTCTCATTTTTCAGGAGGGTCCTGAATTGAAAGTAAATTCCTATTTTTCAGGAGGCTATTGAACATAAAGTAAAATCCCATTTTTCAGGAGGGTCTTGAACATCAAGTAAAATCCCATTTTCAGGAGGGTCCTGAACAACAAGTAAAATTCCATTTTTTCGGAGGGTCCTGAACAAAAGTAAAATCCCATTTTCCAGAAAGGTCCTGAACAAAAAGTAAAATCCCATTTTTCAGGAAGGTCCTGAACATAAAGTAAAATCCCACTTTTCAGGAGGGTCCTGAACAACAAGTAAAATCCCATTTTTCAGGTGGGCCCTGAACAAAAGTAAAATCTCATTTTTCAGGAGGGTCCTGGACAGAAAGTAAAATTCTCATTTTCCAAGAGGGTCCTGATCATAAAGTAAAATCCCATTTTTCAGGAGGGTCCTGAACAGAAAGTAAAATCGCATTTTTCAGGAGGGTCCTGAACATAAAGCAAAATCTCATTTTTCAAGTGGGTCCAGAACATAAAGTAAAATACCATTTTTCAGGAGGGTCCTGAGCAGCAAGTAAAATCCCATTTTTTTCAGGAGGGTCCTGAACATAAAGTAAAATCCCATTTTCCAGGAGGGTCCTGAACATAAGTAAAATCCCATTTTTCAGGAGGGTCCTGAACAAAAGTAAAATTCCACGGATGTGCATTTCCAATGGTAGCTGAATTAAGTGAAACGAATTTGCCCCTATTTCAACAAAGAAAATTTGTCAGTTAAAAACTTAGTGGTGGTTTGCAGATCTTGGCTTCTCAGGTATCTGCCCAACACTTATTCCTTTCATCTTTGTTCTAAATTGCTAACACTTGCCCTGTCTTGCTGCATCATCGACCCGAATCCAGATTGAGGGAAATGAGTTCTAACTCGAAAAATTGGTTTCTATTTTACCATGCCTCTGAGGTGCATCTTTTTTCCAAATCTGAATGCTTCCACGAATTCAATAGCCTGTCGGTTGATAGACTTCCTTTGCTTCGTGTTGAATTACAATCATATTTCTTTAATCCGTTGGTCCTTGACTTTTCCACATATAATTGGAAAGACTGGTAGTAAATTTTGAAATCCTTTCTCACTTGTTTTGACACAGACTTGACTTAAAATGTAAAGAAATGATGGTGACTTTTATTTTGATAAATGACATAAAAAGACAAAAAGCATGAATATGTAAATGAAAGGAAAGGGCAATGTCCCATATTCAAAAAGAAAACTTATCTGAATACGACAACCAATTCCAATGAGTATGACATGCATTTTGGATTGAGCTGCCTGATCTTCCTATCCAAACTCCCCATTTGTTGTTAAGTTCATGTCTTTGCCGCTGAGCCGCTTCTTCAAATCCATTGGACTCATACATCACATCAGATTAACGACATCTTAAAAGACTTTTGCCAACAAATCTCTTTCTTTTCACTTTTCACTTTTCTCTTGAACTCTCTATCGCCATACGGTGCCCGTGAGGGGTTTCACCAATAAGACTCTCTCATTTTTATTTCTCTCCACTCACAATCGCCTTATGGTGCCTGCAAGGGTTTTCACCAATAAGACTCTCTCATTTTTATTTCTTTCAACTCACCATCGCCTTATGATGCCCACGGGGGTTTTCACCAATAAGACTCTCTCATTTTTGTATTTCTTTCTTGATTTCTTATGCTAAGGGAGACAAATGGTACCTCACAATGTATCATCATATCCATTGCATGCTTAGCCTTAACGTTATCAAAAATTGATCTGAAGGACTTTCTTTGGTTGTAACTTGGCTTTTGGTTAAGGTTAGAAAAAGGATGGTAAGGGGTTCAAACGATACTTGAAGTAGGGGTGGGACTTACAACTTTTAGAATCGACTCAAACAACACATTAACTCATACCCCAGCTTTATTGACTGGGTGAATCTTAAATCTTTATTTGGTTGGACCGAGCTCGAAATAGACTAGCCTACGTATCTCACTCCCAAGAGAGGAGAATCAGGTCGTACGTAGTTCCATCAGCTTGTTCTTTATTTTGATTTGATTGTTTTTTTTTTCAAACTCTTTATTTCATTCTTATTTTCTTGACACTTATCTTTGACTCTATTTTGATTTCAAAAGAGGGATATGAAAGAAAAATAAAACGAAGCTCAAACGGGTAAACAAAGGATGACCCAATGTTTGGATAGAAGAATAAAATGCCTCCATCATATCAATCTTCAAAAATACAAGTACTAAACATGCAATACTCAACAAAGGATCAAATATCATACATAGTATCTTTTGACCGCATCAGCATTGATAGCCATTTCTGCCATTTTACCTTCAATATCTGTCAAATATAAGGCTCCATTGGGTAACACTTTCTTCACAACGAAGGGACCTTTTCAGTTAGGGGAGAACTTGCCTTTCGCTTCAACCTGGTGAGGAAGGATACGTCTCAATACCAACTGACCAACTTCAAAATTCCTGGGACGGACCTTTTTGTTATACGCTCGAGCCATTCTTCTCTGATACAATTGGCCATGACACACAGACACTAGCCTTTTTTCCTCAATCAAACTCAAATGTTTTAGTCGGTTTTTTACCCATTCGTCATCATCAATCTCTGCTTCTACAATGACTCAAAGAGAGGGAATTTCAACTTCTGTAGGGATGACTGCTTCTGTCCCATACACCAATAAATATGGAGTTGCCCCTGTTGAAGTGCGAACAGTGGTGCGATAACCTAGCAATGAAAATGACAACTTTTCATGCCACTGTGTAGACCCTTGTACCATTTTTCACAGTATCTTTTTTATATTCTTATTGGCGGCTTCTACAACACCATTGGCCTTTGGGTGATATGGAGTAGAATTTTGATGTTTGATTTGAAACAATTGACATACCTCTTGCATCAAATGACTATTGAGATTGGCAACATTGTCTGTAATGATCATCTTAGGAATTTCAAATCTCCAAATAATATTGGCCTGAACAAAGTCCACCACAGCCTTCTTTGTCACTGACTTGAAAGTTACTGCTTTAGACACTTTGTGAAGTAGTCAATGACTACCAAAATGAATCTATGTGCATTTGATGCCTTCGGCTCAATCGGTCCAATCACATCCATTCCCCAAGCTATGAACGGCAATGGAGCGGCCATTGCATGCAACTCAACAGGAGGAGAATGTATCAGATCACCATGTACCTGACATTGATGACACTTTCGAACAAATTGAATAGAATCCCTTTTCGTAGTAAGCCAGTAATAACCTGCTCGAAAAATCTTCTTTGACAAGACATGACCATTCATATGCGACCCATATACTCTAGAGTGTATTTTAACCATGATTGCCGAGGTTTCTCTTGCATCTACACACCTTACAAGTCCCAGATCTGGGGTCCTCTTATACAAGATTCCCCCACTTAAGAAAAATCTACTAGCCAAATGCCTAATAGTCCTCTTTTGATCGTTGGTGGCATATGATGGGTATTCTCCTGACTGAATATACCACTTGATATCCAAGAACCAAAGTTCTCCATCAAGCTCTTCTTCAACTGCATTACAGTAAGCATGCTGATCACGACTCTGTATATGCACTGGATCGGTGTAGGCTTTGTTAGGATGTTGGAGCATTGAAGATAGAGTGGCTAAAGCATCAGTAATTTTATTATGAATCCTTGGAATATGCCTAAATATTACTAACACAAACCGTTGACATAGCTCCTGCAAGCATTATCGATACGGGATAAGCTTCAAATCTTGCATCTCCCAATCGCCTTGAATTTGATGGACGAGCAAATCCGAATCTCCCAACACCAATAATTCTTGGACTCCCACATCAACAGCTAACCTCAAACCAAGAATGCAGCTTCATACTCTGCCATATTGTTAGTACAGTAGAATCAAAGTTGTACTGTTACTGGGAAATGCTGTCCCAATTCAGAGATAAGAACCGCACCTATCCTGACTCCTTTCATATTGACAGGTCCATCGAAGAATAACCTCCAACCTGGATCAGCATCTATAACGACTTCATTGACACACGATACTTCTTCGTCAGGAAAATATGTCTTTAATGGCTCGTACTCTTCATCGATGGGATTCTCAGCAAGATGATCTACCAAGGCTTGGGCTTTCATGGCGGTTCGAGTCACATATACAATGTCAAACTCGGTAAGCAATATTTGCCACTTTGCCAATGACCTGTCGGCATAGGCTTCTGAAAGATATACTTCAAAGGATCCATGTGGGAGATGAGATAAGTAGTATAGGATGAGAGATAATGCTTCAACTTCTGTGCTACCCAAGTTAGGTCACAACACGTCCTTTCAAGAAGAGTATACCTGGCCTCATATGTGGTGAACTTCTTGCTAAGATAATAAATAGCCTGCTCCTTTTTGCCTGTGAAATCATGTTGACCCAGGACACAACCGAAAGAATTGTCCATGACTAATAAATATAAGATCAAAGGCCTACCAGGCTCCGAGGGTACCAGCACGGGCGGATTTGACAGATATCTTTTGATTCGATCGAATGCTTCGTGACATTCTTAAGTCTATTTTACCGCAACACTCTTTTTTAGCAACTTGAATATGGGCTCACAAGTGGTTGTGAGTTGAGAAATAAATCTGCTAATGTAGTTCAGTCTATCAAGCAAACTCATCACTCCGTTCTATTCTTGGGCGGGGGCAAATCCTGAATGGATTTAATTTTTGATGGATCCAATTTAATTCCCCAAAGACAGACTACAAACCCCAACAACTTTTGAGATAGAACTCAAAATACACATTTTGCCGGGTTGTGTTTGAGATTATACTTGTGAAGCCTTTCAAAGAACTTTCTTAAATCTTTAATATGGTCGGCCTGACTTTTTGACTTAATAATCACATCATCCACGTAGACCTCAATCTTCTTATGAATCATATCATGAAACATAGTGGTCATGGCTCTCATGTATGCTGTTCCAACATTCTTCAAACCGAACGGTATCACTCGATAACAATAAGTCCCCCATGGTGTGATAAAAGACGTCTTCTCTGCGTCATTATCATCCATAATGATCTGGTGATATCTGGCATAGCAATCTACAAAAGAGGCAACCTCATGTTTAATACAGTTGTCTAGCAAAATATGGATGTTGGGCAGTGGAAAATCATCTTTCGGACTTTCTCTGTTCAAATCACGGTAATCAACACACACTCGAATTTTGCCATCTTTCTTTGGTACGGGAACAACATTAGCTAACCACATGGGATAACGAGCCACTCGAATTAATTTGGCTTCAAGTTGTTGCATGATTTCCTCTTTGATTTTAACATTTACATCAATTTTAAACTTTCTCAACTTCTGTTTAACAGGAGGGAACGCGGGATCAGTTGGCAATTTGTGAGCCACTAATTCAGTGCTTAAACCAGACATATCATCATAAGACCATGCAAAAACATCCTTATAATCAATTAATGCTTGAATCATTCCATCTTTTAGTTGCGGCAAAACATGTACACTGATTTTAGTTTTCCTAACATCTTCTTGATCCTCTAGATTTATTGGCTCAGTCTCATTCAAATTAAGATTCGGTTTGTCTTCAAACTGTTCCAGCTCTTTGCTTATTTCTTCTAGTGCTTCTTCTTCATCATACTCCCCATCCTGCTTCATTACATCTTGATTAGTTTGGATTTTAAGGTCAGACTGAAAATTCCGAGTTCATGTCATGTCATTAGAATCAGCATAAAGAGAACTGTATATAAGAAAAAAGAAAAACAAAATATATTAGACACGAATCAAAAGGGACATTGCATTTCATTAAATAATAAGATAGAAGGGTTTAAACATAGATGCCAACATAACATAAACAAACTAAAATCTGAATTAAAACCCTGAAATAACTCAAATAAACAGAAAGAAAAATAAAATAAACTACCAAAACTCCGTCCTGACGGGGAGAGGAGTGACTTCCTAATTATTGAGCCGGGCAGCTGGACCTATAAATTGCACATCTGCATACTGGTACATTCTTCTGCTTTGACCATGTCAACTTCAATTAAAAGGTTCTGGAAATCATCAACCAATTCAACTCTAAATTCCACATGCTTCATGACACCTCTCTTAACAAATGATTCACTGAGTAGTGGCATTGGGCGAGGGAGTGACCATGTTTCCTTTTTCCTTCCCTTGACTTTCTTTAGATCTTTAGCCGTAGGCTCAAATCCCAGACCAAACGTGCCCACGTTCTCACTCTTACATATGGGATGAACTATACTGTGCAAAGATGCTCTCAAACCCTTTCCTGGCTCAAATTCGTAGTTCTAAAGTTCACTCACCATCATGATAGAAGCAGAAGACAATTGCGGTCCCAGTATAACCTGCCATTCAAGGACACGATTCACTGGCACTGTATAAAAAATTTGATATACGAATATCTCCTCTACATTATTTGCTTCAATAAGAGACAAGGGATAATCTTCGCAGGCGGGCAAATATCCTTCACCGTGAATAACCACTTCTTGCCTATCATGCTCAAACTTAATCATTTGGTGCAGTGTAGATACAACCGCTTTGGCCTTGTGGATCCATGGCCTTCCCAACAACAGATTGTAAGAGGAGTCTACATTCAATACTTGAAACTTTATGGAGAACTCAACAGGCCCTATGGTCAACATTAGTTCTATTTCGCCAATGGAATTTGATTTTGCACCATCGAAAGCCCTAACACATACATTGTTGGGCCTGATCCTGTCAGCACCAATATTCAACTTTTGCAAATTAGAAATAGGGAAAATATTTACACCTGAACCTCCATCAATCATAACATGAGTGACGTAGAAATCTTCACACTTCACTATAATGTAAAGGCCCCGGTTATGCCCTGTACCTTCAACAGACAATTCATCATCAGAAAAGCTGATCCGATTGGCCTCAAAGATTTTTCCAACCATTTTCTCAAGTTGGTTGATTGTAATCTCCCTAGGAACATATGCTTCATTTAATACCTTTAGTAAAACATCACGATGCTCCTTGGAGTGCAACAGTAAAGATAAAAGGGAAATTTGAGCAGGGGTTTTCTTCAACTGGTCTAATATTTAATACTCTGACAATTTCATCTTTTTTCAAAAATTCTTCAGCTTCTTCTTCGGTGATAGGCTTTTTGATAGATGATGGTCCACTCACCGTTGGCTTGGACTTTCTTAAGCTTTCAGGCACGAAGCATCTTCCTGACCTAGTCAAACCCCCTACCTCATCTACATCTTCCACTACTTCTTTCTCGTGATAGGTCATCACAGTCCGCCCATAACTCCAGGGAACCCTTTTCGTATCAACTATAAGAGGCTGGGTCCCCGGTTTGAGGACAATAGGCGCTGCTAGTGCTCTTTTCACCGTCAAGATGGGCTGACTCAGAGCTCCCACCACTGCCAACTTAGGTTTATCCCGACTTAAATCAACATATATTTTGGCGCCTTGTACTGTGACCAGGGGTTTCTTTGTGCTTTCTTGGGCTTTATCTTCTGTCATTCCTTCCCGGTTCAATGATATTGCTTTAAAAGACTTCGCTACATTCACCGATTTCTCCTCAATGGTCTGTATCTTAAAAATAGGCTTATAAACCCTCAAAGACTCTTTCCCATCATATATCAATTCTAACATATTGGCTTCAGCATGGGTTGGTAGCGGATTCTGGTTAATGTTTGGACCCTCTGGGTCCTGGACCAGCATCTGATTTGTGTCAATTAAATCTTGGCCAGCTCTCTTTAAATGCCAACATTTCTCAATATCATGGCCTGGCATGTCAGAACAGTACGTACACCTTAATGAATAATCGAAATTCCTCGGCGATGGATTTGAAAGCCTTTCTTAAATTGGGATTAAAACTTTTAACTTTCTCAACCTATCAAATAAGCTAGCATATGACTCCCCAAGAGGTGTGAATTGATTTTTGACCGCTTTATCTTTCTTATACTCGGTCCTAGGCTGAAAACTGGGTCTGGAGGGGTTTTGGTAATTTGGTGGAGCGAATAGGTGATTTTGTGGAGCTTGCGCATGCCACTGCGGGTAAGAAGGGGTTTGGGCATATGGTTGCGCGCTATATACTGGGTACGGGGGTGGTGAAATGGAATATAAAGGGTTTTATGAAGGGTAGTAATGGTGGGGAAGAATATATGGAGCTTGGGCGTAGACTTGGGCTTGGGATTAGGGATAGGGGCGAGGTGGTCTTTTGGGATAGGAATGGGTTCTAGCTACGACAGTCGCCACATCCTCTTTCTTTTTTTACCTCCAAATGAGCCAGATCCACCTTGAATCGCTTGTGTGGTAGCTTTTAATGCGTCAAAACTCACTATTCAGCCGGTCTTAATTCTGTCCTCTATCATCTCCCCCATTTTGAGGACTTTCATAAAAGATTTTCCTATTGTCGGAAGTAAATGTTGAAAATAGGTCTCATCTTGTGCCTGAATGATAACTTCTACCAACTTACTTTCTTTCATTGGAGGCTTTACCCTGGCGGCCTGTTCACGCCACCTTATCGCGTATTCCCTAAAACTTTTAGTGCTCTTTTTCTTCATGTTGACCAAGGATTTTTCATCCGGAATTAGGTCGATGTTCTTTTAGAAAATGTTGAACAAATTAAGAAGCTAAGTCATCCCAGCTATTTCATTTATCGATATCTCAATCGATAAACCATTCTAAGGCCAAATCAGAAAGACTCTCGCCAAAGAAGGCCATGAGCAGTTCTTCCCTTCCTCCTGCAGCCCTCAACTGGTTGCAATAATGTCTCAAGTGTGCCATGGGATCACTGTGTCCTGCATATTTCTCAAACTTAGGCATCTTAAAACCGAGGGGATGGTTGATGTCTGGGAACATGCAAAGATCTTTATAGGAAACACTCCTATAATCTCCGATTCCTTGCAAATTCCTCATAGCCTGTTCTAAACTTTTCAATTTACGGGCTATGATATCCTGTTCCTCTACTGCGACAGGTTTCTATGTATCAAATATAAATGCAGGCGGCTGAGTGTACCCATATGGTTCATTCATTTACAAAGTAGGCTCCGGGGCATAATACTGACTATCTGAAACCTTCAGTACTGGCTCACTGGCAGACTTAGGAAGCCTCATTGCGGGACGCACAACATATATGGGAGTTTCATGTGGTGGCAGAGCCACGAATACCGATGTGATCGGTGGCGCTGGATGAGCAGCTGGTCTTGATTGGGGAGCTGCCAAGGGCACACCAGAACTGCTAGGATAATAATGTCGCGGAGTG
Organism: Capsicum baccatum var. pendulum; assembly: GCA_030864225.1. Taxonomy (NCBI): domain Eukaryota; kingdom Viridiplantae; phylum Streptophyta; class Magnoliopsida; order Solanales; family Solanaceae; genus Capsicum; species Capsicum baccatum. The sequence goes on from CM061558.1 coordinate 141,431,864, forward strand.
AATCCTGGCGCGTGCTCAGGTGACTCAGTAGGAGCAGAGAATTGTGCTTGAGAGAGCGGTGGGCAATTAGAGATATTCCTAAGACCTTCAGGGAGTGGAGGAGGAGGCATTCCGCTGGCCCATGCCCGGTGTAAATCTATCAATTGTTGCCTGAGACTTACTACCTCATCATTGTCTTCAAAACTTTCTTCCCTGTGATCCTGATCCGGGTCAATGAGTGAATTTTCAATCTCCCTGCTAGCCATGGAGAGCTTTGCTTTGGATCTGGTGAAGTATGGGTGACTAGCCAGAGTGCTGCAAACCTAGCACTGTTATCTGAAAGAACATGCTCATCAAAGACGACATCCGTTAGGATTAGGTCACACAACAAGCATGGGAATCACATTGGTAAAATTGTCCTAAATTCATGTTCATTTCTACTAGCTTTTGAGGGTAGCGAGGTCATTTTAACATCATCCTAATTTTTGTCTACACTTTTTTTTTATCTACACTTATTATTATTATTATAATATTATTCTTATTATTATTATATTTTTCGTATCCATCTCTGTTCTTTTCTTTTCTCTAGTTATCTACCTTTATTTTATCATTCTTTATGGCTTTTGTTTTTCTTTAAAATAGAAAACATAATGAAAAACAATGAAATAAAATGATTAGATCAAACCCAAAAGTAGATTTCCTACGTATCATGTTGTACATGAATCAGATATAGCGTAGTTTGGGCAGCATATGCATAAACATTACATATTTTTATTTTTATTATTTTTTATTTTATTTTTATTTTTTTATTTTTTCTTTTTTTCTTTTTTTCTTTTTCTTTTTCTTTTTTTTTGCGAAAACAAAAATAAACAAACAAAGAAAAGACGTAACGTCATAGCATTCTGACAAAAGAAACAACAAAAACATACAAAGAATTTAGGACCACTCTAAAACTAAACAACAAATACGGAACAACATTCTAGACCCTTAAGACTACATACGTGAAATTACTAATAAAGACCCTAATACCAAAAACAACTTGACTTTGACTTAAAGCAGACACCACCCTACAATGACACACACATAAAAGACTCAAACTGAAATAAGATAAGAAATGGTCTTTCAGATTGGTGCTCTGCGTGATGACCCTGGCTGAGATGGACCTGCTTGTGAAGTTCTCTTTATCCCATTTAAACTTTGTATCATATCCTGTAAAGACACCTTAATACTGGGGAAGAAGCTTCGGGCCCGTATTCCTACCTCATGAGGAGTGCACTTGGAAAGATTATTCTGACACCTTTCTACCGTCTTGAACAAATCTACTAATTGAACTCTCAGTGTTTCCACTTTGGACCCTACACTTTCATCTTGATGGTCGTCTACTATGCATTCTTCCTGTATTCTCCCTCTAAGCTGCGCTGGTAAGGGTTGACTGATACCCCGAGGGATAGATTAAAGCCAGACCCCATATCCCTGAGTGTACCCTGAATTATCCAAACTTTCTTTGAGTGTGTCCACACCTAGATTTGTTGCATGCTTCCAAAACTGCTCGTACTTGCTCTTACCTAAGGCTTGGTCCTTGAAGTACTCAACATCCTTCTGAAGATCCATTGCTGGTGGCACGTCCTGCAGCCTACCCAACTGGCGCATTACCCTAGAAGAACTGTATGGTCTAGTGCAATTGAGCCCTAACATAACTAAAGGGATCTGCGTCTGATAACCCAACAATACTATCTTTGGTCGAAGCCACAGATAAGTCCACAAAATGTTATCCCTGGTTCTTGACTCAAGAAATTCAATCCAAGCGTCGACTCCCACGGGTAACGAAAATTTATCCAAACGCAACCTGGAGTCCATGGCTTTCACTCGATTGGGAATACAACGATCTAACATGTCTGGTCTAACTAAAGAAGGCGCATGCAAATGCTCCATCATCCATAACTGCAATATTAGGTTACTGCCCTAAAAAAATCTCCTTCCCCCCTTCACTTCGGTTAAAGCCTTATATATTTCTGTTAAGATCATGGGTATGAGAGTGAACTTGCCCTTTTGATTAATGCCCTTGTCGTTTTGATCCTTATGAAATAGGGCCATCACTACAGATTGCTAACGGGTATTAATACGTCTTTCTTCTAGTGGAAACACTAAAGTACCTAACAAAGCGAGGGTGAAGACTTCAAGACGCTTTCTCTCCCACTTCTCCTTAGTCACATGAAATTCATTCTAAAAGCAATCAAAACCTTCTGAGGGACCGAATCTAGCGAACAAAAAATCTAAGGAAACCCATGAATCACTTAAACAACCCAAACGGATACCCTTACTTTTTAAACCACAAGACTGCAAAAATCTCACGCCAGTATGATTTAGTGCTCGGATCATATCCTTCTCGATATAGGGTAAATGCAACAAACCAGATATTTCTACCAAAGTAGGAGTCATTTCACATTCCCCAAACCTGAACACCAAACTACTCGGATCCCAAAAGGTCAACAAAGCCTCTATTAAATCTGGACGAGGGGTAACATGCAGATGTTCCGTAAGATCACCTAATATTTTAATCAGTTTCTGCTGATCAACATAGTTAAACATTTCCCACCATTTAATTAACTTTTTGGGCACCTTGACAAACATCAGAACTCTAGACTTGGTGGACAAATCCATCCTGTAATAACACACAAGACGTTATCTCAAAAATTCGACAGGAGTAGAAGATTCCCAACCTTTGGGATTTTTGACGCAAGCATATGTCGATGGGACAGACCACATTCATGACTCCAATTTGCCGAACAGAAGTACTGAGCGAAATCATTCTACTTGGCAAACAACTCTACATTACGGGGCGAGAGACCTAGGCTAATACTAAGATAAAGGCCAATACAAAGAATACCGGATCCACCGAGGGTTACCTACGTATTCCAGACCGAGGGAAGGGAATCAGGTATGCGTAGTTCATACAGATTGGATAATTAACGATTAACTAATAAATTGACCCTAACTTAAGAGACACTACCAAAAACAAACGAAAAAACTTTTGGATTTTCAGCTATACACTTTAACTAAGACTGACACCACCAATTATGAAGAAAAAATCTTTTTGGTATTTTTGTTTTTGACAAATAAGTAGAAAAGGCAAACAAAGTTTTTTTTTTTAAATTTACGGTACTTTGAGAAGACAAATGCAAAACGTAAAAAAATCTTTTTGAGTTTTTGGATTGTGAAGAATAAAATCCATAACTAATTCTTAATAGACTACATATATAATTATTAAATACATCTGGGTTATTCTGTAATTAGTTATTCTTCAGTTCTCTATATATACAGCTGTAACCCCTTCAATATCAATAAGATCAATTATTATTAAATTATATCATGGTATCAAAGCTAGGGTTTCTTCTTCCGCCCAAACCCTAATCTCTCCTCTTTTCCGACGTGTGTGCACCGCCGCCACCGTCTACACCACGCCGCACGGCCTCTCTCCTCCGCCGTAGGTCGGCGCCATGGACAAGGTTGTTGATCCTCTGTCAAATTTACCGTCTGGAGTAAAATTACTGCTCAGGAATCTCCATAATCTCATCCCCGAAAAATTATCTGACAACAACTACCCAGCCTGGGCACTTAACGTCCGCACCGCCCTCGCAGCCAACTTGCTGCTCGGATGGATTGACGGTGCGGAGAAGCCGCCGCCCGAGACAGCCGAGGAGGACGGCGTCATGCTCCCAAATCCCGACTACCTTCCGTGGATGATCGTAGACACTCAGATCCGAGCCTGTCTTCTCGCCGTTATTAGCCCCTCTGTGCACAAACACGCCCGGGGTTTTCTTACATCGGCTTCACTTTGGGACGCACTAGCCACAAGGTAAAACTCTGTGTCCACGACTCATATTTTTCAGTTGCGTGACAGATTGCATACTCTTCGGAAGGGAACGAAGACGATGACTCAATACCTTGATGATGTGGCCTCTATTCTGTCTGACCTAGATGCTGTGAACGAGATTATTCCTGAACGAGACGTGGTGAATGCCGTGATACGTGGTCTTCCGTCTGGCTATTCCTCTCTCAAACAGCATATTCGCCTCTCACCTGTCGAAATCACTCTGAATCAACTGTCTGGATGGCTTAATGCAGAAGAATTGAATCTAGACATGGAACACAAATTACTGCTCGGAGAAGCTAGTTCCACCCCTGGCGTCACTGCTCTTTACTAGGCTGGCAGCGGGGGCTCGGCCAGGGGTCGCGGTGACGATCGTCGTAACCAAGGGTGAGGCAGCAGCGGCGGTGACCGTCGGAACGCCGGGCAGCAAGGCAGAGGCGGGCCTCCACCGAGGGACGGCTTCCAGTCAGGCCGCGGACAGGGACGAGGAAACCAGCGGGGACCCACACGAGATCTTCCGACGTGCCAAATTTGTGCTAAACGGGGCCATTCTGCGGCTAATTGCTGGTATCGTTATGATGACTCGCAGAATGTAAATCGCCAGTCCGGCGGATCAAGGCCGATGCATGCGTCCACAAACGCTCAATCTGGCGATTGGTATCTAGACACAGGTGCTAACACCCATGTGACGTCGGATTATTCACAACTTCAAGCTCCTCATCCGTATCATGGCTCAGAAACTATTACAGTAGGCAATGGTCAATCCCTTCCCATCACAAACACCGGCTCTGGGTATGTCTATACCCCAAATGGTAAATTTCATCTCTCAACCCTTCACCACGTCCCTTCCCTCACATCTAATCTTTTATCTGTTTATCGCTTTACTAAAGAAAATAACTGCACCCTCATTTTTAATGACACCAATTTCCAGATAGTGGACAATACCACGAACCGGGTGCGGTACACAGGCCGCTGTGAGCATGGGCTATACACTCTTCCATCCAGGTCTCCGTCTGTTGTGAGTCAAGCCATTCTCTCGTCCACCTGGCATCGCCGGCTTGGGCACCCATCATCCGCCATCACCAAATCCATTTTATCTTCCTTAGGTTTTAATTTTTCAGGGAAATTACATTGCGAGTCCTGTTCAGTGTCTAAATCTTGTCGTTTACCTTTTTCACTGTCTGAACACAAGGCCACTGCGCCATTTCAATTAATTCATTCTGATGTTTGGGGTCCAACCTCAGTTCCTTCTGTTCAAGGTTTTCGTTATTATATCTGTTTTGTTGATGATTACAGTAAATTCACTTGGCTTTATCCTCTGAAATTTAAATCCGAAGCTTATACTGTTTTTGTCAACTTTGACCGAATGGTTCAAAATCAATTTAATGCCAAAATCAAAATTTTTCGAAGTGACAATGGCAAAGAATTTGTCAACAATGCATTTGGTGTTTTTCTTCAAAGTCTAGGGGCTCTTCATCACACTTCATGTCCATATACCCCTGAACAAAATGGCGTTGCTGAGCGCAAACACCGTCACCTAATAGAAACAGTTGTTGCGCTCCTCCATGATTCCACCTTACCTGTTTCCTTTTGGGTTGATGCCCTTGCTACTGCCAACTACCTCATAAATCGCATGCCCACTCACACTCTCTCCAACTCCACTCCATATGCCCGTCTCTACAATCATCCACCCGACTACATCCATCTCCGCCCGTTTGGGTGTCTGGTTTATCCCTGGTTGCGTCCACACACTCAACATAAACTTCAACCTCGGTCCACCCCTTGTGTCTTTCTTGGCTATCATCCCACTATCAAAGGTTACAAATGTTTCGATCCTGTATCTCAGAAAACATATGTTTCCCGTCATGTTCGTTTTGTGGAGGAACAATTTCCTTACACAAGTCTTTCCTCTACTCCATACTCCCCCAATCCACTTGGCATTGTGCCATTATTTCCGTCCTTTTCACACGCTCATGCTCCGGCTCACTCGGCACCTAACCCGGTACCCCACTACGCCACTACCCACTCGAACCAACCACCCACCCACCCGAACCCCCAAACCCCCCACCCGAACACCCAGCCGACTGCCACACAACCCACCACTTCCCTACATCATACTCCTAACACACATACAACCACCCCATCCACCGCTGCACATCCCAGCTCCCACGGCAGCCCCACCCAACCCCCGTCCACACATCATACAACTCCACCACCCCTTCCTAATCACCCTCCACTCAACACTCACCCTATGACAACCCGAGCCAAGGCCGGTACCTTCAAACCCAAAGTCTACCACACTCAAATACCCTTTGATGCACATCCCATAACTGAGCCTACTACCTACAACCAAGCCTCCAAAAATAGTTTCTGGTGCCAAGCTATGGATAAGGAATTTCAGGCTCTGAATGAACAACGTACATAGGATTTGGTACCTCTGCCTAGTAACCGAAAGTCTATTGGGTGCAAATGGGTGTTTCGCATCAAACGAAATTCAGATGGATCTCTTTCTCGCTATAAAGCACGTCTGGTTGCAAAAGGGTATCATCAGGAGTATGGTGTGGATTATAAGGAGACCTTCAGCCCTGTTGTTAAGCAACAGACTATTCGTCTGGTCTTGTCTCTTGCTCTTCACTATGATTGGCCGCTTCATCAGTTAGACGTCAGCAATGCCTTTCTTCATGGTCATCTTGAGGAAGACATCTATATGGTTCAGCCACCGGGATATGTTAATCCCAACCGTCCTCACTATGTTTGCAAGCTTCGCAAATCACTGTATGGCCTGAAACAGGCCCCACGTGCCTGGTACACACGCCTCTCTACTTTTCTGCAGGGTCTTGGTTTTCGCACCTACCATCATGACAACAGCCTCTTCACCCTTCACTGTTCTCGAGGGACAGTCATCATTCTTATCTATGTGGATGATATTGTTATTACAGGCAGCTCGTCATCACTCATCACTGAAATTACTGAGGCTATGCATCGTGACTTCAAACTTAAGGACCTCGGTCCTCTGGAGTTCTTTCTTGGCCTCGAACTCATCCGCAAATCGGGAACCATATTGATGCATCAGACAAAATATACCCTTGAACTTCTAAATCGAGCTGGAATGACAGACTGCAAACCCGCGGTCACTCCCATGGCAGTCTGCCAATCCCCAGGGCCGAATACTCCCTTTGCCGATCCTACACTATATCGGAGCCTCGTCGGTGGACTTCATTATCTTGCTGTTACTCGTCCGGACATCCAATATGCAGTCAATCGAGTCTCCCAATCAATGCATGCTCCCACAGAACAACACTTTCAGGCCTTGAAACGCATTCTGCGCTATCTTAAAGGTACTCTTCAATGTGGAATTTTATTTCAAAAGGGTTCGTTTGATATATCTGTTTTTTCTGATTCGGATTGGGCTAACGACAAAGATGATCGGAAGTCCACTACTGGATATATTGTTATGATGGGACCGAATCTGATTTCCTGGTGCACCAAGAAGCAAACGCGAGTGTCCCGTTCCTCCACAGAAGCAGAATATCGTGCCATGGCTGCGGGTGTTGCTGAAGCCATGTGGTTACGATACCTTACAGATGCACTTGGCATTCCCCCGATGAAACCACGGATTTATTGTGACAATCAGTCCACTATTTGTGTTACCAAAAATCCAGTCCTTCATGATCGTATGAAGCATGTTGGGTCCGACTGTCACTTTGTTCGCGATGAGGTACTTGCAGGAACGATGGCCACGCACTATGTCCCATCTACTGACCAGCTTGCTGATATTCTCACCAAGCCTCTTCCGTTACAGCCTTTTCAGTATCTCTGCTCCAAGCTGCCCCTCGTTGCCGCTGATCAGCTTGCGGGGGGATGATAGACTACATATATAATTATTAAATACATCTGGGTTATTCTGTAATTAGTTATTCTTCAGTTCTCTATATATACAGCTGTAACCCCTTCAATATCAATAAGATCAATTATTATTAAATTATATCAATTCTAAAATAAACTACGACATTTCTTTTGATTCATTCTTTTCGACACTCTTTTTTTTTTTTAAATCAGTCCGTCAAATGACCACGTTACCCTTAAAGATGCAACAGTTAGCACGTAGGGATGCTTTAGAGGTGACTCTCCTACAAAAGGCCATGTGGGTCCCGCTAGGTTTCCGTATGATGCACATAAGCATGACCTAAAAGTTGACCTACGTTGTGGTTCACTAACAAAGTTGTTCGGAGGAGCGTATGATCGATAGTAGCTGTTTGCTTTCCACCTACTCCATAACACCGATGGCTCCCCCCTCTAAAATAAGGGTGACTCAACTAGAGGTTGTGTACAATATGTGTACTACATACTTGTTGCAGAAAGAAGGCCGGGGGGTGGACTCATGATGACAAATATAAAAACGGTAACACATAGGATAAATACTACAAACAAAGAGCACGAAAAATACACAAAAGTGAAAATAATGACACAAACAAAATCACAAACAAGCTTATACACTCGTAATGCAAAACAAAGCCGATACGACTCCAAAAATAGCTCAAATTCTGAAAACTTGTCATTGTCCCCAGTGGAGTCGCCAGAGCTATCACACCCCTTTTTCGACTCCAAAAAAAATGGTTATAGTTTAAAGTTCGAAAGGGTTTTATTATTTAAGTGACAAGAAATGAAGATTATTTGTTTTTAAGAAGGATTGTTTTTACATTTTTGAAATCAGAGTCGCCACTTGGCATAATCTGGTGTGCCAAGTCACCATTAGAAAATCTTTTTCAAAACCATTTGACGCTTTAAACTGGTTTGCGAACAGAGATTCCGACTAAGGAATTCTGTTGACTGAGGGGAAGGTGTTAGGTAGCTCTCGATCTCGTGGTTCAACCACGGTCGCTTGGTAGAGTGTATCGACTATTTTTTTGGTACTAAGAAATGTATAAAACACACAAAAAGCATGCAAAATAATCAAACAAAACAAAACAATCCAAAATGTAAAGTCTAGTCCAATTATACAGTTCAAAAATAGAAAAATACGAAAATATAAATCCTATTGTAAACTAAATCTAGACTAAGCTCCAATGTCTTACCCGATGCCGCGGGCCTTTATCACGATCATTTTCCGCCAAAATGATACGTTGGGGCATTCCCCAGTGAATAAATACAAGTGATCTCGGGGCATTCCCCGGCTAAATGAATACATTTGAATTAAATACGATAAACTAGAAAGAAACATTCACACGCACATTCCAACATTCAACCAAAACATCAATCTTAAATTCTTGCCTACCCGAACCTATATTGCCTATCCATTTCAACATGGCATAAATCTATCACATTCACTTGTACCGAATGGAACAAAAATACAACAAACCAACATTAATCTACATTCAACTTTTATCAATTTCTCGATTCCAACCCCCGCTAGCTTCGTTTCTACCAATTACACCAAAATTACTCCAATTCGTTTTATATATCATAAAAAAAACACCGTGAGCACAAAAATCATGACATCATAACGTCGACAAAACTCACCAACTACGATCACATCACACACAATCACAACAATTAAACACATTTGAGACAATAACAAGAATATAGAGTTGAGGCATAGACCTTAAACTGCTCTTTGACCAATATTATTTGACGAGATAAAGAAAACCCGCCTCCGACAACCTCGACTTAAGCTCCAACGACAAATCTGTCCAGATCGGTATTTGAGAAATTGAAACCCGAAATTTGATTCAAATAACCAATTAGCAAAGCAACTGAAAGTATTCAATACATGCCCAAGATCGATCCTAACCGACAAAACTGACCCGAAAGGATCAAAATCTAACCCAAACACACTGAAACATAGCTTGAACGAATCGAAATCTAACCCAAACAGTCTAAAATCTGACCCAAACCCGCCGAAACTAACCTGTTCAAGCAGATTTTAGATGGATTTCATTGTTCGATCTTGGTTCTCGACGATTTTTCCAACGGAGTTAATTCAAAAACTTACCGGGATCGATCCTAACAGACGAAACTGACCCGAACGAACCAATGAGTACTAGGACTGGAATTTCAGAGGAAAGAAAAATAATGGAAAACTCACGGTACCGAAGATTCGGTGATCTTGGCGGCAGGACGATGGAACAAGGATCGGATTCCAAGAAAAACCTAGTACCTTCTGGCTATATTTCTCCATAAAAATTGAGGACGAGCAAGACCCGCACCCCCAATTCTCGCTGGATTCAGTCTGAACGTTGTCAGAATCAACCCAAATAAGCTGGAATCTACTCGAACCGGCTTGTTTCAGGCTGATTCGATTAGCGAGTTCTGTTTCTTGGTGACGAGTGACCGGAAAACTTGATTTTCCAGTCAAAAAATTCCTCTTTCAAACTTCCGATCTCGATCTCTCTTCACGACTCTCTCTCTTGATTTCAGCTTCTATCTCCTCTCCGAAGCTCCATCTCCCTTAAGCTATATCGTGTGTGCGTATGGTCAAGTTTTAGGGTGTCTATGGCGTGAGTTTTGTGAAAGAAAAAAAAATGGACCCTCTGTTATTGTGAGGAAGAAACTCAAAAAATAATCCTCATCCGGTTCCCCTTTTATTCTTTTCCCTTTTAATGTGTATATATGTTGTGAGGGGTCACGTGGGTGGGTATTGGGGTAGGGTAGGTGGGGTAGGGGTAGGGGGTGAAGTGGTTTATTTTGATTAGATAGGTTGTTAGGATAAGATGTAGGGGTTAGGATAGGATAGAATTTGTTAGGGAGTTTGTTATTTATTTTCTTTTTTTTTTGTATTTTGTGAGAGTATAATAACATGGATGAGGGTACACGGTAGGATGAAATAAAAAATGGCTAAAAGTGAATAAAATTGAACTTTAAGAGGACGAAATCACGTGTCTACAATATTCATACTCTTTATAAATTTGCATGTTTTTGTTTGTAACAGTTAGATGAGATGTGAACGTCAAATGCCAGTATATATATATATATATATATATATATATATATATATATATAACAACATCTCTCTATCAATTTTTAATTATAATAGGTGATATTTATTATCATTTTCGATCGTAGTTATTTGAAAAAGTTAATGATCACTTTTTTTGGAAAACTAATTAAATAACTATAAAATAATGTTGGGACCGTAAACGGACCCTTCATTATATATATATATATATATATATATATATATATATATATATATATATATAGATATATATATATATATATATATAACTATAGTTGGAGAAAGGTTTGATGTTGTAAATTGGTTTTTGGCCGAAAAGGTGCGTGTCAAAGGAATTTCAAATGATGTTTGTGTTTTTCATATTAGTAATGTATAGGAGGGTAAGTTGGAATCTTGAAAGATCAAATTTGATTTAAAAGCAAAACATATTGCAATTCCAAAAAACGGAGTCATGAATAAGATAGCATATGCAAAATTGACCTCTGACTTGAGAGATAGAGAGATCGTAAATTGGATATAAAAGCATGGAAGTCGAAGTTGTAGGCCCCTATGTGTATGTTGTACACTTAGGGACCCCTTTGCTTGCTTTTTGGGACATGTAAGACAGCCAACCGCACAAGCTTGGGCTGAGCCAACTTTCATCACAAGAGGTTTCATATGAGGCGGAAGTTCCACGTTGTAGTATTTTTGCAATTCAAAAAGCTGGTACGTTTTAGGTCTCAACCCCGCCTCATACTTCTCAACCTATTCGACTCCCTGGTTATAGTTAATTAGCTTGTTTGATCAATTATATGATGTTCTTTTCGCTCTTGTAAACCTATAACATGAAAAACAAGATAATTAACTTACTTTCATACACTATCAAAAGAATAGCATAATGCACTAAGCAACCCCACCTCATACTCTTGCTTCTCAACCTATTTGACTCATTGGTTGTAGTTAGTTAGGTCATTTGATTAGTTATATAATGTTCTTTTCGCCTTGAAAACTTTAACATGAAAAATAAGATAATTAACTCACTTTCATACACTATCAAAAGGATAGCACAATGCAATAAACTCCTGTTCTCCTGCTATGCTCACATAGCAAGGTTCAGGAAGGAAAGGGCTGAATCATAAAAATAATTTTATCCTATATTTCTGTAAAATGTTGTTTCCACATCTCAAAATGTGTCATCTAGGGTTACCACTTTCATACATCATCTTTGTATAAAAGTTAAATAAAGGCAGTCTCTGCACTAAAGCTCCCACTATGCACAGGATGTGGAAAAGGGCTCCATTATAAGGGTGTATTGTACACAGTCTCACCTTGCATTTCTGAGTTAAAAGTTAAATGTTGAATAATAATGAAGATTTTGGTTTATGATGCATCATGTTAAATGAAGTGGGAGAGTTGTCTGAAATATTTCAGTGGAAAGATAGGTCCCAAGAGAGCTACCAGACTGGGTAGAAAAGAGAGAAGCAGCATTTAGTTGTCTGCTCTATTTCTTTATGTTGTCAGCTTTTCAGTTGATCTTGGTAATGCTGCACTCAGAAAACTGGGGAGCTATGATAAATGCCATTAAATAGTAAATACTTTATTTTAAAAGGAATGTCATTAAATAGTAAAGGCCATAAAGATGTGTGGACTCACTAATAAAAGTAGGATTAAAAATGAGACTATTCAAAAGAAGATAGAGTCGCTTTGGTGGAAGAAAAAATGTGGAAAGTGAGGTTAAGATGGTTCAGATATTTGATGAGGAGGGGCACTGATGCCCTACTACAGAGGTGTGAAAGGCTAACGATGAATGGTTTTAGGTGAGGTAGAGGACTAGAGGTAGGCCGAAGAAATATGAAAAGGAGTTGATTAGATAGGACATGGAGTATTACAACTTAAGGACTTCATGACCCTTGATAAGAAAGTGTGGACGATGCGAATTAGGGTAAATGGTTAGTGGGTAGGAGTACGCTCTGACTAGTAACTAGTAGGGAGGAGTGATTTGTTTGTGGTTGTGCCTAGTGGTATTTGTATGTCTACTAGTTCCTTATTCGTGGTGTGTTTTGTTGATACTTGTATTTCGGATATATAGTTTATAGTAGTACTTAGTGGATGCCTAGTTTCTTTTATTATTTAGTAGTGTGCTATTCCTTTAGCCGTTTGTTTTTATGATTTTTGTTTGTTTATTTGATATACTGTTAGTTGTCCTATGCCGGGATCTATCGGAAACATCCTCTCTACTTCATCTAAGGTAGTGGTATGGACTGCGTACACTTTCCCTTCCTCAGGTCCCACTTTATGGGAATACACTGGCAATGTTGTTGTTATTGTTTTAATAAAAATGATTTGTTTGACTTGATATAAAGTTTAAGAAAATAAAGAAGATTTTTTAATCTTGTAGTTTTAAATTAAAATTAAGTCAAATGTATCAAAATATCATTTAATCTTGTGGTCTTAAATATGCCACGTAAGAAATTGGAAATTAAAGTGTTGCCCAACAAAAGGAAAGGACTATTCATTTTGAAACGAATTAAAATGAGAAGTAAGTCATTCGTTTTTAAACGGGGAGAATACTCTCTTATCATTTGTAAAAGAGTTTATCAAAAAAGCTTACCCTTTTGAGCAATATTACAACAACCATCTCCACCAATATTGATCTACATCAGCACTGATAGTGAAAGTGGTGTGACTTGATGATGGTGGTTCATGATCTTCTTTGATTTGCTTTGCCTTTTTTCCTCCTCTTTTGTCTAGGTCATTGTTATATTCGGCAGAATAAGCAATACCATAAAGTAAAAATAAATAAGAACAAGACACACAAATTTACGTGGAAATCCTTGCGGGAAATATCATGGACAGAGGAGGAGAATTTTCATTATAATGGAGAGGAGTACAATGATAAGACGAAAGTCTCAATGACGTATATTTATTACGTCCAAAACCGACCCACTAAATGTACATATATAATACATGCGTACAAATAAATCCTAAGTCCAAAAATCACAAACATAGGTTGCACTGCAAATTTTTCAGGACTGAATCTGAGTCACAAACTCTAACAGTCACTTCTTAGTTTCTTAGACTTGCTAATAAGGTTAACCTTTTTTCGTTTAAATTTATTTGTCTGATTATAATTTGATTTCATTTATTTTTTTCTTAAAAAGAGAGTTTTGAGAACTAGCTTTTGGTATGCGCGGGGTAGAGGAAGGGTTGGATCAGAAGAATCTATTATATGTAGCTTCATCTTATATTTCTGCAAGAGGTTATTTTCACTGGTTGAATCATGACCTCCTAGTCACATGACAACAACTTTACCAGTTACTCCAAGTCTCCCCTTTAATTAAAAAAATATTTAAATCTTGTGGCCTTAAATTAAAGATATGTGTAATGTATTAAAATATTCTTTAATCTTGTGTTTTTTCAAACATGTTGCATGAAAAGCTATAATTACGAGTTGTCACAAAAACAAACAGACATTCGTTTTGAAATGAATTAAAAAAGAAAGTAAGATAAATAAATCAAAACGATGAAAATAGTAGGTCTTTTTTTAGAGGAAGGGGCGGAGCTACCCTTTGCCAAGGGGGTTCGTTCGAATCTCCATCGGCGAAAAATTATGCTATATATGCATGGTTAAAATTATTCTCTCTCTCTCTCTATATATATATATATATTAGATGTTGAACCCCCTTCGATTAATTCATATGTTCACTTATGAACCCGTTAGTGAATATTCTGATTCCGCCACTGATTGGTTGGAGGGGATAATAGTGTTAGATTTGGAGTAACATGTACTAATTCAACTAATTTCTGGTATATGCCTTGTTCCTTTCCCCTTTGCCTCATGATTAATACTGTTTGCTCAGACAGATGTACTATTTTGTGTTTAATGTGACTAATAACAAAGTTTTAACTTGTGACTGGTATGATTATGTAAAACATATTCTTGTGGTCCGGGTCTTTTTTTTAGTACATCAAAGTGTATCTTTTTTTCTTTAATCTGTGAAACACAATGTGTGTGTGGCAGATTAATGGGTGGATACAGTATATGATACTGTATGTTTGGTTGTTCTTTTGTTGTAGGGTTTCACTGTTGATAAAGCTCTAAAAATTGCATTGGGAATGTCAAAATTAGCAAATTGTACCCTCCAGAGCAGGGCAAAAACAAAACTTTTAGCTAGTGCTTGGTCGCAAATTTTTAAGTATTTTTGACAAGTCATTTTTGAGTGAAGTTTCACGATGTTTTGACCATAGTATATGAGAAACATATTTCACTTTGAAAAATTCCCAAAAAATGAAATTGGCCCAAAGTACTTGAGAATTTGGATTATTCGCCAAATAATGGAAAGTTATATGGCCAAACACTATTTGTCAAGTTTTTTCTCAGAAATCACTTGGAAAATCTATGGCCAAACGGGTCCTTAGAGATTGTTTGGTTCAAATCAAGTTATCCTGAGATTAATTATTCCACAGTGTGGGATAAAAATAACATTATAATCCTCGAATAATTAATTTCGACATTAGTTATGATCTCTTATTCTTTGTACCCAACGAGTCCCAAGGCTTAAGGAAAAATCAAAAACTTTTTACTATTTCATATCCTTAGCTTTTTCTTTATGGGCAAAATTTACTCTGGCTGTTTGAATCTATTCCATTAAATATTTCACAAGAATGTTGTTTTACTTCTTCACTACTCATACAGGCTTGATGGAGTAAAGCTGTATCGAGGAAATCATTTTGTCTACTCACTTAAGACCATTCGTGATCCCCACTTCATTCCTATTCCATTCCTCTCGACTCGCAACCACAATAGTCGTACAGTCGAATAGTTGAGTTAGACTGGGGTAACGGTTGAACTATCAAAGAGGTCCGCTACCAAAGAATTAGGAGCTATAACATTCATAAAGAAAGAAAAAACCAAGCAGAAACTATGAGAACTAGAACTCGAAAGGAGGAGAGACATTGGAAGCCAGAAAAGCTGATCCAGGAGGTCACAGCTCACGAGTTCAAGCCTTGAAAACAGTCTCTTGCAGAAATGCAAGGTAAGGCTATACACAACAAATTCTTTTAGTCAGTCCCTTTTTAAACCATGCATATAATCAAAAGGTTCAATGCATCGGACTGCCCTTTAGTACTGTAAGGCCTTTCATTTATGAGATTATACACTAACATGCATGTATAGAGGAACAAAAGAGAAAAGTTGAATGCACTATTGACATTAAGCAAAAACCCAGTCAGACACCTAAAGACAATAAACAATAAAAACAAAAGACATAACATTACAAAAATAGGGCCATAGAGTCATTAAAAGCCTCACAAAATGTCAATTTTGGCATATGCTTTTGGCGACACTTCTGACAATTTGATATTTTTCTCTAAAGTGAACTCTAGTGAAACCCTTCCACAAAAACAAAACTAGTAGAACTTGAATCAACTGTACAGTATCTTACCATTGTTTTTTTTGGTTTCCATCCGGTTCCGATCCCCGCATTGGAGCCCGACTAATTCGGATTCGCGCCGGATAGGACCCCATTCGAGGGGTAGCGCTCCCAACAGAGTTTTCTTCATGCCCAAGGTTGAACCCCTGGTTAAGAGTGGAGAAGCCCCATCTGCTTCACCACAACCCATGTTGGTGTATCTTACCATTGTTAACTATCAACAAATCACCCGTCTCTTTGCACTCACAAACAAAACAAAATAAAAAAAGGAAAAATCACCCTAATAAAAAAAACATATGGAGTAGAAAGACCTTTACTCGCAATTAATGTTTACATCATACTAATGAATATGTAACATGAGTTTCAACCGTAGTACATAACATACTCTGGAGATGGCCAAACTCAAAATATAACTTCTTATACATCAATGATCAAATAGAAACAAAGTTTAACCCTAAAAAAGGGTCCGGAGATCGTAGAATATGCACAAATCTTATCCTATCTTGTAGAGATAGCGAGACTGATTTGAAAGACCCTCGGCTCGAGCTTAACCATAGTTATCAGTACATAGTGTTCTTTAATTTATACATTGGGTATGAGTTCTTTTTTAATCAGAAAAGAACATAGCATTAACACACTACCCCAGATGGTGCCCATGCAAGATAACCACTATATTATTTCTTCCTTTTCAACTTATTTGTCTTTTTAATTTGTTTCAAAAAGAAAGTCTCTTTCTTTTTTTGGCAACTCCATCGAACTTACTCACGTGTCATATTTATGACCACAAGAATAACGAACATTTTGGTATATTCTAATATTTTTAGTTTACGACAAAGGAATCAAAAATCTTCTTTACTTTCATAAACTTCGTGTCATGTCCGAACCAAATAAACAAGTTGAAATAGAGAGGGTAACTTTCCATGTATCATGTTTATGACCATAAGATTAAAGAATACTTTAATACATTCTAAAATCTTTAGTTTACCACCACAGGAATAAAAAATCTTCTTTACTTGCATAATCTTCGTGTCATGTCAGAACCAAACAAATATCTTTAGTTTACGATCACAAAAATAAAAAATCTTCTTTACTTGCGTAATCTTGGTATCATGTCGAACCAAACAAATGAAATAGAAAGGGTATTATACTACACAAATCTCAACACATTTGTCATGAGGTAATATAGTACTAGTATTAACCAGTAGGCAAAAGGGATATGGATAAAGCAAAAAACCAAATAATCCAGAAAAGGCAGAAACTGTTTGACTTGGTACATGTTAGTACTACAAATCATCAACACACTATATGTCTATATCCCTTTTATCACAAAACTAGTTAGTAGTTGTCATAGCAAGTCTAAGAAAGAAACTATAAAAAGAGACCCTAAAGGCCTAAACAAAAAGAAAATCATTCACCATCATTATTGACAACACCTTTTTCACTGCTGGAGGTTGTTGTTGTTGTAGTATTTTTGCTCAAAAGAGTAAGCTTTTTTGATGAACCTTTGCATAGGCTAACAGGGTATTTAATGGCATTTAGCTCTAGTTTTCTCAATGCAGCATTACCAAGATCAATGCCACAAATATCTGAAAGCCTGACAAGATAAAGCAACACATCTGAGAGCTCTTCACCTAAATGTTGCTTCTCTTTTTCTTCCCAGTCTGGTAAACCTCTTGGAACCTCACCCTTCCACTGAAATATTTCAGACAACTCTCCAACTTCACCCACCTGATATTAATATTAAAAAGTAAAAAAAAACAAAAATTATCTCATTTTCAAAAAGTTGGAATTGATTGTGTGAATCTTGACTCACCATGTAAACTAATTTAATGCCAATATTATGCAAATACATATATAGAAAGGCTATGTTTCTCCGACTCGTCGAAAATGTCAATGGGTGCATGTCGGACTCGCCAAAAATAGTGCATTTTCGAAGAATTCGACACGGGTGCGGCATCGAAAGTGAAAAGTTCGCATAACTTAGAAAGTATTTAGAAGTATGTGGTTATTACACTATAAGTAGTACAACAACGATATATCCAAAGCTATGTTGCTCGGACTCTTCAAAATGAAGAATCCACTCAACTTAGATAGAAAGTATTTAGAAGTGTGAATCAGAATAAGCAAATACCACAATCTTCTTCATCATCACCAAGTTATTTATTCACTAATTAAGACACTATATGTGGTTATTACAGTATAAGTAGTACAACAACAATATATCCAGAGTAGGGTCTCGGGGTATGCAAACCTTATCTCTACCTCATAGGAAGTAGAGAGGTTTTCGATAGATCCTCGGCTCAAAAAAAATAGTCCAAAGCAGTCTCAAAAAGACGTGAAGTACAAGAAACAATATATAATAACAGTTAGTAACAGAATAGAAACATCAATTGGCAATAGTGCAAAAAAGAATTATACTTTACACAATAACAAGTTGAGTAATTATAAAATCAATGCTATGTTATACAAGATAAAAGTGTTTATGGAAACTAACTGCAAAGCTATAATGACATTATGGGGAACATAAAATCATATGAAGATTATAAGTGCTATGCCTTGTTTGGTGGGGAAAAAACAAAGCATTTTTTAGAAATCCTCCACAATGACTCAAAACTGGGAAACATTTCTAATTTCTATGAAACAAACAGAGAACTCTTTGTTCAATGGTTTTGTCTAAGGAAAATTAGTGAAGAATTGGTTTTTACCTTACAAGACTATAACTTTCACTGAAGGGGACCTTTGGAGAAACTGGTAAAGTTGCTGCAACGTGAACAGGAGGTTACGAGTTCAAGTATTCAAAACAACCTCTGACAGAAATGCAAGGTAAAACTGCGTACGATACACCCTTGTGGTGGGGCCCTTCCCCGGACACCGCGCATAGCGATAGCTTTAGTGCACCGGACTGCCCTTTTAAGACTATAACTTTCACTCGTATACATTAAACTAGTCACCATAATACATGAACAAACACTCAAACTTGATTTCAACAGAAAGATAAACACTAACGGTGAGAGCACACATCTAAACACCTCAGGCAACTAAACGCTCCAACACGTCCATACTTGGTCTCGTGGACACCTGCACTGACATGACATAAAATTTTTGGAGGTGTCCAGCTAGTCATTCTGAAAGTTGAAACCGACATGGCATAAAGACGAATTCGAAGTGTCTAGATGTGTACTCTCAAAGTTAGAGTGCTCACTTGCTAGTTAACGTCAAATTTAAGTGTCTGTTTATGAATTATACCTTACTAATTCCTCAAAGTTATCACGTAAACACATCAAAATCACCAAGAACAGCAAAAAATACACTTTTTTTTTTTTTAATCTAAAGTTTATTATAAACATGATACAACAAAACCCATAAATGTATACAACAGAAAGAACACACAAAGGACTATGTACCAACCCAAACCAACCCCACCCCACACACTAAAAAACAAAAAAGCTTCAATTTTTACAAAAAGGGTATAAAAAAAAGTTAGCAGGAGGTGTCATTTCTCCATGGAATTAGTCTAAGGAGCTCAAAAGCTGACCGGATACCACGATTATCAAAACAAAAAAAATAGGTATCCCAAAATTAATCGAGATGCGTCAAAACTGACCAAACGTCAGAGTTATTTAAAAAAAAATGCTAGTGGGAGGTCAAATTACATTTGGCACACTAGAAAGATACCTATATATAGAGAGAAGAGACAAATAATCTATTAGTCGAGGTAGGAGAAAGCTGCCCGACACCACCATTATAAAAAAAATGTATAGCAAGGTGACACGGATCTCATAAAATTAGTTTAAATGTGCGAAAGCTAACCCGTATAATACGATTATTCGAAAAAGAAAGGGGTTGTTTTTATATACAAACCAGTGCTAAAAGGAGATTTCTTGGAGTATGAAACTGATCCCAATCTCTTTCTTTAGCAAAATCTGCCATTTTTTTCTGTAACTCTTCAATACTCACTGACCCTTTTCTTCCTCCTTCTTCTTCTTCCTTCACTGATTTTCCCTTCATTTTTTCTTTTTTTTTGGGGGGTGATTTTACATAAAATTTTGATTTGTTTGAGGTTTTATTGTAATGGTGGTGGTTTTTAAGGTTTTATAAAAAAAAGGGGGAATTGGTGACTGGGTAACTTGTTATTGCCGGTTGGTTGAAACTGACACCTCACTTTGTTTTATTTAGTAGTGAAAATTAGTACTCCCTCCGTTTAAAAAAGAATAACTTATTCTCTTTTTTAATTCGTTTTAAAAAAATGATTATTTTTCTTTTTTGATAATATTTTAATTTCAACTTTCCATGGCATGTTTAGGACCACAAGATTAAAGAGTATTTTGGTACATTTGACATAACTTTAATTTAAGGCTACAAAATTCAAAAATCTTCTTTATTTTCTTAAACTTTGTACCACGTCAAAGTAGGTCATTCTTTTTTAAATGGAGGGAGTACTATATTTTTAATTGGGAAAAGGACATGGGGTGACCATTTTTTTTTTAAAATGGATACAACTTGAAAAGGTGGACAAATGTAACCTGTCGACTAAATTTATTTTTCTTTTTTAGCCATTTGACCCAATTGGGTACATGCAGTCTTTATACTCTATTGATACATTTTTATACCATATTGATACACTTTTAAATTATATTGATACACTTTTTATAAAAGAGAAAGGAAATTCTATGCAAGTATATGCAGTCCCTATACCCAATTGATACTCTTTTATACCACATTAATACACTTTTATATTACATTAATACACTTACAGTATCCACATACTCAATTGATACTCTCTTATATTAGGTTGATACATTTTTAATTATATAGAGTCGTATAAAATATGTATCTAAATAATAATTGTAGTTAAAAATTGTGTAGAATGTATAGATCTATTTACTTTTTGATGTTTGACTTGTTTTATTTATAGTTCCTCTTTTGGACTTGCAATAATATTGGGGATTGATTTTTAGATTTGGGAAATTGCAGTTAACTATTGAAAAAAGTTGGAGTTAGATTTTCCATTTTGTGTTTGAGTTGCATTATCTGCTCCTCAAAATTTTATGTATTTGTTTTGATCAAATAAAGTTTCTTATAGTAATTTCACATAGCTTTTTTGATAGTCAATGTCATCATTCCATAAATATACATAATGTATTTTCCAACGTACAACAATTGTAGTTATGTTAATTTCAAAAAAAGGAATAGATTTTTAAAAAAAAAAGTTGCAAAAAAAAAGTATAAAAACAGTGAAAAAACACAAAAGAGCAGCAATTTTTTTTATAATAGAATGAAACATTAAATTAAAAAATAAAAAAAAATTACAAGATTAAAAAGATAAAATGAACTAGCGTTTTTTTTAAATGGAAAAAAACGTGAAGTAACTAGAGAAAATTGAAGGAAAGGTGTCTTTTTAAGTCTTGAATGAAGGATTGGTGACATTGACCAACAGATAGGGTCAAACATCATTAGGAAACTTGATTAATTTAATTGTGGACTTGATTAATATTTTCAAAACTTTCTAATCTTTTCAAAAATACAAATCAACTCAACCTACACCCCTCTTCAATCCTAATCAACCACTCTCTCACTCCAGCTTCTCCCAACCAACAGTTCTGCAAAATTTCTCCCTTCAACCTCCGGCGACAAATAGTCGGGCAAGTTCCTTTTCGACTTTCAACCATCAATCGACGTGAATACTTCTCCGGCGACAACAACTTCGAGTTCTTCGTCCTTCCATTTTCTTTTTCACAGGTAAAAAATTATGAAGAAACAGAGGAACTTGAGCTAACTACTCTTTTGGTATTGAAATGTGGACTGAATAAAATCCTAATTTCTGGCATTTCTGCATTTTTTCTTCTCATTGTCGTACTGTTGATTCGAATTTATTGGTGATTTTTTTATCACAGTTGATGTTCTTAGTGTGTATGTGTTTGTGTAATATGTCGGTGTTGCTGGGTTGATTTGTTGTTTGTCTTGGTAGAAATGGTATTGCAACAGTTGAAACATCTTATGTAATAGATGAAACATATGATGTAACAGATTAAAAATTTGATGAAACTATGAAAATATGATGCAACAGGTGAACAATCTAACAGATCATTCATCTGTTGAGACAGACGACTCTTCTGTTTGGAAGAAATCTAAACAATATTGATCCAACAGATAATTGATTAGTGATCTGTTTTTATCCCTTCCAACGATTTAATCTTCATTTTAAAATGTGATGCAACAAATTAAAAATCTGATGCAACTATGAAAATCTGATGCAACAGGTGAATAATCTAACAGATCATTTATCTGTTACGACAGACGACTCTTGTGTTTGGAAGAAATCTAAACAATATTGATCCAATAGATAACTGATTAGTGATCTATTTTTATTCTTTCCAATGGTTTACTCTTCATTTTACAACAGATTAGGACTGTTTTTAATCTTTTCAACGATTAAATCATATAGGTCGATTATCTGTTGCAACAGATAACATACCTGATGCAACAGATTAGTAATCCATTTTTATTCTTTCCAATGGTTTACTCATCCGTTGCAACAGGTCGGTTATATGTTGCAACAGATAAAATATCTCGTGCAACAGATTAGTGATCTATTTTTATTGTTTCCAACGGATTACTCATCCATTGCAACAGATCAGTTATGTCTTGCATCAGATAAAATACCAGATGCAACAAATAACTTTTTTTATGGTTCCCACGTATTACTCATCCGTTGCAACAGGTCGGTTATATGTTGCAACAGATAACATACCTAGTGCAACAAATTAGTTGTCTGCTGGAACTGTTATATTACTATTATACATTAATCAATTATAATCTATGTTATGTTCCTGTTAATTTAAGATAACATGGCTCCCAAAATAAAAGAAATCAAATCAAGTCCAAGTAAAGGAACAAGTGCAGTAGCTCAGCTACATCCACCACTCTATGAGCTTGCTTTACAAGCGTTATCTTAATCAGGAGCAGAAGATAATGAACATGGGGAGGAGGAATCTTTCAAAAGAGATGATCCAAATACTAGTAGTCGCTCTGTCGAAGAGTTGGTCAAAACCTTCAGCATTGATCGTTACCCTATAAGAATGCAGTGCGATGGTGTCACAAATTTAACGGGTGATCTCGTGGTTAAGTCAGTCATGGAAAAACTTTCGACGCCTTCAGAAAAATACTTCGAGAACAAAAATTGGATTCTTATTTCAGGGAAAGCTGCTTTGGGAAATATCTTGATTTGCCGAAGGACAACAATGCTCATTTCCAGATGAAATGGTATATGATCTTCTCAAGTGCAGGTTTATGTATGAAAACAAAGATAAGATGGATGAGAGGTGGATAAATTACTATGGCATGCCTGTTTGTTTTGGTTGGGAGGAGTTTGCCATAGTTATTGATGTTGGGCGTATTTACACGCCTAAAGTACCATAATTTACCCATATTTTAGCTAAGTTTTAAGGACAAAATAAATAATTCCTGCACTTTTAGTCCATTTTCCTGTAAGTGAGCTAACCAACGTGATTAGCATGTTTTCAGGTATTTATGATGAAGATTTCAGCACTTTGTGGACCTTTCAGCAGCAAAGGGAAGCTTCACGTAAGAAGGAAGGCAGCTTTTGGAACCTTATGGACTGAATGTGACGCATGGAGAAGTTGTCCCAGGCAAAATCAGTATTTCTTAATACTTAGGGGTGCAGCAGTAACTGAATAGGACTATGACAAGGATGCAGTAACCGAGTAGGACTAGGACAAGGATGTTATAAAAATCCTTGTTTGCTGAATTTTTCAGCATGCTGTCCGATTTCTATACTTGTCAATTTGATTGTTATTCGACTTTTAGTTTTTTCACGTTTCAAGACAAGAGAAACGCTACAAGACCGACTAGAGAGGAAATCACGTCATTCTCACAAGTGACGCCAATACATACCTATCATGAGATTGTTATTGTTTTGGTATGATGATGATGTCTTCGTTGTTTTCCTTTACAATTATGAGTAGCTAAACTTCTCTATTAGGGTTATGGAAGCCTTATGATATACTATCTATTACTATGAGTTTGTGAATTCTTGATGTGTATGCTACTTATATCATTACTCTCTTCATCTTAATTAAATTCTTGTGGTTTCAAACATATAGAATACGCCATTATAGCATTAACTTGTTCGAGAGAAAAGTTACATGTTTGGAAAAGAGAGTGTGACAAGGAAATAGGGCTACCAATCCCTGTTTACACGTTAGTGCCGTAACTGGATTAACCTCTTGGAGAGTTCGTACCATTAGTTATACGCTTTAAGCTCGAGAGAGTTAAAGTGAGATAATCCTTGATGGTCGAGAGACATTAGGATTTACCCTTAGAATACGAACCTCTATAAGTGTATGCATGTCTAAATTCTGCATAACTCATAGTTGATAGATACATAGAACTCATAAGGTGGACATAACCCTAACTTATAATTCTCATTGATTAAAACCTACTAAACAAAGCTTTCCGTTTTTACTTTGCTATTCTTAATTCATGCCAAACCCAAAATCCCCCCTTTTCGTAGAATTTTCGACCAACAGTCTACTAATAGTTGCATACTTAGTGACCGAGTATTCCCTGTGGGATTCGACACCCAACCCAGTTGGGTTTTATATTTGACAGCGACCTCTTACACTCTTACGAGAGCTGTAGTTTGGGCGTTATTAGTTACCAGACTAAAATGTTATCCTCCTTCTCCTTCTCAAGTTATACCTATTCTGACCCAAAAAAGTACCCCGCATACCCAAAAAAGGAAAAGGCAAGTCGAGTGATCGTGATGACCTGGTGTCCATTGATGGTCCAAGCTTCAAAAACAAAAATCTTATTGAAGCGTTGAAAGGTAAAGGACTTTCAAAGAAGAACAAGCAAACATTGTGCTTAGTTTGGTTTGTACATAATGTTCTTTGGGCGAGAGACGTTATCAACAAAATAAGCCTCGGTTTAATGAATCTTTTCAAGGATCTTGAGGCATTTAACAGCTATCCTTGGGGTTATGAATGCTTTAAAATGACTGTCGAATATTTGTTGACTCCGTTAACGCCAAAAATAGTCAACTTATATGGTTTTCCATGGGCCTTCATGGTAAATATTCTGTTTTTCATGATATGATTCATCATTTTTTATTCAATAATGCTTTTGATTTATTGGCGTTATGTTATAGGCTTGGGCATTTCAAGTCATTCCTTATTTGAGATAACAAGTGAACTACCAGGAAGAAGTTTCCTGTCCAAGAATTCTGAGATGGTTGTCGGCCAAAATCGATAAAAATACAAAATTTCTTGATCTTTTCAATCTCCCCAAGGAAGCAGTAAGTCCAATTCTAATCAAGTTTTTTTTTAATTAATGATTAAATGATTTCATCATCATTCTTAATATATGTACTGATTTATTTTAGATTGTCCATCCATGGCTTGTTCCAACCAACTGAGAGTTGAAGATGCCATTTTTTTTACTTTACGATCTGTGCAAACTTTATCGGACCCTAAGGTCATTGATGGAATAAAAATGGAATTATTTGGAGCAACAACCATCACAATAAAAACAATTTGGAGGGTGGGGCTAATGATGCCCCTCTTACAGTTTTTGAAAATCCAAGCCATTATGATTATGATCATAATGGTTGTACAGATTTTTCTCCAGATTTTGTTGTATCTAGAGAATGTTCTTCATGCAAATGTTAAGACTGCAAGGCGAAACATGATGGAGTGATTAATACTATTAATACACTAACTGCTTCTGTAAAGGAAATGACATCTAAGAGGGGTGTCATTCCATCAAAGAGGATTTCATATCCAGATACTCCACTAGAGATCAAGGCGGCTACCAGGAGAAGAAAAGACACTTCCAAGGCATTATCAATTGTAAAAAAAAGCAAGATTGCAACACCTCTGTCTTTTTCTTGCATCGATATTCAGTGTGCAAGGGCGACAGAAGAGCAGCATGAGCTAAAGAAGGTGAATTTATATCATCTGTTCCAAAAAACAAACAAGCACATATCTGTTTCAACAGATGATACATCTACTGAAAATTATCAAACAGATGTATACATCTGTTGCAATGTTGTCTAACCTATTGAATCAAATTTGTTATTTGTTTCAACAAATAAGTCTTATGTTGTAATAGATGGGTCATCTATGTGAAATTATCGTACTGCTCTAATTTACCTATTCAAATTTTTCCTAATAGATAATCCATCTAATGTAACATAAGAATCATTTGTTGCAACAGATGGAAAATTTATTGTATATCTCTACTTAGCATTAACAATTCTGGCTTTCTAGGTGGATGTTACAGCTACTGCCGAAGAGTATAATATGACAGTTGATAATCCATCAAATGCTTCTAAAGATGAAGAAAAAGTAGAGCCTGTCAATTTGGGAGAACGGAAGAATTACCCGTTTGAAGGGTTCAACATCTTGGACAAGTCTCCAAAAAGCTAATACAGTTGATCAACGACTATTCAGAATTGATTGCCGATGGGCTGTTAAAGTATCATGTCGGTAGGTACATAAATCAATTTTATGGATATTGGTTTACACAATTCTTGTTGTAAGAACCTAACATTAACACATATAAATCATCATATAGAAAACAAAATGACAAGGGCTACAAAGTGAATGAATCAAGTCTTGATTTTGATATGTTGGACTTTGTTGTTGCATATTCTGGAATGAAGAATTGGTTCTATTTGATGTCACAGTCCCAAACTTGCTGGAATGATGAGGTTTAAAGGCCATACATATTACTATTAATTAATACTTTATTTAATTGCATCTGCGTGTTGATTTTTTCGTCACGTAATCCAAAATATTTGATAATATGTGCAGCACATCGATGTCATTTTTTACTACCTCCGAAAGAAGGCCAAGTTTCAAACACAAGAATAATATAGATACACAACAGACAATTGTTTGTACAAAGCTTACATCAATAATGCCTACGATAGGTATTGTCAACAGTAGCCGAAAGTTTTCCAAAATGAGGAATGCTTAATCAACATCATCAAAGGTTTTAGCATTCCGACTAGCTTACCTTGGCATTTGGTCGACGAAGTGTACATCCCAATTAATTGTGGTGATGAATTCAATTGGGCGTTGGCTATCATCGTTTTAAAAGAGAGGCACATCCTAGTTTATGACTCAATGTCGCGAAAGAGACGTTCTGGGATGTCGTCTGAGATACAAAAGCTGGCCAAAATATTGCCTACTTATCTTGATATGAGTGTTTTTTTTGGATCAAAAGGTTCGTACTGATTGGTCGACGATTGAAGCATACCAGGATAAAATGGCTAATCCATTTAATGTACAATATGTTGACGGAATTGTTCAACAAACCATTGGTAGCCTGTAAGTTTAAGTGTCATGATTTAGTTTCATTTCACAAATTTAACATTGCTTGCATGAACTGGAAGATATGGATTATCTATTTTTTATAACGCAGGAATTGCGGTCCTTTTGTTGCCGCCTATGCCGAGTATTTGAGAGATGGATTACAAGTACCAAATGATGGACTTGATACTGGATTACTCCACAAAAGATATGATGCTTTTTTATGGACATATGGATAAGCAAAAGCTCAGAAGCCGTACGTTGTCGACGTTAAATATTCACGACGACCAAAGCCGAATTCCATAGCACTGGATGAAGAACAACTTGTCCATATTGATTAGATCTTTATAGCTCAAGTTCATCAATGTAATAACCTATTCTCTTTGGTTTAACTTGTTGATTTATTTGTAGAGTAGATCGTTTGTACTCATAATGATTTTTTACATTTCATTTATAGGTTGAGTCATTTTATTTCAGGTAATTTTTGAAGGCTTCAATTTATTTTATTCTGTCTATGAATATAATTAATTTTGAGTTTTGAACATGTTATTTGAAATGGAGTACTAGATTCAAATATCGCAACAGATAATACATCTGCTGCAACAGATGACATATCTTATCAGAAAGATTTAGACATATGTTGTAACATAAGATGCAACACGTAGGTCATCTACTGGAAATTATATAATAGGCATTCCTACTTTTTTGATTTACTACAATAGATTATCGATCAGTTTCCATAGATAAGTTATATGTTGCAACAAATCGCAAATCTGCTGCGACAGACAGATGGGAAACATCTGCATAACGCAATAGATGACCAACCTATTCCAACAGATAATCAATATGTCACAACAAGTACTATATCTGCTATGACAGATATAAAATCTGTTGCATTATAAAAATTCAACTTCGCCAGCTATAAAAATTACTGCCCCTATAGGTATAATGAATTGGCTTGAAATAAAAAATTATTATCGTGTTCATCTCTGTCTTTGTACATGTTCTTTTTTATACATGGGCTCCAACCATTTAGTTAGAACCCTATATGCCCAAACCCATTACATTTTTCCCACAACGGTGTCACACACACCGATCATTTGTGTGCCGGTCAACAAACATTCCATGTATGCAAGTGAGTACGGCACGCACGCTGCACCGGTTGTATTTTTTGGGAGCTGGATATTATTATTTCAACCTTCCAAAACCCATGATTCCTTCGCCAAGACTTCAACCGACAAATGATCCATCAGCTTACTCTGCATCAACAACTTGGGCAACAACTTCAAGAGTGGCTGTATGTGGGTTAAAAACATCTTCTCGCTGAACACAGTTAAGTTGTATTCATAAACCTTAACTTTTTCCTCATATAGTAGCATCTGAACAGTGAGAAAATGGGTGACATCATGACTGTAAGGATTTTCTTTGCCTTGGTCCAGCTCTTGCCGTGTGGATATGGCCTCTTTCCGCTAACATATTTAATCGCTTCTTCATCTCATTGGAATGTAAAAACTAAATGATCAAATCCCAGGCGACCGGAATCACCTAGATTATGAATATCAATGTACCTATCTTTGAAATTATTGTAGAAATTGAGGTCCATTATCCTATCAGCAGCATCATAAGCATTTGGGTACGCTAATTGCCTGCCCCTCATGAGGCAGAGAATTTCATCAACATACTGTGGTATAAGAAGATAAATTTTAAATAAGTTAGTAGTTGTAAAGAATAAAAACACAGTGGAAAGAATCTGATGCAGAGGGTTCTCTGAATCAGTTCACAGACTACCCTGCCAACGCAACTTATGCAATAGATATGTATTATATTGCAACAGAATACCAAGATGTTGCAACAGATTACACATCTCCTGTGTAGATTCTTCATCATGGAGTAGATTGGAAGGGTGGGTTAGAAAAAGTAAACTTACCTTGTCCTCGTACCACACACACATATTTATCATATTCGAGAAGTCTTTGGTGGCAAATGAATGCATGGTGTATTCTTTTTGAACCTTCATATTGATGAATTCTTCAAGTTCCTTCTTCTTCTCCTTGCCAAGTGCCGCAAATATGTCCACCTTCGGCGGCCCCTGAACTTCAACAACTATTGGAGCGGGGGGAGTTGCATTTTTTACTGATTTCAGAATGGAGAGAATTTGTCTAATTCTTATTCTCTTCCTCCTAACCTCCACTGTAGGAGTGCATGGATCCCTCACCTCATTGGATGGTATGACATCCCTCCTAGATTTCAACTCCTTAGCAACTTCAATAATAGCCTCTAGCTTATCGAGGAGTTTATCCTCTCTGTCCTTGCACACTTTGTATCTGCAATGAGAACATGAGGGTGAGAAGGGGTGAGAGGGACCACTGTAAGGGTGGGAGGGACTGGTGTAGGGGTGAGAGGGAGGACCTGTGCAAGGGGTGGTTTCAAACATTTTTATTTTTTGCCGAGAAACATGCTCATAATCACGACTGGCAGCAGAAGTAGAAGCAGGATGGCTGCCACCATCATAAACAACTCCACCAGCAACACCCCTAGAAGAAGCACCGGATCTGTTGCAGTTTGAGTTAGGTCATGAAGAGCTTTAACATTAGAATGACCTTGCCTAAATGCTCTTTTTATAGACGTTTCTCTATCCAATTCGTTCTTTATTAACTCTACCGTTGGGTCTTCTTTTGTATCAACAAGACCTAGAGTAAGAAAAGAAGTCATCCCCAGCTCATCAATGGTAGGCAGGATCCAAGGATGCATAACCTATAAAAAATAACAGGACGAATTTAAATCATATAATAATAATTTGCAGTCAGTTGGGTTACATGGGGCTCAGGTTATGTTAACATAGCCAACTTATGCAACAGACGATCTAGCTACCACAACAGCTAATCTATATATTGAAATAGATTGATAATACGTTGCATCAGAATACCCATCTGTTGCGTAATTTATAGTAGATGAGTAATCTCTTGAGTGGGGTTCAAAGAATATAGCAATATATGGTTAATCTGTTGCGAAATATGGATCATCTGTTGCAACGGATTACCTATTGCACCAGTTGCAATTGATGGGTAATCTCTTGCAACAGATGGAACATCTGTTTCAATATATTTCTTTGAGGCAAATTATTTTAGTTGAAAGAAGACATATTGCATAATCTGGAGGGTTAAAGAGATCATCCTCATTAATATTTTTTTGCTTCTCTCTACTACAGCCAACCACCTAAGGATCCTTGGATGAAAAACCTTATTCGGGTAATCCATGAAATGCTTTCGGAGGGGAGGGATGACTTCACATGCCCAAGCCTAAAAATTTTAAACAGGAAGCAAGCAAGTCACAAGTATATTCAATATAAATTAATGAATGAGTAAAAATAGTGATCAATTTTACCATGAAAGCCCAAGGAAAGCCGTATAATGTGGTCGTCTTTGGCTTTAGCTCTTTTAGTAAATATTTGACAGACAAGTAGTAGCTGTCATAGCCCCAGGGATAATCGTTAAATCTCCCAAAATCATCAAAAAGCGCCAAAAAATTGTGTTCTATGACTTTCTTGACGTCTCTTGCCAATAAAATGGAATGGACAAACCAAACTAAGCATAATTTCTCCCTGTAGTGCTTTGGTATGTCTTTATTCTTGAGATCTGCTATCAAATCCTTCACTTTGTAGCTAGGTCCAACAATGCCCAACAACCCATCTTTTTTTACCTTGCATTTGTTGGACCCTTTGTGGGGTGTTTTCTTGATGGCAGATTCTTCTGGATGATCGCATCTCAATCCCGTCACAATGGCAAACTCTTTTAATCCAAAACAAACCAGCATGCCACAGTAGTTGATCTAGACTTCATCCATATTATTTCTGCCCTCCTTCGGACCTCCATCATCCCCCACATACATGATCCTACGCTTGAGAAGTCCATATACCATGATCATAGGGAAACGAAGAGGGCGAAGCCCGGACAGCTCAAGAAAGTGTGCAAAGCAACTCTTCTTAAAAAGTCCATCTATGTTTTCCTTCTTCATAATACTCCTAAGTTCGTCAAAAGGTTTCGCCAACTGACATTTAAGTACACGATCACCAACTACTGCATTAGGGTTATTCATCGACATCGCAACTCGAAACTTGTCAATACTAATGGTTTTGACATAATCATGTTGGAATTTTGATATTATTTCACGCCCTATTGGTGAGGAGGAGTTATCACTTTCCTCGGCTTCATTTTGCCTTGACTGAAATTGTTCTGAAAGTTCCTCCGAATCTCTCTGTACTCTAGTCTTTTTTGTTTGGTGATCGGAAGTTGATCTACTTTCTCCACTTTCTGTTTCTTTTCTTTTGGGAGATATTTTTTAACTACAAACAAAATAAAAACAAAAAATACATTGCATTTGATGTATGCATAATTTTTTTTAAAAAGGTGAGACAAATTTCAATAAATTATTCTTACCACATAACCAAAAAAAATACTTCAACGGACAACCCATCAATTGGAACAGATGAGGAACCCAAATTTGTTTGAAGACCTATTTAATATATCCCCACAGATATTCCACCTGTTGCAAAAGGAGGAGAAATTTCAATAAATTATTCTCTACCACATTACAAGAAAATACTCTAACGGATAACACATCAGTTGGAACAGATGGGGAATGTGTTTGAAGACCTATTTAATATCTCCCAACAGATCTTTCACCCATTGCAACAGATGGATCACCACCACTACAACCAATGCGACAACCAATGCCACCAAGACCACCACCAATGCCACCAATACCAACACCAAGACCACCAATACCATCGCTAAAAAACACAAATACCAACACCACCAACAACAGTCACCAATAACACCACAAACACCATCCAACAATACCACAACATTCAACAAAACACTAAGAGAAAAACTAGGGTTTTCTTGGGTGCTTCCTACTTTTTTAGCATCAAAACTCAAAATTGTTAACCCATTCTCAAAGATAATACAACTAAAAGTCTTCTTTTTTATCATTAAATAAAAAGTCCTATTTTTTAGAATAAAGAACAAATGTATAACTCTTCTCTAACTCTGTTACATGCGAAGATAGAGAAAACAACAGATACAAGTGGGAATTAAGTCGAAAAAACAACTATATGTAGTCGTAAACGAGAAGAAAATCGACCTGTTTTGAAGGGTTGAACAATATGTTGAGTAGTTGTTGTTTGTATTATTTGTATTATTGAGAGGGAGAGGACACCCCGAGAGAGAGAGAGAAGAGAGAGAACTTAAGATTTGAAATGAAAAGTTTTTCGCACAAATGGATGATTTGTATGGGTTAATTTGTAATTTTAGAAAAGAATGACAAGTTTTGAAATTGCTAATTTGGTCTGAATTGATCTTAATTAATTATAAAATTTTTGAAAGATGTAGTTTTTAAAACATTGAGTTGATGAGAAATCATTTCTACTCAGAGTGATCGATCGAAGACTTGGGTCAGGATGAACGCAATACCAGCGCCATGCAATTGCAAAGACTCGATTGGATTTGTAGTTGACCCTGGGAGCTCATTCATTCATCCCTAGTTCCAGCTAAATCAACTTAGGTACTATCACTATCCTAACATTGAGTTGATGAGAACTCATTTCAACTCAGAGTGATCGATCGATGACTCGGGTCGGGATAAATGAATACCAACACCATGTAATTGCAAAGATTTGATTGGATTTGTAGTTGACCCTGCGAGGTCATTCATTCATCCCTAGTTCCACCTAAATAAAATTAGGTAATACCACTATCCTAACATTGAGTTGATGAGAACGCATTTCAATTCAGTGTGATCGATCGACGACTCGGGTCGAGATGAACAAAATACCAACGCCATGCAATTGTAAAGACTCGATTGGATTTGTAGCTGACCCTACGAGCTCACTCATTCATCCCTAGTTCCACCTAAATCAACTTAGGTACTATCACTATCCTAACATTGAGTTGATTACAACTCATTTCAACTCAGAGTGATCGATCGACGACTCAGGTCGGGATGAACGTAATAGCAACGCCATGCAATTGCAAAGACTCGATTAGATTTGTAGTTGACTCTGTGAGCTCACTCATTCATCCCTAATTCCACCTAAATCAACTTAGGTATTATCTCTATCCTAACATTGAGTTGATGAGAACTCATTTCAACTCAGAGTGATCGATCGATGACTCAGGTCGGTATGAACGCAATACCAATGCCATGCAATTACAAAGACTTAATTGAATTTGTAGTTGACCCTGCGAGATCATTCATTCATACCTTGTTCCATCTAAATCAATTGCTATGAAATCTGTTGCAACAAACGACTAAGCTGTTGAAAAATTTTCAAACAGGTACATATATGTTGCAACAGATGACATATCTGATTTAATTATCAACTAGATATTTGCATCTATTGTAACACATGACTGAGTTGTTGGAAATTTTCTAAAAAATATTTATATCTGTTGTAACAGATAACATATCTAATTTTATTAATTATCAAATGAGCATTTTCATCTGTTGTCATAGATGACTGAGCTTTTGAGATTTTTAAATAGATGACTGAGTTGTTCGAATTTATAAATAAATATTTATATATGTTGCAACAGATGACATATCTGTTTGAAAATCTTTTTATCTCTTTTAATTTTAAAGCAAAAAGCTTCTGGTCTGAGTAGATAATATCAAGTAGTAGTACTTATTACTAAAGGCGGTAAAAAATATTTCTTGGATATCTCAAAATTGAGTTCCTTGAGCAGTCTTGTCTTGTCTTTTCCATCTTAGTAGTGTTAGTCTTCCTCGTGCCCCTCAAATTATTAATGAAATTAATGAATATTGAAAACCACCACGTCTACGTACACAATACATCTATAGAAATTATCTCATCTCTTCGTTCAGCTGCAGTTTATTTTATTCAACTCTCATTTTTTTTCTCTGCTCTTTAGGGTCACAACCTTTTTTCTCTCTTTTCTCTTCTCTTCTCATAAAGATCTTTTTGGATCTAAACCCATCCATATCTTTCCTCGACTAAATTTCTGTTTTGATCCCCTTTTTGATATTAAGGTATGATTCATTATTGCTCTTTCATTCTCGTCTTTTTCTTTGCACGTTATTTACATCTATTTTTTTTATTTAATTATGATTTACCCATATCATATTTATTAAATTTTTTTTAAGGAACTTATTAGTGTTGAATAAATAATTCGAGAATTTTTATTACAATATGAGAAAAAAGTCATCTGTTGGGAGAAGTTTAAAAGCCTTGTTGGCAGTATCATTTTTTTTGTATGTATTTTGTTTATTTCATTATTGTTGATGTAGATATTGATGTTGTTAGTGGGATTGGCGTTGTTGGAACTTATGGTGTTGTTGATGGTTCTGGGACAAAGGATGTTGCTTCTTTGTTGTTGATGATGTTGGAACAAATGTTTTTTTTTGTTGATGTTTATGCTGTTGTTGATGTTGCAACAGATGAGAAACTATTGGAACAAATAAAACCATCAGAGAGGCTGGTTTGATGTATTTCATTAGACTCCACATCTTTTGCAACAGACTCCTCATCAGTTGTAACAAACTCCACATCTGTTGCAACAGACTCCACATCTGTTGTAACAAACTCCACATCTGATGCAACAGATGGACAATGTTCTTTTTGTGACATTAATATTTTTCCTCTTCTTTGTAGATATAAGGAACTAACAGTTTATCAACTTCTGACGGACTATCTCAAGAGGCTGCAGTAAAGATGGGATCGGAGGAATAAACTACTTGTAGGTGGAACCACTTCATATGTGGGAGGTATGTATTACTCATAATGTTATCATGGAAACACACATAGAGTGCACTGATTTTGTGAATGATATTTTTACTGATTAGTCATAGATCATTCAAACAAGATGTCTGCAATTTTACAGTTAAGTTTGGTAAGTCCGAACTGATAAGGTCGAGGGACCATGAATATGGTTCTGATAGCCTGTTAAGATTTAATGTCGGTTGTTGCTCATGTTTATTTGTCAAGCATTGTGAAGGGATCTAATTTTTGTGTCATTGTAATGAGATTCAATAGCAATTAGACTAACTTTTAGGGTGCATTGGACCCTTAGAGGGTCTTCAAAGCTTAGCACTGCATCTAATAAGAACGAAAAACCAATATATTTATTGCCCTAGACAAAATTTATATGGCTGAGTTGCTCGCTCGGGGTAATGATTTTATGCCAAAATGTGCGGTAGGAAAATGCTTTTGAAGGAAAATAGGTGGTTGATGGAAGACTATATCATCTGAGAGCTAATTGAAGAAGAGACGTGGGGTAGAAAGTAACTTCTAATGAATCTGGCCGGTGGAATTATATTAATAGATGCGAGATCTGAATCAAATGCAAATATAAAAGTGGATCCGGTAATATAATTTCATTTGTTGTGTCTCTAAAAGAAAAGCAATGCAGATGGACACATTGCTAGAGAGATGCATGGTCACGATTATCACCTAGATAGAAAATAGGAGAAGACCAACAAAGAAGCCTCACGGGCATCAAGGGTAGAAATGATATACAACAAGTCTAGAGAACTTATGCCAATAGCAACTGTAGTTAAAATAAGGAATCTAAGAGAAGGCAACAAATTTTTGAATTTTAAATTTCATCCATGCCTTCTTGTTTGTTCTTTTTATCAGGTCCACTATCGTTGACCTGATTGGAACCACAAACGAGATTGAAAGTCAAATAGAGTATAATTGCTTCCTTAGAAATATGGTTATAGTTGATTGTATTTTCTTGCCTTGACATGCTTTCAACATTCCTTGGAGAAGATCAGATGCTTGTTGTAGTATGTGAATCCCGATAATTTTCAAGCTAACCTCTATATTATTAATTCTGTATTCAAGCTGGTCGTTGCCCTCTTTAAAGTTAGTATAGAGTTCCTCGTCTTTTGTGACCTCAATCAGGAACACTACCTTCAAAGTTGTGGCAATCTAGAAGCCCTTCAGAACACTTTCTTCAGAAGCCTTAAAGGATACATGGAGGGTCTCTGTGTTTGTTTTAGTTCAAAATGTGTTGATGCACGTTGAAGATGTGGTCTCAAAAGTTGAACAACTCACTTTTATCTAGCGTTGCTCCATGTATCTTGCTCAACCAATTTGATAAATTAGTAAGCATGGAGTTACGTAGCGTGTGATCTAAACCGGCTCTACCAAGCCTATCAAACGTTATGTAACTCTAAGCTCATTACTCTATTAAAAAAATATGACCGAGTTAGTGAACAAATCAAACAAGCTCAATCTCTCAGCCTTTCTGCTGATTGCTCTTCTCTAATATACATGACAAGATATCTGCTATACAAAAGTTTACACCATCGCCAGACATGTTCCCAGGCAATTATGTCTGGCGATAGTGTAGACTTTTGCATAGCAGATATCTTTTCATCTATATTGGAGAACAGTGACCAGCAGAAAGGCTGACATATTGGGCTTTTCTTCTATGTGCACTAACTCGAGCATATTATTTTGATAGGGTAATGAGCTTGGAGTTACTAACGTTTGATAGGCTTGGTAGAGCCGGTTTAGATCACATGCTACGTAACTCCATGCTTACTAATTTATCAAATTGATTGAGTAAGATGCATGGAGCAACGCTCGATAAAAGTGTGTTGTTCAACTGTTGGGACCACATATTCAATGTGCATCAACACATTTTGACCTAAAACAAACACAACGGCCCTCCATGTATCCTTTAAAGCTTCTGAGAAGAAAGTGTTCTGAAAGGCTTCTAGAATACCACAACTTTGAAGGTAGTGTTCCTGATCGAGTTCACGAGAGATGAGGAACTCCTTACCAACTTCGAAGACAGTAATGACCAGCTTGAATACAGAATCAACAAGCTAGAGGCTAGCTTGAAAATTATCGGGATTCACATACTACAGCAATCATCTGATCTTCTCCAAGGAATGTTAAAAGCATGTCAAGGCAAGAAAACACAATCAATTATAACAATATTGCTAAGGAAGCAATGATACTCTATTTAACAATATTGCTAAGGAAGCAATGATACTCTATTTGCCTTTCAATCTCAATTGTGGTTCTGATCAGGTCAACGACAGTGGACCTGATCGAAAACATAAATAAGAAAATGGGATGAAATTAAAATTCAGAAATTGCTGCCTTCGCTTAGTTTCCTTATTTTCACTGCAGTTGTTGTTGGCATAAGTTTTCTAGACTTGCTGAACATCATTTCTACCCTCGATGCCCATGAGGCTGCTTTGTTGGTCTTCTCCTATTTTTTACCTAGGTGATAATCCCAACCATGCAGCTCCCTAGAAAAGTGTCCAACTGCATTGTTTTTCTTTCGGAGACACAACAGACGAAATTACATTACCGGATACACTTTTATATTTGCACTTGATTCAGATTTTGCAGCTGTTAAGATAATTTCATCGGTCAGATTCGTTAGAAGTTACTTTCTACCTTGTGTCTCTTCTTCAATTAGCTCTCAAATGATATAGTCTTCCATCAACAACCCATTTTTACTCAAAAGCATTCTCCTACCGCACCTTATGGCATATAATCATCAACCCGAGCGAGCGACCCAACCATATAAATTTTGACCAGGGCAATAACTATATTGGTTTTCCATTCTTGTTTTATGCAGTACGAGTCTTCGAGGGCTTATAAGGGTCCAATGCACACTTAAAGTTAAGTTCAATCGCTATTGGTTCTCTGCAGTGACGACAAATATTGATCCCTTCTCAAAACTTGACACGCATAAATATGAGCACCAACCGTCAGTAATTCATAACAGGGTATCTGCATCATCTTCATGAGGTCCTCAGCCTTATAAATTTCGAACCCATCAAACTTAACAGTATAATGCAGGATCTTGTTTGAATGATCAATGCCTAATCGGTTAAAAACTGCATTCATAAAAATATTGTACTTTGTGTGTGTTGTCCCAGTAACCTCATCAGTAATACATACTTAACTCCCACACATATAATAGTGGATCTATCTGCACGCACCTTATTCTTCCTAGCCCATCTATGGATTAAATTGAATGAACAGATGATTAGCTTGTTGCAATAGATGACACATCTATTTATATTGTCAATCAGTTGGAGACATCTGTTACGACAGTGATCAACCTGTTGCAGAAATCAAATAGATATATACATCTATTGCAGAAAAATTGCTAGTATGTTGTAAGTTATCTAACAGAAAGAATATATTTTGTAATAGATTACCTATCTGTTAGATTTATTTTAAAGCACTTTTCTTTTCTTTTCAAGATACGATAATTTATAAATAAGTCCCTCCTTACAGATATGGATGATCCAGATTCGTACAAGAATATTCATATCGAGTCCTTGCGTGAACTTCAAAGGCAGTTTGATTGATGAACTCCAGAGAGATATTTGGCTGACTTCGGAGCAAGGCTGCCGGATGAATGAAAGATGTATGATTGACAATAATAATAATAGTAGTAATAATAATTAGGTAATGTTTTTTTATTTTAGTGATTATTTTCCTCCTTTTGTATATCAAATCTACCCAAGGGATTCAAAAATCTATGAACATTCATTTCATTTTGTTATCGACTTTGAATTTTTAATTCTTATTTAGTATTTAATAATAATCATTCTGTTTATTCCTTGTTCTCAACCTGTCGACGGTTGGTGGTAGGAATTGAGTAGCAATTTGTGTCAACAGTTAGAGGTTAATCTGCTTTGACAGATCTATCATATGTTGCATCTGACAGTTATTAATAAAAAAGGGTTATTGTTGTTATTGAGAAGGTGAAAAGAAAGACATGAATCGGAGTTCCGATTATTCAATATGAAAAATATTTCAGAAATAAATAATAAGGAAATAAATAATAAACATAATTTATAACCACAATTTTAATAACTGATCGTGACTTTTCACCATTTTTGTTTTTTAAATTATTTATTATAGAATAAAATGATTATTATTTTATTAAGAAATTTGAAAAGGGCATTTTTTTTATTTATAAAATAAAAAAGTAAGCAAATTTGAATTAATGATATGATGATATAGTTATTTTTTTTTAAAAAAAGTAGATTATATGTTGCAACAGTTAAATTATCTGATGCAACAGGTGCACTATGGTTGCAACAGATGATATATTTGTTGTC
The DNA here is from genome assembly GCA_030864225.1 of Capsicum baccatum var. pendulum. NCBI lineage: Eukaryota > Viridiplantae > Streptophyta > Magnoliopsida > Solanales > Solanaceae > Capsicum > Capsicum baccatum. Next base: position 141,471,539 of record CM061558.1, read on the forward strand.
ACAGATGATTTATCTGATGTAACCTATATCGAGTCACAACTCAATAAAAGCAATTCTTGGAAAGAACTAATTAATAATAATAATCTGAAAAGTCATGACTTATCACAATATTTCTTAATTTAATTAATTCATTACTTTTCACATTAATAAAAAATGTATTTAATAAATAGAGGTGAACAGTTAGATTATATGTTGAAATAGATATGTTATCTGATGCAACATATTTTATATTTGGTGCAACAGATAACATATTTGTTGTCACAAATGTGTTATCTGATGCAACAGATATAGAATCTGTTGCTACAACTCAATAAAACTGGTTCTTCAAAAGACTAATTAATAATAATAATCTGAAAAGTCATGACTTATATCACAATATTTAGTTTCTTCATTTAATCAAAAATTTAATTAATGTATGGAGGAGAATATTCGCGACTTTTTGACTCTCATTCAAATTTAATCCTCTATAAATAGGTCCGTCCTTACTCAATCATTCATTCAAATACACACTCTATTTATTTATTGCATCTCGTTTTTCATATTACACTCTAGAAGATAAGTTATGGCTGACCCAGTGTGGGACGTTACTTTTCTGCAAGACGTCGTGAATGAACTTCAAAATCAAGTTCGTGATCTGCAATGGGAATTGGGAGGAGTTAGATCAAGAATGCTCCATGAGATACACAGGCTGAGGAGGGCCTTGTTGCTACTTCTGGTTGAAGATTGGCCGGCTGGCAATGATGATGATGATAATAATAATAATAATTAGACTATTATTTTTTTTTAGTCTACTATATGCATTTTTATTTGTTTAATAAATAAATTATGTTTGATGTTTTACGTTTTAATCCATATTTAATTTTCATTATGTCTATTATCTTCTCAACAAACATTTTGACGATTTGACGTAAAAGGGACTAATTTAGAATCCAGTAGCAATATCAAGATTTATCTGTTGGGTTTGTGGCAGGGGATAGATTAATCATTCATTGTAAAAGACATTCTGATGCAACAGATAATTAGTTTGGTGCAACAGATAAATATCCTGATACAACAGATAAATAGTCTGATGCAATAGATTACTCATCTAGTGCACCAGATAATTGATCTGTTTAAATTGTGCGCACTTATGCTGGATTCATAATCGGGGTTCTATCCATTGTTGGAAAAATAGAAGTGTACCCAGGTGAAAAATACGAATAAAAATCATAATTTTACTTACCAAAGTAACCTATGAAGTAATGCCAAAGTGGAAAGTGATGTAGTAAACAAAATTTGACCTAAGAAATTGGTCAGATCATAGCAGTAGTGTTGTGCCAATAATAACAACAACAATAACAAATAGTCGACAAGAAGAAGATAAAGCAGAAGATGATGAATAAAGCAGCAGAAACAGAAACAATTAACAACAAAAATTGCTAAGAGAGAGAAAACAACAATGGATGAGAAGAGATAGAAAAGTGCCTTTTTTTCCTCCGTTTCCCGTTATTTTAGGTATACATTGGGATCAAAGTGTAAATTTAAAAACTTGTGGGTTATTTAAAACTTTCCCAACTTTCTTAATACATAATAAAGTAATTGTCACCTCCAACAAATAATTAAGACTTGTGTCACTTACAACTCATTTTAAAACTCTTTTCTCACCTGTGGCCCAAATCCCCAAGTAACTAGAGAAAATTGAAGAATAGGTGTCTTTTAAGTCTTAAATGAAGGATTGATGACATTGACCAATAGATAGGGTCAAACATTATTAGGAAACTTGATCAAGTTAATTGTGGACTTGATTAATATTTTCAAAACTTTTTAATCTTTTCAAAAATACAAATCAACCCAACCCACACCCTCTTCAATCCAAATCAACCACTCTCTTCCCTTTCTCGACATCTTCTCCCAACTCTCTCCTAACCAATAGTTCTGAAAAATTTCTCCCTTCAACCCGCGATAACAAATAGTTGGGCTTCGATTTCCCCTCTTCAATTCAATCAACCTGTCTCTCATCCCTCTCTCGACACTTCTCTAACTCTCTCCCAACCAACTGTTCTGCTAATTTCCTATTTTAATCCTCGACGACTTCAACATCCGACTACAAAGAGTTGGGATTCCAGTTCGTTTTCAACTTTAATTGATATGACAGCCTTGCTCTCCGTCCATAAGATCTTCGAATTCTTCATTGGTCCTTTTCATCTTTCATAGGTAAAATTTTATGGACTTTTTAGTTTTGAAGAAAACGAGGAACTTGAGACAACTTATCTTATAATATTGGTTAACAATTTCAATATTTATTGCACTAATTTGAAATACGGTCTGAATAAAACCCTAATTTTTGGTATTTCTTCTCTTCTCTTTTCAAAGTGAATTATGATATTTTGTTGTTTGTTGCATTTTTTTGAAGTTTGATTATTAGTGTTTGTGTTTATAAAAATAAAAGGACAATTTGATTTGATTTGTTCTGTTCTCGTTCTTGGTAAAAATGGTCAAATTGCTATTTTTTATTTAACAAAATCGTGCTACTATTTTCTCTGATAGATTGCCCATCTGGTGCAACATATTAACCATCCGATGCAACAGATTCATCATATGATGCAATAGATTAACCATCTGATGCACCAGAGGAACTATCAAATTACAATTCTGATGCAACAGATTAATAATCTGATTCAACAGCTTTATCATATGTTGGAATAGATTAAGCTTTGGATAAAAAATCTGATGCAACTAATTAACCATCTGGTGCAATGGAAGAACCATCAGATTAATGATCTGATGCAATAGATGAACCTCCTGTTGGATAAAATCCTACCAATTCTTTCGACAGGAAAAGTTCAAGACTTGATTTTTCTAACTGATCATTCATCTTTCACGATAGACGACCCTATGTTGGAAGAAATTTAAACAATATTGAATGTTGATAACTGTTCCAACAGATCACTCATGTGTTGCAACAGATATGTGACCTGTTGCACAGACCATTCATCTTTCTCAATAGATAAGTAATATGTTTTGTATTGTCATAACAGATTATTAAGCCATTGTTACGTATTATTTAACTATTCCAACATATCACTCATATGTTTTAACAGATGATGTCACAATAATTGTGTGATTTGTTGAACAAACCATTTATCTATCTTAAAAGATGAGTGATATATTTTGTATTGTTGCAATAGATTACTCATCTACTGTAACAGTTTGGTTATATACTAATCTGTTGCAACAGATCGGTGATCTGTTGCAACTGTTATTTTACTAGTTTGCTTGTTTGATTTAATGTTATCCTTTTTTAATGATGCATTAATCAACAATAATATATTATTTTATGTTTCTATTAATTTTAGATAATATGGTTCCCAAAAGAGCAGAAATCGAATCAAGTCCAAGTAAAGGAATAAGTGAAGCAGTTACGCTACATCCATCACTCTATGAGTTTGCTTTACAAGCATTATCTCAATTGGGAGCAGAATATGATGAACACAGGGAGGAGAAATGTTTCAAAATAGATGATGAAGATTCTAATAACCCTTTTATCGAAGAGCTGGTCAAAGCCTTCAGCATTGATTGTTATCTTGTGAGAATGCTGTGCGGTGGTGCCACAGATTTGATGGGTGATTTCGTGGTTAAGTCAGCTATGGAAAAATCTTTCGATGCCTTTAGAAAAATACTTTGAGAACAAAAATTGGATGCTTATTTTAGGCATAGCTTATTTGGAAAATATCTTGATTTGTCAGAGGATAACAATGCTCGTTTCCAAATGAAAATGGTATATGAACTTCTCAAGCGTAGGTTTATCTATGAAAACAAAGATAAGATGGATGAGGTATGGATAAATTACTATGGCATACCTGTTTGTTTTTGTTGGGAGAAGTTTGCCATAGTTAATAGACTAAAATATTATCCTCCTTCTCATGTTATACCTATTGTAACCCCTAAAAAAAAGCACCCCATACACACCCAAAAAAGGCAAAGAAAAGTCGTGTGATCGTTATGACCTGGTGTCCATTGTTGGTCCGAGCTTCAAAGACAAAAATTTGACAGAAGCGTTGAAAGGTAAAGGACTTTCAAAGAAGCACAAGTAGTCATTGTGTTTGGTTTGGTTTGTACATAATATTCTTTGGGCAAGAGACGTTAACAACAATATAAGCCTTGGTTTAATAAATCTCTCCGAGGATCTTGAGGCGTTTAACAGCTATCCATGGGGTTATGAAAGCTTCAAAATGATTGTCAAATATTTGTTGACTTCGTAAGCACCAAAGATAGTCAACTTATATGGATTCCCATGGGCTTTCATGGTAAATGTTTCTTTCTTCTATTATGATATCATTCATTTTTTTGCTCAATAATGGTTTTGATTTAATTGCGTTAGTTTATAGGATTGGGCGTTTGAAGCCATTCCTTATTTGAGACAACAAGTGAACCACCAGGAAGGAGTTTTCTGTCCAAGAATTTTGAGATGGTTGTCGGCCAAAACTCATAAAAATACAAAATTTCTTGATCCCTTCAACCCCCGAAGGATGCAGTAAGTATAGTTATAATTAATTTTTTCTTTTAATTAATGTTTTTTTGAATGATCTAATCATTATTCTAATATATGTAATGATTTATGTTAGACTGTGCATCTGTCGCTAGTTCCGACCAATCGAGAGTTGAAGATGCCATTTTTTCTTACTTTATCGTCTGTGCAAATTTTGTCGGATCCTATGGTCATCGACAAAATAAAAATTAAATTGTTTGGAGCAACAACCATTACAAGAAAAACTATTTTGGAGGGTGGGCTTGTTGTTGTTGATGGAGCTATTGGTGGTGGTAGTGGTGATGCTGTTGGCGCTAACGATGCTCCTCTTACAGTATTTAAAGTAAACCATTATGAGTATGATCATACTGGCTATATAGATTTTACCTCTCCCAGTGAATGTTCTGCATGAAAATGTCAAGACTGCAGGGCGAAACATGATGTAGTGAGTAATGTTATTAATGCATAAACTGCTTTTGTAAAGGAATTGACATCTAAGAGGGGTCTCGTTCCATCAAAGAGGATTTTATTTTCATCCGCTCAATTAGAGATAAGGGATAAGAAGAGAAGAAGAGTGATTTCTAAGGCATTATCAGGCATCCAAAAAAGTAAAATTGCAACTCCTCTGTCTGTGTGTTGCACTGAGAAACGTACAATATCCAAAGGAGAGCAGCACGAGCTGAAGGAGTTGAATATATTATGTCTTCCAATTGACAAAACAAATAGACACATATCTATTTCAATAGATGACACATTCGCTAAAAATTATCAAACAGATATATACATTTGTTGCAACAGTTAACTAACCTATTGTACCAGATACTTTATTTGGTGCAACAGATGTCTCATCTATTTTAGCAAATCAAACAGCTCTTCGTACAACCTTTTTTTGTACCAACATACGACCTATCTGCTGCAACAGATGATTCATATGTTGCAATGAATGGTTCATTCATTGGAAATTATCACATAGGGTCTTCCTCATGTAGTAATTTGTCCCAACAGTTGATTCATTATTGCAACAAAAATATAATATGTTTGGGATAATTTAAAATGGGAGGAAGACCTATTTGATTTGATAGAAGAGATGAGTTATCCTTTTCCATTTTGTTGTATCTTCATGATTAGCATTGACCAATTTTGTCTATCTAGGTGGATGTAGAAGAAGCTAATGCTGAATAGAATTGATAATATGTTATTCTTTTTATGGAAATACGAAGAACAGAAAGCACAGAAATCGTACACAAGCGATAATGAAGATCCACGACTAGCAAAGCCGAATTCCATAGCACTGGATAAAGAATAACTTGTCCATACTGAGTAGATCTTTATAGCTTGAGCATGTCAAAGCAATCCTTTGTAGTATACTTAAATTGTTGTTGATATATTTGTTGATATCTATACCCATAACAATTGTTTTACATTTCATTTATTCGTTGCCTTATTTCAGCTAATTTATTAAGGCGTCTATTTATTTTATTTTGTCTATGAATTTTATTTATTCCTTAGGTTTGAACTTATTAATTGAAAAGGAATACTAGATTCAAATATTGCAACAGATAATGTATCAGTTGTAACAGACGACATATGTATTGGAAAATTCAAACAGATTTAGATATATGTTGCAACAGTTAGGTGATCTGTTAGAATTCATCAAACAGGTCTTCTCACTGTTGCAACAGATGGACTTTAGATAAAAACATCAAGATAATGCAATAGATGACACATCTATTGGGAAAAAAGAACAGATTTAGACATATGTTGTAACAGATGGACTTTATCTGTTGCAACAGACGATACATCTATTGGAATAATCAAACAGATTTATACATATGTTTCAACAGGTAGATTATCTATTGGAATTTATCAAACAGGTCTTTCCACTATTGCAACAGATGGACTTTAGATAAAAACATCGAGATAATACAACAGATGACCAACCTATTGCAACAGATAAACTATATGTCAGAACAAGTAGGATAAGTGTTACAATGGATGGAGAATCTATTGCATTATACAAATTCAACTTTCGTTGGACATAAAAATTTTTCACTACGTGTAAAAAGGTTAAAGTGAATTGAAATAAAAAAGGCACAACCCACCGACGGTGTTCAGTTCAAACACCTAAAATAAAACAGGCATCAAGTAGACATGTTCATTTTAAACACGTAAAATAAAATAGGCATCAAATGTGTTAGTGTCAGTCCTGGCACATTTCACTGGCTTTCTGTCACTTGGCCCCCAACGGTCATTTTCCCCCCAATTGTCTTATATATTCATCTTCCTCCTAAAATTTAACCCTAAATTCTCAATATTCTTCTTCATCGTCATCTTCTTTTATCTATCCAAATTCTTCAAATTATTACTTTCATTTTTTCCAACTGACCTTGACAATGTCGAGCGCATCTTCCACTTTTTTTGTGATAAAGATTTTCGATATTGTAAGTGCGGTCATGAAGCTCTGTTAAAGACTTCTTGGACTCAACAAAATCCGGGTCGTAGGTTTTTTAATTGTAAGATTTCAAAGGTAATATTTTTTAATTTAATTAATTGATTAATTATTGACTTGTAATTATTTTGTAATTGTGTTCTCTTTTTTAATAGAAATTGGGTGGATGCGATTACTTTGATTGATATGAAGAACGACACCCTTCACAAGCAAATCGTGTAATCTGGGGTTTGTTGAACAAAGTCAAGGCTTATGAAGAGAAACAAAATCGAGCAAGAATATACTACATTGTTGCCGTTATTGCTACTGGTTTGGTGTTGTTGGGCACATTGATATAGAAGCCTAATTGCTAAAATTTTCATGTGGTTTGCGTATTTGCTACTGGTTTCTTGTCGACGAGCACATGGATATTCAAGCGTAACTGTTGGAAAATATCAAAAATATTTAGGCATATGTTGTAAAATTTAGGTCATCTGTGAAAATTATCAAACAGGTCTTCCCACTGTTGCAACATATTAGACTTAAATTATTAGATTATTCATAGAAATAATATCGGCGTAATGCAACAGATGACCAACCTATTGCAACAGATAAACTATCTTCCAGAACGGATTAAAGATATTTTACAACAAATTGACAATCTAATCTATTGCATTATAAAAAACTCAACTTTCATCAGAAAAAAATTATTGCCACTACATGTACATATAATAAAGTGAAGGGTGACTTGAAATTAAAAATTTCTATTTCACAGGTTCTTCTATATACACAGGCTTCAAGCGTCCAGTTAGTACCCCATAAGCCCAGACCTCTTGCAGGTTTGCCACAACATTGTTGCACATAAAAGTTGTTGGGTCGGCCATTTCTATGCCGATTAGCAAATATTCGATGTGTGCGAGCCGCTCGCTTTAGCGACATCATTTTTGGGAAGGATCATTCCCCTGTTTTGACCTTTAAAATCCCATGATTTCTTTATCAAAACTTCTTTTGGCAAATGATTCATCAGTTTACTCTCCCTCAACAAGATGGGTAATAGCACCATCAGTGGATCCAAGAGGAGAAAAAGACCGAAATTGTCGATGAGAGGTACGTTGGAGTCATAAACATTGATCTTTCCCTCCTTGAGTAGTATCTCAACAGCCCGATAATGTATGTCGTTCACGCCAATGATTGGAAGAATCCTTTTTGCCTCGGTCTAGCTCTTGCCATGTGGATTTGGCCTATCCCCTCTAACATATCTTAACATTTCTTCTTCATCCAAGACCAACGTAGGAACTAGGAAATTAAGTCCCACGCCAATGTTTGACGCCTCTTCATTGAGTTGATCGTACCTATCCTTGAGCTTCTTGCAGAAATCGAGGTCCATTATCCTATCGGTAGCGTCATAAGCTTTCCGGTACGTTAATTGCCTTTTTCTTATGAGGTAGAGAATTATGTCAACATGCTGTGAGATAAGAAGTCAATTTTTAAATAGGTTAGTAATTATAAAGATGCAACAAATGGTCCATATTTTGTGTAGGGTTCTCTGAATCAATAATCCTACGCAACTTATGCAACAGATAGATAATAAGTTACAATAGAACCACAACCAATTGTACCAGTATACCCAGCTGTTGCAACAGATGTGAAATCTGTTGTGTAGCTTCTTCTTCATGGGGTATATTATAAGATCTAGGTTAGGAAAATTAAACTTGCCTTGTCCTTGTACGGCATATGCATATCAGTCATAGTATAGAAGTCTTGGGGGGAAAAGGGAGGCCTGGAGTAATTCGGTGAGCCTGGCTTGGCATTCTTGGCCTGATACAGATCCCTCTTCTCTTTGGCGCTATGTTCCGCGTATATGTCCACCTTCTTGACTGGCCCCAAAACTACAACAACTTTTGAAGAGGGAGGAATTGCAATTTCTTTTAATTTCTGAGAGAAGAGTACGTCTCTAATTGTTCTTTTCTTTCTCCTAACCAACGTTGTAGGAGTGTGTGGCTCCCTTACCTTCTTGGATGGTATGACACACCTCTTGGATTTGAATTCCTTGATAGATTTAGAGATAGCCTTTACTTTTTCAAAGAGTTTGTCCAGTCTGTCCTTGTATTCATCACATTTACAATGAGAACACGAGGGTTAAGAGGGGTGAGAGGAACTGTGTAAGGGCGAAAAGGGGTGTTTTCAAATATATTTATTCTTTCTTGAGTATCAACATTCTCATCATCACGAGTGGTAGCAGCATCAACATGCCTGCCACAAACACCAACAACTCCACCAGAAGAAGCACCTGGATCTGCCTTAGTAAAAGGTTGGCTAAGAAGAGCCTCAACATTCGGCTGACCTTGCCTAACTGCTCTTCTTATGGCTGTTGCTCTAACCAATTCCTTTTTTATTTACTCCACCATTGGGTCCGTAATAGTATCAATATGACCTAGAGTAATATAAGAATTCATCACTGACTCCTCCTCAGTAGGCACGATCCATGGATGCACAACCTATGAAAAAGAAAAAAAAGACAGTTGCATTTAAATCATATAATATAATAATTTTCACAGTTGGGCTACATTTAAAAAAAAAGACCCATCTGTTGCATAGTTTGCAGTATATGGTTAAAACCTGTTTGAGTCTGGTTCAGAGAATGAGAGCAACACATGGATAATCTGATGCAAAATATCAATCATCTATTATAACAGTTTCACAAGACTGGTAGTCTGTTATACAACAGATGATCTGTACGTTGCAACTGATAAACGATATATTATCAGATTAAACATCTGTTGCATAATTTCCAGTAGATGGTTAATCTTTTAGGAGTCGGGTTCAGAGAACCAAAGCCACAGATGGGTAATCTGATGCAAGATATACCCCATCGCAACAGATGTCCCATCTAGTGCATCAGATATAACATCTCATGCACCAAATATAACATCTGTTCAATATTTTTCTTATCTTTAAGTAGAATTATTTTACTTGAAAAAGACGTACTGCATCATCTGGAGGGTTAAAGAGATAAGCCTCCTTAATATTGGTGTTTGAACCACCTAAACATCCTTGGATGAGAAACCTCATCTGGGTAATCCATATACTGCTTTTGGAGGGAAGGAATGGCTTCAAATTCCCAAGCCTAAAAAGTGTAAACAAGAAGCAAGTAAAAAAAATCATAATAACTATATTCAATATAAATTAATGGATGAGTAAAATTAGTGATTAATTTTACCATGAAAGCCCAAGGAAATCCGTATAATGTGCTCGTCCCTAAGGATAGCTTTGTCAGTAAATATTGGACAGTTAAGTAGAAGCTATCATATCCCCAGGGCTAATTGTTGAATTTATCAAAATCCTCAACACGCGCCAACAAATCATTTTATATGAGCTTGTTGACGTCTCTTGACAATATAACCGAATGAGCAAGCCAAACTAAGCACAATTTCTCCCTGTACTACTTTGGTAGGGTTTTATCCTCGAGATCTGTCAACAAATCCGATGCTTTGTAGCCATGTCGAGCAATGTCAAACAAACAATCTATTTTTCCCTTACATTTTATTGCCTTGGATATTTTGTGGGGTGGTAGTCCTTCTGGACGATGGCATCTCAGGACCGTCACTATCGCAAACTCTTACAAGCCAAAATAAATAGGCATGCCACAGTAGTTGATCCAGATTTCATCCATCTTCTTTTTGCCCCCCTCCTTCGGATCTTTATCATCCCCCGTGTATTTGATCCTGCCCTTGAGAAGATCATATACCATCATCATAGGGAAATGGACACGGGCAGAGGGGTCCTCAGGCAGCTCAAGAAAGCATCCAAAGCAGCTCTTCTTAAAAAGTCTGCCTATGTTTTCGTTCTTCAAAAATTTTCCCCATCTGAAATTTAAGTACAATTTGACAAGTTAGTTGTTTTCCTTCTGGGTCATTTATTGGCATCGTAACTTCAAACCTATCAATACTAAAAGTTTTGACAGGATCATGCTGGGATGTTGATATTAACTCATGCCTCTTCGGTGATCCATTATCATCATGTTGATGATCATCCTCGTTCTCTTTCTGACTCTCCAATTCCTTCTCTTTATCACTTTCATTTTCTTCATCACCATCTACGGACCCTTTTCCACTTCCCTCAATGTTGTTTTCACATCTCTCCTCAGCTTCACTTTTCCCTGATTGATATTGTTCAGGAAGCTCCTCCGAATCCCTCTGTACTGTAGCTTTTTTTTTAGTGGTCAAATGTTGATCCACTTTTACTTTCTTTTCTTTTGGGAGACATGTTTTACCTACAGACAACGAAAAAAAAATTACATTACAATTGATGTATGCATAGATTTTAAAAAATACATTACAAACACCACGAATACCGACACACCAATAGCCACCACCAATTAATGCCAACAAACAAACAAACACCACGAATATCGGCACCACCACAAACTACACCAACCAATGCCACCACTAGTGCCACCACGACGACCACAAACACCACCATCACCAACACCATCCAACTATACAACGACAGTTAATAGAACACTGGGATGCAAACTAGGCATTTCTCGAGTTCTTCCTATGATTTTACCATCAAAACTCAAAATTATAAACCCATTCTCGAAGATAATACAACTAAAAGTTTTATTTTTCATCATTAACTTAAAAACCCTTATTTCTTAGAAAAAACAAACAAATATAGAGCTCTTCTCAAACTCTGTTGCCTATGAAGACAAAGAAAATGATTGATACAAGCAAGAATGATATCGAAAATAACACCTATGTGGTCGGAAATGAGAAGAAAAGCGATCTTTTATAGAGGGTTGAGTAAATTTATTAAGTAGTTGTTGTCTGTACTGTATTGTTGAGTGAGAATGAGAGAGAAAGAGCCAAACCTTGAGATTTGAAATGATGAAACGTTTTGTATGGGTTGATTTGTATTTTGGAAAAGAATGACATGTAGTTTTGAAAATGTTAATTTGGTCTAAAATGATCTTAATTATTTTTAAAATCATAAAGTATATGAGTAATTTTAAAAATCATATAAAAATAATTGAAGTTGTAGTTGACCGAGTACTCTAGGAGGTGACCCTGTAAAAACTCACCTCTGGTCCTAGATTAATCAATTTAGGAGTCTAATATATGAACTCAATTGAAATTGTAAAAAATAAATGTTCAACATGTTGCGTTAGATTTCTCATTTGTTGTAAATTATCAATCAGATTAGGTAACAACAAATTACGAATCTGATATAAATTATCAAACAGATTAAGTCATCTGTTGTAATAGATTACCCATATGTTGTAAATTATCAAATAGGCACTGCCATCTGTTGTGGATGACCCTATGAGAACTCATCCCTAGTCCTAGATTAATCGATAGTTTACCCTATGATAACTCACCCCTAGTCCCAGATTATTCAATCAAGGTATTAGTACCCTAGTTCTAGATTAATTAATTAAGGTATTAGTCTAACATATGAGGTAGTAAGAATTGGCTCAGCTCAGAGTGATCGATCGCCGACTTTGGTCGGGAGGAACGCAGTACCATTTCATCATGCAATTGACAAAAGACTCAATTGAAGTTGTAGTTAATCCTATGAGAACTCACATACAATTAAGGTATTAGTCTAACATATGAACTCAATTGAATTTTATATAAACAAATGTTCAACCTGTTGCAACAGATATCTTTTTTGTTAGATCAAACAGATTATGTAATATGTTGCAACATATTACATATCTATTATAAACTATCATATAGATTAAGACATTTGTTGCGATAGATCACGAATCTATTGTAAGCTATCAAATAGATTAAGTTATCTGTTGCAACAGATTACCCATCTGTTGTAAATTATCAAATGGTTTGAGTCATATATTGTAATAGATTACCCATCTGTTATAAATTATCAAATAGACATTGTCAACTATTGTAGTTGACATTATGAGAACTCACCCCTAGTCCTAGATCAATCAATTAAGGTATTAGTCTAACATATGAGGCAGTAAGAATTGGTTCGGCTCAGAGTGATCGATCGCTGACTCTGGTCGGAAGGAACGCAGTACCGTTTCATCATGCAATTGACAACAAACTCAATTGAACTTATAGTTGACCCTATGAGAACTCACATTCAATTAAGGTATTATTCTAACATATGAACTCAATTGAATTATATATAAACAAATGTTCAACCTGTTGCAATAGATGCCTTTTCATTTGGATCAAACAGATTATGTAATCTGTTGCAATATATTACACATCTATTGTAAACTATCATACAGATTAATCCATTTACTGTGACAGATCATTAATCTATTGTAAAATATCAAATAGATTAAGTCATCTATTGTAACAGATTACCCATCTGTTGTAAATTATCAAATAGATTGAGTCATATGTTGCAATAGATTATCCATCTATTGTAAATTATCAAATAGGCGTTGTCATCTATTAGAGTTGATATTATGAGAACTCACCCCTTTTCCTAGATCAATAAATTAAGGTATTAAACTAACATATGAGGTAGTAAGAATCAGTTTGGCTCAGAGTGATCGATCGCCAACTCTGATCGGGAGAAATGCATGCAATTGACAAAAGACTAAATTGAAGTTGTAGTTGGCCCTATATTCAATTAGGGTAGTAGTACCCTAGTCCTAGATTAATCAATTAAGTTATTAGTCTAATATATGAGGTAGTAAGAATTGGTTTGACTCAGAGTTATCGATTGACGACTCTAGTCGGGAGAAACATTGTACCGTCTCATCATACAATTGCTAAAAGACTCAATTGAAGTTGTAGTTGACCTTATGAGAACTCACCCCTAGTCCTAGATTATCCAATCAAGGTATTATTACCCTAGTCCTAGATTAATCAATTAAGGTATTAGTCTGACATATGAGGTAGTATGAGTCGGCTCGGCTCAGAGTGATCAATCGACGACTCTGGTCAGAGGAACGCATTACCGTCTCATCATGAAATTGCCAAAAGACTCAATTAAAGTTTTATTTGACCCTATGATAACTCACATTCAATTATGGTTTTTGTAAGACCCCATAAAAATTGCATGTCAAATTCAGCTCGTAAAGCTCCATGAGAGATTCCAACACTTAGAAAATTTTTTTGCTAGGTGTTCAAGTTCAACACTTACTCTCATTTTAGACCTCCTAACTTTGGGGATTTATTTGATGACCTTCCCAACCTCCGTTTATAGATTTTCAAGTTACGTTGTGATGGGAAAAGTACCTAGTACGTATTGGACACATTCCGGGCGCATTTTGGGCTCATTTTAGTGGCTAACTCATTGGTTTGAAATGCTCCCGCATTTCGGGCGCATTTTAGGTTAAAAATTTTAGTCAACTTCAAATTATCATAACTTCCTGCATATAATGAACTATGAGAGCTGATATATATCAATAGAAATCTCTTTGAGTCTTATTTCTAATGAAATTAGTTTCATCCAAATCCAACATCTGAGTACAAAGATATGATCAATTTACTACAACCTATCAAAACTGTCGATAGAAGGACAACTTCGTCTTTTTCTTTTTTCTTAGGGGTAATTTGGTCATCCTCCACCCCTATATATACACCCTAAACATGGGATTAAGGCTCATTTGAATCAAAATATACTCTTTTCTTCCATTTTATATCAAGAACTCAAGAAAGGATTTCCATAGAAGATCCAAGTTCAAGCAATTCTCTCCGTCAATCTTCCTAAAATCAAGAACTAAGGTATGCATAGTGTTCATCCATGGAGCTCAATAATCAAGTTTTAAATCATGTATTGTGAATACTTTGTTGTGTTATGATTATGTTAATGTTGATGGTTGTTGTATGGTTTCAAGTTAGGATCCTTATGTATTTCCATGAAACTATGTTAACCTATAAATTGAAATCTATGAATTATTTTGTTCATGTTGTGGGTTGTTGATGATCATGTTGTTGATGTTGAATGATTCCCAAGTTGAAATATTTATGTGTTATTATGAATCTATGACATCATATGAGTTGGAAACATGTAAATTTGGTTGTCTATAATGTAAAATTTAATGATTTCACCTATGCCTAAGATGAGCATGTAAGGTGTTTGATAAAATGCCTAAGCAACTAGAAATCATGAAATATAGCTAAATTATGACTAAGTGAAGGATTCATGATATGCCCTTATATTCCAATGACTTCTATGTTGATACTGTGTCTTGTAATATTGTTGGACTTCTCATGAACTAGTCTTATCGGATTATGCTATGCTTACTTGCAAATACTACTTATGCACAAGATGTATGATAAACGTGTATTCCATTAAATCCCCTAAGTTATGATATTATAGATTTTTAATGTTGATCATATACTCAAGAATGTCAATTCATGTCAGTTTCCTTCCATCGAGTCCTGGGGGTACTTGTACCCAAAAAATATAGCTGTGTGCCTAGAGCTATGTCATGTTTTCATGACACTCTCAGTCAAGCCATGTTCAATAGACTTCAGTCAGTCTCAAGACTCAGGAAAACACATGTAAAGGCAGTATCAGTTCAGTTTTACTCAGTACTCAGTAATCTATGTAATCTCAGTAATATTCCATTAGTCTATGGAATTCAGTAAATCTCAGTATCAGTATAATTTAGATCAGTATTCAATTTAGACATCAGTAAACACAGTCATCTAACCAAACTCAGTAGAATTTAGTCAGTTAACAGAATTCAATAGTGTTCCGCTAGTCATCAAAACTCAATAAACTCAGTCCATGTTCAGTTAAGTTAAGAAGAACAATCAATAACAGTTCAGTTAATTATAGTATAAACTAGGAAATCAGTTCAGTATAATTAGTTCAGTGTCATTTAGTTGGGAGTAGGATTCAGCACCGAGCGAACCCAAGGATTGGAACTCACCTGCCAGTAGAGGGTGAGATTCTTAGAAGCAGTCCTTGTATTCCAGAACTATGTAGCCAGTATAGGTTGAGACATCAATTTCTCTCAATTGAGGGTAGATGAGGTGGATTAACCTGTCAGATAAGGGTTCCCACCGTTCTCATTAGAGTACCTGCTAGATGAGGGTCACTCACAGCTTGTCCTTACCAGTGGCGCGGTATTGACACCCTTCCAATAAGGGCAGAGATTGGACCCCAGCTTAGCTATTATAGCGTATTTGTGGCATGTTGATTAGATAACTACTTCCCACTATTTCAGTATCAGTTTCAGTAAAAGAACTCAAATGGTTCTTCAGGATATCAGGACTGTCAGATACAGTCAACTCAGATATAGTACGAAACTCAGCTAGTTCTATTAGATTTAGGACAATCAGATACAGTCATTCATGCTATTAGTTATCAGAACTCAAGTTATCAGATATATCAGTTATCAAAATTCAGTTATCATTCATGATATGTTATCAGTAAATACATGTGATCAGTATTCATGCTCAGTAGTCATGTTATCACGAGCTCAGTTTTAGGACTGTTATATACGGTCAATCAAATCAGTTTTTTATAATTAGAACTATCAGAAACAATCATTCCTTTATCAGTAACATAGTATCAGTCTCCCAGTATTTAGTAATACAGTATCAGTTCCTCTCTTATTAGTGAATCACATATCAATATCAGTAAACTCAGTTATATAGTATCTCAATATTAATAAACTAAGCCATTCAGTATCTCAGCATCAGTAAACTCATGTTGTCAGTATTCAGACTCAGTAGTCAGTATCACCACGAGTTTAGTTGTAGTTACGTATGCATGTATTTATTCTCATGTTTATATCAGTCAACATTGTTCATGCATATAAAATCCTTTGCATTTAGCCTACCTCACTCGTATACTCATTACATTCAGTCGTACTGACGCATTCGCGCTATGGTGTTTTATTTGATGCCATAGGTACTAAGGCACGAGTTTCAGAGCAGCAGTAGCATTGCAGATTTTAGCAGTCAGTGCTCCTCTTTATTTGAGGACAATATTATTATTACTTTATTACAGTATTTTAGATTAGTTTTTCAGTTCATAGAGTTAGTTGGAGACATATTTCTTCAACTCCTTATTTAGTTCAGTTAGAGGCTTTCGTACTAAATGTCAGATTAGATGTTCATACTTCTGTATTTATGTTTCTTTTTGGTATTGTTATACCATGTTTTTCAAATATCTATCAGTATTGAACCTTATGTAGTTACAGTTCACGTTTTCACATATTTTATGAGATATTATGTAGTTTCCAGGTACAAATATCAGTCATGAGTTAGCTTCTGGTCCTTCAGGATCATGAGCACCGTGTAGCATTTTGGTTCAGAAAATTGGGGCATTACAGTTTTAGTCTAACATATGAACTCAATTGAAATTATATATAAACAAATGTTCAACATATTGTAACATATGTCATTTCTGTTGGATCAAATCACACAGATTAGGTAATATGTTGCAATATATTACGCATTTATTGTTAACTATCAAACATATTACGTTATTTGTTATGATAGATCATGAATCTGTTGTAAACTATCAAATAGATTAAGTCATCTGTTGCACTTAAATATTTTTTTATCCTTTTTTTATAAAGTAATTTAGGTATTTCTTGTCCGAGATAAAATATTTAAAATACTAAGGCGGTAAAAAATATTACTCGGTACAACTTTGATAACTCAAATATCTCCTGAGTGAGTAGTCTTATCTGGTCTTTACAATGTCACCATCTCCTCGTGCCCCTCAAAAGTTATCAATGAATATTTAAAACCCCCCAAAACTAGAACTCTCTCTCCTTCATCCATAAAGTAGTCTAGACTAGACTCAACTCATAACTCTTCTTTATACTTTATTCTCAATTATCTTTGTTGTTTCCTTTTTTTCTCTCTTTTCTCTCTTATTTTTCGGATGAGGATCCTTTGGGATATCAACCAATCAATATGTTTTCTCGACTGAACTGGATGTTCTGATCTGTTTATTTTTTTTGACATTGCAGGTATGGTTCAAAGTTGCTCTTTTCATATCGTCTTCTTTTTTGTATGTCATTTAAATTAGTTATTTACATCTGTTGCTATCAATGATTTACCCATTACCAGTTTGCTATTTATTAAGAAAATTGAAGTAAAGGTGACTTTTAAGTCTTGAATGAATGAAACGTTATTTTTATTAAAATATGCAAAAAAAGTCATCTGTTGGGAGAACTTAAAAAATGTTATTATCATTATAGTTTTTTGTATGTCTTTTGTTTGGTACTTTGGTGTTGTTGTTGTTGGGGGTGGTGGTTGTGTTGGAACATGTGATATTTGTGTTGTGGATGGTATTGGAATATATGGTGTTATGTTGTTTGTTTCTTTGTTGTTGATGTTGTTATTGGTGGTGTTGCAACAGTTTCCTCAACTATTGCAACTGATGAATCAGCTGTTAGAACAGACGAAGCAACTTTTTGAAGAAATCAAACCAGTATTAAGGTTGGTTTGATTTATTCCAACAGATGGCCCATATGTTGCAACATATCATCCATACTTTGGAAATGATGCCTTATCGATTGAACAGATGGGTAATATGTTGTATCATATTGGTCATCTGTTGATTCACTCAATTTTGTATTACCCTTTTGTAATGTTCTTTTTGTTCTTCTCTTGTTTGACATCAAATGTATTTCTCTTGTTTGTAGACAAAAGAAAGTGAAATTGAATCCACTTTTGCCTGGCTAGCATTAAAGGCTAGAGTAAAGATGGGTTCGAAGGAATAAGTTGTTTGCAGATGGAACCATTTCATATGTGGGAGGTATGTATTACTGATCAACCTATCATGAAAACACATATCCAGTTCAATGATTTTGTGAATGTTTGTTCTTTACCTATTAGGCATTAATTCTTTAAACAAGATATGAAATTTTACAGTTAAGATTGTTAGGTTTGAACTGGCAAGGATGAGGGACCAAGACGGTGCTGTCGATATCCTGTTACAATTTAATGATGGTTTATGCTCATCTTCTTGTGTCAAGTTTGGGGAAGGGTTCAAGTTTTTGGCAGCAGTGTAAATATCCAATAGTGATTGGATTGATTTTAATGACACAATGGACTTCTTAAAAGGCCTCCGAAGCCTCGCAATGCACAAACAATGATAGAACCAATAGAAATTCCCTTGGTCCAAATTTATATGGATTGGTTGTTGGAGGAGACTATTATACAACAGAAGGTGTTTGGGAGAAAACCTGTGAGGTGTTTGGGAGAAAGCCTATGCGAGTAGAGGGAGGTTGAGAAGGACATATTATATCTTAGTACTTGTTTAAGAGGATACACAGGGTCGGAAGGAAGTGTAGCGAAATTAGCTTATGAAATTGACATGAAAAATGAAAAAACTGGACGATATGCGAATATAAAAGTGTATCCAAAAATGAAAATCCATCAGACGTTGAAGAAAAAGAAGAATGGTCAAGAGGAATTGACCCTATGTATCCTCTTAAACAAGTAATAAGATGATATATGGCCTTCTCAACCTCCCTCTTCCCGCACAGGTTTTCTCCCAAACACCTTCTATTGTATAATAATCTCCTCCACCAATCCATCCATATAAATTTGGACCAGGGGAATTTCTATTGTTCTATCATTGTTTGCTGCATTGCGAGACTTCGGAGGCCTTTTAAGAAGTCCATTGTGCCATTAAAAATGGTCCAATCACTATTCGATATTTATACTGTCGCTAAAAATTTAAACCCTTCCCCAAAGTTGACACAAAAACATGTGCATGAATCGTGTCATGAAATTATAACGAGGTATCAAAACCACCGTCTTGGAACCCTTCAGCCTTATCAGTTCGCACCTATCAAACTAAACTGTACAATTTAGGATCTTTTTTGAAGGATCAGTGTCTAATCATCGGTAAAAAACTGCATTCACAAAATCATTGCACTTTATGTGTCTTCACGCTAGCTTGATCAATATTATACATAACTCGCATGCATGAAAATGGGATCCATTGAACATATCTTATTCTTCCTACCCCATCAGGACATGTCAGTGTTGTTTATTCATCTGCATGAATGTGATGACTATTAAAATGGAGGTGCGAAGAGTCGTGACTCTTTATCTTAACACATTCAAAATAGCTAATGAATTGAAATCTCCATCTGTTGCAACTGACGAATCAGCTGTTGGAAGAAATAAAAAAATCTCCTCCATACATATGGTCCATCTGCCGCAACAGATAATCTATATGTTGCAACAGATGGTAAATCTGTTGTGATACACCTGACTTTTTTTTAATTAATCTGCACGCATGTGATTACTTCTTTCTAAATATGTTTGTTTCAATTTAGTTTTCCTATTTATAAAATCAAGAGAATTTTATTATATTCTTTCAAGATTACCCCTATTATTAAATGACTACATAAAGTAAATTATTCACATTTATACTTTCTAATCATAATTAATAAGGCCAATTTGGTAAAACAATCACCTAATTTATATTTTTATTAATTGGTGTGCCAAGCCCATGGGGCCTAACTAATATGTAACAGAGGGACTATTAAAAAGAGGTGAAGACTTTTTATCTCACATTCAAAACAACTAATGAATCGAATACTCCATCTGTTGAAACTGAAACTAATGAATCAGTTGTCAGAAGATATCAAAACATCTCCTCCAACTTATACATATTGTTGTTGCAACAGATAATATATAAGTTGCATCAGATGTCTTATTTATTGCATGTACAAACCATCTATTGCAACAGATGGTAAATCTGTTTTGACAACCATCTGTTGCACATTCAATCCGTCCATCTGTTGCAACAGATGCTAAATATGTTAAAAATGCTGGACGATCTATTGAAATAGCACAATAATAATGGCTTTTATCGAGTCTCAAACCGCTATGAAAAGGTAAGAGATATTTAGTGTAAAAGAAAAAGTCGCAACTTTTCACAGAAAACAAAATGCCACCAGTTTGAATGTAATTAATACAATGGAGCTGAACAACCCTTCCTTTTGGCTTGACATGTCCAGATTATATTATAGGTCCCCCAATCTTCATTCAACTCTATTTATTTCTTGCATTTTTCCTTTCGTGTGACATCTTCAACCACTTCTCTTCAAAGAGCATATTCCTTTCTTGTTGAGGTAAGTTTTTTTCTAGCATAAATTTACCAGTTGGTCATATACGTTGTATTACATTGTGAACATTTTTCTTTACATTTGTGAATTTATACGTGTTCTAGATATGGCTGATCCTTTTGCTATTCTACGCGACACAATGCGGGAACTTCAGCGACAATGTTCATAGAGATGCAGAGGCTGATGAGAGCCCTGCTGCTGTGAGTTGATTGGCCGACTGTCATTAATAATGATTGTGATAATAATAATTAGAATGTGTTTTCTCTTTTAGCGTATGTATTTTAATTTTTCTATATTGGATCTATACCTAATGTATTTTATTTTTCATTTAATAAAAATTTACTTTTAGTCAGACTTTGGCCTTTTAATTCTTATTCAATTTTCATTCTATTTTCTTCTAATCTAATACATGTTAACATATCGATGGTTGGAGGCAATATTGAATCCAGTAGCACTAGCAACTTTTGCTTTTGAGTTCTTTCAATAGTTGGAACCGATTGGTCATCTTTTGGGTTTCAACAGATTATCCATCTGTTTTAACAGATTTTCATTTGTTGGAGGAAAGCATTCCAGTTGTTTATGCAACTGTTGAGAATAATTGTGGTCCGCTATATTATTTAAGTTCATGTTTTGCCTCATTTTATTGATGCACAAGTTATTTAAAAAAAAGACATTTTATATATGATAAATGATAACATTAGGTTCACAATAATGAATTAAATATATAAAAGTCCACAACAAACAAACAAATAAAAAACAACACAAGTTTCTGCAATTACGAGGATCATGGTGGATTATGATTCGGGCATGTAGTTCTTTTGTGGCCAGCGCACTTACATATGAAGCACTTGTTTCTTGAGATTTTTTTTGATGAAAATGATTCTCTAACTCCACACCTCCTTTTATATGGCTTTCTTTCCATTTTGATAGTACTCGGGTCAATATATGGAGGAGGTATTAATCTCCCCATAAGCTCTACTGGAACAACCCAAGATTTTCCAGGAGGCACCAGAGTAATATGCCCACTATATGCCATTTCATATTTTTCTACCAAATAATATATCGAGGAGTGCTCGTAAACTTCAGGTCCATATTTATGGCCGTATTGAGCTCGAAGGGCTGCCATAGCATGTTGGTAAGGTATTTTGTCCAAGCAAAAAACTCTACACATACAAGATCTTGTTTGAAGATCGACCGTGGCAGGATCACCATGACCGGTGATACAAAATTTGTAATTTGCTATTTTATGAGAGAATAACCTATTCCCCAAACTAATGTTCGTTGATATTTTCTTTTTGATTTCGAGAATAAATCGGGTTCTTTTTTTTGGGCACTTGAACTGCACACGCCTTTCATTAAAAAAATCGCTATATTTCTCGCTTATTTTTTCAAACATAGCCTTGATAGAAAATTCTCTTTCATCGCCAAACAATGAATTCACCGATTCAGCTATGTTTGATGTCATAATATCGAACCTATAGAAAAGAATCATTCAATACGACATCAACAAGACATTAAATTCATAAGAATGTACCTATTTGCTGGACAGAATGCCCGACTCCATCTCTCGAAACCAACACGTGCAAGAAATTCTACTACCTTGGGATTCATATCTGCTATTTGATTGAAATGGTCTAAACACTTCTCTCTACTATATGCTTTTGCTGCTCTATAAAAAAGGGTCACGCCCCTTTCGTCGTGGTAGTTGTTTCGAATTTTCTCTCCAAGATGCCTGATGCAACATCCAAAGTAAGCTGAAGTAAAGAAAAGTGAACCCATCTTTGAAATACTTGGATGCCTATCCAATACAAAACACAACTCTTTGGTATCTTCGACGCAGCATCACAGTTGTTCAAAAAAAATCCATAAGAGGGCCTTTGCCATCGGGGAAACTACTCCTGAAATATTCACTGAGGACCTTTGCCGTGGAAATCCCCATGGCCGTATATACCTTCCAATAACTGACCAGGACACCCAAATTCGTAAGTATTTGATTGACCATAAGCCTTGTTGAAGGTCCTTTGCCATCGGGGAAACTACTACTGAAATATTCACCGAGGACCTTTGCCGTGGCGTGAGGATTTTGGCCCGAGATATGCTCCAAACCACATGTGTTATGCTTTTCATGTTTATGAATGACGAATTTGTCAAAACTTGCATACTTCACCACTCTCAACCACCACTTGTAGTTCGAATTAGCACATTTGAAGCAAAAGACACTGCTCGAATTAATCACCTTCTTTATTCTGAAATCTTTTTTCACACAAGAAATAAACAAAGTGTTAGATAGTTTATTATTATCCTTGAATCACATTTCAATAAAAAAGACGGTCCCGTCGTCTTGAAGATTTCCAGATTGTGTTGATTGAGAATAACTGCACATCGTATTGTCGGATCAACGGGCATAGGTGTTTGATCATCATCTAGAATATTCATGTCTAGATCATCCAACCTATCATCAAAGAAGTTTTCTTCTTCTTCTTCTTCTTTTTCTACGTTCCGGTTCTCATTCTCTCTCGTCTTTTCAACTATGTACACCCTTAACACCGGACTGGTTGAATCACTTAGATAAGAATGCAACCGAACCTGATCGGTTATCTTGAAAGACAATACCCTCTAATTTTCAAAGGACTTGTGCATATAGATGATGGCGAATTCTTCCGGTTGATAATTCAGTCCACAAAAGCTGATGGTTAAGTTAATAAAATCATCATACGAAATATCACTTTGGACTGTCATAGCTATCGTCTCTAGCATTTCACCCTCCTTCCAATGTCATATATATCGATTGCTTTTCTCGACCCAATGACCATGAAAACACACCCCTATTGTTATTAATCCCTCCATTAGTGGTACCTAAATAAAGTCATTTGTTAAAAAAAAAGTTGATAGTGATTTCATAGTGCCGTGAATGAATCCCAACAGATGTGTTATCTTTTGCAACAGGTAAGTGATAAGTCGCAACAAATTCTACCTGTTGGGATTCATGTTACGGGTCTAATATCTGTTGCAACAGATGAATCGCTTGTTGGAATTAATGTTATAACTAAATCACCTTTGAAGCTGATTCCAACAGATGAGTGACAGCTGCAACAGATAATTAATCTTTTGTGACAGATGACTTACCTGATGTAACAGGTTATTAATCTGTTGTAACCTATGTTGGAATCGTGTTCAGGTTCTGTTGCAACAGGTAACTAATCTGTTGCAACATATATGTCAAATGTTGCAACAGATGAGCCATTTATTTAAACATAAATCCAACATATCAGTTTTTCTTTGAAATAGATGTCTCATCTGTCGTAACAGATGATTTATCTGTTTAAACAGATGGATTTTATGTTGAATTCATGTTGGGTTCTATCCATTGTTGGAAAACAACAACATAATAGCAGTTACCCAGATGACAAATTCAACTAAAAATCATAATTTGACTTACCAACGTCTTCTATGAAGTAATGCCAAAGTGGAGAGTGATGTTAGAAACAAAATTTGACCTAAGAAATTGGTCAAATAGCAACAGTAGCGATAACAACAACAACAACAACAACAAGAACAAGATGAAGATGATAATGAAGTAGAAGATGATAATAATGAAGCAAAAGATTATGAATGAAGCAGTAGCAACTAAAAACAACAAAAATCGCTAAGAGAGAGAAATCAACAAAGGGTGAGAAGAGAGAGAAAGGCACCTTTTTTTCCCTCCGTTTTTCGTTATATAGGCTAACATTTGGATCAAAGTGTAAATTTAAAAACTTGTGGGTTATTTTCAAACTTTTCCAACTTTCTTAATCCATAATAAAGTAATTGTCACCTTCATCTAGTAATTAAAACTTGTGTCACCTACACCTCATTTTAAAACTCTTTTGTCACCTGTGGTCCAAACCCCCAAGTAACTAGCATGCAAAATAATCAATGGCTATAAAATGAAATTAGTTTAGTGGTTAATTAGAGGGAATTAAATTATAGTGGCTATTTAGTTGGAATTAGTTTTAGTGAGTGAACATTTTTGTCCTTTCCCCTTATTATTTTTAGGAGCACTTGTTTTAAAGTATGTTAAACGTTTTTGTATTATTAATTGTAATAAAAAGATTGATCGAATGGTAAGTAATTTTCGTTTTTAAATTTAAGAGGTTATTTAGTACGAGAGATCTGGGAGAAAATTTTAAAATAAAATATAAAATTATTTTATCATATGTTTGATTATGGATTTATGGTTATTAATAATATCAAAATTATTTATCCTATCGTTCATACTCTAGTACAATAGATATTTCATGTGATATCTCAGTCTATAAAATAACTTAGCGGGTGTTTGACTATAAAAATTAAAAGTTTTTGGAGTTGGATTTAAGTTTGGCCATTAATGTAAGTTTAGTTGTTTTTGACTTTTCATAAGAGAAGTGAAAGTTAAAAAAAAAATCACTTTTTCAACTATAATTTCAAATTATATATTTGAAATTTTTATGGCCAAACATTATAATTTTCACTAAAACAAAATATTTATTTTTTTTAAAAAAAAAAAGTTCTATAGCCAATCACCCCCTAGTTTATATCATAAGTACCTCGTACCAATTGATTCCTTAGGGATCGTTTAGTAGGAGGAATAAGGATAACTAATTCCGAGGTTAATTTAGAAAAAGAGTTTATCTCATGTTTGATTGAAAAAAAATACATGAGATAACTCATTTCGAAATTAGTTTTCACGGAATTGTAGTGTTTTTCTTATTCCTCCTCGAGGGTGGAATTACTAATCTCGAGATTGCTGATATCAAAATTAATAATCCCAGAATAACTTATTTTCCAATCAAACGACCACTTTTATTATAAGTTAAATTACCAATTGAGCAAAAAGGCAGAACCTAAAAGTGGTTTAAAAAGTAGAAGTATTGTCAATTATCATCTTTTGCTTTGTTTAACATGTGAGTCTTCATGATAAAATATAATTAAGTGAATATACAGATGATGTTTATGGTATAAAATTAGACATTTCAAGTGAAGTGTATATGTAAGTATCTCAAATGAAAATACGTACAATCAATCATATTAAGTGATGTGAAAATTCGATTAAAAAAGAGTAGAAATACTTTTTTTTTTCTTTTTGGTTTCTGATCCGGTATTCGGTTTTCGTATTGGAGTCCGACTAATTCGGATTCGCGCCGCGTAGGGCCCCATTCGGGGGGAAGCATTCCCTACCAAGGATTTTTTCATACCCAGGGCTCGAACCCGAGACCTCTGGTTAAGGGAGGAACAGCCTCATCCGTTGCACCACATCCTTTAATGGTGAGTAGAAATACGTTGAGAGAACATAAGAATGAACAAGTGATGTATATGAACAAATACAATATGTATATCATGTAATTATCAATTTGTACTTCAAAGTATTTTTCTTCAAGGCACATTAGCTAAATGAAGTTTTCTTGCACATAAAATGAAATTATGTTTGCCTTACACTTTGCAATAGTTTATGGATAATTGTTTTCGATTTCTTTGATTCAATTATACTTGAAGGGGCCATTTAGTATACGGAATGGAATAAGTAAGAATATTTTTTGGGTTAAATTTTTTTATTTAATTTTATCTTTTATTTGGGATAGTGATTCGATATTTTAATATAAATGGTGAAATAAAATAACGTTTTATTAGGTTGAGCAAGCATTAGTGGCTCCTGCTCTCAAGAAGTTGTAGGTCAAGATTGTTGACTTATCGTTCGAGAAGTAAGAAGTGATCATTAAATTATCCGCTCGAGAAGTAAGAAGTTGATATCAGAATCAGTGAAGGATTTGGATTTTTCCTCAGGAGTTCGAAAAAATAGCACAACAGTGAATTAATTAAAGAAAAAAATTAGACAGCCTACGCCCCCAATGAGAATCAAACAAGCAAAGTGGGGCTGGTGCTTGCAGTCCAAGTAGCGCAACCCGGTACCACTGGATTGTCTCATTTCTTTGGTTTAGGTGATTCAAAATTAATATATTTACAAAAATATAAATTTTCTATCTTATATACACAACATAATTTTTTGTTAGGGGGGTTCGGGTGAACCCCCGATACCCACGTAGGTTCGCCTCTGTTCAGAAGTAGCTAATACCTCAAACTTAAATATGAAATAAATTAATTCAAAACTTTATTCTGAATTATTATCTCATACGAAACGATTAGCTAATCGCTTCTCTTTCTATTCTTTTAATATTTTTTTTTATTACTGTATTTTCTTTTAAGATATTTAAGTAGAGAATTTATCGAATCTATAGGATAGAAATAAAACAACACATATATTACTATCCTTTTCATACCTGATTTTGTGTTATTAATTAATTAAAATAGACTCTAATTTGTTGATCTTTAAAATAACTCAACTTTTTTGGACTTTTCTACCTCTCCAACATTATTGTTGCCATTTTGGTGACATTTTTCTCACTTTCTAAAATGTAAATTTTCTTGTGTTCCCTTCTTTAATTTTCAGGCTACATTAATTCATTTTATCCTTCTTTTAAGAGGGCCTACAAGATATGTAAAATAAAGTTTCCCATGTGCCTACATGCCTACATTGGTGTAATATTGTCCACATTTACTATCCATAGGATTAATAATGGGCTCTTAAACCCATATTTATGAAGATTATATTTAGGAAAAAATAGATAAAGTAACATACTTAAATATTAAATTATAAAAAATAGCAATACTTTTATTAAATTATATTTTGTAGCATATGTATTTATATGTATTTGTATTTTTGTAGCAACAGTTTGTACAAATACAAAATACATATCGATTATAAGAGCAGTAAAAATCATATGTATTTGTATTTTTATAGCAACAGTTTGCAAAAATACAAAATACAACTTGTTATATTATGTAATTATGAAACTATTACTATAAAAATCATAATTAAGAGAATAAGTATGCTATTTTTGAATTTTACCCAAATATTTATGGCTTAATATGCTACATTCATTCTTTTTTTAAATTTTTTATTTAGTGCTCGGTATCCATATTAGAGACCGATTAATCTGGATTCGCTGTGTAGGGCCAATTTGGGCGAAACACTTCTTGCCAAAGATTTTTCAATTCATAGAGCTTGAATCTGGGGCCTCTGATTAAGGGGGAGCAGCCCTATCCACTGTACCAAGGATGGTATGCTACATTCATTTTATCCTTCTTTTAAATGGCCTACTTACTGTATACACCTAATTGCATCCCTCCCCGATGTCGTTTTACCCATTTTTATTTTTATCCTACCGTGTACCCTCACTCATGTTATTATACCCTCAAAAAAAAAAAAAATATATATATATATATATATAACAAAATCCTTAACAAAACCTATCCTAACTAATTCTATCTTATCCTAACAACCTACCCAATCAAAATAAACCACATCACACCCTACACCTACCCCACCTCCACCTCACCACCCCACACCCTACCCCTTACCCCTACCTGTGTGTACCCACTGCCCCACCCACTCTCACAATACACACTACAAAAAGGAGGATCAGTAACAAAAAAAGGAGACCATTTTTTTTCACACACAAAAGAAATTTCATCTTCTTCACTCACCCTCACCAGAAACCAACATACAGTAACGATAGCCGAGAACAACGACAATCGACGCCAAACAACGCTAAAACCACCGGACATCAAAAAATTCGATTGTTTTTCACCTCTCTCCTTGTTGATCTTATTCACTCATTCTCACAGCACACAAATCTCACATACACTTACACAATAGAATATATGATAAGCACACATCCACTAGAATTTTTCTTTCTTCTCCACAGTATATACACGCACAGAAGTTGGGGCCTTTTTCTTTAACAATAGACTCACTGATTTGCACTCTAACTTTCAACTTACACAAAAAGGGGGAGACAATTCCACTCCACCTCACAGTAGCACACACAGAAAGCAGACAAATGAACGGAGAGTGAAGCAGTCGGAAAAATTGGGAGAAGGGGAGCTATGGTGAGGTAGATAAGGGTTGGGTTAGTCGAGAAAGATCGATCAATGAGAGAGGAAACCAAGAGAGAATCGGGGAGAAAAGAAAAATAAAGGAGAGAGGGGTGTTTCTCCATCGAGTTTAGCCATTGCTACATCAATGCTCGTCGGAAAATGGCGCAATCGGCGATACTCCGACCCAGACTAGCACCAAAAGCGATCCCACTCCGTTTTCAGGTCACGTCTCACCGAAATTCCATCAGTTATGATTGCAAAAATGGATGCATAATTTCGTTCATGATTCCAATCTTGGTCAGAATTAGTCGCCGTTGTTCGGGTTCAATTTTAGTTTCGGTTTGCAATTTTTCGAATACCGAGTTGGGGCTTGGTTGGAGATTGTTGATTCGAGGTTCATCGGCACGGGCTCTACTGGATTTAATCGGAATATACTTGAAAGCAACATTGAGGATTTCGGATTCAGGTTTTCTTAAATATTATTATCAACGAAAATTGATATTCGGAAGGTTCAATTTTATCCTTGCTCCTCTCAATTTTACGTAATACTGAATAATTTGCGTGTTTGGTATGTTCGAATATGTGTTATGTGTTGGTTGATGTTGCTTTCGGACTATGAAAGTGAATTGATAATCGAAGCATGTGTTAATCATTGGTTGGGAATGAATTTGGGACGGGGAATCGAAAAATTGATAAAAGTGAATATTATGATATTTTGATACATTGTTGATGTTGAACGTGATATGCCGTCGAGCGGGTAGGCAAACAGTAAGCTCTGGTAGGCAAGGTTAGAATTGGTGTAGTGTTGGAATGTTTGGAATATTTGTTGAATGTTTTGTTTATCTTATTTGAAAGGTGTATTATTTAACCGGGGAATGCCCCGAAGTAATTTGTATTTATTCACCGAGGAATGCCCCAAAGAATTTTGTACGCTAAGGATGTTCGTGATCAAGGCCCGAGGCATCGGGTAAAGCATGGTTTAGGACTAGTGTAGGTTATTTCAGTATTTTTATTTCGGGTTGTAATAATTAGACTGGACTTTACATTTTTGTTTTGTTTTGTTATTGTTTGATTATTTTGCATGCTTTTATGTGGTTTATACATTTCGTAATGCCAAAATAGTTGATACACTCTACCCAAGCGACCGTGGTTGAACCACGGGATCGAGGTATGCCTAAAACCTTCCCCTCGGTCAACAGAATTCCTTAGCCAGAATCTCTGTTCGCAAATCAGTTTAGGAGTCAAATCGTTTCAAAAATGATTTTCCAAAGGTGACTTGGCACACCGAATTATGCCAAGTGGACACTCTGAATAAAAAATGTAAATAATCCTTTTCTGAAACAAATTTTCATTTCTTGTCACTTAAATAATAAAACCCTTTCGAACTTAAAAAATGATTTTTTAGTACGTAAAAAAGGGGTGTGACAGCTTCTGGCGACTCTGTTGGGGACCTATGACAAGTTTTCAGAATTCGAGCTATTTTTTGAGTCGTATCGGATTTGCTTGGCATTACGAGTGTATAAGCTTGTTTGTGATTTTGTTTGGGTTATTGTTTGCACTTTTGTATGTTTTTCGTGCTCTTTGTCTATAGTATTTATCTTATGTATTACCGCTTTATATCTGGCATCATGAGTCCACCCCCGGCCTTCTTTCTGCAACAAGTCCGTAGTACACGTGATGTACACAACCTCTAGTTGAGTCACCCTTATTTTAGGGGGGAGCCATCGGTGTTATGGAGTAGGTGGAAAGAAAAGCAGCCACTATCAACCATACGCTCCCCCGAACAGCCTTGTTAGTAAACCACAACGTTGGTCAGCCTTTAGGTCATGCTTATGTGCATCATACTGAGACCTAGCGGGACCTACATGACCCTTTGTAGGAGACTCCCCTCTAAAGCATTCCTACGTGCTAACTGTTGCATTTTTAAGGGTAGCATGGTCATTTGACGAACTGATTTTTGAAATACGAATATATATATATATATATATATAAAAATTTAGGAGTAAGGTGCGTAGGCAAAAATAAAAAAGAAAAAAAAATAGAAAAAGTGAGTCGAAAAGAAGGAAAAAAAAAGAGGAATTTCGAGTTTATTTTAAAATTCTTTATGGCTTTTGTTCTTCACAATCCAAAAACTCAAAAAGATTTTTTTTACCTTTTGCATTTGTCTTCTCAAAATACCGTAAAAGCGAAAAAAAAAGTTTTGTTTGCCTTTTCTACTTATTTGTCAAAAAAACAAAAAAATACCAAAAAGATTTTTTTTCCTTCATAATTGGTGGTGTCAGTCTTAGCCGAAAATCCAAAAGTTTTTTTTCGTTTGTTTATGGTAGTGTCTCCTAAGTTAGGGTCAATTTATTAGTTAATCGATAATTGTCCAATCTGGACGAACTACGCACCCCTGATTCTCCTCTTTCGGGAGTGAGATACGTAGGCAACCTATTGTTGGTTCGGGGATCTTATTTAAAAAATCTAAAAAAAATATAT
This sequence comes from Capsicum baccatum var. pendulum, assembly GCA_030864225.1. Classification (NCBI taxonomy): domain Eukaryota; kingdom Viridiplantae; phylum Streptophyta; class Magnoliopsida; order Solanales; family Solanaceae; genus Capsicum; species Capsicum baccatum. The sequence goes on from CM061558.1 coordinate 141,502,955, forward strand.
ATAAATAAATATCTTCACTTTTCATCTAGAGTAGGTGTTTCATACATGTCTTGAAAATAAAAATACAAAAAAAAAATCCTTAATAGTCGTAGGTTTTATTTTGGTTGATCTTATTCCAAAAAATTCAAAAAAAGATTTTCTTCACTCTTTATTTAGAGTAGGTGTTTCATATACATCTTCAAGAGAAAACTACAAAAAGAATTTTTCCTTTAATAGTTTCAAGTTTCATTTTTCATATGAAATTCAAAATTGAAAACCCCAAAAGATTTTTCTTTTGTAATCATAGGTTTCGTTTTGTATAGGTATTTTAAAAGTAAAATAAAATGCAAAAAGTTGCTCGTCAATTCTTTTGACAAATTGTTATTTTCTTTTCTTCTTAAAGTTTCAAGCAAAAGAATAAAAAAAGAGTTTAATTGGCCATTTTGGCAAGACTGCCCGAACTACGCAAGATCTGATTTATGTACAACATGATACGTAGGCAACCTACTTTTGGGTTCGATCTAATCATTTTGTTTCGTTGTTTTTCATTATTTTTACTCTTTTAAAGAAAAACAAAAGCCATAAAGAATGATAAAATAAAGGTAGATAACGAGAGAAAAGAAAAGAACAGAGAATGGATACAAAATATATATATATATATATATATATATATATAATAATATAATAATAATAAGTGTAGACAAAAATCATAATGATGTTAATATGACCTCGCTACCCTCAAAAGCTGGTAGAAATGAACATGCATTTAGGACAATTTTACCAATGTAATTCATATGCTTGTTGTGTGCCCTAATCCTAACGGATGTCGTCTTTGATGAGCATGTTCTTTCAGATAACAGTGGTAAGTTTACAGCACTCTGGCTAGTCACCCATACTTCACTAGATCCAAAGCAAAGCTCGCCATGGCTAGCAGGGAGATTGAAAATTTGCCCATTGATCCGGATCAGGATCACAGGGAAGAAAATTCTTAACACAATGATGAGATAGTAAGCCTCAGGCAACAATTGATAGATTTACACCGGGCATGGTCCAGCGGAATGCCTCCTCCTCCGCTCCCTGAAGGTCTTGGGAGTATCTCTAACTGCCCACCGCTCAATCAGGCACAATTCTCTGCTCCTATTGAGTCACTTGAGCACACGCCAGGATTCACTCCGCAACATTATTATCCTGGCAGTTCTGGTGTGCCCTTGGTAGCTCCCCAATCAAGACCAGCTGCTCATCCAGCACCACCGATCACACCGATATTCGTGGCTCCGCCACGACATAAAACTCCCGTATATACTGTGCGTCCCACAATGAGGCATCCTAGGTCTACCAGTGAGCCAGTACTGAAGGTTTCAGATACTCAGTATTATGCCCTGGAGCCTACTTTGCAAATGAATGAACCGTATGGGTACACTCTGCCTCCTGCATTTTCATTTGATACGGAAAAACCTGTCGCTGCAGAGGAACAGGATATCATAGCCCAAAAATTAAAAAGTTTAGAACAAGCTATGAGGAATTTGCAAGGAATCGAAAATTATAGGAGTGTTTCCTATAAAGATCTTTGTATGTTCCTAGACATCAACCTCCCCCCCCCCCCAAGTTTTAAGATGCCTAAGTTTTAGAAGTATGCAGGACACGGTGCTCCCGTGGCATACTTAAGACGTTATTGCAACCAGTTGAGGCCTGCAGGAGGAAAGAAAGAACTGCTCATGGCATTCTTTGGCCAGAGTCTTTCAGATCTGGCCTCAAAATGGTTTATCGATCAAGACATCGATAAATGAAACATCTGGAATTATTTGTCTTCTGAATTTGTTCAACATTTTCAGTACAACATCGACCTAATTCCGGACGAAAAATCCTTGGTCAACATGAAGAAAAAGAGTACTGAAGGTTTTAGGGAATACGTGATAAGGTGGCATGAACAGGCCGCCCGGGTAAGCCTCCAATGAAAGAAAGTAAGTTGGTAGAAGTTTTATTCAGGCGCAGGATGAGACCTATTTTCAACATTTACTTTCGGCAATAGAAAAGTCTTTTATAGAAGTCCTCAAAATGGGGGAGATGATAAAGGACGGAATTAAGACCGGCCGAACAGTGAGTTTTGCCGCATTAAAAGCCACCACACAAACGATTCAAGGTGGATCTGGTGTATTTAGAGGTAGAAATAAGAAAGAGGATATGGCGACTGTCGTAGCTGGAACCCATTCCTATCCCAAAAGACCACCTCGCCCCTATCCCCAATCCCAAGCCCAAGTCTACACCCAAGCTCCATATATTTCTCCCCACTATTACTACCCTCCACAAAACCCTTTATATTCTATTCCACCACCCCCGTACCCAGTATATAACACGCATCCATATGCCCAAACCCTTTTTTACCCGCAATGGCGCGTGCAAGCTCTACAAAATTGCCCATTCGCCCCACCAAATTACCAAAACCCCTCCAGACCCACCTTTTAGCCTAGGCCCGAGTATAAGAAAGAGAAGGTGGTCAAAAATCAATTCACACCTCTTGGGGAGTCATATGCTAGCTTGTTTGATAGGTTGAGAAAGTTGAAGGTTTTAAGCCCAATTCAAGAAAGGCTTTCAAATCCACCACTGAGGAATCTTGATTATTCTTTAAGGTGTGTGTACTATTCTGATATGCTAGGCCATGATATCGAGAAATGCTGGCATTTAAAGAGAGCTTTCCAAGATTTAATTCACACAATTAGATGCTGGTCCAGGCCCCGGAGGGTCCAAACATTAACCAGAATCCACTGCCAACCCATGCTGAATCCAATATGTTAGAATTGATATATGTTGGGAAAGAGTCTTCAAGGGGTTATAAGCCTATTGTCAATATACAGACCACTGAGGAGAAATCGGTGAATGTAGCAGAGTCTTTGAAAGCAATTTCATTAAACCAGGAAGGAATGAGAGAAGATAAAGCCCAAGAAAGCACAAAGAAACCCCTGATCACAGTACAAGGTGCCAGAAGGTATGTTGATTCAAGTCAGGATAAACCTAAGTTGACGGTAGTGGGAGCTCTGAGTCAGCCCATCTTGACGGTAAAAGGAGTACTGGCAGCGCCTATTGTCCTCAAACCGGTGACCCAACCTTCGATAGTTGATACAAAAAGGATTCCCTAGAATTATGGACGGGCTGTGATGACCTATCACGGGAAAAAAGTTGTGGAAGATGTAGATGAGGTAAGGGGTTTGACTAGGTCAGGAAGATGCTTAGTGCGTGAAAGCTTAAGAAAGTCCAAGCCAACGGTGAGTGGACCGTCATCTATTAAAAAGCCTACCACCGAAGAGGAAGCCGAAGAATTTTTGAAAAAGATAAAGTTGTCAGAGTATTCAATATTAAACCAGTTGAAGAAAACCCCTGCTCAAATTTCCCTCTTATCTTTGTTGTTGTATTCCAAGGAGCATCGTGATGTTTTACTGAAGGTATTAAATGAAGCATATGTTCCAAGGAAGATTACAATCAACCAGCTTGAGAAAATGGTTGGAAACATCTTTGAGGTCAATCGGATCAGCTTTTCGGACGATGAATTGCCTATTGAAGGTACAGGGCATAATCGTGGCCTTTACATTATAGTGAAGGGTGAAGATTTCTACGTCACTCATGTTATGATTGATGGAGGTTCTAGTGCAAATATTTGTCCTATTTCTACTTTGCAAAAGTTGAATTTTGGTGTTGACAGGATCAGGCCCAACAATGTATGTGTTAGGGCTTTCGATGGTGCAAACTCAAATTCCATTGGCGAAATAGAACTCATGTTGACCATAGGGCCTGTTGAGTTTGCCATAGAGTTTCAAGTATTGAATGTAGAATCCTCTTACAATCTGTTGTTGGAAAGGCCGTGGATCCACAAGGCCAAGGCTGTTGCATCTACACTGCACCAAATGATTAAATTTGAGCATGACAGGCAAGAAGTAGTTATTCATGGTGAAGGAGATTTGTTAGCCTACGAAGATTCTCCCTTGTCTCTTATTGAAGCAAATAACGTAGAGGAGACATTCGTCTATCAAATTTTTTATACAGTGCCAGTGAATCGTATCCTGGAATGGCACGCTATACCGGGACCACAATTGTCTTTTGCTTCTATCATGATGGTGAGTGAACTTTGGAAATATAGATTTGAGCCAAAAAGGGTTTGGGAGTGTCTCTGCATGGTATAGTTTATCCCATATGTCCGAATGAGAACGTGGGCACGTTTGGTCTGGGATTTGAGCCTACAGCTGAAGATCTAAAGAAAGCCAAGGAAAGGAAAAAGGAAATATGGTCACTCCCTCTCCCAATACCACTACTCAGTCAATCATTTGCTAAGAGCGGGGTCACGAAGCATGTGGAATTTGAAGTTGAATTAGTTGATGACTGTCAGAATCTTTTATTTGAAGTTGATATGGTCGAAGCAGGAGAAGGTATCAGTATGGCAGACGTTCAATTCATAGGTCCAGCTGTCTGGCTCAATAATTGGGAAGTCACTCCTCACCCCGTCAGGAGGGAGTTTTGGTAGTTTATTTTGTTTTTCTTTCTATTTATCTGAGTTATTTCAGGGTTGTAATTCGGATTTTAGTTTGTTTATGTTATGTTGGTATCTATGTTTAAACCCTTCTATCTTTTATTTAATGAAATGCAATGTCCCTTTTGTTTCGTGTCTAATATATGTTATTTTTTTTCTTACACAGTTCTCTTTATGCTGATTCTAATGACATGACATGCATGCGGATTTTCAGCTTGATCTTAAAATCCCAACTAATCAAGATATAATGAAGCAGGATGGGAAATATGATGAAGAAGAAGCACTAGAAGAAATAAGCAAAGAGTTGGAACAGTTTGAAGACAAACCGAATCCTAGTTTGAATGAGACTGAGCCAATAAATCTAGGGGATCAAGAAGATGTTAAGAAAACTAAAATCAGTATATATGTTTTGCCACGGCTGAAAGATGGAATGGTTCAAGCATTAATTGATTATAAGGATGTTTTTACGTGGTCATATGATGATATGCCTAGTTTAAGCGCTGAATTAGTGGCTCACAAATTGCCAACTGATCTCACGTTCCCTCCTGTCAAACAGAAGTTGAGGAAGTTTAAAACGGATGTAAGTATTAATGCTAAAGAGAAAATCATGAAACAACTTGAAGCCAAAGTAATTCGAGTGGCTCGCTATCCCATGTGGTTATCCAATATTGTTCCCGTACCAAAGAAAGTTGGCAAAATTCGAGTGTGTGTTGATTGCCGTGATTTGAACGGAGTAAGTCCGAAGGATAATTTTCCACTGCCCAACATCCACATGTTGTTAGACAATTGTGCTAAACACGAGGTTGCCTCTTTTGTGGATTGCTATGCCGGATATCACCAGATCATTATGGATGATGAAGACGCAGAGAAGACGTCTTTTATCATACCATGGGGGACTTATTGTTATCGACTGATGCCATTCAGTTCTAAAAATGCTAGAGCAACATACATGAGATCCATGACCACTATGTTTCATGGTATAATGCATAAAGAGATTGAGGTCTACGTAGATGATGTGATTATTAAGTCAAAAAGTCAGGCCGACCATGTTAAAGATTTGAGAAAGTTCTTTGAAAGGCTTCGCAGGTATAATCTCAAACACAACCCGGCAAAATGTGTGTTTGGAGTTCCATCTGGAAAGCTGTTGGGGTTTGTAGTCAGCTATCGGGGAATTGAATTGGATCCCTCAAAAATCAAAGCCATTCAGGATATGCCCCCGCCTAGGAATAGAACAGAGGTGATGAGTTTGCTTGGTAGACTGAACTACATTAGTAGATTTATTGCTCAACTCACAACCACTTGTGAGCCCATATTCAAGTTGCTGAAAAAGAGTGTTGCGGTAAAATAGACTGAAGAATGTCAGGAAGCGTTCGATCGAATTAAAAGATATTTGTCAAATCCGTCGGTGCTGGTACCCTCAGAGCCTGGTAGGCCTTTGATCTTATATTTATCAGTCATGGACAATTCTTTCGGTTGTGTCATGGGTCAACATGATGTCACAGGCAAAAAAGAGCAGGCTATTTATTATCTTAGCAAGAAGTTCACCACTTATGAGGCCATGTATACTCTTCTTGAAAGGACGTGTTGTGCCCTAACTTGGGTAGCACAGAAGTTGAAGCATTATCTCTCATCCTATACTATTTATCTCATCTCCCGCATGGATCCTTTAAAGTATATCTTTTAGAAGCCTATGTCGATGGGTCGATTGGCAAAGTGGCAAATATTGCTTACCGAGTTCGACATTGTATATGTGACTCGAACCGCTATGAAAGCCCAAGCCTTGGAGGATCATCTTGCTGAGAATCCCATCGATGAAGAGTATGAGCCATTAAAGACATATTTTCCTGATGAAGAAGTGTCATGTGTCGATGAAGTCATTATAGATGTTGATCCAGGTTAAAGGTTATTTTTCGATAGAGCTGTCAATATGAAAGGAGTCGAAATAGGTACGGTTCTTATCTCTGAATCGGGATAACATTTCCTGGTAACAGCACAACTTCAATTCTACTGTACTAACAATATGGCAGAGTATGAAGCCTGCATTCTTGGTTTGAGGTTAGCTGTTGATATGGGAGTCCAAGAATTATTGGTTTTGGGGGATTCGAATTTGCTCATCCATCAAAATCAAGTCGATTGGGAGATCCAATATTTGAAGCTTATCCCGTATCGACAATGCTTCACGATCTATGTCAACGGTTTGTGTTAGTAAGATTTAGGCATATTCCAAGGATTCGTAATAAAATTGCTGATGCTTTAGCCACTCTGTCTTTAATGCTCCAACATCCTGATAATGCCTACATCGATCCAGTGCATATACAGAGTCGTGATCAATATGCTTACTGTAATGCAGTTGAAGAAGAGCTCGATGGAGAACCTTGGTTCTTGGATATCAAGCGGTACATTCAGTCAGGAGAATACCCAACATATGCCACCAATGATCAAAAGAGGACTATTAGGCGTTTGGCTAGTGGATTTTTCTTAAGTGGGGGAATCTTGTATAAGAGGACCCCAGATCTGGGACTTTTAAGGTATGTAGATGCAAAAGAAGCCTCGTCAATCATGGTTGAAAACACTCTGGAGTATGCGGGTCACACATTAACGGTCATGTTTTGTCAAAGAAGATTCTTCGAGCAGGTTATTACTGGCTTACTATGGAAAGAGATTCTATTCAATCTGTTCGGAAGTATCATCAATGTCAGGTACACAGTGATCAGATACATTCTCCTCGTGTTGAGTTGTATCCAATGGCTGCTCCATGACCATTCGTGGCTTGGGGAATGGATGTGATTGGACCGATTGAGCCAAAGGCATCAAATGGGCATAGATTCATTTTGGTAGCCATTGACTACTTCATAAAGTGGGTAGAAGCAGTAACTTTCAAGTCAGTGACAAAGAAAGCGGTGGTAGATTTTGTTTATGCCAATATCATTTGTAGATTTGGAATTCCTAAGATGATCATTACAGACAATGCTGCCAATCTCAATAGTCATTTGATGCAAGAAGTATGTCAACAGTTTAAGATCGCACATCGGAATTCTACTCCATATCTCCCAAAGGACAATGGTGTTGTAGAATCCGCCAATAAGAAAATAAAAAAAATACTGCGAAAGATGGTACAAGGGTCTAGACAGTGGCATGAAAGGTTGTCGTTTGCATTGCTAGGTTATCGCACCACTGTTCGCACTTCAACAGGGGCAACTCCATATTTATTAGTGTATGGGACAGAAAAAGTCATCCCTGCAGAAGTTGAAATTCCCTCTCTTTGAGTCATTGTAGAAGCAGAGATTGATGATGACAAATGGGTAAAAATATTTGAGTTTGATTGAGGAAAAAAAGCTAACGTCTGTGTGTCATGGCCAGTTGTATCGGAGGAGGATGGCTCGAGCGTATAACAAAAAGGTCCGTCCCAGGAATTTTGAAGTTGGTCAGTTGGTATTGAGATGTATCCTTCCTCACCAGGTTGAAGCGAAAGATATTGAAGGCAAAATGACAGAAATGGCTATCAATGCTGATGCGGTCAAAAGATACTATGTATGATATTTGATCCTTTGTTGATTTTATTGCATGTTTAGTACTTGCATTTTTTAAGATTGATATGATGAAGGCATTTTATTCTTCTATCCAAACATTGTGTCATCCTTTGTTTACCCGTTTGAGCTTTGTTTTAATTTTCTTTCATATCCCTCTTTTGGAATCAAAATAGAGTCAAAGATAAATGTCAAGAAAATAAGAATAAAAGAAAGAGTCAAAAAAAAATCAAAATCAAATCAGAACAAAGAACAAGCTGATGGAACTACGTCCGACTTGATTCTCTCTCTCGGGAGTGATATACGTAGGTTGCCCTATTTTGGGCTCGGTCCAACCAAATGAAGATTTAAGATTCATCCAGTCAACAAAACTGAGGCATGAGTTAATGTGTAGTTTGGGTAGATTCCAAAAGTTGTAAGTCCCACCCCCACTTCAGGTATCATTTGAGCCCCTTACCATCTTTTCTAACTCTAACCAAAAGCCAAGTTACAACCAAAGAAAGTCCTTCAGATCAATTTTTAATAATGTTAAGGCTAAATATGCAATGGATATGATGATACATTGTGAATTACCACTAGTCTCCCTCCGTATAAGAAATCGGGAAAGAAATACAAAAATGAGAAAGTCTTATTGGTGAAAACCCCTGTGGGCATCACAAGGCGATGGTGAGTTGAGAGAAATAAAAATGAGAGAGTATTATTGGTGATGACCCCCGTGGGCATCATAAGGCGATGGTGAGTTGAGAGGAAATGAAAATGAGAGAGTCTTATTGGTGAAAACCTTTGCAGGCACCATAAGGCGATGGTGAGTGGAGAGAAATAAAAATGAGAGAGTCTTATTGGTGAAAACCTTTGCAGGCACCATAAGGCGATGGTGAGTGGAGAGAAATAAAAATGAGAGAGTCTTATTGGTGAAAACCTTTGCAGGCACCATAAGGCGATGGTGAGTGGAGAAAAATAAAAATGAGAGAGTCTTATTGGAGAAAACCCTCACGGGTACCATAAGGCGATGAAGAGTTCAAGAGAAAAGCAAAAAGTGAAAAGAAAGAGATTTGTTGACGAAAGTCTTTTAAGATGTCGTCAGTAGAATGTGATGTATGAGTCCAATGGATTTGAAGAAGCGGTTCAGCAGCAAAAGGTACAAACTCAACAACAAATGGGGAGTCTGGACAGGAAGATCAGGCAGCTCAATCCAAAATGCATGTCATACTCATTGGAGTTGGTTGTCGCATTCAGATAAGTTTTTTTTTGAATATGAGACATTGCCCTTTTCTTTCATTTACATATTCATGCTTTTTGTCTTTTTATGTCATTTATCAAAATAAAAGTCACCATCATTTCTTTACATTTTAAGTCAAGTCTGTGTCAAAACAAGCGAGAAAAGATTTCAAAATTTACTACAAGTCTTTCCAAATATATGAGGAAAAACCAAGGAACAGCACAGGAAAGAAATATGATTGTAATTCAACATGAAGCAAAGGAAGTCTGTCAACCGACAGACTATTGGATCCGTGGAAGTATTCAGATTTGGGAAAAGAGTGCACCTCAGGGGCATGGTAAAATGGAAACCCATTGTTTGAGTCAGAACTCATTTCCCTCAAGCTGGATCCGGGGCAATGAGGCGGCAAGATAGGGCAGGTGTCAGTGATTTGGAAGAAAGATGAAAGGAACGAATGCTGGGGCAGATAACTAAGAAGCCAAGAGTTGCAAGCCACCACTAAGTTTTAACTGACAAATTTTCTTTGTTGATATAGGGGCAAATTCGCTTCACTTAATTCAGCTACCATTGGAAATGCACATCCGTGGGATTTTACTGGATTTTACTTCATGTTCAGGACCCTCCTGAAAAATGGGATTTCACCTTATGTTCAGGACACTCCTGAAAAATGGGATTTTACTTTATGTCTAGAACCCTTCTGAAAAATGTGATTTTACTTTCTGTTCAGGACCCTCCTGAAAAATGGAATTTTACTTTATGTTCAGGACCCTCCTGAAAAATGGGTTTTTACTTTCTGTTCATGACCCTTATGAAAAATGAGATTTTACTTTACGTTTAGAACCCTCTTGAAAAATGGGATTTTACTTTTTGTTCAGGACCTTCCTGAAAAATGGGATTTTACTTTCTGTTCACGACCTTCCTGAAAAATGGGATTTTACTTTCTGTTCAGGACCCTCCTCAAAAATGAGATTTTATTTTATGTTCAGGACCCTCTTGAAAAATGGGATTTTACTTTCTGCTCAGGACCCTCCTGAAAAATAAGATTTTACTTTACGTTCAGGACCCTTCTGAAAAATGGGATTTTACTTTCTGTTTAGGACCCTTCTGAAAAATGGGATTTTACTTTCTGTTCAGGACGCTCCTGAAAAATGGAATTTTATTTTATGTTCAGGACCCTCCTGAAAAATGGGATTTTACCTTCTGCTCAAGACCCTCATGAAAAAATAGGATTTTATTTTATGTTCTAGACCCTCCTGAAAAATGGGATTTTACTTTCTGTTCAGGACCCTCCTGAAAAATGAGATTTTACTTTCTGTTCAGGACCCTCCTTAAAAATGAGATTTTATTTTATGTTCAGGACCCTCCTGAAAATGGGATGTTACTTTCTGCTTAGGACCCTCCTGAAAAATATGATTTTACTTTATGATCAGGACCCTCATGAAAAATGGGATTTTACTTTCTGTTCAGGACCCTTCTGAAAAATGGGATTTTACTTTACGTTCAGGACCCTCCTGAAAAATGGGATTTTACTTTCTGCTCAGGACCCTCCTAAAAAATGAGATTTTATTTTATGCTCAGGACCCTCCTGAAAATGAGATTTTACTTTCTGCTCAGGACCCTCCTGAAAAAATGAGATTTTTTTTTATGCTCAGGACCCTCCTGAAAAATGGGATTTTACTTTCTGTTTAGGACCCTCCTGACAAATGGGAATTTAATTTCAATTCAGGACCCTCCTGAAAAATGAGATTTTACTTTATGCTCATGACCCTCCTGAAAATGAGATTTTACTTTCTTTTCAGGACCCTCCTGAAAAATGGGATTTTTACTTTCTGTTCAGGACCCTTCTCAAAAATGGGATTTTACTTTCAGCTCAGGACCTTCCTGAAAAATGGGATTTTACTTTATGTTCAGGACCCTCCTGAAAAATGGGATTTTACTTTCTGTTCAGTACCCTCCTGAAAAATGAGATTTTACTTTCTGTTTAGGACCCTCCTGAAAACTGGAATTTCACCTTATGTTCAGGACCCTCCCTGAAAATGGGACAACGCTTTCAAAAATGAAATACTAGTTTATTATAATTCTTGTTTGGGATAATTTTTTTGCTAGTTTTAATGTTGGGTCTCAGGAGCCCGCCTGAAGAACAGGGTGATAAAATAGAAAGTCAGAGGACCGCCTGGAGAATAGAGTGAAGAAATGAAGTCAAGCAAATAAGTGATGAAATAGCAAGTCAGGAGCCTGCCTGAAGAATAGGGTGAAGAAATGAAAGTCAAGCAACAAAGTGAAGCAATTGAAAGCCAAGCAACAAGTAGAAAGAAATTGCAAGTCAGGAGCCCGCCTAAAGAACAGGGTGATTAAAGTCGAGTCAAGAGCCAACAGAACCTGTATAGATAGGATTTTGTAATTTCATTTATGTTTTAACTTGTAATTTTTATTTTTGATGTAATGACAGAGCCGCGGACCGGAACCTCGACGGAACCTCACTCGACTCTCCAACTCGGTATAGTCCACCTCTTCCAATCCTTTGAAATACCCGTGACTTGATTCTCTCATAATTTGGGTAGGGAGGATGTCCTAAGTCAAAACCCGATTGTCCTTCTTCCTTTTATTTCTTTCTTTGAATAATGGTCGGGTCAAAATTTGGTCTCGTTATCTACTTCTTTGCCTGAAAACACTTCGCGTTTACATTCAAAGGAGGCATGATGTAGACACCTAATTTCGTCCCTCCCCGATGTCGTTTTACCCATTTTTATTTTTATCCTACCGTATACCCTCACCCATGTTATATATATATATATATATATATATATATATATATATATATATATATATATATATATATATAAACAAAATCCCTAACAAAACCTATTTTAACTAATTCTATTTTATCCTAACAACCTACCCAATCAAAATAAACCACATCACACCCTGCCCCTACCCCCACCCCCACCTCACCACCCCACACCCTACCCCTTACCCCTACCCACATGTACCCACTGCCCCACCCACTCTCCCAATACACACTACAAAAAGGAGGATCAGTAACAAAAAAAGGAGACCATTTTTTTTTCACAAAAAAAAAATCATCTTCTTCACTCAACCTCACCGGAAACCAACATACAGTAATGACAGCCGAGAACAATGACAATCGACGCCGAACAATGCTAAAACCACCGGACATCAAAAATATTCGATGGTTTTTCACCTCTCTCCTTGTTGATCTTCTTCACTCATTCTCACAGCACATAAATCTCACATACACTTACACACTGGAATACACGATAAGCACATATCCACTAGAATTTTTCTTTCTTTTTCACAGTATATACACGCACAGAAGTTAGGGCCTTTTTCTTTAACAATTGACTCACTGATTTACACTCTAACTTTCTATTTACACAAAAGGGGGGGAGACAATTCCACTCCACCTCACAGTAGCACACACAGAAAGCAGACAGATGAGCGGAGAGTGAAGCAGTGGGAAAAACTAGGTGCAGAGGATCTCCGGTGAGGTAGATAGAGGTCGGGTTAGTCGAGAAAGATCAATCAAGGAGAGAGGAAACCAAGAGAGAATCGGGGAGGAAAGAAAAATAAAGGAGAGAGGGGTGTTTCTACGTCGAGTTTAGCCATTGCTACATCAATGCTCGTCGAAAAATGGTGCAATCGGCGATACTCCGACCCAGACTAGCACCAAAAGCGATCCCACTCCGTTTTCAGGTCACGTCTCACCGAAATTCCATCAGTTATGATTGCAAAAATGGATGCATAATTTCGTTCATGATTCCAATCTTGGTCAGAATTAGTCACCGTTGTTCGGGTTCAATTTTAGTTTTGGTTTGCAATTTTTCGAATACCGAGTTGGGGCTTGGTTGGAGATTGTTGATTCGAGGTTCATCGGCACGGGCTCTACCGGATTTAATCAGAATAATACTTGAAAGCAGCATTGAGGCTTTCGGATTCGGGTTTTCTTAAATATTATTATCAATGAAAATCGATATTCGGAAGGCTCAATTCTATCCTTGCTCCTCTGAATTTTACGTAATCCTGAATAATTTGCGTGTTTGGTATGTTCGAATATGTGTTATGTGTTGGTTGATGTTGGTTTCGGACTTTGAAAGTGAATTGATAAATCGAAGCATGTGTTAATCATTGGTTGGGAATGAATTTGGGACGGGAATCGAAAAATTGATAAAAGTGAATATTATGATATTTTGATACATTGTTGATGTTGAATGTGATATGCCGTCGAGCGGGTAGGCAAACAGTAAGCTCGGGTAGGCAAGGTTAGAATTGGTGTAGTGTTGGAATGTTTGGAATATTTGTTGAATGTTTTGTTTATCGTATTTGAAAAGTGTATTATTTAACCGGGGAATGCCCCGAGGTAATTTGTATTTACTCACCGGGGAATGCCTCGAAGAATTTTGTACGCTAAGGATGTTCGTGATCAAGGCCCGAGGCATCGGGTAAAGCATGGTTTAGGACTAGTGTAGGTTATTTCAGTAGTTTTATTTCGGGTTGTAATAATTGGACTGGACTTTACATTTTTGTTTTGTTTTGTTATTGTTTGATTATTTTGCGTGCTTTTGTGTGGTTTGTACATTTTGTAATGCCAATATAGTTGATACACTCTACCCAAGCGACCGTGGTTGAACCACGGGATCGAGGGGTGCCTAACACCTTCCCCTCGGTCAACAGAATTCCTTAGCCGGAATCTCTGTTCGCAAACCAGTTTAGGAGTCAAATGGTTTCGAAAAGGATTTTCCAAAGGTGACTTGGCACACCGGATTATGCCAAGTGGCGACTCTGAATAAAAAATGTAAATAATCCTTTTTCGAAACAAATTTTCATTTCTTATCACTTAAATAATAAAACCCTTTCGAACTTAAAAAATGATTTTTTTTGAGTACGTAAAAAAAAAGGTGTGACACTATATATTTAAAGTTCACATGTGCCTATATTGGTGTAATATTGTCCGCATTTTTCCTATCTATGAGATTTATATTAGGTTCATAAAGCCCATATTTTTGAGGATATGTGGCTCAAACATTGATTAGACACTCAAATTATAATTTATTTTAACTGAATATCTGAACAGATAATAAAATGTTTACATTTCAATTTATGTGTTACTCTTTTGTTTTAATCAATCTCGGAAAATATAGTATTTGAATTTTCTATTTTACTCTTTGATGAAATAATGTACATACCACCACATAAATTTATATGATTTACTTTAAAACTTCAAATTTGAGAAGTCTTCATTTTTTTTCTCTTTTAACTTGATGCTCTTTGAAAATCTTCACATAGATTGAGATGGAGTAATTATTTGTGAGATAGTCAAAATGTGAGTTAAATCATGATAAAATTATTTTTTTGCGATCGATAGTTCTCAGATTTGAGTCATGAAACATAGAATAGGTCTTGAATCATTGTGAAATGCTTAGTGTAATATATTATTATATTATTTTAGTCAAAATATGAGTTAGTTCACCCATCACACATTATAAAAAATGCTTACTTTAAAATTCCTGAATTAAATACTACTTTTAAGATCATATCAACTTTGTAGCTCGAGAAATATCTCAAATCCATTTAGGATTATTCAAAAGATTCTAGCAATGATAGATATATTACAAAATATTATTACTACAATAAAGAATCGATTTTTCTTAAATATAATAGCAAGTAGGTCCTCATATTATTATATTATTTTTGCTTTGTTCACTTAGTTTCTGCCGGTGTCCGTTTAATCATGAGATTTTTTTCATTCTCTCCGGAAAACTTTTTACTTTGTTTCAAATATAACTCCAAGTTGGTATTTGATCATCAGAATTTCAAATATAATTTGGATTTTATTTGAAATAGTAAACTTTTTTTTGCTTTTTTTATTTTCACTTTTCTCACAAAATTTTCAAAACAACTTTAATTTATATTGATGACGAAATGCAACTCCATTTGTACCTCCAAAAAATTTTAATTTTCATCACCAAATGCGTACTAATTTTCACTGGAAGATAGGTAGAAGAGCTATTCAACCTTTGCTAATTACTACTCTTTCCAACCAAGAAATAATTCGATTGGTCAAAATATTATTAAAAATTAAAACAATTGTCATATGGTCTAAATCCAAAATGCTAACAAAAAAAACAAAATATCTCCAAAAGTCTTTACGTGAATTCAATAATTTCAATATAAATTATATATATATATATATATATATATATATATATATATATATATATATATATATATATATATATATATATATATATATATAAAGAGAAAATACTAAATATAAATCAACAATTGGCTTGCACATCAATTTCATTTATCATGTGTCAAAATGCAAATTGGTCCCAAGAAATGTAGTTGATGTAGATGCCATGCCACAAATTTGGACATCCAATAAAACAAGAAAAACAATAAAGAGGGACTCAACCACTATACAATATGAGGTTCTATTTATTGTTGTCCTTTGATTGTAATTTTTTTTTTTTTTGGTTTCCCACCGATATTCGGTCTTTGTAATGAAGCCTCGACTAATTTTTAAGGTCCATTCTTTGGGTAGCATTTCCAACAAAATTTTGCCAATACTCAAAACTCTAACTCAAAACCTCTAGTTAAGGATGGAGTTCCTCCACGACACTCCCAAACGATGATGGTGCTAAGTCCTCCGGCCTTTCATATATTTGGAGAACTTCCAGCTATCAAGGACAAGGAAACGAAAAGTTTTGTGAAGTAAAAGAAGAAGGGGTCACCGATTACTACAACGAACCTAATGTATCTACAACGAAATATAAAAATACAATGATGAAAAACTATCCTAGCAATAGGTGTGTCTTCGAATAGGATTTTGTCCATACTGACTCAAACTCAAAATCTGTGGTTAAGGGTGAAGTTGTAGTTATTTTTTCTTTGTTGTGAGTATTGTTTATTGCCTCTAGATGTGCGAGTAGTTTTTAAATATACTCCAAAAACATAAATTATAATGATTGGAGGAAAGAAAGAACCTATTCATGCACCTTAAGTACAAAAATAAACATGTAAATAAGCAATAGTAGAAAGTGGAAATACTTCACATAAAAGAATTCAAAATTTATTTTAGAATAAGCGGAATCAAGCAATAAACCTACGAACAAAAACTACTTAAAAATTAATAGATCAAAACTAAAATAACTAATTTAATTAAAGATATTATTAATTAATATAAAGATCACAAAATATGTGATCAATAAGAGATTGATCCATGGATATTCTTAATTATTCTTCTCTCCCTTAGAAGGGGAGGCACGTGGTGGATGCTTGAATTCTGGCCATGGATGATAAGGAAACTTGTGACAGAAACCGCTAGAAGACATGGGTGGATGAGCAAATGCCCATGGACAAGGATGGAACCATCGATGATAATACCATGGAAACCACCAATCTAGTTCCTTATTAGCGGCTTCTGTAGTGGCAATCTCAGCTTTTGTTGAGGCAATTTCAGACTTTGAAGATGGAGACGCACGTGGTGAATGCTTGAACCATGGATGAGAAGGAAACTTGTGACGGAAACTGCCAAAAGACATGGGTGGATGAGCAAATGCCCATGGTCATGGATGGAACCATCGATAACGATACCATCGAAACCACCAATCTAGTTCCATATTTATTTCTACATTAGTTTCTGCAGTATCAATTTCATCATTTGAGAACGAATCAGGGTTTTTACTCCTTGCTAAACATAAGTTAACAAGTAGAAAAATGCAAATGAGAAAGGTAACAAGGCCATTTTTCTTAGCCAGTAAGTTTTTCTTCTTGGAACTTTTGAGATGAAATATGAAGGTTGATGTAGTGAGGATTTTTTAGGGTTGTCAAGCAAGAGATTCATTTGGATTAGGAAAATTTTTAAGTTTATCAACTATTTGATTTTCTTTCATTCATGCTTATCATAAGTGATGTTTATATACAAATTAAATTCTTAAAATTAAGTGTAATTATCAAGAAGATAAGTGAAAGATCAATAGAGATTTTCAATTATTTATGAGGATAAACAATATCTAGTTAAAATTTTAATCAAGTACGTAATTATTTTTGGGACGTGAAATTGTAAAAATATTTTCATAAAAAAAGGAAGGATGGATAGTCTAACACTCTTCACCAAAAAATTATAATTATGTACATAGAATATTACACAAAATATATTTCAAAAATCAAAAGTAATTTTCATATGTATATATTAAATTTTGAACACCCTCAACAAAATTTTTGAGTGTTCCGACACCCATTAAACTCAACGCGAAATAGATAAAATTATGTAAAAAAATATACGAAAATAGATATATAATGTATAAAAGCACCCATTGAAATAAAAAGTTGATAAGGTGTATTGACATTTAAGTTGATTGAGTGCATTGATATTTTTATATTTAATAAGTAATTGTTTAATTATTTTTTTTTATTTTTTCCTCTACATGAATGATCTGTAGCCGCAAAAAAAACTTATGGTACATTTTAGAGTTCAAAAATCTTTATTTTTTTCTTAAAATTCACGCTTAGTTAAATATCTTTACATAAATTACAATAAAAAAGTAATTATTTGGTAAAATAATAAAAATGCATACTAGTTGTCCCGCACATTATAAAGATAAATGTCTCCATACTTTGTACTGTAATTAATATGGGATTATAACTATAAGTAAAAATGAATGACGGAGTATAAAGAAACGATTTGCTTCTTCCTTGATTTCGGTATTTTTTTTAATTTTTAATTTTATAGTATGACTTGCCAACTTTGATAATATATACTAGCAAGTAGAACAATATTATTATTTTTTGGGGGCGTTGATCACTTTCTACAACAAGATTAATTTTTACTAGAAAGTTATAATGAGGGTGGCATTTATTGTCTTTTTGTTGGTGGTGCATTAACAAAAAAAAAAGTTATTAATAAAAGCTATTTGGCAATAAATTAAGGACAAATACTATAACTAATTCATGTTGAATTGCTTCCTTATGAAATTTTAATGCTAAAAATTTTAGTTTGCTTCTATTTCATTTGGCACAAACACATGATTGACATTTTTTTAGCAAAGAAATTTACAACATAAAACCTTTCTCCAATAATATATATATACACCTTAAATATTTGTTTTGGTATGTTGGAAAACTCTTTTTCCTATCAAAGATTCAAACATAACATTGTGAGGAATTCGGAGCCAAAAGGGCTGTTTTTTCAATAAAATTACTAAAGGGAACAACTAATTATTTTATTTTTTTTTTTAAAAACGGACAAGTCGTGGGGGACCCAGCGACTCGCAAAGTCGCTGAGGTGACAACGACTTGTAAGTCGCCGACGTGACACCGACTTGTAAGTCTCCCACACCCCAGCGACATATTCATTGACATTGTGTAAGATACTAGCAAATTTTTCTGCCGTTTAACATTCTATATTCATGGACGAGTTAATTCCTCATATTATCAATCAACTTAGAAATCGTCCTACTAAAGTTACTTATCTTTTCTTTGTTCCAACTAAGGGTGTCAAGTGGGCCGGACTAACTCAGCCCGGTAAGCCCTAGGGTTTTAGCGTTCCGGGTCTCGGGCCGTTTATTTTTTTTAAAATGGGCCCAATTAACCCGGCCCGAACCAAGCCCAGTCCAGGCTCGTCGGTTAACCAGCCCGGCCCGGTCCGTATACTTTTTAAAAAAAAAAAAAAATTGGGATTTTGGGCCAAACTAGCCGATGGTCCAACGGCTATATAGCCGTTTTTTGGTCCAAACGGCTAGTTTGGGCCCATTTATTAAAAAAAAAATTAACTTTAAAAAATATTTTTTAATCCCAAAAAAATATTTATAAATACCCTATAACTTCAAATCATTTTTCACATAATTTTTCACTCTCTCAAATCTCATTCTCTCTCAAATATCAATTCTCAATTCTTAAATATTCAATATATTTAATTTCTTTAAGTGTTCACTTTAATTTTTTAATTTTTGTTTACAAAGTACGAGCGGAAGTTTCTAAAGTCACAACCTTCGATACTTCCAAAATTTGGTATTGTCGTTCCATCTCTTACGTTTAATTTTTATTTATTGTATTAATTGTTTAATATTTAATTTTATTACATTTGTGTATTTTGAATATTTTTAGTTTAATTTAATTTATATTATGGATAAATTAAGAAACCTCGCTATTAAAGGTGTTAAAACTTTTTGTCCCGGAAGCGGTAGTGGTAGTAAAAATCAAATTACTAGCGGTAGAGGTAGTTTAAGTAGTAGATATACCTGTGTGCCTTCGCCTCCGGTAACGCTTGGTACACCTTTTGAGGAAGAAATAGGTGTAGGTATTCACGATATAGATTATGTAGAAGCTCAGGAAAATTACGGTATAGAAGAAGAAAATGAAGTAGATGCGGTTAATTTAGACAAAGATAATGAAAATATTGCTGAGACAACCGCAGTAGGAGATGCTAACGTTAGATCTGAATCAGTTAATCTCCCTCCCCGTCCTCCCAGTGCCCCAAGACCTCGTAAAATAACTAGTGTTGCATGGCAATTTTTTGAACGTATATCAGATATTGAGGTGCAATGCAATATTTGTCAACAAATATATAAGAATAGAAGTGGAGGAAAGTAAGGAGGTACGGGTACGTTAATGAGATATATAGCTGAAGATCACAAAAGAGAGTTAAATATTGCACAAGGTGGTGGGGATGTTGTTGGGCCAACGCAAACTAGAATGGACCCAGCAACTCACGTAGCGAAGAAGTATAATAAATTGAAGGACCGGGAAGAAATAGTTAAAATGGTAGCTGTAGGTTGTTTGCCTTTTAACTTTCCTTCTTCTGATGCCTTTATTCGTTATATACAAGCAATTTATAATCCTATGTTTAACGGTATTCCTAGAACTACTTGTCGGTCTGATATTTTTAGACTTCATTCACAATATTGTTTTTATTTATCAACATTGTTAAAAAAATATTCAATGTAGATTGTCCCTAACTTCTGATCTTGGTCGTGCTGTAAATAAAAATGATTATTTAACCGTTACTTGTCATTTGATGGATAGTAATTTCGTGATGCAAAAACGTATTCTTGCTTTTTTATATGATGAAGTTCGTAAACATACTGGACAATTTATTGCTGATTCTATTGTTAATATTGCCGGATATTATGGTATCGAAAATAAAATTTTATGTATTGCTTTTGATAATGCTTCTAACAATAAGACTGCTATAACAAAAATAAATCTACGCTACCTCCGCCCTTGCCTGAAATTTTTCATATTAAGTGTGCATATCATATATATATATATATAGTTTAATTGCAAAAGATGATTTTGAGGTTTTTGAGTTTTATATTGAAAAAATTCGTCTTGCCATTAGTTTTATTCAAGGAAATAATCGTAAATAGAGAATTAGAGAATTTAAAGTTAAATGTCAAGAAAATGAACTTACACCGATTTTGATGCTTAAGGAAATTGATACTAGATGGAATTCTACGTATGAATTTTTAAAAACTTGTTATAAATATAGAATTCCTATTACACTAGCTTTTAACCAACATTGCGGTTCATTTGCTGATTCTGCTGATTGCATGTTACATAATTCTAATTGGGTTGTAATTAATGATCTTGTTAAGTTTTTAGAAAAATTTTATGTAGTTACGGTTGAATTTTCCGGTGCTTATTATCCTACTATTTGTAATATTTTGGCATATATAGCCGATATTACTGGTTTGCTCAAAGAATAAAAAAATAAAGAACGTTATAAAGAAGTTGTTGGCGCCATGTTTACGAAATTTAAAAAATATTTTTTTTCGATTCCCCCTATTTACTTGGTTGGTGCTATGCTAAATCCGTGCATGAAATATAATAATATGTGCCACTTTAGTACTCTTATTTATACTAACTTAGAAATAAATACTAACCATGATTCTGAACAAGTACAACATGATTTGTGGACGGCTACGGCTGATGCAAAGGATTATATAGAAAAATTATATAATCACTATGCTGATTTATTTGATTTAGTCATACCTACAAATATCACTCAAACTGTCGCTCCTCATCCTCCCGAGGAGCCATCATTTTCTAAAAGGCCGGCACATAGTGATTTTTCTGATTCGTTTTATGATTTAAATTGTTGAAATAGTGTTGATGAGAGAACTTACACATCAACTTATCGGGAAGAGCTGAAATATTATCTTCGGACGGCACCAGAGGATCGCAGACGACGGATCAACACGTTGGATTGGTGGAGGAGTAATGAAACATAATATCCTGTGCTTTCAAGATTAGCTAGAGATATCTTGAATGTTCCAATGTCAACCGTTGCATCAGAGAGCGCCTTTAGTCAGGGACGACAGCAGCTTGGAGACAACCGACACTCATTGGGAAGCAATGCAATGAATGTTCTAGTTTGCCTCAGAGATTGGATTAGAGCGGAAAGAAGAAACCAAGGAATGGAACCGGATCCGAGCGATGAGCTGAAATTTGAAGAAATTATGACTTCACGAGAGAACTCAGAGGAATCAAGTCCAATGCATGATTTTGCCCCCGTTGACTTCGACTATCCTATGCAAGTTCCCGTTAATATTAACATGAATGAGTTGGAAAAATGATGCATAATTTGTAGATTTTTCATTCATGTAAATTATAAATTTTGGATCATTTTGCAATCAATAAAATTTCCCAAATTCATTCACTCCTTAGTCCTTGCTTTTTATATTTTTTCATTTAACGATTTAAAATTTAAAATTGAATTTCTAGTTTTCTACTTTAAATTAAAAACTTACTTCTAATATATTATTAATTTACTACCAAATATTATTAATTTATTATATTAAGTAGCATATGTTTTGTATATTTGTGCATATATCTTCTATAGAAGTGCATATTTAACGTATACATGTGTATATATTTTATGAATTAGATATCTTCTATAGAAGTGTATATTTAACATATACATGTGTATATATTTTATAAATTAGTGTATAAGTATATATATTGTAATGTATATATAATGTAGTATATTTTATAAGTAGTAATATATATACATTGAATGGTGCGTATACACGTGTATATATCTTCTATAGAAGTGTATATTTAACGTATACATGTGTATATGTTTTATAAATTAGTATATAAGTATATCTATATATATTTTAATGTATATATATTGTAGTATATTTTATAAGTAGTAGTATATATACATTGAATGGTGCGTATACACGTGTATATATCTTCTATAGAAGTGTATATTTAACGTATACATGTGTATCTGTGTTATAAATTAGTATATAAGTTTGTCTACATATATTGTAATGTATATATATTGTAGTATATTTTATAAGTAGTAGTATATATACATTGAATGGTGTGTATACACGTGTATATATCTTCTATAGAAGTGCATATTTAACGTATACATGTGTATATGTTTTACAAATTAGTATATAAGTATATCTATATATATTGTAATGTATATCTATTGTAGTATATTTTATAAGTAGTTGTATATATACATTGAATAGTGCGTATACACGTGTATATATCTTTTATAGAAGTATATATTTAACGTATACATGTGTAAATGTTTTATAAATTAGTATATAACTATATCTATATATATTGTATATTGTAGTATATTTTATAAGTAGTTGTATACATACATTGTATGGTGCATATACACATGTATATATCTTGTATATTTAACGTATACATGTGTATATGTTTTATGAATTAGTATATAAGTATATCTATATGTA
Source organism: Capsicum baccatum var. pendulum (assembly GCA_030864225.1). Classification (NCBI taxonomy): domain Eukaryota; kingdom Viridiplantae; phylum Streptophyta; class Magnoliopsida; order Solanales; family Solanaceae; genus Capsicum; species Capsicum baccatum. The sequence continues at coordinate 141,525,941 of CM061558.1, forward strand.
TTGTAATGTATATATTGTAGTATATTTTATAAGTAGTAGTATATCTACATTGAATGGTGTGTATATATGAGAAATTGACTAATTGTGTATATGTGTGTATATTTTTTAAATTCTAATGTAGTATATACTATATATATAGTTTATATATATTATTTAACGTATTTATAATGTATATAGGTGGGTATATGTAATGTATATTGAAAGAATTTTTTTTTTTTTATATTTTTGACCGGGTTTGATCGATTTTTTAACCGGGTTTGACCGGATTTTGGTGGGTTTGACCGGGTTGGGTTAAGTGAGTCGGGTTAGGGTGGGTTTTAATTTTTTTTACTGTTTGATCCGGCCCGGCCCATCTAGCGCCAAAACCGACCCTTAATCAGCCCTCAACTCAGTTAAAATAGAAGTGCCGGTTTCGGATTGGCCCGGCCCGGCCCGTTTGACACCCATAGTTCCAACAATGTCATTCACTTAAGCAAAGTTAGATTCAAAATTTAAACTTGATTTCAATCGTTATGTTGTCACAATTGAACACTTTCTTACAATTACAGATTCAAAACATATAAAATATTTATTAAAGCTTTCATGATTTTCTGCATACATATCTACATCTATAAGTACTTCCGTTTAAAAAATATTGAATTCAGCTGAATTAAACTACGTTATATCCGATTCAACCTATCTTCGTTCATCAAGAATTAGCTAGGCAGATGAAAATAAATCACCTAACGATTTTTTCCTTTGTCTTTATACAAAATTTCATTTCTTTTTCTTATGTTATTAACAAGAATTTTTTATTTATCTTATATTTTTATTTTTTCTTTTTAATATTGCTAAAGGGTAAAATAATAAAAATATTCCTTAAATTTTTTCCTCTAGGTTATTTTAGTTATAATGAAGCTATGGGGAACATAAAGTCATATATGAATATGAAGATTATCAGTACTACTATATGTCTTGTTTGGTTACCAAGAAAACTATTGAAGAGAGCTCTTTTCTGGCTTTTAGACAATTGAAACTACTCAATATGAAGACACCTAGGGGTGTGCAAAAACCAAACCGATCGATAAATTAAACCGATAAAAATGTTATTAATTTATTGTTATTGGGTTAGTGGGTTAACGGTTTGTTAATGGTTTTATAATAAAAAATTATTGAGTTATTGATTCGGTTCGATTTTTTCTTATTAGGTTATTGGGTAAACCGATAACCCAATAAGTGTATATATATATATATATATATATATATATATATATATGTGTGTGTGTGTGTGTGTGTGTGTGTGTGTGTGTGTGTGTGTGTGTGTGTATGACTTATTATATATTTATCTTAATTTCTCTTTAATTTCTACGAATTAACAAACCTATTATTTCAATTATACAAACTCTTAATTTCTCCTAACAACATTTAGTTCAAACTTGAAGATTCTTTTAAATTAAAACACATTATGTAGGATATTTGGTTGCAACTAAGATTTGATTTTTTTTTTCATGTTAGTTACTACTATTTCTATTTTATGAGTATTTTCTTATCGGTTATATCAAAAACCGAACCGCTAAAGACTAAAAACCGATAAAGCGAAAACCGATAAAATATATCTTATTGGTTTGGTTATTGGTTTAGCATATTTAAAAATCGAAAATTTATAAACCAAACCAATAATATATAAAAACGAACCGAACCGACCAATGCTCACTCCTAATGACACCCACATAGAGGTAACATGCATGCATACATGCTATCTTATTCAGAGTACTCCTAGGGAGATGATTAGTTATATATCAAGTTGTATTTAAGGAAGAAAGGAGCTGCTTCTTCGACCTTGCAATCCGATGATGCGGGAATGAACGTTTACCCCTAAAATGGGTTCTGTTAACACGAAGGGTTTTAAACGTTGCATTTCAGCTTTCTGAGACCTCTCGTCTTTTTCCGAGTCATACTCCTCAGTACTTGAACTTGATTCTTTAAATATTAAGATCGTTTTAATGGAAGAGTTTCTTTACCCACAAAAGAAAAAACAAGCATGCAAATACGATATAATATAGAAAGTGAAAAACTTCATATAAATAACTCAAATTTTATTTCACGATAATGCATAATCAAACATTATTCCTAAAAACAAAAACTACTTGAAAAATTAATAAAAACTAAATTAACTAGTCTAGAACTAAGAATCTTAAAGATATTAATTAAGCTATAGATTACAAATATATGATCAATAAGATATTGATTCATAGATATTTTTAATTTTTCTTCTCTCCTTTAGATGGAGACGGACGTGGTGGATGCATGAACGACCACCATGAATGATATGGAAACTTATGACGAAAACTGCTAGCAGGCATTGGAGGATGAACAAATGGCCATGAACATGCACGTAACCGTGGATGATGAAACCATGATCGTCGATACCACCAATCTAGTTCCTTATCAGTAGCGGCTTCTGTTGTGGCAATTTCAGCTTCAGTAGTGGAGATTTCAGACTTTGAAGATGGAGACGCACGTGGTGGATGCTTGAACTATGGATGAGAAGGAAACTTGTGGCAGAAACCACCAGCGGACATGGGTGGATGAGCAAATGCCCATGGTCGTGAATGGAACCATCGATGATAATACCATGGAAACCACCAATCTAGTTCCATATTAGATTCTTCGGTATCAATTTCATCGTTTGAGAATGAATCAGGGTTTTCACCACTTGCTAAACATAAGTTAACAAGTAGGAAAATGCATAACTTGCTAAACATAAGTTAACAAGTAGGAAAATGCATATGAGAAAGGTAACAAGGGAATTTTTCTTGTCCATAGCTAATAGTAAGTTTTTTTTTTTTTTTTTTTTTTGGAATTCTTGAGATGAAATATGAAGGTTGATGTATTGACGATTTTATAGGGTTGTCAAGCAAGAGAATCATTTGGCTTAGGAGAATTTTTAAGTTTATCAACTATTTAATTTTCTTCATTCATGTTTATCATAAGTGAAGTATGTATACAAATTGAATTCTTAAAATTAAGTGTAATTATCAAGAAGATAAGTGAAAAGATCAGTAGTGATTTTCAATTATTTATGAGGATAAACGAGATCTAGTTAAAAGTTTAATCAAGTACGTAGTTATTTTGGAATGTGAAATTGAAAGAATATTTTGAGTATAAGATCATAACCAGTGGGCCTATAGTCACATGCAGTGAAGGATGTATAGTACAACATTCTTTATCAAAAAATTATAATTCTTATTAAAAAATTATAATTATATACATAAAAAATTATACGAAATATACTTCAAAAAATTTCGTATGTATATATTAAATCTTGAATATTCTTAACAAAAATTTTAACTTAGTCACTGCACATAACGTTTACGAGTAGTTAAATATGTTAATTAGGTTAATTATAGTTAGAATACATGATTTTTCTACCAAAAAATCTTTTTCATTTGGATTGAGTCTAGACGGATAAAGAAAATCAGTGAGGTAATTTTAAATTTAAAAAAGTAATTTTAGAATTATTCGTTAGGGGATGAGACTCATTCACTTGCATTTCTGCCCGTATTATAAAAAGCTTCTGTCATGACACCTTACTAGTGTTGTGCAACGTTTCCTCGATTCTAAAAAGCTTCTGTCATGACACCCCTATTAATGTTGTGCAACGTTTCCTCGAGTTAAAAAGCTTCTGTCATGCATGACACTCCTAGTATTATGCAACGTTTCCTCGAGTTATAGATAGTTTCTGTCATGACACCCCTAGTATTATGCAACGTTTCCTCGAGTTTGTAGAGTCAGATTTTTTATTTACCCACAATGGAGGAGCCACCCCTTGTTAGGAAGACTGCCACCGGTCATAACAGCACAATAAATTCATATTGACTTATCCATTCGATCAATCATTGGATTATATATAATATATTATAACGCCCTAATATCTTAATAGCATGCCTATCTATTTAATTCTGCCCTTTACTGAAAGGTTAATACACATTCTTTTACAAAATGAAGAGAATATATATACAACTTAACGTTTATTAGACGACAAGGATATATATGAAATGTGTATTAGACAGATTTTTTGGGGGTAAATTCACAATTTAATTAATTTTAAATTAAAAAGATCATTACTATTACAAACAGACTAACAAAAAAATAATATCAATGATTTTTTTGGGGTATTCTTTAGAGGATACACTTTATTTAATATTGGACCATTTTCAAAAAGTCTAGGGGGATATTTGATGCCAAGAAAAATATTTCCCCTCAAAATGTTTGGTTTGGTCCTTAAATCCTCTCAAAATGTGTGAATTATATCCTTGATCTTTTTTAGATAAGTAAGGTCTCATTTGTTTTCACTAAAATTAAGACATTTGAATCTATATACACGTTTGAAACGAATTTCATAGCTAATTCATGTTTGTTTCCTTTATGAAATTTTGATGTTAAAAGTTTTAGTTTGCTCCTATACATTTCATTTGCACAAACATACACACAATCGTTTCTAACAAAGAAAATTTACAACATCAAAAACTTAGTTTTTACACATTTTTGAGTGATCACTTTTAAAAGTTAAACTATTTTTATAATAAAAAATGCTATTCTTTTAAATAAATTAATAAGAACCCAATGTCACATAAACTGTTTTTGGCATGTTAAACATATTATTATGAGCGTTTTAAACTTCTCTATGCACAAAGATGAACATATTAATACACAATAATAGATAGAGGAAAACAATTCATAAAAAAACATTAAACTTTATATCACGATAAGTGAAATATCAAATAATATTCCAACGAACGAAAATACCTCAAAAATTAATAGAAACGAAATCAACTAATCTAGAACTATCAATCTTAAAGATATTAATTAACCTAAAGATTAGATTGCAAATATGTGATCAATAAAATATTGACCAATCATTTCGTTAGTAAATATATTTAATTAAGTCCTCTCTCCAATAGGTGGAAACGGAATTAATGACGACATTGGTGGATGATTGAATTTTGGCCATGGATGATAAGGAAACTTGTGACGGAAGCCACCAGAAGGCATTGGTGGATGAACAAATGGCCATGGACGTGGATGGAACCACCGATGACGATACCATGGAAACCACCAATCTAGTTCCATATTAGATTCAGTGTCAATTTCATCGAACGAATCAAGATTCTCACTCTCAGAATTCTCACTTGCTAAACATAAGTTAACAAGTAGGAAAATGCAAATAAGAAAGATAACTAGAGAATTTTTCTTGGGCATGGTTAATGATAGTAAAGATTTTTTTTTTTTTTTGCACTCTTTAGATGAAATATGAAAATTGGTGTAGAGAGGATTTTATAGGGATGTAAGCAAGAGATTCATTTGGCTTAGGTGAGCTTTGAAGCTTATCAAATATTTGATATTTTTTATTCATGTAAATCATATAAGTGAAAGTTGTGTTCAAATAGAATTCTTAAAATATCAAAAAGATAACAATGAATATCAATAGATGTGATCTCGTTTGAAATTTGAAGAGAAATCAAATTCTATAATTGTTTGGACGTGAAATTGAAAGAATATTTACAAAAATATTATAACAAATATGATATATAGTTAAGAATATCACAATGAATTGTTTATTCACTTTATGTGTCACTATTGCCAACTGTAATGATAGCAAATAGAACCTACCTTTTCATTTATCACTATTTCACTTGACAGAAAATCTAATTAAAAAAATAATTTTATATTTATACAATTATAAATAAATTTATTAAGGGTAAAAGCAAAAATAAATTTTGAGGTTAAATTGTTTCGAATTATAAAAAACTTGACGTTTTTCTAGAATTGACTTAAAAAGGGTAGTGTCACACAAATTGAAATGAAGATAGTATTATTTATATCGTAGTTCAGAAAACCAATTTTGAATGAGATTTATATAATAAGGTTGGTATTTACTGTTTATTACCCTTCTCTTGTAGTTATTTTCTCTATTTTTTTGTTTAGAGAAAAGATATTTTTTCTCCCTAAACTTGTCCTCTAAACTCACTTTAATACTTAAACTAAACTTTAATTTATTTACCTCCCTTAACATCTTTAAAATGTATTAATTTCACCCTTCAAAAATGAATACCACTCTCACACCAAAGAGTGTGTTACACTCGCCCACATATCAACGCCACGTCAATGCCACGCAAGCAAATATTTTTTAAATATATATAAAATAAAAAATAAATATATATAAATATTTTATATATATATATATAAAATATTTTTAAATATTTTAAATAAAAAATACAACAACCCCTCCCCTCCCTTTCATCTTCTTCAAACCACAAGAAATTGAAGGAGAGGCCATGAACGAACCTAGCTCTAACTTCCTCCACTTCCACTTTCCCATCAATCCTCTCCAAACTCAACACCTCTGCTGGCAACTTTCGGCAACCACCACCACTGTCACCACCAAAATTACACTAAAGAATTTTATAAAGATTCTTGAAAAAAGGTAAAATATGTATTAAAATGTATAAATTATGTAAATTTAAGTACAATCCAATTCAAGAAACACTAAAAAGATTGAATTTTTGTAAAAAAAAAAAATTGATGAACAATAACAATAACAATAATCTTTATTTTGTCCATTGACGCAAAATCGACCCCCATGTCGCTTGATTTCACCCGTGAACACTAGAAACAACATTCAAAATACTCCGTCCATCTCCGAAATTCACTGTTCCAGTGAACCATGCTGCAAGCTTTTCAATGAATTTTTTTGCTTTATCAAATGAAAAATTAATTTGAATTAACTTGAGCAAATTCAACAATGGACTAAATACAAGTATATGATCACAAAAACACATCAATACACAATCTCAAATTCAAATTCATTCACACTAACCAAAACTCAAAATCCCAAAACTCTCAAATTTTCAATCTTCTACTCAAAATGTCTACAGAAATGGCATAAACAATCGTAAATTCAGAAATGACATAGATGATATTCGCATGACATGAAATTCTTGGCCAAGAACCAAACTTGTTCATCAATGTTGAAGCCTTTTTGATTGTCGAAAAATAAAATTTTGAATCAATTAGGATTTGATAGGAAGGGGATTACGAAGAAACAAGATGAAGGTATGAAGAAGATGAAGGAATGGAGTGTTGGGGTGGGATGGGGGTGGGGGTGGGGAGGGGGAAGGGGAGTGATGATGAAGATGAAAATGTCTTCATGAAGAAGACATGCCCTTTCTTGATTTTCTTTTAATTTTAGCAATAAAGTGGCCATTTTTAAATAATAATAGCAATAAAGGGGTCTTTTTAAAAAAAAAATAATAATAATTCACTCCCTTTTCTTTTTTTTTGCCACATCAGCCATAGAGGTGAATTTAATTCACTTGAAAGTTGTTAAGGGAGGTAAATAAATGAAAGTTAAATTTAAACGCTAAAGTGAGTTTGAATGGCAAGTTCGGGGAGGAAAATGTCTTTTCTCTTTTGTTTATTGCCTCTAGAATCTATTTCCTATAAAAAGCATTAGTCCAATGACTAATGACATTCAATATTCTCAAAATAAAAAGCAAAATGACATTGTTGATTGCTGTAACAAATATATCCAAGTGAGATTTGAGAACGAGAACAGTATATGATGTATACAATCTTATTCATACCTAGTAAAAGATTGTGAGATTTGAGAGAAATATGATGTATATAACCTTATTCAACCTTAATAAAATTAAACTTATTCAACCACTAGAGTTGGCATGGTGGTTCAACGCCATGTCCCTTAAGAAAGAGGTCGGGGGTTCGATTCCCGTCTCTGGGAAGGATCATTCCCCTGTTTCTACCTTTAATATTCCATGATTTCTTCATCAACACTTCCTTTGTAAAAGGTTGGTCATGAAGAGGCTAAACATTAGGCTGACCTTGCCTAACTGCTCTTTTTATGGTTGTTGCTCCAGCCAATTCCTTCTTTATTAGCTCCACCGTTGGGTCTGCAATAGTATCAACATGATCTAGAGTAATATAAGGAGTCATCACTGACTCCTCCTCAGTAGGCAATAGATGATCTGTACGTCATAATAGATGAACGATATGTTATCAGATTAAACATTTGTTGCATAATTTGCAGTAGATGGTTAATTTTTTAGGAGTCGGGTTCAGTGAATCAAAGCCACAGATGGGTAATCTGATGCAAAATATACCTCATTGCTATAGATGTCCCATCTGGTGCATCAGATATAACATCTCATGCACCAGATATAACATCTGTTCAATATCTTTCTTATATTTGAGTAGAATTATTTTACTTGAAGAAGACATACTGCATCATTCGGAGGGTTAAAGAGATCAGCCTCCTTAATATTGGTGTTGCTCTTTGTAGCCAACCACCTAAACATCATTGGATGAGAAACCTCATCCGAGTAATCTATTAACTACTTTCAGAGGGGAGGAATGGCTTCAAATGCCAAGCCTAAAAAATGTAAACAGGAAGCAAGCCAAAAAAAAATCATAATAACTATATTCAATATAAATTAATGGATGAGTAAAATTAGTGATTAATTTTACCATGAAAGTCCAAGGAAAGCCGTATAATGTAGTCGTCCCTGAGGATAGCTTTGTCAGTAAATATTGGACAGTTAAGTAGAAGCTATCATATCCCTAGGGGTAATTGTTGAATTTATCAAAATCCTCAGCACGCGCCAACAAATCATCTTCTATGACCTTGTTGACGTCTCTTGCCAATATAACCGAATGGGCAAACCAAACTAAGCATAATTTCTCCCTGTACTGCTCTGGTATTGTTTTATCCTCGAGATATGTCAACAAATACGATGCTTTCTAGTCACGTTGAGCAATGTCAAACAACCCTTCTATTTTTCCCTTGCATTTTCTTGACTTGGTTCTTTTGAGGGGTGGTGGTCCTTCTGGACGATGGCATCTCAGGCCCGTCACTATGGTAAGCTCTTGCAATCCAAAACAAATAGGCATGCCACAGTAGTTGATCCAGATTTCATCCATCTTTTTTTTGTCCCCCTCTTTCGCATCTTTATCTTCCCCCGTGTACTTGATCCTACGCTTGAGAAGACCATATACCATCGTCATAGGGAAATGGATACGGGTAGAGGGGTCCTCAGGCAGCTTAAGAAAGCATCCAAACCAACTCTTCTTAAAAATTCCGCCTATGTTTTCGTTCTTCATAATTTTCATTAAATGTTCAAAATTTTTCCCCATCTGACATTTAAGTACAATTTGATCAGTTAGTTGTTTTCCTTCTGAATCATTTATCGGCATCGCAACTTCAAACCTGTCAATACTAAAAGTTTTGACAAGATCATGTTGGGATGTCGATATTAACTCACGCTCCGTCGGTGATCTATTATCATCATGTTGATGATCATTCTCTTTCTCTTTCTGACTCTCCAATCCCTTCTCTTTCTCACTTTCATTTTCTTCATCTCTATCTACGGACCCTTGTCCACCTCTCTCAATGTTATTTTCACATCTCTCCTCAGCTTCACTTTTTTCTGATTGAGATTGTTCAGAAAGCTCCTCCGAATCCCTCTATATTGTAGCCTTTTTTTAGTGGTCAGACGTTGATCCACATTCACTTTCTTTTCTTTTGGGAGACATGTTTTACCTACAGACATGTAAAAACAAAAATTACATTACAGTTGATGTATGCATAGATTTTAAAAAATACATTACAAACACCACGAATACCGACACACCACCAGTCATCACCACAAACACCACCAACCAATGCCAACAAACAAACAAACACCACGAATATCGATACCACTACAAACACCACCAACCAATGCCACCACCGGTGCCACCACGACGACGACCACCACCACCACCAACACCATCCAACTATGCCATGACAGTCAACCAAACACTGAGATGGAAACTAGGGATTTCTCAAGTTCTTCCTATGATTTTACCATCAAAACTCAAAATTATAAACCCATTTTCAAAGATAATACAATTAAAAGTTTTATTTTTCATCATTAACTTAAAGCCCTTATTTGTTAGGAAATAAAACAAATATAGAGCTCTTCTCAAACTTTGTTGCCTACGAAGACAAAGAAAATGACTGATACAAGCAAGAATGATGTCGAAAATAACCCCTATGTGGTCAAAAATGAGAAGAAAAGCGATCTATTGTGGTGGGTTGAGCAAATTTGTTGAGTAGTTGTTGTCTATACTCTACTGTTGAGTGAAAATGAGAGATAAAAAGCCAGACCTCGAGATTTGAAATGATGAAACGTTTCGTATGGGTTGATTTGTATTTTGAAAAAGAATGACAAGTAGTTTTGAAAATTTTAATTTGGTCCGAAATGATCTTAATTATTTTTAAAATTATAAAATATATACGTAATTTTTAAAATCATATAAAAATAATTGAAGTTGTGGTTGACCTAGTACTCCAGGAGGTGACCCTGTGAAAACTCACCCCTGGTCCTAGATTAATAAATTTTGGAGTCTAACATATGAACTCAATTGAAATTGTAAAAAACAAATGTTCAACATGTTGCATTAGATTTCTCATCTGTTGTAAATTATCAATCAAATTAGGTAACAACAGATTACGAATTTGATGTAAATTATCAAACAGATTAAGTCATCTGTTGAGACAGATTACCCATCTGTTGTAAATTATCAAATAGATTGTCATATGTCGCAACAGATTACCCATATGTTGTAAATTACCAAATAGGTGTTTCCATCTGTTGTGGCTGGCTAACCCTATGAGAACTCACCCCTAGTCCTAGATTAATCGATAGTTTACCCTATAAGAACTCATCCCTAGTCCCAGATTATTCAATCAAGGTATTAGTACCCTAGTCCTAGATCAATTAAGGTATTAGTCTAAAATATGAGGTAGTAAGAATCGGTTCGGCTCAGAGTGATCGGTCGCCGACTCTGGTCGGGAGGAACGAAGTACCGTTTCATCATGCAATTGATAAAAGACTCAATTGAAGTTGTAGTTGACCCTATGAGAACTCACATTCAATTAAGGTATTAGTCTAACATATGAACTCAATTGAATTATATATAAACAAATGTTCAACCTATTGCAACAGATGTTTTTTCTGTTGGATCAAACAAATTATGTAATCTTTTGCAACATATTACACATCTGTTGTAAACTATCATATAGATTAAGCCATTTGTTGCGACAGATCACAAATCTATTGTAAACTATCAAACAAATTAACTCATCTGTTGCAACAGATTACCTATCTGTTGTAAATTATCAAATAGATTGAGTCCTATATTGCAATAGATTACCCATCTATTGTAAATTATAAAATAAACGTTGTCATTTATTGTAGTTGACATTATGAGAACTCAACCCTATTCCTAGATCAATCAATTAAGGTATTAGTCTAACATATGAGGTAGTAAGAATCGGTTCGTCTCAGAGTGATCGATCACCGACTTTATACCCATGCTCGAGTGTCCCCTGAACCAGGTTCTTGGTTATCCCCATGGCCATATATACCTTTCAATAATTGACCAGGACACCCAAATCCATAAGGATTTGATTGGTCATAAGCCTTGTTGAAGGTCCTTTGCCATCGGGATAACTACTCCTGAAATATTCACCGAGGACATTTATCGTGGCGTGAGGATTTTGGCCCGAGATGTGCTCCGAACTACATGTGTGATGCTTTTCATGTTTATGAATGACGAATCTTTCAGAACTTGCATACTTCACTGCTCTCAACCACCACTTGCAGTTCGAATTAGCACATTTGAAGCAAAAGACACTGCACGAATTAATCACCTTCTTTATTTTGAAATCTTTTTTCACGCATGAAATAAACAAAGTGTTAGATAGTTCATTCTTGTCCTTGAATGACATTCCAATAAAAAATCCAGTCCCGTCTCTTGAAGATTTCAAGATTTTATCGATTGAGAAGAACTGCACATCGTATTGGTCGCGCCAACGGGCATAGGTGTTTGATCATCATCTGGAATATTCATCTCTAGATCATCCAACCTATCATCAAAGAAGTCTTCTTTTTCTTCTTATTCTACGTTCTGGTTCTCATTCTCTCTCGTATTTTCAACCATGTACACCCTTAACACTGGCCTGGTTGAATCACTTAGATAAGAACGCAACCGAACCTGATTGGTTATCTTGAAAGGAAGTACCCTCTGATTTTCAAAGGAGTTGTGCATGTAGCTGATGGCGAATTCTTTCGGTTGACAATTCAGTCCACAAAAGTTGATGATTAAGTTCATAAAATCATCATACGAAACGTCACTTTGGACTGTCATAGCTATCGTCTCTAGTATTTTACCCTCCTTCCAACGTCATACATATCGATTGCTCTTCTCGACCCAATGACCATGACAATTCACCCCTATTGTTATTAATCCCTCCATTAGTGGTACCTAAATAAAGTCATTTGTTAAAAAAAAATTGATAGTGATTTCATAGTGCTGTAAATAAATCCCAACAGATGTGTTATCTGTTGCAATAGGTAAGTGATGACTCGCAATAGATTCTTACCTGTTGGAATTCATTTTATGAGTCTGAATATCTGTTGCAATAGATGAATTACCTGTTGGAATTGATGTTATAACTAAATCACCTTTGAAGCTGATTCCAACAGATGAGTGACAGTTGCAATAGATAATTAACCTGTTATGATAAATGAATTACCTGATACAACAGGTTATTAATCTGTTGTAACCTATGTTGGAGTCGTGTTCAGGTTCTGTTTCAACAGGTAACTAATCTGTTGCAACATATATGTTAAATGTTGCAACAGATGAGCCATCCTGTTTATGAATCCAACATATCAGTCTTTCTTTGAAATAGATGTCTCATCTGTTGCAACAGATGATTTATCTGTTTAAATAGATGGATTTTATGTTGAATTCATGATTAGGTTCTATCCATTTTTGGAAAACAACAACACAATAGCAGTTACCCAGATGACAAATTCAACAAAAAATCATAATTTGACTTACCAACGTCTCCTATGAAGTAATGTCAAAGTGGAAAGTGATGTTAGAAACAAATTTTGACCTAAGAAATTGGTCAAATAGCAACAGTAGCGGTAACAACAACAACAACAAATGGTCAACAAGAAAAAGATGAAGATGATAATGAAGTAGAAGATGATGATAATGAAGCAGCAGCAATGAACAACAAAAACCGCTAAGAGACAGAAATCAACAAAGGGTGAGAAGAGAGAGAAATGCGTCTTTTCCGTTTTCCGTTATATAGGCTAATATTTGGATCAAAGTGTAAATTTAAAAACTTATGGGTTATTTTCAAACTTTCTCAACTTTCTTAATCCATAATAAAGTAATTTTCACCTCCACCTAATAATTAAGACTTGTGTCACCTACACCTCATTTTAAAACTCTTTTGTCACCTGTGGCCCAAACCCCCAAGTAACTAACATGCAAAATAATCAATGGCTATAAAATAAAATTAGTTTAGCGACTGATTAGAGGGAATTAAATTATAGTGGCTATTTAGTTGGAATTAGTTTTAGTGAGTGGATATTTTTGTCCTTTCCCCTTATTATTTTTAGGAGCACTTGTTTTAAAGTATGTTAAACATTTTTGTATTATTAATTGTGATAAAAGGGTTGATCGGATGGTAAGTAATTTTCATTTTTAAATTTAAGAGATTATTTAGTACGAGGGATATGAGAGAATTATTTATCCTATCGTTCATACTCTAGTAGAATAGATATTTCATGTGATATCTCAGTCTATAAAATAACTTAACGGGTGTTTGACAATGAAAATTAAAAGTTTTTAGAGTTGGAATTAAGTTTGGCAATTAATGTAAGTTGAAGTAGTTTTTGACTTTTCGTAAGAGAAATGAAAGTAAAAAAATCACTTTTTCAACTATAATTTCAAATTATATATTTAAAATTTTTATGGCCAAACACTATAATTTTCACTAAAATAAAATATTTATTTTAGAAATGTCATACCCCAAATCCCATTGTAGCGGACTGACACCCGTAGCCGAGGAGGCCCGGGAGAACCCGTTCATAACCTATACTTTCACATTTACATTACTTATGAAAATTAGAAATTTGGGCAGCACTTCGTTGTAAATAGAAGAAAACAGTACCTGTATCAGCCCAGTAGACACGCATAAATATATATATAAACAGTAATTGGCCGTCAGAGCCATCACGTCTATCAACCAAACACTCCTATGGCTGTACAATATGTCTACAAAAGCCTCTACATAGATACACAACTGAGTTAGGGTCGGGACAAACTCCCGCCCACAAAAGACTTTTATACAAATACCAAAAATACATATAGACACGACTTGGGATGCCCCGAAACAATTGGAGCTCACCACTAACAACAGAATGTCCTGGCTCTTACTGCGGAAGTGTACGACCTGAAGTACCTGTTCCTGCAGGCATGAATATGGGTCCCCCATGAGGGACGTCAGTACGGAAATATGTACTGAGTATGTAAGGCAGTGAGTATCAAGATGAGATACAAAAGATCAACAGAATCCAGATACCAGTGAATAAACAGTCTGAGTAGACCACACTTAAAAGAGCTGATGGGATACCTGCACATTACTTTCATATCATTACTTTCCGTAATCCTTATCAATACATAACATATGTCATACAATGGCCAACTGATCAGTGGTACTAATACAATACATCAGGGACCACCCCTGGAATAGCATATATACATAAACTTTATAATACAATGGCCAACTGATCAGTGGTACTAATACAATACATCATATCATCAATTTAAAATACAGACATTCCATTTCTTAATTCAATTAATCTTTGAGATTGGTTACTTTGTGGTCACACCTTATGGAACTTGAAACCATGATACCTCAATAGGAAAAACATGTAAATAGGTAATCAATATCATGAAAATGAAGTAGAGAATCATGGATACCTCATTAAACCATTTCGGAGTCAACAATAGTATATGGACATTTTTTTGACTAGCCGGACATTTTAAAAGTGAAAACAAGTTCAATTGGTAGTGTCGAAGATCATATGATGTTATTATGTGTCATGTGTCGTAGGACAATGTTGGAAGCTTACTTGAGAGTGTAATGGGTCATTATTCATGTCAAAGATTAGATAGAGTATGTCTTACATACCTTGATATAACCACTTCAATACAAGTCCAACTTGACTTCCCGTACTCTTCGAACACTTATCTACAATAAGTCATTTGTGGCAAACTAGTATTAGCAACCAAACCTTACCATTTAGGTATTAACTTCACCAAATAATGTCTAGGAAGTAATCCTTTAACTCATCAATAAGAGTGTTACATACATCCTCTTATACTCTTATTACATTCACATATCATGCATTTTCATGAAATATCCCTCAACATCACTCTTAGCCTTTATTTCCCTTCTTAATCACCATCCAATACCAACATGATCACTAGGCATACATAATCACTAATATAATGATATATCACCACAATTCATCCTCCATAATCCAATACAACAACTTCCATAATTTACTACTAACAATTTATACAAAACAATTCATAACTATGTTTCTGGTTATCTTCCAACATCAAGACAATACTCATAATCCTTTATCAATACTTATTCATGGATAAGAATCAAGAATAAACAATATCCATACCTTAACAATGAACTTTTGCATTTAGAATCCTCCTTACATAACCATGGGGTGCTTCTCGAAGCTTTCGAGATGGTGAACACAACTACGGAACCAATTCGAATTTTCTACGGTTGAATCACAAAATATTTGAAGTTGAAATTAGGCTAGGGTTTCACCTTCTCTTAATAATTGGATGATATATGATATATATGAGGCTAAGTGTAGGTTTATAAAGACCCATTTTAGTCCAAGAGGTAATAGAAAATGACCATTTTGCCCTAAACATTTAAATAAATTCGAATCTGTCCCCAGTGGACAGTTTTGACAGGCTGAAGTAAATCGATCATAACTCTTTGCTCCGGTATCGGATTTGGGTGAAACAAATTGCATTGGAAAGATAATGCAAAGGGATTTCATTTTCATATAAAGTATACCACCCATTTCTTCCTGTACAAGGAGTTATGGTCGTTTAAAGTTGACCCAAAAATCTGTCCCACAATTCTGTTTTTATTTTTTTGATAGGCTGTAGTAAAATGGGTATATCTCCTTACTCAGACATTGGATTTGGATCAAACCAATTTCATCGGAAAGAAGACTCTCGGAGCTTTTCGTCGATATATAGCAGCTCACACAGTTCTTTTTGTACAAGGAGTTATGATCGTCTAAAGTTGATCCAAAAAAATAATTGCCTAGCTGCAGTAATTTTCCTGCAGATTTACTGTTCACGGGCTTCCCGGCCACCGTTTTGAAATTTCGAATGTGCTCGCTTATATGAAATACTCCTCTGTTTTGGGAAAACTTTATATCATTGGAAATATTATTCCAATACCTACACATACAACTATTGACGGGATACTTCCGAACACCATAAACTTAATTTAACCCATACGCAAGCCTTTAGGACTCCATATAATCGCAATAAGTGTACGAAAAAATTTACGGGGTGTTACATTCTCCCCCCCTTAAGAACATTCGTCCTCGAATGTTAGCATATTTACTCAATTAAGACATGTCCAAGCTTACAATTAACATATTCATCATCATAACATACTTGCATAAAAATAAACACTTACTTGTTATTGTTCTTCTTCCGTCTCATGAACTTCCTCCTCACCGTTGAATAGGTAAGGGTACTTAATATTCATCGCTTCCTCGGCTTCCTATGTGATCTCCTCAACTTGTTGATTCCTCTAAAGTTCTTTTACCAATGCTATCTCTTTATTCCTTATCTTTTTAATCTGGCGATCAAGAATAGCAATAGGCATTTCTTCAAAAGTGAGATCTTTTGTAACTTGTACATCTTCCGTAGTAGTGATGTGCGATGGATCTCCGATGTACTTGCAAAGCATCGAAACATGAAATACGGGATGAACTGCTGAGAGCTCTTGAGGTAGCTCTAACTCATAAGCAACGTGTCCAAATCCTTGAATAATCTTGTACGGACCTATGTATCGTGGACTTAACTTTCCTTTCTTGCCAAACCTCATCATTCCTTTCATTGGTGATACTTTCAAGAATACCCAATCGTCGATATAAAACTCAAGTCCTCTTCTTCTAACATCCACATAAGATTTGTGTCGACTTTGAGCTGTTTCAAGCCGTTGTTGGATCACTTTAACCTTCTCTATTGCTTGATAAACAAGATCCGGTCCAAACCAGACCGCATCACCTGCTTCAAACCATCCTATTGGCGATCTACACTTTCTTCCATACAATGCTTCATATGGTGCCATTTTGATACTTGAATGATAGCTATTATTGTAGGCAAACTCGATAAGAGGTAGGTGATCATCCCAGTTGCCTTTGAAATCTAATACACATGCTCGTAGCATATCTTCAAGTGTCTGGATGGTACGTTCCACTTGTCCGTCCGTTTGAAGATGAAAAGCCATACTTAGATATACTTGTGTCCCTAAACTCCTTTGAAAAGACTTCCAGAAATTCGCGGTAAATTGGGCTCCTCGATCAGATATAATGGAAATTGGAACTCCATGTAACCGAACGATCTCCTTAATATACAACTTCGCATACTCTTCCGCCGTATAAGTTGTCTTAACTGGTAAGAAGTGCGCAGATTTTGTAAGCCTATCAATGATCACCCATATGGAATCAAACTTCCGATATGTACGAGGCAAACCGGTGATGAAATCCATATTGATCTTGTCCCACTTCCAGACTGGAAGATCTATACATTGCATGTAACCACCGGGTTTCTGGTGTTCTACTTTGATGGATGGAATACCTTGAACAGTGTGCTTCTGTCATAATTCTCTTTCTTAGCTCAACTACATCAGGTACACATAAACGATTCTGACACTGAAGCACTACTTCTCGCGTAAGCTCAAATGCCTTTGTCGTGCCACTCTGCACATCCTCCTTAAGCTGCAATAAAATTGGATCTGCATACTGCTTCTTTTTCACTTCAGCTATCAATAAAGATTGTACCTCATTACGTACAATAACCTCTTCATCTGGAGTTTCAAGAAGTCGAACTCCCAAATTAGCTAGTTGGTGAAGATCCTTACCTGCTTTTCTATAGATGCCATTTTAGACTTACGACTCAGTGCATCCGCTACCACCTTCGCTTTCCCTGGATGATACAAGATATCAACATCGTAATCTTTCAACAATTCAAGCCATCTCCGCTGCCTCATGTTTAGATCTTTCTGACTGAAGATATATTGCAGGCTCTTATGATCGGTATATATGTCAACATGAACCCCATATAAGTAGTGGCGCCATATCTTCAAAGCAAATACAACTGCAGCTAGCTCAAGATCATGTGTGGGATAATTCCTCTCATGTGGTCGCAACTGTCTAGAGCCATAGGCTATTACTCTACCATGTTGCATTAATACGCATCCTAAGCCACTTCTCGAAGCATCACAGTACACTGCATACCCTTCTGTGCCTTCACGAAGTACCAATACCGGTGTAGAAGTCAACTTGCTCTTCAGATCTTAGAAACTCTTTCACAGGCATCATTCCATTAAAACTTGGAGGCTTTATGCGTCAACTTAGTCAAGGGTGCAGAAATAGAAGAAAAACCTTCAACAAACCTTCTATAATAACCTGCCAACCCGAGGAAACTACGAATCTCCGTAGGCGTCGTGGGTCTTGGCCAATTCTTCACAGCCTCAATCTTCTGAGTGTCAACTTTTATGCCTTCACTGGATACAATATGGCCCAAAAATGCCACTGACTTGAGCCAAAACTCACATTTAGAAAACTTTGCATACAGCTTACGATCACGAAAAATCTGCAACGCCTGCCTCAAGTGATTAACATGGTCCTCTTCTGATCTAGAGTAGACCAGAATATCATCTATGAAAACTATCACGAACACATCTAGAAACGGCTTAAACAACCTATTCATCAGATCCATAAAAACTGCGGGTGCATTTGTCAGCCCGAATGACATAACCAGGAATTCATAATGACCATACCGTGTTCGGAAAGCTGTCTTGGGTATATCTTTATCCTTGACTCTCACTTGATGATAGCCTGATCTAAAGTCACTCTTGGAAAAACACTGGGCACCCTGCAACTGGTCAAATAAATCATCAATTCGGGGAAGAGGGTATTTATTCATGATAGTCACCTTATTCAATTACCGATAGTCAATACACATCCTCAGCGAACCATCTTTCTTACACACAAACAATACTGGTGCTCCCCAAGGGGACATACTAGGCCTGATGAATCCCTTCTCTAGCAAGTCTTTCAGTTGCTCTTTCAATTCTCGCAACTCTGGTGGTGCCATTCTATAAGGAGGAATTGAGATAGGTTGTGTGTCTGGCAACATATCAATACCAAACTCCACTTCTCGTTCAGGAGGTAAACCTGGTATTTCTTCAGGAAATTCATTCACAACCGGAACGGTCTGAAAAGTTGGCGGCTCTGCCTCTGTATCCCTTACTCTAACCAAATGGTATATGTACCCCTTGGAAATCATTTTTCTTGCCTTAAAGTAAGAAATAAATCTACCTCTCGACGCGCCAACATTACCCTTCCATTCAAGGACTGCCTCATTTGGGAAATGGAAATACACCTTCTTAGAACGGCAATCTACTGTAGCATAACAAGACGCTAACCAATCCATGCCCATAATAACATCAAAATCTACCATTTCTAACTCAACAAGATCGGCCATCGTATCACGACCACAAATATTCACAACACAATTTTGATAAACATTCTTAGCTATAAGAGATTCCCCCACTGGCGTTGATACTTCAAATGGCTTGGCTAATAATTCGGGTGTTCTCCCTAACCTTCCCGCAACTAAAGGAATAGCATACGATAATGTAGAACCAGGATTAATTAAGGCATACACATCAAATGCAAATATGGACAACGTACCTGTAACCACGTCTGGAGAAGCCTCTAAATTCTGCCGATCTGCTAGGGCATACACACGGTTCCGAGCTCCGCTAGAACTAGCTGCTCCTCTATCGCCTCCACCGTGACCCATAGGTTGTGCACCCCTACTCAAAGGAGGCACCGATGATGAAACAACAGCTGATCCGGTAGGTCGTATTATACCACTTATGGTCCTGCGTGGGCAATCTCTAGCCATATGCCCTGGCCTACCGCACCAAAAGCAATTGTTCGTTCCAAGCCGACATTCGCCAAAGTGAAATCTTCTACATATGGGGCACGAGTGTTGTGGAGGTCTCAATTGACTCATACTCTTTTGCCCTTGATACCCCACTGTTCACGGGCTTCCCGACCACCGTTTTGAAATTTCGAATGTGCTCGCTTATATGAAATACTCCTCTGTTTTGGGCAAACTTTATATCGTTGGAAAGCTTATTCCAATACCTACACATACAACTATTGACGGGATACTTCCGAACACCATAAACTTAATTTAACCCATACAAAAGCCTTTAGGACTCCATATAATCGCAATAAATGTACGAAAAAATTTACGGGGTGTTACAAGAAAAAAAAAAGTTTTATAGCCAATCACCCCCTTAGTTTATATCATAAGTACCTCATACCAATTGATTCCTTAGGGGTAGGAGGAATCAGTATAACTAATACTGAGATTAATTTAGAAAAAGAGTTTATCTCATGTTTGATTGAAAAAAAATACATGAGATAACTCATTTCGAAATTAATTTTCACGGAATTGTAGTGTTTTTCTTATTCCTTCTTGAGGGTGGAATTACTAATCTCGAGATTGCTGATATCGAAATTAGTAATCCCAGAATAACTTATTTTCCAACCAAACGACCACTTATAAGTTAAATTACCAATTGAGCAAAAAGGCAGAACCTAAAAGGGGTTTAAAAAGTAGAAGTATTGTCAATTGTCATCTTATGCTTTGTTTAACATGTGAGTATTCATGATAAAATATAATTAAGTGAATATACAGATGATGTTTATGGTATAAAATTAGACATTTCAAGTGAAGTATATATGTGAGTATCTCAAATGAAAATACGTACAATCATATTAAGTGATGTGAAAATTTGATTAAAAAAGAGTAGAAATACGTTGTTTTTTCTTTTTGGTTTTTGATCCGGTATTTGGTTTCCGCATTGGAGTCCGACTAATCCGAATTCGCGCCGCGTAGGGCCCCATTCGGGGGAAACACTCCCGAACAAGGATTTTTCCATACCCAGGGCTCTAACCTGAGACTTCTGGTTAAGGGAGGAGCAGCCTCATCCGTTGCACCACATCCTTTAGTGGTGAGTAGAAATACGTTGAGAGAACATAAGAATGAACCAGTGATGTATATGAACAAATACAATATGTATATCATGTAATTATCAATTTATACTTCAAAGTATTTTTCTTCAAGGCACATTAGCTAAATGAAGTTTTCCTGCACATAAAATGAAATTATGTTTGCCTTACACTTTGCACTAGTTTATGGATAATTGTTTTCGATTTCTTTGATTCAATTATACTTGAAGGGGTCGTTTAGTATACGCAATGGAATAAATAAGAATATTTTTTGGATTTAAATTTTTTATTTCACCTTTTATTTGGGATAGTGATTCTATCATTGTAATACAAATGGTGAAATAAAATAACGTTTTACTAGGTTGAGCAAGCATTAGTGATTCCTGCTCCCAAGAAGTTGTAGGTCAAGATCGTTGACTTATTTCTCGAGAAGTAAGAACTGATCGTTGAATTATTCACTCGAGAAGTAAGAAGTTGATTTTAGAATCAGTGAAGGATCTAGGATTATCGTTGAATTATTCGCTGGAGAAGTAAGAAGTTGATTTCAGAATCAGTGAAGGATCTAGGATTTTTCCTCCAGGGGTTCGAAAAAATAGCACAACAGTGAAATAATTAAAGAAAAAAAAATAGGCAGCCTACACTCCTAGTGAGAATCGAACCAGCAAAGTAGGGCTGGTGCTTACGGTCCAAGTAGTGCAACCCAGTACCACTGGATTGTCTCATTTCTTTAGTTTAAATGGTTCAAAATTAATATATTTACAGAAATATAAATTTTCTACCCTATATACACAACATAATTTGTTGTTAAAGGGGGATGAAACCCTGACTCTCACGTAGCTCCGACTCTGTTCAGAATTAGCTAATACCTCAAACTTAAATATGAAATAAGTTAATTCAAAACTTTATTCCAAATTATTATCTCATACTAAATGATTCCTTAATCTCTTCTCTTTCTATTCTTTTAATGTTTTTTCTTTATTACTGTATATTCTTTTAATATATTTAAATAGAGGATTTATCGAAAATAATATATATACCCTTTCGAAGAATAGGAATAAAACAACACATACACTACTATCCTTTTCATACCTGAATTTGTATTATAAATTAATTAAAATAGACCCTAATTTGTTGATCTTTAAAATTCCTAAACTTTTTTGGACTGTTTTACCTCTCCAACATTATTGTTGCCATTTTGGTGACATTTTTCTCACTTTCTAAAATGTAGATTTTCTTGTGTTCCCTTCTTTAATTTTCAGGCTACATTAATTCATTTTATCTTTCTTTAAGATGGCCCTACAAAATATGTAAAGTACTTTTCACATGTGATGTGCCTACATGTCTACATTGGTGTTATATCGTCCACATTTTACTATCCATAGGATTTATAATAGGATCTTAAACCCTTATTTATGAAGATTTATGGCTTAATATGCTGCATTCATTTTTTTTATTTTTCATTCGATGTTCGGTATACACATTAGAGATCAATTAATTTGAATTCAACGCATAGGACCAATTTGGGCGAAGCACTTCTTACCAAAGATTTTTTAATTCTCAGAGCTCAAACTCCAAATCTCTGATTATGTGAGGAGCAATCCCATTCGCGACATCACATCCTACTTTATATTTAAAGTTCACAGGCGCCTATATTGGTGTAATACTACTGTCCACTTTTTTCCTATCTATGGGATTTTTATTAGGTTCATAAAACCCTTATTCATGGACATATATTGCTTAAACATTGACACTCCCTTTAAACTTGTCTATTAGGTTCATTTAGACACTCAAATTATAATTTGTTTTAACTGAATATCTAAACAAATAATAAAATATTTATATTCCAATTTATGTATCATTCTTTTGTTTCAATCAGCCTCAGAAAGAATAATATTTTAATTTTCTATTTTACTCTTTGATGAAATAATGTACCACCACATAAAATTATATGACTTACTTTAAAACTCAGAGTTTCAGAACTCTTCATTTTTTTTTTTCTCTTTAACTTGATGCTCTTTCAAATACCTTCATATATATTGAGATATATGAATTATGAAGTAATTATTCGTTAGATAGTCAAAATGTGAGTTAAATTATGGTACAATTATTTTTAGAGTTAATACATAAAAATGATCCTAAACTTGACACCTAATTATAACTTTGACCTTAAACTTTGACAGTGCACAAATATGACTGTTAACTATTCAAAACTGCACAAATATGACCTCCAATCCTAAGTGGCAAAACGTGTGTTCAACACACAAAATTGGGCTCGTCCAGCTTAAAATCTAAGGGCATAATACATAAATATGACCTTAAACTTTGACAGTGCACAAATATGACCTTTAAATGACTCTTCACTATTATTTTTTTAATTATTTTCGGCTCAAAGATAAAAATGACATCTAATTTCTTTTATCATTGCGGAAAAAGAGCAATATTAAAAATTTATTAATTAGGTGGGTCAGCCTCATATGAAAAAATCGAGCGGATATGTATATATATTATAAAGCAGAGGACGAATTTAAGTTATATAATATATTTAAATATTATTTATTTAAATATTAAATTAAATATGAAATTATACTAATAATAATTTATTTTTTATATTTTTAATAAAACGTTATTAAATTAATGTTATTTATTAAAGATAGTAGTAGTAGTATACTAAATAAACGTAATTAAAAATTGTTATTAAATTAACGTTATTAAATTAACGAGGGGCGGACCTACGTGGTTTCCATGGGGTTTACCCGAATCCCTTCGGTAAAAAAATTACGTTGTATATATATAAGATAGAAAATGTTTATTTATGTACGTATATTAATGTTGAACCACATGAAACAAGGGACTTAGATAGCCCAGTGGTGTTATTTGCTCTTCTTGGGCATTTCCTTCAGCCTACTGTGCGAGTTCGATCCCTGCTAGTGGCTGTTTTTTTTTTTTAATTAAAGAAAAACTAGGTGCTGCCCCTATAGAAATAATAATAATAATAATAAAAACGTCGTCGTTTTAACACAAAAAGCAAAACTTTGACAGTGCACAAATACGACATTTAACTATTCAAAACTGCACAAATATGACCTTTCTCCAAGTCAGTCCTTTTAACAATGTCGCACCGTATGATTGGATTATCTTTTCACGTAGGCGCGAGTGAGACTCACGCATGGGGTTGCAAAATCGGAGGTCATATTTGTTCAGATTTTGAATAGTTAAATGTACTATTTGTGCACTATCAAAGTTTAAGATAAAAATTATAATTTAATATCAAATTTAGGGTTATTTTTATATATTAACTCTTATTTTTATGTGATCGATAGTTCACATATTTGAGTCATGAAATCCACCACTACTGCATCACAGCCTTTAGAGGTAGACTCTTCTTCGAATCATACACGAATGTGAAATGCTTAGTGTAATAAATTATTATATTGTTTTAGTCAAAATATGAGTTAGTTGACACATCACTCATTAAAAAAATGCTTACTTTAAAATACCTGATTAAATAATACTTTTAAGATCATATCAACTTTGTAGCTCGAGAAATATCTCAAATCCATTTAGGATTATTCAAAAGATTCTAGCAATGATAGATATATAGCAAAACATTACTACTATAAAGAATCGTTTTTTTTTTTTTTAATAAATATAATAGCAAGTAGGTCCTAATATTATTATATTATTTTTGCACTGTTCACTTTCTGTCATGAGACTAAGTATTCGTTTGGTGATAAGAATTTTTTCATTTTCTCCAAAAACAAATTTCAGTTTATTTTCAATACAACTCTAAGTTGGTATTTGACCATAAAAAAACTTATTTTCATTTTCTTTACAAAATTTTAAAAACAACTCTAATTTATATTCATGACAAATCACAACTTCAACTTCAACAATAATGTACCCAGCGTGATCCCACCTAATGATGTTAGGGGAGTATAAAATATATGTAGTCCATATCACCCATCACCTCTGAAGAAGTAAAAAAACTATTTCCAATTGACCCAATCTCAAAAAATTTTAATTTTCGTAGTCAAATATGGACATAGACAATAGAAATGACACAAGAGAAAGTTGATGTAGATGCCATATCTGCCACAAAATTTGGACATCCAATAAAACAAGAATAACAATAAAGAGGGACTCAACCACTGTACAATATGTGGCTGCTCCTCCCTAAGGTCTCGAGTTCGAGCTTTGAACAATGCAAATTTGTTGATTCTCGGATACAAAGGTATCAAATGAGCTATATCAAATTCGCGGATATGTAAAAAATACAGGTATCAGACATCGAATGAGAACCAAAAAAAATACGAGTTTCAGACTTTCAGTCTATTCACTCTATTGTCCTTTCATTGTAGTTATTTTCTTTGTTGTTGAGTATTATTTATTGCCTTTAGATGTGTGAGTAGCTTTTAAATAAACTCCAAAAACATAAATTATAATGATTGAAGAATAAAAGGGCCTATTCATGCACCTTAAGTAAAAAAAAAAAAAAAAAAAACATGTTAATACGCAATTGTAGAATAAAGTGGCAATAATTCGCATAAAAAAAATTCAAATTTTATTTTAGAATAAGAGGAATCAAGCAATAAGCCTACGAACAAAAACTACTCGATCAAAACTAAAATAACTAATCTAATTAAAGATATTATTAATTAAAAGACCAAAGATCACAAATATATGTGATCAATAAGATATTGATCTAGGGATATTCTTAGTTATTCTTCTCTCCCTTAGATGGAGACGCACGTGGTGGATGCTTGAATTTTGACCATGAATGATAAGGAAACTTGTGACGGAAACCGCCAGAAGACATGGGTGGATGAGCAAATGCCCATGGACGTGGATGGAACCATAGATGACGCGGATACCAAAACCACCAATCTAGTTCCTTATCAGCAGCGGCTTCTGTAGTGGCGATTTCAGCTTCTGTAGTGGCAATTTCAGACTTTGAAGATGGAGACGCACGTGGTGGATGCTTGAACCATGGATGAGAAGGAAACTTGTGCCGGAAATCGCCAGAAGATATAGGTGGATGAGCAAATGCCCATGGACGGGGATGGAACCATCGATAACGATACCAAGCCCACCACCAATTTGGTTCCATATTAGTTTCTGCAGTATCAATTTCATCGTTTGAGAACGAATCAGGATTCTCACTACTTGCCAAACACAAGTTGACAAGTAGGAAAATGCAAATGAGAAAGGTAATGAGGCCATTTTTCTTAGCCATAGCTAATAGTATATGTTTTCCTTTTTGAAACTCTTGAGATGAAATATGAAGGTTGGTGTAGTGGGGATTTTATAGGGTTGTCAAGCAAGAGATTCATTTGGTTTAGGAGAATTTTTAAGTTTATCAACTATTAAGTGTAATTATCAAGAAGATAAGTGAAAAGATCAGTAGAGATTTTCAATTATTTATGAAGATAAACGAGATCTAGTTAAAATTTTAATCAAGTACGTAATTATTTTTGGGACGTGAAATTGCAAAAATATTTTCATAAGAAAAGGAAGGATGGATAGTCTAACACTCTTCATCAAAAAATTATAATTATATACATAGAATATTACACAAAATATAGTTCAAAAAACAAAAGTAATTTTCATACGTATATATTAAATTTTGAACACCCTCAACAAAAATTTTGAGTGCTTCGACACCCATTAAATTCAACGCGAAATAGATAAAATTATGTAAAAAAATATACGAAAATAGATATACAATGTATAAAAGCACCCATTGAAATAAAAAGTTGATAATGTGTATTGACATTTAAGTTGATTGAATGCATTGATATTTTTATATTTAATAAGTAATTGTTTAATTAATTTTTTTTATTTTTTCCTCTAAATGAATGATCTGTAGCCGCAAAAAAACTTATGGTACATTTTAGAGTTCAAAAATCTTTATTTTTTCCTTAAAATTCACGCTTAGTTAAATATCTTTACATAAATTACAATAAAAAAGTAATTATTTGGTAAAATAATAAAAATGCATACTAGTTGTCCCACACATTATAAAGATAAATGTCTCCATACTTTGTACTGTAATTAATATGGGATTATAACTATAAGTAAAAATGAATGACGGGAGTATAAAGAAACGATTTGCTTCTTCCTTGATTTCGGTATTTTTTTTAATTTTTAATTTTATAGTATGACTTGCCAACTTTGATAATATATACTAGCAAGTAGAACATTATTATTATTTTTTTGGGGCGTTGATCACTTTCTACAACAAGATTAATTTTTACTAGAAAGTTATAATGAGGATGGCATTTATTGTCTTTTTGTTGGTGGTGCATTAACAAAAAAAAAGTTATTAATAAAAGCTATTTAGCAATAAATTAAGAACAAATACTATAACTAATTCATGTTGAATTGCTTCCTTATGAAATTTTAATGCTAAAAATTTTAGTTTGCTTCTATTTCATTTGGCACAAACACATGATTGACATTTTTTTAACAAAGAAATTTACAAAATAAAACCTTTCTCCAATAATATATATACACACCTTAAATATTTGTTTTGGTATGTTGGAAAACTCTTTTTCCTATCAAAGATTCAAACATAACATTGTGAGGAATTCGGAGCCAGAAGGGCTATTTTTTTAATAAAATTATCAAAGGGAGCAACTAATTGTTTTATTTTTTTTAAAAAAACGGACAAGTCGTGGGGGACTCAGCGACTCGCAAAGTCGCTGAGGTGACACCGACTTGTAAGTCGCCGACGTGACACCGACTTGTAAGTCGCCCACACCCCAACGACATATTCATTGACATTGTGTAAGATACGAGTAAATTTTCCTGCCGTTCAACATTCTATATTCATGGACAAGTCAATTCCTCATATTATCACTCAGCTTAGGAAATCGTCCTACTAAAGTTACTTTATCTTTTTTTCGTTCCAACAATGTCATTCACTTAAGCAAAGTCATATTCAAAATTTAAACTTGATTTCAATCGTTATGTTGTCACAATTGAACACTTTCTTACAATTACAGATTCAAAACATATATAATATTTATTAAAGCTTTCATGATTTTCTGCATACATATCTACATCTATAAGTACTTCCGCTTAAAAAATATTGAATTCAGCTGAATTAAACTGAATTAAACTACGTTATATCCGATTTCACCTACCTCTGCTCATCAAGAATTAGCTAGGCAGATGAAAATAAATCACCTAACGATTTTTTTCTCTGTCTTTATACAAAATTTCATTTTTTTTCTTATGTTATTAACAAGAATTTTTTATTTATCTTATATTTTTCCTTTT
Source organism: Capsicum baccatum var. pendulum (assembly GCA_030864225.1). Classification (NCBI taxonomy): domain Eukaryota; kingdom Viridiplantae; phylum Streptophyta; class Magnoliopsida; order Solanales; family Solanaceae; genus Capsicum; species Capsicum baccatum. The sequence goes on from CM061558.1 coordinate 141,554,500, forward strand.
TCTCTTTAATATTGCTAAAGGATAAAATAATAAAAATATTCCTTACATTTTTCCTTCTAGGTTATTTTAGTTATAATGAAGCTATGGGGAACATAAAATCATATCTGAATATGAAGATTATCAGTACTACTATAATACTATATGTCTTGTTTGGTTACCAAGAACTAAAGACTACCCGATGAAAAGGATTTTTTGATTGAAAAAATTCATACTAATTAGTTATATATCAAGTTGTATTTAAGGAAGAAAGGAGTTGCTTCTTCGGCCTTGTAATCCGGTGATGCGGGAATGAACGTTAACCCCCAAAAGGGGTTGTGTTAACACGAGAGGTTTTAAACGTCGCATTTCAGCTTCCAGAGACCTCTCGTCTTTTTCTGAGTCGTACTCCTCGGTACTTCAACTTGATTCTTTAAATATTAAAGATCGTTTTCAATGGAAGAGTTTCTTTACGCACAAAAGAAAAAACAAGCATGCAAATACAATATAATAAGAAAGTGAAAAACTTCATATAAATAACTCAAATTTTATTTCACGATAATGCATAATCAAACAATATTCCTAAAAACAAAAACTACTTGAAAAATTAATAAAAACTAAATTAACTAGTCTAGAACTAAGAATCTTAAAGATATTAATTAAGCTATAGATCACAAATATATGATCAATAAGATGTTGATCCATAGATATTCTTAATTTTTCTTCTCTCCTTTAGATGGAGACGGACGTGGTGGATGCATGAACGACCACCAGGAATGATATGGAAACTTATGACGAAAACCGCCAGCAGGCATTGGAGGATGAACAAATGGCCATGAACGTGCACGTAACCATGGATGATGAAACCATGATCGTCGATACCACCAATCTAGTTCCTTATCAGTAGCGACTTCTGTCGTGGCAATTTCAGCTTCAGTAGTGCCAATTTCAGACTTTGAAGATGGAGACGCACGTGGTGGATGCTTGAACCATGGATGAGAAGGAAACTTGTGGCGGAAACCACCAACAGACATGGGTGGATGAGCAAATGCCCATGGTCGTGGATGGAACCATCGACGATAATACCATGGAAACCACCAATCTAGTTCCATATTAGATTCTTCGGCATCAATTTCATCGTTTGAGAATGAATCAGGGTTTTCACCACTTGCTAAACATAAGTTAACAAGTAGGAAAATGCATATGAGAAAGGTAACAAGGGAATTTTTCTTGGCCATAGCTAATAGTAAGTTTTTTATTTTTTGTTGGAATTCTTGAGATGAAATATGAAGGTTGATGTAGTGAGGATTTTATAGGGTTGTCAAGCAAGAGATTCATTTGGCTTAGGAGAATTTTTAAGTTTATCAACTATTTGATTTTCTTCATTCATGTTTATCCTAAGTGAAGTTTGTATACAAATTGATTTCTTAAAATTAAGTGTAATTATCAAGAAGATAAGTGAAAAGATCAGTAGTGATTTTCAATTATTTATGAGGATAAACGAGATCTAGTTAAAAGTTTAATCAAGTACGTAATTATTTTGGAATGTGAAATTGAAAGAATATTTTGAGTATAAGATCATAACGAGTGGGCCTATAGTCACATGCAGTGAAGGATGTATAGTCAAACATTCTTTATCAAAAAATTATAATTATATACATAGAAAATTATACGAAATATACTTCAAAAATTTTCGTACGTATATATTAAATCTTGAATATCCTTGACAAAATTTTTAACTTAGTCACGGCACATAACGTTTACGAGTAGTTAAATATGTTAATTAAGTTAATTATAGTTAGAATACATGTTGATTTTTCTACCAAAAAATCTTTTTCATTTGGATTGAGTCTAGACGGATAAAGAAAATCAGTGAGGTAATTTTAAATTTAAAAAAATAATTTTAGAATTATTCGTTAGGGGATGAGGCTCATTCACTTGCATTTCTGTCAGTATCATAAAAAGCTTTTGTCATGACACCCCTACTAGTGTTGTGCAACATTTCATGGAGTTATAAAAAGCTTCTGTCATGACACCCTACTAGTGTTGTGCAACGTTTCCTCGATTATGTCGCACCCCCTTTTTAAACGTACTCCAAAAATTCAATGTTTTATTTCGGGTCGAAAAAGGTTTTAATTATTAATGTGACAAAATATGAAAATTTATTTCGAAAAATGATTATTGTTTTAACAATCAAAACTCAGAGTCGCCACTTGGCATAATCCAGTGTGCCAAGTCACCTTTGGAAAATCCTTTTCGAAACCATTTGACTCTTAAACCGGTTTGCGAATAGAGATTCCGGCTAAGGAATTCTGTTGACGGAGGGGAAGGTGTTAGGCACCCCTCGATCCCGTGGTTCAACCACGGTCGCTTGGGTAAAGTGTATCAACTATTTTGGCATTACGCAATGTATAAACCACACAAAGCACGCAAAATAATCAGACAATAACAAAACAAAACAACAATGTAAAGTCCAGTACAATTATTACAACCCGAAATAAATGTACTGAAATAACCTACACTAGTCTTAAACCATGCTTTACCCGATGCCTCGGGCTTTGATCACGAGCATCCTTAGCATACAAAATTCTTCGGGGCATTCCCCGGTGAGTAAATACAAATTACTTCGAGGCATTCCCTGGTTAAATAAATACACTTTTCAAATACGATAAACAAAACATTCAACAAATATTCCAATCATTCCAACACTCCACCAATCCTAAACTTGCCTACCCGAACTTACTGTTTGCCTACCCGCTCGACGACATATCGCATTCAACATCAACAATGTATCAAAAATATCATAATATTCACTTTTATCAATTTTCGATTTCCGTCCCCAAATTTATTTTAACCAACATGATTAAATAAGTCTCAATCAAATCAACCACGGTAATCGCGATTTCTCCAACATAATATCGAAACCTATCACCACGTCACAATCATCAAAAAAACACAAACAACGAAGATTCAAACCAAACACACAACAAATAAATCTTCCACACCCACAACATCAAAAAAGTCAAGATAAAATAAACATAGGTAGAAGAAATGGACCTCAGTGATGATTTTATTTCAAATATCAGTCGATCAAGAACAAGAATCCGCGTGCTGAAGAATCTCGATTCGGAACCTCAACTCAAACCTCCAGCTCCGGTATGCATCCCTTTTACCATCTTTCAATGACCCCAAGATAAAATAACTCAGAACACACAGTACATGAACAAAACTCCGCCTAGAGCAGTGAACCAACAAATATCAAAATTTTACAAGAAAACCACGAAAAAGATGTATGGCCGAAACTCCAGAATTTAGACGCTGCCAAAACTGATGGAATAGGGTCGGATTTCGGTGATAGCGAGTATTTTTCCGATGAACAGCTCGGTGAAAATGTTAACCTCGACTTCTCCCTCGCAGCTTTCTCTTCCTTTCGCAGCTCTCTCTTTGTCTCTCGCAGCTCTCTCTCGCACTCAAATCTCTCTTTTTCCGATCTCGCAATTTTCTCGGTGCCAGAGCTCCGGCGAGCTCCGACAGTGTCAAGAGACGATAAAAAATGGTTTAGATTTCGGTGATGGGTAGCCTTTTTCGATGGAATTTCACCGATTCTTACTGTTTCTTCTCCCAAGCCCTCTCAAATCGATCTCTAGTTCTCACCATTTACTCTTAATTCTTTTATTTTCTCTCTCGATTCACTCCCTCCTCTCTCTGTTTCTTGCTTTGTCATCACCCTACTCGATATTCATCTTCATCTCTTCTTGAACTCCACTGTACGTGCGTACGATGGTGAGAGAATGGTGAGTGTATTTGGTGAGGTGGTTGTGTGTGCTTGTTTTTCGTGTAGCTGTGTGTGTTGCGAGGAAGAAAAATGGTGCGAGTGTGTATTGTGATGAAGAAGAAGATGAAGTTTTTGTGAGTGAGGTTGAGAAGATGATGATCAGTGCTCTCTTCTCTTTTTTGTTGCTAATCGTCCTTTTTTTTGGCTACTGTTAATGCAAAAAAAAAAATGTGCTCCCAAGTATGTGCGTAATTATGTATATATATATATATATATATATATATATTAAATGGTGGGGTCCACAAGTAGGGGGTATGGGGTAGGGTGTGGGGTGATGAGGTAGAGGTAGTGATGTGTTGTCCAAAATTGATAGGAGGGGTGGTTAATTTTGTTACAAAAGAATATTTGGGGATTAGGTTTGTTAGTGGGTTTGTTATTTTTGTATTTTTATACAGGTGAGGACACATGGTAAGACAGGAATAAAAATGTGTAACTTGGGTCTTCGGGAGGGACAGAATTAGGTGTCTACATCATGCCCCCTTTGAATGTAAACACAAAGTGTTTTCAGGCAAAGAAGTAGACAACGAGACCGAATTTTGACCCGACCATTATTCAAAGAAAGAAACAGAAAGAAGAAGGACAACCGGGTCTTGACTTAAAACATCCTTCCTACCCAAGTTATGAAAGAATCAAGTCACGGGTATTTCAAAGGATTGGAAGAGAAGTGGACTATACCGAGTTGGAGAGTCGAGTGAGGTTCCTTTGAGGTTCCGGTCTGCGGCTATGTCATTGCATCAAAAATGAAAATTACAAGTTAACACATAAATGAAATTACAAAAATACTATCGATACAGCTCCTGTTGGCTCTTGTCTCGACTTTTATCACCCTATTCTTCAGGCGGGCTCCTGACTTACAATTTCTTCCAACTTGTTGCTTGGCTTTCAATTGCTTCGCTTTGTTGCTCGACTTTTCATTTCTTCACCCTATTCTCCAGGCGGACTCCTGACTTGCTATACATCACTTTGTTGCCTGACTTTTCATTTCTTCATTTCGTTCTCCAGGAGGGTTCCTGACTTGTTATTTCATCACCCTGTTCTTCAGGCGGGCTCCTGACTTGCTATTTCATCACCCTGTTCTTCAGGCGGGCTCCTGAAACCCAAAATTAAAACTAGCACGAAAATTATCCCAAACAAAGATTATAGTAAAGTGGTATTTCATTTTTGAAAGTGTTGTCCCATTTTCCAGGAGGGTTCTGAACATAAAAGTAAGGTCCTATTTTTCAGGAGGGTCCTGAACAGAAAGTAAGATCCCATTTTTCAGGAGGGTCCTGAACATAAAGTAAAATTCCATTTTACAGGAGGTCCTGAACAGAAAGTAAAATCCCATTTTTCAGGAAGGTCCTGAACAACAAGTAAAATCTCATTTTTCAGGAGGGTCCTGAACAGAAGTAAAATCCCATTTTTCAGGAGGGTCCTAAACAGAAAGTAAAATTCCATTTTTCATGAGGGTCCTGAACATAAAGTAAAATCTCATTTTACAGGAGAGTCCTGAACATAAAGTAAAATCCCATTTTACAGAAGGGTCCTGAACAGAAAGTAAAATCCTATTTTTCAGGAGGGTCCTGAACAAAAAGTGAAATCCCATTTTTCAGGAGGGTCCTGAACATAAAGTAAAATCCCATTTTCAGGAGGGTCCTGAACAGAAACTAAAATCCCATTTTTCAGGAGGGTCCTGAACAGAAGTAAAATCCCATTTTTCAGGAGGGTCCTGAACATAAAGTAAATCCCATTTTTTAGGAGGGTCCTAAACAAAAAGGAAAATCCCATTTTTTCAGGAGGGTCCTGAACAGAAAGTAAAATCCCATTTTTCAGGAGGGTCCTGAACATATAGTAAAATCTCATTTTTCAGGAGGGTCTTGATCATAAAGTAAAATCCCATTTTTCAGAAGGGTCCTGAACAGAAAGTAAAATCTCATTTTTTAGGAGGGTCCTGAACAGCAAGTAAAATCCCACGGATGTGCATTTCCAATGGTAGCTGAATTAAGTGAAGCGAATTTGCCCCTATTTCAACAAAGAAAAATTGTCAGTTAAAAACTTAGTGGTGACTTGCAGATCTTGGCTTCTCAGGTATCTGCCCAGCACTCGTTCCTTTCATCTTTGTTCCAAATTGCTAACAGTTGCCCTGTCTTGCCGCATTATTGAACCAGATCCCGATTGAGGGAAGTGAGTTCTGACTCGACAAATGGGTGTCCATTTTACCATGCCCCTGAGGTGCACTCTTTTCTCAAATCTGAATATTTCCAGGAATCCAATAGTCTGTCGGTTGATAGACTTCCTTTGCTTCATGTTGAATTACGATCATATTTCTTTCCTAGGTTGTTCCTTGGTTTTTCCTCATATAATTGGAAAGACTGGTAGTAAATTTTGAAATCCTTTATCGCTTGTTTTGACACAGACTTGACTTAGCATGTAAAGAAAAGATGGTGACTCTTATTTTGATAAATGACATAAAAAGAAAAAAAGCATAAATATATAAATGAAAGAAAAGGGCAATGTCCCATATTCAAAAAGAAAAACTTATCCGAATACGACAACCAACTCCAATGAGTATGACATGCATTTTGGATTGAGCTGCCTGATCTTCCTATCCAGACTCCCCATTTGTTGTTGAGTTCGTACCTTTTGCCGCTGAGCCGCTTCTTCAAATCCATTGAACTCATACATCACATTCGATTGACGACATCTTAAAAGACTTTCACCAACAAATATCTTTCTTCTCACTTTTTACTTTTCTCTTGAACTCTCCATCGCCTTACGGTGCCCGTAAGGGTTTTCACCAATAAGACTCTCTCATTTTTATTTCTCTTCACTCACCATCGCCTTATGGTGCCTGCAAAGGTTTTCACCAATAAGACTCTCTCATTTTCATTTTCTCTCAACTCACTATCGCCTTATAATGCCCACGGGGGTTTTCACCTATAAGACCCTCATTTTTATATTTCTTTCCTGATTTCTTATGCTGAGGGAGACAAGTGGTACTTCACAATATATCATCATATCCATTGCATGCTTAGCCTTAACATTATCAAAAATTGATCTGAAGGACTTTCTTTGGTTGTAACTTGGCTTTTGGTTAAGGTTAGAAAAGATGGTAAGGGGCTCAAACGATACTTGAAGTGGGGGTGGGACTTGCAACTTTTGAAATCGACTCAAACAACACATTAACTCATGCCCTAGTTTTGTTGACTGGGTGAATCTTAGATCTTTATTTGGTTGGACCGAGCCCAAAATAGGGCAGCCTACGTATCTCACTCCCGAGAGAGGAGAATCAGGTCGGATGTAGTTCTATCATCTTGTTCTTTGTTTTGATTTTTGATTCATTTTTTTTTATTTTTATTTTCGAACTCTTTCTTTTATTCTTATTTTCTTGACATTTATCTTTGACTTTATTTTGATTCCAAAAGAAGGATATGAAAGAAAATAAAACGAAGCTCAAACGGGTAAACAAAGGATGACACAATGTTTGGATAGAAGAACAAAATGCCTTCATCATGTCAATATTCAAAAATACAAGTACTAAAGATGCAATAAAATCAACAAAGGATCAAATATCATACATAATTTCTTTTGACCGCATCAACATTGATATCCATTTGTACCATTTTGCCTTCAATATCTGTCAAATATAAGGCTCCAATGGGCAACACTTTCTTCACAACGAAAGGACCTTGCCAGTTAGGGGAGAACTTGCCTTTCGCTTCAACCTGGTGAGGAAGGATAGGTCTCAATACCAACTGACCAACTTCAAAATTTCTGGGACGGACCTTTTTGTTATACGCTCGAGCCATCCTACTCTGATACAACTGGCCATGATACACAGACGTTAGCCTTTTTTTCCTTAATCAAACTCAAATGTTCCAGTCGGGTTTTTACCCATTCGTCATCATCAATCTCTGATTCTACAATGACTCGAAGAGAGGGAATTTCAACTTCTGCAGGGATGACTGCTTCTGTCCCAAACACTAACAAATATGTAGTTGCTCCTATTGAAGTGCGAACAATGGTGCGATAACCTAGCAATGCAAACGGAAACTTTTCATGCCACTGTATAGACCCTTGTATCATTTTTTGCAGTATTTTTTTTATATTCTTATTGGCGGCTTCTACAGCACCATTGGCCTTTGGGCAATATGGGGTAGAACTTTGATGTGCGATCTTAAACGGTTGACATACTTCTTGCATCAAATGACTATTGAGATTGGCAGCATTGTCTGTAATGATCATCTTACGAATTCTAAAACTACAAATGATATTGGCATGAACAGAATTTACCATAGCCTTCTTTGTCACTGACTTGAAAGTTACTGCTTCTACCCACTTTGTGAAGTAGTCAATGGCTACCAAAATGAATCTATGCCCATTTAATGCCTTTGGCTCAATCGGTCCAATCACATCCATTCCCCAAGCCACGAACGGCCATGGAGCGGCCATTGCATGCAAATCAACAGGAGGAGAACGTATCAGATCACCGTGTACCTGACATTGATGACACTTTCAAAAAATTGAATAGAATCCCTTTCCATAGTAAGCCAGTAATAACCTGCTCGAAGAATCTTCATTGATAAGACATGACCGTTCATGTGTGACCCGCATACTCTAGAGTGTATTTCTACCATGATTATCGAGGCTTCTCTCACATCTACATACCTCAAAAGTCCCAGATCTGGGGTTCTCTTATCAAGATTCCCTCACTTAAGAAAAATCCATTAGCCAAACGCCTAATAGTCCTCTTTTGATCGTTGGTGGCATATGCTGGGTATTCTCTTGACTGAATATGCCAGTTGATATCCAAGAACCAAGGTTTTCCATCGATCTCTTCCTCAATCGTATTACAGTAAGCATGCTGATCACGACTCTGTATATGTACTGGATCAATGTAGGCTTTATCAGAATGTTGGAGCATTGAAGACAGAGTGTTTAAAGCATCAGCAATTTCATTATGAATCCTTGAAATATGCCTAAATTTTACTAAAACAAATCGTTGACATAGCTTCTGCAAGCATTGTCGATACAGGATGGGCTTCAAATCTCGCGTCTCCTAATCGCCTTGAATTTGATGGACGAGCAAATCCAAATCTCCCAATACCAATAATTCTTGGACTCTCATATCAACAGCTAACCTCAAACCAAGAATACAGGCTTCATACTCTGCCATATTATTAGTACAGAAAATCAAAGTTGTGCTGTTACCGGAAAATATTGTCCCGATTCAGAGATAAGAACCGCACCTATTCCAACTCCTTTCATATTGACAGCTCCATCAAAGAATTACCTCCAACCTGGATCAACATCTATAACGACTTCATCGACACACAACACTTATTCGTCCGAAAAATATATCTTTAATGGCTTGTACTCTTCATCAATGGGATTCTCAGCAAGATGATCTACCAAGGCTTGGGCTTTCATGGCGGTTCGAGTCATATATACAATGTCGAACTCGATAATCAATATTTTCCACTTTGCCAATTGACCCGTTGGCATAGGCTTCTGAAAGATATACTTCAAAGGATCCATGCGGGATATGAGATAAGTAGTATAAGATGAGAGATAATGCTTCAACTTCTATACTACCCAAGTTAGGGCACAACACGTCCTTTCAAGAAGAGTATACCTGGCCTCATAAGTGGTGAACTTCTTGCTAAGATAATAAATAGCCTGCTCCTTTTTGCCCGTGACATCATGTTGACCCAGGACACAACTAAAATAATTGTCCATGACTGATAAATATAAGATCAAAGGCCTACCAGGCTCCGGGGGTACTAGCACGGGCGAATTTGACAAATATCTTTTGATTCGATCGAACGCTTCCTGACATTCTTCAGTCCATTTTACCACAACAATCTTTTTCAGCAACTTGAATATGGGCTCACAAGTGGTCGTAAGTTGAGAAATAAACCTGCTAATGTAGTTCAGTCTACCAAGCAAACTCATCATCTCCGTTCTATTCTTAGGCGGGGGCAAATCCTGAATGACTTTGATTTTTGAGGGATCCAATTCAATTCCCCGACGGCTGACTACAAACCCCAACAGCTTTCCAGATGGAACTCCAAATACACATTTTGATGGGTTGAGTTTGAGATTATACCTGCGAAGCCTTTTAAAGAACTTTCTTAAATCTTTTACATGGTCGGCCTGACGTTTTGACTTAATAATCACATTATCCACGTAAACCTCAATCTCCTTATGAATCATGTCATGAAATATAGTGGTCATGGCTCTCATGTATGTTTCTCCAGTATTCTTCAAATCGAACAGCATCACTCGATAACAATAAGTCCCCCATGGTGTGATAAAAGATGTCTTCTCCGGGTCTTCATCATCTATAATGATCTGGTGATATCCGGTACAGCAATCCACAAAAGAGGCAACCTCATGTTTAGCACAGTTGTCTAATAAAATGTGGATGTTGGGAAGTGGAAAATAATCTTTCGGACATGCTCTGTTCAAATCACGGTAATCAACACATACTTAAATTTTGCTATCTTTCTTTGGTATGGGAATAACATTGGATAACCACATGGTATAGCGAGCTACTCGAATTACTTTGGCTTCAAGTTGTTTCATGATTTCCTCTTTAATTTTAATACTTACATCCATTTTAAACTTTCTCAACCTCTATTTGACAGGAGGGAATGTGGGATCAGTTGGCAATTTGTGAGCCACTAATTCAGTGCTTAAACCAGGCATATCATCATAAGACCATGCAAAAACATCCTTATAGTCAATTAATGCTTGAATCATTCCATCTTTTAGCTGTGGCAAAGCAAGTACACTGATTTTAGTTTCTCTAACATCTTCTTGATCCCCTAGATTTATCGGCTCAGTCTCATTCAAATTAGGATTCCGTTTGTCTTCAAACTATTCCAACTCTTTGCTTATTTCTTCTAGTGTTTCTTCTTCATCATATTCCCCATCCTGCTTCATTACATCTTGATTAGTTTGGATTTTAAGGTCAGGATGAAAATTCCGCATGCATGTCATGTCATTAGAATCAGCATAAAGAGAACTGTGTAAGAAAAGAAAAACAAAATATTAGACACGAAACAAAAAGGGACATTGCATCTCATTAAATAAATAAAAAGATAGAAGGGTTTAAACATAGATTCCAATATAACATAAACAAACTAAAATCCGAATTACAACCCTGAAATAACTCGAATAATCAGAAAGAAAAACAAAGTAAACTACCAAAACTCCCTCCTAACGGGGAGAGGAGTGACTTCCCAATTATCGAGCCGGACAGCTGGACCTATGAATTGCACGTCTGCCATACTGGTACCTTCTCCTACTTCGACCATATCAACTTCAATAAAAAGGTTCTGGAAGTCCTCAACCAATTTAACTTCAAATTCCACATGCTTCGTAACACCGCTCTTAACAAATAAATCACTAAGTAGTGGCATTGGGCGAGGGAGCGACCATGTTTCCTTTTTTCTTCCCTTGGCTTTCTTCAGATCTTCAGCCGTAGGCTCAAATCACAGACCAAACGTGCCCACTTTCTCACTTGGACATATGGGATGAACTATACCGTGCAAAGACGCTCCCAAACCCTTTCCTGGCTCAAATCCGTTTTTCCAAAGTTTACTTACCATCATGATAGAAGCAGAAGACAATTGTGGTCCCGGTATAACCTGTCATTCAAGGATACGATTCACTGGCACTATATCAAAAATTTGATATACGAATGTCTCCTCTACGTTATTTGCTTCAATAAGAGACAAGGGAGAATCTTTATAGGCGGACAAATCTCCTTCACCATGAATAACTACTTCTTGCCTATCATGCTCAAACTTAATCATTTGGTGCAGTGTAGATGCAACTGCCTTGGCCTTGTAGATCCACGACCTTCCCAACAACAGATTGTAAGAGAATTCTACATTCAATACTTGAAACTCTATGGCAAACTCAACAGGCCCTATGGTCAACATTAGTTCTATTTCGCCAATGGAATTTGATTTTGCACCATCGAAAGCCCTAACACATACATTGTTTGGCCTGATCCTGTCAGCACCAATATTCAACTTTTGCAAAGTAGAAATAGGGCAAATATTTTAACCTGAACCTCCATCAATCATAACATGAGTGATGTAGAAATCTTCACACTTCACTGTAATGTAAAGGCCCCGATTATACCCTGTACCTTCAACAGGCAATTCATCGTTAGAAAAGCTTATCCGATTGACCTTAAAGATTTTTCTAACTATTTTATCAAGTTGGTTGATTGTAATCTCCCTAGGAACTTATGTTGCATTTAATACCTTCAGTAAAACATCACGATACTCCTTGGAGTGCAACAACAAAGATAAAAGGGAAATTTGAGCAGTGGTTTTCTTCAACTGGTCCAATATTGAATACTCTGGCAATTTTATCTTTTTAAAAAATTCTTCGGATTCTTCTTCAGTGATAGGCCTTTTGATAGATGACGGTCCACTCACCGTTGGCTTGGACTTTCTTAAGCTTTCAGGCACGAAGCATCTTCCTGACCTAGTCAAACCCCCTACCTCATCTACATCTTCCACAACTTCTTTCCCGTGATAGGTCATCACAGTCCACCTATAATTCTAGGGAATCCTTTTCGTATCAACTATCGGAGGTTGGGTTACCGTTTTGAGGACAATAGGCGCTGCCAGTGCTTTTTTCATCGTCAAGATGGGCTGACTCAGAGCTCCTACCACTGTCAACTTAGGTTTATTCTGACTTAAATCAACATACCTTCTGGCACCTTGTACTGTGATCAGGGGTTTCTTTATGTTTTTTTGGGTTTTATCTTCTCTCATTCTTTTCCGGTTCAATGACAATGCTTTCAAAGACTCCGCTGCATTCACCGATTTCTCCTCAATGGTCTGTATCTTGACAATAGTCTTATAACCTCTCGAAGTCTCTTTCCCACCATATATCAATTCTAATATATTAGCTCAGCATAGGTTAGCAGCGGATTCTGGTTAATGTTTGGACCCTCCGGGGCCTGGACCAGCATCTAATTTGTGTCAATTAAATCTTGGATATCTCTCTTTAAATGCCAGCATTTCTCGATAACATGGCCTGGCATATCAAAATAGTACGCACACCTTAAAGAATAATCGAGATTCTTCGGCGGTGGATTTGAAAGCCTTCCTTGAATTGGGCTTAAAACCTTCAACTTTCTCAACCTATCAAACAAGCTAGCATATAACTCTCCAGGAGGTGTGAATTGATTTTTGACCGCCTTCTCATTCTTATACTCGGGCCTAGGCTGAAAGGTGAGTTTGGAGGGGTTTTGGTAATTTGTTGGAGCAAATGAGCGATTTTGTGGAGCTTGCGCGTGTCACTACGGGTAAGGGGTTTAGGCATATGGTTGCGCACTATATACTGGGTACGGGGGTGGTGAAATAGAATATAAAGGGTTTTGTGGAGGGTAGTAATGGTGGGGAGGAATATATGTAGCTTGGGCGTAGACTTGGGCTTGGGATTGGGGATAGGGGCGAGGTGGTCTTTTAGGATAGAAATGGGTTCCAGCTACGACAGTCGCCACGTCCTCTTTCTTCTTTTTACCTCCAAATGCGCCATATCCACCTTGAATCGCTTGTGTGGTGGCTTTTAATGCGGAAAAACTCACTATTCTGCCGGTCATAATTCCGTCCTCTATCATCTCTCCCATTTTGAGGACTTTCATAAAAGATTTTCCCATCGCCGAAAGTAAATGCTGAAAATAGGTCTCATCCTGCGCCTGAATGAAAACTTCTACCAACTTACTTTCTTTCATTGGAAGCTTTACCCTGGCGGCTTGTTCCCGCCACCTTATCGCGTATTCCCTAAAACCTTCAATGCTCTTTTTCTTTATGTTGACCAAGGATTTTTCGTCCAAAATTAGGTCGATGTTATACTGAAAATATTGAACAAATTCAGAAGCCAAATCATCCCAGTTGTTCCATTTATCGATATCTCGATCGTAAACCATTCTGAGGCCAAATCAGAAAGACTCTCGCCAAAGAAGGCCATGAGCAGTTCTTCCTTTCCTCCTGCAGCCCTCAACTGGTTGCAATAACGTCTTAAGTGTGCCACGGGATCACCGTGTCCTACATACTTCTCGAACTTAGGCATCTTAAAACCAGGGGGAAGGTTGATGTCTGGGAACATGCAAAGATCTTTATAGGAAACACTCCTATAATCTCCGATTCCTTGCAAATTCCTCATAGCTTGTTCTAAACTTTTCAATTTCCAGGCTATAATATCTTGTTACTCCGTTGCGACAGGTTTCTCTGTATCAAATGGAAATGCAAGCGGCTGAGTGTACCTATACGGTTCATTCATTTCCAAAGTAGACTATAGGGCGTAATACTGACTAACTGAAACCTTCATTACTGGATCACTAGCAGACCTAGGAAGCCTCATTGTAGGACGCACAACATATATGGGAGTTTCATGTGATGGCGGAGCCATGAATACCGGTGTAATCGGTGGCGCTTACTGAGCAGCGGGTCTTGATTGAGGAGCTGCCAAGGGCACACCAAAACTGCCAGGATAATAATGTCGGAGTGAATCCTGGCACATGCTCAGGTGACTCAGTAGGAGCAGAGAATTGCGCCTGAGAGAGCGGTGGGCAATTAGAGATATTTTTGAGACCTTCAGGGAGCGGAGGAGGAGGAATTTCGCAGGCTCATTCCAGGTGTAAATCTATCAATTGTTGCCTGAGCCTTACTACCTCATCATTGTGTTCTGAACTTTCTTCCCTGTGATCCTGATCTGGGTCAATGAGCGAATTTTCAATCTCCCTGCTAGCCATGGCGAGCTTTGCTTTGGATATAGTGAAGTATAGGTGACTAGCCAGAGTTCTGCAAACCTACCATTGTTATCTGAAAGAACATGCTCATCAAAGACGACACCCGTTAGGATTAGGGCACACAACAAGCATGGGAATCACATTGGTAAAATTGTCATAAATTCATGTTCATTTCTACCAACTTTTGAGGGTAGCAAGGTCATTTTAACATCATCCCAATTTTTATCTACACTTATTTTTATCTACACCTATTATTATTATTATTATTATTTTTCTTTTCCATCTCTGTTCTTTTCTTTTCTCTCGTTATCTACCTTTATTTTATCATTCTTTATGGCTTTTGTTTTTCTTTAATAGAGGAAAAATAATGAAAACAACGAAACAAAATGATTAGATCGAACCCAAAAGTAGGTTGCCTACGTATCATGTTGTACATGAATCAGATCTTGCGTAGTTCGGGCAGTTTTGCCAAAATGGCCAATTAAACTTTTTCCTTTCTTTTTTCTTTTATTGAAACTTTAAAAAGAGAAGAACATAACAAATTGTCAAAAGAATAGACTCTTTTTTGCATTTTTCACGTTTAAAATTCCTATACAAATGAAACCTATGATTACCAAAGAAAAAATCTTTTTGGATTTTCAATTTTGAAATTCATATGAAAATGAAAGAAAAATCTTTTGTAGTTTTGTTTTAAAGATGTATATGAAACACCTACTCTAATAAAGAGTGAAGAATTTTTTTTGGATTTTTGAAATAAGATCAACCAAAAATGAAACCTACGACTATTGAGAAAATTTTTTTTTTTTTTACTTTTTTTTCAAGATATGTATGAAACACCTACTCTAATAAAAAGCGAAGAAAATCTTTTTTTTTTTTGAATTTTTTAAATAAGATCCCTGAACCAACAATAGGCTGCCTACTTATCTCACTCCCGAAAGAAGAGAATCAATGGTGTGTAGTTCGTTCAGATTGGACAATTAACGATTAGGTAATAAATTGACCCTAACTTAAGAGACACTACTAAAAACAAACGAAGAAAAAAAAAACTTTTGAATTTTCAGCTAGACACTGACACCACCAATTATGAAGAAAAATCTTTTTGGTATTTTTGTTTTTGATAAATAAGTAGAAAATGCCAACAAAATGCCTTTTTTTTTTCTTTTTTTCTTTTTTCTTTTTTTTTGAATTTATGGTATTTCGAGAAGACAAATGTAAAACGTAAAAAAAATCTTTTTGAGTTTTTGGATTGTGAAGAACAAAAACCATAAAAAATTCTAAAATAAACTACGACATTCCTCTTCTTTTTTTTTCTTCACTCTTTTCGACTCACTTTTTTTTATATTTTTATTTTTCATTTTTTTCTACGCACCTTACTCCTAACAAAATTTTTTTTTTAAATCAGTCTGTCAAATGACCACGCTACCCTTAAAGATGAAACAGTTAGCACGTAGAGATGCTTTAGAGGTGAGTCTCCTACAGAGGGCCATGTGGGTCCCACTAGGTCTCAGTATGATGCACATAAGCATGACCCTAAGGCTGACCTACGTTGTGGTTCACTAACAAGGCTGTTCGGGGGAGCGTATGGTCGATAGTGGCTGTTTTGCTTTCCACCTACTCCATAACACCGACAGCTCCCCCCTAAAATAAGGGTGACTCAACTAGAGGTTGTGTACAACACGTGTACTACGGACTTGTTGCAGAAAGAAGGCGAGGGGGTACGACTCCATTAATAGCTCGAATTCTGAAAACTTGTCATTGAATCCACAGCAGAGTCGCCAGAAGCTGTCGCACCCCCCTTTTTAAACGTACTCCAAAAATTCAATGTTTTATTAAGGGTTGAAAAGGGTTTTAATTATTAATATGTGACAAAAGATGAAAATTTATTTCGAAAAATGATTATTTTTTTAACAATCAAAACTCAGAGTCGCCACTTGACAATTCGGTGTGTCAAGTCACCTTTGGAAAATCCTTTTCAAAACCATTTGACTCTTAAACTGGTTTGAGAACAGAGATTTCGGTTTAGGAATTCTGTTGACCGAGGGGAAGGTGTTAGGCACCCCTCGATCCCGTGGTTCAACCACGATCGCTTGGGTAAAGTGTATCAACTATTTTGGCATTACGCAATGTATAAACCACACAGAGCACGCAAAATAATCAGACAATAACAAAACAAAACAACAATGTAAAGTCCAGTCCAATTATTACAACCCGAAATAAAAATACTGAAATAACCTACACTAGTCTTAAACCATGCTTTACCCGATGCGTCAGGCCTTGATCACGAGCATCCTTAGCGTACAAAATTCTTCGGGGCATTCCCCGGTGAGTAAATACAAATTACTTCGGGGCATTCCCCGGTTAAATAAATACACTTTTCAAATACGATAAACAAAACATTCAACAAATATTCAAATCATTCCAACACTCCACCAATCCTAAACTTGTCTACCCGAACTTACTGTTTGCCTACCCGCTCGACGACATATCGCATTCAACATCAACAATGTATCAAGAATATCATAATATTCACTTTTATCAATTTTCTATTTCCGTCCCCAAATTTATTTCAAACAACATGATTAAATAAGTCTCAATCAAATCAACCACGGTAATCGATATTTCTCCAACATAATATCGAAACCTATCACCACATCACAATCATCAGAAAAACACAAACAACGAAGATTCAAACCAAACACACAACAAATAAATCTTCCACACCCACAACATAAAAAAAAAGTCAAGATAAAATAAAGATCGATAGCGAAATGGACCTCAGTGATGATTTTATTCCAAATATCAGTCGACCAAGAACAAGAATCCATGTATTCGGAACCTCAACTCAAACCTCCAGCTCTGGTATGCATCCCTTTTACCATCTTTCAATGACCCCAAGATAAAATAACTCCGAACAGACAATACACAAACAAAAATCCGCCCAGAGCAGTGAACCAACAAATATCCAAATTTTACAAGAAAACCAAGAAAAAGATGTATGGCCAGAACTCCAGAATTCAGACGGCGGCAAAACTGATGGAAGAGGGTCGGAATTCGGTGACAGCGAGTGTTTTTTCGGTGAACAGCTCAACGGAAATGTTAACCCCAACTTCTCTCTCGTAGCTTTCTCTCCCTCTCGCAGCTCTCTCTTTCTGTCTCGCAGCTCTCTCTCGCACTCAAATCTCTCTTTTTCCAATCTTGCTATTTTCTCGGTGCCGGAGCTCCGGCGAGCTCGACGGTGTTAAGAGACAACGAAAAATAGTTTAGATTTCGGCGAAGGTAACCTTTTCCGATGGGATTTCACTGATTCTTATTGTTTCTTCGCCCAAGCCCTCTCAAATCGATCTCTAGTTCTCACCATTTACTCTCAATTTTTTTCTTTTATCTCTCGATTCACTCCCTTCTCTCTCTGTTTCTCCTTCTCTCATCACCCTACTCGCTATTCTTCTTTATCTCTTCTTGAACTCCACTGTACGTGCGTGCGACGGTGAGAGAATGGTTAGTGTATTTGGTGAGGTGGTGGTGTGTGCTTGTTTTTCGTGTAGTTGTGTGTGTTGCGAGGAAGAAAAATGGTGCGAGTGTGTATTGTGATGAACAAGAAGATGAAGTTTTTGTGAGTAAGGTTGAGAAGATGATGCTCAGTGCTCTCTTCTTCTTTTCGTTACTGATCGTCCTTTTTTTTTTGGCTACTGTTAATGCAAAAAAAAAAATATATATATGCTCCCGAGTATGTGTGTAATTATGTATATATATTAAAATGGTGGGGTCCATGGGTAGGGGGTAGGAGGTAGGGTGTGGGGTGATGAGGTGGGGGTAGGGGTAGGGGTAAGGGTAGTGATGTGTTGTCCAAAATTGATAGGAGGGATGGTTAATTTTGTTACAAAAGAATATTTGTAACATGTGTAAAAGAAATTAATATGTTTATATGAGCGTTGATTAAAAAGTGATCACTGAAAAATGTGTGGTTAATTTTGTTAGAAAAGAATATTTGCAAAGAAATTAATATGTTCATCTTTGTGCATAAAGAAGTTTAAAACGCTCATAATAAACCTAATCAACTATTAATACACAATAATAGATAAAGGAAAACAATTCATAAAAAACATTAAACTTTATATCACGATAAGTGAAATATCAAATAATATTCCAACGAACGAAAATACCTCAAAAATTAATAGAAACGAAATCAACTAATCTAGAACTATCAATCTTAAAGATATTAACTAACCTAAAGATTAGATTCCAAATATGTGATCAATAAAATATTGACCAATCATTTCGCTAGTAAATATATTTAATTAAGTCCTCTCTCCAATAGGTGGAAACGGAATTAATGACGACATTGGTGGATGCTTGAATTTCGGCCATAGATGATAAGGAAACTTGTGACGGAAGCCACCAGAAGGCATTGGTGGATGAACAAATGGCCATGGACGTGGATGGAACCACCGATGACGATACCATGGAAACCACCAATCTAGTTCCATATTAGATTCAGTGTCAATTTCATCGAACGAATCAGGATTCTCACTTTCGAAATTCTCACTTGCTAAATATAAGTTAACAAGTAGGAAAATGCAAATAAGAAAGATAACTAGAGAATTTTTCTTGGGCATGGTTAATGATAGTAAAGAATTTTTTTTTTTTTTTTTGCACTCTTTAGATGAAATATGAAAATTGGTGTTGAGAGGATTTTATAGGGATATAAGCAAGAGATTCATTTGGCTTAAGTGAGCTTTGAAGCTTATCAAATATTTGATATATTTTATTCATGTAAATCATATAAGTGAAAGTTGTATTCAAATAGAATTCTTAAAATATCAAAAAGATAACAATGAATATCAATAGAGATATTTTATGAAGATTATAAACGTGATCTCATTTGAAATTTGAAGAGAAATCAAATTCCATAATTGTTTGGGACGTGAAATTGAAAGAATATTTACAAAAATATTATATCAAATATGATATATAGTAAAGAATATCATAATGAATTGTTTATTCTCTTTATGTGTCACTATTGCCAACTTTAATGATAGCAAATAGGACCTACCTTTTCATTTATCACTATTTCACTTGACACAAAATCTAATTTAGACGAAAATAATGAAAATATTGCTCAGACACCCGCAGTAGGAGATGCTAACGTTAGATTTGAATCGGTTAGTCTCCCTCCCCGTCTTTCCAGTGCCCCAAGATCTTGTAAAAGAACTAGTGTTGCATGACAATTTTTTGAACGTACATCAGATATTGAGGTGCAATGCAATATTTGTCAACAAATATATAAGCATTAAAGTGGAGTCAAGCAAGGGGGTACGGGTACGTTAATGAGACATATAGCTGAAGATCACAAAAGAGAGTTAAATATTGCACAAGGTGGTGGGGATGTTGGTGGGCCAACGCAAACTAGAATGGACCGAGTAACCGATCACGTAGCGAAGAAGTATAATAAATTAAGGGACCGGGAAGAAATAGCTAAAATGGTAATTGTGGGTTGTTTGCCTTTTAGTTTTCATTCTTCTAATGTCTTTATTCGTTATATACAAATAATTTTGTAATCCTATGTTTAACGGTATTCCTAGAACTACTTGTCGGTCTGATATTTTTAGACTTCATTCACAATATTATTTTTATTTATCAACATTGTTAAAAAATATTCAATGTAGATTGTCCCAACTTCTGATCTTGGTCATACTGTAAATAAAAATGATTATTAAACCGTTACTTGTCATTAGATGGATGGTAATTTCGTGATGCAAAAACGTATTCTTGCTTTTATATATGATGAAGATCGTAAACATACTAGTAATTTATTGCTAATTCTATTGTTAAAATTGTCGGATATTATGATATCGAAACTAAAATTTTATGTATTGCTTTTGATAATGCTTCTAACAACAAGACTGCTATAAAAAAATTAAAATCTACGCTATCTCCGCCCTTGCCTGAAATTTTTCATATTAAGTGTGCATGTCATATATATAATTTATTTGTAAAAGATGGTCTTGAGTTTTTTGAGCTTTATATTGAAAAAATTCGTCTTGCCGTTGGTTTTATTCAAGGAAATAATCGTAGATCGAGAATTAGAGAATTTAAAGTTAAATGTCAAGAAAATGAACGTACACCGATTTTGATTCCTGAGGAAATTGATACTAGATGGAATTCTACGTATGAATTTTTAAAAAACTTGTTATAAATATAGAATTCCTATTACACTAGCTTTTAACCAACATTGCAGCTCATTTGCTGATTCTGCTGATTGCACGCTACATAATGCTGATTGGGTTGTAATTAATGATCTTGTTAAGTTTTTAGAAAAAATTTATGTAGCTACGGTTGAATTTTTCGGTGCTTATTATCCTGTTGTTTGTCATATTTTGGCATATATAGCCGATATTTCTGGTTTGCTCAAAGAATATAAAAATAAAGAAGGTTATAAAGAAACTGTTGGCGCCATGTTTATGAAATTTTAAAAATATTTTTTTCCGATTCTCCCTATTTACTTGGTTGATTCTATGTTAAATCCGTGCATGAAATATAATAATATGTGCCACTTTAGTACTCTTATTTATACTAACTTATAAATAAATATTAACCATGATTCTGAACAAGTACAACCTGATTTGTGGACGGCTACGGCTGATGCAAAGGATTACATAGAAAAATTATATAATCACTATGCTGATTTATTTGATTTAGCCGTACCTACAAATATCACTCCAACTGTCGCTCCTCATCCTCCCGAGGAGCCATCATCTTCTAAAAGGCCGGCACATAGTGGTTTTTCTGATTCGTTTTATGATTTAAATTGTTGGAACAATATTGATGAGAGAACTTACACATCAACTTATCGGAAAGAGCTAAAATATTATCTTCGGACGGCACCAGAGGATCGCAGACGACGGATCAACACGTTGGATTGGTAAAGGAGTAATGAAACACAATATCCTGTGCTTTCAAGATTAGCTAGAGATATTTTGAATGTTCCAATGCCAACCGTTGCATCAGAGAGCGCCTTTAGCCAGGGATGACAACAGCTTGGAGACAACCGACACTCACTGGGAAGCAATGCAATAAATGTTCTAGTTTGCCTCAGAGATTGGATTAGAACGGAAAGAAGAAACCAAGAAATAGAACCAGAGTCGAGCGACGAGCTGAAACTTGAAGAAATTATGACTTCACAGGAGAACTCAGCAGAATCAAGTCCAATGCATGGTTTTGCCCCCGTTGACTTTGACTATCCTATGCAAGTTCCCGTTAATATTAACATGAATGAGTTGGAAAAAATGATGCATAATTTTTAGATTTTTCACTCATGTAAATTATAAATTTTGGATCATTTTGCAATCAATAAAATTCCGCAAATTCATTCACTCCTTAGTCCTTGCTTTTTATATTTTTTCATTTAACGATTTAAAATTTTAAATTGAATTTATAGTTTTCTACTTTAAATTAAAAACTTACTTCTAATATATTATTAATTTACTACCAAATATTATTAATTTTTTATATTAAGTAGCATATGTTTTGTATATTTGTGCATATATCTTCTATAGAAGTGTATATTTAACATATACATGTGTATATGTTTTATAAATTAGTATATAAGTATATCTATATGTATTGTAATGTATATATAATGTAGTATATTTTATAAGTAGTAGTATATATACATTGAATGGTGCATATACACATGCATATATCTTCTATAGGAGTGTATATTTAACGTATACATGTGTATATGTTTTATAAATTGGATATCTTCTATTGAAGTGTATATTTAACGTATACATGTGTATATATTTTATAAATTAGTATTTAAGTATATCTATATATATTGTAATGTATATATAATGTAGTATATTTTATAAGTAGTAGTATATATACATTGAATGCTGCATATACACGTGTATATATCTTTTATAGAAGTGTATATTTAACGTATACATGTGTATATGTTTTACAAATTGGATATCTTCTATCGAAGTGTATATATTTAACGTATACATGTGTATATATTTTATAAATTAGTATATAATTATATCTCTATATATTTTAATGTATATATATTGTAGTATATTTTATAAGTAGTAGTATATATATACATTGAATGGTGCGTATACACGTGTATATATCTTCTATAGAAGTATATATTTAACGTATACATGTGTATATGTTTTATAAATTAGTATATAAGTATATCTATATATATTTTTATATATATATATTGTAGTATATTTTAAAAGTAGTAGTGTATATACATTGAATGGTGCGTGTACACGTGTATATATCTTCTATAGAAGTGTATATTTAATGTATCCATGTGTATATATTTTATAAATTAGTATATAAGTATATCTATATATATTGTAATGTATATATATTGTAGTATATTTTATAAATAGTAGTATATATACATCGAATAGTGCATATACACATGTATATATCTTCTATAGAAGTGTATATTTAATGTATACATGTGTATATGTTTTATAAATTAGTACAACAACAACAACAACAAACCCAGTGTATTCCTTTATATTTTTGACTGAGTTTGGCCGATTTTTTGACCAGAATTTGGTAGGTTTGACCGGGTTGGGTTAAGTGTGCCGGGTTAGAGTGGATTTTAATTTTTTTACTGTTTGGCCCGGCCCGATCCGACTTGTCTAGCGCCAAAATCGGCCCTCAACCCAGTTAAAATAGAAGGGTTGGTTCCGGGTTAACCCGTTCCGGCCCGTTTGACACCCATAACTACAAGTGAGATTTGAGAACGAGAACAGTATATGATGTATACAACCTTATTCATCCTTAATAAAATCAAACTTATTCAAATTCTTTTTCTCAAACAAATTTCGCTCTTGACAACCTGTCCACTGACGAGTTAGAGTATTATTTCCACATGTGAGGTCGGGGTCGGGGGTACATGTTACTTCAAACAGTGGCGGATCTGTATATAATTCAGGGTTCATCCGAACTCTCTTCGTCGAAAAATTATACTATTTTTACATGATTAAAAATATTTTTATATATATAGTAGATATTAAACCATCAACTAGTCCGTACATGAAAATTCTGGCTCATCACCGACTTCAAATGAACACTATATCCTCTTTAGCATAGATACTAGACAAAGAGAAAAGGGAAAAAGGCAAAGGAAATCAAAGAAGATCACATGTACCATCATCAATCACACCATTTTCACTTTTGCTTAAAAAGAATACGCTTTTTGGAGGAAAGGAACCTTTTGCAAATTCTAACAGGATATTTAATGGCATTTATCGCAAGTTTTCTCAGTGCAGCATTACCAAGATCAATTTCACAAATACTACTGAAAACCTTAAAAGATACTAAAAAGTAATATGGTCTCCATTTATTTTTACCTGTCACGTTTTAATTTCTGAGAAAAAAATTATTTGAATTTTTAGTTGTCAACCTCAATCTATTATTCAGAATTTAACAATGTATGAAAGCAAGTTTATACCTACCTTAATTAACTAAATGGCTTGCATAAGAATTCTGTACTCATTAGCTGGGAAAGCCTTACAAGATAAAGTAATAGTATTATTTTTATTTATTTTTACTTGTCACATTTCGCTTTTTAATAGAGTCAAATTATATGAACTTTTCATTGTCAGACTCAATCTATTATTCAAGATTTAATTTTTATACATTGACAATGTATGAAAGTTAGCAATTTCATGTGACAGCTTTATTTATGGCATTGACTATTCTCTGCTTCGAGTCGTGAGCTTTTTGATAGTCTCTTCCTTCCTAGAAATAGAACTCTAACTATAGCTCTGTATCCTAGTAACTTTCAATCGACGACAACAAGTAAAAATGGATAAGTATAAAAATGATATGAATACTGAACAATTAAATATATATGGACAAAGAAAGTAGAAAGAATCAATATATTTGAGCACAAGGTTACAACTTATAAGCTCTTTCTAATTTTTCTAATGTATTTTTATGAAAAAAAAAATTATTTAGAGATCGTCATATTTATACGTAAGCGGTATATTTTCTTCTAATTAAATTCTAAGAGGTAAGAAATCTCATATTCTTTGGTGTTTATTGTGCTTTCGTTTTTATGACGTTAGTCCTAGCTAGTTTGCTCCATTTTCATTTGGCACAAACATAATGCGAAATTCCTACCATGACATACTCCTTTTAAACCTTTCTCCTAACTAATAAGAACATATAGAGTTACACAGATTGTAACAATTGGAGGAAAAAACTAACCTATTCACACACCTTAATATATATTTGTGTTTTGGTATGTTGGAAAAACTCTTTTACCATCATGTAAAAAGACATAACAATATGAGCTAATTTAGCCCTCAAAAGCATGCCAATTGCCAATATATATGTAATAATATATAGAAAGAGGAAAGCAATTCATATAAGCAAAATTTAAATGTTATTTCGCGATAAGCGTGATCAAGCAATGTTATTCCTAATAACAGAAACTACGAGGAAATTATTAAAAGATAAATTACTCTAGTACTAAGAATCCTAAAATAATATTAATTAACGATCACAAATATGAGATCAATAAGATATTGGTCAATCACTTCATTAATAAAAACTCTTAATTCTTCTCTCCTTTTCCTTTAGATGGCTTAGGTGGATGCATAAATGGTCATGGATGATAAGGAAACTTGTAACGAAAACCACCGGCAGGCTTGGGAGGATGCACGAATGGCCAATGAGTAAACTTGTGATGGAAACCACCAGCAGGCTTTGGTGGATGAGCAAATAGCCATGGACGTGGATGGAACCATACCATGGAAAATACCAATCTAATTCCATATTAGTTTCTGCAGTATCAATTTCATTAATTTCTGTAGTATCAATTTCATCATTTAAAAATAAATCAGTATCAATTTCATCATTTGAGATCATCATTTGAGAATGAATGAGGATTTTCCGTTGCTAAACATAAGTTGGCAAGTAAGAAAATACAAACGACAAAAGAAACAAGAGAATTTTTCTTGGCCATGTTACTAGTAATAAAGAAATAATTTTCTTTTTGCACTCTTAAGATGAATATTAAGGTTGGTGTAGTGGAGATTTTATAGGGTTGCCAAGCAAGAGATTCATTTCACTTGGTAGAGTTTTTAAGTTCATCAATTATTTGATTTTCTTTATTCATGTTAATCATAAGTGAAATTTGTGTACAAACAGAATTCTTTAATATTAAAATAAGTGTAACAATCAAGAAGAGATAACAATGAATGAGTAGAGCTTTTAAACCCAACTCAAAATAAATAAGTGTAACGATCAAGAAGAGATAACAATGAATATCAGTAGAGATTTTTAATAGATAAACATGATCTAATTTAAATTTTCAGAAATCAAATAATTGTTTGGGAAGTGAAATTGGTAGAATATTTTGGGGGTAACAACTCAATTACTTATATAATAGAATATTACGTATACACAAATATTCTAATTGGTAATTCACTAATAAGCTTGTGGGGTGGGAGTGGGGTTTGGGATGGATTTGACTATTTTTTCATTAAAATATAATGCAACATTGTTGACAACAATAATTTCACTGCAATCTAATAGCTAGAATCTAAGCAAGGTAGAGTGTAAAATTAGTGTATGAGTCTATTCTCTTCAAATTTTACTTTGGAACTGCATCGAGATTGTAATCAAAGTTATTCATATGAAAATCTAAAAATTATTAAGTCTATACATGCCAAATATGTCCGGTTTGTCTCGAGGAAAATAGCACGATTTGAAATTAATTATCAAAGTATCTTGTATTTGACATGTAGAGAATTTATTTTCGATAGATACACAATTTTATTTTTTTAAAAAGTATTTTCACCTTTGTCCATCTATTTTTATCAAGGTCCACATGTGGGGTCGGAGGGCTAAACTATACGGTACCACATGGAGACAGAGAGATATGTTATCGAAAGATCCTCGACTTAGCTAATGTATATGGTTACTTCAAATCTATATCCTCTTTAGCACAAAAACAAGACAAAGAGGAAAGGGAAAAAGGCAAAGGAAATGAAAGAAGATCATGTACCATCATCAATCACACCATTTTCACTTTTGCTAAGGCTAACAGGGTATTTAATGGCATTTATCTCTGAGTTTTCTCAATACAGCATTACCAAGATCAATGTTACAAATATCTGAAAGCCTTACAAGATAACGTAATATCGTCTCTTTTTACTTTTACAAGTCATGTTTCAATTTCTTTGAGACAAATTATTTGAATTTTTCGTTGTCATCTTCAATCTATTATTCAGAATTTAATTTCATACATTGACAATGTATGAAAGCAACTTTATACCTACCTTAATTATTCATTAGATAGGCCGCGCATACCTAGGGCGAACAATCATTGTTTATGAAATTGACTACCCTCTGCTTCGAGCGAAGCTGAGAGTAAGCTTCCAATAGTCTCTTACTTCCTCTTAACTGTCAAACCCTTTGGGTCTCCTTACTCGAGATAGCTCGACAACAAGTAAAAATAAATAAATAAATAAATAAATAAAAATGATATGAATATCGAACAAGTAAATATAAACGAAGAAATTACAAAGAATCTTTTTTTTTTTAATGTGTGACTTGCCAGCTTTGATAATACTTAGCAAGTAGGTCCTCGTATCATTATTATTTTGAGCTGTTCATTTTGACCAAAAGGTTATAACTTAAAAGCTCTTTCTATTTCTTATATATGTAATTTTTACGAGAAATTTTTATTTAAAGATCATTATATTTATACATATATAAGTGATCTGAAAATCTCATGTCCTTTGATGTTTATTATGTTTTAGTTTTGTTAACGGATCACTATATAGTAAAAATATTATACTATAATTCTATTTAATGATGAATTATATATAAGAAAACTTTTTCTCAAAAATTCCTCAAAACATTCTTAGATACGTTTTCTTTCAGAAAATCTTTTTCATTCACGAACAATAAATAAAAGATAAATTTCAATAACTAATCACTAATGCATGTTTGTCTCTTATGAAATTTTGATGTTATTAGTACAAGTTTGCTCCTATTTCATTTGGCACAAACATAATGTGAAATTCCTATCATGACTTACTCCTTTTTTAGCAAAGAAAATTCTCAACATCCTTTCTCCTTACTAACAAGAACAGTTTACATAAATTCTAATAATTTGAGGAAAAAATTATCCTATTCATAGACCTTAAATATTTATATTTTTTGGCATGTTAGAAAAACTCTTTTAGTCAAACATAATAATACGAGCAAATTTAGCCCCCCAAAACATGATAATATGTAATAATATATAAAAACAGGAAAGCAATTCATATAAATAAAATTCAAATTTTATTTCATGATAATCGGAATCAAGCAATATTATTCCTAATAACAAAAACTACGAGGAAATTATTAAAACCTAAATTAAGTAATCTACTATGATCAATAAGATATTGATCCACCAATTCATTAATGAAAACTCTTAATTCTTCTCTCCTTTTCCTTTAGACGGCTTAGGTGGATGCATGAATGGCCATGGATGATAAGGAAATTTATGAAAACCACCGGCAGGCTTGGGAGGATGCACGAATGGCCAATGAGGAAACTTGTGACGGAAACCACCTGCAGGCTTTGGTGGATGAGCAAATAGCCATGGACGTGGATGGAAGCATCGGTGACCACGCCATGGAAAATACCAATCTAATTCCATATTACTTTCTGCAGTATTAATTTCATCATTCGAGAATGAATCAGTACCAATTTCATCATTTGAGAATGAATCAACATTCTCACTCGCTAAACATAAGTTAACAAGTAGGAAAATGCAAATGACAAAGAAAACAAGAGAATTTTTCTTGGCCATGGTTACTAATAAAGAATAATTTCTTTTTTTGCACTCTTAAGATGAATATTAAGGTTGGTGTAGTGGGGATTTTATAGGGTTTTCAAGCAAGAGATTCATTTGGTTTGGGAGAGTTTTTAAGTTTATCAACTATTTGATTTTCTTTTATTCATGTTAATCACAAGTGAAATTTGTGTTCAAATGGAATTCTTAAATCTTAAAATAAGTGTAACAATCAAGAAGAGATAACAATGAATGTCAGTAGAGATTTTTAATACATGAATATAAACATGATCTAATTTAAATTTTCAGCAATCAAATAGTTGTTTGGGACGCGAAATTGATAGAATATTTTGGGGTAACAATTGGTATAATAGAATATTACGTATACACAAATATTGTAATTGGTAATTGACTAATAAGCTTGTGTGGTGTGTGTTTGTGTTACTTTATAACATATGCATATCTTTCTTTTCTCCAACAAAATTCACTCAGTCATTTTAGACTCAATCCCATTCTAGAATCAAGTGTGTTAGAAATATTGAGGCAAGTTGGGTTACACTTTTTGGATTTTTTTTATTGGAGATTTAACGTGGTTTTTTCGATATATATAGAGATACATAATTTCACAACTTAATTTTAGCGTTTATTTTATATTACCGCGTATTTTATCTATGTGGTAATTTTTTCACAAGAAAAATAAATAAAGAAATAACCACCTCATCTTTCACTTATTTATTTATTCTTGTTTTTATTCAAATAAAAAATCTTAATTAATTTTATCTTATTTTAAAGATTTCAACAATCCACCCAATCAAAAATAGACACCTAACCCTTACCCTCCCATTAAAAATGGACACATCAACCCCCCCCACTATCCCACCCCCTACGCATATACCCCTAGGCCCCACCCCAATTCACGTGGATCTTTTTTTTTTTCCGCATTAGAATGGACACTACAAGGGATAGGGACAAATTGCCCTATAGGCACCTCATTAAATCACGGGCCCATCACTAACAAATTCACATCATCATATATGCATACACAGCAATACATATAGAGGGGACCACGAAGGTTTTCTTTCTGGTGAACAATATATATATATATGTATTCCACACACAGAAGCGGGGGCTTGGTCATTGGGAAATAGACATAGAGAGAGGCATACGGTAAGCAGAGAGGAGACTCATTTTTTTCATTTGTTTCTTCTTCACCTTCAATTCACTGAAACATTCACATACATAGACCAAAAATCTAGGACAACAGCAGCAACCCCGTAATCCATTGAAAACTCAACTTAAACCATTTCTACTGCTGAAAATCAGGATCGGATTGTTAAATTAGTTTGAAATCGACCTGTTTTGGGTTGATTCCAGACATTTTTGAGTTCGATTTTGGTCTGTTTGGGTTTGATTTAGGTTTGTTCGAGTCAATTTTGGTCTGTTTGGGTTAGTCTCGTTTTGCTCGGTGGTTTGTGTTGAATATTCTCAGTTGTTTTCGTGGATTTGGTATGTGAGTCGGACTACGAGTTCGAGTTTTGTATTGAGTTGATTCGTCGTTGTTGAGATTTTTGGTCCAGTTTTGAATCCGTTTTTGTGATTAGTTTTGTATACGGGTCGGGTCCATTCTGTTGCTTTCCGTTTGATTCTTCGGTCTTCCTATTGTTTTGAGATTCCTAGTTCTGTCCGTCTCTGTCAATTCATTGAGGTCAGTAGCAGGTTTCTAATTTTGGGATACCAAGTTTGGAGTTGGTTCGTCGTGAAGGTGCTATTCGGGCTTTTGGATCTGGTTTTTATAAAATATTATTATCAATGGAAGTCTATATTCAGAAAGTCCAATCCTATCCTTGCTCCCTTTAATTTTATGCAATCATGAATATTGGATCTTGATTGTGTGTTGGCTGATTATGATTGTTTGATGTTGTTGATGCTTGATGATTCAATTTCAGTGATATGAGAACGAATTGGAGTAATGGTGATGGTGTAATTGATAAAAACGAAGTTAGCGGGGTGGAATTGACAACTTGATAAAATGGTTAAATTAAATTAATTTGGGTTTATTTTGTTTTGTTTAATTCGGAATAAACGAATATGGTATGAACTGTGATAGATTTATGTCATGTTAAAATGAATAAGTAATATAGGTTCGGGTAGGCAAAATTTAGAAATGATATTTTGGTTGAATGTTGGAATATACGTGTGAATTTTTCTTTCTAGTTTATCGTATTTAATTTAAATATATTCATTTAGCCGGGAAACGTCCCGAGATACATTGTATTTATTCATCGGAGAATGCCCCGACGTACTATGTTAGCGGAAGACGATCGTGATGAAGGCCCGAGGCCCAAGGCTCGACGTACTATGTTAGTTAGGATTAGTGTAGGTTAGATAGGATTTATTCTCACATTTTTTATTTATTTTTGGACTGAACACTATACTTTGGATTTATTTTGTTTCGTGTGTTTGGGTGTTTGTTTATGTATTTTATGTGGTTTATACGTTCTTAATGCCAAAAATTAGCCGATATGCTCCATCAAGTGATCGTGGTCGAACCACGGGATCGAGGGGTGCTTAACACCTTCCCCTCGATCAACAAAATTTCTTATTCGGAATCTCTGTTCGCAAACTAGTTTCAAAGAGTCAATCGGGTTTGAAAAGGATCTTTAAAGGTGACTTGGCACACCGGATTATGTCAAGTGACGACTCTGAATAAAAACGTAAATAATCCTTTTTCGAAACAAGAATCATCTTTTGTCACTCAATAAATAAAACTCTTTCGAAATCATAAAATAAATCTTTTGGTCGAAAAGGGGTGTGACAATATAAAAATTGTTTCTAAAAGAAATTTGGACCTTATAGTAAAACGTTATAGTAAACTGACTTTAACCAACAAAAGTTGTGGTGGAATGATAGATACTACTCCTCTATTCTTAATCAAAGGTCATAGATCCGAGCCTTGAATATGGAGTCGCCTTTGATAGAAAGTGTCTTTGATAGGAAGTGTTTTGCACTCATAATGGGAATTTCTGACGCGTATTCTGATTAGCCGGACTCCTATATAGGTACCATTAAATATTTTAGCCAAAAGAGTCATATTTTATAACTAAAAAATTACTACTAGTGAGTAGTGACATGCATATGCATTCTCAAACGGAAAAATTATAGAAAAATACACTTATCGAACATACATTTCATATGGGTAGCCCAAAACTTACATTGCATTTCATGGTTTAAATTCAATTTTAGCCCAAATCTGTAAAGTAACATTTTTATCGGTTATATGGGGAAGAATGCTTCTTCCATTCAAAGCTAAGTCTTCTTC
Source organism: Capsicum baccatum var. pendulum (assembly GCA_030864225.1). Classification (NCBI taxonomy): domain Eukaryota; kingdom Viridiplantae; phylum Streptophyta; class Magnoliopsida; order Solanales; family Solanaceae; genus Capsicum; species Capsicum baccatum. The sequence continues at coordinate 141,586,217 of CM061558.1, forward strand.
TTCGACGATTTTGAGCTTCAAATTCCCTCGAAAAAAACTTCATACAATTTTTTACTCAACTCAAAAAATATACAATGCGGATCAAAACAATTGGTGAATAATTCAACATAGTTTAGAAATTTTTTCTGCAATTCGAGCTTCAATTTTGAATTTTTTCGTCGCTGTTTCTATGGAGGTTTATCCGATATATCTTTGAGAATGAAACAACGATAACAATTTCACCAATTTTGTTGTCGATTGTATTGTTCCATGGAATTTCACTTTTGAAAATTTAATTGAAGTGATACCGAAGCAGATCAGATCAGTTGACTCTGAATTGAATGTATTGAAAATTAGATTTGTTGAAAGACTGGCTTGACACCAATCGTAATTCACAACGATACAAGTGTTAACGTTCATATTCAATTGAAAAAGCAAAATTTAAATTCTACAAATTACACGCTTTATGTTGCAATAAAGCAGATTGATAATATTTCAATGCCTATGATGTCCACTGGTACAAGAGATAAACATAAACCTGAAGCTGCAGAACAAAAAATTATACATGAGATTGATATGTCTGAAGATAACAATGATTTTGATGAAGATGATTGTGAATTTGTTGAGAAAAAAATCAATTTTGATGTAACTGATAACAAGATTCATAGAGAGGTTGAAGTAGATCAGTGTTATAAAAACAAGGAGGTTCTAATTAGTGTGATGCAGAACTATGCATTGCGAAATAACATACAATTTAGAGCCGAAAGATCAAGTAAAGCAAGGTAATCCGTTATATCCATGTCTCAATTGTATAGATTTCTCATTTGTTGTATATGCGTGTCTCTCAGTATATGCATGTGTATTGGATATGTTTTTTCTTCTTCTTTGTATATAATTGTACGCAGTAGTTGAATGAGGTAACCTGTTAGATCCTTGTATATTGTGTTATATCCATGTGTCAATTGTATAGATGCCTCATTTTGTTGTATATGTGTGTATCTCACAATATATGCATGTGTGTTGGATATATTTTTTTTATTTTTTTTTTGTATATAATTATATTTAGTAGTTGAAGGAAGTAATCTGTTAGATCCTTGCATATTGTGTTATATCCATGTTTCAATTGTATAAATGCTTTATTTTGTTGTATATGTGTGTATCTCACAATATATGCATGTGTGTTGGATATGTTTTTTTTTTTTTTTTTATATAATTGTACTTAGTAGTTGAAGGAGGTAATTTGTTGGATCTTTGTGTATTGTATTATATCCATGTTTCAATTGTATAGATGCCTCATTTGTTGTATAGGTGTCTTAACTTAGTATATACATGTGTGTTGGATATGTTTTTATTTCATTTTGTATATAATTGTATTTACTAATTGAATTTTTATTTCCTATAAGTATGAGTTTTGTGTGGGTGATAGATGTATACGTACTTGATTTTTCAAATCTTCTGCCATATATAAGACTAAAGTATTCAAGGAGAAAAAATTCAACAATGTGCATACATGCCCCTTTGTCGATACATACTTGACACGAAATCAAGCTACATCTAATATGATTATCGGTATAATTGTAGACAAGCTTATCAATCTAAATTTTACATTGCCACCACTGCTATTATAGCTGACATCCAAAAGCAACATGAAATAGAATATAATTGACATACATAAAAGCTTGGAGAGCTAAAGAAAAAAATATTGGATTGGAATTGATAATGGAAAATCATTTGATTCTAATTAATTATAGGCAATTGTCTAGGTACTTATATATGTTAGAGAAATCAAAACTAGAAAGTTATACAAAATTGCAAAAATCAAAAGATGAGAGGTTTCTCTATGCGTTTGTTGCACTCGTCGCTTGCAGTGGCGGAGCCACAGCCAACGAAGGGCGGTCAGATGAACATCCTTCGTCAGAATTTTTTTCTGAATATATAGGTTAAATATAGATATTTATGGTTATATACATGTTGTTGCACACCCTTGATAAGCTAGAGAAATATAATCTAGTGGTCAAGAGTGTGCATTTCCGCATCAACAACCCGGGTTTGAACCTTGGCAGGTGCAGCAATGCTTTATGTTTTTTGTTTTTTAAACAGTTCTTTACCCAAGAAAAAAATATGAACATCCTTAATCAAAAGTCTAGCTCCGCCACTAGTCGCTTGTATTGAAGACCAGAGCCTTCTTATAGTAGCTTACAATAAGATTCAAGATTTCAAGTACCTCTTAAATTATATCCAAAATTATTATGACACATTTAAATTTTATTCGGGTCCTATTACCTTCTAAACTCTTTATTTTTATATTTTTATGCTCTTTTTGCTGACGCACCATGAACCTCATCTGCCGAAGGCTTTAAAAATAATCGATTTGAATAAGTAAAGATATCACATGAAGTAGTAGAATCAGAATTCACATACAAAAGAATAAGATGTGAAATACGTCTTGCATGAGTCTAAAAAGACGTAGGCGAACCTAGCTATGATTGTAGTATGACCCTTAAAATATTCGAAGTTAGGCAAATCAACATGAATTTTAAAAATGGATACTTTTCTAAGAACTATTGATTAGGAGCTCAAATACCAAAAGGAAAAGAAGAAAAATTATATTTGACTATTGAGGCCAAGGTTTAATTCGATGCATTAAATCTCCCGTTATGTGCAGGATCTGAGAAAAAATTGAACCACGAGGAGTTAGTACCTTACATTTTTGTAAGAGACTGGTTCCACTTTATTACTTTCATCGTCTCATTTGACCTGGCTTAGCTTGACATTTTAAAAAGAAAAGAAAGACATTTGAAACTTATTGTCTAAAACAATACTTAAATATTTGTGTTGTCATATTTTAAAGTTATATTGTTTCCAATTAAGGTAAGATTACATTTTTTGAAACATACTAAAAAGATAAAGGTTGCCACATAGGAAATATATAATAAGAAGAAGCAACCAAAATAGACCATAGATTAAGTTTTCAAATGATAAGGTATTATGGATATACACCATTCACCACTTATATATATCCATCTGTCTGTATCCCATCCCACCATATATATATAGTTGCATGGTAATAAGCTTAACCTTGAATTACAACAATGGCAACAACAGAGGGAACAGTTGTACCAAGAATCAAACTGGGTTCAGTTGGGCTTGTAGTAAGTGCACAAGGGCTTGGTTGTATGGGTATGTCTGCATTTTATGGGCCACCCAAACCCGAACCCGATATGATCCATCTCATTCACCATGCCATAAACTCTGGTGTTACATTTCTTGATACTTCTGATGTTTATGGGCCCCACACTAATGAAATACTCCTCGGCAAGGTACTCAGTTCACTTTTACTTGTCAGGTTTCGCTTATGGAATGTCAAATTGTATGAACTTTGACTAACAATTATTTTTTATCATATTAATATGAGTAAGATTTGCTACTTATAATACTTTACGTATAATTTTCAATATCAAAATTTAAAACATTAAATTGACACTTGTGTGTGGTTGAGTTGAGCTGGACTATTTTCTTGATTTCTGTGCATCTATGCATTGATGATTTGTATGTAATGCTTGATGTGTTGTACGTTTTGGTGTCTTGGAGAGAGGATGTGTTTGATTGGGTATTTGGGGTAAATGGAATGATTGTAAACATATGCAAGATGTGCTGGTACGTAATGCTTAAAGACTTGTACTTTCCTTTTTTGGATGGATGTTGGAGCGGATTCGGGATTTAGATTTAAGGGGTTTAGCTTTAAAGATTCTTAGCGTTGAATTTATTGTATGGTTAAGATTTGATATTTGTTAAGATTTTAGTAGTTTCTTACACATATATTTATATACCGTGTGGAAAGTTATGTATTCAAATGAACCTGAGGGCTAGTTGGTGTGAAGTATTTCAAAATTTTCCCCTTAGATGATGCTACTCTTTACATGTTTAAGCCTCTCAAGTTGGACCTTAACAACAAGAGGGAGTTGCTAGGATGATAAACAGTCCTCACTTACAACCTTAAACGTTTGAGTCACCAAGGGAGCAAAAAGGTGGAGGGTTCTATGGAGGTGTAAAAAAAAAAGAGTTGGACGTTAGCAATAAATGTTGTTCATAGTTACTCAAACCTTGAACATTTTTTGGGGTGTTGACAGAATCGACTTCAAAATTTGAACTTTATGAGTGCACATTCAGAATTTTATCATTATGTCTAATTTAATGTGTTCGAGATCTATTATTGGTACTAAATTATTGAGCTTTTTAACACATATACATGGTCTTAGTCAAAGCGATAAATCCGTAGGTTCTTCACTAGGTCCACCCTGGGTGTTGGGCTAGTTGGTGAATTGGACTGCAGGCAATGTGGTTGTGCCTAGTGGTGAAAGCTAGGAATTCTGCTAAGGGTGTTCAAAATTTTAGTAGATATCTCTAAAAAGTTGTTTCGACTTATATACACAAGTATTATTTTCTATATATACTGTATATGCAAGTTTCTGTTCTTCCACGAGCCCACGGGTTGAAAGGTCCACTGTAACTGCGAATATGTATCAACTTTTATAGAATTTCTGCTAAAATGGTTATGTAAGTTCTTATAATCGTGTATTACGCAGGCTTTGAAGGGAGTTATGAGGGAACGAGTTGAGTTAGCAACAAAATTTGGTGTTATTTTTGCAGATGGAAAGATGGAAGTGCGTGGAGAGCCAGCGTATGCAAGGGCATCATGTGAGGCCAGCTTAAAGTGACTTGATGTCGACTGCATAGATTTGTACTACCAGCACCGGATTGATAAGCGCGTGCCAATTGAAGTAACGGTTGGTCCTTTTTTTCCAGATTGCAACTCTGTAAAATGCAGGTTACAAACATTTCCTAATCTTCCGATGGAGACTAAAATGATTGACTTGTTTGGATACGACAAATATATGAATGCATTATCGAAATTTAACAAACACTTCTGGCTTCAGTGCTGCGCATCAACATACACCATCATTTTTGGAATTGATGTAGTTGTTGAAAGCCACTCTCTTCATATGTTTGAAGTACAGTTATCGCGATTATTATCCAAAATCAGCAACTCAATTTTCCAAAAGTCAGATGCCACTGCACTCTATTTAGACTTTTGCGACTGTAAGTTTTACATCTCTGAGCTGGATGAACCAGTTGAAGAATGTAAAACGAGCAGTCGTTACCTCTGATACAGTGCATGGGTAGCCTTTTTAGAGCTGCGGCATAGGCTATACATTCTCAGCCGCACACCAACAAATTGAGTGCTTATATAGTCTAATGTTTTCGTCTCTTTGTTCAAACCGTTCTTATTCCTTTGAGGTTCCTGTTTCATTACTAGGTTGGAGAACTTAAGAAGCTAGCTGACGAGGGTAAAATAAAATATGTAGGTCTATCGGAGGCATCAGCATCAACAATTAGAAGAGCACATGCAGTTCATCCAATAACGGCAGTACAATTAGAATGGTCTCTATGGTCGAGAGATGTGGAGGAAGAAATAATCCCTACTTGCAGGTTTTCTCTTCTTGCTGTTAGTTTTTTCGAGGTTTATAGCAATTTGCGATCCTGATCTTCGCATATCTGTTAATTGTTTAGAGAACTTGGAATCGGGATTGTGGCTTATAGTCCACTAGGACGGGGTTTTTTGTCATCCGGTCCAAAGCTAGTTGAGGATTTGTCAAATGGAGATTGCCGAAAGGTTAGCTTGTATTTATAATTCGTTTTGGAGTTCCACCACATTGACATCATGTTCAATTGCAGTACATTTCTGTTGCTACTATATTATTGTCCATAGATCTTAAGTTTTGCAGCATCTACCAAGGCTCCAGGGCGAGAATCTTGAGCATAACAAAAAGTTGTACGAGCAGATATGTCAAATCGCAGCTAAGAAGGGATGCACCCCATCTCAACTCGCGTTGGCTTGGGTACATCACCAAGGAGACAACGTGTGTCCCATCCCGGGCACCACAAAGATTGAAAACTTCAATGAGAACATTGGAGCTCTCTCTATAGGTTAACATCAGAAGACATGGCAGAACTTGAATCCATTGCTTCATCTAATGCAGTCCGGGGTGATCGATACCCTTCGACTGTGAGTACTTACAAAGATTCAGAAACTCCACCCATTTCAGCATGGAAGGCTATATAAATGATGCAATTGCCTAATTAGTGTCTCTCTGTTTGAGTTGAGTTGTTCTTGTGTTGGGCATTACATGCACTGAGAAAGTTCAGTTTTTCTGTTTTAGACTAAATGTGCCACTTGCTAATGGTTCAAATGATAAAATTCATAATACATGTTGGAGTCTCACATCAGTGGGTTAAAGGGTACTTGATCTCCATATATGGACTTAGGCAATCCTAACAAGTAGACACACACGTCCTATATGACATAATATACGTAGGACGTCATGTAGGATAAGAATTAACCACGTAAGACGCCACACGTCATGTAGGATAAGAATTGACCACGTAAGACGCCACATAAGACAAATATGTCTATTTGTTCAACTTTATATAAATTTAAGTGTCTACTTGTGCACACCCAAAGTTGAAGGTCACAGATGTGATCTATTGTTCAACTTTATATAAACTTAAATGTCTACTTGTGCACACCCAAAGTTGGAGCTCACACATGTGATTGAAGCCAAATTAAAGGGCATGTTTATGTATTATATCATGATAAAATGTACCTGTTTCTGTTTGTAAACTTTTTAGCAAACACTAATAAATACCCTCCATTGCCTTACCAATATGAGATTCAATCTTTTTCTTTAATTGAAAGTCTTGTTTTGATCAAGTTGAGATACACTCTGGACGAATCTCGATGGAGTACAAGAATCGGAATGACAAATTGACAACTCGAGACAAGTACAAGGGTCTCCCAGATCTTTTCGCGTAATTAGACACAATCAGAAGTAATTTTTCAAATAATGACAGTGTTTGAGCAAACTTGTGTTGTCCTTCAACATATGCACCAATTATATTTACCTTATAAAGGTTATCAACATCGCTCTGTCCATCAAGTTTTTAGAAATCAAAAAAGGTAAATCAATTTGATTAAATGAAAATCCAATCAAAATGTGATATGTGTCACTTTATTTTGTTTTAACTCAATTATTTTTTGCTTCGCGTGCAATCTAATATATGCATATAATAAATACTCCTTTTAAACCAACATGAGTTGTGGTGCAGTGGATGAGGTTGCTCCATGCTTAATCAGAGATCGAGGGTTCGATCCTGAATATAAAGAAAACTCTTTTGGAAGCGGTGCCACCTTAATGGGCCCTGCAATGCGCGATCCACATTAGTCGGGCTCAATACAGGAACCGGACAACGGATTAAAAAAAAAATTCCTTGTAGGTAATCTACACGTAGCCGCTCAATAAATTAGTTACATATATGGACTTCTTAGGTCGAGATATAATCAAATAATAAATACTTCCTCCATCTCATTTTATGTACCATCATTTTTTTTTAGTCCATCGCCAAAAGAATGTCACTTTTTCTTATTTGGTAACTATTTAAAGACACAATTCCACTTTTATCGTTATTGATCCACTTAATTAAAAAAAAAATAATAGCACATTTTTTGATAAAGGACAATTTGGTAAACATTACCAAATCTTTTCTTATTTCTTAAATTTTGCGCCCGATCAAATGACGATACATAAAATAAGACGGAGTGAGTATTCCTTTTTAGGTAATCAAATAATAAATACCCTCCCTGCTCAAATTCTTGACATTTCGTTTAAAATTATATTAATATATTTTATTTTTAAACAAAAAAAGAGATAAGCATTTAGTATATCCCCGAACTATGAGTTTATATTTCCCATGAATTCAATTTTTACATATTTTTATCACTCTTTTGTGCTGACGTGACATCTTTATTACATAAAATGAGGCAGACGTCAAAGGTGCCATATCAGCAAAAAAAGGTTGACAAAAGGTGCCACGACAGTCGGTGGCGTGTAAATTTCTATGACCCACATAATTAATTTATTTATTGGTTTAATAATAATTGAATAAGTTAAATCCTTAACCTATATGGAAAGTTACCTAGTAGGATAATTACTGACTCCTAATAGGATTGTATCCACAACTACTGACTCTTAGTAGAATAATGATTGTATCCATCAATCACGTTGATGGAATGTGAAAATATAACTGACTATTCCCATTATAAAAGAGGTTCTCTCTCTGCCATAAGAAGAAAAAGTTCCATCACAATTATTCTGAAAGTAAGGTAAAGAGAGAGAAACAATTCAGTGCTTCTGCTATTACACTTTTGCTTCTGCTAAAATCATGAAGAATTCAGGTAAGTAATTCTTTATTGAATTACTGTTATTATGTGTATGTGAAAATCATTAAGTTCAACGTTCCTGAATAATACAAAGGATTATGGATAGGATTGTTTATGTAGAAGATTGTTTAAGTTTATATAATCCGTTTTATGCTTACATGTGGTATCAGAGCCTAATTTTCGGAACAAGTGATTTTCCATTAAAATTAATGTTTCTCCAGATCTTGTGAATTTTAATTATGTTTGTTAGAAATTTCACAATTATTGAATAATGAAATTTGAAATATTGATATTATTATCATTGATTCTATTTAAAATTATATGAGTTTAATCTTTGTTATTTTAATATTAAAGAAACAACTCTTTGTTGTTAGAACGTTGTAGTATGCAATAATAAAATTTATTGTTTCTTAATATAACTTGGAATCATATATGTAAGATTCGTTAATCACCAAAGTGGTTGAATCTTTACGAAATTAATTCCAAAATAAAGGTTAAAATTTAAATTAATTACCCATTAATCTTAATGCTTATAATTGATCTAATAATTATGGGTAAATTAAATTTTTGATCATAAGACATTTGTGGATCACCAAAGGTTGATTGTTTGTTCGTATGACCAATAAATATTAAAGAGATAATTTTGATGTATCGTTAGTTTTATTTATTTATCCAAAGATGATAAATATTATTAATTGATGCACTAAATATTATCGTTTTGTGTTAAATGTATTTTAAGCATCATTATGTTTAAAGTTATATTTTGATGTTTTGCCCAAAGGAGAACATCAATATACATTTAAGTAAATTATTTCTGAATTTGATAATGTGTTTAATCTGATAACTCAAAGCAATAACAAATGAGCATATTCAATTCTCAGCACTTGCCCTTCATTCGCACTCTGACTCTGTTACGACTTTTAATGGACTTAATTTTTCAGATTGGTGCGAACAGATCAAATTCCATCTTGGGGTTTTAGATCTTGATGTTGCACTTTACTCTGAAAAATCAACTGTTATTACTGAAGCTAGCAGTGATGAAGAAAAGTCCCACTATAAGCATTGGAATCGGTCTAACAGATTAGGCCTAATATTCATGCGAATGAATATTGCGGGCAACATTAAGACTACTCTTCCTAAAACTGAAAGTGCAAAAGAACTTCTGAAACTTGTGGAAGAGTCTTCCCAAACTGTTGATAAGTCTCTTGCTGGGACACTAATGGATACTTTGACCACCATAAAGTTTGATGGTTCATGTACTATGCATGAGCATATCATTGAAATGACAAATATAGCTGCAAGACTTAAGTCATTGGGAATAGAAGAAGAACAAAATTTTCTTGTGCAATTCATTATCAACTCATTACTGTCTGAGTATGGTCCTATCCAAATGAAATACAACACCATGAAAGACAAATGGAACACGCATGAATTGCATGGTATGTTGGTTCAAGAGGAAACAAAGCTAAAGAATCAAGGAACCCACTCCATTAATTATGTAAATCATCAAGGAGCTGAAAAGAAACGAAAGAAGCATGGTAAGGGACAACAGAAGCAACTTAATGTTAATTAGTCCTCATCTCAAGTACGTAAGAAAGGAAACAAGAATGGAAAGTGTCATTTTTGTGAAAAATCTGGACACTTTCAGAAAGATTGTCTGAAACGTAAGGCATGGTTTGAGAAGAAACGTAAGCCTTGTGCTTTTACATGTATCGAATCAAATTTAACTGAAGTTCCTTATAATACTTAGTGGATTGACTCTGGTTGTACTGTTCATGTTTCTAATACTATGCAAGGATTCCTTACAATCCAAACCATAAACAAGAATGAAAGATTTGTACATGGGGAATAGAGTGAAGACTCCAGTTGAAGCTGTCAGGACTTATCGTCTGATTCTCGATACTGGGCGTCACTAAGATTTAGTTAAAACTTATTATGTTCCTTCTCTTTCGAGAAATTTAGTTTCATTGTCTAAGTTGGATAAGACTGGATATTCTTTTAATTTTGGAAATGGATGTTTTAGTTTGTTTAAGAATAATAGTCTCATTGGTACTAGTACTCTTTGTGATAATTTATACAAACTAAATCTTGATAATCTGTTTGCCGAAACACTATTAACTCTGCATCATAATGTTGGAACCAAACGAAGTTTGATGAATGAACAATCCGCTTACTTGTGGCACAAACGTTTAGGTCACATATCTAAAGAAAGGCTGAAAAGATTAGTTAAGAATGAAATTCTTCCAGATTTAGATTTTACTGATCTTAATATTTGTGTAGATAGTATTAAAGGAAAACAAACAAAACACACAAAGAAAAGAGTCACAAGAAGTACACAACTTCTTGAAATTATACACACTGATATATATGGTCCTTTTGATATCACATCTTTCAATAAAGAAAAATATTTATCACTTTTATTGATGACTTTTCACGTTATGAATATATCTATTTGTTGCATGAAAAATTTCAAGCGATTAATGCCTTAGAGGTATTTATTACTGAGGTTGAAAGACAACTAGATAGAAAAGGTGAAAATAATCAGGTTTGATATAGGTGGTGAATATTATGGAAGATATGAAGAAAGTGGACAACACCCAAGTCCATTTGCTAAATTCCTCGAAAAGCGTGGCATATGTGCTAAATACACAATGTCTGGCACACCACAACAAAATGGTGTAACAGAAAGGCGTAATCGTACATTAATGGAAATGGTTAGGAGTATGTTAAGTAATTCATCATTACCTCCATAGTTATGGATGTATGCTTTAAGAACTGCCGTTTACTTGCTAAACAGGGTTCCTAGTAAAGTAGTTCTAAAGACACCTTTTGAATTGTGGACTAGTAGGAAACCTAGTTTGAGGCACCTGCATGTTTGGGGTTCCCCGGCAGAATTTAGAGTATATAATCCACAAGAAAAGAAACTGGATTCAAGAACAATTAGTGGTTTCTTCATTGGTTATCCAGAAAAATCGAAAGGGTATAGATTTTACTGTCCTAATCATAGTACAAGAATAGTTGAAACTGGAAATGCTAGATTCATTGAGAATGGTGAAGTTAGTGGGAGTGAAGAATCACGTAATGTGGAAATTAAAGAAGTTAGGGTGCAAATTCCTCTATCCTGTACTTCTTTTATATTTGTTGTTCCTAAAGATATTGTACAACAAAGTAATCAACAATAACAACAAATTAATTTTCCTACTAATGAAGTCATAATTGATGAACCTGTAGTAGATGAACCACAAGAAGTAGCGTCAAGAAGATCTCAAAGACAAAAGAAATCTGCTATTCCTGATGATTATTTGGTATACCTACATGAGTCAGAAACTGACTTGGGAATTGATGATGATCCAATTTCATTTTCACAAGCCATTGAAAGCAACAATTCTGATAAATGAATAAATGCTATGAAAGATGAGTTAAAATTTATGGAACAAAATGAAGTTTGAGACTTTGTTTAATTACTCAAAGGTTGCAAAAGAGTTGGGTGTAAATGGGTCTTTAAGACCAAATGCGACTCAACTGGCAACATCGAACGTCACAAGGCCAGACTTGTTGCCAAAGGTTTCACTTAAAAGAATGGCATTGACTATAAAGATACGTTTTCACCTGTCTCTAGAAAAGATTCACCCAGAATTATAATGGCTTTGGTAACTCATTATGACTTAGAGCTACATCAAATGGATGTGAAAATGGCCTTTCTAAATGGAAATTTGAAGGAAGAAGTTTATATGATTCAACCTGAGGGTTTTCTATTAAAGGAAAGAAACACATGGTATGTAAACTTAAGAAGTCAATATACGGAGTTAAGCAAACTTCCCGATAATGGTATCTTAAGTTTAATGAAACGATTGTCACCTTTGGATTTAAAGAAAACATTGTTGATGTTTGTATATCTGAAGGTCAGTGGGAATAAGTTTATTGTGTTAGTCTTGTATGTTGATGACATCTTGCTTCCTACAAATGATCTTGGTTTGTTGCATGATACCAAGAAATATCTCTATAACAACTTTGAAATGAAAAATATGGGTGAGGCATCCTATGTGATTGGAATAAAAATATTTCGAGATAGATCACAAGGATTGTTGGGATTATCTCAGAAAACCTATATTAATAAAGTATTAGAGAAATTTAGAATGAAAAAATGCTCATCAAGTCCTGTTCCAATTCAGAAAGGAGATACATTTAGTCCCAATCAATGTCCAAAAAATGACTTGGAACAAAAGCAAATAAAAGATATTCCTTATGCATCAATAGTTGGGAGTCTTATGTATGCCCAAACATGTACAAGACCAGACATCAGTTTTGCTGTTGGAATGTTGGGTCGATATCAAAGTAATCCTGGAATGGATCACTGGAAGGCTGCAAAGAAAGTATTGCGATACTTACAAGGTACGAAAAATCATATGCTCAATTATAGAAAATCTGATCATTTAGATGTGGTTGGATATTCAGATTCAGATGCTGGTTGTGTGGATACAAGAAAATCCATATTTGGATATTTGTTTTTGTTAGATGGAGAAGAAATATCATGGAAGAGTGCTAAGCAGTCTGTTATAGCTGCATCCACCATGGAAGCCAAGTTTGTGGCATGCTTTGAGGCCACAGTCCAGGCTAATTGGCTGCGGAATTTTATTTCAGGACTTGGACTAGTCGACAATATAGCCAGGCCGCTGAAAATTTATTGTGATAATACCGCCGCAGTTTTCTTCTCTAAAAAATGATAAGTATTCAAAAGGTGCTAAGCATATGGAATTGAAATACTTTTCGGTTAAAGAAGAAGTCGAGAAACATAAAGTGTCAATTAAACATATTAGCACTAAACTTATGATTGTTGATCCTTTGACGAAAGGATTACCACCCAAAACATTTATTGAACATGTTGAAAGGATGGGTCTTATTGATAGTAATGAATGATTTTATCTAGAGGCTTTATTATGTTTATGTAATTGACACTTTGAGCTCAAATTATATATGTTTCTGTTGTTACTTGTTTTCTCTTGTATACATAATATTGTGAATGCTGATAGCAAGTTCTGACTTAGATAAAGTATTCTAAGTATTATCGTTGGACCCATTATGCATTTGAAAGGTGATGTTAGGTAATAAACTAATATTGTAGTACATGGAAGGAACTATGTCAAGTAAAGGGACGTACAACCGCCATGACTTATTTTAGTTGATTTATTTAACGATGACAAATGATGTTGGATTTAACGTTAATAGTGCACATGATTAACGTACCTATTAAACCATTAAATTAACATTATGTGTGCCAAGTGGGAGAATATAAATTTCTATGGCCCAGATAATTAATTTATTTATTGGTTTAATAATAATTGAATAAGTTAAATCCTTAATCTATATGGAAAGTTACCTAGTAGGATAATTACCGACTCCTAGTAGGATTGTATCCACAATTACTGACTCCTAGTAGGATAATGATTGTATCCACCAATCACGTTGATGGAACGTGAAAATATAACTGACTATTCTCATTATAAAAGGGGTCCTCTCTCTGCCTAATCAAGAAAAAGCTCCATCACAATTATTCTAAAAGGTAAAGAGAGAGAAACAATTCAGTGTTTCTGCTATTACACTTTTGCTTCCGCTAAAATCATGGAGAATTCAGGTAAGTAGATCTTTATTAAATTACTGTTATTATGTGTATGTAAAAATTATTAAGTTCAACGTTCCTGAATAATACAAAGGATTATGGATAGGATTGTTTAAGTTTATATAATCCGTTTCATGCTTACATGGCAGAGCCAGGATTTTCCTTGAGGAAGTCCAGAGATATATATACGAACTAGTCGAAGGGGGTTCAACATCTACTATGTATGCATAAAAATTATTTTAATCATGTAAAAATAGTATAAGAACAGTATAATTTTCCATTGAAACCCCTGGAACAAAGGTGGCTCCTCCACTGACGTCATCTAAAAAGGATGACAAAAATACGCTAAAATTTAGTTCAAAAAGTTAATAGGACATCCATGAAGTTGGAATATGTCGTTGCAAATTTGGTAATAGTTCAAGGGATCCTAGATACTTTACTTAAAAAAAATAAAAATCATAATGCCACTAAAATGGTAATAAGCGTACTTATCGAAAAATTTTATTTTGAATCTCATACAACCAACAAAAGTTGTATGAGCCTTATTATTTGATGGACATGTGGCTTGTGGGTCCACTAATCCTTCTTTATGTCTTTTCCTTTATATCATTTTTCATTTTCTAAATTTTTTCCTTCTTCAAACTCAATGTCAATACCTCTAAAATTAAATAGGGAAAAGGGTCAAATTTACCAATTTACCTCTTTACTTTGAGAAATTGACTAAATATACCCTTTGTCATATTTTGTAGTCAAATTTATCCTCGTTGTCATATTTCGGGACTAAATTTACCCCTCTACTTTAAAAAATTGGCTAAATATACCCTTCGTCATACTTTGTAGTTAAATTTACCCTTGGTGTCATACTTTGGGGTCAAATTTAACCTCGTTACTATGAAACTTTTCATATGTACCCTTTCTTAATAGAAAAACTCAAATCAATGTTAAATATCCCATTTTTTAAAAATAAAATACACCTTAATCTAACCCGTCTAATCTGACACAAGCCACAAAAAAAGACACAAATAATAAATATACCCCCTTTAGTTCTGTTGGCCAATTTTCCGACAAGATTAAGTCACTAGATATTTATCAGGCATAGCTCATGAAAAATTGATTTGAATCAGTGCAAACACACAAAAAAAATATATTCCTCTCTTAGTTCATGGATCTGCATTAGTGCAAACCTCATGAAAAATGGCACTTGACGATCTAATGCAGTAGATTAGGCCCATTAGATATTTCTCTGAATGATTGAGTTAAGAGATCTCCATATGTGCACATCTCTTCATTCATATATTTTTGTATGCAAGTTAGATGTATGCAGATTTTTCATTATGTCATTTGTTTAGAAAATTTATTCACTGGTTCTAGAATTTTGATGCACATAGAATTGCATATCAAATTTTGAAATTTGAACATAATCGAACAAGAGCAAAGTTTGTAATAGATGTTTTCTCTAGTTTCATGCTTCTCTGTTGTCTCATTCCGTTTTACGTTTTGTTCATTTGTAAACAACCTACTAGTGTTGCATGTTAAAAAAGAAGTATTTTTGTTCGTTGAAAAAATTCGACCAACAGAACTGAAGGAGGGGTATATTTGTTTGTATATTTTTTATGGGTCAGATCCGGCGAATTAGATTAGCATGTGATTTATTTCAAAAATTAAAAATTTAACGTTGATTTGAATTTTTCTGTTAAAGGAAGTTTACAAATGAAAAGTTTCTTAACCATGGGTTAAATATGGCCCCAAAATATGGAATTGAGGGTAAATTTGACTTTAAAGTCGGACGAAGGATATGTTTAGCCAATTTTTCAAAGTAAAGCGGTAAATTTCACCCCAAAGTATGACAGAGAGGGTAAATTTGACCACAAAGTATGACGAAGGATATATTTAGCCAATTTATCAAAGTAGAAGGGTAAATTTGACCCTTTTCCCAATTAAATAAAATCTCTTTGTGCAACCTATTATTTGCAATTATTTCCTATCTTCCCATCTTCATCTGTTTTCTTAAATTTTCTTGCTAAAATATTGCAACATCCTCATAAATTCTAATTCCTAATAACTAATTTTTTGCCAAGCGCTCGTTTGATTATGATAATTTCTTTTCTCAATTTTTTTTATCACTTTATTCTAAATATAAAATGATAGAAAAATTGAGTCCAAAAAAGTAAAAACACCTCAACAAGTGTTTTTTCGAGGAACAAAAAATTGTGAAAACATATTTTGAAATACATATATGATTTTTAGGACCAAACAAGTATTTGAAATAAAGTGAAAACGTATTTCAAAATATTGTGGCTAATGTTTATGGACAAATGCCTATTTACCTCTCTCGCAATTTTTTTTAAATATCTCAAATTTATATTTATAATCAAACATAAATCTAACTCCAATTTTTTTCTTAAGATGAAATGAGTACGTCAATATGGTGGTACAGTGTAATTTTTGGTGCAGATTATTAATCCTAAGTTACATTAATTAACATACAAAAAAGTATCGTAAAATAATGAAATAAAAATTAAAAAATAATTGTTATAAAGAACGTTGAAAGAAAATGTAAGAATTCAAAGAAAGACAGAGAAAAAAAAAAAAGAAAAGAAATGAGAGAAGAACATGAGAGGTGGCAAAGTAAAGAGAGGTGGGTCCCATAAATGCCAAATGTCAAATAGTAAATACCTGATACAAGTATGAGTGTGTCTCATTCAAAATAAAATTTCTCCGTACTTACCTACTTATCCAAGTCCATCTTTAGTTAACCAGCCGCCACACACAGTCCATAACATATTTGCAGAGTAAATAAGCATCAATGGCAAATGTACCAAGAATAATGAAATTGGGGTCAGATGGACTTGAAGTATCAGCACAAGGACTTGGTTGTATGGGGATGTCTGCATTTTATGGACCTCCAAAACCTGATGATGAAATGATTCAACTCATTCACCATGCCATTAAATCTGGTGTCACCTTTCTTGATACTTCTGATGTTTATGGACCTTATACTAATGAAACCCTCATTGGTAAAGTATGTTATTCAACTTCTTTTGAGTTTATGCTTTAGGTTGGTTGTACGTAATGATTTAATAGTTATATACCTTTATTTGGTTGTGGTGTTTTGCTAGAGGTTTATGTGATTGCTTCTCCGTTCCAATTTGTTTGTTTGATTTTGACTTGATATAGAGTTTAAGAAAGTGAAAACAGACTTTTAAATCTTATAGTTTTGAACTAAAGATATGTAGAATGCTTTTTTAGGCTTGTGATCTTAAATGTGTCAAATTAAAGAGTTGGCCAAAATAAGAAAAAGAAAAATCAATAATTGAAAGTAAGGGAGTAGATATTTTGTGGCTAAAAATTAAAGTTGGAGTGTGTCGTAGCAACTTTGGCCATGATTTGGGGGCTACTGGATGCTTATCTCGTTAAATTATGACTAGATATACAAAGAGATAATTCTTTGATTAAAAATGAAAGCGTATCACATAAATTGAGTCGGAGGGTATTCAATTGTAATAGTTACTTACTGGCTAAGTTGCTCGGACTCTTCAAAAATGACCGCGGGTGTGTGTCGGATCCTCCAAAAATAGTGTATTTTTGAAGGATCTGGAGCGGGTGCGGCAACATTTCTGGAGAGTCCGAGCAACTTAGATTACTGGTGTTTGATCTGTAATACTTTTTTTCGTTTACATATGCAGAATAGGATTGTTCTCAGAACTTACAGTCTTGTACATGATTCTTCAAACCTGTATTCAGTTGTAATAATAAGATACGCATGATTCTTGTTTTTTTTTTTTTCCGCGAATAGTTATTGTTTTGGAATGTTGTTTTCTTAATATGAGGTACACAGAAACAATAAGTGTAGTGAACTTGGATTTTCCGTACTCTCTGCGTAGATTTTTTCTTATAGAAGTAGTGCCCAGGTCAGCTTCCGCGTAGCTTGATGATTTTACTGGTCCCTGCTACCTCCCACTAGCATATGCATCAAGAACTCTACACACCAAAGCACAGATAGATGGAAGAAAAAAAAATCCCTCTTTTGATGTATTTTTCTTTGTCTCCACTGAGATTTAAATCGAACTTTTCAAAGTTTGCCTCGACTTCATCAACCATAAACCACACTCTTAAGGTTTATTCATCCCTCACGTAAGCAACTGGGAAATTTTAACCGTTTCTTGTAGTACATTTTTATCCCGCTTTTGGAATTACACCGGGTATAGTGTCGTTGTTGTTGTTTTATTCAATCTGTCTGCGAGAATTTGTTGCTTTAAGTTGTGATAATTATGTATCGATGTAGGCGTTGAAGGGAGGGATGAGAGAGCGAGTTGTATTAGCAACAAAATTTGGTATTGTTTTAGGAGACGAAAAGAAAGCAGAAGGAAAGAGAGAAGTGCGTGGAGATGCAGCCTACGTAAGGGCAGCATGCGAGGCTAGCTTAAAGCGGCTTGATGTTGACTGCATAGACTTGTACTATCAGCACCGAGTTGATACGCGTGTGCCCATTGAAATCACGGTGAGTTCTATTTTTTCCATTCACGACTCTTCATCGTTACTTATTCTGAAAATGATGGAATATTTGATCTTACTCGGAGGATGGCTACTGAGGAAGAGGTTTACATCTGCGAGCTTGATGAACTGCTCATGTATGAGTAGATTTTAAAGAGTTGTGTCGTAGACCTCAATACAGTTTCGTGGTGACCAATTAAGTCGAGTTGGTATATTGTTTCTTTACATTTCTTACTCCTTCGAGATTCCTGTTTTACTAGGTTGGAGAACTTAAGAAGCTGGTCGAAGAGGGTAAAATAAAATATATTGGTCTATCGGAGGCTTCAGCATCAACAATCAGGAGAGCACACGCAGTTCATCCAATAACAGCAGTACAATTAGAATGGTCACTATGGTCGAGAGATGTAGAGGAAGAAATAATCCCTACTTGCAGGTTTTTATCTTCTTTCTGTTAGTTTTTCGTGTTTGAGGTTTATAGCAATGTGAAGTCCTGATTTCTATCTGTTAACTGTTTAGAGAACTCGGAATTGGGATTGTGGCATACAGTCCACTAGGGCGTGGCTTTTTGTCATCAGGTCCGAAGCTCCTTGAGGAAATGTCAAATGGAGACTACCGAAAGGTTTGCTTTTATTTTTCGTTGCTTTTTCGGATTTCAAACATGTTGATATCATGTTTAAGTGCATTAATGTATTTTTGTTGCGAGCATATTTACTTGTTTTAGGGAAGTAAGGATTTCGAATCCTAAGTTATTTGATCTGGACGTTATTACTAGGGGTAAACGCTTTCAATAGTTGGTATCAAATGTATTTATGTATGTATGCAAAGTCCACTTCTGTCGAAAAAGACATGTTTTTGAAGAAGTTTCTACGCCTTTGCTTTCTAGCATTTTATGTTATGGGAAAAAACTTACACGCTCACCGGATGGAAGGATCAGTTTTGGCGTATATACATTAACAGACATTCAAACTTGGCCTCAACCAGCGGATAAATACTCCAATTTTGAGTATACTTATTCAGACACCTTAACTCTCTCAACTGTCTCAGTTGAAAACTCCAACTTACAAAATGGTCATCTAGACACTTCCAAAATCTATGTGCCCCCTCAGCGGGTGTCCACGAGACTCAATGGGGACAAGTTGGAGTAGTTAGTTTCTAGTTAATACCTAGTTGTGGTGTCTAGATGTGCACTCTCGAATTAGAATGGTTATTTGCCAGCTGAGGCCAATTTTGAGTGTATGTTTATGTATTATGCCATCAGTTTTTTGTTCATCGACTTATGGCCAACAGCAGAAGGTAAACTTCTACACGTTTTTGTGTACATTGTTTTGTCTACAATACATATTGCCATTTTCTGAATTGGTATCCAAAGCTCTCCTTCGTGATTTTTAGTGTTAGTATTTGTTTTCCTCTGTTTACTGAGCCGGTATTGTGGAAGTTAAGTCATGTCTTCGTTGGACTTGAATCGATCTTTAATTTTGCAGCATCTGCCAAGGTTCCAAGCTGAAAATCTTGAGCAAAACAAAAAGTTGTACGAGCGTATTTGTCAAATGGCAGCTAAGAAGGGATGCACCCCCTCTCAACTAGCTTTGGCGTGGGTACACCACCAAGGAAATGACGTGTTTCCCATCCCGGGCACCACTAAGATCGAAAACTTCAACCAGAACGTTGGAGCTCTGTCCGTAAACTTATCTTCAGAAGACATGGCAGAGCTAGAATCCATTGGTTCAGCCAATGCAGTCCAGGGTGATCGATATATTCCCGGTATGAATACTTATAAAAATTCAGAAACTCCACCCCTTTCAGCATGGAAGGCTAAGTCTGGTTTGGAACAAATGAGCAGATAGGCTTGACTAAGTTTAGGAATATAAATGATGCATTTGCCTAATTAGTGTCTATGTGTTGAGTTGAGTTGTTCTTGTGTTGCCCACTCTATGCACTGAGAAAGTATATTTCTCTATATCAAACTACTATTGTGCCATTTGCTGATGGTTTGAATAAGAAAATTCATGTTTCTTTTTGTGTACTTTTACTATGGAGTAAATTACTGGTAATTAGTACCCCATTGCCTTATCATAGAAGGAAACCTTGGAGTAATTGGTAACGTTGCTGTTACGTGAAATCAAGCTGAGACAGCGTACAATATACCCTTGTGGTCCGGTCTGTCCCCGAATTCCGTGCACAGCGTGAGCTTTAATTCACCGGGCTGCCCTTTCATTGCCTTACCAAATGTGTATGGTCATTCATATCTATTTCTTTATTTGGCCGGAGTCAACAAATCGATGGATGGTAGTGTCTGGGCTAATTTGTGTGTCCTTCAATTGGTATTTTTAGCTTTTCACAAGATATACATGAGGCCATAAAATTGACGGATATTTTTAATTTTATATATTGTAAGTGCCTTTCAATCAAGGTTACAAAATTCAGAAATGCTTTTGGTTTCTTAAACTCCGTACTTAATTTAAATCAAACAAACAAATTAACAAATTAAAACAGAGGGAATATGATAACATAATAGGCAATAAAACGCTCATACAACCCCTATGGTCTCTATTAGCAATAAATGAAGCATGCGCATACATAGGCCTTGTCACTATCCATAACCTTTGTCCAAATGTCCTACCCGACCAGCTGCCACGTGCATATCACAGTCCTCCATTGTTTAACAAAAAAATATTTATATAATTAAAATTATATATGTGCAAAAATATCTTGTACAATAATTTAATATAAAAAACTTAAATGAATTCACGAAATTTAAGTTCTGAATTCAATTTGGTTTTCATTTGTACTATACATATAAAAAGGATAGTTAAGTGGACTAAAGCTCAATCTAGATATGCGTGAAATTTGAGAAATGATCAAAGCATAAAAATTTATAGTATGTAGTCATATCCTACATTTCTGCAAGAGGCTGTTTTCGCATCTTGAATTCATGACCTTTTAGGTCAGGGTTGCAACAACTTTACTTGCTACTCTAAAACTCCCGTTCATTTGCACAAGCGTTTTACTTGAACTTTCTCAATTAACTCCGGCAATTTCATGAATAAGCAAGGAACAAGCACTACTAGACTTTTCGGAAACTGCCGGTAAGATCCCATCCTTAAATATTAGGATGAAATAGTGAAAAAGATGATTTTTTTTAAATATTAGGAAAAAATAGTGAAAAGGACAATTTTGTTTAAGCAAGGATTTCAATGAAGGGTAAAATGTTCAATTTACTTTTCTAAGGATATTTCACTTTTAATATATTATATATATATATGCATGTATATAATTTAACTTTTTATACATAAAATATTAATTATAATCTATTTTTTAAATACTTTTCAATTAGTCTTATTAATTTTCAATATTTAGAAAGTAGATGCACATATATATATTTCTATTTGGGCCTTTAAGTTGTAATATTTATCCATTAATTGCTAATAAAATGATCCAAAATCCAATATAAACTTAAAACCTAAACTTTTCACTCTTCATCTTATTTTTTAGTTTCAAGAGAGTCTTTTGCTCCTCAATTTTTCATAATTGTGATTTTTCATTAGCGCATGAGTGAAAACATACTTGATCTAAACTTCAATCACAATACAATTATAAAAAATAAATATTATAAAAAAAATCAAGAAAAACTGAAAAATAAAAAAAACCCGAAAAAACCGACTAAAACCTAAACCAAAAAAATCGATTTTATGTTGGTTTGATTTAATTTATAGTTTTAATAAACTGATATAATTGATTTGATTTTTTCTCAATAGAAAATTAAACCAACCCAAACTATGTACACCCCTACCAGTAAGTCAGCAATTGAGAGTCTTATATGAAAAGAAGTCATCAAAAATGTTCAGTTATAGATGATCTCACTATATATATAAGTCCAACCAATGAGGTATGCCATGCATATTGACTGTCCACTTTGCTTGACCAAAACAAGGATATGCTAAAAATAAACAAAATAGGATAAGGGAAAAATAAAAATAAAATGAAAAATGTATTTACGTCCTAAAATTAAAGTTCTGTGCAGTGACAGCGTAATTACTTGACCATGGGGCATGATGTGGACATAGGGCAAATGGCCCGGTACACTAAAGTGTTCGCTACGCGCATGATTCAAGGACAAACGTGTATTGTACGCTGCCTTACCTTGCATTTCTGCCAGAGATTGTTTTCAAGGCTTGAACCCGTTACCTCCTGGTCACATGACAACAACTTTATCGGTTACTCCAAGGCTCCGTTGTGGACATAGGGAAGCCGGTAAATTACACAAGTAGGCTCAAGTTGTAACGTACTTAGTAGTTCAACAGTTTTTTTGTGTTAAAATAAGACTATTTCTTCTGTATAGAGAGAGATATTGAGCGAGAGAGCGATTAACTTCAAAGGGAAAAGGTGTCGAGATACATATTTCAAGTAAATACATGTAACTTTGTGAGATGAATGATGTTCAACACATCTCTTTTCTGTTAAAGTACAAAGAGAGTTGGAGAACTAGGCATCATGGATTATTATACACTTGTGTTGGGATCGATTTTTGCCTTGAGTTTTCTTTATATTATTGCGAGATTATCCAGTAGTGGCAGCAAAAAACTTCCACCAGGACCATCACCATGGCCAATTATTGGAAACTTTCACTTGTTAGGTGCGAAACCACATGTATCACTGGCCAATCTTGCAAAAGTTTATGGTTCAATCATGAGTTTAAAAGCAGGCCAAATAACAATAGTGGTCATTTCTTCATCGACTATTGCAAAACAAGTCCTTCAGAAACAAGACTTAGCATTTTGTACTAGATTTATCCCCGATGCCCTTCAAGCACACAACTATTGCAGATTTTCTTTGACATGGCTTCCTGTTTGTCCCCAATGGCGAATGCTTCGGAGAATCTTGAACACCAACCTCATCTCTTCAAATAGGCTTGACGCAAATCAAAATCTAAGGTCTCAAAAGGTGAAAGAATTGATTGCTTATTGTGCAAAATGTAGTCAAGAAGCTAAAGTTGTGGATATAGGTGAAGTTGCTTTCAAGACTAATCTCAACTTGTTGTGCAACGCCCTTTTCTCCAGGGACTTGGCTGATCCTTTTTCGGATGCAAAGGTAGAACTGAATAACATGATTATTAATAGCACTTTCATTAAAAATTCTGTCGATGTCATTTCTATTCATGATTCTTTCTAAAATCTAAAGGCTGAGTTGATGGACGTGATTTCAAGCATCGTTGATGTTGCTGGGAAGATCAACCTAGTGGATTATTTCCCCATACTTGAAAAGATTGATCCACAAAGAATAAGGTATCGTACAAACATCCATCTTGGTAAGTTGTTTAAACTCTTTGGTGATTTGATCAATGAGCGGTTGGAGGAAAAGAAAAGGAACCACACTGAGAAGAGCGACATTTTAGATGTGTTTCTCAACCACAGTGCTGAAAATCCTGAAGAGATCTGTCAAAATCATTTAAATTCCATGCTAATGGTTCGTTCTCTTCTCGTTTATCCTTTAAATTTGAAAATAACGATGTAAATTTTCATGGTTAAGAAAACATGACATGCTAGTTTAAAATATTATTTAAGTTTATTTGAGAGAATAACAAAATGTTACAGGACTTATTTATTGGTGCTATTGATACAACTACCAGCATATTAGAATGGACAATGGCAGAAATACTTAGACAACAAGAAATTCTGAAGAAAGCTCAAGCTGAGCTTGCAGAAGTCATTGGAAAAGGAAAACCAATAGAAGAACCAGATGTATCTCGACTTCCTTACTTGCAATTTATCGTCAAAGAAACATTAAGACTGCATCCACCAGCTCCATTGTTAATCCCTCGCATAGTGGACCAAGATGTTGAATTGTATGACTATATCATCCCGAAGGGTTCAATGGCACTGGTCAATGTGTGGGCGATTGGTCGAGATTCTTCTTTTTGGAAGGAGGACCCTTTGGTGTTTAAACCTGAGAGATTCAAGAGTTTAGAATTGGATGTGCGAGGAAATGATTTTGATTTGATTCCATTTGGTTCTGGCCGAAGAATATGTCCTGGATTTCCCTTAGCATTGAAATTGATTCCAGTAATGTTAGGCTCGATGTTGAATTCGTTCATTTGGAAACTTGAGGCAGGCATAGAGCCAAAAGACTTGGACATGGAAGAGAAATTTGGAGCCATCTTATCCAAAGCTCATCCTTTGCGAGTTATCCCATCTCCTCTTTGATGTTGTTGAATCACTGTATACTAGCTTATCCGCAATAAGAAATTAAACATTTTAACTTTAAGAAGTAGAGATTAAATACGTGTTTGTATACAAAAGATATATCTGGCATTCAGTATTGATTTGATGTAAACATCGAAAAATGTGTCAAACAAATACGAATACCTAAAGTTAATAATTTAGGTGAATGGTCTATTGTTTGACAGCTTATTCATTGTTAATTAGAGTTTGAGATGTAATTGAGAAATAATTACTTTTTGAGTTAGCAATAACATTATTGTCAACTCTCTACCACCACGAGGTAGGGTAAAATCTGCGCACACTCTATCCTTCCCAGATGCGATTGAGTAACTAGCATATGTTTATGTTGAGTGTTTTCTGCATCAGGCAGTGTAACAAAGAGTAAGCAATTAGCGTGTACGTGTGAGGTAAGTTATCATATCGTGCCACATATGACGATCACTCTGTTTATTAAAGTATATGATTAGAGAGTTGCGAAGATCATTGTAATCATCATGAACATAATCTGTCTTCAATATAATCTAGTGTAATTTTTTATTTTTTTATTTTTAATGTTAATATATAGGGTCCCTAATATATATGACCGCGGCAAGCTTTGGAGGGAGGAATGAGAGAAAGAGTTGAATCAGTACTTTGGCAAATGTAACAATAGAAATAGTTGGAGATCCCTGCAATTGCGGTCCCTGTATAGCTTGCCATTCAAGGATACGATTCTCTGGCACTGTATCAAAAATTTGATAGACGAATGTCTCCTCTACGTTATTTGCTTCAATAAGAGACGAGGGAGAATCTTCGTAGGCTGACAAATCTCCTTCACCATAAATAAATACTTCTTGCCTGTCATGTTCAAACTTAATCATTTGGTGCAGTGTAGATACAACCACCTTGGCCTTGTGGATCCACGGCCTTCCCAACAACAGATTGTAAGAGGAGTCTACATTCAATACTTGAAACTCTATGGCAACCTCAACAGGCCCTATGGTCAACATTAGTTCTATTTCGCCGATGGAATTTGATTTTGCACCATCGAAAGCCCGAACACATACATTGTTGGGCCTGACCCTGTCAGCACCAATATTCAACTTTTGCAAAGTAGAAATAGGGAAAATATTTGCACCTGAACCTCCATCAACCATAACATGAGTGAAGTATAAATGTTCACACTTCACTGTAATGTAAAGGCCCCGGTTATGCCCTGTATCTTCAACAAGCAATTCATCGTCAGAAAAACTAATCCGATTGACCTCAAAGATTTTTCCAACCATTTTCTCAAGTTGGTTGATTGTAATCTCCCTTGGAACATATGCTTCATTTAATACCTTCAATAAAACATCACGATGCTCCTTGGAGTGCAACAACAAAGATAAAAGGGAAATTTGAGCAGGGGTTTTCTTCAACTGGTCTAACATTGAATACTCTGGCAATTTCATCTTTTTTAAAAATTCTTCGGCTTCTTCTTCGGTGATAAGATTTTTGATAGAGAACGGTCCATTCACCGTTGGCTTGGAATTTCTTAAGCTTTCAGGCACGAAGCATCTTCCTGACCTAGTCAAACCCCCTACCTCATCTACATCTTCCACAACTTCTTTCCCGTGATAGGTCATCACAGTCCACCCATAATTCCAGGGAACCCTTTTTGTATCAACTATCGGAGGTTGGGTCACCGGTTTGAGGACAATAGGCGCTGTCAGTGCTCTTTTCACCGTTAGGATGGGCTGACTCAGAGCTCCCACCACCGTCAACTTAGGTTTATCCTGACTTAAATCAATATAATTTCTGGCACCTTGTACTGTGATCAGGGGTTTCTTTGTGTTTTCTTGGGCTTTATCTTCTCTCATTCCTTCCCTGTTCAATGACATTGCTTTCAAAGACTCCGCTACATTCACCGATTTCTCCTCAATGGTCTGTATCTTGACAATAGGCTTATAACCCCTCGAAGACTCTTTCCCTTTATACATCAATTCTAACAAATTGGCTTTAGCATGGGTTGGTAGCGGATTCTGGTTAATGTTTGGACCCTCCGAGGCCTGGACCAGCATCTGATTTGTGTCAGTTAAATCTTGGACAACTCTCTTTAAATACCAGTATTTCTCGATATCATGACCTGGCATATCAAAATAGTACGTACACCTTAAAGAATAATCGAGATTCCTCGGTGGTGGATTTGAAAGCCTTCCTTGAATTGGGCTTAAAACCTTCAACTTTCTCAACCTATCAAACAAGCTAGCATATGACTCCCCAAGAGGTGTGAATTAATTTTTGACCGCCTTCTCTTTCTTATACTCGGGCCTAGGCTGAAGGCTGGGTCTGGAGGGGTTTTGGTAATTTTGTGGAGCGAATGGGCGATTTTGTGGAGCTTGCGCGAGCCACTGCGGGTAAGAAGGGGTTTGGGCATATGGATGCGCGCTATATACTGGGTACGGGGGCGGTGGAATGGAATATAAAGGGTTTTGTGGAGGGTAGTAATGGTGGGGAGGAATATATGGAGCTCGGGTGTAGACTTGGGCTTGGGATTGGGGATAGGGGCGAGGTGGTCTTTTGGGATAGGAATGGGTTCCAGCTACGACAGTCGCTACATCCTCTTTCTTCTTTTTACCTCCAAATGCGCCAGATCCACCTTGAATCGCTTGTGTGGTAGCTTTTAATGTGGCAAAACTCACTATTCGGCCGGTCTTAATTCCGTCCTCTATCATCTCCCCCATTTTGAAGACTTCCATAAAAGATTTTCCCATTGCCGGAAGTAAATGTTGAAAATAGGTCTCATCCTGCGCCTGAATGAAAACTTCTACCAACTTTCTTTCTTTCATTGGAGGCTTTACCATGGGGGCCTGTTCACGCCATCTTATCGCGTATTCCTTAAAACCTTCGGTACTATTCTTCTTCATATTGACCAAGGATTTTTCGTCCGGAATCAGGTCGATGTTATATTAAAAATGTTGAACAAATTCAGAAGCCAAATCATCCCAGCTGTTCCATTTATCGATATCTCGATTGATAAACCATTCTGAGGCTAGATCAGAAAGACTCTCGCCAAAGAAGGCCATGAGCAGTTCTTCCTTTCCTCCTGCAGCCCTCAACTGGTTACAATAACGTCTCAAGTGTGCAACGGGATCACCATGTCCTACATACTTCTCGAACTTAGACATCTTAAAACCGAGGGAAAGGTTGATGTCTGGGAACATGCAAAGATCTTTATAGGAAACACTCCTATAATCTTCGATTCCTTAAAAATTCCTCATAGCCTGTTCTAAACTTTTTAATTTCCGAGCTATGATATCTTGTTCCTCCATTGTGACAGGTTTCTCCATATCAAATGGAAATGCAGGCGGCTGAGTGTACCCATACGGTTCATTCATTTGCAAAGTAGGCTCCGAGGCATAATACTGACTATCTGGAACCTTCAGTACTGGCTCACTGGCAGACCTAGGAAGCCTCATTGTGGGATGCACAACATATATGGGAGTTTTATGTGGTGGCGGAGCCACGAATATCGGTGTGATCGGTGGCGCTGGCTGAGCAGCTGGTCTTGATTGGGGAGTTGCCAAGGGCACACCAGAACTGCTAGGATAATAATGTCACGGAGTGAATCCTGGCGCGTGCTCAGGTGACTTAGTAGGAGCAGAGAATTGCGCCTAAGAGAGCGGTGGGCAATTAGAGATATTTCCAAGACCTTCAGGGAGCAGAGGAGGAGGCATTCCGCTGGACCATGCCCGGTGCAAATCTATCAGTTGTTGCTTGAGCCTTACTACCTCATCATTGTGTTCTGAACTTTCTTCTCTGTGATCCTGATCCGGTTCAATGAGCGAATTTTCAATCTCCCTTCTAGCCATGACGAGCTTTGCTTTGGATCTAGTGAAGTATGGGTGACTAGCCAGAGTGCTGCAAACCTACCACTGTTATCTGAAAGAACATGCTCATCAAAGACGATATCCGTTAGGATTATGGCACACAACAAGCATGGGAATCACATTGGTAAAATTGTCCTAAATTTATGTTCATTTTTACTAGCTTTGAGGGTAGCGAGACTATTTTAACATCATCCCGATTTTTATCTACACTCATTTTTATCTATACCTATTATTATTATTATTATTATTATTATTGTTTTATTATTTTTTCTCTATCTTTTTTTTTGTCTCTCTTTTTTTTTTCCGTATCAATCTCTGTTCTTTTTCTCTCGTTATCTACCTTTATTTTATCATTCTTTATGACTTTTGTTCTTCTTTAAAAGAGGAAAAATAATGAAAAACAACGAAACAAAATGATTAGATCGAATTTAAAAGTGGGTTGCCTATGTATCATGTTGTACATGAATCAGATCTTGCGTAGTTCGGGCAGTTTTGCCAAAATGGCCAATTAAACTTTTTTTTTTTCATTCTTTTGCTTGAAACTTTAAGAAGAAAAGAAAATAACAATTTATCAAAAGAATTGCCGAACATCTTTTTGTATTTTTTACTTTTAAAATACTTATACGAAACGAAACCTATGATTACCAAAGAAAATCTTTTGGGTTTTCAATTTTGAATTTCATATAAAAATGAAACTTGAAATTATTAAAGGAAAATCTTTTTGTAGTTTTCTCTTGAAGATATATATGAAACACCTACTCTAATAAAGAGTGAAGAAAATCTTTTTTTGAATTTTTTGAAATAAGATCAACCAAAAATAAAACCTACGACTATTAACGGATTTTTTTTTGTATTTTTTTTTTCAAAACATGTATGAAACACCTACTCTAGATGAAAAGTGAAGAAATGTTTTTTTTTTTTTTGGATTTTTTAAATAAGATTCCCGAACCAACAATAGACTGCCTACGTATCTCACTCCCGAAAGAGGAGAATCAGGGGTGCGTAGTTCGTTCAGATGGGACAATTAACGATTAACTAATAAATTGACCCTAACTTAAGAGGCACCACAAAAAACAAACGAAAAAAAAACTTTTGGATATTTCGCTAGACACTTTAACTAAGATTGACACCACCAATTATGAAGAAAATGGTGTTTTTGTTTTTGACAAATAAGTAGAAAAGGCAAACAAACTTTTTTTTTTTTTGAATTTACGGTACTTTGTGAAGACAAATGTAAAACGTAATTTTTTTTTTGACTTTTTGGATTGTGAAGAACAAAAGTCATAAAGAATTCTAAAATGAACTACGACATTCCTCTTTTTTTTTTTTTCATTCTTTCGACTCACTTTTTCTATTTTTTTCTTTTTCGTTTTTGCCTACGCACCTTACTCCTAACATTTTTTTTTTTATCTTTTTTCTTTTTTCAAAAATCAGTCCGTCAAATGACCACGTTACCCTTAAAAATGCAATAGTTAGCACGTAGGGATGCTTTAGATGGGAGTCTCCTACAAAGGGCCATACGGGTCCCGCTAGGTCTCCGTATGATGTACATAAGCATGACCTAAAGGCTAACCTACGTTGTGGTTCACTAACAAGGCTGTTCGGGGAAGCGTATGGTCGATAGTGACTGCTTTGCTTTCCACCTACTCCATAACACCGACGGCTCCCCCCCTAAAATAAGGGTGACTAAACTAGAGGTTGTGTAGAACACGTGTACTACGGACTTGTTACAGAAAGAAGGCCGGGGGTAGACATATGATGACAGATATAAAAGCGGTAACACATAGGATAAATACTATAAACAAAGAGCACGAAAAACGCACAAAAGTGAAAACAATAACACAAACAAAATCACAAACAATGCTTATACACTCGTAATGCCAAACAAAGCTGATACGACTCTAAAAATAGCTCAAATTCTGAAAACTCTTCATTGTCCCCAGAAGAGTCGCCTGAGCTGTTACATCCCTTTTACGTACTCCAAAAATATGGTTATAATTTAATGTTCGAAAAGGGTTTCATTATTTAAGTGACAAGAAATGAAAATTTGTTTTGGAAAAGGATTATTCACATTTTTTTTTACTTAGAGTTGCCACTTGGCATAACTGATAACGCCCAAACTACAGCTCTCGTAAGAGTGTAAGTGGTCGCTGTCAAATATAGAACCCAACTGGGTTGGGTGTCGAATCCCACAGGGAATACTTGGTCACTAAGTATGCAATTTTTAGTAGACTGTTGGTCAAAAATTCTACGGAAAGGGGGGATTTAATGTAGGCGTGAACTAAAGCTGACAAAGTAACGAATGAATGCTTTATTTGGTAAGATTTAATCACAGAGAATTATAAGTTAGGGTTATGTCCACCTTATGAGTTCTACGTATCTATTTAACTATGAGTAATGCGGAATTCAGACATGCATGCACTTATAGAAATTTGTATTCTAATGGTAAATCGTAGTGTCTCTCGACCATCCAGGATTATTTCACTTTAACTTTCTCGAGCTTAAAGTGTATAACTAACGGTACAAATTCTCCAAAAGGTTAATCCGGTTAAGGCATTAACGGGTAAACAGGGGTTGGTAGCCCTATTTCCTTGTCACACTCTCTTTTCCAAACATGTAACTTTTCTCTCGAACAAGTTAATGCTATAATGGCGTATTCTATATGTTTGCAACCACAAGAATTTAATTAATACGAAGCGAGTAATGATATAAGTAGCATACGCATCAACAATTCACAAACTCATAGTAATAGATAGTATATCAAAAGGCTTCCATAACCCTAACAGAGAAGTTTAGCTACTCATGATTACAACGGAGTTCACAATAGATATAATCATCATACCACAACGAGAATAATCTTCGCGAGGGGATGATTTTAATGTCAAAGAGGGATGATGTTTTTCCTCTTGGTCCGTTGCTCTCAAAAGAGCTATGTTCCTCTGTCAGAAATTGTAACGTGAATTGTCCCAAAAAGTCGAATGAATAATAAAATCGAAAGTATGAAAAACAATGCTGAAAAATTTAGCAAATAAGGTTTTTATAACATCTTTGTCCTAATTCTACTAGGTTATTGCTGCACCCCTAAGTATTAAGAAATACTGATTTTGCCCGGGACAGATTTTCCATGCATCACATTTAGTCCTCAAGCTTCCAAAAGCTGCCTTCCTTCTTACATGAAGTTTCCTTTGCTGCCCAAAGGTCCCCAAAGTGCTGAAATCTTCATCATTAATACCTGAAAACATGCTAATAACGTTGGTTAGCTCACTTACAGAAAAATGGACTAAAAGTGCAGGAATTATATATTTTATCCTCAAAACTTAACCTAAAATATGGGTAAATTATGGTGTTTAGGCGTGTAAATACGCCCAACATCAACACCCCACACTTAAAGCTTTGTTCGTCCTTGAACAAAATATTACGTCCATGCAATCATCTACTTAGAATATCACAGCAGCACCATAAAATGTTCAATAGGACAGGCACGACAATTATTAACAAAAAGTAGTTTTCTTGTTCACTACTAGAAACAATTCAACCTCCAACATAGACTCGTGATGATGGTTAATTCGTATCCACAAGTTAAGGTATAAAGAATTATACAAGACTACCCAAAACTCATCAACCATGTGTGTCTCACACAAGATATCACCCATAATCACTCACAAATTCTGCATTTTTTGAACATGGGTACAAGATTCTCCTTGCTCTCACTCTCACAAAGAATTCATAAGTTGCAACTGATGACCATAGGCTTGCCCTTAGTGTAATGCTCCACTAATATCAGAATGCTAAGCTTAGGATCAAATAGGTCTTTACATGGTTGTAATGTAGGCTGAGAGACAGGTAGGACTATTTTGGCCAGAAATAGTGACTATGTTCCCTAAGCGCTTTAATACATCACATTATGCCATTAACACTCTCTTTTAAACAACCCCTCTACTTTTCTTTCATCTACCACCCCTTTTCACCTATTTTGTTATTCAATTATAAACAGAACTAACTTTTTATTTTTCTTTTCATTTTTTTCTTTTTTTTTATAACACACCTCTATGACAGCCACTCATTTCATAACAAATTCAAGTACCAATACACTCTAAGGCATCACTCTCACCTAATTTCCTCTTATTTTGTTACATGACTCTACAATTTAAAGCGCTTAGGAATTTGGATCAAATTATTGTCTTAAACAAAATGGATTAGGCTACATATGAGGCTGTCAAAGAAAATAGCTAAAAGCTCAAAGGGGTTTAACTAGGATAATGTACACGGGTAGGTAAAAAGAAGGTAAACAATCACAGGCTGCCAAAGAAATGCCTAAATCATCTCCTAAACTCACACTCTTTATTTCGCTTTACATACACACCAGGCAAGTTCTAGCATCATCCAAAAACACAGAATATACTATCATCTCACACACACAAGGCACATGGTCAACTTTATTGGGAGTAGTATAGACTCTTAACCCAACATATGAAGGAATTAAACCACACACTTATCACATAGTGAGTCACACTTAGAGCCTAAGCATCTCAATAGTAATGATTTTAGCACAAACTCTTGTCATTATACCATGCCGCCTATCAGAACAATTTCATGCACTTCATGCAAAATTTGAAGATTTTTTTTTTAAAATTTAACTACTAACTACTAACTACGACAAAATCAAACAAACATAAATAAATATAGGCAAATAAGTACAACATACAAATACCCGCACCCCACACTTAGACGGGACACATTGCCCTCAGTGGAAAATAAATAAGGAAAACCTGATTAGTCGGACTCCTCCTCTATGTTTGGGGTCATACCCCCTTCATCGGAATCATTATCAGAGTCGTCGTCATCAGAGTTCTCCTCCACGTCTGAGTCTGGCCTTCGGCGATCATCATCAGTTGGCACGTCATCATCAAGAGGTTCCTCAAAATATACACCTACTCCACACATAGCCCTCGCATGCTCATTCATCGAGTAGTCATAATCCAACTATTGGAGCTCTGCAGCAGTTGAAACACGACCCCCGCTCATCATGGTAAACCTCGTCATGCCATATAAATGGCGGAAGAAGCTTTCATCGCGAGCATGTCTTTCTGCAGTGGTCAGGTTGACGCCATGCATAGATTCAACATCTTTAACCTTTCTCAGATCAACCTTCTTCGGGTTGTACGGAAGCTTATGATCTGCAGGTTCCTCTTCGATGTCTTCCTTCCTTAATATCGCAGTCAACAAATTGCCAAAGTTGAAGTGAGACCTCTTGTGCAGCCTAGCCTTACACATTGACGACTGTATAATCGCACCAATGTTGATAGGAATATTAGTCATCAGAGCGTACACCAAGCATACTCTATCACGTGTGATCTTTGTGTACTGTGTCCCTGGAATCAGGCAAGAGTTGACTATCCTCAACCATATCCGAGCTTCTCTGTTCAAAGAAGCATACGGGAAGGTATTGTGCCAACCGGTGTCCTTGTGTCGACTCCAACGTGCCATTGATCTTGTTCCACATAGTGTGTGTCTAATTGCCCTGTACAGAGGTCTGTTATAAAGCTCCTTGAGCGGTAATGGATCAACAGATGGAAGACCCAGAAAAGAGTTAAAGAACTCCGCATTCAGTTGCAAGACTTGGCCCCGAATCTTCACTTCACTTTCGATAGTCTTTGGGGACCAATTGACATAAAATTCTCGTGTTATATCAAGATTGCATTCTGCCAAGTCTCAGAAAATGAAATCAAGATATAGCGCCATGATTTTAGCCAGAATGAGAGGTTCTCTCTTCGCTAGACTCTCCTTTTGTATCAACTCCACATGAACATATTTTTTCACTTTGTTGTTCTTGTACCACTCCTTTCCTTCCTCCTCTAGGACCCATTTTATCCCGAACATGCGGTGAGGTATTTGCAGCGAGGAGGATTCAGCTTGCTCTTTTCTTCCCCTTTTCTGACCTTTCTGTGAGGTGGATGCTTTTTCTTTTCCTGGTCGACTTTTTGGTGCCATTTTACCTGAGATTAAAATAAAGTCATGTTAGCTTATCTCAGAAGATTTGATCGACAAACAAATAATAGTGGCACCACCCCACACTTAATTTGTTAGCACAGAGTAATTAAGTGAACGATGTCGATTACTCAGGCTTCATCGACCTATATTTAGGCGTTATGTTCCAACATTATATTCAGTGCAATCATACTTTCATGTCATCTTAACTATCCTTTACAACTCTATTTTATGTAATCTTGACCATACTTTATGATTTGGATCAATGCACTTTTTGAATAAGACTACTATGTAGAGATCAAATCAACTTTTGGCATAGAAATAATCACAACGTATCATGCTTGTATTCAATCATGCTCTTTATCTTGATGAATGAGTCATTCAAACATTCAAGCTTTCAACTTACAAGATTATGTAATTAACTTTACCATTTCGATTCCGCAAGAAGATGACAGTGTATAACAATCACATACAAATCAGAACAAAGTCAAGAACACCCCACACGTATTCCTTCACTTAACTAGATGTATCATAACAAACCAACCACATTCAAATCACCAACACCAATTCAAGATCTAACGAATCATTATAAGCGTAGTATTGTAACACTTACGGAATATAAAAGAAGAACTTACTTGGTGATGGACTCGACATATGATCTTGCAAGGTTAAATGAGCAAAAAGAAAAGTTTTGAGAGATTTGGAGAGTAAAGGCGGCGCCTAGGTTGAGCAAATAAGTGTGTTTTGTTCTAATGTTGAAGTTTTATTTATAGGACAAGGCTTGGGTCGGGTTTGACCCATGTAAAATTGGGTTAGGAGACCAAAAAGTAAGCATAGGCGGCGCCTTTTGCAAAGCCTAGTTGGACATAGGCGGCGCCCATGCTATGACATTGTTGGGCATAGGCGGTGCCTATGCTATGGCATTGTAGATTTAAATAGCAAAGGTAATGGAATAGGCGGCGCCTAATGCTTTGACTAGTTGAGCATAGGCGGCGCCTATGCTATGACATTGTAGATTCAGAGAGCAAAGGCCATAACATAGGCCTTGCCTTGTCCGTTGCCTAGATTTACACAGGCATTGCCTTGTCTATTGCCTAGATTAGCATAGGCAATGCCTAATCGATAGCCTTTGCTTCTTCATTACCAACTTACCACCTTTAACATAGCTCACTTTCAAATTAAAATTTTGGAATCAATATCCTCCTTTATACGTCTTGCAGCTAAACTTACTCAAAAACAACAAAAATGATTAGAAAGATGGGTTGCCTCCCACCAAGCGCCTTAGTTTTGGTCGTGGCTCGACTCTTATTTTTGGACTTTTATTTAACAAAACAAACTCCTAGGAAAACAAAATGATTAAAAACGATGGGTTGCCTCCCATGTAGCGCTTGATTTATTATCACGGTACGACATAGCTATCTCGATTACTTAGACTTCATCGAGATATATGGTGCATCGTTTTCTGAATAGATTCAGATGACGCTGATGCTTACTTGTAGGCTTGAAATCTTCTTTGAGATGGATCTTGTGCATACTTATCCCATGAGGGATAACAATTATATCATCAATAGTCCAACCCATAACTCTCTTGTACCTCTTCAGAGCAGAGATGAGAGCCTCTACGTGCTGTTTACCTAAATCAGCCACAACACTCGCCGAAAGTTTATTTCCACTTCCCAGGAACGCATACCTTAGATAACTGGGGAGCTCTTTCGATTCTAGCAATGATGGCTCTTCAATGGAAGTCTTCGCTGTTGGTGAAGATCGATTCTTAAGATCAAGGTCCAGCTTATTAGGAGCATGAGAATAGGACCTTATTCCTGTTAGAGTACAAACAGTTTCTTCATATTCTTCAGCCTCCTCACGTTCAAAATTCAACAGCATAGCAGACAATGGCTCAACAGTAAGATGCTTCTCTACAGATAATTCTTTATCATCCTCATAATAAACCTCAGCTACAGAGAACACATCCATATCTCTAGGCTGCTTCATCGATTTGCATACATCAAAACGGACCACTTCATCATTCATCCGGAATAAAAGCTCATTAGCTCTTAAATCAATAAGCACACTTCCAGTTGCAAGGAAGGGACACCCCAAGATTATGGGAACTTCAGAGTCCACCTTACAATCCAAAATAACAAAGTCTGCAGGAAAAATGAATGTAGAAACCTTCACCAGTACATCATATAAGATACCAACAGGTCATTTTACCGACCTATCTGCCATCACGAGCCGCATATAAGTTGGTGTAGGATCGCCCAACCCCAACTTTCTGTAGACAGATAGCGGCATCAAATTGATGCTAGCTCTCAAATCGCACAATGCCTTAGCAAAATTCATAGATCCCACCGTGCAAGGAATAGTGAAAGCACCGGGATCTGCCTTCTTCTGTACTAAAGATCTCGTGGTAATCGCACTGCAATGATGAACATCATCTGCCAGCTCATAACTTGCTGCCCGCTTCTTTGTCAACAGGTCCTTCATGAATTTAGCATACCTAGATGTAACACCCCGTAAATTTTTTCGTACACTTATCGCGATTATATGGAGTCCTAAAGGCTTGCGTATGGGTTAAATTAAGTGTATGGTGTTCGGAAGTATCCCGTCAATAGTTGTATGTGTAGGTATTGGAATAAGCTTTCCAACGATATAAAGTTTGCCCAAAACAGAGGAGTATTTCATATAAGCGAGCACATTCGAAATTTCAAATCGGTGGCCGGAAAGCCTGTGAACAGTAATTCTGCAGGAAAATTACTGCAGCTAGGCAATCCAACTTTAGACGATTATAACTCCTTGTACAAAAAGAACTGTGTGAGCTGCTATATATCGACGAAAAGCTCCGAGAGTCTTCTTTCCGATGAAATTGGTTTCATACAAATCCAATGTCTAAGTAAGGATCTATACCCGTTTTACTACAGCCTATCAAAAAAAAAAACAGAATTGTGGGACAGATTTTTGGGTCAACTTTAGACGCCCATACCTCCTTGTAAAGGAAGAACTGGTGGTATACTCTATATTAAAATGAAATCCCTTTGAATTATATTTCCAATGCAATTGGTTTCACCCAAATACGATACCGGAGCAAAGAGTTATGATCGAGTTACTTCAGCTTGTCAAAACTGTCCACTGGGGACAGATTCGGAATTTATTTAAATCTTTAGGGCAAAATGGTCATTTTCTATTACCTCTTGGACGAAAATTGGTCTTTATAAACCTGCACTTAGCCTCATATATCAGATATCATCCAATTATTAAGAGAAGGTGAAACCCTAGCCTAATTTCAACTTCAAATATTTTGTGATTCAACCGTAGAAAATTCGAATTGGTTCCGTAGTTGTGTTCACCATCTCGAAAGCTTCGAGAAGCACCCCTTGATTATGTAAGGAGGATTCTAAATACAAGAGTTCATTGTTAAGGTATGAATATTGTTTATTCTTGATTCTTATCCATGAATAAGTATTGATAAAGGATTATGAGTATTGTGTTGATGTTGGAAGATAACTAGAAACATAGTTATGAATTGTTGTGTATAAATTGTTAGTAGTAAATTATGGAAGTTGTTGTATTGGATTATGGAGGATTAATTGTGGTGATATATCATTATATTAGTGGTTATGTATGCCTAGTGATCATGTTGGTATTGGATGGTGATTAAGAAGGGAAATAAAGGCTAAGAGTGATGTTGAGGGATATTTCATGAAAATGCATGATATGTGAATGTAATAAGAGTATAAAAGGATGTATGTAGTACTCTTATTTATGAGCTAAAGGATTACTTCCTAGACATTATTTGGTGAAGTTAATACCTAAATGGTAAGGTTTGGTTGCTAATACTAGTTTGCCACAAATGACTTATTGTAGATAAGTGTTCGAAGAGTATGGGAAGTCACTTGTATTGTAGTGGTTATATCAAGGTATGTAAGACATACTCTATCTAATCTTTGGCATGAATAATGACCCATGACACTCTCAAGTAAGCTTCCAACATTGTCCTACGACACATGACACATAATAACATCATATGATCTTCGACACTACCAATTGAACTTGTTTTCACTTTTAAGATGTCCGGCTAGTCAAAAAAATATCCATATACTATTGTTGACTCCGAAATGGTTTAATGAGGTATCCATGATTCTCTACTTCATTTTCATGATATTGATTACCTATTTACATATTTTTCCTATTGAGGTATCATGGTTTCAAGTTCCATAAAGTGTGA
Organism: Capsicum baccatum var. pendulum; assembly: GCA_030864225.1. Lineage (NCBI taxonomy): Eukaryota > Viridiplantae > Streptophyta > Magnoliopsida > Solanales > Solanaceae > Capsicum > Capsicum baccatum. The sequence continues at coordinate 141,624,864 of CM061558.1, forward strand.
CCACAAAGTAACCAATCTCAAAGATTAATTGAATTAAGAAATGGAATGTCTGTATTTTAAATTGATGATATGATGTATTGTATTAGTACCACTGATCAGTTGACCATTGTATTATAAAGATTATGTATATATGCTATTCCAGGGGTGGTCCCTGATGTATTGTATTAGTACCACTGATCAGTTGGCCATTGTATGACATATGTTATGTATTGATAAGGATTACGGGAAGTAATGATATGAAAGTAATGTGCAGGTATCCCATCAGTTCTTTTAAGTGTGGTCTACTCATACTGTTTATTCACTGGTATTTGGGTTCTGTTGATCTTTTGTATCTCATCTTGATACTCACTGCCTTACATACTCAGTACATATTTCCGTACTGACGTCCCTCACGGGGACCTGTATTCATGCCTGCAGGAACAGGTACTTCAGGTCGTACACCTCCGCAGTAAGAGCCAGGACATTCTGTTGTTAGTGGTGAGCTCCAGTTGTTTCGGGGCATCCCAAGTCGTCTCTATATGTACTTTTGGTATTTGCATAAAAGTCTTTTGTGGGCGGGAGTTTGTCCCGACCCCAACTCAGTTGTGTATCAACGTAGAGGCTTTTGTAGACATATTGTACAGCCATAGGAGTGTTTGGTTGATAGACGTGATGGCTCTGACGGCCAATTACTGTTCATATATATTTTTATGCGTGTCTGCTGGGCTGATACAGGTACTGTTTTCTTCTATTTACAACGAAGTGCTGCCCAAATTTCTAATTTTCATAAGTAATGTAAATGTGATAGTATAGGTTATGAACGGGTTCTCCCGGGCCTCCTCGGCTACGGGTGCCAGTCCGCTCCAATGGGATTTGGGGTATGACACTAGACATCTGTTCCAGCCCCTCCACGAAAGGAACATTAATAGTCATCTGCTTCAACATAGTCATAAATTTATTAAACCTGGTATTATCAGCTTTCTTCTTCAGTCTCTGAGGAAAAGGTGGTGGTGGAAGAGGAATAGTTTTCTCCACCGCTTCCTTTTTATCTTGCTTCTGATTATCAATCTTTTCAGGAGTGTCATCTACCTTTTTCTTCAGTCTCTGAGGAAAAGGTGGTGGTGGAAGGGGAATAGTTTTCTCATGAACGCTCTCATTCAGATTTTCATCTTCTACAGAATCATCACCATCTGCATCAATAACATTATCTGCTATATCATCAATCACCTGCTTGCCTTTGGATGGATTTTCCAACACTTTACCACTTCGGGTAGTAATAGCCATACACGATCCATCATTCCTCGGATTTTGCACTTTGTTGCTAGGTAGAGTTCTAGACTTTCTTTGGTTGAATGCCGTTGATAGTTGACTCAATTGTTGCTCCAGCTGTTTTATTGCAGTAGAATGCGAGTCAACCAATTGATTTATTGAAGACAAATCATTCTTCACCTCAGTCACGCCCATGTTGGTTGCCTCTACTCCTTTCAGCAGCTTGGCCATCATATCTTCCATAAATATCTTCCCAGAGCCAGATGCCACAACCTCACGATTTTCAGGAGGAATATACAAACCACTCCTGTCAGTTTTATTCTTCTAACTACCTTGATCACGGTCCTTATATCCTGACTTATCATAAAAGTTCCGACCTTGGTTTCCTTAGGCATTGCCTCGGAAACCCCCCTGATTATTCAAATATTTAGCTTCTTTCTCAGAATCAGATTCATCTCTTCCATGTGCTACAACAACCTTAACTTTTTCGGTCTTCCTTGATAATAAGTGCTTGGTAAGAAGATCCATCTGCGTTTTCATGTGCGCCATATCTTGATCACGTTCCTCCTCTCTTCGCCTTTGTTCTTCAGTCATGCCAAAAGATACAGTAGAGCTTGCTACCTCAGAATCCTTGGTATGCCAAGATCTACTCTGCTTTGTCATACGATCTAGCATATCACTTGCCTGAATAAATGTAAGGTCCATGAATGACCCTCCTGCAGTATTATCAACCACTGTCTTAGTCACCGAATTCAAAGACCTGTATAATATCTCCATCAAGTGGACATTGGTCATATGATGATTTGGGAACCGCATAAGCTTTTTCTTGAACCTCTCCCATGTCTCATGGAGAGCTTCAGTTGGAAGCTATCTGAAATTGCTTATCTCATCTCTTAACTGTGCTCTCTTGGATGACGGATAGAATCTTTCTAGGAAAGCGTCTTTCAGTTGCCTCCAATTAGTAATAGAATGAGGAGTTAGCCCATTCAACCATAGAGTTGCCTCTCCAGATAGAGACAATGGAAATAAGCTCAGCTGAATTGCACTCTGTCCAACTCCTGGATTGTCAAACACTTTGCATGTTGAGATGAAATTAATCAGATGCATATTCAGATCGTCTCCTGCAAGACCACCAAATAAACCTTTGAGTTGCAATAGCTGAATCATGGTGCTAGTGATATTGAACTTGGCTCCGGGAGCCAAGGGCAGAAGAATAATAGCCCCTGTGTCACCAGCTCCATCCAGATCGTCATCATCATCATCAAAAGAAACCTGCACAGCCCGACGGTCAGGTATCATTCTAGCTTGACGATCTCTCCTATGCATAGGTGCTGCCACCTCATCAGTACGCCTAGGATTCAGTAACTCATCATCACCCAGGTCCTCCTCATCAGAATTATTGCATGACCTGGGTTATCACTGTTCTGTTGGTGCACTTGAGCAGCTGCCAATGCAGTTAATCTAGCCTGCTCCTGTTGAGCAACCCTTCTTTCAATGTCACGTTGTGCATCCATTCTGCCAATAAATTGTGGTTCAGGGTTTATGGGTAATAATGGCTGTCCCGAACTTTGAGTATTTTGCATGCACTGAGCAAAACCTGAATAAAATAAAAACAACAACTAAAAGTAAAATCTGAGAATTTTTGACCAAAGGGTCTAGTAACTATCACAAACTTAGTTGACAACCGTATTCCCCGGCAACGGCGCCAAAATTTGATAACGCCCCAACTACAGCTCTCGTAAGAGTGTAAGCGGTGGCTGTCAAATATAAAACCCAACTGGGTTGGGTGTCGAATCCCACAGGGAATACTTGGTCACTAAGTATGCAACTATTAGTAGACTTGTAACACCCCATACTTAATTACGTGCATTAGCTATTGTTATATGAGTTGGAGTATATGTATTGATCCTAAGTTAGGTATATATGAGTTTAAGTATGAGTATTGATTATTTTGAGATGGTTTCAAGTGTATAGTTTGATTATATGTGTATAGGAATCGACCTTATTTATACCGGAATTTGTCCGTCGATGTTTCCATACAAAGGTTATTGAATAAGCTTTCCGACGATATAACGATTTTCAAAAACAGATAAGTTTCGGATATAAGCGAGCATGTTCGAAACTATAAAATGGTGGCCGGGATGTGAACAGTAAATATGCAGGAAAATACTGAGGCCTGCCAGTTTTTGGGTCAACTTTGAACGGTCATAACTCCCTCAATATAATGAACTGGGCGAGCTACCACCTATCAAAAGAAAGATCTTTGAGTCTTATTTCCCATTCAATTGGTTTCATCCAAATCCAACATCTTAGTAAGGATTTATACTCGTTTTACTTTAGCCTCTCAAAACAGATTATGTGAACAGTAAATGTGCAGGAAAATACTGAGGCCTGCCAGTTTTTGGGTCCACTTTGAACGGTCATAACTCCCTCAATATAATGAACTGGGAGATCTACAACCTATAAAAAGAAATATATTTGAGTCTTCTTTCCAATGCAATTCGTTCCATCCAAATCCAACATCTGAATAAGGAGTTATACTTGTTTTACTTCAGCCTCTCAAAATAGATTTTTAGGGTCAACCTCAAATGATCATAACTCCTTGTACAGGACGAACTGGGTGGCGTACTTTATATGAAATGAAATATCTTTGCATTATCTTTCCAATGATACCAATTTCACCCAAATCCAATATCGGAGCAAAGAGTTATGGTCTATCTACTTCAGCTTGTCAAAACAGTCCACCGGAGGACATATTTGACATTATTTAAATTTTAAAGGCACTTTGGTCATTTCCTACGATATTATGGACGGAAATATGTGTATATATACATGTATATGAGTTCAAAAACTCATATTCATCATCAATCATAGGAAAGAACAAACCCTAACCTAATTTCAACTCTAATTATCTTGTGATTCAACCGTGGAAAGTCCAAATTGATTCTGTAGTTGTGTTCACCGTCTCAAGGGCTTCGAGAAGCACCCCTTATTTGTGCCAACAGGACTTCAAAACCAAAAGGGCCATTTTACGGTAAGGATGTAAATTATGTTGGTGTTATTTATATGGATATGTATATACATATATATGTATGTGAGCATAAGAAGTATGTTATTTGATTGTTGTTGAAAGATGATTGGGAAATGATGTTGGATTATTCTTGTGCATGGTTGGATTATGTTGAATTGTGAAGGGATTTGGTATTGATGATGTGGTATCGAAATGATGATTATATATATATATATACACATAAATCTATTTGTTCAAGTTGGTTTTTGGAATGTTTTGCAAATATTGGTTGTATGGAATTATGGAAGAGAATTGTGGTGTTGGGTTGCTAATACTAGATACCAAACATTTCATTGTAGATAAGTGATTTGTGAAGGCGGGAAGTTGTGTTGAATTGGTATCCGAATCTACAACGAGGTATGTAAAGCATACTCTAACGATGTTCTTTGGCATGAAAAGACCAATGTTCCATCAAGTAAGATTCCGAGGTTGTCCAAAAACACCTATTGTTCTACGTTACCAACGAAGTTGTTTCCATTCTATAAAGTGTCAAAATGTTTCATTGATATACCAAAAGGCTCCTATTTCATTGTTGTGATATTGATGATTCTGAAACACATTGTTGATGTACCAATGAGTCTTTATTACGTCGTTATTGTATAGAAGGTCTATTACTTGATTCCTATTGATGTATCATTGTTCCAAAGGTACTATATTGGCATAAACACTAATGTAATAATCTCAAAAGCTTTTGAACTAAGTTATTGGAAAAATCTCTTATGTGTTACTTGATATACGTATGGGTGGTATCCCAGGGGCATAAGCCTAGCATGGGTCGATCCCTATTTATGTGTTTATGGGTGGTATCCCAGGGGCATAAGCCTAGCATGGGTCGATCCCAATTGATATGTAATGGGGGAATCCTAATGGTCACAGTACGGTACAGTATTGATTATTGTTAGGTGGTTGGAGGTTCGGGAGGAGGAGGTAATGGCGAATGATAATTGTAAAGAATGAAATGAACGAATGTATACCGTTCCACAAATGTGTTTGAATTCAAGAACCCAATTCAGATTAATGATAATGTTCATGATCCTAAAAGTGTTTATGAAGTGTGGTTCACTTCTATTATGATTTATTTACTTGTGTCTGATTTTCTTGATCCCCCATATCACATATGATTATTTACATCTTTACATACTCAGTACATATTTTGTACTGACGTCCCTCACGGGGGACCTGCATTTCATGCTGCAGGCACAGGTACCTCAGCTCATACACCGCACAAGTAGGAGCCAGGTCATACAGCTGTTGTTGGTGAGCTCCAGTTTGCTTCGGAGCTTTCCGAGTTGGTTCCTTATATTTTGTTATTTTACAGGAGTCATGTGTGGGCGGGGGTTCGTCCCGACCCTAGTTATGTCATGTATATCCTAGAGGCTTTGTAGAAATAAGGAAGGGTAAAGTCATGGAAGTTTATATAGTGATGTTATATTCGTATATGTGGTGGCCCCGACGGCCAAGTATTATATATATATATATATATATATATATATTTGTGCGTGTTGTGCTGATACAGGTAATTAGACCCTTTTATGTGCAGCGAAGTGCTGCCCAAATTTTTGGTGACATGTAAGTGAAAGTACAGGTATTTGAACGGGTTCTCCCGGGCCTTCTCGGCTCCGAGTGCCAGTCCGGCCCGATGGGATTTTGGGGCGTGACAAGACTGTTGGTCAAAACTTCTATGGAAAGGGGGGGATTTAATATAGGCGTGAACTAAAGCTGACAAAGTAACGAATGAATGCTTTATTTGGTAAGATTTAATCACAGAGAATTATAAGTTAGGGTTATGTCCACCTTATGAGTTCTACGTATCTATTTAACTATGAGTAATGCGGAATTCAGACATGCATGCACTTATAGAGATTTGTATTCTAATGGTAAATCCTAGTGTCTCTCGACCATCCAGGATTATTTCACTTTAACTTTGTCGAGCTTAAAGTGTATAACTAACGGTACAAATTCTCCAAAAGGTTAATCTGGTTAAGGCATTAACGGTTAAACAGGGGTTGGTAGCCCTATTTCCTTGTCACACTCTCTTTTCCAAACATGTAACTTTTCTCTCGAACAAGTTAATGCTATAATGGTGTATTCTATATGTTTGCAACCAGAAGAATTTAATTAATACGAAGCGAGTAATGATATAAGTAGCATACACATCAAGAATTCACAAACTCATAGTAATAGATAGTATATCAAAAGGCTTCCATAACCCTAACAGAGAAGTTTAGCTACTCATGATTACAACGGAGTTCGCAATAGATATAATCATCATACCACAACGAGAATAATCTTCGCGAGGGGATGATTTTAACGTCAAAGAGGGATGACATTTTTCCTCTTGGTCCGTTTCTCTCAAAAGAGCCGTGTTCCTCTGTCAGAAATTGTAACGTGAATTGTCCCAAAAAGTCAAATGAATAATAAAATCGAAAGTATGAAAAAAATACTGAAAAATTCAGCAAATAAGGTTTTTATAACATCTTTGTCCTAATCCTACTAGGTTACTGCTGCACCCCTAAGTATTAAGAAATACTGATTTTGCCTGGGACAGATTTTCCATGCATCACATTTAGTCCTCAAGCTTCCAAAAGCTGCCTTCCTTCTTACGTGAAGTTTTCTTTGCTGCCCAAAGGTCCCCAAAGTGCTGAAATATTCATCATTAATACCTGAAAACATGCTAATCACGTTGGTTAGCTCACTTACAAAAAAATGGACTAAAAGTGCAGGAATTATATATTTTATCCTCAAAACTTAACCTAAAATATGGGTAAATTATGGTGTTTAGGCGTGTAAATACGCCCAACATCAATAACCCGGCGTGCCAAGTCACAATTAGAAAATCCTTTCCAAAATCATTTGGATTCTTTAAACTGGTTTGCGAACAGAGATTCCGGCTAAGGAATTCTATTGACCGAGGGGAAGGTGTTAGGCACCTCTCGATCCTGTGGTTCAACCACAGTCGCTTGGTAGAGCGTATCGACTATTTTTGGCACTAAGAAATGTAAAAACCGCACAAAAGCACGCAAAATAGTCAAACAAAACAAACAAAAAAACAAAACAAAACAAAATAATCCAAAATGTAAAAGGGACTGAAAGTAAACCTACGCTAATCCTAAACTAATGCTCTACCCGACGCCTCGGGCCTTCACCACGAACGTCCTCCGAATAGATGACACCTCGGGGCATTCCCCAGTGAATAAATATATACAGATACTTTGGGGCATTCCCCGGCCAAATTATACAATTGAATTAAATACGATAAAAACAAAACTATTCCAACACATATTTCAAACATGTCATCAATCCGCCATGCCTAAATTTGCCTACCCGAACCTACCATTTGCATATCCAATTGGCAACCTAAAATCATGACACTATCGAGTTCATCAACATTATTCATGTTTACTCCAAGTTGAATAAAGATAACAATAAAACCATCATTAACCCAAATTCATCATTTTATTCCACCCCAACTTCCTTTTTATCAATCTTTTAACACATGATCAAGTTCTTTCATCAATCCTCCAAAGCCAAATCACCAAACATCATGGCCATAACATCAACAAAAGGAAACAAAGTATAATCATATCACACATAATCACAACAAAATCAACAAATTAAAATAAATAAAAAAGAAAACCAGGTTAAAGAGATGGAACTTCTGAAGTCGACTTTCATTGATAATAATTTGTTAAAGAAGGCCCGAATCCAAGAGCCCAAATAAGAAACCTCAACAACGACTAAATCCCCACCGATATTGATAAATTTGACACTTGAACTTGAAAGAGATGAACTAATTGAGATTACCAGAACTCAAAACCCACAAATACTGAGTTGAGTCAAATCCTAAAGCACCCACAGACAACCAAAATAGAGATTGAACTCTAGAAAAACCAAAACAGAATCCGTATGATTCAGACGTGACGCCGATGAAATCGGTCCGAGAATGGACGAACAATGAATTCAAAAAAAAAAATAAGACGCTGGAGCTCGATGAGCTCAAATGACATCCAAAAACTGAAGAACGCGGGTCAGATCTCGATGGTGAGTAGTGCGGATTCACTATTTCGAGCAACTCCCAACTGATTTCAGTCCATGATCTGCTCTTTTTCTCTGAGATCGTGAAGGATGGATGAGATCGAGGGTTATCTTATTTTTTTTTGAGTGTCTTCTTTGGTTTATTGGTTTCTTTCCCCTTTTGGAATAAACTCTCTTCCTCGCCGATCTCTCTATCTCTCTCTTGCTACTGATTCTCCCTTTTTCTCTTACCTCACTCTCTTCTCTCTTTGTTCCTCTCTCTCTCTCTCTTGATCAACTCATTTTTATTGCTTTCGTCTCCTGCAGTGTTTATGTGTATGTGAGATTAGTGAGCATTCATGAAGGTCCCTTTCTTGCCAAGGAAGAAGATGATGGAAAGGAGAAAAAAAATCAAAATACCCCTCTTTGAATATATCCCTTTGTGTGTGTATATATGAGGAGAGGGTGGGATAGTGAGGTAGGGTAGGTGGGGTCACGTAGGGTAGGGGTAGGGTGTGATGTGTTTTATTTTGATTGGGTAGGTTGTAGGATGTGTTGTCAATTTTTGGTTGGGTGGGTTGTTAGAATATTAGGATAAGGCAAAATTAGTTAGGGGATTGTTATTTTTGTCATTTTGTGGAGGGATTATCACATGGGTGAGGGTACACGATAGGATAAGGTAAACAATAGGTAAAAATAATATCGGAGAGGGACGAAATTAGGTGTCTACATCATGCCCCTTTGAATGTAAACACGAAGTGTTTTCAGACAAAGAAGTAGGCAGCGAAACCAAATTTTGACCCGACCATTATTTAAAGAAAGTAACAGAAGAAAGAAGGACAAACGGGTTTTGACTTAAGACATCCCACCTACTCACATTATGAGAGGATTGAGTGACAAATATCTCAGCTTTTGGAAGGAGATGGACTATACCGAGTTGGAGAGTCGAGTGAGGTTCCATCGAGGTTCTGGTCCGCGGTTCTATCATCACATAAAAAAAATTGAAAATTACAAGTCAAAACATAAATGAAATTACAAAACCCTATCTATACAACTTCTATTGGCTCTGGACTCGACTTTTATCACCCTATTCTTCAGGCGGGCTCCTGACTCGCAATTTCTTTCAACTTGTTGCTTGGATTTCAATTGTTTCCTTTGTTGCTTGACTTTTCGTTTCTTCACCCTATTTTCCAAGCGGGCTCTTGGCTTGCTATTCCATCACTTCGTTGCTTGACTTTTCATTTCTTCACTCTGTTCTCCAGGAGGGCTCTGGACTTGCTATTTCATCACCCTGTTCTTCAGGCAGGCTCCTGACTTGCTATTTCATCACCCTGTTCTTCAGGCGGGCTCCTGAAACCCAAAATTAAAACTAGAACAAAAATTATCCCAAACAAAAATTATAGTAAAGTAGTATTTCATTTTTTTGAAAGCGTTGTCCCATTTTCCAGGAGGGTCCTGAACAGAAAGTAAAGTCCCACTTTTCAGGAGGGTCCTAAACAAAAGTAAAATCCCATTTTCCAGGAGGGTCCTGAACAGAAAGAAAAATCCCATTTTTCAGGAGGGTCCTGAATAGAAAGTAAAATCCCATTTTTCAGGAAGGTCCTGAACATAAAGTAAAATCCCGTTTTTCAGGAGGGTCCTGAACAGAAAGTAAAATCCCATTTTTCAGGAGGGTGCTGAATAGAAAGTAAAATCCCGTTTTTTAGGAGGGTCCTGAACAGAAAGTAAAATCCCATTTTTCAGGAGGGTCCTGAACATAATGTAAAATCTCATTTTTTAGGAGGGTGCTGAGCAAAAGTAAAATCCCATTTTTCAGGAGACTCCTGAACATAAAGTAAAATCCCACTTTTCAGGAGGGTCCTGAACATAAAGTAAAATCCCATTTTTCAGGAGGGTCCTGAACAAAAGTAAAATCCCATTTGTCAGGAGGGTCCTGAACAGAATGTAAAATCTCACGGATGTGCATTTCCAATGGTAGCTGAATTAAGTGAATCGAATTTGCCCCTATATCAACAAAGAAAATTTGTCAGTTAAAAACTTAGTGGTGGCTTGCAGATCTTGGCTTCACAGGTATCTACCCAACACTCGTTCCTTTCATCTTTGTTCCAAATCGCTAACACTTGCCCTGTCTTGCCGTATCATTGACCCGAATCCATATTGAGGGAAGTGTGTTCCGACTCGAACAATGGGCTTCCATTTTACCATGCCTCTGAGGTTCACCCTTTTCCCAAATCTGAATGTTTCCACGAATCCAACAGTCTGTCGGTTGATAGACTTCCTTTGTTTCATGTTGAATTATGATCATATTTGTTTCTTGTGCTGTTCCTTGGTTTTTCTTCGTATAATTGGAAAGACTGGTAGTAAATTTTGAAATCCTTTCTCGCTTTTTTTTGACATAGACTTGACTTAAAATGTGAAGAAATATTGTGGCTTTATTTTGATAAATGACATAAAAAGACAAAAAGCATGAATATATTAATGAAAGAAAAGAGCAATGTCCCATATTCAAAAGAAAACTTATCTGAATATGACAACGAACTCCAATGAGTATGACATGTATTTTGGATTGAGCTGCCTGATCTTCTTATCCAAACTCCCCATTTGTTGTTGAGTTCGTGCCTTTGCCGCTGAGCCGCTTCTTCAAATCCATTGGACTCATACATCACATTCGATTGATGATATCTTGAAAGACTTTCACCAACAAATCTCTTTTTTTCATTTTTCACTTATCTCTTGAACTCTCCATCGCCTTACGGTGCCCGTGAGGGTTTTCACCAATAAGACTCTCTCATTTTTATTTCTCTCCACTCACCATCGCCTTATGGTGCCTGCAAAGGTTTTCACTAATAAGACTCTCACATTTTTGTTTCTCTCCACTCACCATCACCTTATGGTTCCTGCCAAGGTTTTCACCAATAAGACTCTCTCATTTTCATTTTCTCTCAACTCACCATCGCCTTATGATGCCCACGGGGGTCTTCACAATAAGACTCTCTCATTTTTGTATTTCTTTCCTGATTTCTTATGCTGAGGGAGACAAGTGGTATTTCACAATGTATTATCATATCCATTACATGCTTAGCCTTAACATTATCAAAAATTGATCTGAAGGACTTTCTTTGGTTGTAACTTGGCTTTTGGTTAAGGTTAGAAAAGATGGTAAGGGGCTCAAACGATACTTAAAGTGGGGGTGGGACTTACAACTTTTGGAATCGACTCAAACAACACATTAACTAATGCCCCAATTTTGTTGACTGGGTGAATCTTAAATCTTTATTTGGTTGGATCGAGCTCGAAATAGGGCAGCCTACGTATCTCACTCTCGAGAGAGGAGAATCAGGTCGCACGTAGTTCCATCATCTTGTTCTTTGTTTTGATTCGATTTTTTTTTTTTGAACTTTTTCTTTTATTCTTATTTTCTTGACATTTATCTTTGACTCTATTTTGATTCCAAAAGAGGGATATGAAAGAAAATTAAAACGAAGCTCAAACGGGTAAACAAAGGATGACACAATGTTTGGATAGAAGAATAAAATGCCTTCATCATATCAATCTTCAAGAATGCAAGTACTAAACATGCAATAAACTCAACAAAGATCAAATATCATACATAGTATCTTTTGAACATATCAACATTGATAGTCATTTCTGCCATTTTGCCTTCAATAACTGTCAAATATAAGGCTTCATTGGGCAACACTTTCTTCACAATGAAGGGACTTTGCCAGTTAGGGGAGAACTTGCCTTTTGCTTCAACCTGGTGAGGAAGGATATGTCTCAATACTAACTGACCAACTTCAAAATTCCTGGGACGGACCTTTTTGTTATACGCTCGAGCCATCCTCCTCTGATACAACTGGCCATGACATACAGAGTTTAGCGTTTTTTCCTTAATCAAACTCAAATATTCCAGTCGGGTTTTTACCCATTCGTCATCATCAATCTTTGCTTCTACAATGACTCGAAGAGAGGGAATTTCAACTTCTGTAGGGATGATTGCTTCTGTCCCATAGACCAATAAATATGGAGTTGCCTCTATTGAAGTATGAACAGTGGTGCGATAACATAGCAATGTAAACGACAACTTTTCATGCCACTGTCTAGACCATTGTACCATTTTTTGCATTATCTTTTTTATATTCTTATTGGCAGCTTCTACAACTCTATTGGCCTTTGGGCGATATGGAGTAGAATTTCGATGTGCGATCTCAAACTGTTGACATACTTATTGCATCAAATGACTATTGAGATTGGCAGCATTGTCTGTAATGATCATCTTAGGAATTCTAAATATACAAATGATATTGGCATGAACAAAATCTACCACAACTTTCTTTGTCACTGACTTGAAAGTTACTGCTTCTACCCACTTTGTGAAGTAGTCAATGGCTACCAAAATGAATCTATGCCCATTTGATGCCTTCGGCTTAATCGGTCCAATCACATCCATTTCCCAAGCCACGAATGACCATGGAACGGCCATTGTATGCAGCTCAACAGGAGAAGAATGTATCAGATCACCGTGTACCTGAAATTGATGACACTTTCGAACAAATTGAATAAAATCCCTTTCCATAGTAAGCCAGTAATAACCTGCTCGAAGAATCTTCTTTGACAAGACATGACTATTCATATGCGACCCGCATACTCTAGAGTGTATTTCAACCATGATTTCCAAGGCTTCATCTACACACCTCAAAAGTCTGAGATCTGGGGTTCTCTTATACAAAATTCCCCCACTTAAGAAAAATCCACTAGCCAAACGCCTAATAGTCCTCTTTTGATCGTTGGTGGCACATGCTGTGTATTCTCCTGACTGAATGTACCACTTGATATCCAAGAACCAGGGTTCTCCATCGAGATCTTCTTCAACTGCAATACAGTAAGCATACTGATCACGACTCTGTATATGCATTGGATCGCTGTAGGCTTTGTCAGGATGTTGAAGCATTGAAGACAGAGTGGCTAAAGCATCAGTAATTTCATTATGAATCCTTGGAATATGCCTAAATTTTACTAACACAAACCGTTGACATAGCTCTTGCAAGCATTGTCGATACGGGATGAGCTTCAAATCTCGCGTCTCCCAATCACCTTGAATTTCATGGACGAGCAAATCTGAATCTCCTAAGACCAATAATTCTTGGACTCCCATATCAACAGCTAACCTCAAACCAAGAATGCAAGCTTCGTACTCTGCCATATTGTTAGTAAAGTAGAATCAAAGTTGTGCTATTACCGAGAAATGTTGTCCCGATTCATAGATAAGAACCGTACCTATTCTGACTTCTTTCATATTGACATCTCTATCAAAAAATAACCTCCAACCAGGATCAGCATCTATAACGACTTCATCGACACATGACACTTCTTCGTCAGGAAAATATGTCTTTAATGGCTCGTACTCTTCATCGATGGGATTCTCAGCAAGATGATCTGCCAAGGCTTGGGCTTTCATAGAGGTTTGAGTCACATATACAATGTCAAACTCGGTAAGCAATATTTGCGACTTTGCCATTCGACCCGTTGGCATAGGCTTCTGAAATATATACTTCAAAGGATCCATGCGGGAGATGAGGTAAGTAGTATAGGATGAGAGATAATGCTTCAACTTCTGTGCTACCCAAGTTAGGGAACAACACGTCCTTTCAAGAAGAGTATACCTGGCCTCATATGCGGTGAACTTCTTGCTAAGATAATAAATAGCCTGCTCCTTTTTGCCTGTGACATCATGTTGACCCAGGACACAACCGAAAGAATTGTCCATGACTGATAAATATAAGATCAAAGGCCTACCAGTATTTGGGGGTACCAGCACGGTCGGATTTGACAAATATCTTTTGATTCGATCGAAGGCTTCCTGACATTCTTCAGTCCATTTTACCATAACACTCTTTTTTAGAAAGTTGAATATGGGCTCACAAGTGGTTGTGAGTTGAGAAATAAACCTGCTAATGTAGTTCAGTCTACCAAGAAAACTCATCACCTACATTCTATTCTTGGGGGGGGGGGGAATCCTGAATGGCTTTGATTTTCGAGGGATCCAATTCAATTCCCTGACGGCTGACTACAAACCCCAACAGCTTTCTATATGGAACTCCAAATACATATTTTGCCGGGTTGAGTTTAAGATTATACCTGCGAAGCCTTTCAAAGAACTTTCTTAAATCTTTAACATGGTCGGCCTGACTTTTTGACTTAATAATCACATCATCCATGTAGACCTCAATCTCCTTATGCATCATATCATGAAACATAGTGGTCATGGCTCTCATGTATGTTGCTCCAACATTCCTCAAACCAAACGGTATCACTCGATAACAATAGGTTCCCCGTGGTGTGATAAAGGACGTCTTCTCCGCGTCTTCATCATCCATAATGATCTGGTGATATACGGCATAGCAATCCACAAAAGAGGCAACCTTATGTTTAGCATAGTTGTCTAGCAAAATATGGATGTTGGGCAGTGGAAAATCATCTTTCGGACTTGCTCTGTTCAAATCACGGTAATCAACACGCACTCAAATTTTGCCATCTTTCTTTGGTACGGGAACAACATTGGATAACCACATGGGATAGAGAAATACTCGAATTACTTTGGCTTCAAGTTGCTTCATGATTTCCTTTTTAATTTTAATACTTACATCTGTTTTAAACTTCCTCAACTTCTGTTTGACAGGAGGGAATACGGGATCAGTTGGCAACTTGTGAGCCACTAATTCAGTGCTTAAACTAGGCATATCATCATAAGCCCATGCAAAACATCCTTATAATCAATTTAGGCTTGAATCATTCCATATTTTAGCTGTGGCAAAGCATGTACGCTGATTTTAGTTTCCCTAACATCTTCTTGATCCCCTAGATTTATTGGCTCAGTCTCATTCAAATTAGGATTCGGTTTGTCTTCAAACTGTTTCCACTCTTTGCTTATTTCTTCTAGTGCTTCTTCTTCATCATATTCCCCATCCTGCTTTATTACATCTTAATTAGTTTGGATTTTAAGATCAGGCTGAAAATTCCGCATGCATGTCATGTCATTAGAATCAGCATTAAGAGAACTGTGTAAAAAAGAAAAACAAAATATATTAGACACGAAACAAAAAGGACATTGAATTTCATTAAATAAAAAGATAGAAGGGTTTAAACATAGATGCCAACATAACATAAACAAACTAAAATCCAAATTATAACCCTGAAATAACTCGGATAAACAGAAAGAAAAACAAAATAAACTACCAAAACTCCCTCCTGACGGGGAGAGGAGTGACTTCCCAATTATTGAGCCGGACAGCTGGACCTATGAATTGCACGTCTGCCATACTGGTACCTTCTCCTGATTTGACCATATCAACTTCAATAAAATGGTTTTGGAAGTCATCAACCAATTTAACTTCAAATTCCACATGCTTCGTGACACTGCTCTTAACAAATGATTCACTGAGTAGTGGCATTGGGCGAGAAAGTGACCATGTTTCCATTTTCCTTCCATTGGCTTTCTTCAAATCTTCAGGCATAGGCTCAAATCCCAGACCAAACGTTCCCACATTCTCACTCAAACATATGGGATGAACTATACCGTGCAGAGACGCTCCCAAACCCTTTCCTGGCTCAAATACGTATTTCCAAAGTTCACTCACCATCATGATAGAAGACAATTGCGGTCCCTGTATAGCCTTCCATTTAAGGATACGATTTACTAGCACTGTATCAAAAATTTGATAGACAAATGTCTCCTCTACGTTATTTGCTTCAATAAGAGACGAGGGAGAAACTTCGTAGGCTGACAAATCTCCTTCACCATGAATAACTACTTCTTGCCTGTCATGCTCAAACTTAATCATTTGGTGCAGTGTAGATGCAACCGCCTTGGCCTTGTGGATCCACGGCCTTCCAAACAATAGATTGTAAGAGGAGTCTACATTCAATACTTGAAACTCTATGGTGAACTCAACAGGCCCTATGGTCAACATTAGTTCTATTTTGCTGATGGAATTTGATTTTGCACCATCGAAAGCCCTAACACATACATTGTTGGGACTGATATTGTCAGCACCAATATTCAACTTTTCCAAAGTAGAAATAGGGCAAATATTTGCACCTGAACCTCCATCAACCATAACATGAGTGACGTAGAAATCTTCACACTTCACTGTAATATTAAGGCCCCGATTATGCCTTGTACCTTCAACAGGCAATTCATCATCAGAAAAACTGATCCGATTGACCTCAAAGATTTTTCCAACCATTTTCTCAATTTGATTGATTGTAATATCCATTGGAACATATGTTTCATTTAATACCTTCAGTAAAACATCACGATGCTCTTGGAGTGCAACAACAAAGATAAAAGGGAAATTTGAGCAGGGGTTTTCTTCAACTGGTCTAATATTGAATACTCTGGCAATTTAATCTTTCTAAAAAATTCTTCGTCTTCTTCTTTGGTGATAGTCTTTTTGATATAGGACAGTCCATTCACCGTTGGCTTAGACTTTCTTAAGCTTTCAGGCACAAAGCATCTTCCTGACCTAGTCAAACCCCCTACCTCATCTACATCTTCCATAACTTCTTTCCCGTGATAGGTCATCACAGTCCGCCCATAATTCAAGGGAACCCTTTACGTATCAACTATCAGAGGTTGGGTCACCAGTTTGAGGATAATAGGCACTATCAGTGCTCCTTTCACCACCTTCAACTTAGGTTTATCCTGACTTGAAACAATATACCTCTGGTGCTTTGTACTGTGATCAGGGGTTTCGTTGTATTTTCTTGGGATTTATCTTCTCTCATTCCTTCCCGATTCAATGACATTGCTTTCAAAGACTCCGCTACATTCACCGATTTCTCCTCAATGGTCTGTATCTTGACAATAGGGTTATAACCCCTCGAAGACTCTTTCCCGTCATACATCAATTCTAATATATTGGCTTCAGCATGGGTTGGCAGCGGATTCTGGTTAATGTTTGGACCCTCCGAGGCTTGGACCAGCATTTTATTTGTGTTAGTTAAATCTTGGACAACTCTCTTTAAATACCAGCATTTCTCAATATCATAGCCTGGCATATCAGAACAGTACGCACACCTTAAAGAATAATCGAGATTCCTCGGTGGTGGATTTAAAAGCCTTCCTTGAATTGGGCTTAAAACTTTTAACTTTCTCAACCTATCAAACAAGCTAGCATATGACTCCCCAAGAGGTGTGAATTGATTTTTGACCGCCTTCTCTTTCTTATACTCGAGCCTAGGCTGAAAGCTGGGTCTGAAGGGTTTTTGGTAATTTGGTGGAGCGAATGGGCGATTTTGTGAAGCTTGCGCACGCCACTGTAGGTAAAAAAGGGTTTGGGTATACGGTTACGCGCTATATACTGGGTATGGGGGTAGTGGAATGGAATATAAAAGGGTTTTGTAGAGGGTAGTAATGGTGGGGAGGAATATATGGAGCTTGGGTTCCAGCTACGACAGTCGCTACATCCTCTTTCTTCTTTTTACCTCCAAATGTGCCAGATCCACCATGAGTCGCTTGTGTGGTAGCTTTTAATGCGGTAAAACTCACTATTCGGCCGGTCTTAATTCCGTCCTCTATCATCTCCCCCATTTTGAGGACTTCCATAAAAGATTTTCCCATTGCCGGAAGTAAATGTTGAAAATAGGTCTCATCCTGCGCCTGAATGAAAACTTCTACCAACTTACTTTCTTTCATTGGAGGCTTTAAAATGGGGGCCTGTTCATGCCATCTTATCGCGTATTCCTTAAAACCTTCGGTGCTATTCTTCTTCATATTGACCAAGGATTTTCGTCCGGAATCAGGTCGATGTTATATTGAAAATGTTGAATAAATTCAGAAGCCAAATCATCCCAGCTGTTCCATTTATCGATATCTCGATCGATAAACCATTCTGAGGCCTGATAAGAAAGACTCTCGCCAAAGAAGGCCATGAGCAGTTCTTTCTTTCCTCCTGCAGCCCTCAACTGGTTGCAATAACGTCTCAAGTGTGCAACGGGATCACCATGTCCTGCATGTCGCACCCCTTTTTCGCCCGAGAGATCGATTCGAAGGGTTTTTCCAATTAAAGTGACGATATTGAATAGGGATTAAATTATTTACAGAGTCGCCACTTGGAATTGAGTTTTGGTGTTCCAAGTCACCCTTTTTTTTATCCCTAATCAAAAGGAAATGACTCTTATTTGGTCCGCGAAAATAGAAAATGGGTAAGGAATTCTGTTTATCGAGGGGAAGGTGTGAGGCACCCCTCGAATCCCGTGGTTCTAGCACGGTCGCTTTTATTGACTTATCTTGACTTAAATTATTTTAATAAATTGTGTTAAGGCCTAAATTTGCTCATTTTTATTATACCAAAACTATTTAAAATTCTTGTATTAAATAAATTAATGAAAATTAATTTTAGAAAAAAAAAAAATTGTCGAGGTGCATTATTGCATCCTTGAATTTTTAAACGTCTCAGAAAGATGCGTACACCGCATTCTTAATTGAGACAAATATTATAAATATACCAAAAATTTACCTAACATTAAAGCATTGATTTGTTTTTATAAACTTGCCTCAATTTATCTATTTGAAATATTTTTAAGTCAAATAATAAAATAGACTAAAATTCATTTTTAAAAGAATAAATAATTAGTAAAATTTTTTTTAACGATAATTAATAATTATAACAATAATAAATAATAATAATAATAATAATATATCTATTATTTATTAAGATTCTCTAAGTATTATATATAAAATCACGTCATACTCAATTAGCATAATAAAAGTTAAAAAAAATGAATAAATAATAAATATACGGGGACCCACCTAGTAAGAAAAATCACCACATATTAATAATTTGCATGTGACTTCTTCATCCTAAATATATAAAATATATTTTCTATTATCTTAATATATATATATAAAAGAAGTCAAATTACCTAAACCATCTTCACATTTTCATTTTTTATGGACTACTGTAAGTTCATCTTCTTAGTACAAAAAAAAACAAAATAAAATAAAATAAAATGGGTTTGGCGGCGTTGGGGATTCCGGCGAGATGGGGTAAGGCGGCGGAGATCTGGCCGATTTTCAGCCGACGAACGGTGTGAAGGCCGACGATGATCTGGCCGATTTTCGGCCAACGAATGACGTGAAGGCCAGCGATGGGCCGACTGCCGTCGTTGACCGGAGAGGGTGGAGGAAAGGTGGCCAGATCTGGCCAACGCGTTGCGGCGGAGATCTGGCCGATTCTCGGCCGACGAACGGCGTGAAGGCCGGATCTGACCGACGCGTCGCGACCGAGATCTGGCCGACTCTCGGCCGACGAACGGCGTGAAGGCCGTCGATGGGTCGATTTCCGTCTTTGACCGGAGGGAGTGGAGGAAAAGCGGACGGATCCGACCGACGTGCCGCGGCCGGAGTAGCGACTGCTGGCAGCGGCGGCGTATATTTTTTTTTTTGACGGTGTGACGCCGGCGCCGACAGGACAGCGGCGCCGCTGTTTCTTCTCCTTTTTTTTTTTTTATTATTATTAGTATTTCTCAAAATTCTATTCTAAATTCAACTTAACAGAGTTGCAACTCATATTCTAATATACATCACAAAGTAATAAATAAATTCACATGATAGACTAATAACACATAATAAATATAATATATGAAGGTTGTTTTAAACAAACTCCATTTACATTTTGACTTTAAATAAAATTTATGCAACTACCAACATTGGATGAAATAGCAACCTGTGTTTAAGTTGAAAAAGGAACACGAAGCCGTCACACGGAATCCTCAAGCGAAACTCTAACGTGAAACTTCGAACTCTGGCTGATTATCTTCTCTTAGTATCTCTCCTTCCTCTTTTTTTTTTTTTTTGATATCTAATATATATATATATATATATATATATATATATATATTTTTTTTTTTTTTATCTTCTCTGCCTTCCTGATCTCTCCCCCTTTAACAGTATGTTTGGGTTGTGTTGATATAGGACTTTTTTTCTGTGGTGGAAACATGGGGAGGGAAATAAGGATAATGGTGTTGAGGAAAATTCAAGATGGGTTGAGGTAGTTTTTCTTTTTAGGACAAGATTTTTTATTTTTTTTAATAACGAAAAATAATTAATAAATAAATAAATAAATAGATAATAGTAACAAATAAAATAATAATAATAATAATAATAATTAATTGATTTATATATATATATATATTTTTTAAAAAAATACAATAACAATCTAAAAATAGTCAAAAATAAATTATATAATTAAGATAGTATAAAACTATTTTTTTTTAAGGAATAAAACAAAATAATATCCTAAAATTAAATTCATTTAATTATTTATATTATATTAATATAAAATAATAGTCAAAATAATATATGTTTAAATATAAATATAAATATTTAGTATCGATAAACAAGTTAAAATTTAGGGAGGATCAAAAATCACGTGTCTACATTTTTGCCCCTCTTTGTGTGAAATCTCGAAGAGTTTTCATACAAAGAAGTAGACAAGATATGATTTTTGACCCTCCAATTATTTGAAAGGTAAAAATAAGAATAAAAAGATAAATATGACCGAGTCCTGTTTTTGGACATCCTACCTATCCCGGGTTATAAGGGAATCAGGTCATGAGTAGTTCAAAAGGTAATTTAGTGAAAGAGAAAGCTAAAGTCGAGTGAGATTCCGTCGAGTTTCCGGTTGACGACTTCTGCTTTTACATTCAACTGACTAATAAAAATCAAAAATGAAAAATACAAGTAAAAATTGCAATCTCTAGAATCTTGATTCAAATCTTCATGACTTGAACTTGAAAATTTACCCCATTCTTCAGGCGGGCTCCTGAACTTTATTTTCTTCACCCTGTTCTTCAGGCGGGCTCCTGGACTTATAATTTCTTCACCCTGTTCTTCAGGCGGGCTCCTGAGCTTTCTTTTTCTTCACCCTGTTCTTCAGGCGGGCTCCTGGATTTATAATTTCTTCACCCTGTTCTTCAGGCGGGCTCCTGAACTTTCTTTTTCTTCACCCTGTTCTTTAGGCGGGCTCCTGGACTTACAATTCTTCACCCTGTTCTTCAGGCGGGCTACTGGACTTACAACTTCTGCACCCTGTTTTTCAGGCGGGCTCCTGGACTTACAATCTCTTCACCCTGTTCTTCAGGCGGGTTCCTGGACTTTCATTTTCTTCACCCTGTTCTTCAGGCGGGCTCCTGGACTTTCTTTTTCTTCACCCTGTTCTTCAGGCGGACTCCTGGATTTTCTTTTCTTCACCCTATTCTTCAGGCGGTCTCCTGGACTTTCTTTTTCTTTACCCTGTTCTTCAGGCGGGCTCCTAGATTTTCTTTTCTTCACCCTGTTCTTCAGGCGGGCTTCTGGACTTACAATTCTTCACCCTGTTCTTTAGGCGGGTTCCTGAGCTTTCTTTTTCTTCACCCTGTTCTTCAGGCGGGCTCCTGGATTTGCAATTTCTACACCCTTTATCTGAAAACATTATTTCATCTCTGTTCCAAACAAAGAAAATTGTGAGTTTTAAAACATATGGTGGTTAGTTTGTGGCATTTGGCTTTTGAAGTGGCCACTCTCGCACTTGCCATGCTCAACCCTTTTCCAATCCATGATAATCTTCTTTGAATTGTCATATTTCTGACTTAGAATTCTGCCTACTGAGATCCTCAACTCAAATCATATTTCTGTTGTATGATGCTTCTGAGTTTAGCTTCCAATATATCCCTTAGATTTCCTCAAGTTTTAAAATGGTCAAATCACAATCATCTTGAGTACTTTACTTTTACTTTGAAATGTTGTCTCTGTACATCGACCTTTTATCTTGCTTTGTACCCTTAAAGGAGTTGGTAGCGAGTTTGGAGTCTTTTCTCACTTGACTTGACGTGAATTTGACTCAAAAGACAACAAAAATTCTTGTTTGATGACAAAGACACAAAAATCAAGAAATAAAAAATAAAATAAAATAAAAGGACAATAAGTATCTCTTTTCAAAACAAAGAGAAAACTTATCTGAATGTGGAAGTCGATTCTGGTGATTATGACATGCATTTTGAATAAAACAACCAGATCTACCCACACCAATCATTACAACTTTTGTCCACATATTGAGCTTGAAATTAAGCCAATCTTGAATTTGTTCCTTCTTGATATCAAACTTTCTTAAACTAGTGGCACCTCAATGGGTTTTGCCGACGAGTCTATCTCCTTTTATTCCTGTCTTAGCTCACAGTTGTCTTACGGTGCCCGAACGGGTTTTCACCAATAAGACTCTCTCGTTTTCATTTTTTCATCACACTTTTTTTTTTAAATTTTTGACAAACACCCAAAATATGAAATATCATGCACTCATAATATGTTTAGCCTTGACATTCTCAAAGATTAATCCAAAGGTCTTTCTTTGGTTGTAACTTGGCTTTTGGATAGGGTTAGAAAGAAAGGTAGGCATGAGGCTCAAAAAATTTATAACATTGGGTGAAACATACAACTTTTGGAATCTATCCTTTTAAGAAAATAAATTTTTGCCCCAGTTTCATTTCATTCTAGGTAATTTGAATTTTTCTTCTGGTTAGACCGAACCCCGGAGTAGGGCTGCCTACGTATCTTGTCATAGCAAGAATCAGGTCAAACGTAGTTCATGAAACATCATTCTTTTGTTTGATTGATTTTTTATTTTTTTTTTCAATTTGATTCCAAAAGAGGGGTTCGAAGAAAAATAAAAGCTCAAAGGGGTAAGCAAAGGTTTATATATTATTCAGATAGTAGAATAAAATGCCTTCATCATTTCAATCTTTAAAAATACAAGTACAAAACATATATAACATAATTGTACATGAATATCATACATAATATCTTTTAACTGCATCAGCATTGACCGGCATTCCTTCCATTTTTCCTTCTACATCAGTCAGATATAACGCGCCATTAGGTAACACTTTTTTTACCATGAATGGCCCATGCCAATTAGGAGAAAATTTGCCTTTGGCTTCAATCTGATGAGGAAGGATGCGTCTTAGTACTAACTGACCAACTTCAAGATGTCTGTGATGCACCCTTTTATTATATGCTCGTGCCATTCTCTTCTGATATAGTTGTCCATGACATACTGACGCCAATCTTTTTTCATCAATCAATCTTAATTGCTCTAAACGAGTCTTGACCCATTGGTCTTCATCAATTTCAGCTTCCACAACTACTCGAAGAGATGGAATCTCAATCTCTGCAGGTATAACTGATTCAGTTCCATACACTAACAAGTAAGGAGTTGCACCAATTGAAGTCTGAATTGTAGTACGATAACCCAACAAAGCAAAAGGTAACTTTTCATGCCATTGTCGGGAACCTTGCACCATCTTATGGAGTATTTTCTTTAAGTTCTTGTTGGCAGCTTCTACAGCTCCATTTGCCTTTGGACAATAAGGAGTTGAATTCCGATGCATAATCTTAAATTGCTGGCACACTTCTTGCATCAGATGGCTATTGAGATTCGCGGCATTATCCGTGACAATTATCTTTGGAATGCCGAAACGACAAAGGATGTTGGAGTGAATAAAATCAACCACAACTTTCTTGGTCACTGACTTGAAAGTCACTGTTTCTACCCATTTCGTGAAATAATCAATGGCTACCAAGATGAACCTATGTCCATTCGAGGCCTTTGGTTCAATTGGTCCAATTACGTCCATTCCCCAAGCCATAAAAGGCCATGGAGCAGTCATTGTATGCAACTCGGATGGAGGGGAATGTATCAAGTCTCCATGTACCTGGCATTCATGACATTTACGAACGAAATTGATGGAATCTCGATCCATGGTGAGCCAATAGTAACCTGCTCGGAGTATTTTCTTTGCCAAAACATACCCACTCATGTGTGGTCCACAAATCCCAGAATGCACTTCAGTCATGGTTTTTGAAGCTTCTTTAGCATTTACGCACCTCAAAAGTCCCAAATCAGGAGTCCTCTTATACAAGATTCCTCCACTTAAGAAAAATCCACTATACAAACGTCGAATGGTTCTCTTTTGATTACCATCAGCATGTACAGGATACTTCCCAGTCTGAATATATTATTTGATATCATAGAACCAAGGCTCCCCATCAAATTCTTCTTCAACCACATTACAATATGCATGTTGATCATGAATCTGTATATGCAAAGGATCAATATAAGTTTTATCGGGATGTTGAAGCATTGAAGATAAGGTCGCCAAAGCATCAGCAATCTCATTATGAGCTCTGGGAATGTGTTTGAAATTTAATACAAATCATTGACAAAGATCTTGCAAACAACTTCTATATGGTAGGAGTTTCGAATCACGAGTCTCCCAATCTCCTTGGATTTGGTGGACTAATATGTCTGAATCTCCTAATACCAACAATTCCTGGACCCCCATGTCAATGGCTAATCTCAATCCTAGAATGCAAGCTTCATATTCTGCCATATTATTGGTACAGTAGAATCGAAGTTGGGCTGTTACAGAATAATATTGTCCTAATTCAGAAATAAGAACTGCTCCTATCCCCACTCCTTTTATATTAGCAGCTCCATCAAAGAACAACTTCCAACCTGAATGGCAATCTTCTGAAACAAACTCATCAACATAAAATACCTCTTCATCTGGAAAATAAGTCTTCAATGGCTCATACTCCTCATCAATAGGATTTTCAGCCAAATGATCCGCCAAGGCTTGAGCTTTTATTGCACTTCGTGTCACATAAATAATATCAAACTCTGTAAGCAACATCTGCCATTTCGTGAGTCTGCCTGTGGGCATAGGCTTTTGAAAGATGTACTTTAAAGAATCCATACGAGATATGAGGTAAGTAGTATAAGATGACAAGTAATATTTCAGCTTTTGGGCTACCCAAGTTAAGGCGCAGCACGTTTTCTCAAGAAGAGTGTACTTAGCCTCATAAGTGGTAAACTTTTTGCTGAGGTAGTAGATGGCTCGTTCTTTTCTTCCTGTGACATCATTTTGACCCAATACACAGCCAAAATAATTATCTAAAACAGACATGTACAATATCAAAGGTCGGCCTGGCTCTGTAGGAACCAAAATAGGCGGATTCGACAAGTGTCTCTTAATTCTGTCAAATGCTTCGTGACATTCTTCAGTCCATTCAACTTTAACATTCTTCTTCAACAACTTGAATATTGGCTCACAAGTTGTCGTAAGCTGAGCAATGAATCTACTGATATAATTCAACCTTCCAAGTAAACTCATCACCTCCGTTTTATTTTTCGGTGGAGGTAAATCTTGGATAGCTTTTATTTTTGAAGGATCTAACTCAATGCCACGTCGACTGACTATAAAACCCAAAAGTTTTCCTGACGAAACTCCAAATATACATTTTGTTGGATTAAGTTTGAGATCATACCTCCGAAGCCTTTCAAAGAATTTTCTCAAATCTTTGATATGATCAGATTGCTCTCTCGACTTAATGATCACATCATCCACATAAACTTCAATTTCTTTGTGCATCATGTCATGTAACATTGTGGTCATTGCCCTCATGTAAGTTGCCCCAGCATTTTTTAATCCAAAAGGCATAACTCTATAACAATATATTCCCCATGGAGTAATAAATGATGTCTTTTCCGCATCTTCTGGATCCATAATGATCTAGTGATACCCCGCATAACAATCCACAAAAGAAGCAAGATCATGCTTGGCACAATTGTCCAATAAAATATGAATATTGGGAAGTGGAAAATTATCTTTCGGACTTGCTTTGTTTAAATCACGATAATCAACACACATCCGAACTTTACCGTCCTTCTTTAGAACAGGGACAATATTTGCCAACCAAGTAGGATACTGGGCCACTCGAATGACTTTAGCCTCAAGTTGCTTCGTGATTTCCTCTTTAATTTTTACACTCATGTCAGTTTTGAACTTTCTTAGCTTCTGCTTGACAGGAGGAAACGCAGGATCAATTGGCAACTTGTGAACTACCAAATCAGTGCTTAAACCGGGCATATCATCATAAGACCATGCAAATATGTCCTTATACTCATGCAAAGCTTCAATTATAGCTTTCTTTTGTTGTGGTTGAACATGTACACTTATCTTAGTCTCTCTAATATTTTCAAGATCTCCTAAATTGATCGCCTCAGTTTCTTCCAAATTGGGATTTGTCTTATTCTCAAACTGTTTGAAATCTTCGCCTATATCCTCAAATGCTTCTCCTTCATCGTATTCAACCTCCTTATTCATTATTTCAAAATTAGATTGGGTTTTTAAATCTGGTGAACAATTCTTCATGCATGTCATATCATTAGAATCGGCATAGAAAGAACTGTATGATAGAAAATAAATAAATAAAAATTAGACTTAAAATAAAACAAAGGGAAACTGCGCTTAATTAGAAACATAGATAGAAAGATTTTTAAACTAACATACCAAATTTAAAGTTCTGAATTATAATCCTGGAATAATTTAAATTACAGAAGTAAAAACAAGCAAACTACTAAGACTGTAAGAAAACAAACAAACTATCAAGACTCTTTTATAATAGGGAGAGGAGTGGCCTCCCAATTGTTGAGCTGGACATCAGGGCCGACAAACTGCACATCTACATTACTGGTACCTTCCCCAATTTCAACCATATCAGCTTCAATGAACATATTCTGAAAAAGATCAATCAACTCTGTACCATCATCATTCATTGATTCTGCAGCAAGTAACTTGGAGGATCCTATATCACTGAATTTTATAAAAGACTCATGAAGTGGCGGTATCGGCTTGGTAAGTGACCATGACTCTTTCTTACGCTTTTTAGCCTTCTTTATATCTTCAGCAGTAGGCTCGTATCCCAAACCAAAAGTACCAAAGTTCTCATAGAGGTTTACTGGATGAACTATGCCTTGCAAAAACATCCCTAGACCTTTTCCTGGTTCAAAACCATGCTTCAACATTTCATTCACTACCATAACAGATGCAGAGGACAATTGTGGTCTTGCGATGAGATTCCCCTCGAGGATATGCTCAACAGCCACTACCTCAGAAGCTTGATGAATTAACACATTGGCAGTATTTTCTTCGATGAAGGAAATAGAGTAGTCTTTATACATTGATATATCTCCTTCACCATGAACCACTATCTCTTGCCTGTCACATTCAAATTTGACCATTTGATGCAACGTTGATGCGACTGCTTTAGCCCTATGAATCCATGGCCTTCCCAATAACATATTATATGAAGCATCAATGTTCAGCACTTAAAAATCCATAGCAAAATCCACAGGCCCAATTGTCAATATGAGTTCTATTTCACCCATGGCATCAGTTTTTAATCCGTCAAAACCTTTGACGCACACATTGTTAAATTGGATTCTTTCCCCATTAACATTCAAATTTTGTAAAGTTGACATAGGACAAATGTTAGCGCCTGATCCTCCATCAATTAACACTCGAGTGATGATGGAATGTTCGCATTTCACAGAAATGTACAGACCTTTGTTATGCTCCGTACCTTCTATGGGCAATTCATCGTCTGAAAAAGTAATTTTATTTGCTTCAATGATCCTTCCAACAACTTTTTCCAGCTGATTTACTCTAATCTCACTAGGAACACATGCTTCATTAAGAATCTTCATTACAGCCTTGCGGTGTTCTTCTGAATGTATCAATAAAGACAACAAAGAAATCTGTGCTGGTGTCTTCTTCAACTGTTCTATAACAGAATATTCTGGCAACTTCATTTTCTTTAAGAATTCTTCAGCTTCTTCATCAGTGACAGGCTTCTTGACTGTCATTCGTTCTTCACCACCTTGTTTATTCTTTCTTAACTCTACTGGAGCATAACATCTTCCAGATCGAGTTAATCCCCCTACTTCATCTTCATCTACCTCTTCAGTCACTTCTTTCCCTTTGTGCATCACCACAACGCGATCATAATTCCAAGGGACTGCCTTGGTATCAACCATAGGCAGCTGTGACACTGGTTTGATAACAATAGGAGATACAGGAGCTCCTTTTATGATTAAAAGAGGCTTATTGGATCTTCCAGGAATAATGAGTTTCGGCTTTATTTGACTTGACCCAATATTTTCTGAAATCTCTTTCCCCATTGCCAAGGGATCATTCGATGATTCGGGTTTTGCTATCACCATCTCTGCTTCTGCAAGATTTTCTTTCGTTAAATCTACAGCATTTGCCGATTTTTCCAAATCAGTTTTAATTTTAATGATCGGCTTAAAGGGAATCATAGCATCTTTACCACTGAGTATCACATCAAGCATGTTTGTTTCATTATGATCTGGCAGCGGATTTTGATTGACATTTGGAGTGCCTGGACTTTCTACCATAATTTGTTAGGTATCAATCAACTCTTGAATGGCTCTTTTCAGATGCCAACATTTCTCTGTATCGTGCCCTGGGTCATCATAACAGTATTCACATCTTCTAGAATAGTCCAAATTCTTCGGAGGAGGATTCGGGATCCTTCTCTCAATTGGGTTTAGAACATTCATTTTTCTCAGCCTATGAAATAAACTGGTGTAAGATATTCCAATAGGAGTGAAATTATCTTTTACCATGTTATCCCTTTTGAATTCTGCTCTAGGCCGAAAATTAGACCTCGGAGGGCCTCTTTGAACTTGCGGGGCCATTGGACGATTTTGGATTGCTGGTGCACGCCACTGCTGGTAAGAAGGACCTCGAGCATATGGTTGTGTATTGTAAATAGGATATTGGGGAGATGAAACAAAATATAATGGATTCTGAGCATAGAGTTGACGCGCACCTCTCCAATTTTGTCGTGGACCTGCCATGACAGTTGCTACATCCTCTTTTCTTTTCTTTCCCCCAAAACTTCCTGTACCATTTTGAATTGCCTGTGTTGTTGCTTTCAAAGCGGCCTGGCTGATGATCTTTCCTGATTTGATTCCATTTTCTACCATCTCCCCAATTTTGATAACTTCTGCAAATGTGCTTCCGATAGTAGAGAGAAAATGATGGAAATAATCAGGTTCATGTGCTTGCAGAAAAATATCAATCATTTTGGATTCTTTTATCGATGGTCTAACTCTTGAAGCCTGCTCTCTCCATCTGACGGCATATTCTCGAAAACGTTCAGTCATCTTTTTCCTCATGTTGGCAAGCGTAGTGCGATCTGGCACTATCTCAATGTTATACTGAAATTGTTGAACGAAATCTTGAGCCATGTCGTCCCACATGTGCCAACGGGAAATGTCTTGGTCAATAAACCATTCAGAAGCTATCCCTGTAAGGCTTTCTCCAAAATACGCCATCAATAATTCTTCTTTTCCTCCTGCTCCCCTTAATTGATTGCAAAACTTTTTCAAATGAGCTACAGGATCGCCGTGTCCTTCATATTTGTCAAATTTTGGCATTTTGAACCCTATCAGCAAATGAACATCAGGAAACATGCATAAATCCTTGTATGAAACACTTTTTGTCCACCTACTCCTTGCATATTTCTCATACTTTGTTCCAGGCTTCTAACTTTTCTAGCCATCTCCTCCTGTTCCTCATTCTTAGCAATCTTCTCAATCACGATAGGAGTATCGCGTTGATGAACATGATAATGTGGATTTTGTGATTTGAAAGTCATTTCGGGAGGATATAACATATTGTGATTTGGTTTTCCCATATTCTTTGGTATTGTCGGTTGAAAACCCGCAGTAGCTGGCGCTACAGAAGTAAAAAGTGGGTTATTTGCAACCGATGGATTTGGTGGGTGCACGATATAAGTACCAGCAACTCCGGACATATTATCAAATGGGCCAAATCCTGGCTGGTAGAATGGATCACTAGTTTGAGCTGGGTCAGAATTTGGATCATTCGAAGTTGAAAGTCCAGGGATGGAAGAAGGCGGGGCTTGTCCACTCAACCAAGCTTGGTACATCTCCGCCATTTGTTGTTTTAATGCCTTTATTTCTTCCATTGATGTTACTTTCTGCGAAATTAACTGATTCTGCTCTTCTTTACTATCAGACCCTATATCTTCTCTGCGGATCATTCTTCTCTTACCCTTGTATCTGGTGTTATACGGATGTGTTGCCAGTTTAAACCACAAACCAACCACCAATTAATTTATCTTTCTATAATCAAGTAGCAAACAGGTGAGTGTTATATATTTAACACATTATAACGCCACGTTATGTATCATGTTTCTATATGCATTTCCAAACCTATCATGTAAGCTTTGTGTTTCATCCCGGCTTTTCTAGGCATATCTTCAAAAATTATGATCGAACCCTTTGGAGGGTTGCCTACGTATCATGTCAAGACATGAATCAGATCTTGCGTAGTTCGGGTGGAATTTAACAATTTGTTTTTTATTATTATTAAAGAAAATAAATAAAGTAAGTGAAGTAAAACATATGTAATATATATAGAAATAAACGGTCAACTTCATTACATTCTACTATACAAGAACTGACCCAACTCCTAAAATAAAACCTACTAACTTACATCTGAAAACTAAAAGACATAATATCTAAACAAGATTTTTTTTTTTTTTAAATTGAAAATGAAAAACTATGACAAAGAAAACGACGATCCTTTCAAGGAGATTTTGATTTAATATGTCCTCCCAAACTCAAATATATGTCCTCCAATGAAGTAGTGAGTCGCTGTGTGAAAGCGGGTACTTGTGCCAAAAAATCCTCACAATCCAACTGCTGATAATCTAAGGCCATTCTAGAAGTATCCTGTGCTACACGGTGGACCTTCCCTCGAAGAGAACTGAAAGCCTGATCCCATTCCTGGGCCTGTCGATCTCGGAAATCAACCATCTCTCTTGCACGTTGTTCACGAGCAGAAACAACCTCCAACTGTTCTCGCAATATTCTTTTTTCACGAATCCATTGGGATCTCTCTCGATCAAATTCTTCTTGCATATTCTTTTCAACTTCTTGAAGTTGTTGTCGGCGAGATGCGGCAAGTTCTGCAACGTGTGACCCCCTAGTGGTAGCAAACTTGATTTGTCCCCGAAGTGCAACCTCAATAGCTGCTGACTTAGCTTTCTCTTCAGAAAATTCCCTTTGTTGTTCGTCTATTTTTGCCCTGTCATGCTCTAATTCTTCTCTCAAAACTTCGTTGGTTTCATGATGTTCTTGCATGGCCTTTTCAATTCCTATCCTGATTGCAGCTTCCTTAACCGATCTTTCTGGTCTGACTGGAGGACTCGACTATTCTTCAAACCATTCCTGGTAATCTGGGTGCACTTCTCCTTTCTCACGCTCTATGACCATCATTTCAATTCACATAATACGGCGACCCTCCTAAATCTGCTGGGCCAAATCTTCTGGAAGTGAAATCTCTGGTCTGACCTCAGATACGAACTTAGCTATGTCTTCCGTTATGGGAATTATTTGACGCCTACCTAGTTGACGTAGAACTCTCAATGGAACATACAGTTGAACACCTCTGATACCCATTAATAACAAGAATGGACGAATGACAGAACTATATATGACTTGTCTCCAAGGGAACCAATGGAGATTCCAAGTGATTTTATCTGTTGTCAAAGAACGAAAAAGTTTAACCCAATCTCCGATTTCTTTTGGACATTTATATTTCTCCATCCTTTCCTCGTAATCGTTGATTCGATTAAATCGCTCGGGATTGAACCTTGTCAATGTAGGACGTTGATAAAGATGCTCCACAATCCACATCTGTAACAAGATATTACATCCCTCAAAAAAACTTTTTCCTTTCTGACAAACAGTCAGAGCACGGTAAATATCAGCTAGGATCATTAGTATCATGGTGTAATCTTTCTTAATCAGTATCTGTACCACTCCCGCTAAACGAATATTAATTTTTTCTTCTCTTCTTGGGAAGACCATAGTGCCCAAAAATGCTACCATGAATGCAAATCGTCTGTGAACTTTCCAAGTCTCAAAACTTCCCTTATTACAAAGTTCTTTACCGTACTTCTGAAACCCTTCTTGCTTTCCATATCTGTCATATAAAAACTGCAAGGAAACCCAACCTTTTTTCATTGACTCTTCTTTTGTGTTTCTTATGTTCATGAGCTTGCAAAATTTGTTTATGGAAATAGGTCTTGGGGCTATAAGTTTCTTCCGATGCATATCACCCATATCCAACATAGCCTGCTATCTCTTCTAAAGTAGGTGTCAACTCAAAATCTGAAAAGCGGAATACATTATTCTTTGGGTCCCAGAAATTCAATAATGCATCAATCACCTCCCTATTAGGGTTTATCATCATGATACTGGTTAAGAAACCCAAATACTTATGTATTTCTCCATAATCAAACGTATCCATTGCATTCCACCATAACCAAAGTTGCAGAGGGGTACAATCCACAACCTGAAGCGGTATATTCCCATCTCTCTTTCTCTTTGGACGCTCTCCACGAACACGGGGGGGGGGGGACATTTTATACCTATTGGAAGGGACATAAAATTAATAAATATCTAGACTTAGACAAAACTTAATTTATTAATTTTGAAAAGAATTTATAACTTAACTTGTAAAACTTAGTACGACCATTATTTAAACTTAGTTGCAAAGAATAATCTCATCAAAAATTAAAGTGAAAGAAACAAGATTGATAATATATATATATTTTTTATTTTTATTATTATTATTATTATTATTTTTTTAATATTATTTTTTTTTGACTCTATCAAAAACTTTGCTATAACAGACTTCTAGACAATTTTATCTATGTGTTTGAAAACAATATTCCCTAAGTACAAAAATAAAATAAAGGACTCAGAAATAAAGAAAAATAGAATGACTGTTTTATGTATGAAGTTGTATAAAATTTTTAGTCTCACGACCATAAAGGTTCAGGACTTGTTAAAAAATTGATATATATATTTTTTGTAAAAACTTAGCCTCATGATCCCTAAAGATTCCGGGCTGTTGAAATATATTTTTATTTTATTGTTATTATTTTTTTTATTTTATTATTTTTATTTTTAGCCTCGTGATCCCTAAAGATTCAGGGCTGTTTAAAAAAAAATTGACTTGAAAATTAGAAAAATAATTACAAAAATAATCATATTTTGAAAATATTATTTTTTAATTTTTTTTTTTAGAAAAATAAGGTCGTGTCCTGGGATGGACTTCCTACGTATCTCATAAAGATGTGAGAATCAGACCCTCGTAGTTCATAAAGATTGTAAAAATTGTGTTGCCGTATATATAAAGAATTTTTTTATTTTAAAAATAAATTTTTCCTTTCAAAAATGATCAACTAAATTTGAGAATAAATTAATTTCTCGTATTTTAAAATTGCCTAAAGCCGGTCAACACATAAATAGCCTTCCAAACAAATATCAAAGAGCACGTAGGATGCATATGTTGGTCTTTATAAATTAGGTCACCTGTCCTAGACAGACCCGACCCCTGTTTCGAGTCCCGCTAAGTCAAATGCATATGATGCAAATAAAGCGGTACCTAATAGGGATAACCAGATTCTGAGTTTTCAGTTCTTCTAAGTTAAAACCTAATAGGGATAAGTGTCTAGACTGGCTTACCCGAGCGGACACTCGAGCCGGGGAGGGACAACTTGGTCGGTAGCAGGGCAACACCGCCTTCGTTGTCGATACGAACCCCGCCTAACATGTGTGACTATATCCTTCACCAGGTGCCTTGACACTCCGGTTATCTCAAAAAGAAGGTGGGATGCATATGCTGCATTCCCTCTATCCTATTTCAGAGACTCAGAGGGGGTACGCGAGAGAAGACAATTTATAATACAATTCAAATAATATCAAAATAGTAAATGAGCGACAAGTAGCATATAAGATCAATAAACACATTATAAAATAATTAAAGCAAGTAAAGTCGATATCAAAGCTCGAATTCTTATTCATCCCCAGCAGAGTCGCCAGAGATGTCGCACCCCTTTTTCGCCCGAGAGATCGAGTCGAAGGGTTTTTCCAATTAAAGTGACAATATTGAATAGGGATTAAATTATTTACGGAGTCGCCACTTGGAATTGAGTTTTGGTGTTCCAAGTCACCCTTTTTTTTTATCCCTAATCAAAAGGAAATGACTCTTATTTGGTCCGCGAAAACAGAAAATGGGTAAGGAATTTTGTTGATCGAGGGGAAGGTGTGAGGCACCCCTCGAATCCCGTGGTTCTAGCACGGTCGCTTTTATTGACTTATCTTGACTTAAATTATTTTAATAAATTTTGTTAAGGCCTAAATTTGCTCATTTTTATTATACCAAAACTATTTAAAATTCTTGTATTAAATAAATTAATGAAAATTAATTTTAGAAAAAAAAAATTGTCGAGGTGCATTATTGCATCCTTGAATTTTTAAACGTCTCAGAAAGATGCGTACACCGCATTCTTAATTGAGACAAATATTATAAATATACCAAAAATTTACCTAACATTAAAGCATTGATTTGTTTTTATAAACTTGCCTCAATTTATCTATTTGAAATATTTTTAACTCAAATAATAAAATAGACTAAAATTCATTTTTAAAAGAATAAATAATTAGTAAAAAATTTTTTAACGATAATTAATAATTATAACAATAATAAATAATAATAATAATAATAATAATAATAATATATCTATTATTTATTAAGATTCTCTAAGTATTATATATAAAATCACGTCATACTCAATTAGCATAATAAAAGTTAAAAAAAAATGAATAAATAATAAATATACGGGGACCCACCTAGTAAGAAAAATCACCACATATTCATAATTTGCATGTGACTTCTTCATCCTAAATATATAAAATATATTTTCTATTATCTTAATAAATATAAAAAAAAGAAGTCAAATTACCTAAACCATCTTCACATTTTCATTTTTCATGGACTACTGTAAGTTCATCTTCTTAGTACAAAAAAAAAAAAAAAAAAAAAAAAATGGTTTTGGCGGCGTTGGGGATTCCGGCGAGATGGGGTGAGGCGGCGGAGATCTGGCCGATTTTCAGCCGACGAACGGTGTGAAGGCCGGCGATGATCTGGCCGATTTTCGGCCGACGAATGGCGTGAAGGCCGGCGATGGGCCGACTGCCGTCGTTGACCGGAGAGGGTGGAGGAAAGGTGGCCAGTTCTGGCCAACGCGTTGCGACGGAGATCTGGCCGATTCTCGGCCGACGAACGGCGTGAAGGCCGGATCTGACCGACGCATCGCGACCGAGATCTGGCCGATTCTCGGCCGACGAACGGCGTGAAGGCCGTCGATGGGTCGACTGCCGTCGTTGACCGGAGGGAGAGGAGGAAAAGCGGACGGATCCGACCGACGTGTCGCGACCGGAGCAGCGACTGCTGGCAGCGGCGACGTATATTTTTTTTTTTCCGACGGTGTGACGCCGGCGCCGACAGGACAGCGGCGCCGCTGTTTCTTCTCCTTTTTTTTATTATTATTATTATTTCTCAAAATTCTATTCTAAATTCAACTTAACAGAGTTGCAACTCATATTCTAATATACATCACAAAGTAATAAATAAATTCACATGATAGACTAATAACACATAATGAATATAATATATGAAGGTTGTTTTAAACAAACTCCATTTACATTTTGACTTTAAATAAAATTTATGCAACTACCAACATTGGATGAAATAGCAACCTGTGTTTAAGTTGAAAAAGGAACACGAAGCCGTCACACAGAATCCTCAAGCGAAACTCTAACGTGAAACTTCGAACTCTGGCTGATTATCTTCTCTTAGTATCTCTCCTTCCTCTTCCTTTTTTTTTCGATATCTAATATATATATATATATATATATATATATTTTATCTTCTCTGCCTTCCTGATCTCTCCCCCTTTAACAGTATGTTTGG
This sequence comes from Capsicum baccatum var. pendulum, assembly GCA_030864225.1. Lineage (NCBI taxonomy): Eukaryota > Viridiplantae > Streptophyta > Magnoliopsida > Solanales > Solanaceae > Capsicum > Capsicum baccatum. The sequence goes on from CM061558.1 coordinate 141,660,958, forward strand.
GTTGTGTTGATATAGGACTTTTTTTCTGTGGTGGAAACATGGGGAGAGAAATAAGGATAATGGGGTTGAGGGAAATTCAAGATGGGTTGAGGTAGTTTTTCTTTTTAGTACAAGATTTATTTTTTTTAATAACGAAAAATAATTAATAAATAAATAAATAAATAGATAATAGTAACAAATAAAATAATAATAATAATAATTAATTAATTTTTATATATTTTTTTTTTTAAAAAAAATACAATAACAATCTAAAAATAGTCAAAAATAAATTATATAATTAAGATAGTATAAAACTAATTTTTTTTTTTAAGGAATAAAACAAAATAATATCCTAAAATTAAATTCATTTAATTATTTATATTATATTAAAATAAAATAATAGTCAAAATAATATATGATTAAATATAAATATAAATATTTAGTATCGATAAACAAGTTAAAATTTAGGGAGGATCAAAAATCACGTGTCTACACTGCATACTTCTCGAACTTAGACATCTTAAAACCGAGGGGAAGGTTGATGTCTGGGAACATGCAAAGATCTTTATAGGAAACACTCCTATAATCTCTGATTCCTTGCAAATTCCTCATAGCCTATTCTAAACTTTTCAATTTGAGGGCTATGATATCTTGTTCCTCCGTTGCGACAGGTTTCTCTGTATCAAATGGAAATGCAGGCGGCTGAGTGTACCCATACGGTTCATTCATTTGCAAAGTAGGCTCCGGGGCATAAGACTGACTATCTGAAACCTTCAGTACTGGCTCACTGGCAGACATTGGAATCCTCATTGTGGGACTCACAGCATATATGGGAGTTTCATGTGGTGGTGGATCCACGAATATCGGTGTGATCGGTGGTGCTGGCTGAGCAGCTGGTCTTGATTGGGTAGTTGCTAAGGGCACACCAGAACTGCCAGGATAATAATGTCGCAGAGTGAATCCTGGCGCGTGCTCAGGTGACTCAGTAGGAGTAGAGAATTGCGCCTGAGAGAGCGGTGGGCAATTAGAGATATTTCCAAGACCTTCAGGAAGTGGAGAAGGAGGCATTCCGCTGGCCCTTGCCCGGTGCAAATCTATCAGTTGTAGACTGAGCCTTACTACCTCATCATTGTGTTCTGAACTTTCTTCTCTGTGATCCTGATCCAATTCAATGAGCGAATTTTCAATCTCCCTGCTAGCCATGAGGAGCTTTGCTTTGGATCTAGTAAAGTACGGGTGACTAGCCAGAGTGCTGCAAACCTACCACTTTTATCTGAAAGAACATGCTTATCAAAGACGACATCCGTTAGGATTAGGGCACACAATAAGCATGGGAATCACATTGGTAAAATTGTCCTAAATTCATGTTCATTTTTACCAGCTTTGAGGGTAGCGAGGTTATTTTAACATCATCCCAATTTTTATCTACACTTATTTTTATCTACACCTATTATTATTATTATTATTTTATTATATTTTCTCTATCTTTTTTTTTCTCTCTTTTTTTTTCGTATCAATCTCTGTTCTTTTTCTCTCGTTATCTACCTTTATTTTATCATTCTTTATGACTTTTGTTCTTCTTTAAAAGAGGAAAAATAATGAAAAAAAACGAAACAAAATGATTAGATCGAACCCAAAAGTAGGTTGCCTACGTATCATGTTGTACATGAATCAGATCTTGTGTAGTTCGGGCAGTCTTGCCAAAATGGCCAATTAAACTTTTTCTTTTTCATTCTTTTGCTTGAAACTTTAAGAATAAAGGAAAATAACAATTTGTCAAAAGAATTGACGAACATCTTTTTGCATTTTTTACTTTTAAAATATCTATACGAAACGAAACCTATGATTACCAAAGAAAAATCTTTTGGGGTTTTCAATTTTGAATTTCATATGAAAATGAAACTTGAACTTATTAAAGGAAAATCTTTTTGTAGTTTTGTCTTGAAAATATATATGAAACACCTACTCTAAATAAAGAGTGAAGAAAATCTTTTTTTTTTGAATTTTTTGAAATAAGATCAACCAAAAATAAAACCTACAACTATTAAGGATTTTTTTTTAGTTTTTTTTATTTTTTTTTTTTGTATTTTTATTTTCAAAACATGTATGAAACACCTACTCTAGATGAAAAGTGAAGAATTTTTTTTTTTGAATTTATTAAATAAGATCCCCGAACCAACAATAGGCTGCCTACGTATCTCACTCCCGAAAGAGGATAATCAGGGGTGCGTAGTTCGTCCAGATGAGACAATTAACGATTAACTAATAAATTGACCCTAACTTAAGAGACACCACAAAAAACAAACAAAAAAAAAACTTTTGGATATTCTGCTAGACACTTTAACTAAGACTACAACAACAACAACAACAACAAACCCAGTGTATTCCCACCTAGTGGGGTCTGGGGGGGGTAAGATGTACGCAGTCCATACCTCTACCTCTGAAGAAGTAGAAAGGCTGTTTCCGATAGACCCCCGGCTCAAGACAGTCGCCACACAAATATAAATATAAATATAAATATAAATATAAATATAAATATAAATATAAATATAAAGTAACGCATGGTAGTAGGAAACATCGGGAAGCACTCAGATACATAATAAAACATGGAACACCGAAATCGTAACAAGAAGAAGAATAGGAATAGGAATAAAAATAAGAGTAGGAAGAATAACAGGAATAATCCCCCACTCCCTACCCTTGCGCCCCCAAACTGGCCCTAGTCTTCTGCCCTAATCCTCGCCCTCCAGACCTTCCTATCTAGGGTCAAGTCCTCGGTGAGCTGTAACTGCTCCATGTCCCGTCTAATCACCTCTCCCCAGTACTTCTTCGGCCTACCCCTACCCCGCCTAAAACCATCCAACGCTAGCCTCTCACACCTACGGACCGGGGCATCCATGTCCCTCCTCTTCACGTGTCCAAACCAACTCAATCGGACTTCCCGCATCTTGCACTCCACTGGAGCCACCAATTATGAAGAAAAAAAATCTTTTTGGTATTTTTGTTTTTGACAAATAAGTAGAAAATGCAAACAAACTTTTTTTTTTTTTTGAATTTACGGTACTTTTAGAAGACAAATGTAAAACGTAATTTTTTTTTTTTTGAGTTTTTGGATCGTGAAGAACAAAAGCCATAAAGAATTCTAATATGAACTACGACATTCCTCTTTTTTTTTCATTCTTTCAACTCACTTTTTCTATTTTTTTCTTTTTCGTTTTTGCCTACGCACCTTACTCCTAACAATTTTTTTTTTATCTTTTTTCTTTTTTCAAAAATCAGTCCGTCAAATGACCACGTTACCCTTAAAAATGCGACAGTTAGCACGTAGGGATGCTTTAGAGGGGAGTCTCCTACAAAGGGCCATGTGGGTCCCGCTAGATCTCCGTATGATGTACATAAGCATGACCTAAAGGCTAACCTATGTTGTGGTTCACTAACAAGGCTATTCGGGGAAGCGTATGGTCGATAGTGGCTGCTTTGCTTTCCACCTAGTCCATAACACCAATGGCTCCCCCCCTAAAATAAGGGTGACTCAACTAGAGGTTGTGTACAACACGTATACTACGGAATTATTAGAGAAAAAAGGCCGGGGGTAGACACATGATGACAGATATAAAAGCGGTAACATATAGGATAAATACTATAAACAAAGAGCATGAAAAACGCACAAAAGTGAACAATAACACAAACAAAATCACAAACAATGCCTATACACTCGTAATGCCAAACAAAGCCGATACGACTGCAAAAATAGCTCAAATTCTGAAAACTTGTCATTGTCCCCAGCAGAGTCGCCAGAGCTGTCACACCCCTTTTACGTATCCGAAAAATATGGTTATAATTTAATGTTCGAAAAGGGTTTCATTATTTAAGTGACAAGAAATGAAAATTTGTTTCGGAAAAGGATTATTCGTGGTTTTTTTTACTCAGAGTCGCCACTTGGCATAACCCAGTGTGCCAAGTCACCATTAGAAAATCCTTTCCAAAACCATTTGGACTCTTTAAACTGATTTGTGAATAGAGATTCCGGCTAAGAAATTCTATTGATCGAGGGGAAGGTGTTAGGCACCTCTCGATCCCGTGGTTCAACCACAGTCGCTTGGTAGATTGTATCGACTATTTTTGGCACTAAGAAATGTATAAACCGCACAAAAGCACGCAAAATAATCAAACAAAACAAACCAAAATACAAAACAAAATAAAATAATCCAAACTGTAAAGTCCGGTCCAATTATTACAACCCAAAATAAAAAGGGACTGAAAGTAAACCTACGCTAATCCTAAACTAATGCTCTACACGATGCCTCAGGCCTTCACCACGAACGTCCTCTGGGTACATGACACCTCGGGGTATTCCCCGGTGAATAAATATATACAGATACTTTGGGGCATTCCCCAACCAAATTATACAATTGAATTAAATACGACAAAAACAAAACCATTCCAACACATATTTCAAACATGTCACCAATCTACCATGCCTAAATTTGCCTCCCCGAACCTACCATTGGATATCCAATTGGCGACCTAAAATCGTGACACTATCGAGTTCATCAACATTATTCATGTTTACTCCAAGTTTAATAAAGAGTAATAATAAAACCATCATTAACCCAAATTCATCATTTTATCAATATCGTAATTCCCCCCCAACTTCCTTTTTATCAATCCTTTAAAACATGATCAAGTTATTTCATCAAACCTCCAAAGCCGAATCACCAAACATCATTGCCATAACATCAACAAAAGAAAACAAAGTATAATCACATCACACATCATAACAAAATCAACAAATTAAAATTAAAAAAAAAAACAGGTTAAAGAGATGGACCTTCTGAAGTCGATTTTTATTGATAAGAATGTGTTAAAGAAGGCCCGAATCCAAGATCCCAAATAAAAAACCTCAACAGCGACTAAATCCCCACTTGATATTGATAAATTTGACACTTGAACTTGAAAGAGATGGACTGATTGAGATTACCAGAACTCAAAACCCACAAATACTGAGTTGAGTCAAAGCCTAAAGCACCCACAGACAACCAAAACAGAGATTGAACTCTAGAAAAACCAAAATAGAATCCGTATGATTCAGACATGATGCCGATAAAATCTGTCCGAGAACGGACGAATGACGAATTCCAAAAAAATGGTGTCCAGAAACTGAAGAACGTGGGTCGGATCTCGATTGTGAGTAGTGCGGATTCACTATTCCGAGCAACTCCCAACTGATTTCAGTCCATGATCTGCTCTTTTTCTCTGAGATCGTGAAGGATGGACGAGATCGAGGGTTATCTTATTTTTTTTTGAGTGTCTTCTCTGGTTTACTGGTTTCTTTCCCCTTTTGGAATAAAGTCTCTTCCTCACCAATCTCTCTATCTCTCTCTCGCTACTGATTCTCCTTTCTCTCTCGCCTCACTCTCTTCTTTCTTCGTTTCTCTCTCTCTCTCGATCAACTCATTTTTATTGCTTTCGTCTCCTCCAGTGTTTATGTGTATGTGAGATTAGTGAGCATTCATGAGGGTCCCTTTCTTGCCAAGGAAGAAGATGATGGAAAGGAGAAAAAAAATCAAAATACCCCTCTCTGAATATGTCCCTTTGTGTGTGTATATATGACGTGAGAGTGGGGTAGTGAGGTAGGGTAGGTGGGGTCACGTGGGGTAGGGGGTAGGGTGTGATGTGTTTTATTTTGATTGGGTAGGTTGTTAGGATGTGTTGTCAATTTTTGGTTGGTTGGGTTGTTAGAATATTAGGATAAGACAAAATTAGTTAGGGGATTGTTATTTTTGTCATTTTGTGGAGGGATTATCACATGGGTGAGGGTACACGGTAGGATAAGGTAAACAATAGGTAAAAACAATACCGGAGAGGGACAAAATTAGGTGTCTACAGGAGACTCACCTATAAGGCATCCCTACGTGCTAAATGTTGCATCTTTGAGGGTTAAAATCAAAAATTTAGTAAAAATCAAAAAACCAAAAAAGTTAAAAAAATTCCTTTTATTTCTTTAGTAAGCATTCATAATTCGAAAACTCCAAAAAATATTTTTTCCTTTCAATAGGAGCTTTGTACATTCTTATATAGTGAAAATGCCAAAAATATTTTCCTTCGTAATTGTTGGTGTCAGGTTTAGTTGAAGTGTCTAATTAAAAATCCAAAAAAAAAATTTGTTTGTTTGTTTTTGGTTGTGTCTCTTAAGTTAGGGTTAATCTATTAGTTAATCATTAATTGTCCAATCTGAACGAACTACGCATCCCTGATTCTCCTCTTTTGGGAGTGAGATACATAGGCAGCCTATTGTTGGTTCAGGGATCTTATTTAAAAAAATTCAAAAAGATTTTCTCCACTCTTTATTTAGAGTAGGTGTTTCATACATATCTTGAAAAGAAAAATACAAAAAAAAAAAGATTTTCCTCAATAGTCGTAGGTTTCATTTTGGTTGATCTTATTTCAAAAATTCAAAAAGATTTTCTTCACTCTTTATTTAGAGTAAGTGTTTCATATACATCTTTAAAAGAAAACTACAAAAAAGATTTTTCTTTAATAGGTTCAAGTTTTATTTTCATATGAAATTTACAATTGAAAATCCAAAAAAGATTTTTCTTTGGTAATCATAGGTTTTATTTTGTATAGGAATTTTAAACATGAAAATGCAAAAAGAGTCTATTCTTTTGACAATTTGTTATTTTCTTCTCTTTTTAAAGTTTCAAGAAAAGAAAAAAGAAAGGAAAAAGTTTAATTGGCTTCACGAACTACGCACACCCGATTCTCCTTTTTCGGGGGTGAGATACGTAGGCGCCCTTCTTGGGTTCGGTGATTTTTTCTAAAAAAAAAAGGGTTTTGAAGAAAAAATATTGAACTCTAACATATTTGTTACCTCTTGTCGAGTTATTTTAAGGTGGTTGGTTTGTGGCTTCCTGGCTGGTCCTCCACATCACACCAAATCCAAGGAAGGGTTAGTTGTGTCCAACAAGGATATAGAGAGTGGCATCATGGATGAAACAAAGAGCCAGAAAATTGAGAGTTTAAAGGAAGAGAATTTGAGATTGAGACAAAAAATGATGAAAATGTACCGAGCTTGGGCCAGTAGGCTGCCTCCACCTCTGCTCCCCACTTTTGTCCCTAAAAATACCTCGAGTCTTCCACCAAAATCGTAAAGTCAGTTTCTTACTGTTGTTGATACATCACAATATGCCGTAGAATCCATTTCATGTCAAATGCACCCCAATGCTTTTGTCTCTCATTCTTTATCTCCTCAGTATAAGCCTACCATATTCATAGCACCACATACCTTCTATGTTTTTATTGCTCAACCTTCTACTGAGGCTTCCACATTGCCTATCAATCCAACAGTTGTGCTGCCCCAATCTGCTAGTGGACCCATGTTCAAGGCTCTTGATGATCATTGCTATACTCTTGAGCCTACAATTAGGTTAAGAGGAATACAAAAATTTCTTACCAAGAAGCCTAGCATACCAGAAAAATCAGAGAAAATGGTGGAGAAAGTGAAGAGTGTAGAAAATGATATGGAAAGTTTCTTAGGACTTGTGGGTAAAGAAGATGTTTCATATAAAGACTGGAGCATGTCTTCAAGTATCAACCTTCTTCAAAGCTTTGAGATATCGAAATTTAAGGAACATGGTGGGCAGAAGGATTCTGTTAAACATTTAGGACGATATTGCAATTAATCAAGGAAAACTGAAGGAAAGAAGAAGGGAAACACACCTATTGTCGTTCCCGGGCCAAAGCAGAGTTTGAGAGGTCCAACTCACCAATACTTTCAACCTCAATCCCGAGCTTGCATATCAAATCCACTTACTCATCTGCAACAAGGTGCCTCTTTTCAAAATCCAAAGAGTTTCATTCCACTCCCCCAATGTCCTTTGAATAATGCACAATTGTTTACCCATCCGTCTTCTTATCCACAATGGTATGCACCTGTCCCTTAACATAATCCTCAACCCCCAAAAATTTACCAAGGAACCTCTAAATTCATGTTTCATCCAAGGCCAGAGTTCACAATGATGAGGAAGGAAAAAGATAATTTTACTCCTATTGGGGAATCTTATGCGTGTTTGTTCTAGAGATTGAGACATAGGGGCATGATTACTCATCTCCTTGGGCACACTCTTAATCGGAGTTCAAGAAATTTTGATCCTAATGCACGCTGTGTGTATCATTCTGATGCTCAGGGTCATAGTGTTGAAGATTGTCTAGATTTAAAAAGAGAAATTGAAAAGATGATTCAAGATGGATCAATTATGGTGCAGAACATGAACAGTGAAGGAAGCTCTAGTCACTCTGATATGCAAATTAGTGGCTAATTTTTCAGGCTGAGCAATTGAGAAATCACCCCTCTCCTTACCAGGAAGGGGTCTGGTAGCTTGTTTTGTTTTATTTTTCTGTTATCCGAATTATTTCAGGGTTGTAGTTCGGGATCTATTTTGTTTTGTCCTTTTGTTGTTTATGTTCAAACTCTTCTATCTTTTGTTTCAACTAAATGAAGTGTCCTATTTTTCTTTGTGTTTTAAATATGTGTTGTTTGTTTGCTTTCTTTACATAGTACATTTTATGTTGACTCTAGTGATATGACATGCTAGTGAAATTTTCAGCCAGATCTTAAAATCCAGTTTAAGCATGAACATTGAATCAGAAGGTTAAAGTTAGAAAAAGAGAGCATATGAGAAAATAGATAGAGTGTTGAGACATTTGGTGACAAGTTAAGGCAATTGTTTTGAGAATCACAAGAACAACTTGGTCATCGATCGAAAGGTAGGTCCCAATTAGGTTAAATAGTGGACGTGTGATCCCTATATCAAGAGAAATAAGAAGATAATCAGCTCCATAAAAGCATGAATCACTCGATTGAGGGATGCATAACAAAGGTAAATTTGTTTGCTGGACAAGTATACAAGAAGAAGTGACACACATTCAGTTTAAGTTAGTATTCTTAAAGTATCACACATGATCTTTATCTCCCACTTTCATATTGCATGATATGTACTTGCATTTTCAAGGATTGATATGACGAAGGCATTTCATTCTGCTATCCAAACATCGTGTCATCCTTTGTTTGCCCCATTTGATATTCAGTCTTATATTATTTCATACCTCTCTTTTGGAATCAATATAGTCAGCAAAGCTCAAAAGAAAAGTGTCGAGCAAAACAATAGAGTCAGAAAAAGTTCAAAAAAAAAAGAAGAAAAAGAAAAAAAAAGTATCCAAAAAGAAAGAAAAAGGAAGAATGTCAAGAAAAATAGAGTCAGAAAAAAAGAGAGAAAAAGAGTCAATAAAAGAGAAAAACAAAGAAATCAGAATCAAGCAACGAAACAAGCTGCCAGAACTATGCATGATCTGATTCTCCTTTCTCGGGGGTGAGATATGTAGGCTGCCCTACTAAGAGCTCGGTCCAACCAAATAAATAATTTAGAATCACCCAGTCAAAAGAAACTAGGGCATGGGTTAATCCTCATTGTTTGAGTCGATTCCAAAAGTTGTAAGTCCTAACCCACTTCAAGTGTCGTTTGAACCTCATGTCATCCTTTCTTTCTAACCCCATCCAATAGCCAAGTTACAACCAAAGAAAGACCTTCAGATCAATCTTTGGGGATGTTAAGGCAAAGGATGCAAGGGATATGATGATGTATTTGGGAACTACCTGTCTTCCTCAGCACAAGGAATCAAGAGAGAAAAAAATGAGAGAGTCTTATTAGTGAAAACTCTCATGGGCACCGTAAGGCGATGGTAGAGAAATAAAAATGAGAGAGTCTTCTCGGTGAAAACCCTTACGGACACCATAAAACGAAGGTGAGCTGAGAGAAAAATAAGAGAGGTTTCCACTAGCCGAATAAGGTCTCCGAATGTAATTGGCCCAAGGAAGCAACTCAGTTTCAAGGCCATTAACCCAACAAAAATTGGTGGAAGGTGTTGATGGAAAGATCAGGCAGATTAATCCAAAATGCATGGCATAATATTAGAGTTGACAGTCATTTTTAAATAAATTTTTCGTTTCTTTGTTTCAAATGGGGACATTCATTGTCTTTTCTTTCTTCTTTATATTTTTATTTTTATTTTTCTTCGGTCAGTTGTCCAAATAAAAATCATTGTCATTTTTTTTCTTGTCTTTGAGTCAAGTCTATGTCGAAACAAGTGAGAAAAAATTTCAAAACTGGCTACCAGCTTCTTCAATTTTAGAAAGCAAGACGAAAGGCCAGCACATGAAAGAGACATAATTGTGAGCTGAAATAAGGCATGCAGAAAGTTGTGTCAACAGAAAATTCTGGGAATTCATGAAAATACCAAGGGTCAAAGCGTTTATCTGAGAAGCATGCCAAAGCAAAGATACTATATTTGTTTCAGAAGAACTCTTAATAATCTGAGTTCGGATCAATGATGCAGCAAGTCAATGACATATGCTAATGGTAGAAAGCAAGATTAATGTGACAGGGGCAAGAGCGATTTACACAAAAGCCAAAGCCACAAACCAACCACCATGTTTTTAAACTAACAAGTTTTCTTTGTATGAAATAGGAACACATGTTACCTTCGAATCAAGGATTTCAAAGCCTAAACATCAAGGGTCGTAATATTCTCACTTCTACAAATGCAAGAGGCAATGTTGCACATATTTGGTATTCAAACTCATGGTAATTTAAGCAGTATTTGTAAGGAGATGAACTTCCTTGTTTTGGTAATTCTAGCAACATTTGTAAAGAGACGCACTTCCTTGTTTGGGTAATTCCAGCAATATTTGTAAGGAAATGTACTTCCTTATTTGGTAAATCCAGCAACATTTGTGAGGAAACACACTTTCTTGTTTGGTAATTCAAGTGGTATTTGTAAGGAGATGCACTTCCTTGTGTGGGAAATTCAAGCAACATTTGTAAGGAGATGCACTTCCTTGTTTGATAATTCAAGCAGCATTTGTAAGGAGACGCACTTCCTTGTTTGGTAATTCGATTGGCACTTGTAAGGAGATGCACTTCCTTGTTCGGGTAATTCCAGCAACATTTGTAAGGAGACGCACTTCCTTGTTTGGCTAATTCCAACAACATTTATAAAGGGACGCACTTCCTTGTTTTGACAATTCAAGCAACATTTGTAAGGAGACACACTTTCTTATTTTGGTAATTCAAGCGCTATCATAAGGAGACGCACTTTCAAAGGAGACACACTTCCTTGTTTGGTAATTCGATCGGCATTTGTAAGGAGACGCACTTCCTTGTTTGGGTAATTAAAGCAACATTTGTAAGGAGACGCACTTCCTTGTTGATTAATTCAAGCAACATTTGTAAGGAGAAGCACTTCCTTGTTTAGTAATTCAAACAATATTTGTAAAGAGACGCACTTCCTTATTGGGTAATTCAAGTGACATTTGTAAGGAGATGCACTTCCTTGTTTGGGTAATTCAAGCGGCATTTGTAAGGAGACGCACTTCCTTGTTTAGTTAATTCAAGAAACATTTGTAAGGAGACGCACTTCCTTGCTTGGGGTAATTCGAGCAACATTTGTGAGGAGACGCACTTCCTGGTTTGGGCAATTCGAGAAACATTTGTAAGGAGACACGCTTTCTTATTTTGGTAATTCAAACGCTATCATGAGTAGACGCACTTTCTTATTTTGGTAATTCAAGCGGCATTGGTAAGGAGACACACTTCCTTGTTTGGTAATTCAAGCGGTATTGGTAAGGAGACGTACTTCTTTGTTTGGGTAATTCCAGTGGCATTTGATAAGGAGACGCACTTCCTTTTTTGGGGTAATTCAAGCAATATTTGTAAGGAGACGCACTTCCTAGTTTGGGCAATTCAATAAACATTTGTAAGGATACACACTTCCTTGTTTGAGTAATTCAATAGATATTTGTGAGGAGAGGCACTTACTTATTTGAGTAATTCAAGTGGCATTGGTAAGGAGATGCACATCCTTGTTTTGGTAATTCAAGAGAAATTGGTAAGGAAATGCACTTCCTTGTTTTGATAATTCAAGCAACATTAGTAAGGAGATGCACTTCCTTGATTGGGTAATTCGAATTTTGCTTTTTAGGTGATACACTTTCTAACTTAAGTCTTGATTCCTAGAAGATGCACTTTCTAGTCGAGTTATCACACTTAACACTAAGGAGACACACTTCCTTGCTAGTTTTCATTTGTCAGGTGGCACACTTTTTAGCTTAAACTTGTATCTCTAGAAGACGCACTTTCTAGTTAGAATCCCTCACTTTAATTCTTAGGAGATGTACTTCCTAGTCTTGGTTATTTAATTTTACTCTTAAGAGATGTATTTCTTAGTCAAAGTCTTGATTCATCACTGCAACATGCAAGTAGGTATGATGTGACTTATCCAAAAGTCTTCTGATGATAAACTGGGGAAAAAATTCAATTTTTGTTTTTGAAACTTTACTTTTCTGGAAAATAAAACTCTTTATAATAATATTTGTTTGGGATAATTTTCTTTTTAGTTTTGATATGATTACAGGAGTCTGCCCGAAGCACAGGGCAAATAAATGGAAAATCAAGCAACAAGGTGAAGAAATTGAAAGTTAAACAGATTGAAAAATAGCAAGTCAGGAGCCCGCCTGTAGAACAGGGTCAAGAAGTTGAAAGCATGGCAACAAGTTGATGAAATAGCAAGTCAGGAACCCACCTGGAGAACAGGGTGAATAAATGGAAAGGCAAGCAACAAGTTAAAGAAATAGCAAGTCAGGAGCCCGCCTAAAGAATAGGGTAATGAAACTTAAGTCAGGAGTCCAACAGAAGTTGTATAGATAGGATTTTTGTAATTTCATTTATGTTTTAACTTGTAATTTTTATTTTTGATGTAATGATAGAGCCGTGGACCGGAGCCTCAACGGGACCTCACTCGATTCTCCAAATCAGTCATCCTTCTTCCTTTTGTTTCTTCCCTGTGAATAATGGTCAGGTCAAAATTCTGTCTCGTTGTCTACTTCTTTGTATGAAAACACTTTGTGTTTACCTGCAAAGAGGGGCGTGATGTAGACACATAATTTTGTCCCTCCCCGAAAGCATTCTTATCATTTTAACCTCGTCTTAGTGTGTGCCCTCACCCGTGTGATAACCCCTTCACAAAAAGACGAAAAATAACAATTCCTAACTAATTTTATCTTATTCTAACAACCCCTCCAATTAAAAAATGACACCTCACCCCTACCCATGCCCTCACCACCCCACCCTCTACCTACTTCCCATACCCCTACCCCACGTTTCATTTCAACAAAAAGGGAATATAACAAAAGGAAGGGGAACCACATGGTAACAATAGACCATCACTCATCCATAACCAACAAACATAGTGGGCCCATGAGAGAACTTTCCAAGAAATTTCCCAACAACTTTCATTCATTTACACACTATATATACGCACAGTAACATTCATAAAGAGGGGGACTATTCACCTTTCTTCGGCATTTTTTTGGAGGAGGATACAAAAAAGGGCTTCTTCCTCCATTTTGGTTTTTCACTAAAGCACATCCCATATACAACAACATCCAATTCCATGTACGGATAGGAGGGATTTTTCTTCTTCTGGTTAAAAAAAAAACACATGACACCGACAACTTCATTTTTTTTCATTTTTTTTATTTTCCATTGAAGCACATTCACACATAGTAGAGAGCAAGAGAGGGTTGAAAGAGATCGCGAGAAAGGGATAGAGATCGAACGAGATATGATTCATGGCGGAGGAGAGCAGCACTGCCACTGTTAAGCTTACCGGAGCTCCGACGACGCTACAACAGTGACCGGAGAATACTGGGAAACCACTGAATCCGACCTCCAGTGTCGATTCCGGTGACCATCCACCGAAAGCGACCAACAACAGTAATGGAGTGCACTAATTAGGTATGATTGGTAGGGCTTTGTGATCTTTACTTTGGGTTGCGGGTTTGCTTTCGTGAATTCGTGTTCGGGTCAAATTTTGGGATTCTTGCGGTTGATTTAGTACGGAGTTGGTGAGTCCTTTGTTGATGTTCGATTCGAGGTTCTTCGGCATGGTTTCTGTCCTTTCGTTGAAGCATTATTGAATTTCAAAACCTTCGAATCAAGGTCTAATTCTCTTTCTTTTCTTCTTTATTTCGTTATTTGTCACGTTCTATGCTTTGAATTGAATTCGGTGTGTTGGCTGATCCGCGGTGATGTGAATTATTGTTTGTTTTGATTTGGTGTTTGATTTCCTTGATTATGGATTAATTATAAGGTGTGTGATGAAATAATATCTCATGGAGGATTAAAATTGATTATTTAGGGAATGGAAATCGAAAATTGATAAAAGTGAATATTACAGTATTTTGATTCATTGTTGATGTTGAACGTGATATGTCATCGAGCGGGTAGACAAGCACTAGGCTCGGGTACGAAAAATTTAGAATTGGTGGATTGTTGGAATGTTTGAAATATGTGTTGGAATTATTTTATTTTATCACTTTTGAATCAATTGTATAATTTGGCTGGGGAATGCCTCGAAGTATCTGTATATATTTATTCACCGGGAAATGCCCCGAGGTATCATGTACCCGGAGGACGTTCGTGATGAAGGCCCGAGGCGTCGGGTAGAGCATTAGTCTAGAATTAATTTAGAGTAGGATTTGTTTTTACGCATTTTTTATTTTTGGACTGTATAATTGGACTGGACACTAAATTTTGGATTGTGTTATCTTGTTTGCTTGATTAATTGTTTTGCATGTTTTGTGTGGTTTATACCCTCGTGGTGTCAAAGTTAGCCGATACTCTCTACCAAGCGATCGTGGTCAAACCACGGGATCGAGGGGTGCCTAACACCTTCCCCTCGGTCAACATAATTCCTTAGTCGAAATCTTTGTTCGCGGATCAATTTTAAAGAGTCAAATCTGTTTTGAAAAAGGATATTAAAGGGTGACTTGGTACACCCGATTTATGCCAAGTGGCGACTCTGAGTTTTGAATATAAAAAGTTCTTTTCGAAACAAATCTTCTTTTGTCACTTTAATAATAAAACCCTTTCGAAACTTAAAACGAATTCTTTCTTTTGGAGTACGGAAAAGGGGTTGTGACAAAATTAATTTGATTTTAAATCATGATTTCATATAGCATGTTCAAACGGATCCCAAATATCTATTTTTTTTTATTTCCCATTCGGTGTCCGGTACACGCATTGGAGCCCGACTAATTCGAATTCGCGCCGGGTAGGGCCCCATTTGGGGATAGCGCTCCCAACAGAGTTTTCTTCATGTCCAGAGTCAAACCATCTGATTGAGAATACACATGGATTTGTGTTGCTTGATTTGCTAATAACGTCATTAGATATCATAATTTAGCTAGCCCATTATCACACACACAAACACAAAAATTTAGCCATACCTACTTTCTAGAGGCAAAAGCAGGACAGTCTATACGTACTTAAAGAATTTAATTTTTGAACACTGTTAGTGTAGAAAATATATTCTACACTATTAGATAAATTTGATTTGGTATAACAGATTACCCAATTTTTCTTTTTCAATATTATACACTACAACAATAAAGCCTTTAGCATCAGTAAATATGCAATTTCATAAAGAATGCTAAATTTTTTATAGATATTAGACAAAATGACCTTCTGGACCTCTTTACTATGTCGGTAAGTTGGACACTTCTACTTATATGTTTGTCATCTGGACCCCTGAACCCACTAAAAAACCTTTTAAACCCTTTTTTGGTGAGTGTGGCACACTCTCCCCCACGTCAGCTGTCACGCTTGCCACGTCATTTGCCACGTCATTTTTAAAATAAAAAATAAAAAAATATTACATTAAATTTTAAGTCATTTTTAAAATGCTACATAACAGATTAAATATTAAAATTAATTTAATTAAATAAGAAAAATTTATAAATTGTAGAAAAATTTGAATAATCATGTTTTTATTTTTGCTCACAAATTAAACATTAAATCCATTCCAAATAACTAAAAATTTTCTCCAACTAATTTAAATTTTTAACTATAAATTCATATATACAAACATAATAAATTTTTGATTTTTAAATTTGAATATTTTTAACAAATTCACAAAAAGTTTAATTTTTTTCAAGCGAAATTCTCTCATTTTTTTCAATATTCACTATCACTCACTTTCAATTTAAATTTAAATTTTAATCCCAAAAAAATAAAAAGATTTAAAATTTAAATTTTAATTAAAAAAATGAAAAGAATTGAATTGAGAGGGAAAATTAAAATAAAAAATAAAAAGTGAATGTGTGTGGGGGGAGGAGGGTTGGAAGAGTATTGGGGTGGGGGGTGGGGGTTGAAAGGGGCTGGGAATGGTGTGGAGGCTAGGGGTGGGGTGGGGAGGGGTTGGACGGGGCTGGTGAGGTGTGGGGGGATGGGGCTGGGGTAGGGTGGAGGGGTTGGAGTGGGGTGGGGTGGGATGGGGCTGGGTAGGGTGTGGGGGTGGGGACGGGCTGGGGTGGGAGTGGGGAAGGGCTGGACGGGTGTTGGGGTGGGGGTGGGGGTTGGGGGTGGGGTGGAATGGGGCTAGGTAGGGTGTGGGGGTGGGGATTGGCTGGGGTGGGTGGGGAGGGAAAAAATATTTTAAAAATATTTTTAAATTAAAAAAGATGGAGGAGAAAAAAGGACCCTTTTTAAAAAAAAAAAATTAAAAATATTTTAAAATTAAAAAAATGAAGGAAGAAAAGGACCCTTTTTTTATTTTTTTTAAATTTTAATATTTTTTATTTTTTAATTATTTTAATATAAAATTGACCAAAAATTGACCCCCAGTCGCACCCCTAAGCGAGTGGCTACACTCTCTTTGTCGTAGCATCATGACCTTGCCACATAGGCAAGGTCAACGGTCAAAGGGTGCAAAATATTATTTTTGGATGGGTTCAAATGACAAACATGTAAGTAGAAGTATCCAACTTACAAAACCGACATAGTACAGGGGTCCAGAAGATCATTTTGCCTAGATATTAATTAATTGGCATTGAATTTAATATCGCTATAACTCTAGAGGCATTTACGAAGAGTGCTAAAATGTGGGTCATTACTAATTGCATCCAAAAAAAAATAAATTAACGACAATTATGCTATTGCGATTAACTAATTATGGGAGTAGTGATTGTTCTTTACTCACGAAGGACAACCTATACAAATGCACGTGTTAATTTGTTAGAGCAACTAGACTCGGGAGCGGAGTTTATTCGATCCCTCTTTGGTAGATATTGAATTTCCTTCGATTAGTTTGCATGTTTACTTTTGAACCTTTTTAATGAAAATCTTGCCTCCGCAACTGACTAGACTAGACTATGTGTTACTCCCTCCATCCCAAATTACCCGTCACATGGTTAGATTATCATAGTATCCCTATTAAATGATGTTCACATTTTAATTTGAAGAAAAAATAATTAATGCAAAGGGTAAAACATGAAAAATAATGTCTCTTCTTGATTAATGAAAAAAGACAAGCAAAATGAGAAATAAAATTAGGAAATTTGGGAAGGGTAATTTGAGAGGGAGGAGTATTTTGTAGGATGAAACTCATTAGATTGCTATCTGAAGTACATTAAGAGTATATTTAAATAGGGGCTATACTTTGGGTGAAAGTAAAACCACTACTTGGAAAAATAGCCAAATTAACAGCTATCAAGTAGCCAAATTAAGAATGATAACTAAGACTATGAATAATTTATAGGTACAACTAATAACTCTTGACAAATTTAAGATGATATTTTTAGCTATCTAGCCATTATTATTATTGAAAAAAGAGGGAATCAATTTGAACGGATTAAGTCATTTTTCTAGGAAAATATTTGGTGAAGTTAGTGATTTTTTTAGTTTTTGATAATGATATAATTTAGTTTTTCAAAGATAACAAACGTATTGACAAGGAATCAAAAGTTACAACTCATAGAACCAGTGACACCAGAAGATGTCTGGCAGGCTCTGAGGGTAATTGAAGATCTGAAGGCGCCATGTATTGATGGCTTTAATGCCTATTTTTACTAAAAAGCTTGGCCTATAGTTGGTGCAATTTTTTGAGACAGGTATACTTTATAGGCCCATTAACTGTACAGTTGTAACTCTTATTCCTAAGGTAAAGAACCCCTCAACAGTGAAGGAATTTAGACCAATCACTTGTTGCTCTGTGGGTATACAAAATCATCTCTAAAATTATCACAAATAGGCTGCATAATGTAATAGACTCGTTGGTTGATAAGAGTCAATCGGCTTTTGTCCCCGGTAGATTGATAAGTGATAACATAATTTTGAGTCATGAGTTGGTTAAGGGATATAGGAGGAAAGGTATTTCGGCTAGATGCATGCTTTAAATAGATATGCAAAAGGCATATGATACAGTAGAGTGGATCTTTGTCCAGCAAATGCTTAACCACTTGAACTTCCCCCCTCAATTCATTGGATGGGTGATGCAATGCATCCAATCAGTTTCTTATTCGATTTGCATAAATGGTTTGCCCACTGAACCATTTGAAGCAAAAAGAGGCTTGAGGCAAGGAGATCCTTAGTCCCCTTTCCTTTTCGTAATAGCAATGGAGTATTTCTCTAGACTTTTGAAGGAATTAATGGCCCATCCAGAGTTCAAATTCCATCCCAGCTGCTCAAAAGTTAAGTTAGTCCAACTAAGTTTTGCTGATGATATGCTTCTTTTTTGTAAAGGGGATATTCTGTCCGTACAGCTTCTGTTTAGCTTTCAGGGGCCTCGGGACTGATAGCTAATAAAGATAAAAGCTCGGTGTATTTTGGAGGAGTACAGGACACAATACAAGATGCTATTCTGGATGTTTTGGGGTTCACAAAAGGGGAACTACCTTTTAAATACTTAGGTGTGCCACTAAGTACTAAAAGGTTGTCGATCATGCAGGGTCAACCATTACTTGACAAAATGTTAGGGCGGATAACTTGTTGGACCACTAAATTTCTATCTTATGCAGGAAGGGAGCTATTGATTAAGTCTGTACTCTTCTCCATTCAAGTATATTGGTCCCAAATCTTTGTTCTTCCAAAAAAGGTGATTGAATTAATTGAGCAAATATGCAAAAGATTTCTGTGGACAGGAGGTGTTGAGCTAACCAAGAAGGCACTTCTAGCATGGGACAAGGTCTGCATGCCTAGAACTGCAGGAGGACTGAACATACTAGATATCACTGTTTGGAACAGGGCAGCAATTATTAAGTTGTTATGGAATCTATGCTGCAAAAATGATAATCTATGGGTGAAGTGGGTTCACTGTTACTATATAAAAAATATATTGATTTGGGACTGTGCACCTTCTCAGGCCTCATGGGTGGTAAAGAAGATTTTGAAGACAAAGAAGCACTTACAAGCTCTAGGAATTCAAGAAGCTGAATTAACAAATATGCCTCAATACTCCATCAAGAAACAGTACAATGCAATGAGGGGTGATTTCCAGAAAGTTCCTTGGAGCAAGATCGTTTGTAATAATCCGGGTGTAGCTAAATGGATCTTCATCACAAGATTAGCTATCTTAAATAGATTGCACACTAAGGATAGGTTAATGAAGTGGGGAATCACAGACGACCAAGATTGTGTTCTATGTAGGGGAGGCAATGAATCTAGTGAACATCTCTTCTTTACATGTGATTATTCAAGACTCATATGGACAAAACTCTTATGTTGGCAGGGTATCACTAGACCTGCAAAAACATGGAAAGAGGAGCTGGACTGGGCCAATAGAAATGCCCGAGGGAAGGGATTGGCAGCCACTATATATAGAATGAGCTTCGCACCCATAGTTTATCACATCTGGATAGAAAGGAACCACAGAATTTTCCAAGCCAAATCCACCGAGCCACACATGATAACGAGAAGAATAGTGCACGAGATTTTTCACAGAGGGTCTCTGAAGCCTAAGCTCAATAGTAAACTAGTAGATCTCAATTACTATCCTTAATTTTCTGGTTTTTCCAGTTTTGCTTAGATGTAATGATTGATAGAATGGCTAACTGATTGGTTGTTATGCCAATGCAGTTTGATTGTACTGAATGTAAACACTTTTGGTAATAAAATGATAATTTTATTGCCAAAAAAAAAGATAACAAACATCTTGTATCAACTTCACTAATGTGGGATAATATAATGTTATATTTCGAAGATAAATACTTTTGTCATCTTAATTCCAATTAGCATAAGAAACTACCAACATGACGAAATCCTCTTTTTTTTTTTGGTTTCCCAAGGTATCTCCACAGTCGGCAGCCGTGAGACTAATCCTCCGTTCCTCTGTTAGCGCACTAAGTGGTAGGGAACTGGCCACAAAGTTTGCTCCATTCGCCAGCGGCGGGGATCGAACCCCCGACCTCTTGCTTAAGGGACATGGCCCTGAATCACCATGCCAACTCTAGTGGTTAACATGACGAGATCCTTAATGAGCTATATGTGCATGTCACTTTCTACACTGTTTAACCTAAGCTTTTAATTAATGTCATTTAAGGGCATTTTACGTGGTTTCTTATATAAATATATATGCATTCCACAACTTCCTTACACATCAACTTTGTGAATAGTATATATCAAAGTTGAAGGCATCACGGATTATTATACACTTGTGATGGGATCAGTTTTTGCCTTGATTTTTCTCTATATTATATCAAAAATATCCAGCAGAGGCACCAAAAAACATCCACCAGGGCCAACAGCATGGCCAATTATTGGAAACCTTCACTTGTTAGGTGCAAAGCCTCATAGATCACTAGCCAATCTTGCAAAAATATATGGTCCAATTATGACTTTATAACTAGGACAATTAAATACTGTGGTCATTTCATCATCAGTCATGGCAAAACAAGTCCTCCAGAAACAAGACTCAGCCTTTTCCACTAGATTTATCCCTGATGCCCTTCAAGGACACAAATATTGCAAATTTTCTGTGGTATGGCTTCCTGTTTGTCCTCAATGGCGAATGCTTCGGAGAATCTTGATCACCAACCTCCTCTCTTCAAATAGAGGCTTGATGCAAATCAACATGTAAGGTCTCTAAAGGTGAAAGAATTGATTGCTTATTGTGACAAATGTAGCCGAGAAGGTGAAGCTGTGGATGTAGGTCAAATTGCTTTCAAGACTAATCTCAATGTATTGTCCAACACCCTTTTCTCCAAGGACTTGGCTGACCTCTTTTCGGATTCAAAGGTAGATTAGATTGAATGACATGATTGGTGATACCATATATTGTTTAATAACTTATTAGTTGAGTGACCATTTGAGAATTTGATCTTTTTAAAATTTAAAAGGTTGAGTTGAAGGACATGATCCGGATCATCGTTGATGTTGCTGGGAAGATCAACCTAGCAGATTTTTTCCCCATACTTGACAAGATTGATCCTCAAGGATTAAGGTATCGCGCAAACATCCATCTTGCTAAATTGTTTGAGCTCTTTGGTGATTTGAACAATGAGTGGTTGGAAGAAAAGAAAAGGAACATCCACAGTAATAAGAATGACATTTTGGAAGTGTTTCTCAATCACGATGCAGAAAATCCTGAAGAGATCGATCAGAATTACATAAAATCCATGTTCTTGGTTCGCGCTCTTCTCTTTTATCCTTTAAATTCTATACCTACATTATTCTCATATGCCAGGATATTCCCTTCAACTACATTATTTGCATATGTTGGAGGGAAAAACACATCTTTAACAAAGAAAAGAAAGAGCAGAAAGCATGATATCACTGCCACATTTATACATAAGATCGTAACTGAAAGGTCTCAATAAAAGGAGTAAAATAAGTTTTCATTATCTCTAACAATTATGGTCTAAAGCTCAGCAAATGTAATAAATCCCATTCTGCAAGATTGCAGCCTTATTTGATGAATTTAAATCCTACTTTAAAGTTGTATTTTGAATTACAACAGCTGGTACAACTAATCTACAGCTTTTGAGGCACTAATATTAACACTCCTCCTTGACTCAAGAGCAGTAACTAGAGACTTAGTTAAAATGTCAGCATTCTGAAAATCAGTTGTGCAGTGCACCATGTTTATGTCTCCATTCCTTTGCACCTCTCTCAAGAAATAAAGCTTGATCTTGAAATGTTTTGTTTTTCCATGAGAAACAAGATTATTTGCAATTGAAATTGCAGCTTCATTATCCACAAGGACTTCGGTACTTTTCTTTTGTTCCATGTACAAATCTGCCAGTAACTTTCGAATCCAAAGGGCTTGATTCACAGCTAAAGTAGCTGCAATGTATTCTACTTTAGCGATAGATTGAGCCACCTCATATTGCTTTTTTTGTACACCAAGAGAATATACAAAAACTAAAACAGTAACCCGAGGTGCATAAGAAAAACAAAGACAACCAAATATTTTCAAATTAGTTAGCAAGGGTTTGTAACCAAACCAAGCCTCAAACAGTGTCTTCTTTGTTAGGGTTTTTGCCCTGATTTTCTTACAATATTTAAGTTTTATTTTTTCTTAGAAGGAAAATAAAAGTTACCATAATTACTTTTACTTTTCCTGAAAGAAAAATATAATTCTTTTCTATATTTGGCTAACCTGTTTCTTGGAGGAAAGATTTTAAACATCTATAAATAGAAGACCCCTTTCTCATACCTTAACACAATAGCATCCACAATATAGTATTTTAAGAGATTCGTTTAGGGGGAGATTTTCTCTCTCATTAGTTTTATGCTTTTTAATATTATTTTTAATATTAGGTTTTATATGTAGGCCAATTGGCCAAATCATATAATAAAATTATGTTTTTAGTATTATTTTTCGATGTCATCTTATTTATCGTCTCATAGTTTGCAACTAATAGCTTTCGCATGGCGCCCTCTCGATTTCGAAACCAACATTCTTTTGCAGAGCCATAGTTGGCAATCTATTTAGCAGAAATATTGATGTATTGGCAACTTCAACCAAAAATTTATTTGGCGGTCCTTTCTCATGGAGCAAACACCTTGTCATCTCTATTAGGGTCCTATTTTTCCTTTCCACTACTCCATTTTGTTGAGGAGTATAGGATGTCGTTAGCTGATGCTCGATTCCTCGATTCCTGCTTCATTACAAAAGTTATTGAACTTTTCTGAAGTATTCTCAGTTTCATTATCTGTTCTTATCACCTAAATTTTATAACCACTCTGATTTTCCACAAAAGTTTTAAATTTCTAGAATACATTAACGACCTCAGATTTAAAATTCAAAAAAGAAATTCAAGAATATCTGGAACAATTATCGATAAAGGAAATATAGTACTTACTACCCTTTAAAGATGATGTTTTCTGAGGTCCTCCTACATCCATGTGAACATGTAGCAGCTTATTCTTTGCCTCTATGATGAATTCTGACAAGGAAACCTTGTTTGCTTCCCATACCGACAAGCTTCACAAGCAGGCAGATTTTTTTCAAGGCTCGGGAGACCTTCTATTAGTTGATTTTCTTTCATGAACTGTATGGCATTATGATGATAATGTCTGAGTCTTTTTTGCCATAACTCGGAATCATTTTCCAACCTGACAACTGTTGTTTGCTCCCCGTCCAATAGATTCAAGGAAAAACTCCTTCCTCTCATCTTGACCTTGAACATCTCCTTATTATTAGAACCTTCTTTTCTCATTATTCTCCTTTGCTCCAATGCCTGCAAAGCTTTAACAAGTTTTGCCAAGGTAATGCTTGACAGATCCTTAGAATTCTCTAAAGAAGAAAATGTGGCTTCATATTTCTCAGGAAGTGTGACAAGAATTTTTTAAACAATTCTTTCATCAGTAAAATCCTTACCAAACAATCTTACCTTGTTGGCTAAGTCAAGTAGCTGATCTGCATAATCTTTTATAGTTTCTGATTCTTTCATTCTCTTCATTTCAAATTCCCAAATCAAATTCATTACTTGCATATATTCTGCACTCTTTCATTTCCTTGACATTCAGTTTTGAGATACTTCTAAATTTCTGCAGCGGACTTCATTTGCATAATTCTGGTAAGAATTGAAGGGGATACTGCAGAGAAAAGGAATGCTTTGGCTTTGGCTTTCCTTGTCTTTCTCTCCATGTAATGGTTCATCTGATTCACTATTGGATTAGCTCTAAGAGGAGTTACTTCATAGTCCTCTTCTACTGCTTTCCAGAGATGCAGTGCTTCAAGACGAACCGTCATTCTAATTTTCCAAGCTTGATAATTCTCATCATTGAGGACAGGTGGAGTTAGAAAGCTTGTTTCAGAATTCATTTTATATAAATTATTTAAGATAACAGTTTAAAGAATGGTTATATAGAAAGAACTTGTGTTTTTTTAATTCACTCTCTTCTCACAGGTCCCTCAAGATGGCAATGCTCTTGATACCAATCTGTTGAAGAGAAAAACAAATCTTTAACAAAGAAAAGAAAGAGCAGAAAGCATGATAAAGTTTCATTGATCACTGCCACATTTATACATAAGATCATAATTGAAAAATCTCAATAAAAGGAGTAAAATAAGCTACCATTATCTCTAACAATTATGGCCTAAAGATCAGCAAATGTAATAAATCCGATTCTGCAAGATTGCAGCCTTATTTGATAAATTTAAATCCTACTTTAAAGCTGTATTTTGAATTACAATAGCCGATACAGCTAATCTATAGCTTTTGAGGCACTAATCTTAACAGCATACCTTGATGACCGACTTATCACTCTCCTCGCTGTAACTGTTGCATAATTGAAGTTATGCCGTTGTTGTTGTGCATATATCTTCATTATCATCTTGACCAAGATTTTGTACCTCCTCCGCTCCCTCTACTTTTAAACTAATTGGTTGAGCTAGTGTAGATTCATGAATTTCTAGCTCTATCTTGTCAATAGCATCTGATCTGCTTCTGTTATTGCCTTCTCCCTTCGACTGTCTAGCAGAAATATTCATTGCATGTTACACTTATCCATACTGATAATTATCCTTAGTCTTATGATATGTGCTCCACACAACTTCGCTATAATCTTTCATTCGAGATGCATGCCCCAGAAGTATGTACATTTTTCTCTCTGCTCAAGTTTTCCATCCCTCACATGAGCATAAACAGAAAACCATACATATTGAAATTTGAATAATCAACACTCAAACACATATTACTGCTTCTAGTACTGGCAGCTAGTTATATTAGAAGCATGGTTCAGAAAACATGACATGCTAGTCTAAAGTTCTTTATGTAGTATTATATGAGAAAATTAAAAAAATGTTTCAGGACTTATTTATTGGTGGTACTGACACAACTATAAGTACATTAGAATGGGCAATGGCAGAAACACTTAGACAACCATACATTTTGAAGAAAGCCCAAGCTGAGATTGCAGAAGTCGTTGGAAAAGGAAAATCAATAGAAGAAGTCGATGTATCCCGACTACCTTACTTGCAATTTATTGTCAAAGAAACATTAAGGATGCACCCACCAGCTCCGTTCTTAGTCCCGCGCAGAGTTGACCAGGATATTGAATTGTGTGATTATATCATTCCGAAGGGTTCAATGGTACTAGTCAATGCGTGGGCGATTGGTCAAGATTCTAATTTTTAGGAGGACCCTTTGGTGTTTAAACCTGAGAGATTCCAGAGTTTAGAATTGGATGTTCGAGGAAATGTTTTTGAATTGATTCCATTTGGTGCTGGCCGGAGAATATGCCCTGGACTTCCTTTGGCATTGACAGTAATATTGGGTTCGATGTTGAATTCATTCAATTGGAAACTTGAAGCATGCATTGAGCCAAAAGACATGGACATGGAGGAGAAATTTGGAGTCATCTTAGCCAAAGCTCTTCCTTTGTGGGCTATTCCATCTCCTCTTTAATGTTGCTCGATAAGTCAATACATACTTATTCACACTCAGCATTTACGCTAAATAAAATGTTTTGACTTTAATAATTGGAGATTAAATAAGTGTGTGTATGCAAAATATATATATCTGAATTTTACTATTAATTTAATGTTAACATCAAATGTGTGTAAGTTCTATGATCATGCCCAAGTTGTATCACTTTACTTACAAGATCCTCCTAGTTCCCATTCGAGTGTATTCTTCATTAATGTAACAATGATCAAATGTTTGTCAGTTTGTTTAAGTCACAGGAGGATAAAATAAGAAGATTGTGATGATAAAAAGAGGAGATTGTGTGCAATATTATTGTAGTAGTTTCTTCATTAATGTAACAATGATCAAATTTCTCAGCAAGAAATGAATTACTCCGGCCTTCCCTTTGAATTTGTGTCTTTCTTCTCTTTTAAGCTTGTTTTAAAAGAATATCTTTATTGTTTTTTAACAACTCTCTAATTTTAATTTTCCATGTGATATGTTTAACACCATAAGATTAAAAGATATTTTGATACATTTAACACATATTTAGTTTAAGATAACAAGATTTCTAAAATCTTCTTTATATTTTAAAAAATTTGTGTCAAATTGAAACAGAGGAACTATCTATCTTTCTACCACTTGAAATATGTACCAAACAAATTTGATTACCTAAACTCAATAATTAGGGGAAGTAGTCAATTCTTGGATGGAGAAAACTCTGTTGGGAGCGCTGCCACCTTAATGGGCCCCGCAATGCTCGATCCAGATTAGTCGGGGATCAAATGCGGGTACCGGACACCGGATGGGAAACTGAAAAAAAATAAAAAATCTTGGACCGCTTATTAATTGTTATAGTTTGAAATGCAGTTGAAAATTGACATAAGAAAGTAAAATTTAAATTAAAAAAACCCTTACATAAAACACAAGAACTCTAATATTATACTTTTTCTAGATCCAACTTGTCTCCATTTCCCCAAGTTCTTGCTTGAAATAGTGACACATATCGTAGTTTAAAATTTATAGTTGAGATTTAATTAATTAAAACAAAATCCTAACCACATAGTGCCTCCTTCAAGCTTCCAGTTGAAAGAATTCAGGAGCCCAACAAACCCGAATTCCAAAAACTCTCAGGCTTAAACACTAAAGGATCCTCTCAAAAAGGAGAATCTTGATTGATTGCCCACGAGTTAATTAGTATCCGTGAGTTTTTTGAAATGATGTGATCACATAATTCAACATTATGCTCCACTTTGTATGGGACTAATAACTCAAATGGTGGGTGCATTCTTAAACTACTCCACAAAATCAAAATTGTTACATATATTGAGACGAATGAAGTAATATGTAGGAAACATTGAAATAAATTAACAGAAGTGAAACACAGGCAATGATATCTTCCTAGATAATCAAACTGAAGACAATTTATTGTCAAACATCACTAAATCAACAAAAACATTCATCATCATTGATTCACTCAGTACTAGAAGTACACATGTTATTCCTATATATGTCTCAAACCTAGGTTGCTCGGACTCTTCAAAAATGTCTACGGGTGCGTGTCGGATCCTCCAAAAATAGTGTATTTCTGAAGGATCCGACACGGGTGCGGCAACATTTTTGGAAAGTCCGAGTAACTTAGTCTCAAACTATATACTATATTTTGTTCCAAATTAAACACTTGATCATCCTCAAATATCGATAGGCTCACAAACAACAAGGTACTTTTGTCTTTAAATTCGCTTTGTGCAGTTGCAAAATTATTTTCTTCGAAAATATATGCCAAGCGCGCAATATTTATGACTAGTTCGAGGAGAAACATTGGTACTTCATGAGTAGAACGGAGAAATTCTGTGTTCATGTCTTTCCATGCATTAGTGAGGTTCTTCTCAACCTCGGCATTTGCCTCTTGCCTTGAAGCTCCATATTCTTTCTGTTGAAATATCTCTTAAGTTCTCACACACTCACACACTCACACACAACTGCCATTGCAGCAGTTACTGAGCTTGATGAGAAAAAGGGAAGAAGAGAAAAATTGAGCTAAGAAGAAACTTTTGTATATATTGAGAGTATGTACAATGTGAGTTCATGCTACCTATTTATAGACTCACATGACTAACATGTGATTATCTAGAAGCTTCCTAACAACCTCCTAACAAATTAATCAGCCAGCTCACTAACCAACTTGACACACTTAACAGACTCAATAGACTCAACAGACTCAACTAACAAAAGTAATGCAACAGTGTTAACTAACTATGAATACTGAATATTAATCTTATAAGTTTCAACACCCCCTCAAGCTGCAAGGTGAAAAATGTTCAGCACCCCAAGTTTGCTTAGGAGATGTGAGTGCTGATCATGACTCAATCCCTTTGTGAGGATGTCTGCAATTTGTTGATTTGTCTGCACATACATGGGTACCCTTCTTTGATTTTATCTCTGATAAAGTGATAGTACACCTCAATATGTTTGGTCCTCTCATGAAATATGGGGTTAGCAGCTAGTTGAATAGCTGATTTGCTATCACTAAAGATGACAATAGCTTTAGTGATAGGGACCCCTAATTCTGCAAACAGTCCATCCAACCATGTTATTTCTGCCAAAGCGAAGGCCATGCTTCTATATTCTGCCTCAGCTGAGCTTCTGGAGATAGTGTGCTATTTTTAGACTTCCAGGATATCAATGAACCACCAAACTGCACCACATAATCTGTGACAGACCTCCTAGTATTTGGACATGCAGCCCAATATGAGTCACACCAACAAACTAACTCTGTAGTAGGTTGTGCCTTGAGCCATATACCTTATCCAAAAGTTCCCTTTAGGTATCTTATCACCCTGTTTGCAGCCTCCAAAAGTGATTTTTTTGGTTGTTGCATGAACTTACTCAGTGTCTGTACTGTATAACTGATTTCAGATCTTGTTGTTGTTGCATACATCAGTTTTCCAACAAGTCTTAGATATGATGCTATATCCCTGAGAACAATATCTTCTTTATCACTTGCTGCTTCATCCACTTCAACAGAAGTTAGCTTGATATTAGTCTCTCATGGAGTAAAAGTTGGCTTAGCACCAATAAGCCCTGTGTCAGATATAATCTCCAATATATATTTTCTTTGGTTCAATCTTACTCCACTTGCAGACCTCAATACTTCAATGCCTAAGAAGTACTTAAGCTCACCTAGATCCTTAATTTGAATTGCTAATAAAGAGTACATTTTGCTGCATTTATCATGTTTGCATTGTCACCTATTATCAGAAGATCATCTACAAAGACCAGAATTACCACCATAACTTCTGACATCTTTAAGGTAAAGCGTGAATAATCATAGCTGCTTTGGGTGAATCCTACGGTAAGCAATGCTGAAGTAAGCTTTACATTCCACTACCTTGATACTTGCTTAAGTCCATACGGTGACTTTATTAATCTGCAAACTTTGTGTTGCCTTCCCTCCTTGAAACCATCTGGCATTTCCATGTACACCTCCACATCTAAATCACCTTGTAGAAAGGCATTGTAGACATCCATCTGGTACATACACCAACCTTTTGATACAGCTAAAGCAATGACACTTCTTACTATGACCATTTTTGCCACAGGTGAGAATGTGTCATGGCAGTCTAGCCCCTCATGTTGGCTATAACCCTTGGCCACCAACCTGACCTTAAACCTTCCTACTTCTCCATTGTCTTTGTACTTGATCTTGTACACCTATTTTGATCCAATTATATTCTTGTCTAGAGAAAAATGAACTACCTCCCAAGTGTGATTATCTTCAAGATCTTTAACCTCTTGTTTCATAGCTTTAATCCACCTCTTATCTATGCTAGCTTCATTGTAAGGCTGTAGTTCTACTTCTGCTGACATACTGGACAGAAACTTTGGTATCTTAAAATAGTATTATCATAAGATAGATAGCTTGCCATAGGATATTTGGTTCCTCTTGTTTTCCCTGGTGATGTATAATCCAACAACTAAGTAGGTTGTCTGATGACTCTAGATGATCTTCTTGGGGCAACTTCTACAGGTGATGAGGATAAATCATCTATGCTGGACAAGTTGTGAGTATCTTCATCTTAGATACCATCAGGATTATGTGGTGATGCACCTTGTTCTTGTGGCTCATGTGATGGAGTATCAAGATCTGTGTAAGCATCTGCTTCTGTTGTTGCATCAGTATAATCAGATAAACTCAACTTAAGGAAATCAGCATTTGATTCTGAACTTGGCTTCTCTACAAAAGGGAATGAGTCTTCTTTGAACACCATATCTCTTGTGACAAACAACTTGTTAGTGCACCAATCCAACAATATATAGCCCTTCTGAGTGGTAGAATAACCCATCAACACTGCAACTTTAGCTCTTTCATAGAACTTATCACTCATTGGTAGTATTAAAGCATAATATTTGCATCCAATAACTCTTAGGTATGTCAATGATGGGACTTTATGAAACAACATTTCATAAGGACTTTTACCCTTAATAGCTGATGAAGGTAACCTGTTAATAAGATACACAACAGCCTCAACATTCAATCCCCAAAACTTGACTGGCATTTGTGATTAAATCCTGATGGCTCTTACAATATTCAATATTTGTCTGTGTTTTCTCTCAACCATACTATTTTATTGTGGTGTGTGTGGGCAGCTACTTTGATGTATTATTCCCAAGAACTGAAACAACTCCTTACATTTAGAATTAATAAACTTTGTCCCATTATCTGACCTCGGTATTTTCACTTGAGCACCAAACTGATTTTTAATCAGAGTAAAGAAGTCTTTTATGGCTACAATACACTCAGACTTTAATTAGAGCAGATACAACCATGTATATCTACTATGATCATCAACAACAGTTAAAAAATAGTACTTCTTGTCAAAAGTAGGTGTCTTATAAGGCCCCAAGAGATCCATATGTACAATATCAAAACACTTTAAAGCTCTAGATGTACTGACATGAAAGATCTATCTAGTTTATTTAGCTAATGGACAAACATGACACTTATTTAGAATTACATCACTACAGTGTCTCAACAGATTTCAAGTTCTTAATGCCTAGGAAGAGAGATGTCCTAGCCTCATATGCCACAAACTGTATTTATGCATCTCTACTCCTGCAACCTGCTTTTGATGAGCCACATTATTGAGAATTCCATTCATTCCACATATATTCTTGAGGATGTACAATCCTTTTTTTTCCTTATCAATCCCCTTCACCTTGCCACTTTGAAGGTCCTGAAACACACAGAAGTTAGGATAGAATGACACAAAATAAGAGAGTTGCTTAGTGTAATGATCCTTCAGATCATTTTTCATATTTATGATTATTTTTGTCGTTTGAGATTCTCCATAACTTCCCCAAGTCATTTATGACTTTCTAGGACCGAAGGTACAATTACTGGGTAGTTCATTTGATTTTTAGAGTCAATTCCCTATTTTGAAGTCTTCGTTGGTTCCAGATGATCATCGGATGAAAACTTCAGTCAAACAATCTCGAATGCAAATTTCAACTATTTTAGAAGATCTAAAATATTAATTTTAGTCTAGGTAGACCTTTGGTTCGAGTTTCAATGCACCCGAGCTCATTTCGACCTATTAGTCGGAAAGTTGTAAAATCAAAACTATATGTGTGGGCTCCACTTTTTGCTGAAACGACCTTGTATGGAAGTTTTGATAATTCTAATGGATTTTAATTATGGTTCACACTTAAATTTCACTATTGGATCATATATTTTGGGTTCCGAATGAGTTCCGAGGGTCAAAATCAAGTTTTTAACTTTGCTATCACAGGGTACCGCATCTCTTTCCCGAAGGGGTCTATAAATAGACCCCAAGGTTGCAAATTTGGGGATTCTTCATTCACCTTTGAGATCCTAAAACCCTAAATGGGTATGATAACTCAAAATTGAGTCTTGTGGGTGTCTAGGAAACTTGGTAAACATCTTTTATCATGATTATCATCTGGATTAAGGAAAGATTTCATTACTTTATTGATGAACTTTTTAGTTCTTGACCCAAAATCCCAATTTAGCTTAGGTCTTGATTTATCCCTAAATTTGATTTGTTTTCACCCATTAATTGAGGGTTATGATTCCTTGGTGATGTATGAGCATTGAGTTGCCTCGAAAATGTGATTCCCATACGTGGGACGACCCACTAGGGAATTTTTGGTGTCATTTTTGGACCCGAAGCACAATAGTACAATATGTGTATCGTTAGACTCGTATTGATGAGTAGATTATATTTTTTATAGTGTGATGGTATTTTGGGGATCGTGAAGTGAAGACGAGCATGTGGTGCTAGAAGTGTGATTTTACAGTTTAGCCTTGAGGTAGGCTCCTGTCCACTTTCCTTCATAGATGATGTATGATATGTATTGCGTGTGGATATGATTGTTAGGATTGATTATGAGTAAGATATCTTAGCATTGATTATTAATGTTTTGGGAAATTAGATGATGGTCTTGGAATAAGATTGTATGTTTATAACTTTGTGGACTCCTATTGCCTTCTTCCTAGTTTAGATTGAATTGTAGCATGAATTTGAAATATTGATAGATTATGGATGTGGTTTTAGTGTTGGAAGCAAGATTAGTATATTTGATCTTATTGGTCTAGTGTGGTTGTAATGCCCCGAGAGTATACCCTAGGCATCACACGGTTCCTATTGTCCCGAGAGACCACAAGCTAACTCATGAGCTGGTACCTGCTGTAAGCACTGAATAACAAAATCATAAATGCAGAAGAATAACTAATAAGCCATAATGTTTTAATATCTTAAATCAAAACTAAATAATAAAACTGAAAAATAACTGTCTGAATCTAAATCTGATAAAATACTAATAAACTGAATAACTAGATGACGTGTCAACTGAAGTCTGAATACTGAATAACTGACTGTGGTGTTTGAAAGCCTCTAGACTAACTAACTGTGAGTTGATGGGATAGGCCCCAACTAACTCCACTAACTACTGAGATAAAGACATAAAGTAAAATAATCTATCCTCAAAATATGAGGACTCACCGTTGCTACTGCTGAGAGTCTAAGAAGTCTAAGTGCGATCCGAAAACTGAGCGTCAGCACCTATGATATAATACATCATAGTGTAAAAGAAAGGTATGCGATCAGTACTTTGAATACACTAGTATGCTAAATCAGGTAGGCTAATATGCATGATTTCATAAATAGGAATAATAATCATATGACTACACACGTAAACATGAAGTATTGAATAGAAAGCATAAAATCTGTAGATGCTGAAAATATGTGAAATTTGTAAATACTGTGTATGCATAAAAGTATGTGAATACTAAAGGTGCGTGAAATCTGTAGATACTGGGGATGCATGACCAAGTATATAACGTGAACTGAATAAAAATCTGTAAACTGAAATACTAAAATAACTGATATCTGTATGCCTTGGTCAAACAATACTGAGACCAAACTACTAGTTTGATTACTGGACTGAGACTATGGGAGGTATCATCTAATCGACATGCCCCAATCTAAGCTAATCGAGGTTCAACCTGTAACATAAGTTGGAAGGGTGTTAATATTGTGCCACGAGTACTAACGTTGGCTATATAGATTCACTAGTCTAGTATATTGTGTTGTCCCGAAGGACTAAGGGTGTCAAGCCCAATCTGATAGGTGACCCCTACGAGCTAGTCAAGCCTAAACTGACGGGTGACTTCTCATATCCTACGCTGGCTACGTAGTTCTGGAGTTTAGGGACTGTTACTAGCGACTCTGCCTATCTGATGGGGAAGCCACCATCCCTACACTCACTCGGCACTAAATCCTACTCCCAACTGAATGACACTGAGTTATTGATTATTCTGAGTTTAACTGACTATTATATTAATGCTCATGATGTAATCTGAAGTTATTCTGAAGATACTGAGACAAGACTAAGTAAACAACTATGATTTTCGGGTATTCAATACCCCCAGGACTCAAAATCAAACTTAGTAACACAATATTAAACTTAGAGGATGTAGCATGAAAAACCTTGATCAAATACTCATTCTTGTAGGCATTTTATCAAACACTTGTAGTTCACAGCTTAATCAAATCATGGAAATGTATAGAATTTGTAGTAATAGCATGAATTCAACATGAATAGCACTAAATCATGATTTAACTCAATGAATGATAACATAAAAATATGGGAAGCTGAATAACAACAAAAATTTTATTCATACATGGTGTAGAATCATAGTTCATGGAGATTCATGGTTGAAAGCTTAATTTAAAATAAAGTAACTTGAAAAGATTATAAATTTGTAATTTAAATCAGATACTTGGACTTCATGGGTGAAAGGAATTCATGAATGAACATTTAACATACCTGGGGTTAAGAAATTTGAGAGGATTGATGGTGAGTTCTTGAGATATCACCTTGAATTTGAGAGCTAAGGTTTTTATATTCCTGAAGAGAATGGACCCCCTTTTGAGTAATTTGAGAATAATGGGCTTATAATGTCCTATTAAGCTTTAATTTCGTGTTTATATCGAGTTTAGAGCTTAGAAAAATGACCAAACAACCCCTTGAAAAATAAAAAGCGAAGCTGAAAAACTGAACATCCCGATTTGAGCTCTAGCGCGACGCGCCAATATTGCATAGCCTCACTGGAAATCAACGACTGGGACCTCAAAGCTCAGCGCGATGCAGAACTATCATGGTAAGACTTTGGAATGCCATTTTGGCCACCTCCGCAATGCGTCATTATCGCGGAGGCTCACTGAAAATTGACAAATGTGAAATGGAATATCACCGCGACGCGGTGGGATCGCGGAGTCTCACTGAAATTTGAAAATTGTGATTTGACACTTCTCTGCGATGCACTACGGGTTCAAATCACGGTGTTTTACGACTGAAACTTAAAATCACCATAACCTCTTACTCAGTCATTGAATTTGGGCGAATTTTATATTGTTGGAAAGTTAATTGATTTTTCTACGCAATATTAGGCTCTAAACTAAAAAATAATCGGTATTTCTAATATATATGAATACTCATGCATTGGAACTTAAATTATGCTGGAGAAATACGAGATATTACAGTGATATTCTTGGAATCGTAATTTGGATAGAATTGACTTAAGTGCCCTTATTTCTAGTTGAAGTTTCTATCTTAGATTTGTATGTGGCTTACTTGACATCTAGAAGTTGAACTAGATATCTTAGCCTAGTTTGGGGCATAGTGTACCTAACTAAGAAAATTAAGATTTAAAAGTGGGATTGTCCGACCCACTTAGGCCTAGATTTGTGTTAGCCCTTGTGGGCTTAGTTGCGGATAGTAGGCATAGTTGAGGCTCATAAGCCTTATTTATGAGATTTACTTGGTGAATTGATAAATTGTAATGATATTCCTCAGATTGTGACTTATGAGTTATAGCTATGTTGTTTCTTATAGAAATGGGCCCATATGTTATTTCCTCTTAGACTTGATACTTGGCCCATAGAGATGTTATTTCCTCTTAATTATGATATTTGGCCCATAGAGATGTATTTTCCTCTTAGTGATATTTGGCCCATAGAGATGCATTTTTCTCTTTATTATGATATTTAGACCATAGAGATGCATTTTCCTCTTAGTTATGATATTTGGCTCATAGAGATACATTTTTCTGTTAGTTATGATACTTGGCCCATAAAGATGATTTTTCTCTTATTTATGATTATTGAGTTTATAAAGATGATTTTCCTCTTGGTCATGATGTATAACCCATAGATATTAGATGTCTAATAGAGGTGATATGTTTGTTGATATTATGCCTCCTAAATGTGAGATGCCTCCTATATGTGAGATGATTATAGATATGCTATGACTTATAAATATGATTATAGAGATGAGTTCCGAATACGTATATGGGCCGAAGGCTGTGATGATAATATTGTGATTATTCCAGACATATTATTTGGCCGAGGATCGATAGATGATATCGATTGGACATTCGAAAAGTGTTTATCCTTATTGAGGATGCGGCTACAGTTCATGAATATATATATATGTGTGTGTGTGTGTGTGTGTGCGCGCGTATACACATCTCTTCGGTATGGGACAGAGGAAGGTGTGGTATAACGCTTATGATTTCACTGATTGAATATTGATGATGGCATGCATAAATTCGATACATTCAAGATTATTATATCGATTATTGATGTGATTTTAGCTGAATCTGATTTATGACTGTTCTTCCTAATTATGGTATAAGCTATGTGGTAACTAATTGTCTATTAGGTGACTATACTACTTGATGCTTAGAATTATAAATACATTAGTTAATGAGCCTTTCTTAGTAATATGGTAGCTAACGACTAGGGTTTCTACGTGGCTATACAGTTGGGTTTATCAATGATAGTGATATGTGGCTATTGATAACAAGTTATAATGTCGATTAGTTGTTAAGTGAAGATAATGTGGTCAACATTGCTAGATGTTAAGAGATGCTAGTGATAATGATGCCTAGTTACTGATGCTGACTAGCTAATAATGAGGACTAGTTAATAATGAGGATTAGTTGCTAAACAGTATTAGATATTGACTGATGTTAGTTAATAAAAGATGTTTAGTTGATAAATGATGAATAGTGAGATTATGGTTTGATGGTGAACCTTGACTAGACGTTAGATTTGGCTAATTATTGATTAATGGTTAATTGCTATTCCATGATTAATGATTATGTGAAGAATCGGCTAGATTGATAACTAGAGATCAGGTGATGACTAGTAAACTAGCGGTATAATAATGAGTCTTGGCTTGTTAATAATAAGCTAATAGAATATAATGATAAGATAGTTATCTTTGCAATATTATGATTACGATTATGAGTATATCGGCATGCGTCTGTACACCTATTATATTCCTATATTTATGTGTTGATAGTTACGATGATATATTGATACCCGGCAAGGCCGAAGGATATTGTGATGACATATTAATACCTGGAAAGACTGGAGGATATTGTGATGACATATTGATACGCGTGAGACCAGAGGATATTATGATGATACATCGATACCCGACAAGGATGGAGGTTTATTACAATGATGATGGTCATGATGATGACGGTTATGATGAGTT
The DNA here is from genome assembly GCA_030864225.1 of Capsicum baccatum var. pendulum. Classification (NCBI taxonomy): domain Eukaryota; kingdom Viridiplantae; phylum Streptophyta; class Magnoliopsida; order Solanales; family Solanaceae; genus Capsicum; species Capsicum baccatum. The sequence continues at coordinate 141,697,775 of CM061558.1, forward strand.
GTGATATTGATTGTGTACCTTGCATTCATTCCTGCATGTGCATCGCCTATCACTAGTATGCACCTATGTCTATCAGCCGGTATGGGATGGTTGCATAAACATGGGTGAATAATATGCCTTGTGTTGTTGTGTGTTGATTGAATCTTTCGAGTCTGGGGCGGTGGGGATACGCATAGGCTCGTCTAGATATTTGGTTGTTCAGAGTAGTCGGTTATTAACGTTGTTATTAATATTGTTATTATCATTGTTATGATCATTATTATGGCTAGCTATGACAGATTGGTCATTGATTCGGTATAGGGATTTGAGGTATGTCTTTGGCCCCTCCTATCTTATGATTGCATCATTATGCATGAGTATTTCATGTCTAGCCATGTGGATTAGAATTCCCGAGTATGATAGTATCTAAATCATAATAGTATTATAATGAGGTCTTAAAATGAGAGCATGATGATCTAGGTTATGTTTGAGATGACCTCTTGTTTATATGTATTATATATATATATATATATATATATATATATATATATATATATATATATATATATATATATATATATATATATATATGAAGTCATGGTACTATCGAATATCCCTTCCTTCATTGTTCATATTGTATTTTAACATTATAATGAAGGTTCTATTATGTGCCAACTTTATGGAGGTTCTATTACCCTTGAGTTGAATTTTAACGTATTTTTGTCAACCTTTTTAGCTGACGTGACATCCTTTGTCAATTTTTTTAGCTGACATGACATTTTTGACATAAACTTTATTTTATGTAATTAAGGTGACACATCAACATAAAAGAAAGATAAAAATATGCTATAATTGAATTCAAAAAATAATAAAACCACCATAAAATTAAAGTGTATCATAACTACATTAATCATAGTTCAAAGGAATAATGAATGTTTATCTCATTAATTAATCATAAAGTTGGCACAGGGAGACTCCTTGGGAGATGTTCATGAGAATCAGAAAGTTGAGTCACTTGTCCATCTATATAGTGGCTCTGTTCCATTTTACTTATTTCAAATTTTTTATTTTGATTTCTCATTTTACTTGTCATTTTTCATAAATAAAAAAAAAATTTCATGTTTTACGCTTTGCATTAATTATTTTTTCTTTAAATTAAAATATAAATATTATTTAATAGAGATACAATAATAAACTAGTTATGTTATTAATTATTTTTAATCAATATATCAAGTTAATTTAGGACAAGTAAAATAGGACGGAGAAAGTATATACTTTTGGAGGATATTTAAAACTTGTCTAACCTATCAAACAAAATTTTTTGGGGGGTCAATTTTTACATGAACAAAGACTAGATTTGTACCCAAATTAATCCACTATGAAAAGATACCAAACAGAATTCAGAGTTATATTTTAATAAACTAATTTTGTCAGTCATATCTGTGTTTATTTTGAGATGATATGATCACACAATTCAATATCTTTGTCCTTTTGTGGGGATCAAGTAGGTCCTTAATATTTTTAGTTTCTCTCAAATAATATTTTATGAAAGCCAATGAATAATAATAGTCAAATCCAACTTATTCTCAATCTCTAGAACATGGTGATAAAGTTATACTCTCTCCGTCTCAAATTATTCATCTTAAAATTTTAATTTAATTTTTTATTTTTTATTTTTTTTTATTAATTATGAAGAGATAATTTTTTTTTAATGTTTTATCTTTTGCATTAATTACTTTTTTTTTTTCAAATTAAAATGTAAACATCATTTAATAGAGGTAGTATGATAAACTAGCCATGTTATTAATTATTTTTTTAATCAATATGTCATCTCAATTTGGAACGGACTAGGGGGTGACATTTTAAAACTTACCTCAATGTAAATCATAAAGATGAATTCTTTGTCTCGAAATTCTAGGATATAATCAATTCAAAATTCTAGGATATAATCAACTGAGAAAATGAATTGTTTCCATCCTAAACTATACACAAAATTATTGAGACACACTCAAATTTTAGGAGGGTCTTATTATCTCTGAACTAATTAAAATCATATTTTTGACAATCTTAATGCCTATGTGGCACATATGTGACACACGTGGATTGTTAGTGTATTGACTCATTGATGTGTCACGTAGGCACTGAAGTTGTCAAAAATACGATTTTAATTAGTTCAGGGGTTAATAGGACCTTCCTAAAATTCGGGTGTATCTCAGCAATTTCATGTATAGCTCAGGTGAAAATAGACCATTTTTCCTAATCAATTTATTAGGAGTTTATTGATTAAATTAGCCTTATTAGTTGTGTTTTGAAAAATTAATTGACTTCAACAACTTTTTGTAGTTATTTAATTATAAGGGGTGATATAAAAAAAATGATGATTTTTTTCTTAATTTGCTAAAATGGACAAGTAAAAAATTTAAATTTATTTCTAGTACAATAATCACGTAAAATGAGTACAAAGAGATTACTTCCATCGTGCCTTATTAGTTGTCCCTTATGTTAAAAACAGATCTTTTTTAGCATTCCAGTAGAGACAAACATTAAGTGATTTTTTCTCATCTATGCTAGCTTTGGTGGATAAATTTATACCTGACCAACTATTGTCGGTGGTAAGTGTTAGGATTGATTTGCGTGCACACACACTAAATTTATGGAGAGGATGAAGAAAACTACAGAGAGAGAATTAATTTCGTGGTAACACCCGTGGGTAACCTCCACGGCGGATAGATTATTTATATTAATGACTCAGAGTATGCACAGTTATACAGAAAAATGAGAATAAAAGATACAACCTAAAATTTGGGTCGGGGCCCCGAACTCCACCTTAATAAAAGGTTGAACAGCATGAACATTAATATATAACAGTACGTTACATATTAATCAGACTCCATAACCTAACAGTAAGTGCTGGGTATTTCATGAAATTAGTCAGAGTGGGCGCAAGCTGATTCGATCACCACAATTATAGAAAAATTACTTATTCATTTTTGCAAATTAAGAGAGGTTTATATGGAGGTAGGAGTAAGAGCAGGGGATTACAAAGTAGAGAATCAACTGTGTTACTGAGACTCCCAGTTACTCGTCTCATTTCCTCTTTGCACTATAAATATTACTTTTTACCATATGTAAGAGGCACTAGATCTCACAAAGCTTGTTGTAGAGAGGAAAAAAAAAAAAAGACAATGGTCAATATTTCTCCCATCTCTTGTCATTTGAGAAATGTTCAATCAACATTTTGGGGAAATCATCTTATGTCCTACAATTCTAAAGAAGTCAAAATACCAAATTCATCTTCATATTCCCCTATAGTAAGAGAGAAAATTAGTATGAGTAAATTAAAGATAAGTGGAGCAATGATTGATTCTTCCATCAGTACTAAACGTCCATTGGCAAATTTTCACCCAACAGTTTGGGGAAATTATTTCCTCTCTTACACTCCTCAACTCACTGTAAGATCATCCTTTGATAAATTTTCTCAGTCTCAAAGTCAGGTTTATCCAAATTCTTTAATTTATCCGATGTTGGAACTTGGACCTCATATTGTGTTATTTAATTTGTGTCTGCTTAACTAGCCAGCTAGGCTTGCGTAGGGGAATTGAGATATCGGATGGACTATTTTCTCCTTATATGATTTCAAATTCATTTGGAGTTAGGGTTAAAGCATGCAAAACCTGCTCTCTTTTCAAGTTAAATGTAGCATTCTGAGTGTGTTTGGTAGGAAGAAAAATGTCTTCTACGAAAATTAAGTGATATATTTTCTTGCTTATTTACTGATATTTGTTAGTAAACATACAAAAGATATTATTCCAATAACATTTATATGTAAACACTATAGCAAATGTGGTGGGTGGGGGTTGGAGGGGTATGAAGGTTGGGGTAGGGAGTGGGAGATCAAGGGTGTTATACTTGGATTCTACCATAATTGTGTTTTATTTCGGAAAGAATTTTTGAGTAGAAAAGGTTTTCTAGTAAGAAAAAATCTCTTTCCTATTAGATTCATATTAGGTTTATTATTTCTTAAAGATTTATTTTTCCTATTAGATTTCTATTAGGTTTATTGTTTCTTTAAAAGATTTATTCTTTCTTATTAGATTTCTATTAGGTTTATTGTTTCTTAGAAGAAGGGTTTTGTAACTCTATAAATAGAACATCTCTCTTCTCAGGTCATAACACAATAGCATCCGCAATGTACTCTTTTAAGAATTTTGTTTAAGGGAAAAAAATTTCTCTCATTATTTTTATGTTTTTCAATATTATTTTATATGTAGGCCAATTGATCAAATGATATAATAATATTATGTTTTTAGTATTGTTTTCGTTGTTGTCTGATCTAACCATGACAAGCAACATTTATGAAGATTACACGAAGAAAAGATAATGATAAATTTTGCCAGAAAATTCGAAGGGGAGATTTATTTGGATTTGTCCTGAATTTCCTATCTTACTTGTATTCTACCATAATTGTGTTTTACTTTGGAAAGTATTTATGAATAGAAAAGGTTTTCTAGTAGTAAAAGATGTCTTTCCTATTATATTTCAATTAGGTTTATTTTGTAATTAAAAGAAGATTTTGTAACTGTTTTCTCAAGTCATAACACAAATATAACATTCATAATGTAGTCTTTTAAAAGTTTGGTCTAAGGGTCTCATTAGTTTTACGTTTTTTAATATTAGGTTTTATATGTAAGCGAATTGGCCAAATCCTATAATAATATTATGTTTTTAGTATTGTTTTCGTTGTTGTCTGATTTATCCTCTCATAGTTTGCAACAATTAACTTCCGCATAATGCCCTCTCAATTTTGAACCCAACACGGGTTGCCGAGTGGTGGGCGGGTGATGTGGTGGGTGGGGGGTGGAGATAGATGAAGGTTGGGGTAGGGGAGGGGGGAGATCAAGGGTGCTAGGGTGGGGGTGGCGGGTGGGTGGGTGGAGTTTTGGGGGTGAGGCAAATTAAGATACAAATGCCACTTATTAAACTTTTTTTTTTTTCCTCAGACCAAGAAAGTCATTTTCCTTCACTTTAAGAATTTATTTTTCTAGAGAAAAATATTTCGACCACCATACACGAAAAAGAATTGGAAAATATTTTTCTTTCATAACAAACACACCCTTCATTTACTTCTTGTAATAGTTTTCAAATAGTGAAGACTTAATTCTTGGTGCAGGAAATTAGTACCCAAGAAAAGCTTGAACTTGAAGAGTTGAAAGAAAAAGTGAGGAAAATGCTAGTTGAAACACCAGATAATAGTACACAAAAAACTTGTCTTGATCGACGCAATCAGCGATTGGGAGTGGCATATCATTTCAAAAATGAGATCAAGACGTCCATTCAGAACATTTTTGATGAGTCCGAAGAAAGTAACAATGATGATGATCTTTACGTTGTTGCTCTTCGTTTTCGACTAGTGAGACAACAAAGACATTACATGTCTTCTGGTAACTTTATTGCTTCAATTCTCTATCCTATAAGACCTCACCTAAGTATATTACAACACTATATATATGATTCTTTAATTAATTCTCTTTATATCAGATGTGTTCTAAAAATTCACCAATCATGATGGAAAGTTCAAGGAAACTCTTACTAAAGATGTTCAAGGATTATTAAGTTTATATGAAGCAGCACAACTACGAGTACACGGGGAAGAGATTCTTGAAGAAGCTCTATCGTTTACTATCACTCATCTCGAGTCAATGATCCCTATATTGAGCAACTTACTCAAGGACCAAGTTCGCGAAGCCTTAAGCGAGTCCATTCATACAAATCTTCCAAGGATGACAGCAAGAAAATACATATGTATTTATGAGAACATTAATTCTCATAATAAGTTGCTTTTGAGATTTGCAAAATTGGATTTTAACATTGTGCAAAAGGTGCACCAAAAAGAGCTTGGGGAGCTTACAAGGTACATACGCTATCTTATCCTCTTAAAAAAATGGATGAATGATTTAAAGAAATACAACATAACATGTTTAATTATCAACAAAATCATCTTCTTATGTCTTCTAATAAATCTAAAAATACTCTTTCTTGTACTATAGGTGGTGGAAAGATCTGGATTTTTCTGAGAAATTTTCATATGCAAGAGATAGATTGGTGGAGTGTCACTTTTATAGCGTAGGAGTATACTTTGAGCCCGAATATAGTCGTGCAAGAGAATTGTTGACAAAAGTACTCGCCATATACACTATTATCGATGACACCTATGATGCTTATGCAACTTATGACGAACTTGTGCCTTTCACTGCTGCAATTGATAGGTCAGGGTAAGTTTTTACTGCCCAAACATAATCAATCTCTTAATTTTCGATGATTAATTTTTATAGAAATGTTATAATTAGCTTGTGATCTTGGTCCAAATTCTTAACATGCAGATGTGACATTAGTGCCATGGATTCAGTACCCCATAGTTTGAGACATACTTATCAAGCCCTTATAGACATTTATACTCAAATAGAAGAAAAATTGACCAAAGAAGGTACATTGGACCATCTCTACTATACAAAATATGAGGTAAGCTCCCTTAGATTCATTACTTTTGAATCAAACCTTAACCCCGTACGATGAATTTCATACTTGAACTATAAGGTGTGCAAGTTTTATACCTGAACTATCACCAACTGTTTATCAAAACATACCTCAACTGTTAATTGTTAATTGAGTTTCATAACTAAATTACTTTCATGATTCTTTTTCATGTTGCAAGCACGTGAAAATTGTTCTTCATAATGGATAGTGGTGAAACTTGAACGCAAGACCTTTGTCATGTAGAGTTATGTGACCATCTCATCTAGAATAATCTTGACATTATATGTTTTTTATTTTTGTTTTACTTTTCTTCTTAGATGAAAAAGTTGGCTAGAGATTTTTTCAAGGAAGCACAATGGTTAAATGCTGGCCATATTCCTAAATGTGAGGAGTATATGAAGAATGCAAATGTAACTACTACATGTATGATGGTTGCAACAACTTCCTTGAGTTTTATGGAGGAAACTATAGCCAAAGAGATTTTTGAATGGTTGATAAATGAGCCTTGTCACACCCCTTTTTTAACGCGTACTTCAAAAACATGAAATATTTTTAAGTTCGAAAGGGTTTTATTATTTAAGTGACAAGAAAATGAAAATTGTTTCGAAAAATGATTAGTTGCATTTTTTATTCCACTTGGCATAATCCAGTGTGTCAAGTCACCTTTGGAAAATCCTTTTCGAAATCATTTGACTCTTAAACCGGTTTGCGAAAAGAGATTCCGACTAAGGAATTCTGTTGACCGAGGGGAAGGTGTTAGGCACCCCTCGATCCCGTGGTTCGACCACGATTGCTTGGTGAAGTGTATCGACTATTTTTTGGGCATTATGAAATATATAAACCACACAAAAGAACACAAAATAATCAAACCACAATCAAAACAAAACAGTCCAAAAACGTAAAAGTCCAGTCCAATTATACAGTCCGAAATAGAAAGGGACTAAAAATAAACCTACGCTAATCCTAAACTAATGCTTTACCCGATGCCTCGGGCCTTCATCGCGGACGTCCTCCGGGTACAAGGTACTTCCGGGCATTCCCCGGATAAATCTATACAAATCCTTCGGGGCATTTCCCGGCCAAATGAGTACAATTTAAACTTTTCGTGCAATAAAGTAGAAAGTGTCATTCAAGCAAATATTCAAAACACTCCAACAAATTGTTATTCCTAAATTTGCCTACCCGGCCTACGTTTGCCTATGCGTTCTCGACTAAAGACATAATTCCATCATGATTCATACCAACAATAAATCAAATTAAACCGAGTCTATCCTTTTGTCAATTTTCAATTCCGTCTCCCGACTTTCTTTCTATCCATCCATTAGAACCTGATCAAGTTTATGCCTTAATCTACCAAAACCAAACAACCAAGCATCACAATCATAACATCAACATAAACAAAGTGCAACAAAACATAATCACAACAAACATAATCACAACCAATTCAATATAACAAGATAAACGAAAGAGAGCGGGTTAAAGAGATGGATCTCACTGACACTTGCTTTTGTTGATAATAAGGAAATCAGAAGACCAAAACTCGATCAGAGAACCTCACGAACAAATCAAACTCGGTATTAAAATAATAGTCGGACAGCTCCAAAACCCGCGAATAAAAACTTTACTATACGACACCCAAAACCGAGAACGACGACGAGATTCGATAAAGGCAACTCGAAACCCACTATCAACGTCGAAACATGAAATAGACGAAACCAAAATCAACCCAAGACAACGGGAAACCAAAAAACAAACAGATCGAGCTCCGGGGAGTTCCGGTGACGGAGAGACGGCGGCAACGCCTGTTCTCCGATGGCGGCGCCGGTTCGCCGGACGGGTGAGCTACAGCTGCTGGCGGCAGCAGATTTACCGGGGAGAGAGAAGAGAGATCGGAATCGAGGGAGACGGCGGTGGTCGGACGGTGAGTGACGGTCAGTTGTTTTGCCGGCGAATGAAGGTTTTGAGGGGACGAACTGGGGCCAGAGCTAGCCGACGCGCCGTGGTCGGAGCAGCGACTGCTGGCGGCGGCGGCAGATCTGGTCGGATCTGACGGTAGCGCGACTGAGGTGGCGCTGTTTTGGCCGACGGAGCGGCGAGGGGAGAGGAAAGAAACGACGGCGCTGTTGATGGTGCTCGCCCGCCGGCGATTAACTCCGGCGAGACGCGGCGGTGGAAAGGAGAGGAGAGAGAGAGAGGCTTGATATTGAGAGATTTAAAAGAGAGAGAGTGTTGATGATTTTCTTTTTTTGATTTTGTTCACTGTCCTCCTTTTTGGTGTATGTGGGTAGGTATATATATTGTTTTTGAGTCTTTTCTTTGTTGACAAGAAAAAGAGAGGGGGTGGGGTAACGTGGGGTAGGGATAGTGGTGAGGTGTTATGTTTTTATTGGGTAGGTGGTTAGGATAAGATAGGGTTAGTTATTTTATTATTTGTTTATTATTTATTTTTATTTTTTTTGTAATTTGAGAGGTATAATGACATGGGTGAGGGCACACGGTATGCTACGGTAGAAATGAATAAAACAAACTTTTGAGGGGGACAAAATTATGTGTCTACATCATGCCCCCTTTGAATGTAAACACGCAGTGTTTTCAGACAAAGAATTAGATAACGAGACAATTTTGTCCCGACCATTATTCCAAGGAAGAAACAGAAGAAAGAAGGACTACCGAGTCTTGAATTTGGACAGCCCACCCATCTAAGTTATGAGGGAACCAAGTCACGAGTATTTCAAAGGATTGAAAGAAAAGTGGACTATACCGAGTTGGAGAGTCGAGTGAGGTTCCGTCGAGGTTCCGGTCCGCAGCTCTGTTATTACATCAAAAATGAAAATTAAAAGCTAAAACACAAAGAAAATTACAAAAATCCTATCTATACAGCTTTTGTTGGCTCTTGAGTTGACTTTTATCACCCTATTCTTCAGGCAGGCTCCTGACTTGCAATTTCTTCCAACTTGTTGCTTGACTTTCGTTTCTTCACCCTATTCTCCAGGCGGGCTCCTGACTTGTTATTTCATCATCCTGTTCTTCAGGCGGGCTCCTGACTTGCTATTTCATCACTTTGTTGCTATGCTTTCAACTTCTTCACCCTGTTCTGCAGGCGGACTCCTGAAACCACATCAAAACTAAAAAAGAAAATTATCCCAAACAAATATTATTATAAAGAGGTTTTATTTGCCAGAAAAGTAAAATTTCAAAAACAGAAATTGAATTTTTGCCCCAGTTTATCATCAGAAGACTTTTGGGAAAATCACATCATACCTACTTGCATGTTGCAATGATGAATCAAGACTCTGACTAAGAAATGCATCTCTTAAGAGTAAAATTAAATAACCAATACTAGGAAGTGCATCTCCTAAGATTTAAAATGAGGGATTATAACTAGAAAGTGCATCTTCTAGAGATACAAGTTTAAGTTAAAAGTGTGTCACCTAAAAAATAAAAACTAGCAAGGAAGTGTGTCTCCTAAGAATTAAGTGCAATAACTCGACTAGAAAGTGCATCTTCTAGGAATCAAGATTTACGTTAGGAAGTACATCACCTAAAAAGCAAAATTCAAATTACCCAATCAAGGAAGTGCATCTCCTTACCAATGTTGCTTGAATTATCAAAACAAAGAAGTGCGTTTCCTTACCAATGCTGCTTGAATTACCAAAACAAGGAAGTGCGTCTCCTTACCAATGCCTCTTGAATTACTCAAATAAGGAAGTGCATCTCCTCATAAATGTCTCTTGAATTACTCAAACAAGGAAGTGTGTCTCCTTACAAAAGTTTCTTGAATTGTCCAAATAAGGAAGTGCGTCTCCTTACAAATGTTTCTTGAATTGCCCAAACCAGGAAGTGCGTCTCCTAACAAATGTTGCTGGAATTACCCGAACAAGGAAGTGCGTCTCCTTACAAATGTTGTTGGGATAACCCGAACAAGGAAGTGCGTCTCCTTACAAATGTTGCTGGGATTACCCGAACAAGGAAGTGCGTCTCCTTACAAATGTTGCTGGGATTACCCGAACAAGAAAGTGAGTCTCCTTACAAATGTTGCTGGAATTACCCGAACAAGGAAGTGCGTCTCCTTACAAATATTGCTGGGATTACCCGAACAAGGAAGTGCGTCTCCTTACAAATGTTGCTGGGATTACCCGAACAAGGAAGTGCGTCTCCTTACAAATGTTGCTGGAATTACCCGAACAAGAAAGTGTGTCTCCTTACAAATATTGTTGGGATTACCCGAACAAGGAAATGCGTCTCCTTACAAATGTTGCTGGGATTAGCCGAACAAGGAAGTGCGTCTCCTTACAAATGTTGCTGGGATTACCCGAACAAGGAAGTGTGTCTCCTTACAAATGTTGCTTGAATTACCAAACAAGAAAGTGTGTTTGCTCACAAATGTAGCTGGATTTACCAAATAAGGAAGTGCGTCTCCTTACAAATGTTGCTCGAATTTCCCACACCAGGATTATCATAAGGCAGTATTTCATTTTGAAAGCGTGGTCCCATTTTTCAGGAGGGTCCTGAACTGAAAGTAAAAATCCCATTTTTCAGGAGGGTCCTGCACATAAAGTAAAATCTAATTTTTTAGGAGGGTCCTGAACAGAAAGTAAAATCCCATTTTCCAGGAGGGTCCTGAACAGAAAGTAAAATCCGCAGAAAGTAAAATCCCATTTTCCAGGCGGGTCCTGAACAGAAAGTAAAATCCCATTTTTCAGGAGGGTCTTGAACAGAAAGTAAAATCCCATTTTCCAGGAGGGTCCTGAACATAAAGTAAAATCCCATTTTCCAGGAGGGTCCTGAGCAGAAAGTAAAATCCCAGTTTCCAGGAGGGTCCTGAACAGAAAGTAAAATCCCATTTTCCAGGAGGGTCCTGAGGAGAAAGTAAAATCTCATTTTCCAGGAGGGTCCTGAACAGAAAGTAAAATCCCATTTTCTAGGAGGGTCCTGAACAGAAAGTAAAATCCCATTTTTCAGGAGGGTCCTGAACAGAAAGTAAAATCCCATTTTTCAAGAGGGTCCTGAGCAGAAAGTAGAATCCCATTTTCCAGGAGGGTCCTAAACAGAAAGTAAAATCCCATTTTCCAGGAGGGTCCTGAGCAGAATGTAAAATCCCATTTTCCAGGAGGGTCCTGAACAGAAAGTAAAATCCCATTTTCCAGGAGGGTCCTGAGCAGAAAGTAAAATCCCATTTTCCAGGAGGGTCCTGAACAGAAAGTAAAATCCCATTTTCCAGGATGGTCCTGAGCAGAAAGTAAAATCCCATTTTCCAGGTGGGTCCTGAACAGAAAGTGAAAATCCCATTTTCCAGGAGGGTCCTGAACATAAAGTAAAAATCTTATTTTCCAGGAGGGTCCTGAACAGAAAGTAAAATCCCATTTTCCAGGAGGGTCCTGAACATAAAGTAAAATCCCATTTTCCAGGAGGGTCCTGAACAGAAAGTAAAATCCCATTTTCCAGGAGGGTTCTGAACAGAAAGTAAAATCCCACAGATGTGCATTTCCAGTGGTAGCTGAATTAAGTAAAGCGAATCTTCCCCTATTTCAACAAAGAAAATTTGTCAGTCAAAGACTTAGTGGTAGTTTGCAGCATTTGGCTTTCCAGGCATTTGCTCTAGTGTTCATTCCCTTCATTTTGTTTCAGATTGCTGACATTTGCCCCTGCTTTGTCGTGTCATTGACCCAAACTCAGATGATTCGGAGTGACTCCAAAATAACCACAGTATCTCTGCTTTGTCATGCTTCTCAGATAAATCCTTCAAACCTTGGTGTTTCATAAGTTCATAATTATGTCTCTTTCATATGCTGACTTTGTCTTGCATTGTGCAATTGAAGAAGTTGGTGGCCAGTTTTGAAATCTTTTCTAACTTGTTTTGATATTGACTTGACTCAAAAACAAGAGAAAAATGACAATGACTTTTATTTGGACCACTGACTGAAGAAAATAAAATAAAAAGAAGAAAGAAAAGACAATGTTTGTCTCCATTTGAAACAAGAAATGACAAATTTTCTAAAAATGACAGTCAACTCTAATGATTATGCCATGCCTTTTGGATTAAGCTACCTGATCTTTCCATCCAACCTCTCTACCAATTATTGTTGAGTTAATGGCCTTGAAACAGAGTTGTTTCCTTAGACCAATTGCATTCAGACCTCATTCGGCTAGTGACGTTTTGAAGGGTCTTTCCCTCAGCTCACCCTTGTCTTATGGTGTCTGTGAGGGTTTTTACAAATGAGACTCTCTTATTCTCTTTTCTCTCAACTCACGATCGTCTCACGGTGCCTGTGAGGGTTTTCACTAATAAGACTTTTTTTTTATCTCTCTCAACTTACTATCGTCTTACGGTGCCCGTGAGGATTTTCACCAATAAGACTCTCTCATTTTTATTTCTCTCTTGATTCCTTGGGCTGAGGAAGACAGGTAGTTCCCAAATACATCAGCATATCCCTTGTATGCTTTGCCTTAACATCCCCAAAGATTGATCTGAAGGTCTTTTCTTTGGTTGTAACTTGGCTTTTGGATAGGGTTAGAAAGAAAGGATGGTGTGAGACCCAAACAACACTTGAAGTGGGTTAGGACTTACAACTTTTGGAATCGACTCAAACAATGAGGATTAACTCATGCCCCAGTTTCTTTTGACTGGGTGATTCTAAATTATTTATTTAGTTGGACCAAGCCCTTAGTAAGACAGCCTACGTATCTCACCCCCAAGAGAGGAGAATCAGGTCATGCGTAGTTCTGGGAGCTTGTCCTTTTGCTTTGATCTGATTTTTCTCTTTTTTTTTATTCTCTCTTTCACTTTGCGATTCTTTTTTTTCTAACTCTATTTTTCTTGACACTCTTTTTTTTTTGGAAATATTTTTGTCTCTTCTCTTTTTTAAAAAAAAAAACTTTTGACTTTACCTTCTTACTTGACACTATTCTTTGAACTTTGCTTACTCTATCTTGATTCCAAAAGAGGGGTATGAAAGAAAATAACACTAAGGCTCAAATGTGGTAAACAAAGGATGACACAATGTTTGGATAGCAGAATGAAATGCCTTCATCATATCAATCCTTGAGAATGCAAGTATGTAGCATGCAATGTGAAAGTACATGACCAATATCACTTATGACGTGCTTTACAACACTAACTTGCCTCGAACATGTGGATACAACTCTACCTTTGTTATGCATCCCTCATATCGAGTGATTCATGCTTCTGTAGAGCTGATTATCTTCTCGTTAACCTTGATATAGGGATCACACGTCCACTATTTGACCTAATTGGGACCTGCCTTTCGATCGATAACCAAGTTATTCTTGTGATTCTCAAAATAATTGTCTTAACCTATTACCAAATGTCTCAGCACTCCATCTATTTTCTCATATGCTCTTTTTTCTAACTTTAACCCTCTGATTCGAAGTTCATACTTAAACTGGATTTTAAGATCTGGCTGAAAATTTCACTGCATGTCATATCACTAGAGTTAACACGAAATGTACTATGTAAAGAAAACAAACAAACAACACATACTTAAAACACAAGGAAAAATGGGACACTTCATTTAGTTGAAACAAAAGATAGAAGGGTTTGAACATAAACAACAAAAGGACAAAACAAGATAGATCCCGAACTACAACCCTGAAATAGTTTGGATAGCAGAAAATAAAACAAAACAAGCTACCGGACCTCTTCCTAGTAGGGAGAGGCGTGACTTCTCAATTGCTCATCCTGACATCTTAGCCACTGGTTTGCATATCAGCATGACTAGAGCTTTCCTCACTGTCAATGTTCTGCACCATGATTGATTTATCTTGAATCATCTTTTCAATTTCTCTTTTCAAAGCATGACAATCTTCAATACTGTGACCCTGAACATCAGAATGATATGCACGTCGTACATTAGGATCAAAACTTCTTGAATGTGGGTCGGGAGTATACCCAAGGAGTGGAGTGATCATGTCCTGTTGTACCAATCTCTGGAATAAACTTGCATACGACTCTCCAATGGGTGTGAAGTTATCTCTCAACTGCTATCTCATTTCATTATTTGGCTTAAATTGAAAACCAGGCCTAGAAGGGCTTCGGTATATATGTGGAGTTGGGGGATGACTCGGCAGAGTTGGCGCACGCCAGTGTGGGTAAGATGGAGGTTGAACATAAGGTTGTGCATTATACACTTGATATGGAGGTGGAGGAATGGGATATAATAGATTTTGGTAAAGATTCTGTGAAGCTTGGGCATAAACTTGGGTTTGAACCCGTGGGTAACGATGGTGTGGTCCTCTTGCCCATGCCTGTTGTCCAATTGCAATGGCAGATGCATCTTCCACATTCTCATTCCCCGAACTCCCTATTTGATTAGGGACAACTAACTCGGTATCCTTGTTGGCTATAACTTCCTCTGTGACTTGGAGCAATATGAAGGACCAGCCAAAATACCACAAACCAACCACCTTAAACTAACTCGACAAGAGATAGCAAATGGTTAGAGTTCAACAGTTTCTCAAAACCTCTCTATTTTTTTTTTTATTTTTTTTTTTAAAAGATCACCGAACCCAAGAAGGGCGCCTACGTATCTCACCCCTGAAAGGGGAGAATCAGGTGTGCGTAGTTCGTGAAGTCGTGCCAAAATGGCCAATTGAACTATTTTTCTCTGTATTTTTTTTTTTGAAACTTTAAGAAGAAAAGAAAATAACAAATTGTCAAAAAGAACTGACGAAAATTTTTTTTTTGCAATTTTTTTTTTAGGCTTAACATCCTCTTACAAAATGAAAACTATGATTAACAAAGAAAAATCTTTTGGGTTTTTTGATTTTGAATTTCATATGAAAATGAAACTTGAAACTATTAGAGAAAAATCTTTTTGTAGTTTTCTTTTAGAGATGTATATGAAACACCTACTCTAAATGAAGAGTGAAGAAAATCTTTTTGAATTTTCAGATTTCTGTACAAAAATGAAATCTATGATTACCGAAAAAATATTTTTGGTTTTTTTTTTTAATATTATTTTTGAATTTCATGCGAAAAATGAAACCTGAACCTGTTAAAGGGAAATATTTTTTGTTGTTGTTGTTTTCTTTTAAAGATGTACATGAAACATCTACTCTAAATGAAGAGTGAAGAAAATCTTTTTGAATTTTTGACATAAGATTAACCAAAAATGAACCCTACGACTATTGAGGAAAATCTCTTTTTTTTTTCTTTTTTCTTTTCAAGATATGTATGAAACACCTACTCTAAATAAAGAGTGAAGAAAATCTTTTTTTTTGAATTTTTTAAATAAGATCCCCGAACCAACAATAGGTTGCCTACGTATCTCACTCCCAAAAGAGGAGAATCAGGGGTGCGTAGTTCGTCCAGCTTGGACAATTAACGATTAACTAATAAATTGACCCTAACTTAAGAGACACAACCAAAAACAAACGAAAAAAACTTTTTGGATTTTCAATTAGACACTTTAACTAAGACTGACATCATCAATTATGGAAAAATCTTTTCGGTATTTTTGCTTTTGACAAATAGGTAGAAAAGGCAAACAAAAATCCTTTTGTTTTTTTTTTTTGAATTTACGGTACTTTGAGACGAATGCAAAAATGTAAAAAAAAATCTTTTTGAGTTTTTGAATCGTGAAAAACAAAAGTCATAAAGAATTCTAAAATAAACTACGACATTCCTTTTGATTCATTCATTTCGACTCGCTTTCTATATATTTCTCTTTTCTTTTTTTTCTTTTTTTTTTTTTAAAAAAAAATCAGTCCGTCAAATGTCCAAGTTACCCTCAAATATGCAACAGTAGCACGTAGGGATGCTTTAAAGGTGAGTCTCCTACAAAGGACCGTGTAGGCCCCGCTAGGTCTCAATATGATGCACATAAGAATGACCTAAAGGCTGACCTATGTTGTGGTTTACTAACAAGGCTGTTCGGGGGAGCATATGGTCGATAGTGGCTGCTTTGCTTTCCACCTACTCCATACATCCAACGGCTCCCCCCCTAAAATAAAGGTGACTCAACTAGAATTCGTGCGCACGACGTGCGCTCCGAGACTTGTTGCATAAAGAAGGCCGGGGGGTAGACTCATGATGACAGATATAAAGCGGTAACACATAGGATAAATAATATAAACAAAGAGCACGAAAAAACACAAAAAGTAAAAATAACACAAACAATGTTTATACACTCGTAATGCCAAACAAAGCCGATACGACTCCAAAAATAGCTCGAATTCTGAAAACTTGTCATAGTCCCCAGCAGAGTCGTCAGAAGATGTCACACCCCTTTTTTAACGCGTACTCCAAAAACATGGAATATTTTTAAGTTCGAAAGGGTTTTATTATTTAAGTGACAAGAAAATAAAAATTTGTTTCGAAAAAGGATTAGTTGCATTTTTTATTCAGAGTCACCACTTGGCATAATCCGGTGTGTCAAGTCACCTTTGAAAAATCCTTTTTGAAATCATTTGACTCTTAAACCGGTTTGCGAATAGAGATTCTGACTAAGGAATTCTGTTGACCGAGGGGAAGGTGTTAGGCACCCCTCGATCTCGTGGTTCGACCACAATCGCTTGGTGAAGTGTATCGACTATTTTTTGGGCATTATGAAATATATAAACCACACAAAAGAACACAAAATAATCAAACCACAAGCAAAACAAAACAGTCCAAAAACGTAAAAGTCCAGTCCAATTATACAGTCCGAAATAGAAAGGGACTAAAAATAAACCTACGCTAATCCTAAACTAATGCTTTACCCGATGCCTCGGGCCTTCATCGCGGACGTCCTCCGGATACAAGGTACTTCCGGGCATTCCCCGGATAAATCTATACAAATCCTTCGGGGCATTTCCCGGCCAAATGAGTACAATTTAAACTTTTCGTGCAATAAAGTAGAAAGTGTCATTCAAGCAAATATTCAAAACACTCCAACAAATTGTTATTCCTAAATTTGCCTACCCGGCCTACGTTTGCCTATGCGTTCTCGACTAAAGACATAATTCCATCATGATTCATACCAACAATAAATCAAATTAAACCGAGTCTATCCTTTTGTCAATTTTCAATTCCGTCTCCCGACTTTCTTTCTATCCATCCATTAGAACCTGATCAAGTTTATGCCTTAATCTACCAAAACCAAACAACCAAGCATCTCAATCATAACATCAACATAAACAAAGTGCAACAAAACATAATCACAACAAACATAATCACAACCAATTCAATATAACAAGATAAACGAAAGAGAGCGGGTTAAAGAGATGGACCTCACTGACACTTGCTTTTGTTGATAATAAAGAAATCCGAAGACCAAAACTCGATCGGAGAACCTCACGATGAACAAATCAAACTCGGTATTAAAATAATAATCGGACAACTCCAAAACCCGCGAATCAAAACTTTACTATACGACACCCACAACCGAGAACGGTGACTAGATTCGATAAAGGCGACTCGAAACCCATTATCGACGTCGAAACATGAAATAGACGAAACCAAAATCAACCCAAGACAACGGGAAACCAAAAAACAAACAGATCGAGCTCCGGGTAGTTTCGGTGATGGAGAGACGGCGGCAACGCCTGTTCTCCGATGGCGGCGCCGGTTCGCCGGCTATTTTGCCGGACGGGTGAGCTACAGCTGCTGGCGGCGGCAGATTTATCGGGGAGAGAGAAGAGAGATTGGAATAGAGGGAGACGGCGGCGGTCAGACGGTGAGTGACGGTCAGTTGTTTTGCCGGCGAATGAAGGTTTCGAAGGGACGAGCTGGGGCCGGAGCTAGACGACGCGCCGCGGCCGGAGCAGCGACTGCTGGCGGCGGCGGCAGATCTGGTCAGATCTGACGGTGGCGTGACTGAGGTGGCGCTGTTCCGGCCGACGGAGCAGCGAGGGGAGAGGAAAGAAACGACGGCGCTGTTGATGGTGCTCGCCCGCCGACGATTAACTCCGGCGAGACGCGGCGGTGGAAAGAAGAGGAGGGAGAGAGGCATGATATTGAGAGATTTAAGAGAGAGAGTGTTGATGATTTTCTTTTTTTGATTTTGTTCACTGTCCTCCTTTTTGGTGTATGTGGATAGGTATATATATATTGTTTTTGAGTCTTTTCTTTGTTGACAAGAAAAAGAGAGAGGGGTGGGGTAACGTGGGGTAGGGGTAGTGATGAGGTGTTATGTTTTTATTGGGTAGGTGGTTAGGATAAGATAGGGTTAGTTATTTTATTATTTGTTTATTATTTATTTTTATTTTTTTGTATTTTGAGAGGTATAATGACATGGGTGAGGGCACACGGTATGCTACGGTAGAAATGAATAAAACAAACTTTCGAGGGGGACAAAATTACGTGTCTACAAGCCTTTGATTCTTCGAGCTTCGTCAGCAATCAACAGATTAAAGGGCGATATTATTGGACATGATGTAAGTACTATATTGTATTATTGGATTGTGTGACCATCTTTTTTAAAAGGATAAGATTCGCTGTTAGCAAATCAACTCATTTTTTCATATACTTAATTCATATCCTCAACACGTTGTTCAGGCGGGTTTGATTCTTTTTCGATGAGTCAAACACGTTAAAAATCTTTTTGAGAAAGGATGGTGGTGAGACTTGAAATCAGGATGTGTCTGTGCTCTGATACTATAATAAATTGTGTGACCATCTCATATAAAAGGCTTAGGTTGTTTGAATGTATGATATATATGCAGCTCGAACAACAAAGAAAGCATATAGCTTCATTCATCGAATGCTACATGAAAGAATATGGAGCTTCAAGACAAGAGGCAAATGCAGAGGTCGAGAAGAACCTCACTAATGCGTGGAAGGACATGAACACGGAATTTCTCCATTCTACTCATGAAATACCAATGTTTGTCCTCAAACTAGTCATAAATATTGCGCGCTCGGCATATATTTTCAAAGAAAATGATTTTGCAACTGCCCAAAGGGAATTTAAAGACAAGATTACCTTGTTGTTTGTTGACCCTGTCAATGTTTGAGGATGATCAAGTGTTTAATTTGGAATTACATGTGTGTACTTTTAGTACTGATCAGTGAATCAATGATGGAGAATGTGTTTGTTGATTTGTGGTGATGTTTGACAATAAATTGTCTTTAATTATCTAGGAAGACATCGTTTTGCCTGTGTTTCACTTCTTTTATATCAGTGTTTCATACATATTAATTCATTCGTCTCAATTTATGTAGAAATTTTTATTTTCGTTGAATTATGTGAAGTATAACGTTGAATTATGTGACTACATCATCTCAAAGAACTCACAAGTACTAATTAACCCGTGTGCGATCAATCAAGATTCTCTTTTTTGAGAGGATCTTTTAGTGTTTAAGCCTGAGAGCGTTTGGAGTGGACATAATTTTGTTTTTGCTTGTTTTATATGGTCTATTCACTTCATAGTGTCTACTAGCCGATAAATACTCTATAGAGAGACCGTGGTCGAACTACGGGACCGAGGGGTGCCTAACACCTTTTCCTCGGTCAACAGAATTTTTTAGTCGGAATCTCTGTTCGCGAATCAGTTTTAAAGTCAAACTACTTTGAAAAAAGATTTTTCAAAGGTGACTTGGCACACCTTTGAAAAATACATATGTATTTATGTTCATAATAAGTTGCTTTTGAGATATGCAAAATTGGATTTTAACATTGTGAAAAAGGTGCACCAAAAAGAGCTTGGGGAGCTTACAAGGTACATACACTATCTTATCCTCTTAAAAAAAATGGATGAATGATTTAAAGAAATATAACTTAAAATGTTTAACTACTCGAATGTATCAACAAAATCATTTTCTTATGTCTTCTAATAAATCTAAAAATACTCTTTAATTTCTTGTACTATAGGTGGTGGAAAGATCTGAACTTTTGTGAGAAATTTTCATATGCAAGAGTTAGATTGGTGGAGTGTCACTTTTATAGCGTAGGAGTATACTTTGAACCTGAATATAGTCGTGCAAGAGAATTGTTGACAAAAGTACTCGCCATATACACTATTATCGATGACACCTATGATGCTTATGCAACTTATGACGAACTTGGGCCTTTCACTGATGCGATTGATAGGTCAGGGTAAGTTTTTACTTCCCAAACATAATCAATCTCTTAATTTTGAGATGATTAATTTGTATAGAGATGTTATAATTAGCTTGTCATTTTGGTCCAAATTCTTAACATGCAGATGCGACAATAGGGCCATGGATTCAGTACCCCATAGTCTGAGACATACTTATCCAGCCCTCGTAGACATTTATACTCAAATAGAAAAAAAAATTACCAAAGAAGGTACATTGGACCGTCTTTACTATGCAAAATATGAGGTAAGCTCACTTAGATTCATTACTTTTGAATCAAACCTTAACCTCGTACGATGAATTTCATACTTGAACTATATATATGGTCTGCAAGTTTTATACCTGAACTATCACTGGCCAACTGTTTATCAAAACATACCTCAACTGTTAATTGTTAATTGAGTTTCATACCTAAATTACTTTCATCATTCTTTTTCATGTCGCAAGCACGTGGAAATTGTTCTTCATAATGGATAGTGGTGAAACTTGAATGCAAGACCTTTGTCATGTAGAATTATGTGACCATCTCATCTAAAATCATCTTGATATTATATGGTTTTTATTTTTGATTTCCTTTTCTTCTTAGATGAAAAAGGCTAGAGCTTTTTTCAAGGAAGCACAATGGTTAAATGCTGGCCATATTCCTAAATGTGAGGAGTATATGAAGAATGCAAATGTAACTACTACATGTATGATGGTTGCAACAACTTCCTTGAGTTTTATGGAGGAAACTATAGCCAAAGAGATTTTTGAATGGTTGATAAATGAGCCTTTGATTCTTCGAGCTTCGTCAGCAATCAATAGATTAAAGGGCGATATTATCAGACATGATGTAAGTACTACATTGTATTATTGCATTGTGTGACCATTTTTTTTAAAAGGATAAGATTCGCTGTTAGCAAATCAACTCATTTTTTCATATACTTAATTCATATCCTCAACACGTTGTTCACGCGGATTTGATTCTTTTTTGATGAGTCAAACACGTTAAAAATCTTTTTGATAAAGGATGGTGGTGAGATTTGAAACAGGATGTGTCTGTGCTCTGATATTATAGTAAATTGTGTGACCATCTCATATAAAAGGCTTAAGTTGTTTGAATGTATGATATATATGCAGCTCGAACAACAAAGAAAGCATATAGCTTCATTCATCGAATGCTACATGAAAGAATATGGAGCTTCAAGACAAGAGACAAATGCAGAGGTCGAGAAGAACCTCGCTAATGCATGGAAGGACATGAACACGGAATTTCTCCATTCTACTCATGAAATGCCAATGTTTGTCCTCGAACTAGTCATATATATTGTGCGATTGACATATATTTTCAAAGAAAATGATTTGCAACTGCCCAAAGTGAATTTAAAGACAAGATTACCTTGTTGTTTGTTGAGCCTGTCAATGTTTGAGGATGATCAAGTGTTTAATTTGGAATAACATGTGGGTACTTCTAGTACTGAGTAAGGGTGTCAATCGGGCCGGTTAAAACTGGCCCACATAATTAAACCGGCCCGATTTGACCCGGTCCGGTATGCCCAAGGGATTTAGGGGTTCGGGTCCCGGTACGCTTGGGTTTTTTATTTGGGCTCGGTTAACCCAGCCCGAACACAACCCGGTTTGGGCCCGGCCCGGTTAAGGTTTATTTTTTTTTCTTTTTTTTTGAAAATTCAGAATTTCACAAACTGAAATTAAAAACTTAGTTTTAATACATTATTAATTTACTATCAAGTATTATTAATTTATTATATTAAGTAGCATATGTTTTATACTTTTATTTAAAGTAGTGTATATATTGAATGGTATATATATGTGTGTGTATATCTTCTAAATCTAAAGTAGTATATATTTAACGTATACATGTGTATATGTTTTATAAATTAGTATATAACTATAACTATAACTCT
This sequence comes from Capsicum baccatum var. pendulum, assembly GCA_030864225.1. Taxonomy (NCBI): domain Eukaryota; kingdom Viridiplantae; phylum Streptophyta; class Magnoliopsida; order Solanales; family Solanaceae; genus Capsicum; species Capsicum baccatum. Next base: position 141,720,230 of record CM061558.1, read on the forward strand.
CTATATATATATATAATATTTTTTATTTAAAGTAGTACATATATATTGAATGGTGTGTATTTATATGTATATATCTTATATAGAAGTATATATTTAACGTATACAATGTGTATATGTTTTATAAATTAGTATATAACTATATATATATATAACTATATATATATACAACAACAACAAACCCAGTGTATTCCCACCTGGTGGGGTCTGGGGGGGTAAGATGTACGCAGTCCATACCTCTACCTCTAAAGAAGTAGAAAGGTTGTTTCCGAAAGACCCCCGGCTCAAGACACAAGATACCACACAATTACAAAGCAAAACACCAAACGAGGTTACAAAAATATATAACATAAATACGGCATCCAAAAGTGAAAGTGAAAGTGAAAGTAAAAGTAAAAGAAAACAAAGGAGAGCACCCAGGTTCGTACTAAAACAAGGGACGCGGAAACATAACCAGGATACTACCCCCAGCAAGTAATTCCCTACACAAGCGACCCATACTGGCCCTAGTCCTCTAGTCCTCTGCCCTAATTCGCATCCTCCAGACTTTCCTATCTAGGGTCATGTCCTCGGTGAGCTGTAACTGCTCCATATCCCGCCTAATCACCTCACCCCAGTACTTCTTCGGCCTACCCCTACCCCGCCTAAAACCATCCATCGCCAGCCTCTCACACCTACGAACCGGGGCATCCATGCCCCTCCTCTTCACGTGACCGAACCAGCTCAATCGGACTTCCCGCATCTTGCACTCCACCGGGGTCACACCAGCATTCTCCCTGATAGTCTCGTTCCGAACTCTATCCCCTCTAGTCAGCCCACACATCCAGCGCAACATCCGCATCTCTGCCACCTTCATTTTTTGGATGTGGGACTTCTTAACTGGCCAACACTCCGCTCCATACAACATGGTCGGACGGACTACCACCCTGTAGAATTTGCCTTTAAGCTTGGGCGGCACCTTCTTATCGCACAGCACCCCCGACGCGAGCTTCCACTTCATCCATCCCTCCCCAATACGATGCGAGACATCCTCGTCAATGTCCCCGTTTCCCTGGATCACGGACCCGAAATACTTGAAACTATCCCTCTTACATACCACCTGTGATTCCAACTTCACTACCACCTCATCCTCCACCCTCACGTCATTAAACTTGCATTCCAAATACTCTGTCTTGCTTCTGCTCAACCTGAACCCTTTAGACTCAAGAGTTTGTCTCCACACCTCTAATTTATCATTCACACCCCCTCGAGTCTCATCAATCAGAACTATATCGTCTGCGAATAGCATACACCACGGCACCTCCCCTTGAATCCGCCGCGTCAACACATCCATTACCAAGGCAAACAAAAAGGGGCTAAGAGTAGATCCCTGATGCAATCCTGTCAAGACGGTGAAATGCTCTGAGTCTCCTCCCGCCGTCCTCACCTGAGTTTTTGCTCCCTCATACATGTCCTTAATTTCTCTGATATAAGCCTGCGGAACTCCACTCACCTCCAAGCACCTCCAAAGCACCTCCCTGGGGACTTTATCATATGCCTTCTCCAGGTCGATAAACACCATGTGCAGGTCCTTCTTCCTTTCCCTATACTGCTCCACCAGCCTCCGCACCAGGTGGATTGCCTCCATCGTCGAGCGGCCAGGCATAAACCCAAACTGGTTTTCCGAGATAGACAATATCCGTCTCAGCCTCACCTCGACCACTCTCTCCCAAATCTTCATAGAGTGACTCAATAACTTAATCCCTCTATAGTTATTGCAACTCTGGATGTCCCCCTTATTCTTATAGAGAGGGATCATGGTGCTCCACCTCCAAGCCTCGGGCATTTTTGTCGTCTTGAAGATTTCGTTGAACAATCCAGTCAACCACCTTACACCAGCCTCTCCAACGAACTTCCAAAACTCCACTGGTATCTCGTCCGGCCCCGTCGCCCTACCCCTTCGCATCCTGCGAACAGCCTCTCTAACCTCTTCTACCCTAAAACGTCTACAATAACTAAAATCCCGACACTCCTCTGAGTGTTCCAGTTCCCCTAACTCAATAGCTCTATCCCCTTCGTCATTCAAGAGCCTATGGAAGTACGACTGCCATCTATCCTTAATGTGGCCGTCCTTCACCAGCACTCTACCGTCCTCCCCCTTAATGCACCTCACCTGGTCGAGGTCACGCCCCTTCCTCTCCCTAGCCTTAGCAAGTCTAAACAACATTTTCTCCCCTCCTTTCCCCTGTAACCCTGCATACAAGCGCTCGAAGGCGGCCGTCTTAGCTGTCGTGACAGCTGACTTAGCCTCTTTCCTAGCAAGCTTGTACTCCTTCCTATTTACCCGCTTCTCTTCTTCGTCCTTATTCTCAACCAACTTAGCATACGCCCCTTTCTTGATCCCCACTTTCTTCTCCACCTCTTCATTCCACCACCAATCCCCCCGATGGTGCCCGGCTCGGCCCCTAGAAACACCCAACACCTCACTTGCATTCTCCCTGATGCACCTCGCCGCCCTATCCCACATACTATCCACGTCCCCCCTACACTCCCAGACCCCCATACCCGCCAACTTCTCCCCTATCTCCCACGCCTTCACTGGCGTCAAGCCGCCCCACTTAATTCTAGGTCTACCCTCTTTATTCCTACTCTTTCCAATCTTCTTAATACCCAAGTCCATAACCAAGAGCCTATTTTGGGTCGAAAAATTCTCACTCGGGATAACCTTACAGTCCCTACACAACACCCTATCCCCTTTCCGAAGCAACAGAAAGTCAATCTGGGTCCTGGCTACCGCGCTTCGAAAGGTGATCAGGTGATCGTCCTTCTTCGGGAAGCTCGAGTTCACCACCACCAGCCCGAAGGACCTCGCAAACTCCAAAAGAGTAGTCCCCTCTTCATTTCTGTCCCCAAAACCAAAACCACCATGCACATCACCAAAGCCTCCCGGTAACGCCCCGATGTGCCCGTTGAAGTCTCCTGCTACAACAATCTTCTCCGAGCTAGGCACGCCTCTCACCACCTCTTCCAAATCCTCCCAAAACCGCATTTTCTCCTCCCCCTCCGAGCCCACATGGGGCGCGTAAGCACTACATACATTCAGGGTAAACCCCCGAATGACCAACTTAATAGTCATCAACCTATCGTTGATCCTCTTCACCTCCACGACCTGACCTCTAAGCTCTTCATCTACTAAGATGCCAACTCCATTCCTACGCCTCTCGCTCCCAGAGTACCACAACTTGTAACCATCCACATCCCTAGCCTTAGACCCTACCCACTTGGTCTCCTGGACACACGCAATATTGATCCTCCTCTTCCTAAGAATCTTCACAAGTTCTATGGACTTACCCTGCAGGGTCCCTATATTCCAAGACCCAACTCTCAGCCTACCCCCGCTACCCGGGCGCCCTCCTCTACCACCCCCGCTGCCAAACCTTGGCCTCCTTCCCACTCCCGCCCTTTCCACATCCCCCGCCCCCACAACATCCCCACGCCCCAAAACCCTTGAACATGACCCTATCCAACCATTACCACCCACAGCCACTACTACGATAGAATATAAGAGAATATACTCAAAGGCAAGAAACGGCCACAGCAACAGCAACAACAGGCAACAGCAACCGCAACAACAGACAACAGGGAATATAGGATATCAACAACAGGCAACAGACAATGTCACGGAAGCAAAAGCAGATAACCCCAACAACAGCAGTGCAATAAGCGACCACCGCAACAGCAACAACAGACAACAGACAATCTCAATATCAACAAATCAAATAAATCAACCACAAATCAAGTTACAGGGAATAATATTAGCACAATACGAAGGATGAAATAACGAAATAAGAGACTGAAATGAAATAACAAAGGTTAGAAGTCACCGGATTACGCTTGTCGGCGAAGCCGGAAAACCAAAACCCAGCGTAGACCGGGTTCCGGGGATTTCCGGTGGTGAGATGGAGCTGCGGCTGTCGGGGACCAGTTGGTCGCGGCAGAAATCGGCGGCTGGCCGGCGACGGAGCTACTGCTGGTTGATACCAACGGGTGTCTGCTGGGGCCCAGGCGGCGGCTGCTGGAGACCGAGGGGGGGTCGGAGCTCGCCGAAGCCGGCGAGAGGGGGGGCGGGGTGAGGCCGGGGTCGGCGCCAGGAGGCCGGAGATCTGAGCCGGGAGGCGCCGGGAGTCGGCAGTCGGCGCGGAGGGTCGGCGATCGAGGACGGAAACGGGGCTGGCGATCGGATCAGGGGTCGGCGCCGAGGGCCAAGGGTGGCGACGGGGTCGGCGCCGGAGGCTGGAGATCGATGCCGGAGATCGGAGATTTGACCAGGTCAGCGCCGGCGACGGAGGGCCGGGGAGAGAGAGAGGAGGTAGAGAGAGAGAGTCGTTGGGGTACACAATATAAATTTCAAAAATCTTATTCCAACTATATATATATATATATATATATATACATATTATAGTATATATATATATATGTATTGTAGTATATATTTTTTTTAAAATAGTACATATATATTGAATGGTGTGTATATATGTGTATATATCTTCTATAGATGTATATATTTAACATATACAAGTGTATATGTTTTACAAATTAGTATATAACTATATATATATATATATATATATATATATATATATTGTAGTATATATTTTATTTAAAATAGTACATATATATTGAATGGTGCGTATATATGTGTATATATCTTCTATAGACATATATCTTTAACGTATACAAGTGTATATGTCTTATAAATTAGTATGTAACTATATAAATATGCATATTATTGTATATATATATATATATATATATATATATATATGTATGTATATTGTAGTATATATTTTATTTAAAGTAGTACATCTATATTGAATGGTGCATATATATGTGTATATATCTTCTAAAGTAATATATATTTAACGTATACATGTGTATATGTTTTATATTGTAGTATATGTTTTATTTAAAGTAGACAAGTAGTACATAAATATTGAATGGTGTGTATATATGTGTATATATCTTCTATAAGCGTATATATTTAACGTATAAATGTGTATATGTTTTATAAATTAGTATATATATATATATATATATATATATATATATTTATATATATTGTAGTGAATATATATATTATAATATTATAGTATATGTTTTATTTAAAGTAGTACGTATAGTCATATATAATTATATATTGAATGGTACGTATATATGTGTAATTGTTTATATATTTTTTTTAAAATATATATTGTATATTGGAGTGTATATAGTGTATATTGGATTTTTTATTTTTTTTTAAACGAGTTTGACCGATTTTTAATCGGGTTTGACCAGATTTTAATGGGTTTGATGGGGTTGGGTTAAGTGGGTCGGGTTAGGGTGGGTTTTAATTTTAATTTATGTGGCTACGCTTTTTATTTTCTTTGAGTACTTTATGAATGCAAGTACTAATTAACCCATGGGCGTGTTGGGACTGTGTGTAACCACATCCGAACTCCGCACTAGCATGCTATTATGCTATTATCTGCTTTGGGCCAAGTCCTCACGGATTTATTTTTGGACACCTCCCAAAAGGCGTTATTCTAGTGGAGTTGGATGACACTTTAAATATTAGACATGTTCTCTCTATTTTTCAGATGTGGGATAGTGTTTGCTTCTCAACAGGGTCATCAATCAAGATTATCCTTTTTGAGAGGATCCTTTAGTGTTTAAGCCTGAGAGTGTTTGGACTGGACATAATTTTGTCTTGAACTTTGTTTTGTTTGTTTGTTTTATGTGGTCTATTCACTTCTTAGTGTCTACTAGCCGATATATATTATACAGAACGATCGTGGTCGAACCACGAGACCGAGGAGTGCCTAACACCTTCCGCTCGGTCAACAGAATTCTTTAGCCAGAATCTCTGTTCGCGAATTAGTTTTAGAGTCAAACCGTTTTGCAAAAGAATTTTCCAAAGGTGACTTGGTACACCAGATTTAAGCCAAGTGACGACTCTGAGTTACAAATGTATTCATCCCTTTCGAAACAAAAATAAAATAAAATTTGTCAGTTAATAATAAAAATCCTTTCGAATTTAAAATTTATTCTTTTTGGTTAAAAAAAAGGGTGTGACAAACGTCTATTAAAACTCAACTGGTAGGAAAGTTCTTAAATCAACTTTAAGTGAGGAGATTTTTATGACTTAGATTCATTTCCAAGGATGTTCCCACACTAAAGAATTGATATTCACACTTGTATCTAAATAGAAATCATTGAGTTCGGATCTATACACATAAAAAGGACGGTTCAAATTCTAGCAAAAAAAAAATGTAGGGTGAAACATTTGATTCAAAAGTAATGAATTTAAGGGAGCTCACCTCATATTTTGCATAGTAGAGACAGTCCAATGCATACATTCTTTGGTCAATTTTTCTTCTATTTGAGACTTTGAGTATGCCTCAGACTATGGGGGTACTGAATCCATGGCACTAAACTAAAGTCACATCTGCATGTTAAGGATTTGAACCAAAATCAAAAGCTAATCATTACATTCTATGAAAATATTACATCTCAAGACTCAATAATAGTAACATATAGTAGTTGTACGTGCCTTTTTCTTACAAGTCAGTCAGCAATGATAATTAAAGTCAAGAGATCGACTATGTTTGGGCAATTAAAACTTACCAGAACCTACCGGCCAATTGCATCGGTAAAAAACACAAGTTCGTCGTAAGTTTCATAAGCATCAAAGGTGTCATCGATAGTGATGTATTGTAAATTCAGATCTTTCTATCACCTACTGAAAATAGATAACAAATAATGAGTTACATTATGTAATGACGAAAAAACATACGCATACATTATAAAATAATATGCCAAAACCATCCAACCATACTTATTATTAGAAATAAAAAATAAGTTAATATTATCTTGGTACCATTGTTGAATAAGGATACCATATACGGTCACGAAGATGCTTTTGATATGGTTAGTTTATTAATTTATGGCTATTGGGATGGTTTGAGTTGAAATTCGATCGAGGGGTTCTGACAAATTTTGAAATAAAGATGAAATTGAAATAAACTATTGAGATTTTTGTATCTGATACAATCGCAGTGCCTAAGTCGCGATCACAAGAATAGGGTGATCTAGTGACGGAAATCGTTCATAAATAAAGTTACATATTCTACTGTTGACTTAGAGCTGTTAATACGGATCGCCCCAATTCATTCGGACTAGTCCTCACGAACATTTAGTTTGATGGGTTAGGTCGGATTGGCCCACACTATTATTACATAATTATTCTGTGGGTTGTGGGCCTCATGGGCCAATCCATTTTTTAAGAAAATAATACTTTATAATTTAATTTTAAGATGTTAATAAATATAAATATTATCGGACAATATTACATAGTGTTAATACTTGTTAATCTAGTCTCTAACACCCTCAAAAAATACTCCTAATAGCGAAAGTAAATAACTTTTTACATGATATCCTTCTCACCAAATATAAATACTAACAAGCAATCTAAATAGTTGCATGTATTTGACTTACGTGTTGGCCTACGAATTAACCCAAACCATATTGCTCAAGCCTCGCGGGTCACAAGCTTATCCGAGTAGAGCTAAAAAGCTCCGTTCTTAAATAAACTGTAAAAATTAAAATCCAACTTTATAAAATTATAGATTGAATACGGTCTGATTCATATTTACGACTCCAACGGTTGTGATCATCAATCTTTAGTTTCATGACAAAAACGTCTTTTTCTTTCGTCTCATCTCTTGTAATTTTTTCTATTGTGCTAATTAATAATAAGTACAAAAGTAACTACTCAAAAGTCAAAGAAAGTTGCTCAAAAGGTAGGTCCTGCCAAACAATGTCCTTAGTTAAATTATTAGATATGACGAGGAACCTCAAAGCTAGCTAGTTAAATTATTGTTTGTGATATGTGATGGATACATTATTTGTAAATAGGTGGTGGGGTGAGGGTTGAGTGGGGGGTTTATCCTTCTACTTCCTCTCTATCCTAGATTCCTAGTTTTGGCAACACTAGATCTGATATTTGATACTTTTTTTGTTTAAAAAATAATAATTTATTTTTTTAATTCATTTAAAAAAGAATAATTTTTTCTTTTTAGTAATTTTTTAATTTTAATTTTCCACCTGACATGTTTAATACCACAAGATTGAAGGACATTTTGATACATTTGATATATCTTTAATTTAAGACCACAAGATTTAAAAGTCTTTTTTATTTTCTTAAATTTTATATCAAGTCAAATTAGGTCCTTTATTTTTAAAATGGAAGGAGTATAAAACATAAGGAGAAAAAAAGGAAAATATACTCCTTAATTTTACAATTTAGAATGAATATATTCTTTATTAAGAAAAATTGTGTAAATATATATATCCTCACCATCTAATTGCGTGGCTTTAAAAAATTACTTCACTTTCTTTTGTTACCCATATGCATTCAGTCAGATCCGATACCCAAATGAGAAAAGAACTCTAATAAATTATCCTTATTTATTTTTTATTAAAAATTAGAGATTGTTTAAATTTTGAGTTAGAAATTGAAAATTATAATATCCATTCAAGAGGAGTTAAACTCTCATTAAGGAGGACAAGTAAAAGAGAGAGAGTATAATATTGTTTCAACGTGGGTAGTGGTTGACTTGTCTATTTCAGTTTAATTTCTGATTTTTAAATGTATATGACAAACATGTACACTTATTATTATCATATAAACGAGATAAAATAGATCATCTTTTCATCTTTCAAAATTAGAAGCAAAGGTTGAGATCTATTAAGAAGTGTAGTTTATATTTTATCTCTTTATATACATAAATTGCATATAGTGAGTCTGTCTAAAGTGAGAGATTCATAATGGATTATTACTATTCATTTGTGTTGGGATTCACTTTTGTCTTGAGTTTTCTTTATGCCATAGCCAAAATATGTGGTAGAGGAAGCAAAAAGCTTCCACCAGGTCCATCACCATGGCCAATTATTGGGAACCTTCACTTGTTAGGTACAAAACCCCATGTATCACTAGCCAATGTTGCAAAAATCTATGGTCCAGTTATGAGTTTAAAATTTGGTCAAATAACAACAGTGGTCATTTCTTCATCAACCATGGCAAAACAAGTCCTCAAGAATCAAGATCAAGCCTTTTCAACTAGATTTATTCCTAATGCCCTTCAAGCACACAATCATTATCAATTTTCTGTTGCATGGCTTCCTGTTTGTCTTCAATGGCGAACGCTTAGGAGAATCTTGAACACAAATATCTTCACTTCAAATAGGCTTGATGCAAATCAACATCTAAGGTCTCAAAAGGTGAAGGATTTGATTGCTTATTGTGAAAAATGTTGTGAAGAAGGTAAAGTTGTGGATATAGGTCAAGTTGCTTTCAAGACAAATCTCAACTTGTTGTCAAACACCCTTTTCTCCAAGGACTTGGCTGATCCTTTCGGATTCAAAGGTAAGAGTTCAAATCTCTATGTGAGTATTGATATTATACTACAAAATAACGTTGATATAACTGCTTATGACCTTTATTTCGATTCAAAGGTAGAGAGATTAATGTATTTGTTACAATGAATGTGTTATGTTATAATAGGGGTGTCAAATATTTAGAGTCACTAATAATTGGGCCACATGTGACATATCCTAATATTGTACTCCTCTCTCTCAATTTATGAGGTATAGTTAGAATACGAGAGTCAACCAAATTGTTTTCTGATCGAAATTCGGTATATGACTTTGAAATATTTTAAGTTGTTCATATTATGATTTATAGTAATTTTTACGTAGCTATCGCCTATAAATTTTATTTCAAAAAGTTTTAGGTTTCATTCATGGTCAAAGTATGAGGTTTGAATCTCAAAATCCAATTGTGCCACATATATTGGGACAAGGGCAGTACTATTGATCAAACTTTTTATGGTGCTTTTTTCGGAAATGTGGTTTTGACCTAAGTTGCTCGGACTCTTCAAAAATAATATTGCTGCACCCGTGTCGGATCCTTCAAAAATATACTATTTTTGGAGGATCCGACGCACACCCGTAGACATTTTTGAAGAGTCTGAGCAACTTAGATTTTGACATCCTAACCCTTAAATGAGTTTTTCTTTTGTAGAAATTAATGACGTATAGAATATGATTTTTCATTTTTGGGTTTAAAGGTAGAGTTGAAGGAGGTTATCTGGTGTATCATGGCTGAGGTAGGGAAGCCTAACCTAGGTGATTTTTTTCCGATATTTAAAAAGATTGATCTTCAAGGAATAAGACGTAACACAACCATTTATTTTGGTAAGTTGGTTAAACTTTTTGATGGTTTGATCAATGAACGGTTGGAGGAAAAGAGGAGGTTTCACAATGAAAGAAATGATGTTTTGGAAGCATTTCTCAACATTAGTGAAGAAAACCCTAAAGAGATCAATCATAATCACATCAAGTCTATGTTCCTGGTTAGTGCTCTCTTTTCATTAATTTCTAAGTTTAAGTTATATAAATCGTCAGCATAATATAATTAAGTATTTTACATTTTAGAGGTGTAAATGGTAAAAGTATGATAGCCCATCTTTCTATCTCTTTGCTATAGGCCTCCCATTCCTAGGAACTATCTACATATATTTATAATAAATGACAGAAAAAGAATCAGACATATGCATGTATCCAGCTGACATATATAGAAAAATATATTGAATTGATCCTATTATCCAATTGAGAAAAAGAATTACATGTTATTATATGTCAATTTAATCTGATAGTTTAATTTTTTATTTTTTAAAGATAATACCCAATTACCCTTCTGAACTATACCCAAAAAGGTTATGACACACCTCAACTTAAAGGGGGTTCTATTAACCTCCTAAACTATTTACAAGTGTAGTTTTGACACCCTTAGTGCCTACGTGGCACAACCACTGAAGTGTTCACGTAGGCACACGTGTGTGCCACATAGACACTAAGGATGTTAAAATTACACTTTTAGTTAGTTCAGAGGATAATAGGACCCCTTTAAGTTGAGGTGTGTCATAACCTTTTTTGATATAGTTCGGAAGATAATTGAGTATTTTCTGTTTTTTTATGGATTTCCTTTGTATTACTGCTATTTTTGATTATATACTATGATGTACAAATAATATAGGACCTATTTGGTGCGGGAACGGATACAACTACAAGCACACTAGAATGGGCCATGGCGGAAATACTTAAACAACCTGAGATTATGAAGAAAGCTCAAGTTGAACTTGCAGAAATCATTGGAAAAGGGAAACTTATAGAAGAAGCTGATGTTTCTCGACTGCCTTACTTGCAATGCATTGTCAAAGAAACATTAAGAATGCACCCACCAGTCCCGTTCCTAGTCCCGCGCAAAGTAGAGCAAGATGTTGATTTGTGTGAATACATCATTCCAAAAGACTCACAGGTATGCAGCAATTACTTAAAGAAAACTTTTTTGTTTGATATGTTGTATTTTTCACAATAAAGTTTTATTTGGTAATAAAGAAAATAAGAAACAGACAACGAAATTAAAACTTAGTTAGAATTGAACGGATTAGATTATATATGACTCATTGTTTAGTCTATCTTAATCCAAATAATTTGTAGGGGAGGTTAATGACTTGCCTATTTTTTTCATTAGACCTTTTGATCCATCAAATATAATCTAACTCATTTATTTGACGTCCTTACTGACAGGTTCTAGTCAATGTGTGGGCGATTGGTCGAGATTTTACTTCATGGGAGGACCCGTTAATTTTTAAACCGGAGAGGTTTTGGAGATCAGATATAGACATGCGAGGACAAGATTTTGAGTTAATTCCATTTGGTGCTGGTCGAAGAATATGCCCCGGCTATCCACTGGCATTGAGAATGATTCCAGTAATATTGGGCTCACTTTTAAATTCCTTTAATTGGAAACTTGAAGGAGGTATTGGACCAAAAGATTTAGACATGGAGGAGAAGTTTGGTATCACCTTGGGCAAAGCCCATCCCTTACGAGCTATCCCATCTCCGCTTTGATGTTTCCGAATCAGTACATATCTGATCTGTATTTGATATTTACACTAAACCAAGTATTTCAGTTTAATAATTAAAGATTGAAATGATAATATATAAGACATTTTCTTTTTATTGAGAGGAATTATTATCAACAACCAGAGGCAAATCCAGGTTTTGGAGCTTTCAGGTGTTAATAGTTCGAGTCGGTTAAACGAGTTGGGTTGTCTGAATTTCTGCTTCGATTTGGATTATTTATCTTTTTAATTTATATATATATAAATCGATTGAATATATACATTTGTTTAGCATTTTTTATTATATGCAGTTCATTTTATTTTTATAGGAATAAAAAGCCTTAAAAGAAAATCTCATATTAAAGTCTGAACCCATATAAACTATTTAAGATTGCCACCTCAATATATTCATATTTTATTTTCTTTGTGTGTTGTTAGGATGTATAATTGAAAATGAATCAAGAATTATACTTTGAATCAATTATTTACACTTAACACGAACGTTAATGAAAAATTAAAGTAAAGTTTAAATTTTAAAAAGCTTAATCCTTCTTTTTCTTAATTTATAATTTACAAATTCAAATATATTTTTATTAATATTTATATGATGTTTTAAAGTCTAATACTCATTGGTATGTAATACGCAAGAAAATTGCATATCAAAAGTTTTTTTTTTTTTTTTTTAAAAGAGAATCAGTATGAAGTAAGAAAGAATAGTATGTAAAGAAGAATTAAAGAAAAAGATAAAAAGAACAAAAAATAAGAAAAAATAAAGTGTTGTATTGATCCTCGAACTCCTATCAATTTTGCCTGCCAAGCTTAATACTACTAGTTTAGGATACGCCCCACGCTTGTACCTTGTTCTGTGAATTCAGTTTTATAAAAGAGAAAAATTCAGAAATAGCATACTTGTCCCTTAGTTATGAATTTCATAACAATAGTTTCATAATTATATAATATAACAAGTCTTGGAAAAACGGAGCATAAACCCAGCTCGGTTATTGACCCTTTTACGGACCAATATCATTTTGTATTTTTGTAAACTGTTGCTACAAAAATATAAATACATATGATTTTTACTGCCCTTATGATCGATATGTATTTTGTATTTTTATAAACTATTACTATAAAAATACAAATACATATGCTACAAAATGTAATTTGATAAAAGTGTTGCTATTTTTTTGTAATTTAATACTTAAATATGCTACTTTATGTATTTTTTCCTTTATATATAAAATTACTTTGATACTACAAAATCATATATCGTTGCAATTGTTTTAGCCATTATGGTAGATTTTAGTCTTTAAATTTTATATTTATTTAAATGATATAGCTTGTACCTAAAAAAAATATTTAAAATAATGATGATATGCATTTACTGACAATTGAAACAATTTCATATTATTAAATTTTAATAGAGAATTTATATAGAATTAGAATGACTAACCAATTTATTGTGATGGAATTTAACATCCAAGAAATCTGGTCAAAATTTTAAATAAGTCAATATGAACAAAAATCACAAGAAAAATCTCAATCAACAATTATCTATCGAGAATACATGATAATTTGTTATTTTAAACTTCAAAAACATACTAAAATTACTAAAGAAAACTTCTCAATTAGCAAATGTAAATTAAAATACATGATAATTTATTTTTATAAACAAAAAAAATATACTAAAATTTTAGAAAACTTACCTCAAGTCACAAGCTAATTTATCTCTTCAATCATGACTATTCTCAATATTAAAATAAATTGTTAATTAACAATTATCTATCACAAATATATGATAGTCTATTATTGTAAACTTCAAGATCGTATTAAAATTTTAAAATTTATATCAAATCATAAAAAAAAAGGATGTTATAAACATGACACTAACTATAAAGATAAAGGAGGAGGTAATAGAGGTGTAATGTTACAAGAATAAGAATAGTGGCCATGAATAATAAAGATTACCTTCCTATAGAGGGAAGTAATGCAGAGACGGGGCCAGAATTTTGATTAAGAGATTCAATATTTGAAGAAAACCTAGCTGATGAGGATTCAAAAATTTACTATAGATACATAAAAATAATTTAAAACATATATAAATAGTATATTTTTCTGCTGACGGGGGTTCAGATGATCCCAACCAAATAGCTAGCTCCACCCCTAAAGTAAAGATAAATAGTGGAGCTAATTACCATTTAATAGTGGACATATAACAGTAAGTATATTTTAGGACAATTTTCAAATAGTAAACCTGTAGTCATAGATGTTGTGGTGCAGCGGATGGGGTTGCTCCACAGTCTATCCTTAACCAGAGGTCGAGGGTTTGACTCTGGGCATGAAGAAAACTCCGAATGGGGCCCTATCCAGCGCGCATCTGAATTAGTTGGATTCCAATGCGGGTACCAAACACTGGATGAAAAATCAAAAAAAAAATCCAATTGAAATAATCTTCTAAAGTTTCGTGTGTTTCTTAAAATTATGTGATTCTTTGAATATACGATTTTAGCATAATGCTATCTAAAAATCTTTCATTTGGGAGAAACATTGATTCAGGGGCGGATCTATTAAGGCCCGTGGGGGTGGCACGCCATCTGCAAACTTCGACGAAAACTCTATATATATAGCTTTATATATATGCCGATAGAGTTAAAAATTAAGCCTGCCACCCACAATAAAAAGATTTTGTCTAGTGCGGATGGCAAAGTGTTGGTTTTGTAGCTCCAAGGTCTTGTGTTCAAAACCTGCTGGTAACATTCAATTTTTAAAACCATCTTTGTTAATAATTTTTCATTAAAGCCAAATTCCTATTTCCAAATTAAAAAAAAAAATATTTCCAAATTCCAAATCAAAACATCAACTGAGACTCTTGTTCTTGAGGTTTCCTACTGCTGCTACAGTGCTGTTGCTGATTGCTCTCCGTAAGTTATATTGAAAAATTATTTGGCACCAAGTGAGTTCGGATCCTGAATTCGCTTCTGATTGATTCAATATAAACATCGAATAAAGATAAATATTTAATGGCCACACAAACTCAAAGCAGAGATGAATAGCTCGCAGAGGATGAGCTTTGGCTAAGCTGAGACCAAACTTCTCCTCCATGTCTAAGTCTTTGGTGTCTGCCTCAAACTTCCAATTGAAGGAATTTAAAAGTGAGCCCAGTATTAGAGGAATCATTCTCAATCCTAGTGGAGATAACCAGGGCATATTCTTCGACCATCACTTAACGGAATCAATTCAAAATTTTGTCCTTGTATGTCCATGTTCGAACCCCAAAACCTCTCAGATTTAAATATTAAAGGGTCCTCCCAAAAAGTAACATTTCGATCAATCGCTCATACATTCATTAGAACCTGTCAGTAAGGATGTCAAATAAGTGAGTTAAATTATATTTCAATGGATCAAAATGGCTAATCAATAAATAATCAAATCATTAACTATCCAAAGATAATTTGTACTAAAATAGACTAGATAATGAGTCATATATAAGTTATCTCGTCCAACTTTATCTAAGTTTTATATTTTTTATTTATCTTATTACCAAATAAACTAACTTTTATTTTATTTAATATGAAAATAACTAACATATCAAACAAAAAGAAGTATCTTTTTTAAAAAATATATTCTGATAATTTTTTTTTATGGGTAAATTTGGAGTACCATACATATTTAGCTCAAATTATCTTTCAATTTTTAGATGAACTGATTTGAGTTGCGCCCAAACTGACCCAAAATATACTTAGCTCAGCTATCCAAGCTTGCTCGGATTGACCAAATCATACTATAGTGCATTAACTCTAATTGTCACTCATACCTGTGAGCCCTTGGAGATAATATAATCACACAATTCAACATCTTGTTGCACACGGCGTGGAAGAAACGGAACTGGTGGGTGCATTTTTAAGGTTTCTTTAATAATGCATTGTAAGTAAGTGAGTCGAGACACATCAACTTCTTTAATATATTTTTCTTTTCCAATGATTTCTGCAAGTTCAGCTTGAGGCTTGAGCTTTCTTCATAATTTCAGGTTGTTTACGTATTTCTGTCATTGCCCATTCTACTGTGCTTTAAGTTGTATCCGTAGCCCCAGCAAATAAGTCCTATTTCATTTGTACGTCAAAGTATATAACCATAAATTATAGTAGTTAAAAAACCCATAATTATAGTAATTGGAAGAAACTATAATATATCGCTATACAATTCACCATAACAAATATAATCTAGCATACTTATACACTAAATTAATTAAATCATATTAAACAAATATATCATGTTCTCATCCCCCGATGAATCTTACACACGAAATGTTGAACATCAAACACCTCAGGATCGAACACCGACACTAGAGAAAATTACTAAACCGAGACCTCAAGAAAATAAACAAGAAAAGATGCTATAGAGAAAGAAGAGAAGTAAGCAATAGATAAGCTTGTATTGCTTGGTACATCTTACGCAATGAAATTAAAGCCTATTTATAGGCAAATGACTACACAATTATATGGACACAAATTTGCTAAGTGTACCATATATTTACACCACACACTTATTTTATTATTGAACAAACATATAACCACACACTTATTTTATTATTATATCAACTACCACTCACCATTATTTGTTGGGTTTGTAGTTTTAACACTCCTCCTCAAACCCAACTTCCATCTTAGTCTTCATTCCTAGTTGATAAGAGAAGCTATCGAGCTTGTTGCCGTTCAAGCCTTTTGTGAACAGGTCTGCAACTTGATTTTCTGTTTTGACCTTCACCATTTGTATTTCTTCTTTAAGAACCTTTTCACGGAGAAAATGGTAATTCACTTTCACGTGTTTAGTCCTTAAGTGGAACACCGGATTCTCCGCTAAACGTATTGCTGATTGGTTATCGCAATACAAAGAAATTGCATATTCCACTAGTTGATGCAAATCCTTCAAAAGTTGGGTAAGCCAAGTACTTTCCTGAGCTGCCATCGCTGTTGTTCGGTACTCTGCTTCTGTTGTTGACAACGAGACAGTTGGTTGTCTTTTGCTACACCAAGAAATTGCTCCAGATCCAAGCATAAACACATACCCTGTTGTTGAACGTCAGGTATCATAATCACCAACAGAGTCAGCATCAGAGTAGGCAGATAATTCGTAATTTCCACCTACCTTGTATATGATGCCATAGCCAAGCGTACCCTTGACATATCTCAAAATCCTTCGAACTGCTTCCAAGTGAGGCTTTTTTAGATTTTGTATGTATCGACTCATCACCCCAGCTGCAAATGAAATGTCGGGTCTCGTAAGTGTTAATTAGATCAAACTTCCAACCAATTGTCGATACATAGTAGCATCTTCCAAGTCCTTCCCTTCATGAGCACACATTTTGACATTCTGCTCAATTGGAGTTGAAATCCGCTTGCAGTTAGTCATTCCAAAATTTTTCAACAAATCTTTGGAATACTTTTGCTAGTGTAGAAAAATTCCTTCTTCAGTACGATCAACCTCTAAGCCGAGGAAATGCTTGAGTTGACCCAATTCTTTTATTTGGAATCGAATAGATAGATTCTCCTTTGTTCGAAGAATTTCATCTACACAATCTTCCGTGATGATCAAATCATCGACTTATACTAGTACTATAGATAGTTTTCCTCTATTTTCTTTGACAAACAAACTGGGATCTGCAGGTGCCACCGAGTAACCACAATGCATAAGAAATTCAGCAATCTTATCATACCAAGCTCTCGGTGCTTGTTTCAACCTATAAAGCGCCTTCCGAAGCTTACAAACATATTCAGGATGGTCTTGATTCCGAAAACCCATCGGTTGATCCATGTAAATCTCTCGATCTAACTCTCCATGCAGGAATGCATTCTTCACATCCATCTGCCACAGGTTCCAATCCTCACTAGCTGCTAGAGCCAGTAGGACACGCACTGTTGTGAGCTTGGCCACCGGGCTAAACGTTTTATCATAATCTAGCCCATATTGTTGAGAGAATCCTCGAGCTACCAGTCGAGCCTTGTTCCTCTCAATCGATCCATTTGTACGACGCTTTATCTTGTAAATCCATTTGCACGAGATAGGCTTCACATCTCTTGACTTTAGAACAAGATACCAAGTCTGATTTTGTTCAAGAGCAGGAATCTCCTCTTTCAATGCTTTGGTCCATTCTGTCTTTTGAGATGCTTCTTCAAATGTCTTCAGCTCTTTTGAATCGACCTCCTCCAATATAGCAGCATTAGCATATTTTGGATTTGGCTTCGGAACTCTTGTTGATCTTCTAAGTGGAGTTGGTGCTTCCACTTCACCAGGTTCACCATCTTCGCTTGGATGATGGTATACACCGGTTTGCCATGGATTCTGAGTTGCACTTTTTTTGACATCTCCACTATCATTAATGACATCAGTTTCACCTAGACTCATCTAAATTTGTGAAGACTGTAATTTGTCTTTAAGAGTATCTGAGTCTGGCAATGTCTCCTTATCTGAGGACCACCATGAAGAAGCTTCATCAAATACTACATTTCAGGATGTGTCGCATTTTTCCGTTGTAGGATCACAATATCTCCACCCTTTTCTCTGACTATCATAGCCAACAAAGATACACCTTACAGCTTTCTTGTCCATTTTGCTATGTAAGTTTTGTTGAGGAAGCCTATTGATTACACAGGCCACAGTTCTCATCGCTTCTGCCCAAAAACGTCCCGGTACGTTCCTTGCATGAAGCATACTTCGACATATTTCTGCCATGTGCCTATTCTTCCTTTCTGCAACACCATTTTGTTGTGGAGTCTTCGTACATGTGAATTGATGGCATATTCGACAATCCCAAAGAAATTCAGAAAACTCATCTGAAGTATATTCTCCCCCATTATCGGTGCGTAGACATGCAATGCCTTTGTTGACCTCTGCTTCTGAAACCTTTTTAAATTCTTTGAATTTAGATAGAGTCTCCGATTTTTCCTTCATAAAATAAACCCACACATATCTGAAAAAATCATCAATAAAGGTTACCATGTACTTCATCCCACCAATGGAGACTTGTTTAACAGGTCCAAACACATCAGAGTGGATTAACTCCAATAGTTCCTTTGCTTTAAATTTGGACTCTTCATACGGGAATTGATGAGCTTTCCCATATTGACAGCCTGAACAAATTGTGTCTGTTTTCACCTCAAGTTCAGGAAGTCCTTTTAGCATCGACTTCCTCATCATCACATCTAGCTTGGAGTAGTTAACGTGACTCAGCCGCATGTGCCACAAGTCTACCTTCTCGTTCCTTCTTGTCTTCTCTACGTATGCCGTTTTTGCTGACACCACATAGACCGACTCTAATCTTCGTCCCTTCAACACTGGCTCCTTGGAAATCTCAAGGTCACGATATACCTTCACATCTTGTGGATCAAATAGAACAAAATGGCCTGAAGATGTTAACTGTGACACGGAAAGAAGATTTTTCTTCATCCCCGAAACATGGTAGACATTTTGAAGTGTCACTTCGATACTGTTGCTATGAGGAGACACCACTGTATTACCAACATGAGCGATTGGTAACTTAGAGTTGTTTGCGATCACCACCACACGACTTCCCTTGTATTTTGATAAGTTTTTCAACTTATCTTTATCACCCGTCATATGGTTCGAGCAACCTGATTCAACGATCTAGTCATTTTCATAATCAATTTTACTAGATGTTGTTATTGTAAGGGCTAACTCCTCCTCTTCAGCAGCAAAGGATGCCTCCGCATCCCATTCTTCTTCACTGTCACACCCTTTTTTTAACTTCAAAAAAAGATTATGTATTTTAAGTTCGAAAGTGTGTTATTATTAAGGTGACAAAAATAAAAAATTTATTTAAAAAAAGAAAGGATTATTTACATTATTTTTCTTTCTTATTCAGAGTCGCCACTTGGCATAATCCGGTGTGCCAAGTCACCTTTGGAAAATCCTTTTCGAAACGGTTTGACTCTAAAAAAACTGATCCGCGAACAGAGATTCCGGCTAAGGAATTCTGTTGACCGAGGGGAAGGTGTTAGGCACCCCTCGATTCCGTGGTTCGACCACGGTCGCTTGGTGGAGCGTATCGAATAATTTGACATTACAAATGTACAAACCACGTAAACGCACAAAACAAGCAAACAAACAAATCACACAAAATTCAAAACAAACCAAAATAATGTTCAGTCCAAATTATGCAATCCAAAATAAAAGAGGTGCTGAAATATAAAACCTATTCTATTCTAAACTAATCCTAAACTAAACTCCACCCGACGTTTCGGGCCTTGATCACGAGCCTCCTATGCGTACATGCTACTTCGGGGCATTCCCCGAATAAATCAATACAAATCCTTCGGGGCATTCTCCGGCCAAATGAGTACAATTTAAATTTTTCGTGCAATAAAGTAGAAAGTACCATTCACGCACATATTCAAACACTCCAACAAATCGTTATTCCTAAATTTGCCTACCCGGCCTACGTTTGCCTACCAAGTTCAACGTATCACAATTCTATCATGTTCAACATTATCAATACATTAAAATTAATCAATATTTATTTTCCTCCATTTTTAATCCCCACCCTAATTCATTCTCAACCACGTGATTAATCCATTTCAATACACAATCCACCAATCGAGAATAAGGAAAATTCACCAATCATGCTTAGCACATCACACACCCAAATGTCACCAACAGTTCACATCAACAAACAAACCACGGTATCGAATCACACCCAATCACAATCACATAAGAATTAAATGAAAGAGAAGAAAGAATTGGACCTTAAATTTAAAGCTTTTAAACTCAATGTTATTCGAATAAAGAGAGTTTGCACCCGAAAACCTCGAGTCGAACCTTAACACCAACAATCCAACTCGACAAATAATGACCCATTCACCGTCACTTTTCACGCCGTTACCGTTCACCGGTACTGTTCATCGGTTACTGTTCACCGGTACTGTTCACCGGCGCCCCCTTTACTTTTTGTTGTTGTTCTTGTTCTTGTTCTTGTGAGCAAGATTATTTTGTGATTGTTGTTATTGTGGAGAAGATGATGATCAAAGAGTGAGCCTCTCCCTTTTTCCCTCTTAGAATTTTTCTTTTATAATGGACATGGATTTGTTATGATGTGGGAATTTTGGTGGATTCCCCATATATTCTTTCTTTGTGGACAAGAAAAAGAAGGGGGATCACATGGGTAGTTAGGGTGGTGATGGTGATGTGTCATTTTTAATAGGGAGGGGTAGTTAGAATAAGATAAAATTAGTTAGGAATTGTTATTTTTGTCTTTTTGTGAAGGGGTTATCACACGGGTGAGGGCACACACTAAGACGAGGGTAAAATGGTAAGAATACTTTCGGGGAGGGACAAAATTATGTGTCTACATTCACTGTTGGAGGTAACGACATTACCTTCCACAGATTTTTCCTTCGAACGACAGGTCTTTGCCATGTGGCCCTTTTTCCCAAATTTGTAACACTTTCCTTCAAATCTTTTCTTGTTTTCA
This sequence comes from Capsicum baccatum var. pendulum, assembly GCA_030864225.1. Classification (NCBI taxonomy): domain Eukaryota; kingdom Viridiplantae; phylum Streptophyta; class Magnoliopsida; order Solanales; family Solanaceae; genus Capsicum; species Capsicum baccatum. The sequence goes on from CM061558.1 coordinate 141,741,695, forward strand.
TAATTCTTTGAGCCTCTCCCTTCATGAGTGCTTCCTTCGCCTTGATGACCCTTTGATTCGCCATCATTTTTCTTGGATCTATTATTCCTTTGCTGCTTGAAATTTCGCTTGCCTTTATTGGCGTATAGTGCCTCTTCTTCTTTCTTTAGTGAGACTTCTCCCATTTGTTTAGCTAATGCTTCTTGATCAGCTAACAAATTCTCGAAATCTACAAGTGATGGCTGATTTTGCCATCCCTGTATTGCAGCGACAAAGTTTCTGTATTCTAGCTTCTGACCGTGGATGATAATTCGTTTCATCCTAGTCTCATTAAGACGGGCCTCTGGATCCAATTCGGAAATCTCTCGATACAGTGACTGCACTTTGTGGAAATATTGTGCACTAAAATGATATTGTCCGATTTGGGCCAAGCCCTCGCGGATTTATTTTTGGGTACCTCCCAAAAGGCCTCGCCCTTGCATATACGACATTATGCAAGTTGACCATGTGTTGTAATTGTTGTTGTTGAGCTTCTCCATTCCGCCGCCAACATGTAGGTCTGTTATCGTGCCGTCGGAATACTAGCGAGGCTGGACACGAACAATACTTCACACAGACAAGCACCGAGCAAGTTAGGAACCTTCGAACAAACACCGACCGAGCGAGGAACCTTCGAACAAACTCCAACAGAGCGAGGAACACTATGTATTAATAGTATCTTGTACAGAGGTTAGTGAACGAGAGGAAAATTTCCCTTCCTGTGAAAGATTAGACAATGCTGCAATCACGGGACAAGAAAAAATTATCACTCCTCCAACCAAGCTCTGATACCAATTGTCGAACACCGAACATCTCAGGATCGAACACCGATACTAGAGAAAATTACTAAACCGAGACCTCAAGAAAATAAATAAGAAAAGATGCTATAGAGAAAAAAGAGAAGTAAGCAATAGATAAGCTTGTATTGCTTGGTACATCTTACACAATGAACTTACAAATTATTTATAGGCAAATGACTACACAATTATATGAACACAAATTTACTAAGTGTACCATATATTTACACCACACACTTATTTTATTATTGAACAAACATATAACCACACACTTATTTTATTATTATATCAACTACCACTCACCATTATTTGTTGGGTTTAACACTAAATTAATTAAATCATTTTAAAGAAATATATCATGTTCTCATACCCCGATGAAACTTACACACTAAATTAATTAAATCATTTTAAAGAAATACATCGTGTTCTCTTGCCTCAATGAAACTTACACACTAAATTAATTAAATCATCTTAAACAAACTATCATGTTCTCTTACCCCGATGAAACTTACATACTACAATAATTAAATTATCTGCAACAAATACATCATGTTCTCTTACTCCGATGAAACTTACACACTAAATTAATCAAATCATCTTTAAAAAATACGTGATGTTCTCTTACCCCGATGAATACAACCTCCAATTTAGGATCGATAACAAAACTCAGGTGTTGTTTGGTTTGAAAAATTTATTCCGGGATAAAATAAAAGAACACATTTTCCTTCGTTTGGTTGAAGGGATTAATTCAACCCGGGATAACTTATCCCACCATTTTTTTCTTAGTCCCGGGATAACTAATCCCGGTATTAGTTATCCTGTGATAACAATTTTCAAACCAAACGACCCCAAGGTATGGGTGTCAAACGGGACGGGATGGGCCAACCCGGAACCGGCCCTTCTATTTTAACCGGGTTGAGGGCCGGTTTTGGTGCTAGACGGGCCGAGCCCAACAGTAAAAAAATTAAAACCCACCCTAACCCGACTCACTTATCCCAACCCAGTCAAACCCACCAAAATTCGGTCAAACCCGGTCAAAAATATAAAAAAAAAACTTTCTTTCAATATACATTACATATACCCACCTATATACATTATAAATACGTTAAATAATATATATATAGTATATACTACATTAGAATTTAAAAAATATATACACATATACACAATTAGTCAATTACTCATATATACGCACCATTCAATGTATATATACTACTTATAAAATATACTACAATATATATACATTACAATATATATAGATATACTTAAATACTAATTCATAAAATATATACATATGTATACGTTAAATATATAAGATATATATACGTGTATATGCACCATTCAATGTATATATACTACTACTTACAAAATATACTACAATATATATACATTACGATATATATAGATATAGTTATATACTAATTTATAAAACATATACACATGTATACGTTAAATATACACTTCTATAGAAGATATATACACGTGTATACGCACCATTCAATGTATATATACTACTACTTATAAAATATACTACACTATATATACATTACAATATATATAGATATAGTTATATACTAATTGTCTAATTTATAAAACATATACACATGTATACGTTAAATATACACTTCTATAGAAGATATATACACGTGTATATGCACCATTTAATGCATATATATTACTACTTATAAAATATTCTACAATATATATATAGATATAGTTATATACTAATTTATAAAATATATACACATGTATACGTTAAATATACACTTCTATAGAAAATATATACACGTGTATACGCACCATTCAATATATATACACTTGTATACGTTAAATATATACATCTATATAAGATATATACACATATATACGCATCATTCAATAAATTGCAAAACCCATTGCCATAAAATTTGAATCTTTACTAATTCAAGTGACTCGATACGGGGAATCTTGATAGTTCAGTTGATTGGCTACATGAACTTTCACATTATTAGTACGGATCGATTTCCTCCCCTTTAATCCTCTCCGCTATTTCCCCTTCCCTTACCCAAATATTTTATTTTTAAAAAAAAAAATTCAGCATAACCTTCAGAAAGCTACAACAACAACAACAACAACAAACCCAGTGTATTCCCACCTAGTGGGTCTGGGGGGGTAAGATGTACGCAGTCCATACCTCTACCTCTGAAGAAGTAGAAAGGCTGTTTCCGATAGACCCCCGGAACCTTCAGAAAGCTAAATCCACAAAAATAATCTTTACTAATTCAAGTGACTCACCATAATCATTAGAAAGCTAAATCCACAAAAATCAACAAAAGGGAGGAAAATATAGAAATAAATTACATGACCATTGCCAAAAAGCTTGAATCTTTACTAATTCAAGTGAATCAACACGAAGAATCTTAGTAGCTCAATTGGTTAGGTACTTGAACTTTCACCTCCCACTCCCACCTCCAAATTTTATTTTATTTTTTAGAAAAGACTCAGCATAACATTCAGAAAACTAAATCCACAAAAATCAAGAAGAGAAAAGAAAATAAAGAAATAAATTTTCCTACCATTGCCAAAAGCTTGAATCTTACTAATTAAAGATTGTAAGAATTCAATTGCCTACCTTATAATCCCTTCCCTTATTCTTGAAAATAAAAAAAAAAAAAAGAAAGAAAACTCAGCATAACCTTCAGAAAGCTAAATTCACAAAAATTAATAAGCTGAAGGAAAATAAAGAAATAAATTGCAAGACCCATTGCCACAAAGTATGAATCTTTACAAAATTTAAGTGAATTAAAACTAACAAATTGCAAATGAATCAAGAATTACCTTAAATCAAGAATCCAGGAATGTCAATTAAACTGTGAGAGCTTTTTCCTTGAAGAATCCGAGCAATTGGAGGTTTTTTTCTAAAGGTTTGATACAATTAAATTTAATTCTATGTACTTTTCTGGGAGTGTCAAATTAATGAAATTTGAGAAATATTTTAAAGCTAGTATTGCAACTTATATTATTTTTTTTATATAATTTAAATATTTAAATATTAAATTAATTGAATGAATTAATTTTAGAAATTAGTGTGAAACAAACAATGACAAGTAAAGAAGAAACTATATAATATTTTTGTAAAGAAGAGTCAAATTTAACTTTTTATTTTAAAAAGCTGACTAAATACATACCTTTCATCATATTTTGTGGCTAAATTTGTTGTTATATTTCGGAATCAAATTTACCCTCTAACTTAAAAAACATGGCTAACTATATTCTTTATGTTTTGAGACTAAATTTATACTTTGACATCATATTTACTCTCACCGTTAAGATATATAAACTTTTGTTAATAAAAAAGTTTAAATCAATACTAAATGACTACTTTTTAAATAAAACACATCCTAACCGAGTCATTTTTTTGGGCCAAATTGGCTATTTTTCTTACTAAAAATTACACAAATACATAACTTATGCTTTTAATAATACAAAAAATCTCAACTCCCTAAATATATTATAAAAATTACAACATATACACAGAATGTTATATATATGTTGGTTATATTATGTATATTAATAAAAAGCGTAAAGTAATTAAAAAAAATGGAAGAGAGTGTAATTATATATAAAAGGGTTAGATATTTATGTTATATCTGCTTACTCATATTTGACTTATCATTTTTGCACATGTAAATTGTCAACTTTCAATTTAAACATTGATCGAATTCGAATTTTACCCAATAATATTATCAAATTTCCATGCCTATTGTACTCATGAATATTAGACTATAATTAAGTATTATCAATTTATTGAGTTAACTTCCAATTTAAACATTGATCGAATTCGAATTTTACCCAATAATATTATCAAATTTCCATGCCTATTGTACTCATGAATATTAGACTATAATTAAGTATTATCAATTTATTGAGTTAAGCTAATTTAAAAACATTTTTAATATAATATTATACTTTTTTTTTGGACTAAACCTATATAACTATTCCTAAAAATATCTCGCACCTAAGTATCTCTATAGTATTGGTTTGGTGTATACATTGGGTGCGTGTAAGTTTTAGCCCTCCCTCCATTATGTCACATTTTGCTTTACAATAGCCAATTTGACTAATCTTTAAAACTAAATTAAATTAATATTTTAAAGTTAAATTCAAAAACTATACAATAGAAATACTATAAGTTGCAATCCTTATGCTGAAAAATATATATAATACCTTAAAATGTTTGTCAAATTTAATACAATTTGACTTTCGAAAAGTAAAACACGACAAGTAATTGTGAACAGAAAGAAAGAGTAACTGATAAAGTAAAATTAATTTTATTATAGGTAAAAATGCAGATCATGAAATTGTTTGCTATAAGAATACCACTTAAACGTGATTCTTTTTGAAAAGAGTTATTCATATATGTGGCAACTATTTCATGTCACAAATAGTAAATGTTTGAAGAGATTATTTAAAGCAACCTCTATAGATATTCATTGTTATCTTCTTGATAATTACTGATACTTTTGATAATTCAATTTATATTCAAATTTCATTTATGATAAGCATGAATCAAAGAAAATCAACTATTGATAAACTTGAAAATTCTCCTATGCCAAATGAATCTCTTGCTTGACAACCTTATAAAATCCCCACCACACCAACCTTCATTTTCATCTCAACAGTTTCAAAAAACAAAAACAAAACAAAAACTTACTCAAAAATTCTTTTATTATGGCTAAGAAAAATTCTTTTATTACTTTTCTCATCTGCTTTTTCCTACTTGTTAACTTATGTTTAGCAAGTAGTGAGAATCCCAATTCATTCTCAAACGATGAAATTGATACTACAGAAACTAATATGGAACCAGATTGGTGGTGGTCTTGGTATCGTTATCGATGGTTCCATCCCCGTCCATGGGCATTTGCACATCCACCTATGTCTTCCGGCGGTTTCCGCCACAAGTTTCCTTCTCATCCATGGTTCAAGCATCCACCACGTGCGTCTCCATCTTCAAAGTCTGAAATTGCCACCACAGAAGCCGTTGATAAGGAAATTGCAACTACAGAAGCCGCTGATAAGGAACTAGATTGGTGGTTTTGGTATCCGCGTCATCTATGGTTCCATCCCCGTCCATGGGCATTTGCTCATCCACCCATGCCTTCTGGTGGTTTCCGTCACAAGTTTCCTTATCATCCATGGCCAAAATTCAAGCATCCACCACATCCCTCTCCATCTAAGGGAGACAAGAATAATTAAGAATATCCATGGATCAATCTCTCATTGATCACATATTTCTTAATTTTAGATTAGTTAATTTAGTTTTAAGATTCTTAATTTTAGATTAGTTAATTTAGTTTTTATTAATTTTCGAGTAGTTGTTTCTGTTTTTAGGAATATTGCTTCAGTATATTTATAGTGAAATAAAATTTGAGTTTTATTTATATGTGAGTTGTTTTCCACTTTTTGTATTATTGTGTATTTGTGTATTTTTTTTTTTTGGGTGTGTGCGCAAACAAACTCTTTCATTAAAAACGCTCTTAATATTATATTTGAGTACTTAGAAGGAAAAAGAGTTTCATCTAAAGTCTAAACACGTCAAAAACAAATACTTAAGGTGTATGAATATGCCAAAAAAATTCTATCTATGTGACTTTACATTCTTATATTAGTTTGTTTTAAAGAAAATGATAGTTTTTTTCTTTTAAAAATAATTTAATTTTAAAATCGATTAAAGATATAGTATAAATATAGTCTAAATAAGGTAGCGTATGTACGCAGAGTTAAATTTGACATAAAGGAATGGAACAAGAGATCGTAAATTTTACTAATAATCTTTTATTCATATGATTTTATGTTCCCCATAGCATTGTTATAGCAAAGAAGTACTTGTGCACCAACAATATGAAACAATAAATACGCAAAGAAGTTAATAAGAGGGTTAAACTATGGGTGTCAAACGGGCCGAGCCGGGCTGGGCCGGAACCGGCCCTTCTATTTTATCAGGGTTGAGGGATGGTTTTGACGCTAGACGGGTCGGGTCGTGCCCAACGATAAAAAAATTAAAACTCACCCTGACCCGACCCACTTAACCCAACCCGGTCAAACCCATCAAAACCGGTCAAACTCGATTAAAAAATCGATCAAACCCGGTCAAAAATATATAAAAAAAAAAACTTTCTTTCAATATACATTACATATACCCATCTATAGACATTATAAATACGTTAAATAATATATATATACACTATATATATATAGTATATACACATTAGAATTTAAAAAATATATACACATATACACAATCAGTCAATTACTCATATATACGCACCATTCAATGTATATATACTACTACTTATAAAATAGATTACAATATATATACATTACAATATATATAGATATATTTATATACTAATTCATAAAACATATACACATGTATACTGTAACACCCCGTAAATTTTTTCGTACACTTATCGCGATTATATGGAGTCCTAAAGGCTTACGTATGGGTTAAATTAAGTTTATGGTGTTCGGAAGTATCCCGTCAATAGTTGTATGTGTAGGTATTGGAATAAGATTTCCAACGATATAAAGTTTGCCCAAAACAGAGGAGTATTTCATATAAACGAGCACATTCGAAATTTCAAAATGGTGGCCGGGAAGCCTGTGAACAGTAAATTTGCAGGAAAATTACTGCAGCTAGGCAATCATTTTTTTTGGATCAACTTTAGACGATCATAACTCCTTGTACAAAAAGAACTGTGTGAGCTGCTATATATCGACGAAAAGCTCCGAGAGTCTTCTTTCCGATGAAATTGGTTTCATCCAAATCCAATGTCTGAGTAAGGATCTATACCCGTTTTACTACAGCCTATCAAAAAAAAATAGAATTGTGGGACAGATTTTTGGGTCAACTTTAAACGACCATAACTCCTTGTACAGGAAGAACTGGGTGGTATACTTTATATGAAAATGAAATCACTTTGAATTATCTTTCCAATGCAATTGGTTTCACCCGAATCCGATACCGGAGCAAAGAGTTATGATCGATTTACTTCAGCCTATCAAAACTGTCCACTAGGGACAGATTCGGATTTATTTAAATTTTTAGGGCAAAATGGTCATTTTCTATTACCTCTTGGACGAAAATGGGTCTTTATAAACCTACACTTAGCCTCATATATCATCCAATTATTAAGAGAAGGTGAAACCCTAGCCTAATTTCAACTTCAAATATTTTGTGATTCAACCGTAGAAAATTCGAATTGGTTCCGTAGTTGTGTTCACCATCTTGAAAGCTTCGAGAAGCACCCCATGGTTATGTAAGGAGGATTCTAAATACAAGAGTTCATTGTTAAGGTATGAATATTGTTTTATTCTTGATTCTTATCCATGAATAAGTATTGATAAAGGATTATGAGTATTGTCTTGATGTTGGAAGATAACCAGAAACATAGTTATGAATTGTTTTGTATAAATTGTTAGTAGTGAATTATGGAAGTTTTTGTATTGGATTATGGAGGATGAATTGTGGTGATATATCATTATATTAGTGGTTATGTACTCCTAGTGATCATGTTGGTATTGGATGGTGATTAAGAAGGGAAATAAAGGCTAAGAGTGATGTTGAGGGATATTTCATGAAAATGCATAATATGTGAATGTAATAAGAGTATAAGAGGATGTATGTAGCACTCTTATTGATGAGTTAAAGGATTACTTCTTAGACATTATTTGGTGAAGTTAATACCTAAATGGTAAGGTTTAGTTGCTAACACTAGTTTGCCACAAATGACTTATTGTAGATAAGTGTTCGAAGAGTAAGGGAAGTCAAGTTGAACTTGTATTGAAGTGGTTATATCAAGGTATGTAAGACATACTCTATCTAATCTTTGGCATGAATAATGACCCATGGCACTCTCAAGTAAGCTTCCAACATTGTCCTACGACACATGACACATAATAACATCATATGATCTTCGACACTACCAATTGAACTTGTTTTCACTTTTAAGATGTCCGGCTAGTCAAAAAAAAATGTCCATATACTATTGTTGACTCCGAAATGGTTTAATGAGGTATCCATGATTCTCTACTTCATTTTCATGATATTGATTACCTATTTACATGTTTTTCCTATTGAGGTATCATGGTTTCAAGTTCCATAAGGTGTGACCACAAAGTAACCAATCTCAAAAATTAATTGAATTAAGAAATGGAATGTCTGTATTTTAAATTGATGATATGATGTATTGTATTAGTACCACTGATCATTTGGCCATTGTATTATAAAGTTTATGTATATATGCTATTCCAGGGGTGGTCCCTGATGTATTGTATTAGTACCACTGATCAGTTGGCCATTGTATGACGTATGTTATGTATTGATAAGGATTACGGGAAGTAATGATATGAAAGTAATGTGCAGGTATCCCATCAGCTCTTTTAAGTGTGGTCTACTCATACTGTTTATTCACTGGTATCTGGGTTCTGTTGATCTTTTGTATCTCATCTTGATACTCACTGCCTTACATACTCAGTACATATTTCCATACTGACGTCCCTCACGGGGGACCCGTATTCATGCCTGTAGGAACAGGTACTTCAGGTTGTACACCTCCGCAGTAAGAGCCAGGACATTCTGTTGTTAGTGGTGAGCTCCAGTTGTTTCGGGGCATCCCAAGTCATTTCTATATGTATTTTTGGTATTTGTATAAAAGTCTTTTATGGGCGGGAGTTTGTCCCGACCCTAACTCAGTTGTGTATCTATGTAGAGGCTTTTGTAGACATATTGTACAGCCATAGGAGTGTTTGGTTGATAGACGTGATGGATCTGACGGCCAGTTACTGTTTATATATATATTTATGCGTGTCTACTGGGCTGATGCAGGTACTGTTTTCTTCTATTTACAACGAAGTGCTGCCCAAATTTCTAATTTTCATAAGTAATATAAATGTGAAAGTATAGGTTATGAATGGGTTCTCCCGGGACTCCTCGGCTACGGGTGCCAGTCCGCTCCAATGGGATTTGGGGTATGACAAAAGTGGTATCAGAGCAGTTCGTTCTAGTGAGTCTACAAAGTCGTGTCTACGTAGAATCTCGTTTATCGGTGTGATGTGCACCACATCTATAAATAGGAGGCTATTGGACATTTAGGGATTGTTTCCACTCTCCATTTCTTAGATCGTGCAATAAAGCCCATATTAGAGATAAAGTCATAATCTATCGCTTAATCCAATTGTTTTTTTTTATTATAGTAACGATGCCGGTTACAAGGAGAAAGAATAAGTGGAAGCGAGTGGATGTAGTGGCCGGAGAAGGTACTATTAAGTCACCACCGGCACAAGCTGAACAAAGTGAGTCTCAAGCTGAGCATATATTAGGAACTTCTTCTCCTCCGGAAGGGCCATCTATTAATGCTGTTGATCGAGATTTGAGAGATGCAGTACAACTTCTGACGCGTATAGTTGTCGGTTAAGTTCAAGGGCAAGCTATTCCTACCACGGGTTCTAGTGGTACGGATAGAGCAGCTAGCCTTCGGACACAGGATTTTCTGAAACTAGATCCTATTACTTTTACCGGATCAGATATTAACGAAGACCCGCAGGACTTTGTCGATCAAACCCAAAGGGCTCTAGATGTTATGCACATATTCGGTAAAGAGATGGTTGAGCTAGCAGCATATAGACTGAAAGGAGAGGCTATATTGTGGTACGAGGATTGGAAACGATCTAGGGGTATTGATGCACCTCCAACTACGTGGGGAGAGTTCAAAGATGCATTTATTGATCATTATCTTCCATTTGAGACTCGTCAGGCCCGTGCAGATCAATTCTTAAATCTTCATCAGGGTAATATGAGTGTAAGGGAGTATAGTCTTCGATTTAACTCCTTGTCTCGATATGCTTCTAATATGGTAGCTACTATGGATGACAGAGTTCATCACTATGTGGATAGATTGGAACCATACTTGGTTAGAGATTGTACCATTGCTGCTTTGAACAAGGACATGGATATAGAGAGGATACAAGCTTTCGCTCAGAAGATGGAAGATCATAGGCAAAGAAGAAGAACCCAGGAATCAGAAAAAGAATATTCTAAGCGGGCCAGAGCTATAGGGCAGTTTATGGCATCTCAGGGAGGTTTTAGGCCTTCGTTCTCTCATAGATTGCCTAGCCCGTTATCTTCTTATCCGTCAATTAGTGCTCCACCGCAATTTCAAAGGTTCAGAGGTAATCAGTTCGGGCAAAGCAGTGAAAATCAGAGTTCGCGAACAGTGGGGTATCAAGGGCAAGGGAGTATGAGTCAATTGAGACCTCCACGACACCAGTGCCCCATATGTAGAAGATTTCACTTTGGCGAATGTCGGCTTGGAACGAACAATTGCTTTTGGTGTGGTAGGCTGGGGCATATGGCTAGAGATTGCGCACGCAGGACCACAGGTGGTATAACACGACCTACCGGATCATCTGTTGCGTCATCATCGGTGCCTCCTTTGAGTAGGGGTGCACAACCTATGGGTCACGGTAGAGGTGATAGAGGAGCAGCTAGTTCTAGCGGAGCTCAGAACCGTGTGTATGCCCTAGCAGATCGGTAGAATTTAGAGGCTTCTCCAGACGTGGTTACAGGTACGTTGTCCATCTTTGCATTTGATGTGTATGCCTTAATTGATCCTGGTTCTACATTATCGTATGCTACTCCTTTGGTTGCGGAAAGGTTTGGGAGAACACCCGAATTATTAGCCAAGCCATTTGAAGTATCAACGCCAGTGGGGGAATCTCTTATAGCTAGGAATGTTTATCGAAATTGTGTTGTGAATATTTGTGGTCGTGATACGATGACTGATCTTGTTGAGTTAGAAATGGTAGATTTTGATGTTATTATGGGCATGGATTGGTTAGCGTCTTGTTATGCTACAGTAGATTGCCGTTCTAAGAAGGTGTATTTCCATTTCCCAAATGAGGCAGTCCTTGAATGGAAGGGTAATGTTGGCGCGCCGAGAGTAGATTTATTTCTTACTTTAAGACAAGAAAAATTATTTCCAAGGGGTACATATACCATTTGGTTAGAGTAAGGGATACAGAGGCAGAGCCGCCAACTTTTCAGACCGTTCCGATTGTGAATGAATTTCCTGATGTATTTCCTGAAGAACTACCAGGTTTACCTCCTGAATGAGAAGTGGAGTTTGGTATTGATATGTTGCCAGACACACAGCCAATCTCAATTCCTCCTTATAGAATGGCACCAGCAGAGTTGCGAGAATTGAAAGAGCAACTGAAAGACTTGCTAGAGAAGGGATTCATCAGGCCTAGTATGTCCCCTTGGGGAGAACCAGTATTGTTTGTGCGTAAGAAAGATGGTTCGCTGAGGATGTGTATTGACTATCGGCAATTAAATAAGGTGACTATCAAGAATAAATACCCTCTTCCCCGAATTGATTATTTATTTGACCAGTTGCAGGGTGCCCAGTGTTTTTCCAAGATTGACTTGAGATCAGGCTATCATCAAGTGAGAGTCAAGGATAAAGATATACCCAAGACAGCTTTCCGAACACGGTATGGTCATTATAAATTCCTGGTTATATCATTCGGGCTGACAAATGCACCCGCAGTTTTTATGGATCTGATGAATAGGTTGTTTAAGTCGTTTCTAGATGTGTTCGTGATAGTTTTCATAGATGATATTCTGGTCTACTCTAGATCAGAAGAGGACCATGTTAATCACTTGAGGCAGGCGTTGCAGATTCTTCGTGATCGTAAGTTGTATGCGAAGTTTTCTAAATGTGAGTTTTGGCTCAAGTCAGTGGCATTTTTGGGCCATATTGTATCCAGTGAAGGCATAAAAGTTGACACTCAGAAGATTGAGGCTGTGAAGAATTGGCCAAGACCCACGACGCCTATGGTGATTCGTAGTTTCCTCGGGTTAGCAGGTTATTATAGAAGGTTTGTTTAAGATTTTTCTTCTATTTCTGCACCCTTGACTAAGTTGACGCATAAAGCCTCCAAGTTTCAATGGAATGATGCCTGTGAAAAGAGTTTCCAAGATCTGAAGAGCAAGTTGACTTCTACACCGGTATTGGTACTTCCTGAAGGCACAGAAGGGTATGCAGTGTACTGTGATGCTTCGAGAAGTTGCTTAGGATGCGTATTAATGCAACATGGTAGAGTAATAGCCTATGGCTCTAGACAATTGCGACCACATGAGAGGAATTATCCCACACATGATCTTGATCTAGCTGCAATTGTATTTGCTTTAAAGATATGGCGCCACTACTTATATGGGGTTCATGTTGACATATATACCGATCATAAGAGCCTGCAATATATCTTCAGTCAGAAAGATCTAAACATGAGGCAGCGGAGATGGCTTGAATTGTTAAAAGATTACGATGTTGATATCTTGTATCATCCAGGGAAAGAGAATGTGGTAGCGGATGCACTGAGTCGTAAGTCTAAAATGGCATCTATAGAAAAGCAGGGGATAATTAAGGATCTTCACCAACTAGCTAATTTAGGAGTTCGACTTCTCGAAACTCCAGATGTAGAGGTTATTGTACGTAATGCAGTGGAATCTTCATTGATAGCTGAAGTGAAAGAGAAGCAGTATGCAGATCCAATTTTATTGCAGCTTAAGGAGGATGTGCAGAGTGGCACGACAAAGGCATTTGAGCTTACGCGAGAAGGAGTGCTTCAGTGTCAGAATCGTTTATGTGTACCTGATGTAGTTGAGCTAAGAAAGAGAATTATGACAGAAGCACACTGTTCAAGGTATTCCATCCATCCAGGGTCGACTAAGATGTATCAAGATTTGAAAGCAATATATTGGTGGAATGACATGAAGAAGAATCTTGCCGAATTTGTAGTTGAATGTCCGAATTGTCAAAGAGTCAAAGTAGAACACCAGAAACCCGGTGGTTACATGTAATGTATAGATCTTACAGTCTGGAAGTGGGACAAGATCAATATGGATTTCATCACGGGTTTGCCTCGTACACATCGAAAGTTTGATTCCATATGGGTGATCATTGATAGGCTTACCAAATCTGTGCACTTCTTACCAGTTAAGACAACTTATACGGCGGAAGAGTATGCGAAGTTGTATATTAAGGAGATCGTTCGGTTACATGGAGTTCCAATTTCCATTATATCCGATCGAGGAGCCCAATTTACCGCGAATTTCTGGAAGTCTTTTCAAAGGAGTTTGGGGACACAAGTAAATCTAAGTACGGCTTTTCATCCTCAAACGGACGGACAAGTGGAACGTACCATTCAGACACTTGAAGATATGCTACGAGCATGTGTATTAGATTTCAAAGGCAACTGGGATGATCACCTACCTCTTGTCGAGTTTGCCTACAATAATAGCTATCATTCAAGTATCAAAATGGCACCATATGAAGCATTATATGGAAGAAAGTGTAGATCGCCAATAGGATGGTTTAAAGCAGGTGATGCGGTTTGGTTTCGACCGGATCTTGTTTATCAAGCAATGGAGAAGGTTAAAGTGATCCAACAACGGATTGAAACAGCTCAAAGTCGACACAAATCTTATGCGGATGTTAGAAGAAGAGGACTTGAGTTTTCTATCGACGATTGGGTATTCTTGAAAGTATCACCAATGAAAGGAGTGATGAGGTTTGGCAAGAAAGGAAAGTTAAGTCCACGATACATAGGTCCGTACAAGATCATTCAAAGATTTGGACAAGTTGCTTATGAGTTAGAGCTACCTCAAGAGCTCTCAGCAGTTCATCCCGTATTTCATGTTTCGATGCTTCGCAAGTACATCGGAGATCCATCGCACATCACTACTACGGAAGATGTACAAGTTACAGAAGATCTCACTTTTGAAGAAATGCCTATTGTTATTCTTGATCGCCAAATTAAAAAGATAAGGAATAAAGAGATAGCATCGGTAAAAGTACTTTGGAGGAATCAACAAGTTGAGGAGATCACATGGGAAGCCGAGGAAGCGATGAAGATTAAGTACCCTTACCTATTCAACGATGAGGAGGAAGTTCATGAGATGGAAGAAGAACAATAACAAGTAAGTGTTTATTTTTATGCAAGTATGTTATGATGATGAATATGTTAATTGTAAGCTTGGACATGTCTTAATTGAGTAACTATGCTAATATTCGAGGACGAATGTTCTTAAGGGGGGGAGAATGTAACACCCCGTAAATTTTTTCGTACACTTATCGCGATTATATGGAGTCCTAAAGGCTTGCGTATGGGTTAAATTAAGTTTATGGTGTTCGGAAGTATCCCGTCAATAGATGTATGTGTAGGTATTGGAATAAGCTTTCCAACGATATAAAGTTTGCCCAAAACAGAGGAGTATTTCATATAAGCGAGCACATTCGAAATTTCAAAACGGTGGCCGGGAAGCCTGTGAACAGTAAATCTGCAGGAAAATTACTGCAGCTAGACAATCATTTTTTTTGGATCAACTTTAGACGATCATAACTCCTTGTACAAAAAGAACTGTGTGAGCTGCTATATATCGACGAAAATCTTCGAGAGTCTTCTTTCCGATGAAATTGGTTTCATCCAAATCCAATGTCTGAGTAAGGAGATATACCCGTTTTACTACAGCCTATCAAAAAAAAAAACAGAATGAAGAACTGGGTGGTATACTTTATATGAAAATGAAATCCCTTTGAATTATCTTTCCAATTCAATTGGTTTCACCCAAATCCGATACCGGAGCAAAGAGTTATGATCGATTTACTTCAGCCTGTCAAAACTGTCCACTAGGGACAGATTCGGATTTATTTAAAATTTTAGGGCAAAATGGTCATTTTCTATTACCTCTTGGACGAAAATGGGTCTTTATAAACCTACACTTAGCCTCATATATATCATATATCATCCAATTATTAAGAGAAGGTGAAACCCTAGCCTAATTTCAACTTCAAATATTTTGTGATTCAACCGTAGAAAATTCGAATTGGTTCCGTAGTTGTGTTCACCATCTTGAAAGCTTCGAGAAGCACCCCATGGTTATGTAAGGAGGATTCTAAATGCAAGAGTTCATTGTTAAGGTATGAATATTGTTTATTCTTGATTCTTATCCATGAATAAGTATTGATAAATGATTATGAGTATTGTCTTGATGTTGGAAGATAACCAGAAACATAGTTATGAATTGTTTTGTATAAATTGTTAGTAGTGAATTATGGAAGTTGTTGTATTGGATTATGGAGGATGAATTGTGGTGATATATCATTATATTAGTGGTTATGTACTCCTAGTGATCATGTTGGTACTGGATGGTGATTAAGAAGAAAAATAAAGGCTAAGAGTGATGTTGAGCGATATTTCATGAAAATGCATAATATGTGAATGTAATAAGAGTATAAGAGGATGTATGTAGCACTCTTATTGATGAGTTAAAGGATTACTTCCTAAACATTATTTGGTGAAGTTAATACCTAAATGGTAAGGTTTAGTTGCTAATACTAGTTTGCCACAAATGACTTATTGTAGATAAGTGTTCGAAGAGTAAGGGAAGTCAAGTTGAACTTGTATTGAAGTGGTTATATCAAGGTATGTAAGACATACTCTATCTAATCTTTGGCATGAATAATGACCCATGACACTCTCAAGTAAGCTTCCAACATTGTCCTACGACACATGACACATAATAACATCATATGATCTTCGACACTACCAATTGAACTTGTTTTCACTTTTAAGATGTCCGGCTAGTCAAAAAAAAATGTTCATCTACTATTGTTGACTCCGAAATGGTTTAATGAGGTATCCATGATTCTCTACTTCATTTTCATGATATTGATTACCTATTTACATGTTTTTCCTATTGAGGTATCATGGTTTCAAGTTCCATAAGGTGTGACCACAAAGTAACCAATCTCAAAGATTAATTGAATTAAGAAATGGAATGTCTGTATTTTAAATTGATGATATGATGTATTGTATTAGTACCACTGATCATTTGGCCATTGTATTATAAAGTTTATGTATATA